>OY998168.1:57646332-58927211 GCA_963921995.1 Oxystoma pomonae
GATATTAAAGAGTCTACCGAACAAGATGCAGAAATGGTCTGGACAAAGGTTAAAAGTGTCATAGTCGAAAGTACAACACTCTTAGGCAAGAATGAAAAAGGAGTTGATAGATAAAAAAACGCAGTAAAAAAGGCAGCGATCAGTACCATGAAATCAACAGAGGAATAAAAAACAAGATAAGGTTAGCAAAACGAGACTGAATAATACAGCAATGCCAAGAAATAGAAGATCTAGATGCTAAACAAGACATTTTTTACACAAACGCATAAAGGAAGCGGCCGGATTATTTAATAAAAGACAAGCTGGAATCCTTGTGAACAATCAGGGCAAAATCATACCGGATACCAAAGAAAATCTAAAAGAATGGTGTAGCTACATATAACATCTCTTTACCGACAACCGATCCGAACAGCCAGAAGAATTCTCAAACCAAGGCATAGGTATAACACCAGAGGAAGTAAAACACGCAATATCTTCAGCTAAAAACAGAAAAGCGGTAGGACAAGACGAAGTATACACTGAGGTTTTAAAGCTAATAAAAAACTAAAATTCGCCAAATACACTAGTCAAACCTTTTAACTTGATTTATCGTAGCAGTAAAATCTCTACTGACTCGCTAAAATCAACCTTTGTTACGCTGCCTAAAAATCATTTAGCAAAGAACTGTATTAATCAGCCTAATGAGCCATATTATAAAAAAAATGTCTAAAGATTATCCAAAAAAGAACTGGGAAATGCGAATCCTTTATGGGCGACACGCAATTCTAGGGATGTGTCGGTGCCAGTATATACCTGTTTCATAGATTATGAGAAAGCATTTTATCGAGTCTAGATGACCGAGATCTAAAGATAATCGCTAATCTATACTGGAATCAGACTGCTCAAATAAAGGTTAATGGCCAACTGTTCGAAGAGGTCCAAATAAGAAGAGGAGTACCCCAAGGTTGTATATTGTCTCCGCTGTTGTTTAATATCTATAATAACAAAATAATAGAGAATCCACTTCATAACTGCGAAGAGGGTCTAACCATAAAACGCATCAAAATCAACAACATACGATATGCCGACGACACTGTCATAATAGCAGACACGCTGGAAGGCCTGCAAGAGTTGTTAAATCAAATTGCTGCCAAAAGTTCGCAATTCGGGCTTAACTTAAATGTTGGAAAAACAAAATAGATCGTCATATCCAAGGAAAAGAACATCAGAGACATGTTAGAAGTAAATGGGCAGCAAGTCGAACGCGTGGATTCATACAAATACTTGGGTTGCCTCCTCAATGAGAACTGGGACAACATGCAAGAAGTTCGTGCAAGAATTAACAGGCCAGATCATCATCTATCAAAATGAAATCAGTGTTGCGTAGCCGCAATCTTAATACCACTCTCCGAATTCGTGTGCTTTGGTGTTATGTTTTTAGCATCTTATATTATAGCATGGAAACATGATTGACTGAGGTCATGTGTTAAAAGTTAGAGGTATTAGAGTTGTGGTGTTATCATAGAATACTAAGAATAAATAAATATCTTGAAGTTCTATGTACCATCAAAAAACGAAAACTTGAATATTTTGGCCATATTTTGAGAAATGATAAATATAAACTTTTAAAATTGATAATAGAAGGCAAAATTGAAGGTAGAAGAGGTCCGGATCGTAGACGGATACAATGGTATGGTATTAATACTACGACACTTTTCGGAAAAGCAGTGGACAGGGTGCAGATCGCGCTGATGATAGCCAACGTTCGAAGAGAGCATGGCACTTGAAGAAGAAGTGTTATTACGTTTTTCCTTACAGTGTTTCATGTTTTAAGGTTAACACCTTAAAAGCTTGATTAGCTAAACGTGTTTTAAAATAAACTGGAGTTAAATTACTTTTAAAAAAGTTGACTGGAATTAATTAATTTTGGTGTTAACGATCAGGTGCCTACAAAAACCGACGCACCTAGGAATTTAAAATTTACCGCGCAAAATATATTTTGAATAATATCAAGTCAATTTTTCATTGTTAAAAATTAAATAATATAGATGACGGAAAACGTAGTAACTGAGAAATGTCATACTTGTGAGGTCAAAAGCACGATTGTGTTGTCACAAGTGGAAAGTGGGGACTGTAAAATGCGCTATCGGGTAGAGGTACGTAACAACTGAGAATTGTCTCGATTTTAACATCAAAAATGGGAAGTGAAAATTGTAAATTGCACTGGTGCACTATGGTATCAATCAACCAAAAATATTCCGACCCCCCACACCCCCTCACACAAAAAAAATACCAAAAATTGTGTTTTGCTTAGAAATGAGTAAACACTTGAAAATTATGTTAAACCAGCTAGCAACTAATAAGTGAACAAAAAAAAATATTTTTACCCTCCTCCCCTTCACCCGAAACTTCAAAAAGATAGTGTTTTACGTAGAATTGAAGGAAAAAAAGGGTCAAAGTGGTTATAAACCAGTAAGTAGACAGAGAAAAAATATTTCGCCCCCCACCAGCAGTAAATCAAAATGCCTAAAATAAGGAAAGTTAATGCGTTAATGAACATATACAGGTTAAGACAGCGAAAGTCTGGATGTCACAAAACTGAGAATTGTCTCGATGTATAAAAAAGGACCGATATATGGGCATCAAATAAGAGCGACAGTGACAAAAAGCACATAAAATCGATGCGCATTACCGATGTAATAATAGTAAACTTTTCTATTTAGGATCCGTTGTCATTTTCGTCCACAAACAGAAAACGTCAAATGAAAAAAATGTTAATTTCGTTAATAATATTTTTTTCAAATGCCGTACTCTTTCAATTGACTTTGAAAAAATCAATCAAAAAGTTTATTTGGGATTCCTATGCTATTGCACATTGGATATCATCTTGGCGAATAATTCTTACTCTCTTTAATGCTGTTCTAAATAATTAATTTCCTGACCCACTCCAAACCAATCTATTCAATTTTTGCACAAAATGTTCTCCTAGCTTCTTTTTTTCCTTTCGTAGGTATCTTTGAAAAAAGTAGTTTTTTTTGCATAATTTGTCATGAACGAAAATATTTAGTTTTGAGGGGGTCGGAAATTCTTATTAATTTTTTTTTGGAATCGTTCGTGGAAAAAATGTTCAATTATTTTTATAGTGCGGTTAAAAATTCACGATTTTCAATTTGGCTGGCAGAATACTTCTAGGGTAAAGAATTTTCGTACACAGCTAAAGTAGACTCTGGCGCATTTTTAATTATAGTTAAAATCAATCAGCCCCCTCTGGATCCAGAGGCGCAGGCAAAAGATCATTTTTAGAAAACTAGCATGACAAATTTCGATTTTGGTAGTTGACTGACAAATTCCATGATAGTTCGTAGAAATCCGCACACAGGAAAATAATTTTTATTTTATGATATTCAGCAGAAACAAACCTTTCCAAAAAGTCTAACTTGAATCATAGTCATGATCAATTTTGAAGAGCGTTTATCAAAAATCATGGAACTGTAAAAATACTAAAAATTGCACTTAACGACAATTCATACATTTTTGACTCTTTTGCATATTTCAAAATTACTGAGAGGATAATTTTGTTAAAACTGCACCAAAATAATCTACATGATATTCTCTAAAAGGTTCTGCAAAAACTGCAGCAGAAGTTTTTTTATTTGTTTTGTTTATTATTCTTTAGCTTACCTAAATATGTTATACAACATTGTCATTTGGGGAATGAGAGGGTATAATAACTAAATTAAAGTTAAGAAAGAAAATATTTTTTTCTAAGTAATTTGGGCTACAGTCGGGAGTGAACCACTTATTATTTTGTAATTTGTTTAATTGAAATGCGTATTTCACGTATTTTTTTATGTATTGCTAGAATGTAATTTTAAACATACATGTTAATTACTTTACTTAAAAAATCGCGGGCCCCAAGATATTTTTGTTTTTGACTTGCTTTTTTCTAATGTTATTATTGTAGGGCTCGGAGTAAAATAAATTATTATTTCTGTCTCAACTGCTCATGTACCTGCATAAAAAACAATATAATATAAAAAAATTCTATGAAGCTATATTATAAATCCATTAAAACGCATTTGTTTTAGCCTTTTATTGGTTTTTGACATAGAAAATTCTCATTTTTGATGGTTATAAATAAAGTTAAAGTCATTTACTATTTATTAGAGTTATTATTTTCATCATTTACACTTGATGCGTAAAAATTTCCTTGAAGCGTTTGAAATAAGTAGGGCGATTTCGTTAAAATTTAAAACTAGTTGCTTTTGGCATTACACATAAAATCAATTAAAATTAAAACATTTTCGGCACTCGTTTATAATAATTCCTCCCATTAGGTACAGACAAGAGTACAACTCGAAGTCTTCTTCGATATGTAGATATAAATTATAGTTTAACGCTCTTTCATTTCCATAATTGTATCATTCACTTTCTGGACCACTGTGCGCTCGCTTGTTCTGCATCCTATGAACAGTTTACAAGCAGTGTATACATTCAAAACTAGATCACAATGTGCTCCAAAATTTTTATTATTCAGGTAGTTACGGTAGAAAAAATGTAAGAAACACCATTAACCATTTGAATTTTTGAGCACTGTGCTTACTTCTTGGAGAGCTATATTCAAAATAGTACAAAAGATCGTTTTGTGTGCTCATATTCATGCGTTGGGTTGGTTAAAGCAATAATTAAATTCAGTCATGCAGCTTATGCACATGCTTATTCTCCAATCTTGAGGTGTCGGAGTTTCAAAGTGTGCCTTACAGAAAAGTAAAACCAACACCTGGCATCCGGTTACGCTAACATCGTACATTGTACATTTTTATAATC
Source organism: Oxystoma pomonae (assembly GCA_963921995.1). Taxonomy (NCBI): domain Eukaryota; kingdom Metazoa; phylum Arthropoda; class Insecta; order Coleoptera; family Brentidae; genus Oxystoma; species Oxystoma pomonae. The sequence goes on from OY998168.1 coordinate 57,651,139, forward strand.
GACATGAAATGCCCTATGTATTAACGAAATCAAATCAAGAATGGTGTTATTCATTAAGGAAAGACGATCCTTCAAAAATCAGTAAAAGTTCAGATTTTTTTCCGAAAATTTACAAAATTAAATATTGTGTTTGGAGAGGCATTACTCATTAATTTCTCTTAAATAGCTAACTCCAACAATTTTTAAAAGGTGGCCGAAATATTTTTACAACACAAGAATGAGTCGTTATGTGGAAATTCGTTCAAATTCCATGTTCTCTCGAAAACAGCATGCAGGGCAACCTTCGTGTCGGCTTCATGGATAAGAACTGAACAAAATTGTGACAGAACCTTTTAGAGAATTTCATGTAAATTATTTTGGTGGAGTTTTAACAAAATTATCCTCTCAGTAATTTTTCAATATGCAAAAGAGTGAAAAATGTATGACTTTTTCAAAAGGTGCACTTTTCAGTATTTTCACTGTTCCATGATTTTTGATAAACGCTCTTCAAAATTGATCATGACTATGATTCAACTTAGACTCTTTGGAAAGGTCGGTTTCTGCTAAATATCATAAAATCAAAATTATTTTCCTGTGTGCGGGTTTCTACGAACTATCATGGAAATTGTCAGTCAACTACCAAAATCGAAGTTTCCTTCAAAAACGTCTAAGATCGATTTTCAAAAAATTATTTCAGCTTTATGGGGCGGGCCTGAACTAAAATTGTGGTTCTATAAGATTCACAAAACGTCCTCGATATTTTTTAAGTATTCAAACTCAGAATCGTACAAATACGCAAGGCATAAAAAAAATATTATTCAAAACATGTAAAAAAAGTAAAAATAATTTTTTCTTCAATTTTTTATTTTGACCTGCGGAAGAAATACTTAGCTACCTCCCACTAAATTTTTTTTAGATAATTAGAACTTTGTAGGATGTTAAATGTTGACACACGGATGATGGACATTGGAGCGTGTCATGCTAAGTTTCTAAAAATGATCTTTTGCCTGCGCTTCTGGATCCAGAGGAGGGTGATTGTTTTTAACTATCATTAAAAATGCGCTATAGTCTACTTTAGTTGTGTACGAAAATTCTTTGCCCTAGAAATTTTCTGCCAGCAAAAATGGAAATCGCGAGTTTTTAACTGCACTATTAGAGTTAGATTAATGTTCATAACCACCAACGTTAAAATTCTCCGATTAAGTTTTAATCATGATTAACACTAATCGGAGTTTGGAATGAGTTTTGCCAAACAAAGTTTTAATAAGAAGCACCGCATTCTAAATACCGATTAGTATCTAATCAAGATTAAAGCCTAATCGGAGAATTTTTGCTTTGGTGGATACGAGCATAAAAGATTTGCACGTGTACGTCCGTTTTTTTTTTTTAAATTACCCACACGTAAACCCTGAGAAGCATGTTTGTAAATAAAGTTCCGAAGTTAAGCCCTATTTTTAATTTATCCAATGCTCAAATCCGCCTCCACCTTGAGCATCGCAATATCCCAGCCGACCATAAAATTCTCGGCGGGTATTTGCAAGCATTTTAGGGGTATTTGTGCTACATCCCCATTTTGACCTTTAACTCTTAAGGTAAAATTCATTTTTAAAATATTTGTCAAACGTAATTTGAAACTACCTATAAATTATGAGAAGAACAACCATCTAGCTGAAACCACGTTGCTACCAAATTATTGTCGAGTTCCTGCAATCTGGGTATAACCTGTGGCTGAAGAAATTCAAAATATTTTTTGAAGTTTAAATTACTTTGGAAAAATTACTTTGGAAATTGCCAATGATTCCACTCCAGACGTTTAACTTTTGAGATTATTTTATTCTCACAGTTGATTCAAGGTGTTTATTTTCCCTTGACCAATGCCGAGTATTTTCAGAATTGTGCCTCGTATGAACGAAAAATGTTTTTACGTCGCTAAACAAAATATTCTGCAGAAAATTTTTATTTCTTCCTCAGACTGTCACAAAACTGCTGCGACGAAAATAATCACCTTCAAACATATAGGATTTTTACCCATACTTTTTTAATATTCTTTGGCAGGTGCGATTTTCAACTTTCACCCCCTCAGAAATCGTTCTTGTCGAACACGGTTAATGACCCTCAACGTGGGCGCCTACCATCTCATCTCATTCTACCCTTTCAGTAGGGGCAGCACAAGGTCTACAATCAGTTATGCAGCCAAAATCAGAATTAAGGTACTGGTTGACGACCGTTTGAAGGACAGGAACCGGTCGATTTGGAAATGTACGCGCGAATCGCCCAATTAAGTCGTCACCATTTAAGTAAAACTTAACCATAAAAATTATTTCTTCACGAGCACACGCGGTATTTTTTTTAAGTCACCATCAATAAATAATAGACACTTAAAGTCACAAAGTGTCACATGTAAAAAGAGTGCTTATTCCTTGTCGTATTTCAGTGCGTATGCTCAAAACGCCATACGGCGTTACGTCTCATCCATAAACATTTACGGTGGGATTTACTAAAAGGGTTTAGTGTGTTTTAGAACGGTCCTAAGTTTAAGTGAAATTTTTGGTTTTAGGCATTTTAAACCAACCCTCCTTGAGTTTTGGACACAGTTTGAATTATAAGAAGAATTTTAATAAATTTGTTTATTGAATAATCATCTTAATACAATCTTTTGTTGGATTTAAGAAGAAAGTTTCAATTTAGAAGAAAAGGAAATTTAAAAATTGAAACCCACGTGCGGTTTAAATAGTAAACACTCTGTAGAACAAATTAAAATTGAGGTTATATGTCAGTCTAATTAAAACTTACCCGATTTAGATGACTGATAATAAAATAAGGAGTAGATTAATTTTGTATTTATTTAAAATGTGGTTTTATTTATGAAATGTATAAAACTTAAATGCAAGTTTTTTTACATTTCTGTCAATGTAGAAATGTCAGTTTAAAAATATTAGCCTTGCGTTCAATCACAAACAGCGAGTTCGGTTCTTTTACCTCTGCTTGCACCTTGGCTTGCACCAACCTCTACTGATGAAAGCTACAGCTTTAAAATGAGTGGGCTTTGAGTAAGAAAAGTTATTTTGACTGAGCTTTTAGATATTTTACTTTCAGTTTGTAAACAAATTAATATAGTTGTTTTGGGTTTTTTTGTTTGGTATATTTTTCGTGCATAATCAGTGACCTTCACTTATGTTTGTTTTGCTTCGTAGTACCCTCATAAGTATATTTTTTGTGCTGAAAACGGGTTGAAAATATGGCGTTTTTCTGGACAAAATTGAAGGTATGATTAATAAACAACTTGGGATATTAAATAAGGTAAATTACTTCTTGTACAAACGATTACTTAGGAAAATTTTAAACGAACTTACCAATTGCCACAAAACAATCTTTTCTGGGAGATATAAATTTAAACCACCCCCCAGAGGTGGTCTAAAAAATCACCAACTTTATAACCTCAAACACAGATGAGGAAGCTATTATGTGCCAAATTTTTGGCATATTCACCATATGCCATTTTGAAGCCTGTCAAAAAAAATTTTAGGGCATTTTCTCCTAAAATATGATATATTTTTAGACAAAAAGCTGTTTTTTAATGGTATTTTGCAATAATAATACAAAATAATGAATAACTTTGTGTCTTTTCTGTATGGGTAAGTGTTTTTTTTTTAAATTTGGTTATAAAATTTAGTACCCCCCACAGGGGTAAATATTTAGATCTGTGGGGGGTACAATTTTAGATCTTATTAAATCCCACTGTAAAAGTTGCACATAAAAGAGTACGCAGTCGTTGCCGTATCTCAGTGCGCATGATCAGAACGGATACGCCGTACCATAGCGACTAGGTCTCACCTATCTCTACGACCCTCCTTGCAGTATTCCCAAGCAGTTAGCGTATTGTATCGGTCCTGAGCATGCGCAATGAGATACGAAAACGACTAAGCATTCTTTTTATCTACAACTTTAAATAGGGATATTTTGGAATGCTTATTTGACACTTCGTAGTGGTTGTGGTAATTACTGCGTCTGCGCAATAGCTAAACGTCATTCCGTTGTAGTAATCAACCACTACCACTGCCGTAAGCTACGAATTCATTTCGTTGTGGTTGTGGTTATTTTTCTGGTTAATTTAGAGAATTTTGGCGCAATTAATTTTAAAAATAATAAAATATTACCAGTTTCCAACATAAAAAACACTTATTTTGTAAAATAAATTTTTTATTTTTTCTTATCTCTAAATTTTTTACAAGTTTAATGCGTTCCAAAAACTCTGGTAAAATCAATGCGTGGAAGTGGTAGTGGTTGTTAAACACTACCACAGCGGCTGTCAAAGTTGTCAAAAAAAAAGTTTCTTACTTGTTTACGTCTTCGCGGTTCAAGCTAACGGATTGCAAGCTACTTATCTAAGAGTAGCGCCAATAATTTGTAAAAAAAACTTTTCTCAAATTGTCCACTTGAAAACATAGCGTAGTGATACTAATTCTGTTGTAAATAATACTTTTCTGGTCTGTGATTAGATTATAGGTTATAAAAAGAACTTTACTGGTTGACTTTTCTAGAATTAACCAAGAAAAAAGTAATCCAGAAGTTTTAAAATAAAAAACATGGAAGAGAAACTTTAGTAGTTTAATTTAACGACAAAACACAGTGTAAAAGACGATCGCGAAAACAAATGCTAGCCTGTGCAGGGGAGCCACCTTTCAAAACCAAACGGTACTGCGATCCTAACAGGCCCGTAGCAAAAAATTGTATTTTTGAATATACCCGTTTACTTGTTGCAGCATTTAATTGACCTCCGCGTTGTATGTTTTTGAGTTTTCAAAGTTTATTATTTTGGCTTTTGAAGTTTATTATTAAAGAGGTAGGTAAGAAAATAATTATATTTAATAGTAGTTGTCTTGGGGCTAAAAATCTTATATTTTTTTCGTTTTAATTGAATGAGCTTTGCCTGTGGGGTAAGGTTTTTAAGGGTTTTTTATAAATAATTATGGTATGGTTTTCCTATTAAAAAACTATGGATTTTTTCAGTTTTTGCCACGTTGTTTTTTAAAAAGAATAAAACTTTTTTACCCGCTCAAACAGAATCCTTAAACTTTATCAAAGAAAGACAAATTTAAAGCATTAAAAGTTGGGTAAAGAGGCCTAAAGAGTACATCGAATTTTGATCGTAAAATACAATATGCTTTGGCTCCCACTGCATACAATTACATCAAAGATTTTTACTTACAGTAGATACATTTATAAGTGAAACCAATATTATTTTGAAACTAAAGGCAGGCTTATAACCAAAACTTTATAAAATTCATAAACACATATTTTTAAGGCATAATCTTATAATTAACATACTTATTATCTAGCTATAAAAATAATTGTTTTTGGACTTATTATATTATAACATGCAGATGTACAAAGGATTTTTGGTAGACGCCCACATAACAATTAAACATTCCTGTAATGTAATAGTCATATACTTAGAGAATAAAGAGTGTGATAGAAATGTTACATTTTATCATTGGGAATATTACTAACACATGACGGCAATAAGTTACGTTCTAGCTCATAAAGTTGATAGAAACGTGACGTAAAACATGACTATAATAAGTCCAGAACATTTTTTAGAAAGAATTATAGTAATATACCCGGACACCGACTATAATTGCATGGATATGATTTTGTGATTCAAAACATGTCAAAATGGCCACAAGATGGATATCCTAAGATATGGACTGGATATATATCCACATGAATATCTACCAAATATGCTTTAGTCTTCCACTAAAGTACAATTACGGAGTAGACTATGGATATAGGTATATTAATGTATCACCATTATGTTGATGTACTACTTGAGATTAGTTATCAAAAGATTACCTAAATACCTTTTTCCTGTCTTATATGTATAATAATATTGCCTGCTACATAGAGAACATATTGATTCCAGTGCCATCTACCTACAATAGATGACATTAAACTAAATTATAATTATAAATCATGTAAATCGCATTCTTTTCATAAGATAGTAATATTTTCAACAAACATGCCAAAATCCTGACAAAAACATGCTTTTTGGAAATATTCATAAAAATAACTTGATTATCAGGTTATCATGGCCATATTGTTATCTTATTACCAAAGAAATATAACTATCACAAACTCTAAAAAAATATTAAACAGAAAATAGGTCTGCATCATTCCTGTCATATTCGCAATAGAATATTCCAAAAATCACTTTGAGGGAATATTCCTTCAATGTTATGTGGGACCTTATCAAAATATTACTTTCCTGGTTTACTAAATAGGAAAAATAAATATTTTCAAGAAAAATAGATTTCTTGTCCGTGAAAAATAAATAAAAAGAAAGGTTCGTGCCATCGGACGCATATTTTCCTTTTTAATTCCTTACGACCAGGATTCCAAGATCTAATGGATAGTCCAAAAACCTACAGGCCGGTTTCATCCTTGTTAGGAATCATCAAGGTAATATAGGACTGCCTGGCGTATGAAGCATAACATAAGCAACCACACCAAGCGAATTTAAACAACTTTCGTCATCAAATAACGCGGGATGTTGGTCGGGCTATATAATAAAGTGAAAAGCAAAATGTTAAAGGATGCACATATCAATAAAAATTTTAATTTGCGAGCAGGACACACGGATGTAAAAAAGAAAGGGATTGATAATACCCTTGTGGGAAAATCACTGCCGTGTGTCTTCCGCCATTTTCGCGGCCATGTTGTGGAGATTTAGGTTGGCGACATTGGTTCATTAATTTTAAATAGTGTAATAGTTAAATACTGACTATCAACAGTGTCAAAAAATGACGTTTCTAGAAATGTTATTTTTGTTGTTGTTTTTTAATACAAAAACAAAAAAGTGAAGAACCAACCAATAAAAACCATTTAAAAGACAGACAAATGCTTGAACGGCCACGCCATGATAATCTCTCTCATTTTGTCTGGAGAATGTGCAAGTTTTGAACAAATAAATTACAACATGGAAACATAACCTCCAATTTATAAACAAAGGGTACTGTCAACCATCACTCCCGCTCAAGATAAACCTTCATTAAGTTGATATGAATCTGAAACAGGAACGGCTAGGGACAGATATACGCCAACAGTTTATAAATCCGAGGTTGTTATAGGTCTAGAAGACAAGAAAAATAAAAGTACATCTTTGGCACATCGAGTTTTACAAAATTAGAACAATACTTCATGAGTTTTAAAAAGAACATTAAAAAAATTAATTTTAATATCAGTATATATTTTTTTCTTTTTCTGTGTGTCATTTCCATGTGTTTAAAACTTTCTATATGTAATTTTAAGTAAGTAGTTTAAGATTTCATTGTCAATTTTTGTGATATTATAGCCAGTATTTTTTTGAGATTTTAAGACCAGTAATTATAAGATGTTTTACCAGTTTACTAGAAATAAAGAAAAATCAATATTTATTTTTTAATATTTATTCACAAAACTTTAATGTTAACATTTTTTAATATCTAAATGACATTTTGAAGACACTCTTAGGTTAAATTTACCTTAATGTTAATTTTTAACACTACATATTGACGCTTATTTATTCAATTGTGACAATGTTTTTAGTTAACAAGTTTTGTAATAAAAGTTTCGTGATTCTTAAGACCTCACCAGAAAAAGTTATTGCTAAGATATCCTTAAGTTTTGGTAAGTTTTCAGCATTTGACATTTCTTTTGTAGATTCGTTTTTTAAGGATGATGCACTTTCCTTATGGAAACTGGCTTTCTGTGTGATTTTGCTTATCTTGATGAAAATCTATCATTGCCCCATAGCAATCAATAGGTATACCCATTTTACTAAAATCAATAAAAATGGCTAAAAATGTTACAAAAGTTTTTGTTTTGAAGCATGTTTGTTAAATACTAAGTGGCAACAAAAATTGAAATTTGCCTTTTGTTAAAAGTCATTTCTTAGTCATATGAATTTAATATTTTTTATGTTTGTGATGCCAGTGTGACGCAACCTATATTTTTCTGTTACTTATTCTCAGACTGCAATTTGCTTCATAAATATTATTTACATTTTCACAAAAAGTGCAAGAAACTGATTTTAGGGAAAAGCCAGAATACGAAAATGTTTAACTTTGACTACAGTGTTTCGAAAACCACATACCGGATCACTGTGGAGCAATGATAGATTTTTATCAGGACAATGAAATTTACAACATATGCAGTTTTGAGCAAAATTCCACATCCTTTATAAAAGATAGAGCTACAAAAAAATGTTGAATGCTGAAAACTTACCAAAACTCAATAACTTGTTAACTTAAAGAAGGTATGGTCGGCACAGATGTTAGTTAATAGGTTTTTCCGCCAAGGTCTTCAAATATTGTTAAACTCTATGCTCGACTCCATGTGCCAAAGATGTACTTTTTTTGTGATTACTAAATGTTGCTTGACTTGCCATGGCTCTGGCTTTCAGCTGAGCCATATATGCTATTATCAAAGTCAGTATCTCCCTTTATTAATTTATTTTTTATTACTGTATCATGTTGGTGCATCTGTTCTTAGCTGTTTTGGTCCTTGTGCAGATTCCGATCAATGTAATCAAGGTGTATCTTCAGCGGGAGCGCCAGCAGCAATGGTTGAACCGAGCGTTTATTACAATTTATAAGGTGTGGCTTAACAGTACCCTTTGAGTTTATAAATTGGGGGGCAATGTTTCTATGTTGTGATTTATTTGTTCGAAATCTACACCTACTCCAGACTAAATGAGAGAGATAAATTGCGTGACCATTGGAGCATTTGTTTATGAGTTGTTTCTTTACTTTTTTGTTTTTGTATTAAAAAATAACAACAAAAATAACCTTTCAAAGAAATGTCAAATTCAATCAAATTTTGACACTGTTGACAGTCAGTGTTCCCACACTATTATTTAAAATTAAGGAAACCAATGTCGCCAACCCAAATCTCCACAACATGGCGGCAAAAATGGCGAAAGACACGCGGCAGTGATTTTCATGAAAATTTTCCATAGGTATTAGCAATCCAAGGTTTCTACATCCGTGGCAGGACATAATAAGCGGAACCTGCAAAAATGTACCGGTTACTAAAAGAAGATCGTTCAAAACACAACGTTCGCAGCAACTCCACCCCCAATTGAAGTTTATACTACGTAGCCTTATATTAAGACTTAGCAACACGGAGAATGCTTGTTGCGCAAAACAAAGTGAAGTCAAATTTAAGAAAAATAGATTTCTTGTCCGTGAAAAATAAATAAAAAGAAAGGCTCGTGGCATCGAACGCACATTTTGCTTTTCAATTCATTACGACCAGACCTCCATGATCTAATGGATAGTCCAGAAACATACAAGCCTGTTTCATCCTTGTTAGGAATCATCAGGGTAACTCAGGACTGTACCTGGCGTATGAAGCATAACATAAGCAAACACACCAAGTGAATTTAAACAACTTTCGGTCGGGCTATATGCAGCGCGCCGCCTGTTGGAATAAAGTGAAAAGCAAAATGTTAAATGATGCAAATATAAATAAGAATGAGTAGGACATAAAAAGCGGAACCTGCGAAAATGTACCGGTTACTGAAAGAAGACCGTTCAGACACGCGCCTTTCTTTTTATTTATTTTTCACGGACAAGAAATCTGCTTTTCTTAGATTTTACTTGACTTAATTTAAGGCGACGTAGTGTAAACTCCAACTGGGGATGGAGTTGCTGCAAACGTTGTGTTTTGAACGGACTTCTTTCAGTAACCGGTACATTTTCGCAGGTTCCACTTTTTATGTACTGCTCGCAAATTTCATTCTTATTGATATTTGCACCCTTTAATATTTTGCTTTTCACTTTATTCCAACAGACGGCGCGCTGCATACCAACATCTCGCGTTATTTGACGACTAAAGTTGTTTAAATCCGTTTGGTGTGGTTGCTTATGTTATGCTTCATACGCCAGATACAGTCCTATGTTACCCTGATGGTTCCTAACAAGGATGAAACAAGCCTGTAGGTTTTTGGACTATCCATTAGATCTTGGAGGCCTGATCATAATGAATTGTAAAGCAAAATGTACGGCCGATGCCACGAACCTTTCTTTTTATTTATTTTTTATGGAAGAGTAATCTACTTTTCTTAAATTTTACTTGGCTTTGCTTTGCGCAACAAGCCTCCTCCGGAGTGATTTTTGCTGAGCCTTAATATAAGGCGACGTAGTATTAACTCCATTTGGGGGTAGAGTTGCTGCGAACGTTGTGTTTTGAACGGTCTTCTTTCAGTAACCGTTACATTTTCGGGGGTTCCGCTTTTTATGTCCTGCTCGCAAATTTCATTTTGCTTTTCAATTTATTTTAACAGGCTGCATATAGCCCGACCAACATCCCGCGTTATTTGACGACGAAGGTTGTTTAAATTCGCTTGGTGTGGTTGCTTATGTTATGCTTTATACGTCAGTGGCATAGCCAGAAATCGACTCTGGGGGGGGGTCCATTATTTAGTAAAAATGAACTACCTACTTATGGCAAATTTTTAAAAATTAGATAGGTGCCTATTGCTTGAGTTCTTGAACTGAAGAGAGGGGAGAGGGGCGGTTTTTTCAAAATTAACCATTAAATGCGCCGCAGGCACGCGTTTCAAAATTTTGACAAAAAAAACAAAAATTCTTTAAAACTTTTGATCTCTTAGTATTTTTGTAAAATATTTTTGAAAAAGTAGATGCCAATAAGGGTTGGATTTGTTGCTAAATCATAAATGCACTTCAGATGAAAATTTTAAGATAATTTAAACTAAGAATGCTATTTATTACACGTTTTGAATTCTGGTGATAAAAATTTCTTAGAATTGAACTAAAATTATAACAACTAATTAAGAAATCACATCAAACACACGTTACAAAAAGGGTCATCTATAGCTCTCCTTGTGGCCCTTGATCATGATTAATTTATTTTAGATTGGGTTGGACCTCCTGGGGAGAGTTTTAACCCCCAAACCCCCCCCTCCCGGCTACGCCACTGCATACGCCAGGTACAGTCCTATGTTACGCTGATGATTCCTAACAAGGATGACAGGCCTATAGGTTTCTGGGCTATCCATTAGATCTTGGAGGCCTGGTCGTAATGATTTGAAAACCAAAATGTTCGTGCAATGTCACGAACCTTTGTTTTTAAATATTTTCAGTTTATTGAGATACTTTTTTTAATTTTTACACATGATTTTTTTTTAATTGCCGGTAGCGCTAGTGTTCTATGGCTTTTTTAGAAATGTTTGTTAGGAATTTTTAGCAAGATCGTTAGAGAAAATAAGGGAATTTTTTTTTTAATGTATGTGAACCGTCTGTAGCAGAAGCAATTAATTATAATTAAATTATAATTTAGTGATTTCGTAATCAAATTTTATACCAACTCGGGGGTTTTAAATTATACTTCTGTTGTTGTAATACTTTTTTGGCTCAATTTAAAAACATCTTGCAAAAAATCGTTCTTTAAAAAAGTTTATTTAAATTTTAATAACAATATCTACTGAGTAGAAGATGAACCCTTCTAACCAAACCAAACCAAAAAAATGAAATTTTAAGATAATTTAAACTAAGAATGCCATTTATTACACGTTTTGAATTCTGGTGATAAAAATTTCTTAGAATTGAACTAAAATTATAACAATTAATGATGTCGTCATAGCACCGCAGGCAAAATTTTTAAAATTTAAGAAATCACATCAAACACACGTTACAAAAAGGGTCATCTGTAGCTCTCCTTGGGGCCCTTGATCATGATTAATTTATTTTACATTGGGTTGGACCTCCTGGGGAGAGTTTTAACCCCCAAACCCCCCGCCCCTCCCGGCTACGCCACTGCATACGCCAGGTACAGTCCTATGATACGCTGATGATTCCTAACAAGGATGACAGGCCTATAGGTTTCTGGGCTATCCATTAGATCTTGGAGGCCTGGTCGTAAAATTTGAAAAGCAAAATTTACGTGCAATGTCACGAACCTTTGTTTTTAAATATTTTCAGTTTATTGAGATAATTTTTTTAATATTTACACATGATTTTTTTTTATTGCCGGTAGCGCTAGTGTTCTATGGCTTTTTAGAAATGTTTGTTAGGAATTTTTAGCAAGATCGTTAGAGAAAATAAGGGAATTTTTTTTAATGTATGTGAACCGTCTGTAGCAGAAGCAATTAATTATAATTAAATTATAATTTAGTGATTTCGTAATCAAATTTTATACCAACTCGGGGGTTTTAAATTATACTTCTGTTGTTGTAATACTTTTTTGGCTCAATTTAAAAACATCTTGCAAAAAATCGTTCTTTGAAAAAGTTTATTTAAATTTAAATAACAATATCTTACGATAATTTTTTTTAGCTTAGTACTGAGTAGAAGATGAACCCTTCTAACCAAACCAAACCAAAAAAACTTTGTAAAATATTTTTGAAAAAGTAGATGCCAATAAGGGGTGGAATTGTTGCTAAATCATAAATGCGCTGCAGATGAAAATGTTAAGATAATTTAAACTAAGAATGCCATTTATTACACGTTTTGAATTCTGGTGATAAAAATTTCTTAGAATTGAACTAAAATTATAACAATTAATGATGTCGTCATAGCACCGCAGGCAAAATTTTTAAAATTTAAGAAATCACATCAAAGACACGTTACAAAAAGGGTCATCTGTAGCTCTCCTTGGGGCCCTTGATCATGATTAATTTATTTTACATTGGGTTGGACCTCCTGGGGAGAGTTTTAACCCCCAAACCCCCCGCCCCTCCCGGCTACGCCACTGCATACGCCATGTACAGTCCTATGTTACGCTGATGATTCCTAACAAGGATGACAGGCCTATAGGTTTCTGGGCTATCCATTAGATCTTGGAGGCCTGGTCGTAATGATTTGAAAAGCAAAATTTACGTGCAATGTCACGAACCTTTGTTTTTAAATATTTTCAGTTTATTGAGATAATTTTTTTAATTTTTACACATGATTTTTTTTTAATTGCCGGTAGCGCTAGTGTTCTATGGCTTTTTAGAAATGTTTGTTAGGAATTTTTAGCAAGATCGTTAGAGAAAATAAGGGAATTTTTTTTAATGTATGTGAACCGTCTGTAGCAGAAGCAGTTAATTATAATTTAATTATAATTTACCAAACCGGTATCCGTACCTGTCACTCTCGCGCATGAAAAATACGAGAAACACCTATTTTGCATCTTTTCTGTCTGTTCTGTGGTACCTTCCCCCCCCCCAAGTCAAAATCGTATCTACGCCCTTGTTGTATGGTTATATTTATGATAACTACATTTGCTTTAATATAGTAATTAAATTAAATTTCTTAATGTTGTTTAATTTAAGATATTTAAGTTTATTTAAAAATTTACTAAAAGATCAAATGCATCCTCTTAAAATAATGATAATTTTAGTATAATTCAACCTTAATAAAAAGAAGATATTTTTACCAGCACATCCATGATCCATATAAAACAGCCACAAAATAAACAACATGCTCCTCGGTAGGTAACTGTAATTTAAATATATAAAAAAGAGATCTTTTAAAATACCGTTCTATTCAGATTTTTTTAAACCTCCACAAGCTTGTTTCCTTTAATACGATTGGAGGATAACACACACTTTGTTTGGATTGTTTATTATTTTAAACTAACTGTATAAATTAAAGTAAAATTGTAAAATTCAACCTTTAGTGAAAGCTTTAAAGAAAATATTACAAAAGTTTCCCATTTTTTATAATAAAATACCAAAACCTTTATGAATCATTTATATATTCTTAATTTTATTTAGGTTCCGATGAAAATAGTGTAATTCTAGAATAACACAGCCAACCAACGCAGGTTTAGTACCTTTTTGTCAAACCTTCATATCCTCATAAGGTTTGTTGCCCCATAAAACTTTTTGTCATATGACAAATACAAAATCAATGTCATCCTAAATACAGAAAAAAATTTAAAAAATTAAGATCGGGCCCTGCCCTTTTGATTGCCAACAACGTTCGTTAAGCAAATAAGTTTCTAGATTTTGACATTTCAAAAGTCACAAAATAGCGGTGTCACGTCGGCAACAAATACGTTGACCGGACTCTCTCTTAGTACATTTGATTTAAATAACATTCTCACTCAACGCACGCTATTCCTATATCCATACTTTCGCTGACGAACCCTGTATATAGTTGTATTTTGAGTCGTAATTCCAGAAATGCCAGTGCTAGTGATCAGGCGTGGTTGTAGCTTAGTAGGGCAGGAGTGTACAGTTTAGTAGGTGTTTGGTTAAATTAATAGGGACTTTTTGGGCCATCTTATACAGGGTTCCTAAGATTTTCCTTAGGCATAGGATTTCAATAAATCAAACAAAAATGGCATAGAAAGTTCTGCGCGCACAAAAGAAACAGGTATATTGAGCAATGGTGCCAGTTTGTTATTATCTCTGGACTGCTTTCATGAGAAAAAATTGTCGCCACTCTTTCATTGTGAGCATAAATCATAGTTGCAATAATAACCGTTGACAAGATGTCTGCAAATTTCGCTAGATGGCGGCCACACCATGAAATTAAAAATTAGATGTTTTCAAGTCCAAACCACAGCTTTTTCTTGCTTAAAGGAGGCGGCAGGGTCCATTATTTACGATACTGAGCGATAAACTCGTGAGGTTGTTAACATTAGAAAGAAATATCTTCGCTTTTAATTAAATTTCTTTCCATTCTGTTCTACTAGTGACATCTATCCGGAAACGGCCAAACCATGCAGCTAGCACTAGCAGCCAAAGAAATCAATAAACGGCGCTGTTTTTCCTGCATAGCTTTTTGCTTGCGATATTTTAAATAAAGCTGGCCCTACACTACATTTGATATTCTCTAGGTGTTTTATGACATGACTCGAAACATGTAGCGAACCAATTCTTTAAAACTAGCGGGAGGGTAAAAACGAAAAATAAGGGGCTGCCAATATTTGTAACACCCAAAAAGGGGTGAAAAGATTTATTTTGCTCTTTTTCTTTACAAAAAACGTTTTTTTTTTACGAAAAATTTGAGCTCTGCCACTTTTTTTATTTTTTTCTTCAACTTTCTCGAAATTTTCGTCATACCGTAGAAAAAAATTATTTCCCCCATGGTCATACTCTACTTTTATTTGAAAAAATTTAGAAACAGAGACGGGATCAGTTTTCCTAAAACAGGGGATCTTGGTTTCGAGTGAGAAGATAAAGGGCGCCGCAGACAAAAATTTTTCAATTAAATTAGCCGAACGCAAAAATGTTAAAAAAAAACAAAGCACGAAATAAAAATGACGCCGCTTACAATTTATTTTCAAAAATTACGTAATTTCGGGAACGCAAAGAAATAGGTCTAAAGAGTATAATTTTTAAGAAAAAAATATCAATTTTCTCGTCCTCCTCCACTGGGACTACAGGGGCCGTACACAAATTACGTAATGGTCATAGGGGGGAGGGGGGTTACAAAACGTTACGTAGGGGGAGGGGGGTTTTCGACAGCGTTTGCATTTGTGTAAAACTAAGAAAATTTGGAATGAAAATAAGTGAAAAGTTTTTTTTTTGGGGGGGGAGTGGTCTTGAAATCGTTACATAATAGTAGGGGAGTGGCGTGCCAAACCGTTACAAAACATTACATAGGGACGGGGTCAAAAATTGGTAAAATCACCGTTACGTAATTTGTGCACGGCCCCACATCTGACTGTTCCTCCTTTTTGATTTCGAATCAAAGTGCAAAACCCGGGTTGGACGTTCGAAGGCGTCAACCCGTCCTATTTGCTTGATAAAGTTTCTACGGAAATATCTCAGTCGATTCCTCCGGCCATGTGTGAACGCTTTAGGTTAGCCGAAAAATATTTTTTTTTACGATATCTTTCATCAGTTTGGTATTAAAGTCGAGCAAAAACAATTTTTATTCAAGTCCTAAAGGTATGAAAATGGAAAACATTAGAAAACAACAACCTGGAATGGATTTACTACGTGTAAGATGTAGTGACAACATCGCCCCATGCCCATCCTTTTCTGCCTAATGTGCTTTTCCGTTTGTCTGCGTCTTATACACGGCTGCTTGGCCCCCTAAGGATTTGCTTAGGAACCATGTATAACATTTTTTGTGTTTTTGGTTATTGTGCGGCTGCCCACTAAGCAAAGAAAGGGGAGGTAAATGAAATAGGCATAACGAAAAACTTTATTAGACATGGCATGTGTGCTTATTTAGGCTTTAATCATGATAAGATATTAATCAGTGTTTAGAATGTGGTGTTTTATATTGAAACTTTGTTTGCCAAGACTAAAGCTTAATCCGATAATTTTCATGTTGGTGGATAAAAACATGCGGAAACATTTTGTAATTTGTGTTACCATCAGTGTTACAAAAGAAGAAATAAAGTTCTCTATCATCAGGAAGATTAATTTTTTCTACGAGCGTGCGGAAAATCGCATTTTCCACACTATTTTTAGTGCGGAAAATTCGTTTTTCCGCACGGTGTGGAAAAATTTTTCCGCACCAATATGTCAAATTTCGAAAAACCTGTACTGATTCGAAGTTTCTGTTCATCATATTGCCTATGAAATGCCTTGGTATAATAAACTATTTTCAGTGTATTTTCCTCACGCCCATAGAAAAACTTAGAAAAAAAAACTTAACTGCTTGACAGAACTCCGCTGCGCGTCGTTCCGTCAACGGCAGTTGCGTGCGGAAAAATCGATTTTCTATCGATATATTACGACAGCGCATTATTTTTAACATTTCTGCCGTGCCGTATATTATCTTTACTGTGAATAAAAATATGCATAACAACTGTCAAATTTGATTTTCGCTGGCCCAAAAACTCCTCAAGGTGTAAAAAATTCCTATTTTTATTTAACAGCAAGGGTACGAATTATTGGGCGGTATTAGTTCCAATTTTCTTATTACCAAAATCGTGTTTTATATGCGAAAATTTTAAAAAAACGTTTTACATGTTGTTGACAAAAATTATTTTATATAAGATAATAACAATTTGTTGTTTGAGAATAAACTAGATTTTCGAACTTTCATTGTCTTTATTTTTTACTTTTTCACAACGTTTCTATTTCTTATGTATCTGCAATCGTCATCAGTCCTATACTAACAAAAACTAAGACTAACTAACTAATCTTATATACTAGCATGTGTTCACTGAACCATGAATACACTTGATTGGCTCCGCCCTTTCACAGTTGAAATCTGTGACCTCCAAAAAGTATAAGTTTCCAAATTTCCTCTGTATGAATGCTGTTTCTTTGAACTTTCGCTTGAATAGATTTTCTTCTTTGGCGACGATCTTTGCCTCTTTCTATTTTATATAATGTTAATTTTCCCAGTAATGTTGAGCTATTTTTGATCCAGTTATGTCCCCTTGTAGAGTTTTGCGTTTGTGTTCTGTAAGGCGACACTTGCATGTTACTTGGTAAATGCAGTTCTTGGTGTTGCGGCGATATGCTTTAGTTTTTGTTAACTGACTGCTTATTGTTGTGGTTGTTTTGAAGACAGTCCGAAGGTGGTATTGTATTCCTTTGATATATGGAATTATAAGTGTGGCCTTCCTTTTAGTATTTACGTCTGTCGTTCTTTGTGTTGGTGTGGTCCGAAGGTTTCAACTGTGAAACGGCGGAGTCAACCAAGTGTATTCATGTGTTCATTGTTCAGTGAACACATGCTAGTATATAAGATCAGGTAGTCTTAATTTTTGTTAGTACACTGAGAAAAATGAGCTTACTAGGAACTTTAGTCACGGGTTTTATAGTTAAAATGACTATATTTTTATTGTTAGTCTGACAAATCCTTCTAGTTAAAACAACTGATTTGATCTAGTTAACGTAAAACTGGTAACAGTAAACATTTTTTTTAGTTACTTTAACCACATTTTTTTGTCAAGAAAAATCAAGTTACTTTTACTAAAGTTTTGTGGTTAGAGCAACTATAGTTATCTTGAACCATTTCATGTGGTAAACCTTACTGAAAATTCTAGTGGTTCCTACCCACTACAGAACTTTTGACCAAAGTATTATGGTAAGGGTAACTAGGAATTCTGGTTGGAACAACCAGATTTTCTGACGTTTGTGAACGCGCATGCACGGGTTTCGCACTGATGTGATTTGACGTCTGACAAATGTCAGACGTCAGGTTCATAGTCGAGCATCGCTGTCGAAGTTTTTTGATTTTTAAAAAAATATTTTTTAAAAATTTGCAATTTTTATTTCGATATATAATTTGCATGTGATACGCTCACAATTGTGCTATTTCTGCTTTCAAACGTCTTCAAGATATTTCAGTTTGAATTGGATATTTATTAACTTTTATTATTGTGTTATAATAAAACCTAAGTAATCTATGACACCCTGCTCTCAAAACAAAGCTATTTTAAATTTGTTTTTCACAGCCAACTATTTATTTGGAAAGTTAAGTAAGTTCTAGTTTGAAAGCTTTTTGACTATTGTGATTTTGCATATTATTATGTATGAACTACTTTGGTTTAATTTTAATACAATAATACGAATTAATTAATATCTAATTTAAATTGAAATATCTCGAAAACGGTTACATACAAACCTATACTATATGGTTTTCTTTAAAGCTAATTTTCTGGAGAATTCGAAAATGTCAAAATATAGGGTGTTTTTTTTTGACACTTTTTGTATACTATTTGAACTGATTAATTTTTATCAATGATTTTCTGAGGCTGTTAGAAAAAAAGTTAGCCCAGGGAACACTTATAATCGACACCCTGTACCCACAAAATTAAATAATCTAAAGGCAACTGTGCTTATTTTTCAATAAAAAAATGCCACAATAAAGGCACATTAAAAAGCCAAGGGCAGATTTATTACTTCATGCTATCCCTGCCAAAAAAACTGTCTTCATCAGATATTAAAAGATTTGATTAGCTTGACGAGATTTCACCAGCCAAATTTTTGCGTTGTGAAAACTTCTGAGAACTGATCAGCTTTTACCATATTTTCACGAGAAATAATTTTTGGCTTAAAAGAATTGACAAGGTTTTAACAGATCCTATAAAAGATGTTTCATAAACCACATCAAAAACATACTAAATCTGGTAAAATTTTGTCAAATTTCTCCACAATATTTGGTGCGGTATTTTTGGCAGGGATAGCCGCCATGTTGAACACCAAGGCTCACACAATCTATACCAACCTCTAGGGGAGTGAAATTGCTTTTTCTATATTCTTGGTTCTATTAGAAGCCAGACTTTGCTACTAATTTTGTTGTTTAAAATTAAGAGCAGATAATCTTTTTTTCTATCAGTGACCTTAGCTCAGGAGATATTGAAATGACGTTCAAGAGTCAAATAAACATCAGATTTGGCTGAACTTTAAACGGAGGGCATATTTTAATTTTTTTGGCTGAATAAGCTAAAATTACTTTTTAAGGTCACAGCTCCAAAATAACATTTGAGTGGCCTTAGAAAGAAATTTTAGTTTTTTCGGCAAAAAATCTAATATTTGTTTCGAGTCGTGTCTTAGTTTTTACAACATGTGCTCCACATTCAAAGTTAAGCCAAATCTGATGTCTATTTGACTCCAAAAAGTATGGATATCACATGACCTGTTTTGAATGTTACTTCGACATTTCATGGGCCAAGGTCACTGACACATGATTTTTTTTATTTAACCCCTGTTTTGACAGGTAATTCTATAGCCATAGTAATAAAAAATCCGATTGAATTATTTATTGGGTGTTTAAAATTATTTGTTTCAATGACATTATTATAGTAAAAAATTCAATTTGATTTTTTATTAATAAGTCTTCAAAATTTACGTGCCATAAATAGATTAAATAAAAAGAATTGATGCCAGAAAGCACGGATAGTCCACCATACAACCAATTATTTTATATTGTACTTAGAGACAGATGACAGACGGCAGACCGACAGACCGACAAAAAACTTTTTTTTTTCGTCGATTTAGGTGTTGTGGAACCTAAATAACTCATTTTTGATCAAATTAAAAAAAGTCAAAATTTAACGATTTTAATAATAGTGGACTAAAAAGAAAATAAATATCTCGAAAACTGTGGCCTTGAAAGATTTGAACCTAATAAAAAAAAAATTGCGTAATATTTAGGAAAACCAAAATTTGAAAACCTCATATCAACAGGTGCTTTACTTCTAAAGTTATGATTTTTTTTATATGTCTTAACGTTTTTTCTAATAACTCGGAAAGTAAAGTTCCCACGAATTTAAACTTTATAACAAAATTTATAGTCCATACTCATGGAAACTCAAATCTGAAAATCGTATATCGCTGCTTGCTTTTGTTCCAAAGTTACAATTTTTTAAATTATCTTATCCGCCGTTTCCCCCCATAAACTACTCACCACCCTACCCAAAAGTTAATCAGTTCATGGTCAGCTGATAGAGGATTTTTTAACCAAATTTCGTTAAAATCCATTAAGGCGTTCTTGAGTTACTGTATATACAGGGAGACAACAGACCGGCAGACAACTTTTTTCTTTCGTCGATTTAGGTGTTCTGGAACCCTAGTAACTCATTTTTGATAAAATTAAGAAAAGTCAAAATATCACGATTTAAAGGATTTTAGAATTAGTTAAAGGTAAGTGAAATGTATGACAATATACTTAATAAATTTAGTGAAAAAATTATATTATTATTTTTAAAATTTTGTGAATTAAATATTGCTTTCAATATTAATTTTTCTTAAAAATTAGTTTAAAACTAGTTAAGTTAAAGGTAAGTAAAATGTACAATATATTTTGTCAAAATTTTTACATAATAAAATGTTACCATTAACTTTTAAGTAATTGTTAAAATTTTTATTATTTTAACTAAAAAATACATGCACCTACAAACAAAAAACAGCTTGCTTTAATATATATTTATAGATTCATAATGACCAAACAGCATTTCTTAGGATGAGCAAAAAATCCGTTAGTTTTAGCCTTTCAATGTGGTTAACCTTATCTAACAATCTGGTAACCCTTACCAAAGTATCCAGTTAAAACAACTAGACACTTCGCTAAGGGCTACTGAGTTGTTAGTCCGCACCTATACAGTGCGGACGTAAAAAGTCCCCCCCCTGCTAACTCTTAAACGGATTGAGGTATCGACTTCAAATAAAAACCATGTTTAATGATAACACTTTTTCTACTTTTTGACGTATTTTATATAAGCGTTATATTGACGTAGTTCTATAAGGTCACTAACTACTTTAAAATTTTAAATAGAAAGGGGAATCGACTGATACCTTGTTTAAAAGGTATTTTAATTCCCTATTCAAAATTTTATTTTTTTAGAAATCGGTTTATAACTTACAGAGTTATGAGTTTTTTTTACTATAGTTTACGTATTACGTATAGTATTACTCAACAATAATAAAAACTTTAAGTTACTAGTGACCTTATGGTCTTACCTTAAACAAATTATTTAAAGTCAACTGAATTCGTTCCAAAGTAATATATATGTAATACACCGATTTTTTAAAAAATCAAAATTTTAAATAAGGAATTAAAATACCTTTTAAACAAGGTATCACTCGACCCCCTTTCTATTTAAAATTTTAAAGTAGTTAGTGACCTTATAGTCATTATGAGAATAACCTAAAATACATAAAAAAGTGTTAAAATTGTTATCATTAAGCATGTTTTCTATTTAAAGTCGATATCTCAATTCGTACAAAAGTAAGGACAGGTACGTAAACTATAGTCGAAAAAACTCTTAACTCTGTAAGTCGTAAACCGATTTTTAAGAAAATTAAAATTTTAAATAGGGAATTAAAATACCTTTAAAACACTTGATCACTCGACCCCCCCTTTCTATTTAAAATTTTAAAGTAGTAGTGACCTTATAGACTTACATCAATATGACGCTTATAAAAAATACGTCAAAAAGTACACATGTTTTTTATTTGAGGTTGATACCTCAATCCGCTCAAGAGTTAACAGGGGGGGGGGACTTTTTACGTCCGCACTGTATATTCGTAGTAACGTTTACTAGATAGTTTAGTTAGGGTAGTTTACTTAAAACAACTAAAAGTTTAGTGGACGCCTATTTGACTAAAGTTTCTAGCAAGGCTGACAAAATTTCTAGTCAAAGTTACTAGATATTTTTCTAGGTGTATTCACCTGATGACGATTGCAGGTACATAAGCAATCGAAACGTTGTGAAAAAGTAAAAAATAAAGAAAATGGAAGTTCGAAACTCTAGTTTACTCTCATAATAACAGTAGTTGGCTACTATGCCAGTTACCATGCACGTGCACATATTGTGAGAGATCGTTTTCCTCTCTGAAGTTTTTAAAAAACTAGCCTAGAAACTTCATCCTAAGAAAAATATATTAATCGTTAATGTTTATATACCTATCCAGATGTACCAGTTTTAGAAAATGAAGTGCTTAACCAAGTGAGTTAAATAAACGCCTCGCCGCCCAGATATTTCATATCAAAACATTTGTTTAATAGATACCTAATTGAATATTATTTTTAAAAAAATTAATTTAGAAAATTGTATTTAAACTATTACGCCTAACCCCCCTCCATAACGAATTCCTGGGTGCGCAACTGAGATAAAACTAACATTAAGATTCAGTTTACACTAACCGAAACGTATCCAAAAAAAATTTTGTGCTAATTTTAGCCAAACGACATCATTATTGACCACCTTTTAAACACATACTAAAGCCATACCAAGCGTCACTAGTGCAACTTACAATTTCGAGACGCGTACTTAACTAAACGTTTTATGTGCAGCATCAATTTCGTAATAATGTAGATCTTCTGAAAATAGAGTCTGGTTAAGAATAGCAACTGTTCAGTTATTCAGTTATCCAAAAAGCTATTATTACATTATACTTACTGTAAACCAGACTAGGAGACCGAAATCGGTTTTAAGACCATATGGCGCACAATTAGATATCCTGGAAGAATTTTATAATACAGGTACAGTCTTTCCGATTTAACTCGACTTGTATAAGCTAAATAAACATTATCAGACCTATGTTTAAACCCAGGGATATAAAAGTAGTAAAGAAAAATGCTAATTGCTTGAATTTTTCAAGGCTTCATATTCATGTTTGCCATTATAGTCGGGGATTTTTTATATCTTATTTCCAATGTATAGGAAGATTTTTGGTGATTTTGTTTTAACTCGGTACAGACTTAGGTATGAATTCGAGGACCACCAAATGAAAATTAGTTTTTTCGGCGACGGCGTACGTTAGGCATCGCGACGCCCTAAACTTTTTTTAGGACTTAGGGTCATTTTTACAGCTATATCTCGATCAAGTGACCACATTTTAAAATGTTGGTTAAAACTCTTAAAATCAATCAATTTGAAATTTAAAAAAAATGTGTTTCTTTTTCTAAAAATTTACAAAAAAAAAATATATATTCTCTATTTATGAACGGGACTGTGCAAATTCATTTTGAAGTGACTGTAGAAAGGTCCTAGCTATTCGCCGATATCAAAAAAATGCAAAGTCATGCTCTGGAAAAATCACAAAAAAATCGGAAATTGACGCATGTTCAGAAAATTTACAAAATCTCAATTTTTTTGACCCCGGCTGCTTAACTTCAAATTTTTTAATTCACATTCCCTTTACAGACCCTCCAATATATGTTTTTTAAAATGCTGTATAACACGCTAGAATATTAAATGTAACAAGTCCCGATGGGCCCCCAAATTTTAATAAAATTAAGCAACATACATAAAAAAGCTTTTTGCTAAAAACTTCAAAAATAACTAAAAATATGTCACGCTTTATATTCTATCGTGTATCAAAAAATGTTTTTAGGAGATTCCTGAAATATTTCCAGCTGCTTGAAGTTAATGAATTATCCTTTTAGAAACACCAAACTTGAATCTTGGACTCTTTCAGGATTTTTGTCTGCGAGCTTTCAAACATATATGATTTTTACAAGTCGTCCAATTTTACTTAAAAAACCATTGCTTCTTTTGTTATTTTATTCAGTTTTGAGTAGGTAAGTATTTTTTATCGGTGTGGGTGCACCTAATAGGCAATACGTACATAAAAATAACATTTTTTACCGCCCCCTCTTCACTCGTCTCACCCACATATTTGATTTTTTAATCCATAATAATATATAGGAAGGGCCAGAAAATCATGGACTGATTTAATTTCCTAATTGCTTTTCTGTTCTTTAACCGAATTTTATAAAGTTTGGCATTTTAGATAGTTATAAGAACAAAGTTTACTATTTTTGTACAAAAGGCGTAAAATGTCAAAAATTCAAAACGGTGAAATTTAGCCTGGAAAAAAAGACCTGACACTTTTTTTTTGACCTCTCTGTAATTTTTTATTGCCAAAATAGGAAACCTTATGCCTTTTCACGTCTGACGAGGTACCACACATAAAATTCGGTTAAGTATTACAAAAGTTGCATTGGCTCAACATATCGCATAACGTTACCACTAACAAATTATGTATCTTTTTATTTACCAAGAACTCTCTTACTTCTCATCGGATTTTTACAGGTGTATCCGTTCTGCAAAGGAAAATAAACCAAGTCAAAATGTCAAATGTCAAAAACCCAAGAGGCGTACATTCCTAGTCAATAATTACTTTTCCAGAAAAAGCTAACTTTAACGAAATCGACGATTCTTATACTTTCGTACTACTTAACCGAATTTTATGAGGGATATCTCGTTAAACGTGAAATGCTTTTTTTGCAAGAAAAGATAACAGTAAGGTCAAAAAAGTAATTTTTTGCTATGTCCGTTATCTTGGGTTTTTGACATTTGTTGTTTTGACGGTTTATTTATCTTTCCAGAAATAATATAAATTTGTAAAAATCCGATAAAAAATAAGAAAGTTCTTGAAAAACAACAAGAGACATTATTTTGGGGTGGTTAGAATATGCAAAATTTGCCAATATGTTTCTTAAAAGGCTATATAACACGCTAGAATATTAAATGTAACAAGTCACGATGGGCCACCAAATTTTAATTGAATTAAACAACACACATAAAAAAGCTTTTTGCTAAAAACTTCAAAAATAACAAAAATTATGTCAAGCTTTATATTCTGTCGTGTATTTAGAAATTTTTTTAGGGAATTCCTGAAATTTCTACAGCTGATTGAAGGTAATGAATTATCCTTTTAGAAACACCAAACTTGAATCTTAGACTTCTTCAGGAATTTTGTTTGTGAGCTGTCAAACATAGATAATTTTTACAAGTCGTCCAATTTTACTTAAAAAACCATTGCTTCTTTTGTTATTTTATTCAGTGTAGGTAAGTATTTTTTATCGGTTTAGATGCAACTAATAGGGAATACGTACATAAAAATAACATTTTTTACCGCCCCCTCTTCACTCGTCTCTCCCATTTGATGGTTTAATCCATAATAATATATAGGAAGGGCCAGAAAATCTTGGACTGATTTAATTGCTTAACCGAATTTTCTAAAGTGTGGCATTTTAGAAAGTTATAAGAACAAATTTTACTATTTTTGTACAAAAGATGTAAAAATATCAAAAATTCAAAATGGCGAACGTAGCCAAAAATTTATTCTAGAAAAAAAGACCTGGTACCATACATAAAATTCGATTAAGTAGTACAAAAGTTGCATTGGCTCAACACATCGCATAACGTTACCACCAACAAATTATGCCTCTTTTTATTTACCAAGCACTTTCTTACTTCTCATCGGATTTTTACAGGTGTATCCTGTCTGCAAAGGTAAATAAACCAAGTCAAAATGTCAAATGTCAAAAACCCAGACATAACTAGTCACAAAATTACTTTTCCAAAAAAAAAGCTATATTTAAGGAAAATGACGATTCTTATACTTTTCTACTACTTAACCGAATTTTATGAATGATATCTCGTTAAACGTGAAATGCTTTTCTAGATTAGCAATAAAAGAAAACAAGAAGGTCAAAAAAGTTATTTTTTGCTATGTCCGTTATCTTGAGTTTTGACATTTGACGTTTTAACGGTCTATTTATTTTTCCAAAAATAATATAAATTTGTGAAAATCCGACAAGAAATAAGAAAGTTCTTGCGAACCAACAAGAGATATTATTTTGGGGTGGTTAGAATATGCAAAATTTTGCACCAACGCAACTTTTGTACTTCCTAACCGAATTTTATCTGTGCTACCGCGTTAGACGGGAAAAAGCATAAGGTTTCGTATTTTGGCAATAAAAAATTACAGGGAGGTCGAAAAAAATTTCTTTTTTTTCCAGGCTAAATTTTTGACTACGTCTACCATCTTGAATCTTTGACATTTTACATCTTTTGTACAAAAATAGTATAAACTTTGTTCTTTTACCTTCCTAAAATGTCAAACTTTATAAAAATCGGCTAAGGAACAAAAAGTAATTAGAAAATTAAATCAGTCCAAGATTTTCTGGCTCTTCCCATATATTATTTGGATTCAACCATCAAATGGAAGAGACAAGTGAAGAGGGGGCGGTATAAAATGTTATTTTTATGTACGTATTGCCGATTAGGTGCATCCACAGCGATAAAAAATAATTTTCTGCTCAAAACTAAATAAAATAACAAAAGAAGCAATGGTGTTTTAAGTAAAATTGGACGACTTGTAAAAATCTTCTATGTTTGACAGCTCACAGACAAAAATCCGAAAGCCGTTCAAGATTCAAGTTTGGTGTTTTTAAAAGAATATTTCATTGCCTTCAAGCAGCTGTAAAAATTTCAGGAATCCCCTGGAAAAGTTTTTAAACACATGACAAAATATAAAGCGTGGCATAATTTTTGTTATTTTTGAAGTTTTTAGCAACAAGCTTTTTTTATGTATGTTGTTTAATTTTATTAAAACTTGGGGGCCCATCGTGCCTTCTTACATTTAATATTCTAGCGTGTTGTATAGCCTTTTAAAAAACTTATTTGGCAGATCTGTAAAGGGAATGTGGATTAAAAAATTTTAACATGTGTCGATTTCCGATTTTTTTGTAATTTTTCCGTGGCATGAATTTGCATTTTTTGATATCGGCGAATAGCTAGGAACTCTTTACAGTCACTTTAAAACTTTATTTACAGAGGGTGTAATGATGTGGCCATAAACTAACCTCATTATGATATAATATGTAAGTTGGTGGAGGTCGAATATAATAAAGCAGTCATGTAATGCAATAGGCGAGCGATATTATTCCTAAATGGATAGTTTTTATCCCAGGATAACATATTCTTAATATGCATTTGTAACTTTGCCACGGCAAGGTTACCTGGGCTTATTGGTCTTCTCTACTAAGGCCAGTATTCTTATTTATTTAGTAAAAGTTTTTGGTATATAGTTGGGAGAATATTGCTAAATGGATTTTATTGATTTTGCCTTTATTTTGATGTGTATATTAATTATTTTTTTGGTATTTTTTAATTTTTTTAAATATAAAGATTCTTAATGTTGTGCTTTTATTTGACCTCTGGTAGGAGGTTAACTGTGTCAAACTCGGCTAGCCGTCAAACTTTTTAAAACCGTAAAAGAAAAGATAAAGAAAAATAAACACAACGTAGGAACTAAGACCAACAACAGTTGTTAATGTATGAAAGCAACACCTTAAAAGACTAGTTAAAAGGACTAGCCGCTCAACCAAAACAACAAAAAGAACGCCCATTGTAAATCATACTAAAGTCAATTACCAATAAGCAAGTACCAACACTGCAGAAAAAGATTGACCATCGCTATCAACCACTTCGAAGCTACTTCATTAATAATATAGATACTTGCCACAGCATCAAGTTCTACCAAAAGAAATACCAATATTTCTGTACTTATTTGCACCTTTATTAGAGACTGTATTTAATATCATATGCTTTGGTTGTTTTACACTGTACTTATATGAATATAATAAAGCTGTCGTGTAATGCAATGGAAGGGCGATAGTGCGGATTGCTAAACGGGCAGTTTTTATCCTAGGATAACATATTCTTAATATGACTTATATCATATTCTTAATATGACTTTGTAACTTTGCCAGGGCAAGGTTACCTGAGCTTGTTATATTCGTTCATTTATAATTGGTCATTGTCTAGAGTTGCCTAACTTATCATTTGCCTAGTTTAAACGAAAAGCTCTGACAAATTGTTTATTTTTAATATAATGGGTTCTTTATTGACTGCGTGCACATTTTGTAAAAGTTGAAGTGAAAGGCAGTTTTGTATTTTTGTGCAAAAATATTTAATTTTTAGTCTTCAGCGAGCGCTTTCGGGCGTTGGCCCATCCTCAGGCTGCTATCATCAGTTACAGGAACATTTCACTGAACGCATAACGACTAGGTACATATAAAAATTAAATTAACGTGCAAATTTAAAAGTTACAATTTTGGAAATTAGTTAGTTTTAAAAAAGATATATTTTTTTTTGTTTACGAAAAATTAAAGATTTTTTCACAAAAATACAAAACTGCCTTTCACTTCAATGTTTATTTTTGAAAAAAATCAACGTTTTCTTTGTTTCAATACCTAAAATTACAGTATTCTGGTGATAACTTAACACTGATGATCCTAGGGGTAACCCGGTATTGATAAACCCGCCCTTTTAGTACAAATTTGTGAGTAGGTTGGCTGACTTAACCTTATGCAATTTTCAGTGATAACTTAGTGTATAATGTTAGAGTTGTAAAAATGGTTCTTTAAAAGTTAAAATATTCATAATTGACCTCTTTCAAAGTGTCAAAAAGTGACAGCTTGCTTCAGAAAATGCTTACAAACTATGAAATTTTTTTTAAATTAATTAACTTGATTTTTTTTTATTTTCGAAACTCTTTCTCGTACCAGCCTGGGAAACTTTTTAGTTAGAATTAGGATTTGTTTCGGTTAAATGCAGAAATTTATTATAGTAACTGATAAAGAGATTTATTATTAGTGTTAAGTTGTAGACGTTTGTTTTTTTTTCTAAAAAGGTTCAATACAGTGTGTTAATTAAAATAATACTTACCCGAAAGATATTGTAATTAGTTATTCACCTTGTTTTTAGTGTTAATATTTAGAGGTACCTAGTAAAAAGTGATTCAATTAACATATATACAAAAAAGTTCATTAAACATGTTTTAATGAGTTTGTAGAAACGTTTTTAGCAATTATTAATGATATTTGTAGTGATAATCACAATAATGTCTTATCTATAAATATTTCGTTAGCCTGCCCAAGATCACAAGATCAATAAAATTTGTAAAGTTAGGTTAGTTTACACTTTTCACTCCGACGCGTTCAAATATTACAATTCAACTCCAAACACTTAGACGCACTCTCACTCCACTTCTACGCCACACCACTCCTATTCTTACACCCGGTTCCCACCTACGACTTTCTTGTGAGTGCTCACTCACGAGTCACATGATGTCAATATGAAATGTTATGACAGTCATGTGACGCGTGAGCGGACACGCAGGAAAACAAAAGTCGTAGGTGGTAACCGCGTGTTTAATATTACCCGAACGTACCTCAAGTTAAAGAGCGTACGTTCTGTCATGTTGTTCTGTCTTTAAACTGCCAACCTCAATCTGTCAAATATCGATCAAGATGACAAGATCAACAGAACATGGTAAGAAACATTCAGTTAGACGGCTACGAAGAATTTTGCAATTTCATGGCCAAGTCTGTAGAAAACAGTGATTTTACTCATATGTATCTTTATTTTAGTGGATCCCTTGAAACGGTTAGTTTAAAAAGCCCTTAGGTACGTATAATACTTGGCAGACTTCTGCATGCTACCACACTGAAAAAAGGATTAGAATTACGAACTTCCATTGTCTATATTTTTACTTTTTCAGAATGTTTATGTATGAATGCTTATGTATCTGCATTCGTCATCAGGTGAATACTAACAAAAAACTAAGACTACCTAAATACTAGAATGTTCAGTGAACCATAGAGCTACTGGTTGGTTCTGCCCAGGGGTCCTCTATAAATTTGATAGTTGTTTTTTACAAGAGGTGGGCAACTCATATTGTCCTCTCTTTCTAGTTTTTTTCA
This sequence comes from Oxystoma pomonae, assembly GCA_963921995.1. Classification (NCBI taxonomy): domain Eukaryota; kingdom Metazoa; phylum Arthropoda; class Insecta; order Coleoptera; family Brentidae; genus Oxystoma; species Oxystoma pomonae. The sequence goes on from OY998168.1 coordinate 57,681,030, forward strand.
TATTTGCATGTAAAACCGATTTTTTGAAAAGGACTGATGATTTGTTTTCTCTTTTTATAATTTTCCCAGACAAAAATATTATTGATCTGTCTTTATTCCTCTTTTTCTTAAAACAATAACGATAAATTTAAGTAATTTTACTTACCTCATAAATTCGACTATTTTTATTAATTTTCCAGTTTGGCAAATGCATGATCTCTTTCCATTTTTCTTGCATTTTTTTATACGGCAATATTAAATTTTTAAACCGTATATAAATAATAATCAAATTCAAAATTTGATGTGCCTACAAGTTTATTAATAAAAAAATGTTACCAACACACAACAAAATTATCAACATTTCCCTAACAACTGCCAAATCGAGTTGCTTGCATCTGGTAAAACAATAACTGTAAAAAATTGTATACAGGGCCGCTTGTTTGAGAAAATAGATTCTGGTTTCTCAGGATGAATGCTGTTTGTTTGAATTTTCGCTAGAGTAGGTTTTCTTTCTTGGCGACAATCTATGCCTCTTTCCATTCCATATGATGTTGATTTTCCCAGCAATGTTGAGCTATTTGATCCAGTTGTGTCCCCTTGTCGAGTTTTGCGTTTGTGTTCTGTAGATGCAGTTCTTAATGTCATGTCGTTGTGGTTTCGTTTTTGTCAATTATTATTGTTGTGGTTGTTTTAAAGACAGTCCGAAAATGGTATTGGTTGCCTATTCTTCTTATCTTCTCTGAGATTCCTTAGAAATATGGAATTATAAGTGTCTCCTTTCTTTCAGTATTTACGTCTGTAGGCTTTTGTGTTGGTGTGGTCTGAAGAGTTTTATTAATCGTGTAGTTTGAGAAACCATTCCTTCGCAGATTGAATCGAATTTTTGGCTTTTCTTTATTTAAACCTTGTTCTGTATTTTGCAATTCCTAGTTTGGTTGATATGGAGTGGTTTGATTTGAAATTAAAATATTGTCCAATATGAGCTGACTACTTTCTTCTTTTTCCTTAGTGAATTTGATACATTTTCTTCTGCTGTTGAGATGATTGAAGAATTGTTGTAGTGTGTTGTGGTCTATTTCCCAGATGATGAATATGTCGTCCATGTATCTTAGGCATAGTTTAGGTTTCTGACATGATGTTCGCAGAGCTTCTTCTTCAAAGGATTCCATAAAGATATTGGCCACTACCGGCGAAAGCGTATATCTCATGGGTAGATCATCTTCCTATAAAAAATATCTGTTTTTCTCCTGGAAATAAGAAACTGCAGACAGCACTTCAACAAATCCATAATGGCATTGATTGGTAGATTGGTTTTGTCAGACAGATGGCGGTCATTGAGTAGTTTCTGTTCAATGATTTGGAGTGGAACATTAGTACAACTTTCGACGTCACTACAAGATCAATAAAACTCGTCAGACCACATCAACACGAAAGCCTACAGACATAAATACTGAAAGAAAGGCAAACCTTATAATTCCATAGATCAAAGAAATCTCATAAAAGATAAAAAGAATAGTCAACCAACACCATATTCGGACTGTGTTCAAAACGACACAACACCAAAAACTGCATCTAGCAGGTACCATGCGAGTGTGGGCATATCTACATCTGAGAAACCAGCCGACCTATGGAAGTTCGACTTACCGAACACAAACGCAAAACTCGACAAGTCGACCCAACTGGATCTAATCCACATTGCTGGGAAGATCAACATCATATGGAATGGAAAGAGGCAAAGATCGTCGCCAAGGAGGAAAACATATTCAAAGAAACAGCGTTCATCCTGAGGAACCAGAATGTATTTTTCCAAACAAGCGTCACCATCAAAGATATTTGGAAACTCCCACTTTTTGGAGGTAACAGATTTTAACTGTAAAAGGGCGGAGCCAACCAGTAGTTTTATGGTTCACTGAAAACATGCTAGTGTATAAGATGAGGACGATTTCAGATACATAAGCATTCGAAACGTTGTGAAAAAGTAAAAATAAAGAAAATGGAAGTTCGAAATTCTAGTTTACTCTCAAGTTCAACATTGTCTACCACCTTCAAACAACATTTGAAAAAAGATCTCTTATATGAACACAGAACGGGCTGGCTCAGTTTCCATGGAACAAGATAAAAAGCTTCTTTTAAGAGCCGTTCCGTTTTTTGGAGAAGGGTTGACGCTAATAAAGATCATAAAGCCTTAATTCAAGATATTAAGGAACAAAATTTCTGAAGGCAGGCAGGCGGGGTTAATAATCCCCTGTAGTTTTTTACAAATAACGAAAAAAAAATACAAATTATTATTTTTTTTTTCTACGGCGTTATAACACCGTTAATTTTTACGATTGCAGTTGAATTTTAGACAAATGTTTTATCAGGCTATCCAGTACGTTTAAAAATGGCACTTTTAGTATTTTTTTTTAATTTTTGCTTGCGGAGCTCTTAAACAATGAATTAAATTTAAGGCCAGAGGTCCGCCCTTCAATATTGATTACTACCCTCAGAACAATTTCCCCCCTCCCTGAGAAAAATCCTGTTTTAAGTTTATAAGCTTTTGTGCGGTTTCATATACCGGGTGTCCCAAGGTGAGTCACCTATATATATTATTTTATAAACTAAACAATAGAACAATTTTAAACTTTGTATAATAAGATAATCCTACATAAGTTTAATTTCTAAAATACTTTTATATTTGCAATGTTGCCATTTGCAGATAAACTTGGCAGCAACTTTGCATAAAATTCATAATTTATTGGCATTTGCTTGCATATACCTCTTAAATGGTTTTTGAGATATTTACTAATTTCATAATTTTTAGTCCGAATTTAAGTTAGAAAAATGGCGATATCTTACCTAATAGTTGATACATGAATGTAAAATTTAACTCTTTACCAGAAAATCCTTTGGCCTGTTTTATTATGTGTAAAATATTACTTCTGCTTGTACAGGGTGCGCAAAAAATATGTTGCTTTTGCGATTTACAAACTTGTAAAAGAGGCACACTTTACATTTTTACATTTTTTTGGATTGTCCCTTACATGATCTACATATTTTCTATTTATTTTTATTTTAGTATTGAAAATACTACTGGGATCGTTTTTATGAAAAATTTACATTGGGTGTCGGTGTCAGGATCAACATCAAAGTGCTTCTAGTCAAAAGAAAATAAATATGTCATGAATGTCGTGATAAAAGGACACAAGGTCGTCGGCGTGCTAAACATTTTGTTTATCACAGCATTTTAATAGCGCGCTACAGATATATGAATAGGCCGCCAAAGAAAATATAATTAATCCATATGATAAATCTTTAGAATGATCATTTCTGGACATTGAATATTTTTAAAAATTGTTAATGCTGGAGTGTAACCAAGTGATACCTATCTTCATATGGAGTATAAATATTTTATTCCTGCATAACTTATATAAAACAATAACAATAATGGAAATATGTATAGTACTAGGTTAGTCAAGGATCCTATTCCCCTATGCCCTCCTCCCTTTAAATTTGCTTACCTAAAAACAGTTTTTGACGTAATTTTCAGGTCGATTCAAAACTTAGAATGCCTTAAGAAAATAATTTAAACTTCTTAGTGCTCTCTATTGGTGCTTACGGTAAATAAATTATATATACCCTTCCCTTTTAATTAGACACTTAAAGCAAATATTTTAACGCATCGGTATCGGTATACGTAACGCATTCGAAACAAAGTCAAAATACACTACATTTTTGATTTGTACATGCCATGTTTCGAACGATGCCTGCTTCTTTGATGGGTGTGATGACAGAATCTCGTTTCGTACGGAAGGATGTACGTATCGTTATGGACCCACGAACATACGCAACGGTTTCAAGCAGCATTTCTGTCATCGCACCCTTCGAAAAAGCGGGCATCGTTCGAAACATCGTATAAACAAGTCAAAAATATATGTATTTTGGCTTTATTTCGAACGCGTTACGTATACCGATACCGATGCGTTAAAATATTTACTTCAAGTGTCTTTTATCTTTTTTTTTCTCAGACTTGCTGTAGCTCGTTCGAAAAACAAGATCAACGCATCTCGAATTTGGTCGGTTAACGAATTTCCCTTTACCCTTTTCCTTTAAAGGAATATAAGGATATAAATTAAAAAAAAGTAAATATTAATATATTACGAAAAAACTCTGACGTAAAATAACATTTACGAGTTGTGATTGATGTGACTACGTTCTTTTAGGCTCATAAGGCTCACCCATCTTTTTTATACTTCATAAATTCAAAAGCTCTAAAGTTCAAAATCTATACATCTTTGAGACGTTTGACATTCTTCTTCTTAAAATGTTATCACCCATCTTATCACGTCCTAGACGTCACGTTATCAGTGTTGAAATGGACGGCCAGAGATGTTCCAAAATTCACCCTTGAAGTATCTATGTTTTTCAGACAGATCTGTGGTACACTTCCGGCCACATAAAATGCGTACAGCAGAAGTTAGCTGACGGTCCCTTGAATTTAAGTTTTGCTAATTGCGTTGCTTATTGTAACTGACTTTGACATTTTCGATTACAGGTTAAATTTTTTGTCATTTTAAACACAAAAATAAAGAGACTGGTTACACTTTTCCATAAGGCTTATATGAATAAAACAATTTTTAAAAATTATTCGGCATTTTATTATAAAAACTTATTCTTAAAGCTCATTCTTGTAGTAAATATTTTAGTGGAAAAATTAACCTGGCTTTTTTCTTTTCCGCACTAAGTAAGATTTTCTTGGCAGAAACGCGTCATCTAAGCCTAGAACGGCTTATCCGTCTGCACGTCGTTCTTATGGATTCAGGAAAATTCGCCTCAATTTTCGCCTCTGCGGCCATCGCAAATGGGTGGTCTTCAAGAAGTTCGATCAGTTGCTGATCCTGCTGAGGCGTACTGACTTGGTTCAAGCCTTCGTCGAACACCGTCCACTAGTTGAGAACGGTGTTGCTTCGTCGAACAGTTCATTCTTCTTAATACTTTCTTCTTATTCTTACAATTGTAGCCTTATTTCATCCGTAATGGGTCGCTACTCTTCAAACCGGCCAACCAACGTCTAATTTTGCAAAAATTTGGGCTTTTTCGAATTCATTTAGTTGGGGCATTTTTAAATATAAGCGTCATACAAGATCAAAACCTGACGGTGACATTTTTTGTCAATTTGAAATACCTAAAAGGTTACTGAGTTGCGAGGCTCATAATACACTATACAAAATCAGCGTACGCATTTTATGTGGCCGGACGTGTAGATTTACTTGATTTTATGTTGCGGTTATATCTCCATATCGCAAATATAATTATATTCTGCAAAAATATTTCGTTATATGTCTAGGTGTATTTTTTTTTGGCTGCCTGGGCAATTCCCGGGGATATATCCGGCTAAACGGTGCAGGTTTCGGCGTTTACTTCGTTGTACTTGGTAGCAGTGGGGTAGCAAAAATAAACTAAATAAATACCAAGAGTAAAAATTTTAAAATGTATTCTTTCTCTTTTAAGAAAAATCTGAGATAAGTGGTATAGGTATATACCTAATTTTGCAGCGTTTTTTTTGTTATTAATTGATTGATTGAAATATTTATATCAGGAACCGAATAATTTAGCCTTATATTTCTTAAACATTTTCAAAAAATGTTTTTTAAGATGCATTTAAATCAAATTTGCCCCTAGATTTGGGGCCGTTATGAGTTTACAAATAAACTATACATTTTTTGGGGTAATTGTAAAATATAAAAAAAATGGTATTATCCCAAGTGCTTTTTAGGAAATGAAATGTTTAGCGGAGCTGATATATTTGAAAACAATTTAATTATTAAATTTTTCTTAAATTACTTTATATTCTAGGAAACGGGGTTTCTTTCTAGCGAATGACTTTACACTGTTGACCGTTTATTATTTTCTGGTGCTTTTAAAATTATTTTTTTTTTAAATTTGGAGAAAAGTGGCTTAATTTTTAGGTAAGAATAATTTGTTTTTCTCAAGTGTCCATATTGTGCTATTTTGCTTCAAATTTAAGTAAAGACGTATGAGCATTTTATAAAAACTTAATAATTATGAACCGGATTATTAATAACAATTAATTATGAATTAATGCTTTTATTGCTACATATTAATACAGTAAAATAATTGCATAGTAAAAAAATTATTAAAAAAAACTATATTTAACAGAGATCAGGGTTCGCATTGCCTATTAGTTACCCAATAGAAAGCGCGCTATTCGACCCAGGCCTACAAAAAAAAATGTTCATAATCCCAGTTACATTTCTGTACAAACTTAATTGATTCAAAATTAATTTACAGCCGGCGATTATTAGCATATATTCTATAACTAGATATAAAAAAGCAGAAAAGTTATATTTTTGGATGATGGTCTTGCCGCCAGTCATTAAAGAGGCGGAGCTAGGGCGAGAATGTTTTTTTTTTTAAAAAGGACACCCTGTCAAATTTATAAATGTCTTTTCGAGGGTCTTTCCCTTCTGATTGCAAAAATACCTAATTTTTTGCTTTTTCTCTAACGGTTTAAGAAAAAAATTGCAAATACATTTTAATAAGAGAAATTTAAAAAAAGAATAAACAAAGGATTATCGAATTCGAAAATCGTTTTTTTCTTGTTTAACTTATTAGTTTAATGAAGATGTTTCTGCCATTTAATTTAAAAACCGTTAGAGAAATTAGTAAAATATTGAGTACTAGCTATTACCGGCGACTTCGTTCACGAATTTAAGATTGATACTTTCCCCCTCCTCCTCACCTTCTGCTCCTTAAACCCTTCCATCCATGTCGATTGCTCGCTGTTTTTTCCCGGTTTTTTAATTTAAATAGCCATAACTTTTGTTTTCATAAACCGATTTTGATGAAATAAAGCCTATGTCCTGCCCAGGTAGGCAAAAATAATCCACTAGTCTAACTCCCGCCATCAAAATCCATTCAGTAGTTTTTGTGTGATGCTGGAATAGACAAAGGAAAATTCAAATTTGTTAAAACATACAGAGTTTCTCATTAAAACAAAGTAAAATTACCACCTTAGCTACACCTCCCTAATGCCTGGCGGCACGAAAAAGATGTATGTAACATTTTCCGTCAACTTTCAAAGCGGCTAATTTTTAAGATTTTACTTTTTGAACTTTTGAATGTAGGCGACTTTGAAAAGTTGGTGTTCAGATTGTGCGCTGGCCACTCCATTGATTGAAGAAAAAATTAGCAATTGTGGTGATGATACAGCTTTTGTTTACATAGACGTTGGAACTAAAGAAGAATGGTAAGGTATTTTTACGTCGATCCTTTCTAAAACACATATACTGAGTGACAAAGAGAATATTTATGATCCTATTTTAATAATTTTTTACAGGCAGGTTTATTTTGGGTTCAGTATAAATTGATTAAATTTTCAGCCTTATCAACGTCTTTTTTGCCGTTTTTTTAAATTCGTTTTTGAGGCAGTCGATTTTAGTTTAACGAATTTGTGGTCATAGATGTGGTTTAACTCTTACGGAGTTTGTTGTAAAGTGTTTGATTTTCTTCATCAGAATGGCCCGCGTGCGTAGAGTTGCGTTTTGTCAGATTAACGACTTTGAGAGAGGGCGGATTGTGGGCCTACGGGAGGCAGGTTTATCAATTAGAGAAATTGCGAGAAGAACCAACCGACCAACGATTTTAAGATGTTATCGGGCATGGACCCAAGAGAGGACACAGAGCTAGAGGCACTGGACATCGTAGGGGAACAACAGAGCGTCAAGACCGCCGACTTAGACTTTTGGCTCTAAGAGACGGGTTTAGTTCTACTCGGGCGATTGCCAATCAGTGGTTTGAAGAACATGGAAGGGTGATTGCGATGCGTACAGTATATCGTCGGATAAGAAGTTTTGGACTATTTTCTTACCCCCCACACTGGGTGTTGCCACTCACATTTGAGCATCGACGCAACCGAAAGCAATGATGCACAGAAAGACTGCAGTGGGATCTGGAATGGAATAGGGTAGGGTAAGAAGGCGTTCGTAGTGAAGGACGGTATCCACAGTTTGATATGGAAAGGCATGCTCATCATACAGTGGGTGTTATGGTATGGGGTGCTATCGCATATGGTAGCAGGACACCTCTAGTCCTTATTAGAGATAACATGACAGCAGTCCGTTATATCCAGGAAGTAGTGGCACCATAAGTCCTTCCTTATCTTGAGATACTAGAAAACCCCATATTTCAACAAGAAAACGCGAAACCGCATGTGGCCAGAGTAAGTTTAGACTTCATTGATCTACACAACGTTAACCTCTTACCATGACCACCAAGATCCCCTGATCTGTCCCCGATCGAACATGTGTGGGACATTCTGGGTCACAGGCTACTAAACTTACAGCATCCTCCTCAGAACCTTTCAGCACTTAGACATGAGTTAGAATTAGGGTGGAACGAGATACCCCAAGAGGATATAGACCACCTCATCCGAACAATGTCCAGACGTGCGAACGAGTGATTTTGATAGTGCAGCCTTCTAGCGGTCGATATCTTATCAACGCTACATCAGTGCAGAAAGTGCTAATTTCAACTAGGTATCGAAAATCAGTTTTATTAGTTTTGCGGGCGTTTGTTATTACTTTTTACTTTCGTTTTTCATTTAAGCTTATTTTTGAATAAATTGAAATTTAACTATTTTTAGTCCATCATACCAAATTGGTATGGGGGACTACTAAAATCGTGAAATTTTGACTTTTCTTAATTTTATTAAAATTGAGTTACTAAGGTTCCAAAACACCTTAATCGACGAAAAAAAAAATTGTCTGTCGGTCTGTTGTCTGGTACAAAAATCCTCTATCGCCTTTTGGATTAGTGTGATGGGGGGCTGAAGGGGGGAAAAGGTGGATAAAATATTTAAAAAAATTGTAACTTTGGAAAAAAAGCAAGTAGCGATATATGTTTTTCAGATATAAGTTTCCATGGATATGGACTACAAATTTTGTCATCAAGTTCAAATTCGTGAGAGCTTTAGTTTCCGAGTAATTTGAAAAAACGTTAAAATATATTAAAAAAACCATAACTTTAAAAGTAAAGGCTTAAATCTTTCAAAGCTACAGTTTTCGAGATATTCTCATTTTCTTTCAACATAATTGATTCTATGGTGGACTATCCGTGCTTTCGAGCACCAATTTTTATATAAGCGATTATATATTGTTAGTTACCAATAAAATCATATGGTGAGTTATAATGTATTTTTTTATTTATGTTCTTTATTTTTTTTAGATATTTAATAATTTCGGAAAAATATTGAAGCTCTAATGCTCTTAAATGGGCATTAATTAACTGAGTTCAATTGTCAAAGCTGGGGCGAGAGTTTAGTATTTCAGAATCGACACTCTTTATAAAATATTTCATCTTGTGGTTAATTAAAGACAATAAAATATAACAAAATCTTATATTTTTGTTTAAATTAACTACTTAAATTTAAAAATTTTAAAACTTAGTTTAGTGCACGGCAATGCAGTAACAAGACAGTATTTTTTGTAGTCTATTTTCCTTAGGTGCGCGGTATTCACCCACTTTTCCCTAAATATTTTAACGTATCGGCAAGACCATGGTGTATAAGAGGACCGATATTTCCATCGCTTTTAATAAACTTCATTTTCATGAACTTGTCGCGTCTATCTTTTATTAAAATATATGTCATACATATAAATACAATGTCTCTGGGTATAAACCCAACGCATTTAAATCCAATCCAAAAGACACTACATTTTTCACTTGTTATAGATGCGATGACATAACAGCTGATTACAGCCGTTGCGTACACTAAGAAAAATATCCACTAATCCTAAGTAAGAATTCATTAGCCCCAAGTAGAAACTTCATTTAAATATGAGACAAATGAACTGTCTACTTACCGTAAGTTTTCTCACATACTTAAGGTTATAAAATAACAGATTAACAATAAGTAAAACTTCAATTACCGTAAGTGAAGTATCTACTAAACATTAGTAAAAGTATATTAGCACAAAACCAGTATAACTCCTAAAATATGGCTTTAGATAAAATAAAAAATAAATTTTTGCGCTCTAAAAACCATGTTCTATCACAAGACACCCTAAGAAAAAAATAAAACCAAATAATAAAAAAAAAGTGCGACGCGCCGATGGGGTTCGAACCGACCACCTACAGGTTGATTGACCAATGCTTTATCCACTGTACCATGCACTTATACAGAAATAGGTTAAAACCACGAAATATAAGCATTTCGACAGATTCTTATTGGCCGACTGAAAAGTTGTTAATCAGGATTAGAGCTTAATCAGGGAATTTTTGCGTTTGGTGGATATATATGGACAACCATCTCTAAACCAGAGTTACCGGGTTTGTTTCCGATCATGGATTTGTTTTTCAGTTTTTTGAACTTATATCCATCACGATCTTCCTATAAATAGAACAATGATCATTGCCAATGGGATTGATTGTCGAATTCTAATGATGGCAATACGTTGACAAATCATTATACACTGAGAAAAATATCCAATAATCCTAAGTAAGAATTCTTTAACCCCAAGGAGAAACTTAATTTAAATACGAAACAAGTGGACTGTCTATTTACCATAAGTTTTCTCGCCTACTTAAGGTTATAAAATGACATATTATATTAACCATAAGTAAAAACTTCACCTACCGTAGTAGCTACTAACCGTTAGTAAATCTATAGTAGCGCAAAACCAGTATAACTACTAAAATATGGTTTTAAATAAAATGAGAAAAAAAAATAAAAACAAATAATTTAAAAAAAGTGCGACGCGCCGACGGGCTTCGAACCGATAACCTGCAGGTTGATAGACCAATGCTTTTTCCACTGGTCCATGCGCTTATGAAGAAATAGGTTGAAACCGCGGAAAATAAGCGTTTTGGCGGATTCTTATTGGTCGACTGAAAAGTGTTAATCACGATTAAAACTTAATCAGAGAATTTTCGCGTTTGGTGGATATATATGGACAAGCATCTCTTAACCAAGGGTTACCGGGTGTGTTTCCGTTCATCAATTTTTTTTCGTGTTTTTTGACTTATTTCCATTATGATCTCCCTATAAATAGATCAATGATTGTTGCAAATTTTGACAAATCATTATATATAGAGAAATCACTAAGCGTTAACAAACTAGTAGAAATATTCACTAACCCTAAGCAAAGGGAATGTTCAGTGACTTGTCGCATATTGGTAAGTAGATAAATCACTAAGGGTTGACAAATTCTGGTCTAAGTAGGTCGTTTTAGAATCCGGTTAATAAGTAAATGGGCCAGCTAAGGACTGTGCGTAGAAACCCATTTTCGTCTGAAGCCCGCCCACTTAGCTCGCGATTGTTTTGGCGTATGGAGTCATAGGCGTAGACGCTCTAATAATCTATTTATGTCACTTTGTGTCTTGTTGTCTCTATTTTTTTCCAGTTATTGTTTTATTTAAATTATCATCGCCGGTTATAAAGTGTTCAATATTTTTTAGTTCGAAATGGTAAATGTTTGTTTGAGAGGTTCGGTTCTTAAAAGGTAAGTGTATTAAAATTATCGTACAGTAAAATCAATATGCATTAATTTGTACATTACACAATTGTTAGAAGTTACACTACAACACGAGATGTTACTGTAATAATTTCTCAAAGAATTTTATTGATTTTAGTATTTTATAAATAAATATCTCTTTTACATAGTAATATTAATAATTAATAATAACAATAATAATAATAATAAGAATAATAATAATAATAATAATAATAATAATAATAATAATAATAATAATAATAATAATAATAATAATAATAATAATAATAATAATAATAATAATAATAATAATAATAATAATAATAATAATAATAATAATAATAATAATAATAATAATAATAATAATAATAATAATAATAATAATAACAAGTAATATAGACTAAAATTAAAATTTTAAAACTTAAAATTGGAAATTTGGGCTGACATAACAGCAAAGGACAAGAAACCTATAAATCAAATAAGTACTAAAGGGTAAAATAACATAAAATTTAAAATTTGGGCAGACATAATACAAACAAAATATAGACTAACAAATAAGAACAAAGTAAAAATAAATATGTAAAATAATCATAAAATAATAAATAATTATAGAATAATAAAAAATAGAATAATAAATAATTAGTAGGAATAGGTTTAAGTTAGAATAAATATATATACCAATTGTAATATACATCACAGCGGTTTGACTAGATCGAAATTATTTATTGCTGTTCATTGAGTAAAATATGTACTTTTATTGCTTTTTTAAATTGTTTAGGTTTAGGGTTTTAATATTTTTAGGAACGCTGTTGTAGAGTTTCGAAACACTATAGGAAAATGATCTCTCAAAATAGGATGTACGATGTGCAGGCATTGTAATAAAGTTTTTTAATCTTGAACTGAGGCTGTAAACTCCAGTTCTAAAATTAATTTTTTTATATAGGTAAGATGGATTTTTATTGCAAATTACTTTGTTAAAAAGACATAGGGAGTGAAATTTACGACGCTGTTTCATATTGAGCCATACATAAAGCACCCCTTGTAAATTTATTATTATTTTTAACAATAACATTATACATAAATAATGCGCATGCGCATATAGTTAGTCTAACATCCATTCAAAAAAAGTAAATTTAAATATTAATACATGAAGGGTACATGGAAAAAGGAAGGAATGTCCATTTTCAACTTATTTGAGAAAAGGCGTTTTTTAACTTTCAATCTATTGCTACTCAAAAAATATTTATATTACAGTAGGTAATAGTTTTTTTGTGTATAATCATCATCATCATCATCATCATCATATATTATCTGTTGATCATACTGTAATCGGACTTTATTTATGTTTCCATTGCTTCCAATATTTTGTTAAGATGAAGTCGTAGTCAACAGGTGGCGAACGGAAAATGCATGGAAAGGATAAGCAAAAGGCTGAAAACTAAAAACAATTTTCAGAAAAAATGAGACATTTTTTCAAAAAAAGTCTCGAGTAGAATTTAAATTCATTAAAATAAATTGGAAACTCCCTGATTTTTACAAAAAATGTGAAATAGCGAAATTTTTTCTTCAAACTTGAAATGTCAAAAAATTAATGAATCTCCAATAAATTTTCTACAAAATTTATTTGAAACATTTTTTGATTAAGTTGATAGGAACATCTCAGTTTTGTTTCGCGTTTTACACCTGTACGGTATCCTCCTAAAAAAAGTACAATTATTTTTGTGCAAAAAGAAGGAAAGGTCAAAAATTAAACAATTTATTACTCATAATATTATTATTTTATTTGAGAACTCAATAAAACATGAACTAACCCAATTCAGTATTAAAATGTATAGTATGTAAATAAATTATTTCAGAACTCAACAACACATCAACTAACCGAATTCAAAATAACGGCTTGCAAATCAATTTTTTTTATCATATTATAATTCTTTAACTTATTCATTTATTTTAAATGGCAGTGACGATACGTACGCACTTGTCATAGTGTTCGGCCCTGCCTCAAACAGAGACAACAAGAGAACGCCGCGCATCGTCCGTGCTTGTCGTGGTCCATTTACTTAATAATCGGACTCTAATAGAAACTTCACTTACCATTAACAAAAAAAGCTAAGTAGACACGGGATGGTTTTCCGAGTGTATACGCAACTAAGCAGCCACTGCACTCAGCTGTTGTTGTCGCATCCAATAAAAAAGTGAATTTTATTAAAAACATGGCATAATCAAAAAAAATGTAGTGCCTTGGTTTTGAACGCAATAGGTATACCGATACCGATACGTTGAAATTTTACTTTAAGTGTTTATTATTACTGTCAAGTACCAACCTTAATTCAAAAATTTCAATTATTTTCAGTATCTACCAATTTTGTGGCAGATTTTACAAAAACCCAATTCTACCATTAATTTACCATGGCCCGGATTTTTTCGCAAGCTTTAAGGTCTAGAATCGCAGTTTGTGTTAGCTGCGTCTTCGAGCTTCGAAAAGTTTAAAAAAACGCTCGAGGGCTATTAGAATTTTTTTTTATTTTTCTAATTTTAAAATCGCGTTATTAAGAAAATTAGTTAAGAAAAAACTAAAATTAATATTTAAGTAGTTATTAAGGTTTTTCTGTGAAAACTACGGCCAAATTAATTTATTATAAATTTACGGACAGTGCTACAAGTTTGAAATTTTGTACAGAAATTGCCATGAACATTATCTTTCGATAGTCACCAAAAAATCCGCACATTCATACAAAAGTTTTCCGAGATTTTCCTGAAAGTGAGGTGATAGAAAGGCAAAACTCAGAAAGGGGAACGCATTATGTGGAAAATTTTTCGATTTTAAAAATTTTTAATCTGCCTTTTAGCAAATTTTTGTGAGCTTACTATAGTTACTATTGTTCTCTTTACCAAATGCATTCAGCTGAGAGAGATCCAGCATACTACAACATACCAGGAAAATGGCCTGTCAGTCCCGCCTGTACACTCTTCGACCCCGTATATCTGTCAACGATAACTATATCAAGAAGATAGTTATGTTTTATGAGCAGAGGGGTGCAGGCGAAGCATTTTCTGGTATACTTGATCCCTCTCAGACCGATGCAATCAAAAGTAGAGAACAATAGTAACTATAGTAAGCTCACAAAAATTGCTATTAAAGTTCTTGGTTAATTTTTTGTTTAGTTTTTTGTATTCCTCAAAAAGTTCCATTTTACTAAGTATTGGAGTTTTTTAACAAAAAAAATTTTTAAAATAAAACTTTGCCCATTATAATATTCCTTTTCTTTGGACATTTTTACACTTACTAAAATTTTTGTCACGAAAATTGCGAAAAACAGTGATTAGCGCACACTAACTGAAAAACAATGAACTAAAAGTGGAGATATGTATAGAGACAGTGTTAAGTATAGGTATAGTATAAGTTCTGAAAAAAAAACTGTAAGCAGGGTAAAAATCTAAATGTTGGAATGTAATATATTTTTATAAATAGAATTTTAGTTAGATAGGTAGTTCATGAAAGTGGGTAAAAATATTATTAAACAATTACCAATTACCAAAAATACCATTGTTTACAAAGTTATTTGCTATTTTTAGTTACAAGCTATCATAAAGGCCAAAATTTTTATTTTTTAGGTGCTCAGAGGGCTTTCCTAAAAAGGAAAGGGGTGGTTTGGAAATTTTTGGTCCTCTAAGTTCCTTAGGGAACGGTTGTGGATAAAAATAATTAATTAATAGTAGGTACAATATGTATGTAATTTAAAAAAATTGGTTGTTATGAACAATGTCAGAAACGACTAGTTCAGAAAATAATTATCATTCCCATTATCATTATAATACTAACCCTGTTGGTAGTTCCACAAGAATGGGCGAAAGTAGAGGAAGCCCGAATTTTAATACAAAATTTTTAACGAGTCAAAAATCACGATGCGATCAAAGAGGGTAAATAGTAATTTAATCGGTAATACTAATTATAATGACTTGATTTTTTTTCCAACAGTGCATCTGACGCGAGACGATACTACCTGTTGGACCGCAACGCAACATGTCTTTAACGCAGTCTTGCTAAAAATTACACAAAATAGGCATATTAAAAAAATGCGTATAATGTTTATACGGGTCTCTTAAACACACTTTAAAAACGCTTTGGCACATTGCTTCCAATATAAAGAAATACCCTGGTTTTACCAATGGTTACTAAATACGCTTTAGTAACCATTGACGGGGTGATTTACCCGCGTTATTTAATGAAAATATCGTCCAGCGATTCGCCTTTTACGACCTGCTCTAGGAGGTGGTTGTAAATCGCTCGACTGGCGCAAGTAGATAGGCTGTGTAAGTTCAAAATCACTTAGCGTTAACGTTAACGTATATCCGTCTATCTGTCTGTGCTGAAACTCTCTAATTGCTGAAACTCCCTAATATCACGTGCTTGTAAGTGACGTCAGAAGTGTTATGTGATCACGTGAATTGTGTTCTACAGAGTGAGTCTCTTCGGGGATTCTACAGGGTGCTCTATGTCCAAGAGGATTGTTAGGGGGTTGCAAGGGAATGACATAAAGGCCTGTGTGAATAGGGGATGTGATCACGTGACTTATGTTCTACAGAGTGAGTGTGCTTGGGGTTTATACAGGGTGCTCTAGTGACATGCACCTGTCATACACTCGTCTGTCATTTGTGACCTCTAGCCAAGCTGTCAAGTGCCACAAGATCTTAGACTACTTAGCGCTAACGTATGCCTGCTGAAATTCTCTAATGGTTGAAACTTCCTAATATTAGTTGCCCATTCTCGGTCACAAGTGCCAATGTATAGAGTAGAAAATGACGTACACCTGTAGCATTGGGGCCTTATTATTTCAAGAGTTTCAAAGGGGCACTATTTGAAAAATGTCGAGATGAAAGAGATTGCTATCAGCCGGTGTACCAAAGGTACTTTTTCCGCTATGTGCCTACGTTTTTCTCCTATGGTTTCTATAAAAGACTAATTTTGGTTTGCTGCGCAGGGGATAAAAGACCTTAGTAGTTTTCTGCGAATATCTCGAGTTGTAAGTGATCGATTTGAAAAATTCTTTTTTTGTTGGATTGCTGTCTTGCAATGCTATTTATTCTTAGAGAGATGGAGAAGCCAAAATGGCATTAAAGTGCTTGACCTTGGTAGTTTTTGCTGGATATCTCGCGTTACAGCGATGGGATTTGAAAAATGTTAGTGTTACAAAGTGGGAGGGCATGACAAAAAGGTTGTATTATGTGTGTGACCCAGCTGTGCAGCTCGAGTTAAAAGGCTTTTATTTTTACGGTAAATAATATTATTATATGGATTTTAAAATGATCAAAATGTGTGCTTTTGTGAAGACAAAATCGAGTATACTTAAGATAACCCATGACCCTGTTTATCAAGAATTTAAAATAACATGTTTACGTAAAGCTTACTAATGAACTTGTTTGTCATTAATTTATCATGATGTTTTAAAATGCGACAAAAAAAATAACATGTTTGTTTGCTTTGATTTATTTTTGAATTATAATTAATTGACCTCTGATCCCCTATCAGTATTGAAACGAAAAGTAATGATGAAATAAAACAAATAATTGGTAAATCTTTTGATTTATTAAAATACCATTTTATAACCATAATTTTTAAGCAGTAATTTGGCACCCTGATTTCTCGTTTCAACGTGTTCGATTGCAAACTCCAACAAGCAGAACTTGCACATTCTTAAGCTGTGGTTTACGTTTCTACGACAAAAAACACAGTCTTTGTGGATCTAAAGTATAAACAAAAATTTATTTTTAGTAAAAATATATTTATTAAATAAAAAATTATGTTAAGGGCATGTCTTCCAAACAAAATAATTTTTTATATTCAGATTTGGCCCCACACATTTCTGTTAAATTTTTATGATGTTCAACTGGCTTTTGCCAATAATAAAACATTTTATTGCAAACGGGGCAAAATCTTGAACCAACATTAACAAAATTCATATAGTTATGACAAAAACAATCCTTTCTTTTACAATATACACATACATCTTTCTTAATACTTTGATGTCCTGCACTAGTCTTCAATCGTTTTTCTGTTTGTCCTTGTTCACCAAAACCTCTTTTTTCTTTGTTTGGCTGTTCTCTCTCTCTCTCTTTTTCTCGATATGTAGAAGTTGAAGGCGATGGTGAATTTTGTTGTAATTTTTTACTCTCCATGGTCAAATCGGA
Source organism: Oxystoma pomonae (assembly GCA_963921995.1). NCBI lineage: Eukaryota > Metazoa > Arthropoda > Insecta > Coleoptera > Brentidae > Oxystoma > Oxystoma pomonae. The sequence goes on from OY998168.1 coordinate 57,698,690, forward strand.
CTGAAACAAGAAAAAACTATATTAAAACTGTGTAGTTAGGTGTATAAAAATAATACTTTTAAAATTTATTTTTCCTGTATTAAAGATAATAATTATTATTTAAAGTCCAATTTTCTAAAAGTTCTCAGTGTGACTATTAGGTGCCCAGAACCTTACTAGATGAACGAAATATGTAGACTGATTAAAAATTTATGAGGAATCTAATTAATTGTATATCCCTAAGGCAAAGTATCGATGGTATGGGGCAATAATTTACGTTTCTCGTCAAAAGGACTCAACGCGACTTTTTTTTGCTTGACTGTGTACACCTGGTGTCGATAAGATCTAATTAAAGTTTGTGGAATTTCTGTGACTTTCTGTTTAAAAAGGCATTCAAGGTAGTCGTTAAATGTAATTTTTCTGAGTGAAGCCTTTTTTACACCCTTAGCCCTTTTACTAATGTTAAAATTATGACTACTCTCTTCAATTTCCTGTTCACAAAAACCTTTCTGTCTTAGTTTATTTTGATGGCCCATCAACTCGCCCTCATTTTCAAATGGCACCATTATTTTCATCTTTCATAAGCCCCAAAACTTTTTATTTTTTAACGGCATGTTGAAAATGTTGTCTGGTGGGTAGTCAGATGTGTCAAATCTGTCAATGTCATGTTTCATATTTTCATAAATGTCGTCAACGTATCAATGTCATTTTTCATATTTTCATAAATGTCGTCAACGTGTAAATGATAAATTAAACTGTCAGTGTCTGTATACAGACCGCTTCAAGCTACTGCGAACATAGGGCGGAAGAAGTCTAATTTGCCAGTGTACGTACATGCAGAGACACCGCACGCCTATCAGTGAAGCAACCAACACTCAGGCTTCCGATCGCCTTTCGCTGCCGTTCGCCGCCGTTCGCCTTGTATTTAGTACGCCTCTAACCACGGTGCTGTGTGGAGCGTAGTCAATGAAACCGGAATTTGGTCAATAAATACGCAAATTTTTATAATGTAATTTTCTTATTTTTTGTCACTGATAAATAAGATCGTTTTATTGTCAACTGCTCAGATTTATCAGTGACGACGTGTTATAATGAAAATAATAAGGAGAAACAAAATAAAAGCAAGTTCTCAAAATAAAATAATACATTCTAAAAAGCAAAAAGATTCTCCCAGTCAAAAAAAAAATTAAAGCAAATGTTCGAAAAGTCCTCCTTGCTCGGCTAGACAATATCCGAGCCTACTATAAAAACCCCTTATAACGTTTCCAAGCATGTTAGGGGTGATAATTTGAAAAGCTTCTTCAAAAACAGATAGAAGTCATTAGGAGCAAGATCGGGAGATCGAGCTGGCCATAAAATAGTTCCCCGTGTACTTATAACCCGATTAGGAAATACATTATCAAGATATTCCCTAACAAGGCCAACATTGTGAGCGGAACAACCATCTTGTTGAAACCATGTTTCACCAAATCTTACACCTAACAACTGCCTAGCAGTTGGAATAATGTGCTGCTGCAGTAGATCCAAGTATCTAGGACCATTCAAATTGCAATTGCCGTTAATAAAAAATGGCCCAATTACGTGTTCCCCTACAATACCCCCCCCCCAAACATTTAGTTTTTGGGGATACTGTGTTCTTACGTCAAAATATAAATACAAATTTTCCCTCGACCAATATCGAACGTGTGTTGGGTTATGACGATTTGACCATTTGACCATCTGCACTTTTTCGGCAACTTCGTAGACATCCATTTTTAGTTTTAAAAATGTATTATTTCAATTAAGAACTTACCCATCTGTTTCTCGAGCAAGGCAGAAATAAAACAAAATAATAAAAACAAAACGAATTTCCAAAAGATAACACTGTAGCGTGCTTCGAATCCACCTCGGTCGTACGGCACGGAGAGTAAATTGGACTTGATTCCCCCTATGTTCGCAGTAGCTTGAAGCGGTCTGTATGTCATTTTAGCCCTATTTCCAAACATTTTTGTAATGTAATTATAATGAAAATCATACACGAAAGTTTTTGATAAATCTAAAATTGCAAATCCGATATAAATGGGCTTATTGAAAATAATTTTGGTTTTAGACATTTCAATTATAAACATATCTTCATCAAATAAACTATGAAAGTTTGGTTTGGAGATGTAGGAACGCGCCCCATAACGTCCAGACCATTTAGTCACCAACCTTACCTCTTTATATTTTCTAACATTCTCCATGGTCTTACCGAATACTGAATTAATCAATAATTTGAAAAAAAAATTTTCAAAACTGTTTTGGCTCTGTTGACTCATGTGAATGTTTAAGTCAATATAAGGCTTTAACCATGGAGACTGTTTAAGTTTAAGGACTCTGTGAATTTTTAATTTTTAAACCCAAACTAATTGCCTGTTTCAAGTTTAGATAATGAATAATGTATCGCTCTTTGTTATACAGTGTGGTCATTAGCTTGGGTAACTTACTTTTAGAATTGGGTGGGACTCTATGTTCTGGACAGACAGGAAGGTCTTTATGCATATCAAATAGTTCAGGGAGATAAGAAATATCTGCCTCAAAAATGTACCCTATGTCACTGTCATCAGAAATGTTGCATATTTCTTCCTTAGTGCATGGACCATTTTCAACTTATTCAAAACCACCATATGGTAATGGTAAACTCATTGCAGTACCATAAAGCGAGTTGACATCATAATACATATACATCAAATATGACGTTTCCTTGCTTGGATTGTATGAATCACCCATGTACCTGTTGTTGACTTTGGCATATCTGTTTGAACACTGAGAAACACCGCCTCGTATGCCTTTTTCCACAAACATGATCATATCAACATCCGTCAAAAGTTCCAGTTCTACTTTACACTGTTTCAACATGGCCGAAAAAGCCAAACCTGGACTCGTGACGTAATGAAGGGGATCAAGTTTGTAGGTAGAAAGACATATGGAGCGGAAATTTTCCATGACGTCACTTAATAGGATTATATCTGTACGCATATAAAAAAGGCTGTAGTCTAAAAGCGATTTGATATTAAAGGTATTCCATATGGTTTGAGCACTTTAATACTCATTATTTGAAATACCCTTTCCTACCAGGCTACTATAAAACGCATCTTTAGGTGGAAGGGCAGTTTCTCGTAGCTTTTCCCAAGAATCGAGATACTCATAGGGTAAGAGACCTTTACGAGTAACCAATTTAAACTTTTCCTCTTCCTTATAAAAACTTTTTGTAATACTTTTTTTTGATTCGTCTAAAAATGAAGCCAAATCATCTAATTTTGAAGCCATAAAGCGATAAGAGTCAATAAATCTAAATTTAACAGAGGTATTTTCTATATATTTTTAAAGGAAATATATTTTTCTTTATTAACAGGGAGAAGTTGAATTCTACCCTCTATGTCTTTAGCTAAAGATTTTATAAGGAAATGGCTATCATATCCGGACAAGTTATGGAAAAGTACAGGAACGCTGTGTGAATCTGTAAAATTTAAGTTACACCCCGCGTGAGCTGCACCCCGATACATTCCTGTCAAGTGACAATGGTCCAAATGTTTCACTTCATCCTTTTTCAGCGGTTGTTCACAGATATGGCAATGAGTTATATTTTAAAAATCAAGTTTTTCCTCAGTGGTTAACGGCCTTAAAAGCACAATATTTGAAAAAATCTTATCCAATTTTTTTGCAATAATTTTAAGCTCCTGGACAAAACGTGAAATGCATTCTTTTCCCAAAAACTGATGGTAGTACGAGAGCGAGTCGTCATAAGAACATTTCACATAATATCCAATAGCAAACGGAATATGATGTTGTGTTTTTTGTGTATTTGATAGTGTATTGTCACCTTCCATTTTTTCTAACAAACATTCCAAATCTGCATAAACAACAAATGGAACCGTCTCTTTATTTTTAAATTCTGTAAATTTTAAAATATTGTTCTCTTTCTTTGGCAGAGTTAGTTTAACAAAATTCAAATTTCTACAATCTAAATAATGCTTCTCCAAAACTGCCTTGGACACAAACCAATTTAAGCATCTATCACATACCCATTTTTTATGAGTTTTACGCTCAATTTGCTGACATAACAAACGTGATAAAATTTTTATTAAGGCAAAGTGATAGATGCGTTTTTTAGGGCTAACAATTTCATAATCTACAGAATTCACCTCCATATCATTCTCGCTATCACCAACATCATCATCACATTTTAAAATGAGCAAATTAACCCATCTGGAAAAATTTGATTTGCTTAAGCTAAGAGGAAGTATTTCTTTTTTTTCAACTGTAAACACGTTTATTGATAATTTATTCAACTCTTCAAATTTAGAGATATCTTTAAGTCGCATAGGGAACTCAAAACCTTCATAATTTAACCCCACCTGAATGAAATGAAGTTGTCCGACTTAAATTCATATCAGCAGGGTGAAGAGCAGCGACAATAGATCAAAGAAAGCAGTATGAGTCAGAATTTTTTACATTAATCACCCCCTGGTATTTTTTATCTACTGTGGTACATCAACGTAGGTCGAGTCACCACAGTTTATAGGTAAGTGCTGATTAATATTAACTTTGAGATGGAGAATTTCATAAAGGTCCCATCCACTATCCCTTTCTTGAAAATCTTCCATATTAGTTAGTATTTTTTCGGCAACATGTTCTTGGTACCATTTTTTAAAATTAATTGTCTGGTCTATTATGCTGTTTTTTGTGGAAAAAACCTTCACATCAGTCTGTATAGTGCCTTCATGCAACTTTATAAAATTTCCCGAGAAAATGACATGAATTTTTATCACAGATGACCGTAGAGCCTTTTTAATCTGAACAGAAAAACTTTTGAATGCTTTTAAAATCTTGGGTTCTTTGATGGTGAAATTCGTAATAATTCCTGTAATAATTCGACCACCAAAGCAGGTTTCCACATCCTCCCACGCTAAATTCCTTTTTAAAGATCTAACTTTTTTAGTTTTGCCAAAATTAATTCTTTTTTGATTTTTCAAGTAGTTTACGTAATATTTTAAAAGGGCCAAATTTGCTTCTAATTTAGAAAAATTTCGTACACAATAAAGTTTATCTTTTAAAGAAATTTTTATATTCGAAATTAAATTTATAATAAAAGTGATCCGATAATTAAATTCCTCTTTTGTTTTAACCAGTCTACATACCTTTTCAATCTTTTTTATGGATTGGAACACCATACCGTCAAACGTTTCTTGTCGAGAACTTTCTGAGGACGATGATGACATTTTGTTTTTGTTGTTCTCAGGTGTGTGAGGAAAATAAGAATGACTCAGTGCAGGCAATGCTTAGTATTATGTATAGATAAAAAAATATAAGACCTGTAACATTTATATATAATATGAAAATAACAAGATTGACGTCAAATACTTTTAAACAGCGCCAATGAGACTATAAAAAAGACACGCGTTTGACCCTAATGAGTGACCTATCTTAGATTGTGCAACTAATTTTTTGTAAATTTCAATTTTTATCAAAATAATTTAATCGAAAGTTGGGGTTAAATTTGATGACCTTTCATTATAAATATGATTTTCTATGTTAAAAATAAATTAATCGGTTGTTAAGGTCATAATTAACGACCTTTCGTGGTTTTATCTCCACATAAATCCATATAAATATTTTGAAAGCAGAGGTTTAAAATCAGTAAAGAACTTTTCTTTCTATTAAACACAAAAAAAAAACAAAATGACGAGCGAAAAAAACAAGTTAATAGTTACAAGCCTCGACAAGGTAGAATGTCCACCCCAAATGGTACACGTCGCGATGAAGAATAGTTTTAAGTAAGTATTTTAATTTGTCAATTATTTAGCATGTAAAATTTTAGTTTCTTTATCTGACTGTGTATTTATAATGTTTTATAGGGAATAAAAATACACTTTTAACCCATGATTTTGGGAAGTAAAATGGATCTTTTAATCCGTAGGAAAAAAAGTAAAAATTTAACGTTAAGAGGGATTTATGTAGTTCACTATTATTTCCTTCAACTTAGTTTTCTCGTATCCTAACGTGCATAAAATAGTATATCAATCGTAGGACTAAAGTGTTTTTTAATCCTGCAACAAAATATAACTTTTTGTAAATTTAATGGAAAAATACTGATACTATAGATAACTATTTAATCTAATTTTTAATTTTTGTTACAGATATAAGGTGCAAAATGTATCCGTTAAAAGGGATAAGGTGCATGTAGATTTGAACATTTTTCCCACATCGGAATTAATCGCAAAGAAGCTGGGGAATCTACCAGTAAGTTATCTACGTATCAATGTAGATAATGATGAGGAGCTTAAACTGTTGGAGGAGGCCTGTAAAAAATTTAGATTTAATGAACAGGAACCGATTGCTGGAACATCATCCAGACAGGTTCTATTGCCTCCACCACCACCATCAGCCCCACCAGCCCCAAAAAGAAAGAGAAAGATCAACCTGTTGTCTGATGTCAAATTGAATGAAAATGATGATGATGAGGAGATAACTTTTATTGAATCTCAAAGAGATTACTTTGTAAACTAATATTTTGCAGTCTGAATATAAACCACATTATAAAGTTATAGTTTTTTATTTTTAAACCAATTGTTTAACAACAATACATTTTCTTTTGCACAGCCTAAAAAATTATTGAAATGTGTAAAACAGTGAAAATTCATATTGGCTCTTTTTAACTTTTTAAAATTGGGGCAACCCAATTCGAACATATCTACAACATTATTAACAAAAACTGTTTCATTTTGAATAATATTTTTTATAAAATGAGTAATATTTTCTAATGGTAAATAACTAAAGTCAAAAGTGTCCCATTTCAACCCATGTAGATTGTCTGTGTTCCATTGGGCTTGACGTCTAAAGTCCTCGTGGATCCAGGTAGACTTCATGGGTACATTAACCATATGGTGAGAAATTTCATTGGTCTCGCTATTGAGTATAGCAATTTCTTTGCATATAAAGTCACTATCTTTATATTGAAAGCCTTGCACGTCCAAAATAAACATTTTTAAACAACTATTACGGTGCTGGTTAAGGGGTTGTATTTAACCAATCGATCGTGTAGTATTAAGCAGTATGCTACAGTTTTGTCAGGCACAGCTTTTTTCGTTTCAAACTCAATTCTGATATCGACTGCGCCACCATTAAGCACGTCTTCACTCTGTCGTGAACAATCGATAACTATCAGTGGAGCATTATTCTTAAAGTTTATTGGGTAAAAACAGGGTTCGCTCTGCTCGCGATAGTAGTAGGATTTTTGACACTGCGCATAATTTTCATAGAGTATGGCATATTGATTGCTATCAAAGTTCAGGTTTAAATTATCATAGGGGAAAACCTCAGAGTTTACGTAAACTTTTAGATTTGTTAGATGCAAGTGATCAAAACGACTCATATTTTTATCTAGCATATTTTTTCTATTGGTCTGATAACCGATGATAATAAACCGTGGTTTTTCTAGTTGATTCGATGATTTTACAGCCCAAGTGTGACTAGTAGTGGTTTGAAGTTGAGGATATTTATGCAGCTCCTAGCTTCTACAGGCAAGATTAAGGTCCCTATCTCCTTCTAGATAATTGTAGAGTTTTACTTGTTGATTATCGGACACTCTAACATAGGGCACTTTCCATAAAACTTTATTCAAAACCACCTTGTAGGTTTCTTTTTTATCCTTAATAACAATGAGAGCGTTCAAGTCAGAGTTGCTTCTTATTAGTACCAGTTCTTGGCGCACGTTTAAAATAATTTTGTGATGCTATTAATTATATTTTTAATCTGGTAAAATTACCAGAGCCATCTAAAAGTGCTGGATTGTCTTTAACTAACCAGCCGGCGTTTAAAAGAGCATTATTATCACTCTCCTTAAATGAGCAGTAACCCTTCATTGTCGATATAATTCCAGGATTTCTCAAACGGTCCACAATCACCCCTCCCAACTCGTAGCGAATCTCATCGAACAGGTGTGCCAAACCGTTGTTTACAAAGTGCACATTTGTGCTGGCAGTATTATCATCTTTTAGTACCTTGCCCTCAAGGTAAAGAACACTTTGGCTAGGCAAGGTATAGAGGTCTTGAGTTTGTATTGGAATTCTAATTTCGTCGTTGTTGTTTAGCGTTGTAGAAGCATAGGGCTGATGGGTATGTAGTTGATAGCTCACTATAGAATCGTCCAAAATCACATTTTCAGTCACTTTTAGAATATTACGACTCATTTTGTTGTTGTTGTTGTATAAAAACACCTTAAACTACACCTTAGTGATAAAAATAATCTTCTTAGGTTACAGCTTACACGTAGTCTTAAATTATACCAAAATTTTCTTAGTTTTTTTCCTATGATGAATGCTGCTTTTTTAATTTAAATCCCAAATAGGTTAAAATTGTTTTACTTTGCGGTGCTCTGCGACTAAATTGTTTTTCACGGTATGGTATCTTCTTATAACCCACTTCCTCACCCATGAACGGTTTGTCATAAGGAGCACTAAACGAATCGTGATTATATAAAAACACCGTTTTAAAATTGTCTTAGATGCAGTCTAACCGTGATCAGCTCTCCACGAAAATTGATTGGTTTACCGTCCTGGTCTGTTATTTTAAGTAGAATTTCATCAATATAGTGCGTGTTGATTGGTAGATAAATGACATTTAACGGCTTCTCTACAATTTTAAACCCCGGTTCAACATTGGGGTAAAACATGTATAGTATATGAACAGGATTTTCATTATTATAGGAATTTATAGTTAGATTACATTCCACACAGATGGCGTTCACCTTAAATATGTCGACGTGTATTTTAGATATATGCTTCTTGTCCGGTTGAAGAGTCCGTCCACTAAATCTTAGTAATTGCCCGATGGAATTTTTCTTCTCAAAAATAATCTTTTTATTGCAGAAAATTTCGCACTGTAAGGTATTGCGGTTGGCAGTTATGCTTATTTCAAATTGGTCTTCTTTCAAATTTTCCTTTGAGAATTTTTATCAAAAATTGTTTATATCCTCTATCTCATAGGACCCCTCTGGAATCTTAATGATTTTTGTGTTATTATAACAGAAAATATTATTAGAGCTGTCTACGTTCGGTATAGAGTTGTAGCATTCGAAATTCAAAAAGCCCCAAATCATACTAAAATATACATAAACAGAAATTTTAAACATAAATGTCCACAGTTTACAGAATTATAGGTCTGATAGGGGTTATGGTTATAGTATATTTTAACATCAACATTAGACCATACAACCTCCACAGGTGGTTTCAGGTTACCAAAACTGTCAAAATAATGCACATTTTTTCCACTTTTCTTATACGTAGTCCAGTGTGTTCCGGGGCCGGTGCTGTCATCCAAATTAATTATACCCGACTCGAATTTGTGTATTTTTAATGGTAATTCATTTTTCATATAGACACCTCTAAAATTTTTAATTTTAAGTAATTTTGCATTTTTTTTTCAAGTCCACGTTAGATAAGGCAATGTTTGGTAGTCTAATTGGTAATGGTATTTTAAATGAATCTAAGTCTTTTTTAGTGGACACTTGCTTTTTCCTAAAAAAAAAGGCCAATCCTGTTTTATAGGGTCTTAGAAACAGTCCTTTTTTGCCTATGGCTATCGACTCCATTGTTTGATTATGACGTCGTGCTTCATCAAGTTGTTGATTGGCAGCCTTGGCATCATTTACAGCTTTGACCACACCTGCTGCTCCTCCGCTCAGGGCTCCCAAGGCGCTTAATGCAGCCATGATTGGTAAAATTGGTAACAGCCCCCCATTCTTTGGGATTTTTATGGCTCTTACTGGTCGTATTTTACCTTTATTCTTTGGTGTTGTCTTTAGTGCAAGTTTTACTGCATTACCAAAATCCTGGGGCTTTTGTTGTTTTAGATTTTCCTTTATATTTCTTACCACTTCCCTGAAACTCTCTGTTTTTCTAATGGGTTTCAGTTTTTTCTTAGTTTTCCTTCTCTTCTTATATTTCTCTGAAATCAATTTTTTATATTTAGATAAACTGTTAGACATTTTTTTTCTTTTCTTTGAAATTTAACGGTGTGTCTTATACTACGGTTTAGGTGTGAATGAAAAGAAAATTATATCCACTAAAAATTATATATATATATGACAAATTTACTTACGTTTTGACCCCATGCCTAATTTAAGTTTGGTAATCATAGCTGCGGCTACACCCATGGAAGCCAACTTTTCCTTCCAATTTGCATCGGATGCATGCGTTATTTGTAAAGCCTTCCGTATTAATATCCTATCGGCTATGTGTCGATCGTTTAAGTCCTTGTAATTTGAATAGGAGATATCGTGTTCTTTACAGGCTTCATCCAACTGATTAATGTCCTTATCTCCCCTAGCTAAACGCTCTTGTAGCTTAGTTCCAGGACCACAAAAACTAAACCCTGGTAAATGTAGCTCAAAGGGCAGTTTATTTATCAAAGTATTCAACACCCCATTGCCTTCATACCGTGGAATACTATAGTACTTCATATTTCAATGTTATAACTAAAACTGAATAAAAATATAAGTGGTTACATTTATTATGCATTAGGTTCTTGATGGTTGAGTTGAAATGACATGTTTCTTTTGAAAAATGAAAAATGTTAACGCAAAAATTCAATCTAGGCATGGTTTCTTGCTACCATCTTCTATTCGGTTTCTTATAGTAGGACCATCCAACTGTGGAAAAACCAACGTGATGCTTAGTCTTTTAGAACACTCAAATGGGTTGAGATTTGAAAACGTCTACCTGTATTCAAAAATTCTTTATCAACCAAAATATTTATATCTCGAAGATCTACTGAAACCTCTTAAAGGGGTAGGATACTACGCTTAACAGTGGAGAAAGCATTATAGCCCCGTCTCAGGCAAAACCATATTCAGTGTTTATATTTGATGACGTGGCCTGTGATAAACAAAACGTGATACGTGAGTACTTTAACATGAGTCGACATAATAACATTGATTATTTCTATCTCTCTCAGACATATGCAAAGATTCCAAAACACTTGGTAAGGGATAACGCTAACGTTTTAATATTATTTAAACAGGATGATTTGAATTCAAAACATATTTACACGGACCATGTGGGTACTGATATGACATTTGACGAATTTAAAAACATATGTTCGTACTGTTGGAAAAATCCCCATGACTTTTTAACTGTCAGCTTTTTATTTTATTTGCTATTGTTTACTCAAACAGATAACATAAACATTAAGGTATGTCGGAAGCCATTTCCGGTGAAAAGAATTTGAAGAAAAAATTAATTTCAAAAAGAAAAATTATACGTGAAAGGCTTTCTACCGGAAATGAGCAAAAAAATAAAACTTCACAGAAAAAACTACAAACTCTTAAAACTATAAAAAAAGTGAAGGAGGAGGAGAAAAAGGAGGAGGAAGAGGAGAAGGAAGAGGAGAAGGAGGAGGAGGAAGAAAAAATCTCTAAATACACACCTGTATTAGAGCTATTTAAATCAACCCCTCGCAGTTCAGACCCAATCACCCCCTCAAAACGCTCCAGAAAACAGCTTGATTTTTCTCAAAGAGCTGGAAAAATTCAAAAAGAACAGCCTGGGCACAGTTATAATTTGAGAAAAGTCCTACTAAAAGACATCACTCAGAGCCATATGATGGGAGAAGATAAAAAACAGCGTGAATATGAGGTGGAGCAAAGACAAAAACTCTTGAATAAATCCTTATCGGATTTCTATAATCAGTTTGATCCTTTACCTGCTCGATATATTAGAGATTTTATGGAGGATCCCTTAACAAACCCATTAACCATGGACCCTAAAACCCTTTCAAATTTCAAGTTAGACGAGATGAAATTGATAACTTCTATATTGGTGACTAAAAAATAAATTTTGATGGACCTAATTTGGTGATTAAGGACCTAAGTTATAAAGGTACTCCTGGATTGTACAAGTTGTAATTTCAAAGAAATATGCCCCAGTCATACACAAACTATGATGCGAACGCTTTTAGAGATATCATTACCAGAACTAACGCGAATAGAAAAAATTTAAAATCTACAGGGGATATCATAACGGACAGTGATTCAGAGAAGTTTAAAAAAACTATTTAAAAAACGAGGTGGTCAACAAGGGATGAAAATGGAGTTTTCAAACAATCCTATAGAATACATATACTAAGATGATCCAAATGAATGCAAATAATTCTATTATTGAAGACCTAAGGGAAGCTGATATTATCGAGTAAAAAAGATGGTTAACTTTATTACAGATGTCAAACGTCAGGTTGTTAATGAGATACATAAACCGGCTAGGAAAAATTTCACCCGACGCAGAGTAATATTAAAATCATTAAATGATTTATTTCAAGCGGACCTCGTAGAAATGATACCATACGCTTCCGAAAATAAGGGATTCAAGTATATTTTGGTCATAATTAACTGTTTTTCAAAGTACGTTTGGGCTTTCCCTTTAAAAACCAAAATGGAACATGAAGTATCTCAGGCCATGGAAAAAGTTTTTAAGGTCCAAGCCCCCATACATCTTCAAACCGATTTGGGTAAAGAATTTTATAATTCTTCCATGGAAAAAGTCTTTAAAAAAATTTAAAGTCAAACACTACAGCTCTTATAGCGAAAAAAAGGCAAAAATAATGGAAAGAGTAAACAGAGCACTAAAAAATTTAATGTGGAAAGAATTTAATTACCAAGGCTCCTACAAGTGGTTGGATTTACTATCTAAAATAGTAAATGCGTATAATAATCGAAAGGATCGCACAATCGGCATGAAACCTGTCGAGGTAAAGGAAAAACATGAACAAATGTTGTTAAATACCACCTATAGCAATATAAAATTGACTTTTAAACCTAAATATATGATTGGAGATCATGTGCGCATTTCAAAAATTCGTGGTGTGTTTGATAAAATGTACATGCCTAATTGGTCGATGGAAATCTTTACTATAAAAAAAATTCAGCTTACGAATCCCATCACATACATATTGGAAGATGACAAGAAAAATGAAATTAAGGGAGGATTTTATGAACTTCAGCTGCAAAAAGTAACGTATCCTGATGTCTACCTGGTGGAAAAATCTTAAAACGCTCTAAAAATAAAGTGTTTGTTAAATGGTTAGGATTAGATAGTAAACATAACAGTTGGATAGATAAATCTAATGTTGTTTAAAATTAATTTAAAAAATATATTATAAAATAAAAATAAACATAAAAAAATGTCTTTTATTACCTATTATTATGCAAGTTTACATAGCATTACTTATTTTTTAAGTTTTTCATAATTTTTTGGGTTTCTAAAGGATTTGGAGGGTGTGTGCTTCCATCCACCAGGTTTAGTAATATCTCTATCCCATGTGCATGGTATACAGTAATAGTTTTGTAAACCAGTTTTCCCTTTACATTTAGGGCATATATATTTTACAGGTATTGGCATTTTTTCTCTTCTTTATGCTTTAGTGTTTAAAGTCTTACTGATGAACGTGTTTTAAACAAAGACTTTCATAATAATAATAATTCTACATTTGGCAGAACAAAACCAACCAATTAGTTTTCCTTGGTTGCATTATGGTAAAAAGCTTCTTAATAATTCAAATCATTTCAGTTGTAGTTCTAAAGCGGTGTAAAACACACGTCTTTTCTTTAGAAATGAGAAGCAATGCCATTGTTCCACAAGTATATCATTCCCTTCAGTGTGAAAAGTGTCAGAGACTCGACTTGGTAAAAATTAGCCCAGGCAATAGCATAGCTTCGTACACGTGTGATATTTGTCGAAATTCAAGTTTAGGAAAAAATCCTAAAAAAATACATAAAAGAAAGACGACTGGAAAAGGACAATTAGAATTTAATAATAATAATCCTTAAAAAAAAACATTCTAATATTATGGAAAACTCCCAGCAGAAGAAGATTATGGAAAAATTTTCACATGGCTCAGAGGCTGGATTTGTTTCAGTATTCAAACCTGTAAACATGTTATTGAGGAAAAATTTACACACATTTATCCTATATTACCAAACGAATGGAAGCTTGACTTTGTAGATGCCGTGCTGTTGTACACAAAAATTTATCCCAACTATCAGGAATTTGCGAAGACATATATTCATAACACGGTTTGTAAATACGATGGTGTAGATAAAGTGGGTTAACATTAAAATATAATTTAAAAAAAGTGTCTTGTTTTATTTAAATCACCCTCGTATCCCATTTAGTTTCTATTTTTGTCGCATTTTAAAACATCATGATAAATTTATGAAAAACAAGTTCATAGGTTATCCGTCTTCGTTCTAAATTAGCTCATTAGTAAGCTTTACGTAAACATGTTATTTTAAATTCTTGATAAACAGGGTCATGGGTTATCTTGAGTATACTCGATTTTGTCTTCACAAAAGCACACATTTTGATCATTTTAAAATCCATATAATAATAATATTATTTACCGTAAAATAAAAGCCTTTTAACTTGAGCTGCACAGCTGAGTCACACACACAATACAACCTTTTTGTCATGCCCTCCCACTTTGTAACACTAACATTTTTCAAATCCCATCGCTATAACGCGAGATATCCAGCAAAAACTACCAAGGTCAAGCACTTTAATGCTCTTTTGGCTTCTCCATCTCTCTAAGAATAAATAGCATTGCAAGACAGCAATCCAACAAAAAAATAATTTTTCAAATCGATCACTTACAACTCGAGATATTCGCAGAAAACTACTAAGGTCTTTTATCCCCTGCGCAGCAAACCAAAATTAGTCTTTTACATAAACCATAGGAGAAAAACGTGCGCACATAGCGGAAAAAGTACCTTTGGTACACCGGCTGATAGCAATCTCTCTCGTCTCGACATTTTTCAAATAGTGCCCCTTTGACACTCTTGAAATAATAAGGCCCCAATGCTACAGGTGTACGTCATTTTCTACTCTATACATTGGCACTTGTGACCGAGAATGGGCAACTAATATTAGGAAGTTTCAACCATTAGAGAATTTCAGCAGGCATACGTTAGCGCTAAGTAGTCTAAGACCTTGTGGCACTTGACAGCTTGGCTAGAGGTCACAAATGACAGAGGACTATATGACAGGTGCATATGACTAGAGCACCCTGTATAAACCCCAAGCACACTCGCTCTGTTGAACATAAGTCACGTGATCACATCCCCTATTCACACGGGCCTTTATGGCATTCCCTTGCAACCCCCTAACAACCCTCTTGGACATAGAGCACCCTGTAGAATCCCCGAAGAGACTCACTCTGTAGAACACAATTCACGTGATCACATAACACTTCCGACGTCACTTACAGGCACGTGATATTAGGGAGTTTCAGCCATTAGAGAGTTTCAGCACAGACAGAGAGACGGACATACGTTAACGTTAACTCTAAGTGATTTTGAACCTACACAGCTATACTACTGGCGCAGTAGGTATATAAACAGTCAAACCTAACCAAAATAATTTTTCTAATCACTTTTAATTTTGAAATTAGAAATTAAAAAAATACACAGTAGCGATTTACATTGTGTTTCTCATTGTTTAGCTCAGGAAATGTCGAAATGAAGTTCAAAACGGTACATGTGATATCCATACTATTTGGAGTCAAATAATCATCAGAGTTGGCTTAACTTTAAATGGAAGGCACATTTTGTAAAAACTAAGGTACGGCTCGGAGCACTTTTTTCGATATTTTGCCGAATAAGCCAATAATTCGAAATATTCAAACATTTAAATAGGTGGCCTTAGAAAGAAATTTTAGCCTATTCGGCTATCTAATCCATCCTTTACCTCTCTTAATCCCACATAAATGAACAAAGAGGAAGCATGGATTAGCTAAACTAATACGAATATTTTTACGGTTTTTATTAAAAAACGTGGCTTCCACTCTAAAAACTATGGATATCACATGGCCTGTTTTGAACATTTCGACATTTCCTGAGCTGACTGAAAAAAAAATTTCTACTCTTAAGCAGTTTAATAAATCCTCGTACTTACTTTTTTAAAGGAAAGAAAGATCAAACCCCTTTAGAAAAGATCCCTTAACCAAACTTCTTGTGATTCCAACTCTGCTGAAATGGAAATCTCCAAAACGACTGGAAGGCGAACAATGCGGAAAAAAAGAGCTCGTGGATATGATGTTTCATGATGATTCGGACGACGAAATTTAATTTAATTAACACATATTTTGATTAATTGAAATTTGTAGGTACCTAACAGTTTTTAAAGAACATTTTTTGAAGTTAGGTACATATCTTCCTTTAACATAGTGAATTTTAACTAAAAACTTCTTAATGTCAATAAATATATGTTAAATCATTAAATGGTAGCAATGTTCAATAAATCCTAAAATTTTTGTAAAAGTGCGAGTAAAAATGTTTAAAACAATATTTTCTTGGTGCTTAATAAATCTATTTCACTATCAGTACTAAAGCATTACATGGATTTTCTATATAGGTTGCGAACTTTAAGACATCCTCTTGATATTAGAGACTTATTGATACATAAAGTCGGCATAACCTTACTTTAATAAAGTCAGCATTATTTTTGGCAGTTCCGCACGAAGTTTAAAAGTTTTCTGAAATTGTTGTCATCATCTAAACATGTCATCTAGACATGATCATATTGTGCCACCCATAAAGTTGACATAATCAAAGGTCGCCAAAAACATTATGAAAGTAGACATTATTTTGATAGCACCGCGCACAAGAAAGCTCTGCCCAAACGTAGGTTTAAGCGTTGTATGAACGTTTAAGATAGCCTCGAAAACCATCTCATAACAGACAGATGAGTAAAGAGCCTAAAATATAGAATAGTCATGCGGAACTGTCAAAAATAGTGCGACTTTATTAAAGTTAGCCTATGATGTACCGATAAGTCCCTATTATCTCCCAAACTTAAAAACGTACGACATTTCCGATATTTTGGTGCAATTCTTTAAAAATAAAGCAAATATATTCGTCTTTTATAACAAAATGATTAAAAATAGTAGTTTTTACAGCTAGCGGCTAAAATAGTTTTTTTTACAAGCGTTGGTTTAAATAACGAGCTTAGCGAGTAATAAAACACGCGAGTAAAAAAAGTGCAGTTTAGCGGCGTGTTGTAAACACTTATTATTTATGCCTTTATCAACATATACTAAAAACAGGACAATACTTACAAAAAACTTGAACACAATGTCCACTGATGACTCGCCATTTTTACAAGCTTTTATTTAATTTGACTCGTATACAATAATATATTTGTATATATTTGTAGGTATGTAATGAAATCTTATAGCTTAATTTTGACCAACTTCTACATATCCGATCGGCTTCAAATTTGACATGCTTATATAGTTGCGGTGACAACACAATAATATAATAGTGTGATTAAATTCACAGCTCCCCCCTACTCGAAGGGGGGGAGTACAGATGAAGTACGCCCGATTCTGTTGAAATTTGGTGTGTAGGAGCATTTGGAGATGGCGATAACGAATTTTTAATCAAATTTTGAAAATTCAATATGGCGGAGCCAAGCTGAACGATTTTTGTTAATGTTTTGCTAACCAATTTTAACTGACTTATACACATCCGATTGTCTTTAAATTTATTATGCGTTTATAGTTCAGTGGGCAATACAATAATATGTTATTATGAGGCACCTCCATCTCCTAAGAGAGGAGTGGGGGAGGGGAAATACCTAAGTTTGTCCGACTTCAACCAAAATTGGAATACGGAGGTTTTTGGGGATAAGGAATACGAATTTTAGAATCAGATTTTGAAAATGCAAAATGGCGGATTTAAGATGGACGATTATTGGTCATGTTTTAATAACCAATTTTAACTATTGTGTTCAAACTTTGTATGCGTTTATAGCATAGATAGAGGAAATACCGAAGATATGTAACCTTACGGGCTAAAATGTTAGCAAAAATTGGAAGTTCGTGGATAACTCCCCAGAGCGCGCATAGTCGCTTTTGGACAACTCGACTGTCATCAATCCAGTGCATTTCGCCGCAGCGAAATCTGTAAGGATAGAAGACATAATCAATTTTCCTTTGCAATCTGTAATAACTCTTCAATGTTTCACTTGACTTCGTATAGGTGGAGCTATTAACTTAGCATTAACATTCCTCCTGCACTAGATAGCGTAGAAAATAGAAATATCACTGCCATTATTAAGATTTGAAGTCGTATATATTTAAAATTAACTTTTTATGGCGATATAAAGAACATTCTTCTTGTTTTTATCAGCACTTTTTTTTGTGTGATAGAATAAAAAAGAATATTATCGTGTTGATTGTGTGATTTTTTAACAAAAACAGTTTTATTCTTGTGATTTATTAACGCTTACATACAGTTTTATAAAGTCCAATTTTTTGATGAACGGACTGACGTCATTTTTGCCTCTGAAAACGTATTTATTTGTTGTCAACAGTTCGCCTGTCAAATAATTTGTTGTTGTCAATTTGAAGTAACAGTTAACACAATCAACGACATGACTTTTTTTACATATTTATTATCGCTGTCTAAAACAATGCATCAAATAGAGACCCAAAAAAATGACGTCAGTCCGCTCATCAAAAAATTGGACTATACTAACAAAAAACTGTTGGGAAATTATTTTTCGGTAATTATGCATTATACGGTTTTCTGCCATTTTTCATTTTTGATGAAAAATTCTTTATGGGGGCACCTACTAGGGTCCCTAGGACCCCAAATGCGCCTGCGCCCGATTTTTTTTTTGTTTTAAAGAGAAAAAATGGTGCCCGGTGGGGGTTGTAATGTATTTTTCTGATTGTTTTGGGTTGAGTTGGATTAGGTTGGGTTGGACTGTGTTGGATTGGGTTGTTTTAGTGAACAAAAAAATAAAAAAAAAAACAACCAGCCCAGGCGGATTTGGGATCCTAGGGACCCTAGTAGGTGCCCCCATAAAGAATTTTTCATAAAAAATCAAAAATGGCAGAAAACCGTATAGTGCATAATTACCGTTTTTTCGTCCTAGAAAATTTCAGTTATAAAGAAAATATTAAATATAAATAAATTTGGCTTAAAATATTTTAGCATAATTAAAGGGGTAACGTTTTTGTTTAAGCAATTTTTATGCCATGATTTTGCTCCCATTGTATAGCCTTCTTTCCAAACTTTCGATTTTTAGAATAAAACACGTCAAGTCATAAGGTGGTATTAATTTCTTTCAATCAAAGTTCTTTATAGTATTTAAAATTACCAAAAAACTTGTCCTACTATAAGTGTATTTTAGCACATCTAAAAATAATTGAACAGGTATTTAACTAAATTATTTTAAGGTTCATCATGGTAGACGTTTCTATTTTCTAATGTGGCCACTAAATATTTAAATTTGAAAGCAAATTGTTGTTAAGTTAAAATAAAAAAGCATATTTAAAAAAATTAAATACAATAAATAAATACCTATAATAGAAATAAGATTATAGCATTTATTATATTTATGATCATCAACTAAAATAATATATAATAAAATAATTTTTTCCGAAATATTTTTGCAATGCTTAAATGCGACACTCTTGTATCCCAAAACTAAATTTTTTGAAAAAAAGGAACTTTCAATCCAAATAGCTACTGTCATAGGGAGGAGAATTTATGCTAAATGCATATATATGCAATCGAAATGTTTATCACACACATAAAATCTAATATATATTTGACAAAAAATGCACCATTATAGTGCGCCACTGGGGCAATTTTTGGCTCTACCATGATGAATCTTATAATGTTGTTAAATATCTGTTAAATTATTTTTAGATGTGCTAAAATACACTTTAAGAGGACAGGTTTTTTGGTAAATTAAAAGACTGCAAAGAATTTTGATTGAAAGCAATGAACACCACCTTATGTTTTACACACTTTACGCTTTGAAAAATTAAAATTTTTGCTGTTTTTTGGATAAAAATGTCAAAATAAAAATCATATGCACAACACCACTAAAGATGATAGACAGATGACATAACTAAAATTTTTAATAAACAATTGCCTTCAAATATTTTCATCTTTCTCTGAAATAACTTTTTATAGCCTGCTGTCTCTCTTCAGCAACCTTAAATATTGTTGCACTTTACTAAATTATTTCTCCATCTACCTCTAAAATTCTGCCCTCTCTCATTAAATATTTTTCATTTTAACAGAGGAAAGATATTTTTGGCAGTACTTTTTTTGAACGCTCAAAAAAAGGTGAAAGCTTGAAAAATTTGAGTGTTTTATTCTAGAAATCGAAAGTTTGGAAGGAAAGCTTTAAAATATGAGCAAAATCATAGCACCAAAATGTGAAAAATATAGTTAAAATTGCTTAAATAAAAACGTTACCCCTTAAATTATGCTAAAATATTTTAAGCCTTAAATTAATAATTAAAATTATGTTAAAATATTTTAAGTCTTAAATTACCATCATGGCTCTACCAATAGAGCAGACCAAAACTTAAAACAAGAAAAAAATGTCATAAGGATCGGTGGGAGGTGAGGGGGGGTTAAAATTTGTGCGAAGGTGTTCTATTTGAGTTTGGGATCAACGTGTATATCGTGGTCAGCAAAATTTCGATCTAGAAATGCCCGGTCAGCAAGCTTTTATATAATTTATATAATTTTTGTTGATATCTTTAAATGGGTAGGGGGTGGGGGGGGGTAAAATTTGTGCGAAGGTCTTCTAAGTTTTGTGGATATATTTAAATGGGTGGTGGGTGGGAATTTGTGTGAAGTGGGGAGGTAAAATTTGTGCGAGGGTGTTCTGTTTGAGTTAAGGATCAACGTATATATCGTAGTCAGCAGAATTTTTGGCCGAAAGTACCCGGTCAGCAGAATTCGACCGGGTCAGCAAATTAGGAACACCCTTCTTTTGGACGTGTTTCGCGTGGGTTCATTGAACTTCATTTGATTACCCGCGTCGCACTGCAGGGGACACACCGGACACAGCCTCGTGCCCCGATACATTGCTTTCGTGCTGCTTACTATTTTTATTGAATTGTCTGGTGAATTGTAATCGAAATAAATTACAAAATGTCAACAAGGTGTTGTTCGTATTGGAACTGCTCCAACCATAAAAATAAAAACGAAGAAGCTTTTTTTTATTTTCCAATTAACGACATTGTAAGATTGGGAAAATGGAAAAAGAGTAAACATTCTTTGTAAAACCGAGGAAGAACTGAAAAATTTTGGCATTTGTGAAAAACATTTTGCCCCAAATTTTATATTGATCAGCAATGCAAAAAATGCAAAATCACGTCGATTGAAATTTGTTATTACCTTCATTCAAAATTTGTTTTAACTTATTTTTCAAAGAAGACACTCAATATATTTTTCAGTTTTTTTTTTAATCTATGGAAAATTTCAGTTTATCTCTCCTGCTTGAGCTAAAATAATTAACGAGTTTCTGCATTTTTATAAATTTTTGCTTAATTTTATATAAAGACCCGCGGGTTCTTTAAGAATGCCAAAAAGGTCATTAGAAAAGCCTTTCATTTGGGTGTTGTGATTTGAAAAGCCACAGAAGCTCATTCTCTCTAGTGAAAAAGAAGAAGAAAAGCCTTTGACCCCTAAAATTTAAATTATTTTGATGTTTATAATAAAACCCAACTTTTTTTAATTTGGCGTATACGTAAAAAAAAGTTTTATGCTTTATGGACTATTGTTTTTTGACAACTGTTAAAAACCGTTTTGTTATACTTTCATGAAAAAGAGGATTTTACTCAATGTTCGCATAAAACCAAAACATGGCTTTATTGGATATCGATGCAAAACATTTTTTTTAGGGGCTCAAATTATTTTTTTTATACCTTCATTAAAAACACGATTTTAGCGACTATCCGCAATATACCCAACCATGGCTTTTTTGGTTACTTTTTTTTTGATCACGGGTGTGAAAAAAAATTCACGTCATTTTTTTACCGAAATTTGGAGAAAAATAGCTTTAAATGTTAATACTAAGAAATTCTTATTATTCTTACCTAAAAATTAATTCAAAAGTATTCACAAGAAGAACATTCAGAAAAAACTAGAAAATTACAAACTGTCAGAAATTAAAATGTAAGGTTAGCAAGGTTACCATAGACACCATTGTTTTGTCATGTACGCAGCCACCATTGATATTGATAATATAAAAGTTGCGAGCTTTCAGTGGATGTTGTGTTTGAATTTTATTTTGAAAGTTTTTTTCCTGTTTTTTAGGAGTTTTTGATAAAGGTATTAAAAAAATAGTGTTTACAACTCGCGGCTAAACTCTTTTTTCTTTTACTCGAGTTTTTAAATAACAACGCACGTAAAAAAACACTCTTTTAGCCACTTGTTGTAAAATAGTAGTTTTCACAACTAGTGGATAAAATAGTGCTTCGTTTACAAGAGTTGGTCTAAATAACGAACGCAGCAAGCACTTATTTAAAAACGCGAGTAAAATAAGCACATCAGTTTATCCGCGAGTTGTTAACACTATTTTTTTAATTCCTTTATCAAGAAATCCAAGAAAAACAGGAAAATACTTTTAAAAATCTCGAGCGAAGAGCACTTCTCCCAACACACCATCTTTACACTATAAATCAAGGCGCTTCGTGCTTGTTCTTTAAAACCAAGCTTCTAAAAAACACGATTTAAAAACTATTATTTTTTTAAATTTTATCCATTTTTAACACGCTGTGTTTCTATCCAGGCAACACAACCCAAAATGGGAAATAACATAATTAGTTAAAAACTGATCAATCAACAATATTCTGGGCAGCCATGCTCACATGCTGTTTATTTTTTGTTGCCCACTTTCAATAACAAAATAATGGTAATTTTTTGGGATTTTTGTACTGCCAACTTAGTAATCATGCAGCTAGTAAAATTTAAAGTTTTGTAAGAGAAGGTCGAAAACATTACGCGAACCGGCATGGCTATTTTATGTGTGGAAATTATTCTGAATGATAGCAGAGGATATCATTTTGAAGTTTAACAAAATATTATGTTAAACCATTGTATAAAGAAGTATTATACAATGGCTAAACATTATTAAAGATACCTATAAAATAGTGTATATGCACAATGATTTTATGTCGAACTTAAAAATATATAATGTGCCATTTACGGCTGTAGTAAACAGAGATTTGCCAAACTATTTTTTACTTTTTAGTGCAATTTTTTAATAAAATCGTTCAAGTTAAAAAAAATATTTGTTTTATTTTTCACATATTCCTAATCAAAAAGAAACAAAATGCAAAATGTATAGGATGTGCCAAAAAAAACCGGTCCGATTTTAATAATATTAAGCTTTTTAGAAAGCCAAAGCTTCAAAATTTATAGGACCAATTTTAAACTTGATATTTCCTAAAAATCCAAGATGGCGAACCAATTTGAAAAATAGGTATTTTGAACACCCCGTAGATATTTTTTGGTGTGGGACACTGTAATAAATCTGAAACATCGGTTACGAAGCCACATTCTTTCGAAGCACATCGATGAAACATTTTGAAAATTCGGACAAGAAATAAGATTGAATAAGTTGTCTCAGAAAGTTTTTTCTAAGGAGGTGAAATTTGGCTACTTTTTAAATAGACCCGTCATCTTGGATTTTTACTAAATGTCAGTTTTTTCATTAGTTCTTTAAATTTTGAAGCTTGTGCTTTTTAAAAAGTTTAAACTTATTAAAATCGATCAATTTTTGAAAAAGTTATTGCTATTTAAACAAGTAGACTGTTTCTTAATAAGCATGATTTTGCAGGTACTCCGGTCTATTTAAAAATTGCAAACTTCCTTATTTCTTGTCCAAATTTTTAAAATGATATATATATTCTTCTTCGCTTTCGATTTAAAAGAATGTGACTTCGTAACCGATGCTTCAGATTTATTATAGTGTCGCACACAAAAAAATATCTAGGGGGGTTAAAAATGCCTATTTTTTAAATAGGTCCGCCATCTTGGATTTTTAGGAAATGTCGAGTTCGACATTCGTCTTATAAATTCAGAAACCTTAGATTTCTAAAAAGTTTTATTTATATTTAGTATTTTAAAATCGGACAATTTCCTGCTAAGTTATAATCATTTTCAAAAGTGCAGTTTTATTTTGGCACACCCTATATAATTTTTTCGCAACCTTTCCATTTCTAGCAATGACTTATTATTACAAGGTTTCTTTCCTGTCAATTTTGTACAAGTTCTCTCCCAATTAACTCTGCATAAAAGTCCCAGTATAAAAGAAGTTCTGAATTTACCTTCTTTACACCCCTCACACTCACACCCCCCACTTCCGATTTTTTTTCATAAAATTGTATTTGTCACTAAATCAAATCGTTAATCTGAAAACCGCTGTTTGTATCTGTTTTCATTACAAAGTTCTGAATTTACCCCCTTTACACTCCTTACCCACTCTCTACCACCGTTTTTTTTCATAAAATTATATTGTCACCAGATCAAATCATAAATTTGAAAACCGCACCTTTGTATTTGTTTTCATTACAAAGCTCTGAATTTATCCTTTTTACACCACTTAACCACCCCCCCTACTTCCGATTTTGATAGTCAGGCAGACTGTAAAGTTAAATATAATCGTTTAATAATAATAAAAACTGTCTTGCTTCATTCAGCATATTCATGAATTTATATTATGATCTCTCTACCAGCTCCCATTCCCTTAGCAACAAGTTCATTCATTTACGCCACTGATAAACCGGTATTCAGCAAAGAATCAAAAACTTGCGGTAATTCCCCTTTCATGGCTTGGCTTGCTTTTCGGATACCGTCGGCTTGCGTCGGATACCGTCGGCTTGCGTAGGATATTAGCAGGTGTCCTCTCTTTCCTCGTTACTCTTTAATTGCGGTCTCCGCTAGCGCCCTCTAACAGTTACTCGGCAAAACAAAATTTTTGATTTCCATACTTTCCGCAAGGTAAATGAGGGGCACCAGTTGCCTGATCAGGGTTTATAACGAGTGGAAGTGCAACGGACTATTCTCACTTCTACTTATCAGTTACATATCTTGAAAGTGGATAAGGAAAAATATTTACTTTGTTCGATTTCAATCAAAATTGGCATACAGGGGTTTTTAGGGAAGGGGATTATGATTTTTTTATCAGATTTGAATATTCCAATAACTTTTTAATAAAAAAACTTTTAAAGAACAAGCTTTTATTAAATGCACTAAAAAGTTCACCTTTCTGATACTGTAATAAAAGCGATCACTCGTATATTGGCCACATCGACGATTCACCTAAGAAACAGTTGTATTACTTTATAACCTAAGGACATTTTCAAAGGAAGGGGCGTCAACTGGTGGGCGGCAGGGGAGGAAAATTGCTCCACCTTGAGTATTCGCACAGGAAAATCAATCAAACATGGTTAATGAGTTTGGCCTGGACAAACTAGTTGACGAATTTGCTGCAATAAGGCATCGCCGTTATCCACTAAACCATTACTTTAGTGAAAAAAGAACTTTCTGAATTTCGATTGCTCACACAGAGGGTGGAACCGTTTCGTCCTTATTAGGGACTCATCAGCATAGGTGTACCACAATGACAGTGAATTTCGGTCGCGCTTATGTGACAAAGATTACAGCTCAAGCGGCAGAAATCCTGTCAATGGCGCCCTCTCTGTGAACAATCAAAACCAAGAAATTACCTACGGTAGTTAGCAGTAGGTTGAGATAGCCAGTGGCGGCTCGCCCGATGATGCATATTAACACGCCAGGACGAATCCGTATCAGGTAACTTGGATAAGTACCAGATGGTGTTTAATGATGTATCGGGAGGGTGACCAGTGGAACCACTGAGGAGCTCACGCTGGTTACCCAGAGCGAAACATCGTTTAATCATTTCTCTTTTCGCTTTGGTTCTTTGTGTGTTCCTTGTGGGATGCTCATCCAGGTTTGAATTTTCGTTATTTCCACCCAAGATCTTTTGAACTTTTGTTTTTAGATTCTTTTCGGTTGATGTATGATTTGGAGGTTTTTTTTAACTTCCTTTTTGATTTTTAATTGCCTTGGGAGCATAGTCCTATTGGAAATATTAACACGCCAGGACGAATCCGTATCAGGTAACTTGGATAAGTACCAGTGCGGAACAATGCCTATTTGTGAGTGATTCAAAGTTAGAAATCAAAGTGTATGATGGTGTTTAATGATTTATGGCGAGGGTGACCAGTGGAATCACTGACGAGCTCACGCTGGTTACCCAGAACGAAACATCATTTAATCATTTCCCTTTTCGCTTTGGTTCTTTGTTTGTTCCTTGTGGGATGCTCATCCAGGTTTGAATTTTCGTTATTTCCACCCAAGATCTTTTGATCTTTTGTTTTTATCATTAACATTGTTACATAAAATGTTTTCCCAGCAAAAAGACGATATATAATTATTAATTTTACAGTAATCGACTTTTTTAAAGCTAAAGTATTTGATCTTAAGATTACTCTGAAGTCTGGTTTCAGTTTTACAATTTAAAATAAATTCTAAAGCGGGATGTCGATTACACAGCAAACAAGTAGTTTAAAATTTAAATATCTCAGACATAGCCATAAATCCTCCACTTCGCTTTGTAAATCTGGAACCGAGTACGCATAAAAATTATTTTTGATGGCAATTAAACAACTATCATCTTCATTTACACTTGCACTGGATTTACGATCCCTACGAAACAAACTATCCTCATTCAAATTGACAATCACTTGATCTATGACTGAGTCAAGCAACCACGACTCAGTTATGCACAGAATGTCGGGATGATTAACAGAGATGTTGATTTTAAAGTCTACAAGTTTAGTTCGCAACCCCCCCCCCTGCATTCTGGTAGTATATGTTTAAAGCCATTTAAACGATTAATTTTTATGGAAATATTGCAAATAAAAAATATATTTAAAGCTTATCTAGATCTTCAACAGCAGAAATTTGTGTTATTTTTGAGCTTTCAGTTTTTCAAACCAGAATATTTCCATTTTGGGTCCAAACAAATTTAATCCCCTTTGTTTTGGCTTCAGAGCGGACATCTTTAAAAAGGCGTTTGACTTCAGGAGACAGGCAGTTATAATAAAATGTAAGTGTATTTTTTATATACTGGGTCTTTTTAACCATGTACCTAGTGTAGCCAAGTGGTTTGCAAAGTTAAAAATAAACACAAAATTTATATACACCTAGCGAAGATTCAAACCCGGAACCTACCGTGCTACAGACATACGCTTCCCACTGCGTACATGAGTTAAGTGTAAATTATATTATGACAGTTTAAAAAAATGGTGCTATAAGGTACTTATCTATGTACAGTCTTTACACAAAGGGTAACTACCTATTTAAGTTTCCAAATTCAGAGATCTCAAGAACTATATATCTGTACCACAGAGGTAAACTGTACAACTCCATTTTCGACTAAAATGATGACCAGTATAGTATAAAATAAATGTTTAAACTGCCTCTTAGCAACACCAGCTCTTTAGCGTTTGGCCAACTATCGCGGCCCTATTGACACCAAAGTGACAGAAAATCCATGTTTTTCCTGTCAATTTGGTTATAAAAATACAAGAACTTTTGGCTGAAGGGCACTGAAGAGATAGGAGTTAACTGGCTTTTTAGTTTAGAAAGGTGTTGGTCTGAGGATATATATATATATATATATCTGGTCGACTTACGCAATTTCTTTTCTCTTTTCCTGTCGTGTGGATAGTTTAAAATGTAAGATCTAAAGGAAACTGTATTTAATTTTTTACCAACCTTTTAAGAGTGAAGATTCTTTTTTTTCTGTCAGTGACCTTAGGTCAGGAAATATCGAAGTGACTTTCAAAACAGGTCATGTGCAGTGGCGGCTCGTGATCTATGAAGAGGGGGTTCACAAATTTGAAAAATTGACAGTGATTTTTTTTGTAGGTTGCCCTTAGTGATTTGCCCAAGTCAATTTTGGGTTTAGGTCTATACTCAAAGAGCTAAAATTATTTTTTAAGTACTCTACTGTAAAAATGTTCATTATAACAATTGTTAAAATAATACAACAGAAAAAGTATAAATAAAAGCCCAAGAAAATCGCTAAACACGCGAATGCATCATGAACCACCGCAACAAGGCAAAGTATGCAGACTGGAGCACAGTGGAGAACACTAATATCCTGCCAGGCTCCACCTACTTCATCGCATGTGCGACTGTTCCGTGTGCGTCATCAGGCAGAGGTTCATTTCATTCGGCGGCGAAAGCAGCTGGTAGCAGGATCTGTGTTGAATAGACGGACGCGGCAATTAGAGCGCGCGAGACGGAAAGAGACCTGGCTGTGTTAAATTATAAATACTCATCTTATTTTATCGCAGTGCCATAATAATATTTAGCGCTGATAATAATAGGAAGTTTCGGAAACATTACAGAGAATAATATAAATCAGACATTTTATTATTACTTCCTTATTCTGTGTAGAGGTGCACGTGCTCCTATGGAGGAAGCGCCACTGGTCATGTGATATCCCTACGTTTTATTGTTAAATATATATCAGAATTGTCTGAAATAAGCTAAAATTTATTTTTAAGGACACCGATTTAAAATATTCAAACATTTGAATAACTCAAAATATACGTATGGCGTTTCCTAAAACTATATTTGAATTTTAAATTTCATACATTTATTAACAGTCACAATATTTTTTTGTAAATTACACTAGTATCTCCGTCAAACTGCCAGTAAATATATTTTCAATGAATTTTAAAGTCCTAGGGACTTTTTTGCACAGCCTAAATATAAGTATACCCAGCAAACACAAATCGTCGGCAGTGAATCGGGCCAATGTCGATAACGTTGGCAGTGTGTCAGCATCGGCGACTACACTCTGGCCCGATGTTGGACAGATTACGATTTTCAGTTTTCGGTCAATAATCGGCAACTGACGGAGGTCCAAATTACTACAGTCGACTTTATGCCGACACCACTTTAGGACCGACGATGCTCCGATTGGAACTTTCTTTAATCGGTCGAAAATCGGCAACTGACTATGCCGACGCCCACTTTATTTGCTTTAGAGCCGACGACGGTCCGATTGGAATTTTGTTTAATTGGACGAGAATCGGCAACTGACGATGGCCCGATTGACTATAGTCGAAATTATGCCAACGCAAACCTTATCTGCTTTAGGGCCAATGATGGTCCGATAGGAACTTTCTTTTATCGGTCGAGAATCGGCAACTGATGATGGCCCGATTTACTATAGTCGACTTTATGCCGACGCCTACTTTATCTGCTTTAGGGCCGACGACGGTCCGATTGGAACTTTGTTTAATCGGAGGAGAATCGGCAATAGACGATGGTCCGATTTACTATAGTCGACATTATGCCAACGCAAACCTTATCTGCTTTAGGGCTCATGATGGTCCGATTGGAACTTTCTTTAATCGGTCGAGAATCGGCAACTGACGCTGGCCCGATTTACTATAGTCGACTTTATGCCGACGCCTACTTTATCTGCTGACGATGGCCCGATTTACTATAGTCGACATTATGCCAACGCAAACCTTATCTGCTTTAGGGCCGATGATGGTCCGATTGGAAATTTGTTTAAACGGTCGAGAATCGGTAACTGACGATGGCCCGATTTACTATAGTCGACTTTATGCCGATGACCACTTTATCTGCTTTAGGGCCGACGATGGTCCGATTGGAACTTTGTTTGATAGGTCGAGAATCGGCAACTGACGATGGTCCGATTACGTCAACTTAAAATTTTTAAACTGCTTAATAGTTTCTTCCTAGTATGTAGAGATAACGCTAGTGTCACTATGTTCCCGGTACAGTGGAAGATAATATTATATATATAATGAGCAAAGATATTTCAAAACTAGAATGTGGACTTGACAAGATGGTGGTACTTCTCTACAAGAATCACCTTTTGTGCCACTTAAACCAGCCCGATTGGTTAAGCACCCGCATTATTGTCATTGTCGGGCCGCTTTAAGCTACCACCGACGGACCTTCGTCAATCGCCGACGTTGAACCGCTTTAGGAAACCAATATCGGATTTGAATAGTTTACCGATGTCGGGCCGAGACCAGCTTGCCTACGTTAGACCGACCAAATTAAGCAATTATGGGCGAATGGTCGGTACCATGTGGTTAAACCATATCGGACCTTAATCGTACGGCGACGGTATGCCGATGTCAGCAAAAAGTAAAATTTACCATTGGTCCGACGGCAGGCTACATACATTGGGCCTAAATCGCAAAGCGGACAAAAAATACTACTGGTCCGATGTCGTAAATGGACGTCGTGCCGATGACGGCAAATTCGGCAATCGACATCGGACCGACGAAGGCCCGAGGGAACCGTGTTTGCTGGGATTATTCTAAAACAAATATGAAACCACTCCGCATGTGCGGTCGCCCTCCGAAATAGGCCTAGCGCTGCGCGGGCATTACCCCGAGTCTATCAAAGAACCAAGAGAACTTTACTGGCTTGCTGGGATTACTAGAAATTCGCATAGAAACATTCGGCGCCCATAACCCCACATAATTTTGTTTTTATTTTGATTGAATCACGTTTTTTTAATATTTAAATGATTGCGAAATAGTTATGTGCAAGTGTACTAGTGAAATCTTGGAGTATAAAGGATAGATTTTAGAACCTCAGTTTCAAAAACACACGGATACTTGAGTACTTACAAAACAGGTCAGTAAAGCTCTATTTAGAGGTTGGAAAGACTCTTGCTAGTCGTTGACGCTCCTGTTTAAAATAGAATACGATTATTTCGTCTAGCGCCAGTAGCCGATTTTTAAATCTGCATGCTTTTAAGTTAACCTGTTGTCGGTATTAGGTAGCGGGAGTGTTTCCAATTCAATTATAAATGCACCTGTAAATGCAACCTGAAACATTACACCTAGTTACTTTAATATGTGGTTGGGTAGCGTTTTTTTAGTAGGTAATTCTGCAATAAATGGTTTTCTTTTATTTTAGTTGCTTTTTTAGTGGCGTAGAACGCAAAAAGTCAAAATAAGTAACCTAATCCCAAATTTTTCATCCGGTGCTAAAAAGTCCCACTGTGGAAAACATAAATAAAGTCTCCGCGTTGCCATGAAAAACAAATTCAATGACGTAAAATTTTGCAAAAAAATTGATTTCCCGTATAGTGTTGCTAAAAACAATTCCCCAGATTGTAACTACGACCTTAAGCTTTTTACTCGACTTTTAACCAAATGCGCTCTAACGTAGACTGAATTTCCTTGTTAAGTTACTATTAAACAGTTTTATCTAGGTAAGAAAAAAAAATGTTTTCTTGGATATTTTGCTCTTTAACTAAGACTTTAACAAATTTTATAGTAAGATTTATTGTTTATTTTTTAAATTCAACCATTCCAGGTTTATGTAATAAATATGTTTTTTTGAAGAGAAAATTGAGAATGAGATGTACCTACCATTGACATTTTTTTGGGATACTGGATGATTAATATGTGAATTATAATATAGTTGTTTCTTTTACAATAACGCATAAAACCTGTAATATATTTTCAAATAATCAAAATTCAAATCTTATGTTGGCATCACTGATAATTTACGGCGCACATGCGCAGTGTAATTAGGAAAGATTAATTAATTAAGAAGTAGGAGAGATTGAGCGGAAGGATGATTTTGTCTGCTAGAATCCGGGGTCGCGAAATGTTGTAGGCCGTTCGCTTAACTAATTCATTTAAATGTGTAACAGATAAAGTGACTATCAAGTACAAAATAAAACACAATGTATTTTAAATAAAGTTCTTTATTAAACTTCCTCTATCGCCCCATGAATACTCAAATCAAATCGTTGAAGAAAAAGTCCGAACTGCGATCCTGCTAAGTAGTATTGGCCCAGATATCTACAAGCTTTTAAGAGAGTTGTCGCATCTAAATAAAGTAAAAGACCAAAAAAAAAGTAAAAAACGCAAAAAAAAAGAAAAGAAAAGTAAGCTTGGCAGTGGACTGCAACTTCGGTAACAATTTAACCACTTATATCTTAAATAAATTTGTAGCTGAATTGACTAACATGAAAGTTTTTGACCGGTTGTGTGAAGAAGACGAGAAAAACATTCTCTCGACGAGATGGTGTCATTAGCTCTCAAATATGACAACGACGGCCATTATGTGAGATACTCAAGCAATACAAGAGTCTCGCCAAATCTCGACCGAAGGCGGGAAAATCGATGGCATCCTTTTTAGCACCAATCAAATTGTTGGCGGAAAGGAGCAAAAAGTGACATGACAGCTGTCATCGAGCAATACGTCAAATCAGGGGAGTAAAATTTCACAGTTTTGTAAATTTTGTGACTTAAAACATAAAAACAAATGCGATTTTTTGAAAAGAAAATGCAGAAAATGTAGAAAAGTTGGTCGCCACGAACGGGTCTGTTTTAAATTTCACCAAGGGGCGTATTATATGTCAGAAAACGAAGAGCAGTCTGACGAGGAAGAAGCGCTGTCTAACACAAGTAACATTTCAACAGGGGAAAATGGTTATTTCGACAACTGTAATGAAAAGTTCAGAATATTATTGTAAAGATTATAAAGTAAACATTTACATCAATGGAAAAATGTTTGATTTTTTGCTGGACAGTGGTTCAAGCCTGATGGTTACTTTACGCCGAAAATCACATATAGAAACTTGACAAAAAAGATGAAGATGTATGTTGTTCGTGATGGAGGACGCAACTTGCTAGGTCGAGACTGGTGTAATGTTTTTCAGGTGAAAATATAGTTAATCAACAATATCTCAATAGAGAAAAAGATTGATAAAATAATTAGGGATAACTCTGAGATTTTTTCAAATAAATTCAGTAAATATAGGCCTGGTTTGGTTCATATTAATTGCAAATTTCGTCCTGTTCCCCTCGCGTACCGAGAGTTAGAGACAAAAATGGAACAATTAGAATATGTGCAGAATATAAAAGAACATTAAACTACCACATAGAAGATTTAATATATTATTTACTTCGAGTTGAGGAGGTTTTCTCAAAATTAAACAATGGCGAGTTTTTTCCAAAATTGATATTAGGTCGGCACACAACCAGACTGAAGTAGATAAAGAAACGAGTAAGATTCTCACCTGGAACACCCATCCTGGTTTGCTGAAACATCGGAGACTACCATTTGGCATCAAAATAGCTACGTCGATTTTCCAGAGAATCATGGATCAGGTTATTTAAGGGTTGGATGGCGTATGCTCATTTTTGGATGACTTAATAATCACAGGAAAAAATATGGAGGATCATCTGGCAAATCTGGAGAAGGCGTTTAAAAGGTTGAAAGATGCAGGATTTACACTACGTAAAGAAAGTTGTTTTTTCCTTCAAAAAGAGCAGCAGTCAAGGCATTAGGAAGGACGAAAGGAAGGTAAAAGCTATTGTAGATGCGCCAGTACCTAAAAATGTGACAGACAAAAGTTCTTTTTGTGGTATGCTAAATTATTATGCCAAATATATCAATAATTTATCAAATTTACTTAATCCTATTTATAGTCTATTAAAATATAAAAACAAAGTTCAATGGACCAAAGCATACATTGACTCATTTTTGAAAACCAAAGAAATAATTGCTTCTGACGATGTTTTAATTCATTTTTACCCAAAATTGCCAATTATAGTTAGTTGTGACGTTTCAAATGTGGGTATTTCTGAGGTTCTATCACACTTAAAAGAAGGGAGAGAAAAAACTATGTGTGTCTCCAGAACATTGAATATGAGAAAAAATCACTTTCAACTGTAGAAAAAGAAGCCATAGCAATCTATTTCACAATAAAACGACTTTATCAGTATTTTTGTGGGAATAAGTTTATTTTAAAAACAGATTATAAATGTTTGACAGCAATTTTTGATGAAAATAAAGAAATTCCGCAAATGTCAGCAAATAGGCTTCAAAGAATTGCAGCATTTCTGTCTATGTTTAATTATGAAATTCAGTACATCAAAAGTTCCACTAATACTTTAGCAGATTATCACAGCATAAATCCCGTAAGACCACCAGCAGATGTAGAAAAACCAGGATTATTTGTCAACTTTTGTGTGTTAAACGCAGCAAAAATGGCCGTTAAATAACAAAGAAACTAAAAAAGACAATTAAAGATATCATGGGTGATGTGTCAAAAGAGGGTTGGCCAAGAAAGGTTAAAGCTGAAATAAGAGCTTACCAACATCGTAAGAGAGAGTGAACCAGAGAAAATGGTATCCTACTCTGGTCTCATAGATTGATCATACCAGAAACTTTACGAACTCAAATCTAGAATTAATTTATGCAAACCATAATGGAATATGTAAAATGAAGGCTCTGACACGATCCATGGTTTACTGGCCAGGGATTAACAGCGATATTGAGGAAAAGCTGACAAAATGGCCTTTGGCAGAGTATTTTTTTGAAAGAATTCATATTGACTACTTGGACTTTAAAGATAAAACTTACCTGATATATTATTAGATGCATATTTAAAATGGGTAGAAGTCTTTAAAATGAAACAAGCAACATCCATGGAAACAGAGGAAAAGCTAAGAAAAACCTTTGCTAGATTTGGAATCCCTACCACATGCGTCTAGGACAACGGAGCTAACTTAACATCAGCAGAACAGGCAAAGTTTTTTAAAGTTGACGGAGTTGAACATGTACTCTCACCCCCATACAATCCGCAGAGTAATGGAGCTGCTGAAAACTCCGCTAAAACATTTAAAAATAAATTAAACACCAGCTTAACAGATCCCAAGAATGCAGGAATATCAATTCCAATGTTAAAAGCTACATTTTTATTCCCCTACAGGACTACACCACATTCCACAACTCCAGAAACTCCTTTTTGTCACATGTATGGAAGAAAAGCAAGAACAATTTTAAGCCAACTTAAAGAAAACAAAGAAACACCATAAAAAAATCAGATAAAACCACCAAAAACACAAAAAACAGAAGAAGAAAAACAACGTCAAAGACAAATAGATAATTATGGTGGTAGGAAAAGAGAGTTTGCTGTTGAAGGCCAAGTTTTAGTAAGAGATTATAGAAAAATACTATAAAAGAATTGGCAGAACCACTTACATGTATAGGATAAGAACAGGAGAATTGTACAAGAGACACACTAATGAAATTCAGAGCTGTGCCTTAGCTTAAGGTGGAGAGGCGGAACAGGAGGAGTATCTGCCTCAAAACAGTGTAAATCAAACTCAAAGTTCACAAATTTTCACTCGAAAAGCTCGGAATAACTTTTTTCGTTCAGATTTTTTTATTAATTTGCCTGTGACCAGGGTCAGAGTAGATCAGCAAGAGGGAGAATCACCTGGGGGCAGCATGCATCTCTCTGAAGGGGGTAATAACTTGAAAATGCCAACTTTATCACCTGCAATCTCTGGTTGTGACCCTGGGGAACATGTTGCTTCGGATACCTCAGATTCTGATGCTGAACTTCAGAATCAGCTTGAAAAAACTATTATTGATAGCACTGATCCAGTAAGAAACCAGGGAAAAATTCAAAGGGTGTTATTGTAAATAATAGAAATGACAAGTCACGTTCTTCGTGCAAAAATGTAAATTATAGTAACTTGGGTTCTAGCCACACTCCAAAACAGACAAAAGACGTTCAGTCATGCTTTTCGACTGACGAAAAGAAAAAAGGGCAAAGGGGTGTTGGTGCAAAAAGCAGTAACTTAAATTTAGTTTCTAGAAACTTTGGTACTAGTAGACCAAAAAAACGAGTAAAAACTCCAAAAAAATACAAAGATTTTGTTAGTGGGAGTTCTCACGAATTTTTATCTCTATCCGATGCTGAATAGTTTGGCTTGTCAGAATAGCTGAATAACATGGCTTGTAAGAACAAAGTACTACAAATGAACAAGGGAATTATTAAGTAAATAATGTGTTTTGAATGTGAAAAATGTATTTTTAAAAACTAAAAATTTGTTCTTATTATACTTCGATTGGGCACATCCTATTAGATACACCAGGTAGTGATACTTTGTAGCACGTCATACGCAAGTTTATGATATAAGAAAAACATACCGCCATGGCAGCCTGCCTGATGCTAGGTACTATACTTCTTGCGCTCATGCGACAAGTGAAGACGGTATCGCGCGCGCGAATTGTGAAAATACGCGTTTAAAGAAAAAATGTAACAAAAGAAAACGTGGAAAGCAAATGGATTACCTAAAGAAGAAAATGAGGAACCTGAAAAAGGAAATGAAAAGGTAGCATCGTGTTCACGATATAGGCAAACTGTCAGTTTTTAAACAATGGAGTGAGACAGCATAATACTTTTGGCTAATATTGTTTAACAATCATTGTTTATCGTCTCCTGATGATGCTAACGTTGTTAGCGAAACGCGCGTCGAGTGCAAAAAAGTGTAGTTTTGGTTTGTGGAAAACAATCATAATTTTGTTTTTTTTTGAAGATTATAATATGTTTACTTAAAAAAGTATTATTAGCACATCGTTTTTCATATTATTATATGTGACGACGAATCTGACAGTTCCTCAACTCGTCAGACACTAGTAGTTCCTCGAACTCTAGCATAGAGAGGCACCCCTTAGGAAGTATATTAGGGCGGACAGATGATAGTACATTGAGTCCAGATATATCAGAAGAGCTATCTTGCAGATGGAAGAAGCATCTTTCTATGGGAATATATAGATAAGGCAACTAAAAATAATCTCCTCGAAAAATTCACAATTCCCGGAAAAATTGCAAAATTCTTCAAGGATCCAAATTAAATCCAGGATGCTAGCATCCACAGAGCACAAAAGAGATACGTAACTCTTGAAATTGTAAACCATTTTGGGAAAAGGTTTGACAGCCATAGAGCGGGTTTTCTCTAATTTGGCGTAAACAAAAAAGGAATAGACAAAGCACTTGATGAAGATCTTTTGGGTCTTGCCGAATCGGCGCAGTTGTTTTGCATTGGTCACAATATTATTTCATGCAAAAATATAATAAATTGCTACTGCGCAAACTCCAGATCTTTTCTTTATTAGCAAAGTTTTTGCCGAAAAAATATAAAAAACGCGCCCAGAGGAAATATTAGAGCTAAACAGTGAAAGAATGTATTCCTGTCGAAAATTTTTTTCGGAAGAGTGGAATCAAAGAACTCAAAATAAATTAGCTTTGAGTTGGACAAAAGGTTACATAATTCCTTTTGTGGACACACCTTTTCAAGCTTTCGCCCCCAAAACCTCAAAATTTACCAAAAATGAGTTAAACATTTATTCGAAAAGCATACAAAATTTATAGGTAGGAGCAGTTAAAACTGTTTATAACTGTCAAGGTCAGTTTTTGTTAAGCTATTTTTTAAGACAGAACGATAACAGGGGATTTTAGGTTTATCTTTAATCCTAGAAACCTACATAAAGTTCTTTCGCACATCTCATTTTCAACTGGAAGATATTAGAGAACTACTAAAAACTGCTTCCTTGCGACATTAGATCTTAAAGATGCATATTTTTTAGTTCCAATGTTTGATGAATATAAAATATTTAAGATTTTCTTTTCAAAACAAAGCTGAATTCCAATGTTTACCATTCGGTCTAGGTACTGCACTTTTCTGTTCCACCCTTTCAGGCCTGTTTCTCTTATCTAAAAAATTAGGTTTTTTATTAACAATTAAAAAAAACCATACACAACCGACTCAAGAGATTTATATCCCTTAATATAATAACATATATTGTTAATTAATTACGCATAGATTTAGTTTTGCTTAGTTTGCATTTATATGTTATAAATAAGAGTACCTTAGATTTTAAGTTTCAGTTTATGGGCAGTACTTGTATTAGCCATAGCTCTCCAATAAAAAGTTTTTTTAAAAACAATCACGTCGCCTACGCTTATTTAACTGGCGCAGTCGGTAGGATGTTTTGAGGCAGTTCCTAAAGTACGACAAAAATCGCATCGGGGCTGTTCAGTATTACCTCTTTACTCAAAAATCGAACAAACAATAACGTGGGTGCGTGAATTATTGGATAAATCTCCAGGGAGTTGGCAGCATTGGTCATTCCTCTTGGATCCCTAGGTTAAGCTAGAGTTAAGAAACCAAAAAGAAGAGAACAAACGAAGAATGAAAATTGTATTGCTGTAAGTAGCTTATTTTCTTTTTGACCATTTATCCAAATTTTGCCTGTTTGCTTTTTCTAGTTGTAGGAATTTCTGTTTATGTCAAACTTTGACACAAGTTATTAACGAATTTAGGGTAATAAATATAACTGACAACATGCCTAGAAGTACTGACATGAGCCTTTTGAGGTATCAATCGGATAATATTGCGCCTTATGATGGCAACCCAAAACTTTTGAATCGTTTTTTGAATAGTTGTCAAAATCTTTATGATAACTTTAAAAATCCTCAGAGTGAGACTGATCCCTTGAATGTAGTTTTGATTGATACAATTCTAAGCAAACTCCGCGATAGAGCGGCTGATTTAATCAGTTTACGATCAGATTTAAATACTTGGGTCAAAATTAAAAGTGCTCTAGAACTGTGTTTCGCTGATCAAAGAGATATTGATTGCTTGACACAAGATTTAACAGCAATGAAACCACTCAAAACGAAAGTCCTGTTCAATTTGGTATGAGAATTCAGGATATTCGATCTTTGCTCTTGACTAAATTATCAGCTACACCAGAACCTCTGAAGTCCCTCAAAACTACTCATTTTGAGGATCTATCCTTAAAAACGTACATAAATGGGTTACCATATAATTTGTAGTTAATAATTCGATTGAAAACACCTAAGATTAAATCTGTGGAAAAAGATATACAGACTGTCATTGAAGAGGAAAGTTTTATTTATTATAGCACAGGAAAAAATCAAAATTTGAATCAAAACCAGTTTTATCGCACACCAAACAAATTTAATTCTGTCTCTCCTCAATTTAACTCAAAACCAATATTTCAAATGCCCAATTTTGCACTAACATCTCATCTAAATGAGTTTAAACCACAACAACCAATGGCGTTTTCACCTGTACTTCCTCAAAGACCTCCTCAATACTTTGGTCCACCAAGAAATTTTAATTCTTTTGGTCAACAAAGACCCCCTTTTCAAAATTTCCAGCAAAGATTACCTTTTGGACAATTTCAGAGACCACAATTTAATCCTTTTAATAGGTTTTCCAATAATCAGGTTCCATGGAATTATCCACAATTTCGAAATTTTCAAAATAATCAACCGTTTCAGGGTAATATCAGCCAAATAAGTAAAAATCAAAGGAGAAACGTTGAGCCAATGGATACTCCAGTAACTCTCCTATAGTCAAAAAACCTTACTCTGGACCAATTATTGAAGAGGTTTTCCACCAAAATATTGACAACCCTACTTCGAGTACGACCGTTTCCAATGAGCCGTCTACATTCTCTTCCTATCAAAATCAAAATAATGATAGTTCTGAGGACAATCAGTATAATAATGAATTTGTTTACAATCATCCGTACTACGCTTCATACGATGATTCACAATTACAATCTGAATTCATCATCATCATCATCATCACAGGCAATCACTCGATACCGAGTATGATTTTCCTCTATTCTGTATCGTCGCTATCTGTTGTGCGTTTTTTGATGGCTATGTAAGCCAATTCTCGAGCCGCACACCCTTCCACAGTCCTGACACACCCAGTCTCCGGCAGCAGCCGGGTGTTGTTGGTCATCCATTTTTCCATTTTGTCGCTCCTTTCTACGTTCTCTCTTTTCCGTTTCTAGTCTACGTCGTTGCTCTTCAAAAGTTTGTGCTCCCTCATGGACTGTTCGGCGTCATGTAGCCCTATCGTTTGCCGTGGTCTCGAAGTTGTTTATATCGATGTGACTCTTCATCATATTGCCTTTGAGAACGTCCTTGTACCTTTTTTGTTGACCACCTTGATTTCTCTTTCCGTACTTCAGTTGTCCATAAAATATCTGCTTTGGGAGACGTGTTTCAGGCATGCGGATAATGTGACCAGTCCAACGAAGGGCTTCTATACTAGTTGTTCTGGCTTCTTCTAAAACACTTATGTTTGTTCGTCGGTCTTGCCATTTGATTCTCAGTATTCGTCTTAGACAACTTTGGTGATATTTTTCTAGTCGTTTGATATGCCTTCTTTAGGTGGTCCACGTTTCGCATCCGTATGTTATAGTTGGTATTATAACTGTGTTGTAGACACGAAGCTTGGTCTCCGCATTGATGTCGTGATTATTGAAGACTCTCTCCGAAAGCCGTCCGAACGCTGCGCTAGCACATTTTAGGGGATGCTGTGTTTCTGCGTCAATAGTTGCATTTGATGATAGGTGGCTCCCAAGGTATGGGTAATGTTCCACGTTCTGCAGAGGATGGCCATTTATAGAAATGTTTGGAGCTTGGGGATTCGTACATGGTTCTGGTTGGTGAAGAATTTGCGTTTTGGCAAGATTGACCTCTAGGCCAATGCTTTTGTAGGCTTGGTTAAATGCGTTGATTACCAGTTGTAGACCTTCCTCTGTATCGGCCATTACGACTTTGTCATCGGCGTACTGCAGTTCGATTACCGAGGTTGTCGAGACCTTAGTTTTTGCTCGCAGTCTGCCTAGGTTAAGTAGGCCACCGTCGAATCTATATAGAATTTCCACTCCCGGCGGTAGATGTTCCTCAACAAGGTGAAGCATGGCACCTAAAAATATAGAGAATAGGGTGGGCGCAATAACACACCCTTGTTTAACGCCTATCGTAATCTGGAATGACTCTCCTGGTCCATCGTTTCTCAGGACTGTTGCATTTATATTGTCGTGTAGTAGTCTAAGAATTTGAATATATTTTTGAGGGCATCCAGCTTTTGCCAGTATTTTCCAAAGAGCTTCTCTGTTGACCGAATCAAATGCTTTGACTAGATCTATGAAGGCCATGAAGAGAGGGCGATTTTGTTCTCTAGATTTCTCTTGCATTTGTCTGGCACTGAAGATCATGTCAGCTGTGCCTCGATTGGGCTTAAATCCACACTGTGTCTCTGGCAGATTTTGTTCAAGAAACGGAATTAAGTGGTTTGATAGTATCCGTGCCTCTGTAGTTTCCACATTGGGTCTTATCGCCTTTTTTGAAAATGGTAACTATAGAGGCGTCTCTGAGTTCGGCAGGAATGGTTTCAGTGGTCCATATTTTACTTATTAGAATGTGCATTTGGGAATTAAGTGCGGGACCCCCTTGTTTGTAGACTTCAGCAGCGATACCATCTTCATTGTGAATTACAATATTATCAACAATGTCAAGAAAATTCCGATTATTACGACTGTCAAGATACGTATTACTCCAATTACACACAATATAACTACTATTTGCCGGAGTATGAGACGAATGTAAATTTTTCCCCGGATGTGACAGTAACATAATATTTTTAAATATAATGCGAAATGATCTTCCGTTTATAAAAATACCTAATATTGGCAATTTTTTGATAGATACCGGAAGTAGTAAAAGTTTACTTTCTCCTGAAATTGCAAAACAAAATTATTCAAATTATATTCGTAACGAGGGGTTTAATATTCAAACTCCTCATGCAAAAAGTTTCCATAATGAAGTAGCTGACATTCCAGTTTTTCCAATTTATTTTTTCCAAGGTATCAGGGCCTTATAGGTGCTGATTTGTTATCTACTTTAAGTGCAAATGTAAATTTTGCCTCAAATACTTTGGACACACTCAAAACTAAAATACCAATTTATTTTGAAATGGTTGAAAATCATATTGATATTCAAAATAGTTTTCAAGAGTTTTCTTTTGAAATTCCTGGAAGGACTAAACAAGTAGTTAAAATTCCAGTTACTGAACAAGAAGGTTTAGGAATTTTGGAATATGTTAATTTTGGCAACAATATTGAGATGCCTAGGGCACTTGTGAATATTGAAAATTATTTTGCTAATACAACTTTAATTATTCCTAATGAAACTGATTTAAAACTAACTTTTCATAAACCTATAAATATTGAACTTGTTAATACTTAAGAAGTTAATTTCCTAGAGAAAATGGATGTGGATCAGCGTCAATCTGATAAAGAAAAAAATCAATATGACAATTTATTAAAATCTAATTTAAAAAATTTAAGGTTAGATCATTGTAATAGTGAGTAAAAAGAACAAATAAAATCTTTGTGCCTTGAATATAGGGAAATCTTTTATTGTGAAAAAATACCGTTGACCTTTACAAATAAAATTCGACATAAAATTAATTTAACAAATGAGTATCCTATTTTTACTAAAAGCTATAGATATCCAGAAGTGCATAGACAAGAGGTTAAAAGTCAAATTTCTAAAATGTTAAATCAAGGCATTATTCAGGATTCTATAAGTCCTTGGTCAAGCCCTATCTGGATAGTTCCTAAAAAATTAGATGCAAGTGGGAAAAGAAAGTGGAGAATTATAGAAAACTCAATGAAAGAATTATAGACGACAAATACCCCTTACCTAATATTACTGAAATTCTGGATAAATTAGGACCCAGTCAATATTTCAGTACTCTAGATTTAGCAAATGGATTTCATCAAATTGAAATGGATCCAGATGACATTAGTAAGACTGCATTTTCCTGTGAAAATGGACATTATGAGTTTTTACGAATGCGATTTGGTCTAAAAAATTCTCCATCTACTTTTCAACGAGTAATGGACAATATTTTGCGAGGTTTACAAGGAGATGTTTGTTTAGTA
The DNA here is from genome assembly GCA_963921995.1 of Oxystoma pomonae. Classification (NCBI taxonomy): domain Eukaryota; kingdom Metazoa; phylum Arthropoda; class Insecta; order Coleoptera; family Brentidae; genus Oxystoma; species Oxystoma pomonae. The sequence goes on from OY998168.1 coordinate 57,741,189, forward strand.
TACCTTGATGATATTGTCATATTCTCTACTTCATTACAGGAACATTTAGACAGACTTAAACAGGTTTTTAATCGACTTAGAGATGCTAACTTTAAGGTACAGCTTGACAAGTCAGAATTTTTAAGGAAAGAAGTTCAGTATTTAGGTCATGTTATCACTCCAGATGGTGTCAAACAAAATCATGAAAAATTATCTGTTGTTACAAATTTACCTCTACCAAAAACACAAAAAGATATAAAATCAGTTTTAGGACTAATCGGTTATTATCGAAGATTTATCCCTGAATTTGCCAAAGTTACCAAACCTCTTACAAAATGCTTGAAGAAAAATGCTAAAATTGAGCATACCGCAGAATTTATTACTGCTTTTGATCACATTAAAAATTTATTAATAAATAAATGCTCTTGAAAGTGAGAGTATTATAAATAATCCAGGAGATTCGGACGATATTATAAGACAATTTCTATCAGGTGATCAAGTTGAAGAGTTTTTGCGAGATTTGAATGATCCTCAATCATCAATTCAAGTTACAGCTCAAACTTTACCATCACGAACTTTATGTCAATTTTTAAATTCTGAACCATTACCCAAAGAATCTAAAATTAAAATATTAAGAGTAGATACTGTTGTTCCTTCGCGAATTCCTCCACAAATTCTTACTCCAGTTCCTCAGAGTGATAATCAAAGTACGGTACATACTAGTAATGATGCAGATATGGTAAACTATAGTGGTATAAAAATTTTAGCAATAAAACCTATCAAATAATAATATCCCCAAATCCAATGGATAAGTTGCAGGTAACTCTGGAAAATTTCGAAAAACTTCATATTTGGCATGTTAGAATTCCCAAAAATAATCAAAATCTAATATTAGATTTCCTTAAGAATTACACAACAGATAATAAAACTTTTTGCTGTTTTTCTATGATAAATCTATGTATAATGATTTTAATAATGTTTTCCGAGCAAACTTTTATGATTCCGGATTAAAATTACTTCACTGTACCAAAATGGTTAATACCGTGAAAAATGTTAATTAAATATCAACTTGAAACAAAAACTAATCACCGCGGAAAATGAAACTCTTGAAAAATTAAAAAAAAATTATTACTGGCCATCAATGAAAAACAATGTTATAAGTTATATTAATGATTGTGATTTGTGTCAAAGAGCAAAATATGCCAGACATACTCCATATGTTCCTTTAGTTTTGATAGAAGCTTTGAGTAAACCGTTTCAACTATTACGTGTTGACGTTTTTAAGTTTGATAACCAAGAATTTGTTACACTAATAGATCCATTTTCTAAATTAGTTCAAGCTTTTGCGATTGAAGCTAGAACAGCAATTAAAGTTGTAGAATGTCTTATTACTTATTTTTCAAATGATGGTGTTCCAGAGACTATTACAATGGATAGTGGAACTCATCATGAGTCGAACTCTGATATTGAAAGATTACATTCTAGTTTAATTGAACATTTAAGGCTTTTACGGGAAAAACATAAAAATGATAATGTCGTAACTCTTATGAAGTATGCTATAATTGCTTATAAAATCTCAATTCATTCCTCAACAAATTTAACCCCATTTGAAGTTGGTTTTGGACATACTAATTTAAGAAATCCAACTGAGTTAATTCAAACGTCTTTTTATTCAGAGTACGTTCAAAACCATAAAGACATTACTAAACATCTATATGAAAATATAACTCAAAAGTTACAACAAAAGAATGAAAAGGTTTTAGATAAAGTAAATAAGAAAGGTCCTGAACAAACTGTTTTTAAAGTAGGACAAACAGTTTACAAGTCAAATCAAAAACGGAATAAAAAAGAAAATAAATTTTTAGGCCCCTTTTAAATAATAGAAATGTTAGAACATAATAAAGTAAAAATCAAAAATAACAGCAATAATAAAATACAAATAATACATATAAAAGAGTTAAAAAGACCACCCCTTGTTACAGGTACATCCTCTACCTCATTGGAAGTGGAATCGGACTCTCAACCTCAATCATAACAGACTTACATGGCAATCCAGGACTTTTCCCAATTCGCCTTGGAAACACTCAGAATGTAATAGACTAGATAGATCAAGAATTCTATAATTCATATAACTTAATTCAATATTATGAAAGTTAAATTAGAAATCAAATTTTGCAAATTAACTCAAGCTTCAGAGTGAAAATAGGTTTAGTTGATGGTTTAGGTTCAATAATTAAATCAATAACTAGAAATTTAGATGTCAATGATACTAAAAGTTATGACAAAGCAATCAATAATATCATAAAAAACCAACATAAAATGAAATCAGTAGTTCAAGAGCAGATTTCAATTTTTCAAGATTCCATTACGAAGTTTAAAAAAATATAACTCATAATCAAGAAAAAATAGAATCACAAATGTTATATGTTCAAGGAATGGTTAAAACTTTTCAGGTTCAAGATCTTGATAACTTTAAATATTTTCTTATATCACTACTACAATGTCACAGTTATTGACTAGTTTCCAAGTTATATATGACATTTTTGAAAAACTTCAAACAGCTATTACATTTTCAAAGTTAAATACTTTTCACAATTCTATAGTAGAACCAAAAGAACTTCTAGATATGATTCAGACTATTTCTGTTCAAATTGAAAATGGAAAATTACCTTTTGAAGGTAATATTAAGAATATACTAAATTTTAAAAAGATTTTGGAAATTAAAAGTTATGTAAAGAAGAATCAACTTATTTTTATAATAGAAGTTCCTATTGTAGAAAAGGAAAACCATGCCTATTACCGACTTTATGCTTTTTCGACTTTTTTGATTCCAGCTCCTTCCCAAATGATTATTCCGCAAAGTAAATACCTTATCCTAAATGAGCTAAAGTATGGATTAAAAGAAGAAAAATGTAAAGAAATCAGTCCTGAAGAATTTATCTGTCATGAAGAAAACACAATATTGCTTAACCAGGAACTTCCTTGTGAGATTCAACTCCTAAAGTTCTCCAAGAATGTAACCAGCTGCACGCAAATACCACTACAAATAACTCACACCAAAATCCAGAAGTTAGAAAAGTATGGATGGATATTAATTGCCCCTGATCAAACTGTAGGAGTTCAAAAATGTGGCAACTCCAAAGAAAATCTACCATTTCAAGGTACTTTCTTATTAGAACTTCAATCCGACTGTGAGCTCTTCATTTCCAACTGAAGACAACTAACTTACCAAGAATGTTTTATAAGAAGATTGAATTACCAAAACTTCAACTTCAACTTCCGTCATCAGTTAAGCAAGACGATATAAAACCTCTCAAGCTGAATACCATCAATTTAGAAAACTTCAATCAGTTGCAGAGTAATTTAAATTTACAAAGACAAAAACTGAATGAAATTGTTTTCGAAAATCCAATTAAAAATCGTAATATTTGGACAATAATTCTTTATATAGTTTTCTTTTTTGAATTAAGTGTTATTGCCTTTAAAAAATTAAAAAAGAATACCAGAAGAAATAACCCTTCAATCAATATTTCGAAATCAGGTGGAGGAGTTATATCCCTTAATATAATAACATATATTGTTAATTAATTACGCATAGATTTAGTTTTGCTAAGTTTGCATTTATATGTTATAAATAAGAGTAACTTAGATTTTAAGTTTCAGTTTATAAGCAGTACTTGTATTAGCTATAGCTCTCCAATAAAAAGTCGCCTACGCTTATTTAACTAGAGATACAATTTTTAGCATTTATCCTTAATGCAAAAAAGATGTGGATATATATCGCACAAAAAAGAATAACAAAAATAAAAACAGGCATTAAGATTATTCAAAGAAAAAAAAATAAAATAACAATTAAAGAGGTTTCGCAAATTATAGAAAGGCCAGCCTCGGTTTGTACAGAGTACGGCTTGTTGTACGTAAAAACCCTTGAGCAAGAAAAATATCTAGGCTAACAGGAACAACTATAACAAAAAGATGCTTGTTAGGTTCTTAGTTAAAGATTAACTTGAGTGGTATACTATTTTACAGCCTAATTATAACATTAAAATTTTCTCCGATGCATACAAATCGTGCAATGGAAAGGAAGCAAAAGGGGGTTTTTTGGCAACAAGTTGAACAGGAGAAACACATAAACATTCTTGAAATAAAGGCAGCTTTTTATGGCTTAACAAGCTTTGTAAGACTTTAAAAAAATTGTCATATTTTACTAAGAATTGATTGCTATTGGGAGAATGATGTGGCAGTGAGCTTAGGTATATTTTTTATATTTGCCATGTACATAAATACGTTGAATAATCATATAGTGGAAAAAAAATTTGGTTTAAAAATTGTATATTTATTTGCAAGCTACCGGAACAAAAAATGCCACCAGTTTGTGTCGTGGCTTTTAGTGGATGCATTCACAATGAATTAGAAAAACCTTAATTCTTATATTTCCTCCTTCCTCACTGTTTCCAAAAATGCAAAAAAAAAAGAAAAAATAGAAAACGACAATGCGATATGTCCAAAATTAGAATCCCTGATTCGCTTAAAAGTTATCGTTTTAAATGCGAAAGGTGATTTACTTTTATCCTCGTTTAGGTAACCCCATCCACTATGAAAGAATCTTTCCCTGGGGGTAGCAATCTTATCAAGGTGGTCTATAGTAAAAGGGGCGTTTGAGAGGATACAATTCATTTTTTCCAAATGATGGATTTTTTGCGACAATAATATTGAGACCATCTTGCATCCAAAATCCATCCCAAAACATTAGCAGGTGGATTTAAAAGGGTCTAGAAAACGCAGACATAGAATCAAATTTTAAAGGACATAGCACAGGATATGGGGTGTCTTCCGCAGCATTAAGGGTCGGTGCATCAATCAAAAGTATTAGAAAGGCTGCGGGATGTTCCGAAAAAAGGAAAACGTTCAATCGATTTTTTAATAAATCTTTAATTTCAAAAGATTTCTTAGCTAATTATATTAAGAATTTTAAACCTTGTGGTTTCCTTATTATTATTTAACTTTTTAACTAATATCGCCATATTCTCTAAATAACTACCTGGTGTATCTAATAGGATGTGCCCAATCGAAGTATAATTAAGGATTAAACGACTTACCTGTAAGGAAGTTTAATCCAAATTATATGAGATTGGTCACATCCTATTAGACGCCCTCCCATTTATATATTCATGAATTTTTCATGCAATTTACTTAAGTACTAGTCAATCCGCCCTTGGCGATCTTAGTATTTCAGGAAAGCTTTAGAAGTATACTGAAGTACCTATCAGAGATCAGGCAGGCTGCCATGGCGATATGTTTTTCTTATCTCTAAAACTTGCGTATGACGTGCTACGAAGTATCACTACCTGGTGAATCTAATAGGATGTGACCAATCTCGTATAATTTGGATTGAACTTCCTTACAGGTAAGTCGTTTAATCCTTAATTAAAATTGTATTTTTATGTTGTAACAAAAAAGTGTATGCGAAAATAAAAGTTTCTGTGATATAAAGAAAATGATTCTGTGATATAAATAATACATTGTTACTTGTTAGTATGTAAGAAATTAGCAATAAGAATAAATTTTATTGATTGATCTATGTCACAATATTTTCATATTACATTTAAAATATGTCTCAATTTTATAAAAATAAATTCTCAACTAGTTTCTCTCTCTTGTAGATAATAGAAGAGCATGTTTTGTCATTTTATAAGCAGCAAAAGAAGTATTGTAATTTCATTAAGTTAGAAGTAGAGAATGAAAGACTGAGTGAAGTGTGTACAAGCTAAATTGTACCAATAAATGTACCAGTGGCCAACTTCGGATAATCAAAACTCAAATCTTAAAAAACTTAAGTACTGTTAAATGTTTTTCTAAATTTTAAATTTTAATTAGAACCAATTGTAAATTACTAACATTAGTATAAGCAGCTAATTTAGCGTGGAGGTGTGTAATATATTTTCAAATAATTAAAATTCAAATCTTATGTTGGCATCACTGATGATTTCCGGTGCACATGCATAGTGTAACTAGGGAATTAGAAGTATGAGAGATTGAGCGAGAGAATGATTTTGTCTGCTAGAATCCGGGGTCGCGAAATGTTGTAACTAATTAATTTAAATGTGTAACAAATAAATATGACTAACAAGCACAAAATAAAACGCAATGTATTTTAAATAAAGTTCTTTATTGAACTTCCTCTATCGCCCCATGAATACTTCAAAAAATAACGAGTCAAAAAACACAGAAAGTTTTTGCTAACCAAAAACAGCTGTTTTCCTAGCTAACAAAAACAATAAACTACTACACATATTTTTTGCGAAGGTATACTTTGCACAACTTCCTTTTCAAAATTTGTGATCATATTGTAATTATGTGTAATCTTTTACATCAAAGAGTAAGTAATTTGGTGTACAAAAAAAGGGTAACGAGGAACGAGTCTTAAGTCCGATGTTACTGTTTCGCAAATTTAATGTTTGCTTCAATTTGATAAATATTTTGATCTTCTCTATTTTTAAGTCTTTACTGCAAACAAAAATATGACGCGAGGTTACCACCACGAAGAAAGAAAAATTGAAGGTATTTCTAATTTAAAATTTTTATTGAACATTTCATTACAACTGGCTTTGGCTTCCATAGCTACAAATATAGTCTGTCAAAAATATTATAATATAAAGTTTTTTCTGATAGTTTTTAAGACAACTTCAATCTCTTTTAGATTTCGTACAGCTTGAAGAGAAATTTTACCTTCTGCTTGAGAAGACGGTTCATACTTTAAAAGGTTAGCTGCTTCTAGAAGAATATTCTGCGACTCCTAAATTAAAAAAGAAATATTTTTATAATTTTAACATCTTAAAAATTAAGAAAAACGGTTTTAATGGCGCTTTTATTATGAGCTGGTCAAAAAGCATTAAACGTTTAAAGCGTTTTCGATCTACGCTCAAAAACCTGAGAGATCGGAGATCAATTCAAAAAAGATTCACTCTCTCGTCGAGATTTGCATGTTCGATTTGTGCGCCAGATCTTTGGCGCACCGCTTTTTCTTGCCAAAAAAATTTTCAGGGATCAAGGAGTTTGATCAAAACAGTCATAACCTTACTATGATGTTTTTATTTTTAAAAGTTTTTTGGCAGCTCTTTTGGTTTTATTTATTTCTGATTGGTTTTCCTGTATCATCGAGAGCTGGGCTAATAAAAAATTAATTTCGTCTCTTTAAATCTGTGTAATGTATTCCTATTTCGAGGTTATCTTCGATTTTTCCAAAGACCGATCTGTGTCAAAAGCAAGTTCGATCAACTGATCCCGGAGAAATCGGCTCTTTTCAGATCTAGAACAATTGGTAGTTGCTCTCGTAGAGGTCAGCTCCAACCTGAAGCAATCTGACGGCGAGCGAGATCAGTCTAGATCGAAAACGCTATAAATCAAACAATTATTTGATATAAGATTTAAAATGTCCCGAATTGGTTCCTTGAGAAACATATAGGCTTTACCAGAAAGGCGCTAAACCCCCAAAAATTTAAGCAGCTATTTGTGCAATTAAAAAAAATTATGTTTGCCAAATTTCTGTATTATTCATGTAACAATATAGGGTCAAGTGGTGTAAAAATGAGGCGCCCGAAATTTTAGGTAAAATTGAAAGTCAGTTTTTTTTACTTAGAGTGATCGTAAATTAGGTACTGATATTTAGGCGAGCTAACAATTTTATATTAGCGGAATACATCTTGCACCTTAAAAACTTTTAAAATGGTGCCGGTAACTTTAATTGTGGCATCTTGGTATCTAATCACGCGCTCCGGACGGATGTATAAGCCCAACACCGTTCTCAACTAAAAAGCCAGTTAACTCCTAACGTCTCAGTGCCCTTTAGCCTATTGAGGCTGTCATTTTTATAACCAAATTGACAAGTAAAACATGGACTCTCTGTCAGTTTGCTGTCAATATGGCGCCGATCATAGGCCAAAGGATACTAAAACTAAAATGAGTTAAGTGGCTTTTTACTTGAGAACGGTGTTGATAAGCCTGATGTACAGTCTTTTCCACCCGAAATTTATCCACATTGATTGACGTCAACTGTCAACGAGAATTTTAGTCTGACGTTTATTTTTTTGTTTCTTTCTAGATTTTTGGCCACACTGATTACAGTATGGACAGGGCCTCATTCAGAAAATTTTCGATTTCGTTTAGTTTAAATTTTATCATGAGTTGATTGTAATAGAAAGTTTTTGAACCATTCTTTTGCCATTTTGTTATTGTTATCGTAAGGCAATTGATCACAGTGTACTAGATATGGCCAAGGCCGCAAGTGTTGATCCAATACATAAACGTAAATAGTGCGAACTCTACACATCATAGAAGGGACTGGTTATGAAATCTCAAATGAATGAAGCTCAGACATTGTTTGGGGCACTGGCATGGTGGACGCACCCACCCATTGGTCATTTTCAGGGGCACAATAGGCATATAGCCGCAAGAGTAGCAAAATGGATACAAATCTGTTTCGTCACAATTCCCTCTAATATGAGGAAGTAATTTGTTATTTTAAATCTAAAAACTGCAAATTCGTAACAGCCTTAAGGCTGCTACGAATATGCAGTTTTTAGATAGTTGTTATGAATTTACAGTTTTGGATCAAAACTTATGAAATTTCACATATATCAACCCCCTCAACCACCCCCCAAATTATTTTTTTCTAAAAATTATAAAACATTAAGTTTATTATTACAAGCTTTCATTTAACTTCACCTCTATTATGTATATATGTTTCTATGTTCGGGTAAAAATATTGCAACTTAATTTTGACTTACTTGTAGTCGGATTGAATTAAAACTTGGTACGCGATTATAGTTCGGGTGACATTACCATATTATTACCCACCTCAAATAACGAGGGAAGTGGAGAGGGAAAAATATTTAGTTTGTTTGATTTCAATCAAAATTGGCATACAGAGGTTTTTAGGAAAGGGGATTATGAGTTTTTTATCAAATTTTAAAAAATGGCGGATTCAAAATGGACGATTTAGGGTACAAATCTAAAAATTAATAAATAATTTTATATAAAAAAAAGATTTTCAAATACAAGCTTTTTAAAATATAAAGTTCACTAAAAAAGAGAAAATAATTTTTAGCATTCTGATATCATAATAATAAAAGTGATGGCCGTAAATTAGGTCGAGTTGGGTTGAATTTACTTACCTTTACATTTCTCTGCATTATAGTGAATTCAGATTCTTGCGAATAATCATATAATCAATAACATAAATTTTTCGAGTCAACATGGCCAAACTTTCTATAATACCCCCACCGCTTTTATTATTATGATCGTGAACTTTATATTTTTGTATAAAAGCTTGGATTTGAAAGGCTTCTTTTTATATAAAATTACTTAAAAAATAAAATAAATCGTCCATTTTGAACCCGCCATATTGATATTTTAAAATCTGATCAAAATTTCATAATCCCATTCTCTAATTCCCTGTATGCCAATTTTGATTAAAATCGAACAAACTAAATCATTTTTCCCCTCCACTTCCCTCGTTAGGGGGAGGCGGGTACCTGATAATACCATATTATTAAATTGTCACCGGAACTATAAACGTATACCAAATTTGAAAACAATCGGACAAACACGACTAAAAATCGTTCTTCTTGAATCCGCCATATTGAATTTATCTAAACTCCGTATACCAATTTTCGTTGACATCGGACAAACTTAGGTGTTTTCCTCCTCCATTTCCCTCGTAGGGGGGAGGAAGGTTCCTAATAATACTATATAATTGTATTTTTACCGGAACTATAAAAGCATACTAAATTTAAAGAAAATCGGATGTGTATAAGTCAGTTAAAAATTGGTTAACAAAACATGACCCAAAATCGTTCATCTTCAATCCACCATATTGAATTTTCAAAATCTGATCAAAAATTCGTATTCCTGATCCCCAAAAATTTCCGTATGCCAATTTTGGTTGACATCGGACAAACTTAGTTGTTTTTCCCCCTTCACCCTCCTCTTAGGGGGGGAGGGAGGTGCTAATAATACTATATAATTGTATTGTTATCGGAACCACAAAAGCAAATTTAAAGACAATCGGATGTGTGTGAGTCAGTTGAAATTGGTTAGCAAAACATGACCAAAAATCATCCATTTTGAATGCGCCATATTTAAATTTTAAAATCTGATCAAAAATTCATATCCCCTTCCCGAAAAACCCCTGTATGCCAATTTTGATTTAAATCGAACCAACTAAATCTTTTCCCTCCTCCACTTCCCTCGTTATAGGGAAGTGTGTACGTAATAATACCATATTATTGTATCATCATCGGAACTATAATATCATACCAAATTTGAATTCAATCGGATATATAGAGGTTAGTTAAAATTGAGTGGAAAGATTTGACCTGCACATATAAACATACATACATAAAGGCGAAGTTAAATAAAAGCTTGTAATAAAAAATACGCAAAACTTAAAGCCGGTCCAGCATTTTTAAACGTCTAAATTGAATTTGAATTCATTAATTTTTGTCTGACTTCACTCACCAGTCTGGGTCTCTCTCATGCATATTGGGTCTGCATCGCGTTTTCTTTGTTATGTTCGGCGTACAAATAAAACGAATATCATGGCCGCCTTAACAGGCATATGACATAATAATATAATTTTCATCCATAAAGTATCTCTGGCATCTTGCTGTTTCACTCTAGTGCATTTGATTGATATGAAAGCGTAATATAGGGCGTTTGGTTTTGGCAACTTAAAAATCTGGTTTTTGTTTTATGGAAAGTGAGGTTATGATTTGTCTAAATAAAAATGGAATGGACAATACACTTCTATCCACATAAAACTGGTACAGCAGAAGTTAGCATAATGCTTAATTTTTAAAATTTTTATAGTACGGAATTGTCTTCCTATAAGTGACAATGTCATAGACGCCTGACAACATCATGTTTTGTATGTCAGTATCATCCAAATTTAAAAGAATTCCGCCGCATCTTTCCGAATTTGACAAAGCTCAAATCTTAGCAAAACTCCGTCTAGTTTTGCTAAGATCTGGTTGATCTATTCGGCCAGTAGCTGTCGAGTAGCTGTTCATTATGGGAGAAGCAAGTCTACGATAGTAAACTTTAAAAACTGATTTCAAGAGAAGGGAACTCCCCACCGAAAGAAAGGCACCGGTTTGACGAAAGTTACTAGCCCAGAGGAAGACTAAGAAGCAATCAACTTTCTGGAAAAACCTCAGTTCGCCAAAGCGAAAGAAGTAAAAATTGAATCAAATTTTCTAGGATCCATAAAAACATTGCGGCAAAAAAATAAACTAAGTGAGGAAAAGAAGCAGTCTCGATTCATTTTTGCGTTGAATTATTCATCGAAGGACGAAGAATTTGGGCTCGAATTTTGGCAGCAGGTGGTTTTCACAGATGAGAAGATCTTTAATTCCAACAGCGATAAACAACAAATTCTGGTTTATCGACCGCCAAGAACACGTTACGAAGAACGATATATTGCTGGAAACGAAGACCGGGCGGGAAGATTTTCAATAAATTTTTGGAGCTGGATATCGGCTAGAGGGCATGTCGCTCCATATAGAATTAATGGGCGATTTACAGCCGAAGTTTTCGTTAATATGCTGAAAAATGTAATGCTTCTAGAGGTGAGAGTCCCTTATCCAGATAATTTTGTTTTCCAACAAGATAACTGTCCTGTCCCTATGGCCAGAATTGCGCAGCGATGATGGTTCCAGGATAATAATATCAAAGTTTTGCCTTGGAGACTTATCGTAAAGAAATTAGCAAGTTTTAATATCATTCCCAGAAATTCAGAACATCTAAACTTATTTGAAAATTTAGCCAATTTAATGCCCAGAAGACTTCAAAACATCATTGCAGCCAATGGTGCAATGACGCGCTATTAAAAATAAGTATTTTTTTTATATATTTTTAATTTTGTTATTTTTTTTATTTCATTTATTTCGTTGACTTGATCTGGCCTTTTAATTGTTTTGGCCTAGTAACTTTCGTCAAACCGGTGCCTTCCTTTCGAGAGACAGTTCCTTCTTCTTGAAATCGATTTATTATGGTTACTATCGTAGACCAACACCGTTCTTAACTAAAAAGCCTGTTAACTCCTATCGCCTCAGCGCCCTTTAGCCTATTGTGGCTGCCATTTTTATAACCAAATTGACAAGTAAAATATGGATTTTCTGTCAGTTTGGTGTCAATATGGCGCCGAACATAGGCCAAAGGATACTAAAACGAAAATGAGTTAACTGGCTTTTTAGTTGAGAACGGTGTTGCGTAGACTTGCTTCTTTTATAATCAGCTAGTCGAATAGACCAATTACTGTGTAGTTTTTGTTTAGTTGTGGTTTTTATTTTTAGTGGTCTTATATTTTGAATTAGTAAAAAATAAACAAGCCATCTCCTTATAAAAAGTTTATATATGGCAAAAATATAACCTAAAATGACAAAGTCAAAAAGTCAGTGGTGCACATAGGAAAATATAAAAAATCGTATTTGCAGCTACCTTCTGCTGTGTTGGTCTGCTGGTGATGATTATGATTATGATGATTATTTATGATTTACTTTATTTAGGAAGAAGGGAAATGCACTTTATTCCATTTGATCTACTACCTAATAATACCTACAGTAACAAATATTATAGGGCCGATTTAATTTACACGAAGGATTCATAAACAGGTTGGGAGGTAAAGTGAGAGAGGTGAAATATATAAAACTCCCTAGGAAGCTAAAGTGGCATTTTCGCCCCTCATATGCGGATCCAAAATGTGATTTTCTGATAGGGCAGTACACTAGTTTTATAAAACAAATTTATTCCTCTTTTGTCATTTACATAATTTGTGTAAAATCTTTAGGAAGGAGTCAAGATAGTAGAAAAAGTGAGTTAAAAATCTTTTGTCTTATTACTTTATAAGCTCGTCCCAGATCTTTCGTATTTAAAAAGCGCACAAAGTTGCAGTGCTAAATCTAATTTAGTTTAAGAAAAATTTTATTTAAAGGTTGACATATACATGAGAATCTAAAAACTGATTTTAAACGGAACCATGCCGCAATTGATAAGATATTTTTACCTGGATGAACGTCAAAATACACTGGAAATATAAAATTAATAAAATCTGGGTAAACAAGAAATCTATGAACTGTTAAAGTGACAAGAAGAGTTTCATTTCGAGTAAAATTATCGTATATTACAGACCACCGCCAAGAGGTGGTTTATCTACTTTAAATTTGAAACCAATCACGATTTTGTTGATTGCTTTTTTCAAACTGCTTTAATTGGCTATTCTAACCCTTTCTTTAAGTCAATGTATATTGTAGGAACGTATGAGATCTAACCTTAAGTTGATTCAAAAAGATCACTGTCCTCTTAGAACAAGAAAAAAGCAACAGAAAAAAAGCACAAGAAATTCGCGGTAAATGGTTTGGATTGTATGTGCTAGCGCGGTAAAAAATCGCGCCTTAAAAAATTTATTGTGCTGCTTAGCAAGCAAAAACCGCGCAAACGTGTCCATCTCAAATAATTTAGGGTACACAAAGACTGCAGCGCAAATTAAAGGAAAGCGCATGTAAAAAACACGCATGTTATAAGGCCCGCGCCTTTAACCGCGCAAGTAAAAAAATGCATTTTTAGGTTGTTAGGGATTCGCCTTATTCAAATTTAGTGGCCGGTTGTTTTTTGCCTTATTTTTTTTTTGGTGATCTTGCGCGGTAAAAGTCTTTTGCAGTAAATTTTTTAGCGCTAATGGCCGTAAAAGTAACGTGATTTTTAGCAATTTTAGTAAATTTCCGAGATTTTTCGCGGAAGCGGTTCCCTTCCTGCATTTAAGGAGGGGAGGGGGGAGGTTTTGAAAATGTTATAAAGAAGAAGAAGGGGTCAAAATTAAAACTTATTAAAATTAATGTTAGACTTGTTTGCTGAGATGTAATAGGCTTCTTTTTATTTAAGAAGGCAATCTTCTCGTCCAAACGTCAGCGAGCGAAACGTCAGTTAAGTTTGTTTTGACAGTTTTTAATTATCCTTTGATATAGTAGTTTACCTAACTAGTGCAGTTAGTTCGGCTAGCAATTAAGTGCGGAAAAGTCACTTTACGCGCGAGTTAAGTACAATATTTTTTCTAATCGCTCAAGCGAAAGTATTCATTTAACCCAATAAAAGGAATTTTAAAAATATTACTCTTTATTTATTGTGACTAAAGTGTTTACCTAACACAAAAAGGATATTTTTTAAAAATATAGCAATATATTTATTTTTGGTTGAGTGCAGAAAAGTACCATAAAGTTAACTTTTCCGCACGTAAAATAGTGAATTTTCCGCACGCTAGTAAAAAAAAATACATCAATTAAAAATTTCAATTTTGGTTTCTCATTAGTGTGAAGAAATGTGTGTATGGATATTTTTTCTCATATGGACCTTCGCAAATTTATAAATAAAAAGGTATGCAAAAATCTGAGTAAGTCATCCATTTAACAGAGCATATTTAGTTAAAAGACCTCAACGCCAATCTCCTTCTTTCCTTTTTTTTCTTGAAATTCTGGGAAAAACTTTGTTTTTTCCTTGCGAAATCACTTATATGATTATAGTGAGTCCAAAATTACAACAAGTTTTACTCAAGTTTAAAGAAAACCCTGCCTAACTAGATTAAAAACGACATGCGTCCCATAGTCTCAAACCTTAGTACGTCTTAGTAAATACCGCCCATAGATTTTATTTAAAATTGCAGTTTAATAATTCCCCACACCATTTTTATCCAAAAATCAGGGTAAAAATGAGACATCAGCTTTTCTTTTTTTTTCTGCACTCTTTACTTATTTTATTAGATTTAACGTCTGCAAGTTACTAATCATCAAAGCACCTATAGAATAGAGTCGTTTTTTGGCGTTAGAAGATTTCGATTTCAAAATCATGCGAGATATACCATTTTGGCGTTGAACTGGTGGTTCAACACATTTCAAAGGATTTCAAAATCGCTCCTCGGACTGTTTCGAAAGTGTTTCAATCACGATTCCAATATGGCGGGGGTTGTCATTTGTAGTGTCGGTTTATGGAGCACCGGCTATTTTTTTGTTTTTTCAATAATTAAATGATGGAGTCTGATTTGGTAATGTGCCAAATTCAATTGGGAGAATTTCTCTTAAAGGTAGCTGCCAGGCAGCTTTCGTCAGATAAGTTATTTAGTGGTGGGTTAGTCCTCACTGGACAGTGCGCGCTCCGAAAGCACCTGGCAAGGTAGGTAGTGCTGAACACAACTTGCGGAGAGTGCTGGGAGGAAGATGAATCCTCACACCACTATGTTGCAAGGTGTCCGGCCTACAGAGAGAGGAAGTGTTCGAGCCGGAACACCTTCCGACGCTGAAATGGTCGGATATCCTGACCTTTATCCAAAGGACGGGAAGGTTTGACAGTCGTGGAGTGGGAGCGTAAGGGGGGAGTTCTGAGGAATGGGGAAAAGGGCTCGCGTAGAGCCTAGTCGCCGGGTCGGGAACCCTTCCCCCTATTCTACTACTACTACTATTAGTGGTGGGTTTATACATCAAGATAACCTCGGATTTATAAACTGGGGGTAGGAAAAAAACAAAACGCCAAAAAATATTTTATAACAATAAGTTAGGTTAGGTTTTGTAAAACTGTCACTGGAAAGAGCATTTTGGCGATAGCAAGAATCGATGACTTTGTATGTGGTTGAACCGGTGACGTCACATTTTGAAATCACGCAAACACCGTGTTCTACGCCTAGAAAACATCTTAGTTATTTTTTTAAATTTTATGTTAAAAAAAACAGTCAAAATGCAAAAGATTCGTTTTTACAGCACTTTCCAAATAATAAGTAAAAAATTACTTAAACGTTTGACTAGGTATCTAATTTTATCGTCGGCTTATTAACGTTAGGTAACAATTTTCTGAAATAATGTCAGGGTTTTTCTTGCGGTTATTTAAAAACTTACTAGCAAGCTATTTTGGAGATACTCCGGATTTCGATTTCTTCTGCCCATTTCTGCCACCGAAGCATGAAGTTCAAACAACAATAATCCTCTCATTCGCGTCTCACCTATAACAAAATTATTAACAAACCTTATCATTTTATTAGGAGTAGATTATTTTTTTTTGTCAGTGACCTTAGCTCAGGAAATGTCGAAGTGACATTCAAAACGCGTCATGTGATATTCATACTTTTTGCAGTTCTATAAATATCAGAATTTACTGAACTTTGAATGGAAGGCACATTTTGTAAACACCAAGACACGGCTCGGAGCACTTTTTTGCCGAATAAGCCAAAATTTCTTTCTAAGGCCACCGATTCTTAGTTTTTACAAAATGTACCTTCCATTCAAGGTTCAGCCAATTCTGTTGTTTGTTTGACTTCACAAAGTATGGATATCACATATCCCGTTTTGAACGTCAATTGCAAACAATTTGACTTTTGCATATTGCCATATGGCCAACAATAATTAGCGTTCTGTTGTATCTTCGTTACAATTGTTTAGCAAGTAAGTATAGATTTGTATTTTGCAAAGAAGCACTTTCTATATGTTTAAAAATTTAGTCCTTTTAGCTTTGGGTGGTCACGGTTGATAAAAATGTAACAATTAATAATTTGATCAGTCTCGATGCTGAAATTGTTCATGGGGGAATGGATAAACGGATATTTGGTCGTCTGGCTTAAGTCGCAAATTTGATTCAATTGGTCATTTGGTGCAGTTGGCATGAAATTTGGCGCACTTATTCTGCTTAGATAATTATTTAAAATTTCAGTCGAGCAAATCGATTATTGGATCTATAAGAGCCAAAATGGCTTCAATTTTTTCCAATGGTGACCACATTCGTCCAAATTTTAGTGCTACTTTAGTTTGTTTGATGTATGTTCTAGTTTATTGTTACAAAATTAACTTAAATTTTTTATTACATGCATAAAAGGTGGTAGACTAGAATCCCAATATTTTGCTTATTTCTTAATAGATTTTAGCAAATGATACATGGGTTGGGTTGGGTTGGGTTGTTTATATAATAGTAGTACTTTTCTGTTACAATAAAAAATATACAGTGTTTAAAAAAAAGCCAACGGGTTTTTTAAAATGCATAAAATTGAAATTATCACAGAATGTAATTTTTTGACATTTAGAAAAGCAAGCTTTATTGTTAGCATCTGTAGTGTCCTTGTCAAGAAAATTGGCGAGAAGATAACGAAATCTGGTTAACTTAAATTATTAGCAGTTTTTATTTTATGGAAGAAGTTAGTATCCGAAAAAACTCATAGGTTTTTTATTTCTTAATAGAATTTATCAAATGATACATCAGTTTACAGACAATAGATAGAACTTTTTTGTAGTTGCAAAAAAAATATAGAAAGTGTCTCAAAAAAAAAACCGAACGGTTTTTTAAGATGCATAAAACTTTTGGACTTCCGCCATTTTAAATTTTGTATAAATGTAATTTTTTGACATATTTGCAAAAAGTCTATTTTTTTAATTTTCCAAAACAATTTTTTGAGTTAAAATCCGAGAACAAATAAAAAATTGGCAGTTAAAACCAAACCGTCCTGTTTTTGTGTTCCATCCTATATATGGAATCAGTGAAAGATTGTAGGGATTTCCTAAACCTTTTCATTCCCTACTACTCTATAGCAGCCTCACTACAGACTAACGGCAAGGTGGCTTGGCCGTAGTAGGTTTGGTGAGTAAAACAACGTTAGTAGTTGGATACTAAGTGAATACTGATTTTATTACTTTTCTAGCTACAATTTATATATGAAATTTGATATAAACTAGCATTTTTTTATTAACCAAGGCAAGTTTACTATTTTATAAAAACTCCCAAAACACATTCGTAAAACATCACACTCTTAAATATTTGTATAACTTGCTGTTGTAAAAATAAAACCTTGATTCTAAGGTTAATTATTGTTTAAATAAATTTATAAATACCTGACTATTACTTAAAAATTAAAGAACTATCTTAAGAGGAATTATCTTAAAAATATGTAGAATTGATAGACTGTTGGCTAAACATTCTCCCCGTCTTCACCTCTGTCTGCTTTGGGATAAAGTCTGTCTGCTGTTGTAGATAAAGGCTCTAGTTCCAATTCCTCTGCTTCTTGCTTTGGCGGTGTCAATCGCTTCCGTCTGCAGTAGTGACAATATAGAAGCCATCCAAGAATCATGCCGCATGCTTTTATGCCCACTGTCGTGCTACTAGTGACGTATGAGTGGTGTTTTACCTTCTTCCATATTGCATCTTCAAGTCGTTGGCCTAATACTGAATCATCCGCCTTAAGTTTGGCGAGTTCATTGTGATTAATTGTAATCACTTTTTCATTATCCAATTGGATGACACCGGGGGTCTTTGTATGAGTTATCTTTGAATTAATTTGTGCTGTTGATGTTTTTGAGTAGCTGGCAATAACTGCTAACGTGTTACTCCGTTTAGGTGCAATAATGTTTTGTTTTGTTCTAATGAGGCAGTCTTCGGATATTTTGATTATTCCAGTGCTATTCAACAGAATGTCCTCTCTCACTCTATTGCATATGATAGCAACGTTAACTTCGTATGGAGTAATGTATAACCAACTATTTGGCGTGTACAGCTGCTTCCAAGTAATTGTGGCTAACCTGACTTCTTTGATTGCACACTTTATCCCTTTATGTCTCTGATAAATTTCGTCGATTAGGCAGTTTGGACTGGTTTTAATATTTTTGACCGTGACTGGTTCGCACACATACATAGTTTTTCGTCTAATACAAGAGTGCATTTCCTGCTGGGCTGGAAATATTATTGGCTGTGGTAGTCGACTGCAAGTATGTTGCTTGTGACGTCTAATGCCCAGTAAGATTCATTCTTCATGTGAAGTGGGGTTGGGATTGCTTTTATCAGCGCATATTCTGATATATCTTCAATGGTGAAATACGCATGTATTCTAAACCATTGCACTTCCGGCTCTCCTGTGGTCATCCGTGTAGGTATTCGCCAAATCTTCAAGTGTGACGGAAGTTTTTCGTTTGCCTCTTTCACTATTTTAGCTGTATGGCTAGGTGACAATAGTTTGTAGACTCCCAATGAGCATTTTCAGAAACTTCTGGTGACAGATATTTATATAATTATTATAAAGAGGGTTCCATTGATACCCTAGGGTATTTAGAAGTTTCCTACAAGAATTGAGTTTGTATATTTGTTTTATTAAAGGCTCTAAATTGATGGTACCCTAAAGTAACATAAAACTGGCGTTAACAATATTTACACGGACATCTTTATAAAAATTGAAGTCATCGGTTCAAATGTAATATAAATTGGTGTTAACAATGTTTCCACCAACATATTTATAAAAATATAAGTCATCAGTGACAAAAGTTATATAAATTGGTGTTTGAAATCTTTCTGTCAACCCACCTATAAAACCGTAAGTAACTATCAAGTAAAGATATATAATAGATTGGTTTTTAAAATGTTGCTATCAACCCACTTATAAAACTTAATTAACCAACAACAAATTTATATAAGATAAGATTGAAAATATTTCGAGAGACACTTATAAAAACTTGGGAACTCACACACAATAGTTATATAAATTGGTGTCTGTAATATTCTTATGAACTCATTCATAAACCTTTTTTGCCCATAAGGTTTTTTCTATAATTTTGTTAATAATTTCTTTATATAGTGATTATAATACAACTGTTTTTAGAACAAAAAAAAAACAATTTTGATTTATTTTGGCAATTATAAAAACAAAACAAACAAGATTTTTTAAGGTTAATTTTGTGACATCAAAAGGCGCGTTTTTGCGACCTCATGATGTGGTCCGACATGAACTTGCAAAGGCAAATCTCGCTTAGACCACGTGATACGTGTTTTGATTCGGGGGACCCACGAATGAGAAACGCATAGATGGGAACCGTGTTTTAGAAAAAGAGAACAATATAGTAACCGTGTTAAGGTCGCAAAAACGCACCGTGAAACGTCGAGCGCATACGCTGATACTGCTGGTCGGCGGCAAATGTGAACACCCCGGAAAATATTCGCCTGTACACCCTTCGACCCCGCAATCTAACTATATTCTTGAGATAGTTACCTCTGATAGTTATGCGGGCTTGAAGTGTGTGGAGGCGGGTATTTTCCCTGGTATGTGTAGTATGCTGGATCTCTCGAGGAATGCATTTAGGAAAAGAGAACAATGGTAACTATGTTAAGCTCGCAGAAACGGACCATCAGTGTTCAACACTGCGCCATCTGTAGCCCTTTGTTCCAAGTAGCATCATTTTTTAAAAGAGTTATAAAATAGTGTTGACGAGGTAAACAGTGGTATAGTTGTATTGTTTAAATTTAAATAAAAACGTTATTTATAGGGTTTCAACATGTGTTTCAATCGAAATATTGCTTGTTAGGGTTAGGAACAACATACAAAATTCAATATTTGTCCCAGAAAGAAAAAAACGCGTATGAAAAAAACACCGATATTTAAATTAATATTTTTTTTCTCGTTTTCTCAAGTATTTTTGGAGCCCATGAAATTTACGTGAGTGTATTCGAAAACTATACAGTACACACGGGACCGCAGCTGATTTTCAGAGTAGGATGACTTGAAAAACAGCTTTTATTTGACTATAGTATATAAATATTCATATTCCTGCTTCAGCTTATCTTACTTTCATTTTTATTTATTTTAGAAGATTGCTAAACACCATTTTATAAATTTTTTTATTGTAAAAAGAAAAAGAATAATACATAACAAGCAAAGGGAAGAAAGATGGAAAATCTATATTTCTAAATCCATAAAAACCTTTAATTTGTTATGTAGTGTTGTTAGAACAGTTGTAAAACCTTTTTATAATAATCTCTATACTTGAGGGCTCATAAGGAAGTTTTATAAAATCTATATGTTGTTTTTCTATCCATTACTATGTACCATAAATTTTTATAAGCTGGTGATGAACAGTTGTTTTTCAAGTCTTTTTTACTCATTTAAGAGATATATTAGAGTTATAAAATTATCACCAACACTAAATAATATAACTTTTGGTTATTTTATGAAGGTTTTATATTATTTGCTGTAACTTTTATATACCCCTTCTCGTAGATAACTTCGAACAGCTTGGCATAATAGCTGTTGAGTTCTGATATATAATTCGATGCTAGTTGGTATGAACTCAAAACATGGATATTAAGCGTGTTAGTGTCGGCTGCTCCATACTATGATCTCATGTCGTTGATGGCGTTTAGTAGTCTTGTAGCTGTGGACGCTGAGTGGTCCTGGACCTGCGGCGGCGCTGAGTCGTCTTGCAGCTGTGGCGGCGAGACCTTGTGGACGCTGAGTGGTCCTGTAGATGTGGCGGCGCTGAGTAGTTGTGGCGGCGGGCCTTCTGGACGCTGAATGGTCCTGTAGCTGTGGCGGCGCAGAGTAGTCCTGTAACTGTAGATGGCGACTGTGGCCTTGTGGATTTACGATGGAGGCGGCTGTTTTTGGTGGCGCTGAGTGGTCCTGTAGTTGTGGCGACTGGGCCTTGTTGATATAAAGACGCTGAGTGGTCCTGTAGCTTTGGCGACTGTGGCCTTGTTGATTTAGGGACGCTGAGTGGTTCTGTAGCTGTGGCGTTTGTTGGAGGCGGCTGTGTTAACGGCGGGCTCATGGATTTATGGACGCTAAGTGGTCCTGTGGCGTCTGGGGCCTTGTTGATTTAGGGACGCTGAGTGGTCCTGTAGCTTTGGCGACTGTGACCTTGTTGATTTAGAGACGCTGGGTGATCCTGTAGCTGTGGCGTCTGTTGCCTTGTTCGAGGCGACTGTTTTAACGGTGGGCTTCTGGATTTATAGACGCTAAGTGGTCCTGTAGCTGCGGCGACTGGGTCTTCTTGATTGAGAGACGCTGAGTGGTCCTGTAGTTGCGGCGACTCGTCCTCCTTGATTGAGGGACGCTGGCTCGAAGGACCATGAAAGATTGTAGGGATTTCTAAACCTTTTTATTTCCTACTACTCTATAGCAGCCTCACTATAGACTAACGGCAAGGTGGCTTGGCCGTAGTAGGTTTGGTGAGTAAAACAACGTTAGTAGTTGGATACTAAGTGAATACTGGTTTTATTACTTTTCTAGGTACAATTTATACATGAAATTTAATATAAACTAGCATTGAGCTCACCCTGAATGATCACGTCAGTTTTCTATTAACCAAGGCAAGTTTACTATTTTATAAGAAATCCCAAAACACATTCGTAAAACATCACACTCGTAAATATTGATTCTAAGGTTAATTATTGTTTAAGTAAATTTATAAATATCTGACTATTACTTAAAATTTAAAGAACTTGAATTATCTTAAAAATATGTAAAATTAATAGTCTGTTGGCTAAACAATTAGAAATTATTAAATATAGTAATCCATAGTTTAAAGTTTATATAAGGGCACAAACCCACAATCGACTGTACTTTAATTCGTAATATTGTGTAAACTTTCCAAATCTTTTGTAAAATTTGAATAACCCCCGCTAGTCTCTAATTGTAAACACTAATATTTTGGTTATTTTAACCTCTGCACAATTGAGAAATTGGGTTTGGGGGGGGGTAGTCATAATAATTGAAAAAGATTTTAATAGCTTATCAAATATTTTTCATTTGAGTCTAATAAATAATTGAATTTCTGCGCGCTAATATCAAATCCTGGACCAGTGTGCGCCGTCACGGTAAAAAAAATGTTCAAGAATAGTTAATTTTAAAAGAATTATTAGGAGTAAAGCAGTAAAGCAGTTTACTTAGCACTTATAAGTACTTTACTAGCACAACTTACACTGTCTGAAAGACCAAAAAAGCAGTGCCATTTAATTATCTCTTAGTTTTTTTACCATTATTTCCCGTCTAGTTTATCCCTTCCTTTCTTTACATGAACCTTAAGTTACTATTTTTGCACCTACCTGGTGTTATGATTTTAATCAAATTGGACAGCTCCCGACAAAGCTTAGATTTTAACATCAAGTCTTCATCGGAAATCGCTGGTAAACCGCCCTCCTTTTCATGTCCAATCATCTGACTTAATGCAAACTTGATGTCAGTCATGTAGAAATGATTATAGTGGAGATATTTCTCGTAGGAGGAAATAAAGTCTATGCAAGTCCGCGAATCTCCCTTTTTCATCTCGGATAAGTCTTGGCCGATTCTCTCCATAAGATCATGGACGCAGTAAGCCGATAACGATTGATTACATTTAGTGCAAAGCCAACTTGGGCCTTTGTTGCCTATGTCGTTATCCAAGAACGAATTCGGGAGCAGGAGTCCATTGCAGTTGCTAAAACAGAGATTTTGGTAAGATAAAATTATGAGTTTTTAGATAGAGTGTGCTAAAATTCGTGGCTATATTGTCTAATTTTTATACACTTTTAAGGCTAAGTGAGCTTTGGTGTTAAATTTTACCATTGATTAAAAGGATTTGAGCAAAATGGTGTCCTAAATTAAAAATTAAAAGGAATTAACTTTAATTTTTTATTATTCTACCTTCAATAGACCACAGATTCTTTACTAAATCAAACAGAAATAGCATATCAAGTTCTATGCGCACAAAAGAATCAGGTATATTGCTGCCAGTTTTTTATTATGTCCGGAGTGCATTATGTTCGAACGCTTCCATGAAAAAAAAGATTGTAACCACTCTTGCATTGTGAGCATAAGTCAAAGTTGCAATAATAACCGTGTACAAGATATGGCTGCAAATTCTCTTAGACGTTGGTAACGGTTAGGGAAATATATCCCTTGCCAAAAAAACCGCTTCAAATATTTTACAAAAGAGATATTATAACGTTTTATCAGGTTTTATATGTTTTTCATGCGTTATGTGACACAAACTTGTAAAACCCTAAACAAATCTCATGAAGTACGAATTTTTCCTATTAGATTTGATGAGATACATACGAGCTTGGCTCGTAGAATTTTATGAAACCGTATCAAACAGTATAAAAACTCATCAACTTTCATAAGAACGTCTGCGCTTTTTTACCTGGGTCGCCTGTGTGCTATAGGTACCGTGGAATGTGTTTAGTATACTGTCATTGCATTTATTTTTATTTCCTTTCGGGGTCGCGTCAGGTTACGTAAATTTTGTGGTTTTAAAATGCAGTACCTATACTGGGGAAGAAAAGTTTTTTATTATTAAAAACTACATAATAAGTGACAGTGTGGATAAGGTCATTGGGCGTTTTGTTTTCTAGTTTCCAGATCGACCGGTTCCTGTCGCTCAAACGGTCTACAACATTTCTCATCGATTTAAAAGATTCGGGTGCATAAATAGTTATAGAAAATGTTCCACGATGACGAAGTACCAAATCATCTGTTCCTCCACATAGGGTGGAATGAGACGAAATGGTATGCGCTCACGTTGAGGCGGCAATGGATCTTAAAAAATACGGCTATAAATCATTTAAGATTGGCAAGTCGCAGGAATTTCAACCAGGTGATTATTTTCGCCGGTTAGATTATTGTGAGGTTGTAAGAGAAAAATGTGAGAGGAACGAAAATTTCCTATAAACACGCGAGTGTAAGAAAGTTACTTAATTTATCTCAAGAGCAGAAAGTATTTTCTCCTCTAGGGACGAAAATGATTTCGGTATATTTCCGACGCTTCTACAAATCATAGCATACTTTACCTACATTATTTAGATGGTTTGCTGTTATTCATTTTCGTCACTAGAGAAGAAAACATTTTCGTCTCTAGAGACGAAAATAAAATTGATATGCGTGTGTGTACAAAAATAAACAAAAAATACCTTTCGATAAAGGCTGGTTCCACGAACCTTAATTTTGAAACCTAATTTGAATTAAAGAAAAACGAATGTTCGCCTACCTTGTTCACGTGCTCCTGCGTATTCCAAAATTGGTGGGTGATTTTCTGGCGAGTTTCACTGGATCGAATAATTTCTTATGATGTAGTTGATGCACAATATCACTTAATTTAGTTTAAGGGTAATAGTTTTAGTAAATTGCGGTAATTGCGGGTTATATTAATTTTTTTCTTTTATGTGATCGCGAATATGGCGCTTCTATCTACTAATTTTTCATTCTGTCTTTTTCGCGAAGCATGCGCGCGCATCTTGAAAATACCTCTTTTTGGGAGGGCGAACATATTTGCGCGGCAATAATTATTTGAATTTAAAAGAGCTAACGTATTTTTGTACATACAAATAAAATGGTCTAGGTAAACCATTTTAATTATTACTAAGAAAAATTAAATAAATGGTATTCTGAACATACTCCCCCCTTAATTTTGCAAAGGAGAATTTTGCAAAATTCAAAAAAAAAAAATAAAAATAAAATAATTCTTAATAAAAAAAGAATGCTTGACTTAAACTTAAATGTAAAACGTAGGTATGCAAAGTACAAATATTATACGTCGTTTTTTGGGTCCGGAAGTGGACATAATTTTACCAGCGGGCGTAAATAGGTTCCTTGATCGGTGCGTACTTCGGCTACACGTACTACACCATCTTTCCCAGGGATAATTCGTGTAACTCTTGCTAGTTTCCACTTCATTGGTGGAGCGTTATCTTGTTTAATAACCACAAGGGAATTTTCTTTTAAAGAGTTTTCAGGATTGAACCATTTAGACTTTTGTTGTAATGTGTGTAGGTATTCGGAGTGCCATTTTGACCAAAAATCTCTGTGCATTTTAAGTAAAAGTTGATACCGATCAAGTCTATTTAATTTTAAATGCGAAAGATCCGGGTCTGGTAAACAAGTGAGCGGTTCAAGGCTTAAAAAATGGCCTGGAGAAATATAATTATAATCAGTTGCATCAGAATACATTGCTTGAAGCGGTCTGGAATTAAGAAGGGATTCTATTTGGATTAATACGGTGTTTAATTCCTCGTAGGTTAGTATTTGCGTTCCGATAACTCGAGCTAAATGTGTTTTTACAGATTTTATTCCTGCTTCATGTAAACCGCCCCAATGGGGGCTATTTGGGGGTAAAAATACCCATTCAATTTTTTCTTCAGCGGCGGCGTCTTGCATAATGTCTAATAGGTATCGATTAGCGCCGATAAAATTCGTCGCGTTATCAGATATTATTTTAGATAGTCGTCCACGGCGGGCGATAAAACGGCGTAACGCACACAAAAAATTTTGAGAAGAAAGCTCAGTGCACAATTCAATGTGAATTGCTTTGGTTGCAGTGCAAACCAAAACTAAAATGTAACATTTAACCTTTCTAACGCCTCTATGTTTTCCAAGGGTGATCCAAAAGGGACCTCCAAAATCTATTGAAACTACGGAGAAAGCTTTAGCTTGCGTAACGCGAAATGTTGGTAAACTAGACATGGGTGGGGTTAAAGAAGTTGGGTTTAGTCTCCAGCATTTTATGCAACTAGATAAGATCTTTTTTATAGCGCGACGTGATGATAAAATCCAATAGTTCTGAGCTAGAAGAAACTGTAAAGTAAGGAGACCAGGGTGAAAGTGTTTTTTATGCGTATCTTCGATAATTAAGTCTGTTAAGCGGCATGAACGGGGTAAAATTCCGTAGGCGACCTCCTACGCGTAAGATGCCGTTTTGATCTAAAAATGCACCCAATTTTCGAAATTGTTTTGAAGGTAATTTTTTATCAATTAATTTTTGAATATCAGCATTAAAAAATAAACTTTGCGTGCGTTTAATAATTAAGAATAAGGCGTTTTGATAATGAGATTGCGTAAAAGATTTGGTTTTAATTGGTTCTTGATTGTTTAGGTTCAATATAAATCTTTGAACATAGCAAATTATTCTGGTAATTTTATCTAACGAAGAATATTTTTGTAAAATTAAATCAATGGAATCTAAAGTGCTAAATGTAGCCAAAATAATTTTACGTTCTTCATTTTTTATTGATTCAATAGGAACTTCTGGCGTTTTATTTGTAGGCCACTGAGAAACAGGTAATTTAAGAAATTCTGGACCAGTCCACCACACCAAATTTTGCACAAATTTTTCAGGAAACAAACCTCTGCTTGCGCAGTCACTTACGTTTAAATGAGTAGGGACATGATTCCAAATAGCGGTGGGTACCTTTTCTTGAATTAAGGATATGCGGTTACCTACAAATGTCCTCCATTTATTAGGGGTTGAATTTAACCAATGTAAGACTGTGGTAGAATCAGAAAACAAGAAAATATTTTTGAATTCAATTCGATTGGCGTATGTATTTTTAATAAAATCAATTAATTTGGTAAGTAGGTAGGCGGAACATAATTCAATTCTTGGGACAGTAAGTCCTTTAAGAGGGACAAGTTTTGATTTAGCAGAAAGTAAATAGGTTTCGATTTTATCTTCAAAAATAATGCGGATATAAGCACAAGCTGCCATAGCTTTCAAGCTTCCGTCACTGAAACCACATAAATCAAAATATTTTGCGTTTTTTGTGTTTAAATATCTCGGAATCTGAACGTTGATAATTTGTGGTAATTGTGTTTTAAAATCTTCCCATTGAGACGCTATATTATGCGGGACTGGTTCGTTCCAGTCAATTTTAAGTTTCCAGAGATGCTGGATTAATAATTTAGCTACAACAGTGACAGGCGTAAGATAGCCTAGCGGGTCGAAATTTTTTGCAAGATCACTTAACATATTTCTTTTAGTACAAATCGTATGTAAAGGAGTCACCGAATAGAAGAAAGTATCAGAATTAGGATTCCACTTTAAACCCAAAATTTTTATGGTGCTGGTGGAATCTAAATCAAAAACGTAGGCTTCATCTTGTAAATGTTCTTTGGGTAAATAAGATAGAAATTCTTTGCTATTGCTAGCCCATTTTCTTAATTCAAACTGTCCTTTACCTAATAAAGAGATTAATTGTTTTTGAAGGGCTATAGCAGTAGATATATCTTTACAAGAAGTGACTAGGTCATCTATATACACGTCTGAGGATAAAACTTGCGCAGCAAGTTCGTGATTTTGTTGTTCATCAATAGCTAATTGCTGCAAAGTACGCAATGCTAAGAAAGGTGAAGAATTAATGCCAAAAATTACTGTTTTTAAAATATACTGTCTCAATGGTTCACTTGGAGAAAATCTCCATAAGATTCTTTGGTATTTTTGAGCTTGGGCGGGGTTTAGTAAAATTCTTAAATACATGCTTTTGATATCTGCGGTAATAGCTATAGGATTAACTCGAAAATTAAGTAATATGCCCGAAAGATCTTTTTGGAGTTTAGGCCCTACTAACAGATTGCTATTAAGCGAGGTAAAATTGCTGTCCATTGATCCAGCGTCAAAAACAATACGTATTTTTATAGTAACGACATTAGGGCGCAAAATGCAATGATGTGGGAGAAAAAAAGCAGAATCGTCTTCTGTAGATGCGAGTTCCATGTAATTATTGTCATAATAGTCGCGCATAAAATCGCAATATTGGTTTTGTACATCGAGATTATTTATCAGTCTTTTTTCAAGTGAATAAAATCGTTTTAAAGCGGGTAATTTTGAATTTACAAATTTTGGCGGATTATTGATATCTTTGAACGGGAGCGAGACCACATAGCGGCCAGAATCGGTGCGGTAAGTGGTGCTTGTGAATATTTCATTGCATTTTGTTTCGTCAGGAGATAATAGTGTTTTTATTGGCACTTCTTCAAGTGTCCAAAATTTAGATATTGTTTCGTTTAAAGTATCATAAAAACTGGTAGTGAAATAAGTATTTATTGTAGAAGGTTCCCTGTTATTTTGTTGATTTATACTGCCCATAACTAAGTAGCCAAACGTAGAATTAATAAAGGTAGGTAGGTTTTCATTTATAGTGATTTTTCCATCCAACAAAATTTTATGAAATAGGTTGGCTCCTAACAGTAAATCAATTGGGCTTGAAATATTAAAATCCTTATCGGCTAAGCTCAAATTTGACAAGAAAGTCCAATCACTTGTGTCAATATTGCACCTTGGTAAATTAGAGGTCAGATTTTCCATGATTATGGCATCAAATTCATAAGTTGGATTTGATTTATTTATTGGTTTTATAGTGCAGCATACAAAGCCATTACTCGAGAGAGTTTGCATGCCCCCCACGCCTTGAATATTTACGGAGAATTTGTTTTTGTTCAAGCAAAGTTTTTTAGCTAATATTTTACTAATGTAGCAAGATTCACTTCCAGAATCAAGTACAGCGCGGGCTACTTGAAAATTTCCAAAACTATCTTGGATATGAACTTTTAATGTAGATAAAAGAACTCCTGAAGAACAAGCTACATTGCAAACAGTAGAAGTAATATTTGATGGAATATGTAAAGCACATAAATTATTGGTAGAAGATTGAGAGCTTTCATTTTGTGAAGTGGTTGCGTTTGGGTAACATATTGGCGGGCTATTGTGCGTTTGAGTGCGATTTTGATTATTTTGTGGCATATTGCGAGTGAGGTAAGAATTTTGTTCATTATTATTGCTGTTCATAGGTTGAAAAACAAAATTATTATCATGCAATAAGGTATGGTGTTTTTTCGCGCATGTGCGACACGTAAATGTAGAATTGCACGACTGCGCATTATGATTTTGTAAACAATTTGTACATAAACGGTTTTGTTTTATTAAATTATATCTTTATTTTGGATTTTTACTGAGAAAAACTGTGCATTTGTATATATTATGATTATCTATATTTTTGCATATGGGACAAGGGCGTTTATTATTATTACTATTTTCATTTTTTGCGGTAAAATATGTATTATAGCGGCTCTGTGAATTAGATTGCTGTTTTTTCGAAGAGTGTGAGCGGGTTTCCATAGTGGAATTTACGTTTTCTAATGCAATGCATTGTTTTTTGAGGAACTCTATGATATCTTCGTAAGTAGGAGGTTCTGTTGATGCGTAACCATTTTCAAAGCGGGTTAATAAATCAGTATTTAAGCGTTTTTGTAGCTCTTCTGCCAATATAAAAGACCATTGGTCCACGGGAAAACCTAGATTTTGTAGCGCGGCGAGATTTTCTACAAAGGTATCTACTAATTTTCGTAGCATTTGCGGGTTATCTTCTGTTAATCGCGGGGTTTTCATAATTTCTCTCCAGTGTTGGGAAGAAATTGCCCTTTTGTTGCAATATCTTTGTTTTAGCGCATTGTATGCTATTATGTAATTAGAAGCAGATAGGGGATGACATTGTACCAAGTTTTTTGGCGGACCTTCCAGTGAATTAATTAAATGGGAAAATTTTGAAATATTTGATAGTTTGGAATTATTATGTACCAGAACATCGAAAACATTAATATATGTATTAAACTCTTTAAAATCACCCCGAAAAATTCTCAATTTTAGCGAGGGTTCTAGCGGTACCGTGTGATCAGAGGTGTTTTGATTGGAATTCGCGGCAGAGTGTTTATTACCTGTTAACTGTAAATAGATTGATTTAATTTCATAATAATTGTTATCAAAAGATTTTCTGACTACATCTTGAGCGGTAAAATCAGCATCTTCAGATATCAGTTGCATAATTTTATTATGCAACTCATAAAACTCCTCGTAAATAGTGTTAATATGTTCGTATCTACCAAAAAAGTTATTCTGGAAAGACTGAGTTACCATAGCCTTTTTTCCGACATCTAACATTTCTTCAATCCTGTTTGTTTCTATGTTCCGAAGAGCTTGATACTTTTTAAGCTTTTCAGCAGACATTGTGTCTTATTATTTTTGTAAGAATTAGCAGCAGTTAGCGTGTACAGTAAAAAAAAATGATTGTTGACTCCCAACTAATACACTAGTATAATTTTATTTGATAAAAAAATTCAAACTCCGTCGCGAGTAAATGTAAATAAAAAAGGAGATAAGAATTTTCGCTCACTGGACCGCGGCTATTTTCGTACTAAATTTGGAAAATAAATTTGTTTTGTTTTGGTAAGTATACCACGTGTAGGCGCTCCCACCACCGATCAAGGAAGGAGGTTCGAAACAACGTCACGCGACTTTGCACACCTAGCGGTCAATTTTGTAAATTAAATTTTGAGGGACCTGGATAAAAATGGCGATAAAAAGGATTTTAACTTTAAATGAAGGACTTCAAAAAAGAATTCGTGGTCGAAGGACCATTTTATTTTTATGTACAAAAATAAACAAAAAATACCTTTCGATAAAGGCTGGTTCCACGAACCTTAATTTTGAAACCTAATTTGAATTAAAGAAAAACGAATGTTCGCCTACCTTGTTCACGTGCTCCTGCGTATTCCAAAATTGGTGGGTGATTTTCTGGCGAGTTTCACTGGATCGAATAATTTCTTATGATGTAGTTGATGCACAATATCACTTAATTTAGTTTAAGGGTAATAGTTTTAGTAAATTGCGGTAATTGCGGGTTATATTAATTTTTTTCTTTTATGTGATCGCGAATATGGCGCTTCTATCTACTAATTTTTCATTCTGTCTTTTTCGCGAAGCATGCGCGCGCATCTTGAAAATACCTCTTTTTGGGAGGGCGAACATATTTGCGCGGCAATAATTATTTGAATTTAAAAGAGCTAACGTATTTTTGTACATACAAATAAAATGGTCTAGGTAAACCATTTTAATTATTACTAAGAAAAATTAAATAAATGGTATTCTGAACAGTGTGAAATATAAAACTTTCTGTGGCGTTATAGGAAAAAATATATTGATTTTCTCCAACATCAGGTTTTACCACGGTTAAGGGAAGTCAATATAAATTTGGACGAATTGTGGTTTCAGCAAGACGGCTGTTCATCCCACAATTCATGCCAGGCTACAAATTAAGCTACATTTACATTGAAATTCGATCTCCAATTATGACTGCTTTTGCCATAAGCAAAGCAGTGAAAATTGGAGATCGAATTTCAATGTAAATGTAGCTTCTCCTTTATCAAATATTTGGTGACAGAATTATTTCCACGTCAGGAAATATCCGGTGGCCTCCTCGATCACCAGACCTTGCGCCAAATAACTTTTTCATATGGAGTTGTTGGTACTTACGGCCTACGATTGTAAGAGAGTTAAGGGCCAAAATTTTCGGAAGCGGCCAACTCTATCACCTCTGAAACGCGCCAAAAGTTTTACGATAGATTGGGATACTGTAAATTAAAAATTAGTAGTGGGATTTACTTAAACGGTTTAGTCTATTTTAAAACGGTCCTAAGTTTAAGTGAAATTTTTGGTTTTCAGCATTTTAAACGAACCCTCCTTGAGTTTTGGACGTAGTTTGATTTATAAGAAGAATTTTAATAAATTTGTTTATTGTATAATCATCTTAACACAATCTTTTGTTGGATTTAAGAGGAAATTTTCAATTTGAAGAAAAGAAAATTAAAACCGCGCGGGGTTTAAATAGTAAACACTCTGTCGAATAAGTTATCATTGGGGTTATATGTCACTATAATTAAAACTTACCCTTGTTAATTAATGTTTCCAATTAATACTTGATGTCACACAACGATTTAGATGAGTAATAATAAAATAGGGAGTAGATTATTTTGTATTTATTTAAAAGGTAT
Source organism: Oxystoma pomonae (assembly GCA_963921995.1). NCBI lineage: Eukaryota > Metazoa > Arthropoda > Insecta > Coleoptera > Brentidae > Oxystoma > Oxystoma pomonae. The sequence goes on from OY998168.1 coordinate 57,773,578, forward strand.
TTTTATTTATGAAATGTATTCAAAAACTTAAATGCAAGTTTTTTTTACATTTCTGTCACTGTCGAAATGTCAGTTTAAAAATATTAGCGCTGCGTTTAATCACAAACAGCGAGTTCGGATCTTTTACCTCTGCTTGCACCTGGGCTTGCACCAACATCTACTGATGAAAGTTACAGCTTTGAAATGAGTGGGCTTTGAGAAAGGAAATTTTTTTTGACTGAGCTTTTAGATAACCTCAATGTTTTACTTTCAGTTTGTAAATAAATTAATAGGGCAGTCTAACAAACTATCAAAAATCTATGTCACTCAAATCAGCTGATTGCTTGGAGTACAAGCAAAGCAAATATTTACATAGGTTTTATATGAAATAGTGTGTTTTTTTGCGTTTTTCTTTTAAAAAAACGAATTAAAATGCCAAACTTTTGTGGGGTTGTGGGGTGCGGCAATCACTGGCCCAGAGACAAAGTTAATTTTTATAGAATTCCCACTGTTTTTCGTTCTGAACATAAAACACACCTAGGTGTAATCTACAAGAAGCTGTGAGAAGTGGATTCAGGATAAAAAAGGGAAGATTTAACAGAAAAAAAGTTAAACTATTTGAGAATATGCTCAAAAAACTTTGTCACAGGTATATAAAATTGATTTTCTGCACTGGTCACTTTAAAAAATTTAATTTTCTGTAGGTAATTAAGTATTTAGTACTGGTTTTCTGCTATTTTTGAGTTATTTGAAAAATTCTTTTACATAACGTTTTCAGGGTTCGTCAGAAGTGCAAATATGCCTGCAGCCGATTTTTTTTTGAGTTAGGTTAGGTTAGAAGGGATGCACTTCTAACAACCCTTAAAAACGTTCTGTAAAAATTTTTAAAATAGACATCAGACACTTAAAGTTGGCAAGCTATTTTTCACAGATTATCCTACTTAATTCAAGAGTTTGTACAATTATTTAATGCTACAGTAAAAATCCCAGCTTTTACTATAGTTAAGTCGCAACTTCACCCTATTGGAACTTGGAAGATACTCATTCAATATCTCCTGTCTGTATACATGTTGAAAGAATTACAAATTTAATCAACTAAAATACAGAATTTGTTGGGGTACTGTACAGACAGATTCAGAGTTCCGTAAGCTAAGTGATATAAGGTAAGCGGTAAGATGCAAGGAAAATAAGCTATAGCAAATGCATGCTGCTGTTTGCTATTGTTTATTTTCCTTAATGCGTCTTACCACATACCTCATACCGGTTACCTTAAGGAAGGTGAAGAAGCACTGCTAGATGAAGTTGTTGTCCCATTGTAACCTTTTTTTTTAGTTTAATTCAGTCACTCCAGTTTGTTTATTAATATATCTAAAGTGTTTGATTTTGTACTTTTTTAGGAAATACAGCAGTTTGAAAATAAATACAAGATATTTTTAAAAGTTTTTTTTTTATTTAGAACCAAAATGCAAGAGTTCCAACAAAAATGTTTAAAAATAAAATGTATATAAAAAAATTTAAATAGTTTTAAAAAACCTTTTACTTGTATTAATTATTAATTAAGTCTAGGGTTGTGTCAGTTTTTTTTATTATAATAAATAAGTTATTGGTTTGAATTTGTTTAAAAAACTTAATATTACTATCTTGATCTTAAAGCTGGAAGATTTATTCTCTGCAAATGTTTGACCTGAAACAAAGAAAAAAAATGATTAAACAAATGCCAAAAAGTATAAATAATTTACATAAAAAATAAAAAATTACATACCAAGACTCACAATAAAAATAAAGCTGAAATAAAGAGTAACAGAAAGGACTTTTAGGGATAGGGGTAAGGTAAAAAAAAAGTTCGGCTTAAGTTGGAAAAAGTTTGCAATCAGCATGTGGCAAAAGTTGGACATAACTCGCATGTTTATGTTTCGCCAAATTTAGCATTTTTTTTTGTTGACGAACTATGAAGTTAAGTAACTTAAGAAGATAAACACGATTTATCTTGAACTTTTGCCAAATGCAAATCGCAAACTTTTCCCAACTTAAAGGCGCAATTCAGAAAAACAACAAGTAGGACTTTATTGATCATACAAAAAAAAATACGTCAATGGCTATAGCTTTGTTATTAAAATTACCACGTGTAATGCACACTTCATTTATGTCAGTTTTAATTTTTTCAGACATTGTCAACGAAAAAAAAACAACACGCTCATATTTTAATAACAAATAAGCTTTGTAGAGAAAAATAAACATTTTGTATGATCAATTAAGCTGTACTAGTTATTTTGCTGAACTGCACCTTCAAGCCAAATTTCTCAATGTAAATTTCAGTAAAAATTGCTCACCTTTGCCATAACTAGGGTGTTATCTCCAAAAATATGTGTTCTGCAATCACTCACAAATCCAGCCTCAAAATACTTAAATGCATTTAAACTTTTCATCTGCTGGTTGGTGTAAAGTGAAGTAGTTAGCACAACAATGTCCATGTTGGAAACTGGGGGAAAACTCGCAGGGTCAAAACAAATCGGTGCCTTTTAGGGTAAAGGGATAGACACTATTAATCACTAAATTTTTTTTAGGTATCGCGAGTCCACTGGAGGTTCCTGATAATAAATCATGTTTATTAGATAATCTTGTAAAAAAGCACAGGTCTCAACAAAAAACGACTCTAAATCAAAGAAACTTTTCAGTTCTTGAAGAAAAAACGTATTCTTATAAGCACTAAAGGTCTCTATTAGTGAAAACTCTCAAAAAAAACTTATTGATTTTACCAAAAAAACGAAAAAAAGCAAAAAAACATACAAAGCTATATGGATCCACCTTTTGCTTGTACTCCAGACGCCATATTGATTCTGCTTGACGTAAATCAGCTGGGCATTTAGGCTGCCCTATAGTTGTTTAGGGTTTTTTTTATTTGGTATGTATTTCGTTCATAATCAGTGACCTTTACTTATGTTTGTTTTGCCTCGTAGTGCCCTTATAAATATATTTTGTGTGCTGAAAACGTGTTCAAAATATGGCGTTTTTCTGGACAAAATAGGAGGTGTTTTATTGGGTAATGAACAACTTGGGATATTAAATAAGGTAAATTAATGCTTGTAAAAACGGTTACTTAGGGAAATTATCAACGAACTTATTACCCATATAACTATTAGATATATAAAGGACCAGGATGCGAGAAAATCGTCACGGCAACGGTCAAAATCTAGATTGCCATGACATGGCCAATGGGCTAGAGACGGCTCAATCTGAGCCTGCGCGATTTTGTTACGTCGAATCATGTCATTTCTCGTTCAGCGCACTTCTAGCTGACGCATGCGCATTGGAGCCCATCTTTAATCCAATAGCAACGGCCAACTTGGTATTTCGCAGGGGTTTCCGCGACGCTTTTTATCATAGGGAAATACACGGACCGGGCCTTTATAGTATCTCATAGTTATATGTTATTACCAAATGCCACAAAACAATCCTTTCTGGAGGCTATAAATTTAAACCACCCCCCTGAGGTGGTCTACACAGTTAAACAGTCACCAACTTTATAACCTCAAATACAAATAATGAAGCTATTGTACCAAATTTTAGGCGTATTCGCCATTTGCCATTTTGAAACCTGTCAAAAAAAATTTGTTTTAGGGCATTTTCTTCTATAATATGGTGTATTTTGAGAAAAAAAAGCAGTTTTTCAGTGGTATTTTGCAATAACAATACAAAATAATCAATAACTTTGTGTCTTCTGTATGGGTAAGTGTTTTTTGAAAAGTGGTTTTAAAATTTAGTACCCCCCACAGATGTAAATATTTAGACCTGTGGGAGGTACTATTTTAGATCTTAGTAAATCCCACTGTTGATGTTTTGGTGTTTAGCCTTCCCTAAGGCCTGATCCACAGTTTTGGTTTTTGCAGCTGGCTTTTATTTTCCTCTTTCTTGAATAGTAAATAAAGAGAAAAAAAGAAGCCTGCTGCGAAAAGTGAAACTGTGGATTAAGTAAAAGTCTTCTTTCTTAGAGTAGGCAGCAGCTGGTTTATTTAAACCCATTATTTACGTAACTGAGCGATAAACTCGTGATTATTAACATTAGAAAATAAAATATCCTAATTATTTAAATCCACATTTAATTTATTCTGTTACTACTAGTGCTTTCTTTCTGGAAAAGGCCAAACCAGCATTTGCTACACTACACGACCAAAACATTATACATACAGCATACATACATACAGCATACATACATACAGCTATTTACGTTACTAAACCGGAAAAGTAAACCTTAAAACGAGACAGAGCAACTTTCCAGGGCGAGCCGTAGGCGAGTCCTATAAACCCGTGAAGTCCTGTAAACCCGTGAAGTCCTGTAAACCCGTAAAGTCCTGTAAACCCGTGAAGTCTTGTAAAGTCAATTTCTGGTCGTGCATCGTATGTATTTTTTTTTAAGCCGACGACATGAAACTACATTAAAAATTATAAAAGAAACCTACCTCAAACCGTGCCTCAAACTAGAATTCGTTCATTGCTAACGCTCTTTAAAACAAATTAAAGGGCACTCCTAAAGATCGCTCTGTAAGGTTTTTCTAGTTTTAACTCGTTTTCAAATAATTTTTTTTTTTTTTTAATAAAACATTAAAACAGTTTTTTTTACTTTAAAATCGGCCATGTGGCTTTCCTAGAAATGCCAAATTTGTCAGAAATAGCAAAATTGCCTGGTAATAGGTATTTGCGTCACTAGAGCGGAAAATTGGTTTTTACAGGTCGACGTAGGAAATTTAGGGGGCGAGCCGCAGGTGAGTCCTGTAAATTTGCAGAGACCTGTAAAGACACTTTCCGGTCGTATATCGTGCGTACTCTTTTTATCAATCAACTAATATTCGCCTATTTTTACAACTAGAGGTCATTAATAAACTTTATTACTTTAAAAATTAAAAAAAAATAATTAAAATAATATAAACAAAAATAATTTAAAAAAATTTCAAAGAGTAAAAAGAAATTAAAAAAAATTAAAAAAAAAAACTAAAAAAAAATTAAAAATCCAAAAATAAATTTAAAAAAAATAAATAAACAAATGAAGCTTTAAAACTCTCAACACAGAACATAGCCAACTTGACTAAAAATGGAACTGGAAAATAAAACATAGACCGGAAAATGCTAATTTTCATTTTATTTTCCGGTTCCATCCTTTTAAAGTTACACTCTACGTACAAAAAATTGTACAAAAAGCGTGTGCTTTCCGGTCTGCTGAAAAAAAAATCAATAAACATCGTATTTTGTCATACAGAGCTTTGTGTTTCTTTGTCATCTCATTCATTTCAAATAAAGCTGCCCTACACGGACGATTTTTGCTGGTCCTCGCTTTGAAATCAATTTTCTTGAAAAATTTGATATGTGTTTTACGAGGTGTTTTATTTCCTGATAGCAAACCAATTCCTCAAAACTAGCGGGAGGGTAAAAACGAAAAATAAAAGAGTGGGGAAACGCGCCTTCATTTCACGACACGGGATAAGTTTTCCTAAATGGGGGAGGAGGTGATTCAGCATTGGTTTTAGTCTAGAGTATGAAGATAATTGGACCGCAGGTGAAAATTTTGCAACTAAATTAGGGTTCAAAATAGCGCCGCACGCAAAAATCTTAGGAAAATTAAGCGAGAGGTAAAAGTAACGCCGCGCCACATCCAAAATTTTTGCAAAAATTAGGTACCGTCGGGCAAAAATAGCACAGCAGGTAAAAATTTCAGAAAAATATAGTGTTACCGGAGAAGACTGCGCCACAAGCAAAACATTTTATATAAAAAATAGCAGTTTTGAATGTAGTGATTTTTAAGAAAAAATATTCTCCCCGCCTGGGACCACCACTGACTGTCCCCTCCTTTTTGCTTTCGAATCAAAGTGCCACCCACACCGGGGGCCGATGTTAATTAAGGCGTAGCCCTGTCCTGTTTGCTCGATAGAGTTTCTACGCGAATGCACTCACAGTCGATTTTCCCGTACGATCTGTCCCTTCGCTACGATCGAGCCGTGTAACCACGCTTTAGGTTGCGGATATGCAACAAATGCATGTTTTCTCAGTCCGCGCGCGCGCGGTGTAAACAGTGCGTATGATGGTTACTAAATAAATAGCTAAAAAAGCAATTTTTGAGGATAGCTCAGTTTGTTATTAAAATCGATCAAAAACAATTTTTATTCCATACATATGAAAATGGAAAACATTAGAAAAAATAACCTGGAATGGATTTACTACATGAAATGTGTAATGACATCCTCGCCCTATGTCCGTCTTTCTCTGCCAAATGTGCTTTTCGGTTTGTCTGCGTCTTACAAACGGCTGCTTGGAACCCTAAGGAGTTGTTTAGGAACCCAGTATAGAATACATTTATGAAAGATCATCTTGCACAGCGAAACGTCGAAGGAAAAGGACGTCTACAAATTGGGACACGTTAAGATAAATTGAAAAAAGCTTTTATCGTTATAAAACGGATGCGTTTTTAATTTTGTTTTAATGGTTTTTTGAAAGCGTGATGCAAAATAGTGAATAATCCACCCTGACAAAAAAACTGAATTAAATCTCGTAAAAAACACAACTGATATATTAAAATTTACAATAATTTATGAATTATGTTTTTGATTTTGGTAAGATTTTGTGCGGTGTAACGTTTAATAAAGCAATTTTTTATGAGACTTTTGTAAGTGCGCTTTAATTTTTTTAAAGGAAAATTCGTTGAGTACGAGTTAATCTAGTTCTTATTTTGGCCTCGGTTCGGAGTTTTCGGTTCTACAATTATTTTATCAAAAAGAACAAGTACACTTGATTTAAAAAAAAAAAACGCATACATGCAGTCACAAAATTGACCTTTCTAAAAGTGTATAATATATACGGACTGCCAGATAAAATGCCTAAAAACTTCAAAAGTACGAAAATTTGTCATATTGTTTAAAAAACGTCTCTAAAACTGAAAATATGTTTTTACGTAAATTAAAGGCAACCTTATTTTTATATTAAATTTTGCATAATACTAAAAAATCAGCAAAAATAATGTTTTAGTAAAGACTTTATTGAACAATATCAAATTATCACTCGAGTAACGGACGAAGCCTGTTTTATAAAGAGGGCGGTAACCCATTTTGGAGTTGATAAAATAACAATAATACGATGGAAACAGCGCTAGATTGAAAACAATTCGACGAATAGCAATTTTTGATTAAGACAAAAACGATGGTAAACTTAATACTAAATATTTTAACTTAAAAAATGTAATATAAAATAACACAATAACTAAAATAAATAATTTAGTATTTAATAGGATAACCATTTTTCTCTATTACAAGCTGCAAACGTCTGGGCATTGAAAAGTTTAAATTTTGGAAATACTGATGGTCTTCTGAGAGCTGATCCAATGCGCGATAAATAGCATCGCTTAACTCTTCAGCATTTCGTGGTCTCCAATTCCTTTGGTATATTATTTTAACGATTCGACCCCATATATCTTCCATTGGGTTAAGGTCATTATTTTGATGTAAAGCCTGTACAGATGGCAGCATAACGTTTTCAAGGATTTCAATATATCGTTCACTATTGAATCTTCTTTCTATTCTCCAAAAAAACCCAAACCTCCAGCACTAAACCAGCCTCACAAGTTCACAGAAAAATTCGGATTCAAATCTAGAATTTGGTGGACGATAAACTAAAATTCTCCTGCTGCTTGAAGATGAGTGAAAATTTTTTTCGTCAGTGAAAACCACCCTCTCCCAGAAGTCATTATCACGAAGAAAGTTTTTCACTGCAAAAATCACTCTGGCCTGTTTTTGTTGTTCTGTTAGAAAAGGCTTCTTTGCAGCAACTTGACAAGAGACTTCTGATTTCGTTACTCTTCTATTTACTGTTGCTAAAGAACCCGGAAATAATGTTACATTAGCTGCTTCAACCGACTTTGAAAAAGGATTTTGTCTGAGATGGTCAATAAATTTCTTATCTTGCACTTCAGAACTTACTTTTGGTCGTCCTGATCCATCTTTCCGATCCGTAAAATTATTTTTAATCCAGCGCAACTCCAAAATGGGTGGCCGCTCTTCTTATAGACCAAACGGCTTCTATAGGGTTCCTAAGCAAATCCTTAAGGGGCCAAGCAGCCGTGTATAAGACGCAGACAAACGGAAAAGCACATTAGGCAGAAAAGGATGGGCATGGGGCGATGTTGTCACTACATCTTACACGTAGTAAATCCATTCCAGGTTGTTGTTTTCTAATTTTTTCCATTTTCATACCTTTAGGACTGGAATAAAAATTGTTTTTTCTCGACTTTAATACCAAACTGATGAAAGATATCGTAAAAAAAATATTTTTCGGCTTTTCGTTTTGTAACCATTGTCCTTACGCACTGTTCACAGGCTGGGGACTGAGATACATGCAAATGCCTAATCTAAAGCGTTCATACACGGCCGGCGAAGTCGACTGAGATATTTCCGTAGACACTTTATCAAAAGCAAATAGGACGGGTTGACGCCTTCGAACGTCCAACCCGGGTTTTGCACTTTGATTCGAAATCAAAAAGGAGGAACAGTTAGATGTGGGGCCGTGCACAAATTACGTAACGGTGATTTTACCAATTTTTGACCCCCTCCCTATGTCATGTTTTGTAACGGTTTGGCACGCCACTCCCCTAATATTACGTAACGATTTCAAGACCACTACTACCCCCCAAAAAAAAACTTTTCACTTATTTTCATTCCAAATTTTCTTAGTTTCACACAAATGCAAACGCTGTCGAAAAGAACCCTCCCCCCTACGTAACGTTTTGTAACCCCCCTCACCCCTATGACCATTACGTAATTTGTGCACGGTCCCTGTAGTCCCAGTGGAGGAGGGCGAGAAAATTGATATTTTTTTCTTAAAAATTATACTCTTTATACCTATTTCTTTGCGTTCCCGAAATTACGTAATTTTTGAAAAAAAATTGTAAGCTGCGCCATTTTTATTTCGTGCTTTGTTTTTCTAACATTTTTGCGTTCGGCTAATTTAATTGAAAAATGTTTGCCTGCGGCGCCCTTTGTCTTCTCACTCGAAACCAAGATCCCCCGTTTTAGGAAAACTGATCCCGTCTCTGTTTCTAAATTTTTTCGAATAAAAGTAGAGTATGACCATGGGGGAAATAATTTTTTTCTACGGTATGACGAAAATTTCGAGAAAGTTGAAGAAAAAAATAAAAAAAGTGGCAGAGCTCAAGTTTTTCGTAAAAAAAAACGTTTCTTGTAAAGAAAAAGAGCAAAATAAATCTTTTCACCCCTTTTTGGGTGTTACAAATATTGGCAGCCCCTTATTTTTCGCTTTTACCCTCCCGCTAGTTTTGAAGAATTGGTTCGCTACATGTTTCGAGATCATGTCATAAAACACCTCGAAAATATCAAATGTAGTGTAGGGCCAGCTTTATTTAAAATCAATATTATCGCAAGCAAAAAGCTCTGCAGGAAAAACAGCGCCGTTTATTGATTTCTTTGGCTGCTAGTGCTAGCTGCATGGTTTGGCCGTTTCCGGATAGATGTCACTAGTAGAACAGAATGGAAAGAAATTTAATTAAAAGCGAAGATATTTCTTTCTAATGTTAACAACCTCACGAGTTTATCGCTCAGTATCGTAAATAATGGACCCTGCCGATTCCTTTAAGCAAGAAAAAGCTGTGGTTTGGACCTGAAAACATCTAATTTTTAATTAGATTAGATGTTCAAATATGTCCCCTTCTTGAGCCTCACAATATCCCAATCTATTGTAAAACTCTTGGCGCGTAGCAGCCAACATTTCAGGGGTGATAGAGTTGCCAGCCTCCAAAATTTTCGCCCTTAACTCCTGTATAGTCGTAGGCCGTAAGTGAGGGTGTTGGAAAATTTAGTCGTGCCAACAACCCCACAGGAAAAAGCCATCGGATATTTCCATACGTGGAAATAATTCTATCACATACACTATACCTGTAGAAGGTAATTTGTAGCCTGGCGTGAATTGTGGGATGAACAGCCATCTTGCTGAAACCACAATTCGTCCAAATTTATGTTGAGTTCCCTCAACCGTAGTAAAACCTGGTGTTGGAGAAGATCAACATATTTTTGGCTATTCAAATTCCCTTCAATGAAAAAGGGTCCAATAATGTGATCCCCGACAATACCGCTCCAAACATTTAATTTTTGAGGATGTTGCGTTCTAACACTTGCGTGCAGATGTTTATTTTCACGGGACCAATAGCGGCTATTTTGTGGATTGTGAGAGCTATGAAGTTCAAATGTCTTCTATTTATCCCTCATAACCTCACAATATTCTAACCGGCGAAAATAATCACCTGGTTGCAATTCCTGCGACTTCCCAATCTTAAACGACTTGTAGCCGTATTTTTTTAGGATCCATTGGCAAGTACTGTTGGGAATATCCAGTGCCTCCGCAATCGGTTTCGTCGAACATGGTTCATGTGCCTCGACGTAAGCGCATACCATTTCGTCTCGTTCCACCCTGTGTGGAAGAATGGGATGCTCTGGTATTTCGCCGTCGTGGTAACACTTTCTACAACCATTTATGCACCCGTACCTTTCAAAACGATGATAAATGTTGTAGACAGTTTGAGCCACAGGAACCGGTCGCTCTGGAAACGCAAAAACAAAAAGCCCAATGACCTCGTCTGCACTGTCACTTTTTATGTAGTTTTTAATAATAAAAATCTTTGCTTCTCGAGTATACGGCATTTTAAAAAATTTACGAAACTGAAGCGACTCGAAAGGAAATAAAAATGCAATGCCTGTGAATCCCAGTTTTTCCTCGATCATCTTATGGTGTGGCCGCCATCTAACGGAATTTGCAGACGTCTTGTCAACGGTTATTATTGCAACTATGATTTATGCTCACAATGAAAGAGTGGCGACAATTTTTTCTCATGAAAGCAGTCCGGAGATAATAACAAACTGGAACCATTGCTCAATATACCTGTTTCTTTTGTGCGCGCAGAACTTTCTATGCCATTTCTGTTTGATTTATTGAAATCCTATCCCTAAGGAAAATCTTAGGAACCCTGTATAACTCGAGTGATAGTTTAAACTTTTGTAAATGTTTATATCTGTGGCATTTTTAAGGATGTCACACTGAATTTTAAGCTGTCAGGCATACTAAGCTGGTGGTGCCTTATAATAGTATAAAACTAGGGGAAAGCTAAATTTTGTGGCATAGGAAAAAATGCATGTATGAGTTTTTTTCTGAAATCAAGTGTACATATTCCAACGGGATACGGGCGCCAGCTTATGGATTGGTGTGGTATAAAATGCCTCCGGGTAGCTAAGTGGAGACTAGTGTGTCCAGGTTCGTATATTTTCTGGATGTCTTATTAAAGATCGAGATCGGTCGGTAATTGGTATTATTATTTTAGTTATGCAGAAAAACAAATAATAAAGTTTCCTACGTAGTCATATTTCTACGTACTCAATTGCGTTATACCTATACGGTTGATACGGTAGAGATACCTAATGGCACCTAATGGAATGTCTATAGGTGGTACCTATAACCTACCCATCTGTCCACTTTTATTACTTATTGATCACCCAAAATTGGTTCTTTCTGTACGGTAATGGACATAACAATTTTATGCACAGAATACTAGATCAAAATTAAATTAAATTATTTTTTTAAACCTGACTTTATATTTTATAAATCAACAAAAGAAGAAAAAAAAATAAAATATCACAATACAGAGTGGACCCGTAAGAAAATACTTAAATAAAAATGCAAAAAAAAACTAAAATTGTATTGTCACTATTTCCCCAAGAGAGAGTGAAAATAGAATCCGGCGGATAAATAGAAATAATTATGCGGGCCTACCTATAATTTTATTATTATGGTTGATGAAAAATGGAGTAGGTTTGGTGCGAGGGTTGGGATATAGTGTAGTAGCTATCATATGGTGGGAAATGTTATAGAACCTTTTTGAAAACCTAAAATTAGTCTTTTCTGTGGGTTGTGTAATTAATATCGAAGCTGGTCATCAGAACCTAGGAAAGTACAAACTTTTCACTTCACACAACCGGTGGAAATATTAGTTTCCTCGGTGAGGTACGGTTGGCAGTCAGCTGTTGGAGCTACAGCAGGGACGAGCGGTCGGTACCGTAGTAAATCTCTCTCGTTACGCGAAGCATCAAGGGCCTAATTCTTGAATCTCAAGAGAAGGAACGATCCCTCAAGAGAAGGGATCAATCCCGAGAACTGATCCCATCCGCCGAAAAAAGATGCTTTTGCTTGAAACCTCTTCGAAATTTTAGATTGAAAGATATACATTTTACATGCAGGGTACTGTTAAGCCACACGTTATAAAAGGGGGTTTACCCAACTTTTCATATTGATAATTTATAACCTAAGTACAATTTTATTCATAGTCATAATGTTAAATACATTATTCTTAATAGAAGTGTTTACCCAAGTTTTCTTAGTTATATTTCACAATTCATAAGCACAGTGCATAACTTAAAAGTTGGTTAATTTTAACTTTATGCACTATCAATATGAAAAAAGCAAAGAAAACATTTTGGTTGGTTGATTTCAAAATGGGAGCGATTGATTTTAGCTGATATTAAAAAACAGAAATTTAGCAAGAAGGAAGAATACCTAACCTGTTGAGGTTAGGTAAAGACAAACATTTTTTTTGTTCTTTTGGTATGTCAATTTTCAAAATTTATCCTATTGCACTATGCTTATAAACTCTTTGATAAACAGGTGCTGTAAATTATGAAAATTGTGCTTATACATTATGAATTAAAGTTATGAATTATCAATATGAAAAGTTGGGTAAACCCGCCTTAAATTGTAAACGCTCGTTTCAACCATTGCTGCTGGCGCTCCCGCTGAAGATACACCTTGATTACGTTGATCTGAATCTGCACAGGAACTAAAATATATGGATCAGCTGAAAGCCAATGCCATGGCAAGTCAAGCAACATTTAGCGATCACAAAAAAAGTTCATCTTTGGTACATGGAGTCGAGCATGGAGTTATACAATATTTGAAGATCTTGGCAGAAAAACCTATTAACTAACATCTGTGTCGACCATACCTTCTCTAAGTTAACAAGTTACCAAAACTCAAGGATATCTTCGTAATCACTTTTTCTGCTGAGGTCTTCAGAATCAGAAAAATTTTATTACAAAAATTGTTAACAAACAAAAAACATTGTCACAATTTCAAAATGTAGTAGTGCTAAAAATTAACATTAAGATAAATTTAACCTAAGAATGTCTTCAAAATGTCATTTAGATATTAAACAATGTTAACATTAAGGTTTTGTTAATAAAGGGGAGTTTACCCAACTTTTCATTATTGATAAACTAAGCACAATTTTATTCATAGTCATAATGTTAAATACATTATTCTTAATACAAGTGTTTACCCAAGTTTTCATAGTCATTATCACAATTCATAAGCACAGTGCATAATTTAAAACTTGGTTAATTTTAACTTTATGCACTATCACTATGAAAAAAGCAAAGAAATCATTTTGGTTGGTTGATTTCAAAATGGGAGTGGTTGATTTTAGCTGATATTAGAAAACAGAAATTTAGCAAGAAGAAAGAATATCTAACCTGTCGAGGTTAGGTAAAGAAAAACATTTTTTTTTTGTTATTTGGTATGTCAAATATCCTAATGCACTATGCTTATAAACTCTTGGATAAACAGGTGCTGTTAAATTATGTATTAACACCAAAATTTTCCTTAGACACTATGAATTAAACTTATGAATTATCAATATGAAAAGTTGGGTAAACCCGCCTTAAAGTTTAAAATTAAATATTGATTTTCTTTATTTTTAGTAAACTGGTAAACCATTTCAAAAAAAATACTGGCTACAATATCACAAAAATTGACAATAAAATCTTAAACTACTTACTTAAAATTACATATAGAAAGTTACAAACACATGGAAATGACAACAAGAAAAAGAAAAAAATATACTGATAAAATACATATTAAAATTGGTGGTTTAGGAACTCTTTAATTCTATATAGCATTATCTCTAAAAGAACTTTTTTAATGTTCTTTTTAAAACTCATGAAATATTGTTCTAATTTCGTAAAACTCCACGTGCCAAATATGTACTTTTTTGTGATCGCTTGCCATCGTTCTGGCTTTCAGCTCATCCATATATGCTATTATCAAACTCTGTATCTCCCTCTATTCATTTATTTTTCTTGTTGATACCTTTTTCTTGTCTTCACTTTTTATTTTTTGTAATAAAAAACAACAAAAAATAGTTCAGTTCAGTTCAGTGTTTGTTTTGGCTCTGTCCCATAGGTTAAGGCTCTGTCCAAAGTTTAGAAAAATATGCCAGCTCTCATCTGTGGACTTCGAGGTTGTCTGACTCATAGGTCACTCGAGGCCCTTGTTTGTCTGCTTTCTTCTAAACCTTTCATAGAAACGTCCTTTTTTTGACACTGTTGATAGTCGGTGTTCCCACACTACTATTTACAAATTTACAACATGGCGCCGAAAACGGCGGAAGACACGCGGCAGTGATTTTTCCACAATGGTATATACAATCCAAGGTTTCTACATCCGTGGCGCGAACACCCGAATTAAATGAGCGATCACCGCTCAAGAATACGAACTGCGTTTGACGTGGGATCATTCGACACAAATCCACATGCCACAATAACGTATGTAAATCTCTTAATAACAAACATTAAAAAAATTCAGAATTTAACTATTTCTTTCGTCTACGGCAACATGTCAGGTTGGTCCACCCACACAGTTCACTTTTTGATTGATATTAAGAATAAAAATATACTCTTTTCGAAAGTTATATTTTTGTGTAGGTGCCGTCATTAAATAGTTATTCTGATAAAAATTAAAATCTTCTATAATAATTCTATTCTATAATTTTTTTAAATGTTCTATAAGACCCTTCGAACTCACCGGGACTAAGGGGCCAAGATAAAAGCAGGAATAAGGGAAGTACCTTATATAGTCAATATTTGTTGTCATTTTATTGTACTTATATAAAAAGATGTCTTTCAGAGAGCTCATCTTATTTAATTCCGCCAGAGGTTACCTTTTCAAACATAGTCGAAACCTTTTTACTGTCGTTTGATGGTGACAAGAGTAACTATTTAGCAAATAATTGTTTTTTTTAGAGTTTAGTTTTATAGAAAAATCTTGGTGCAAAAAAGTTCAATAAAATCGACATGATTTTACCATTTTCTTCAACTTATTTTATTTTTTTATAGTTGTGATGCAAGAAAAAGTTGTAACGTTTCCTTATCGAAAATATGTTCTCTCTTAGGTTCTCCATCGCTTTTTCGGAAAATATATTTTTTTAACTGACAGAATTAAAATTCAAAATGTGACAATTTTTCGAATTTTTAAATATTTAAATTACGTTTATAAAAAATGGTTAGTACTACAAAAATGCTTATGTGACTTTTTTTGTCTAGAATGGAATGCTCTATAAGCCCAAATTTTTTATTTTTTAAAAATATTTCTTTTACATTTTGGGAAAAAATTACATATTTTTGATAGGTTCTGACAGTAGGACGTATATGGAAAATTTTAATTTTTATCAGACTAACTATTTAGGGACGTCATCTACACAAAAATATACCTTTCGAAAAAAGTATATTCTTTTTTCTTAAAATCAATCAAAAAGTGTGCTGCCCAGATGTGGCCTGACTTGCCATGCTTTTTCTTCGGCAATTGTACAGGTTGGTCCAGCCGGACGTGACCCAGCATACCAAGCTGCGTTTGCGACAACGGTCACGGTGATGTATGCGACGTTACTATTTAACTGGTGGGGTGCACATAACTAAGACTTCTTTGTTTATACGGTTCATCTGTGTATTATGGGTCATGTCGTTATTTTTTTTGTCTTCCCCTGAATTGATGATGCGGTGTATTGTAACTGTTGAAGAGGCCAGTTTTATGACTAGTATAATGGTTAACGGTTGACTATGTTAACGGTATGTTGTTCTTCCAACAGATCTTCTGAAAAGGCGGTATTACAATTGTTTTGTTATAACAGTTAACGTTGATTTATTAACGGTATTTCTCCTTCCAGGTGTGCTATAATAATAAATCTTATAAAATATTATAAACAAAACCTCATAAAATTTCATAGAAACTTATCAGAGTAATAAGATCTTACCTCTCCTAACCTATAATATGCCCTTTGAAATAAATAATAAAGTCTTAAAAAAAATTCGCCCACCTGAACTTATAAAATACTTTTACAAAAAAAAATATTTTTTGACTCATGAAATCTTGTGGGCTTTTATAAACAATGCCTCAAACAATTTCATAGAAACTTTTCAAAATAAAATGTCTCCCAGAGCTTCTGGCGACTAATTATTACTTATACGAGAACAATTTTCTACTAGAGAGAGAAAGAAAACAACAAAAATACGTAGGAGAACTCGGGGCATAATGGGCTCCAGCGGCTAACGAGCACCTGCTTTTTTGGCTGGTCTAAAATAGATGACGCCATAAATCCCCGATAAATATTCTTAACAGTCAAATTCACACATTTATTTTTTCGTAAAAACTGCGCTTCTTCCAATAAGTTATTCTAAAAAACTGTTGATGAAATTTGTATCAAATTTTATACGGTGAAAAGTTTAAGTTTTTGACATAATTTGACATATCCTAAAAATGTTTAATTCAGGGTAAAAATTATCGATAATTTTAAAAAACTAAATAAAAACATGTTTAATCGTGCTATCTTGGATTTTGTCATTTAGTTTACGAGGTATGGCAATTTGTTATTTTTTTGAAACAGGACACCGTGTATGTTTTTTAATTTTTGAAATCTGCAACCAATTCTCTCTTCAGCAATACCACACAGTAGGATCTATCTTTTACGATAATCAAGATATTTTTATCTAAATCTGTATGGAAAACTTTGATGTTCATTCAAATATCCCCCGTAAAACAGGGCATAGACAACAATTTCATACAGGTTTAAATGCCTCTATCTTGGAAACCATAAGAGATAGAGTATTAGTGTGTGGTATTGTTAAAAAGATAATTTTTTTGCAATTCAAAAATGTCAAACTATAGATGGT
The DNA here is from genome assembly GCA_963921995.1 of Oxystoma pomonae. Classification (NCBI taxonomy): domain Eukaryota; kingdom Metazoa; phylum Arthropoda; class Insecta; order Coleoptera; family Brentidae; genus Oxystoma; species Oxystoma pomonae. Next base: position 57,790,590 of record OY998168.1, read on the forward strand.
GTCCTAATTAAAAAAACATATTTTTTTGCCATACCTCGTAAACAAAACGACATAAAAAAAATCTATGATAGCACAATTAAAGAAAATTAAAAATCTCAGTTGACGTGTTTTTGGATTTTTTTATAAAACCAAATTCTAACCCGCTAGAAGCACCGTTCCGTTTAAAGAATCCACCCTGTATATATTTTTATGAAAAACCACGAAAATGGTCTGTGGGGGATACCAGAAGCCTCCGCTGTGCAATTTTGTTAATTTTGATGTGCGGTTTATCTGTTAAACTAAACGAACTGTTTTTAGAATTCAAATTCACTCTTAAGGTGCCGTAGCTTAGGTAGGACAGAATATTTGTTTTTTTTTTAAGCATGTGAGCTTATTTTTAGGATAATTCAATTCATTTTTTTTTATTTTCCATGTATTGGAAATACGGTTTTTACATATCTGGTAGGTACTCTTAAATTACTTTATAGATGTTTCTTGATTAGAAATTTCAATGTTTTGATGGAGTCAAAAAGTGTTTATAACGTAGTTTTCAAAAGGAAATAAACACGCACTGACTTGGATGATATCAGAAAACTTATCAATCACAGCATTGCCAGGGCGTTATCCAATTCTTCGTTTTGTAGAAAAACATTTTTAAAGATGGACTTCTCCAGCAATGCTCAAAAAATATATCAGGCAACCAACTTTACAAAGAAAGTAGTTGCGTAGTGGCCTTACACCTATTTCTAACATACAGTCCCGTTCATTTTTATTCAGACAAAACCTAACTTCAATGACCCATTGAAAAAAACCAGGTATGAAAGTTGACAGAAATCCAAACGCCCTAGATTGTTGTGGTTATCAAATATCAAGTTTTCAAGTTTTTTCTGACAGAAATTTTGGAGGAAAGAGTATTTGTTTACATTTTTGCCATGGAAAACTTGTAAAATAGTGCGGTAAAATTTCCCATTTTTGTCCATAGAAGTATAGCAGGCTGAATCTTTTATGGTAGTTAGGTACTAGTATTAGGCTCCCTACCGACATATTAAGAAATCTAGGGGTGGGTCGCGTCCTAGTGATTAGCCGCCATATTCGATTTTTAGTACGAATCATGACGTTCACACTTGTTTTAATTTATATCGTCGGAACCACTGAACCGATTTTAATGAGTAATATTTTATATTAAAGGGCTTTAGTGTGGAAATAAACGTAACGATCGGCTGTTCCTTTGCAGTAATATAGAAAATTGAACCATTATTAGAAGCGCCAATCTTAAAATGTCCAGTTGCACTCACGGTGAGAGGTAGCAGATTATGCCTCAAGTTACAAATTTTGATTGCTACGAAGGTATATTAAACAATTTAGATTGATTGGAGCCTAATACCCTTGAGCAAATTTAAGATGGCGTCTATAAAAAAATACATAAATGAATTAAAAATATAAGCATGTTATACATCAAATTAGGGGTTTTTCGACCCCCTGAATCCATTTATGGGGTTACAAAAATTCCCGGGGGTAAAATAAAGATCATAGGGGAGCTTTAAATTGTAGGTACTACCTATATGTAACATGTAATTTTACAATACCTATTACCGTTTTCAGTTGTTTGTGTCTGATGCTGAAAAAATCTAAAAACAAAGGATGAAAAGATCTTGGGTGGAAATAATGAAAATTCAAACTTGGATGAGCATCCCACAAGGAACACACAAACGACCAAAGCGAAAAGAGAAATGATTAAACGATGTTTCGCCCTGGGCAACCAGTGTGGTCTCATCAGTGGTTTCACTGGTCACCCTCCCCAAACATCATTATACACCATCATACACTTTGATTTTCAACTTTGTCCCATTCACAAATAGGCATCGTTCCACACTAGTACTTATTCAAGTTACTAACCTTACTAATACGCACCGTTCTTTAAAAAAACTGCGATACTATAAATTTTTTTTCATTGATAACTATTTACTTAATAGTTTCATTTTTCAAGAAGACTTCTGCTAATTTGTTTGTATGGTTTATCTGTCTGTTTGTATGTCACGATATAAGTAGGTAGGTAACTCAAAAACCGCTAAAAATTTCAATCAGACATAAACAACTAAATCGGTAATAAGTATCATTGTAAAATCACATGTAGGTATTTCATTTGGCTTCTGTTTTAATTTGGGTGCCTTTTGTGTACCTACCTACTATGTTTGTAGGGGGTCGAAAAACCCCTAATTTGATGTCTAACACGCTTATATTTTATATTTCGTAATTTGTGTAAGTAAAGTTGTAAAGTGTAAGTTAAGGCATTTAATATTACTTAAAAAACGATGTTAACTTTATTCAAAAGTAGCAGTAGTTGGCATTGGTTTGAAAAACCTCTGAAATTGTTTAAAATTTTAAAGATTTACCATACGGCATGCGCACGCCACTGAATATTAAAAACTAAAAAAAAACGTGACAACGTATAAACATGGTAAGTACATGAAATGAAAGGTAAGGATGTAGGTCAAATTTTAGGGTAGTTTAAAAAAAATCACCCTGTAAATTTTTAAGTTATAGGATTTTAAATTGGACGAAGCCATTTGAAAAATCTGAATTTTCTAACGTTTTGGAATTTTGCTAATTATTTTTGAAAAGTTCAACAAAAATATTTGAATATTTTTTACATTACGTTTATTTCCACATTAAAGCCCTTTAATATAAAATATTATTCGTTAAAATCGATTCAGTGGTTCCGAAGTTATAAATTAAAACAAGTGTGAACGTCATGATTCGTACTAAAATCCAATATGGCGGCTAATCACTAGGACGCGACCCACCACCAGATTTCTTAATATGTCCGTAGGGGGCCTAATACTAGTAGCTAACTACCATAAAAGATTCAGCCTGCTATACTTCCATGGACAAAAATGGGAAATTTTACCGCACTAAAAATAAAATTATTTAAAAATGCAAATTGGTTTGTGCTTTTTGACACTGATATGTTATAACAAAATGTATCAGTATTTTTGGCTAGAAAAAACCGCCAATATGGGCAAACAATTTGAAATGTTGTGTTTATGAAATTGATGCCAAAATTGTAGATAAAATACTGTTAAAAAAAGATTTTATGAAATCTTCATAACAATATTATCAATACACATTATAAAAGTAAGAATAAAGAAAATAATGCGGCACTGAGCCAACCGTTGTATCCAACTGCCTCATTAGGGAGAAATAAAATTACCAAACGTCAGATCGAAAATTTTTGTTGACAGTTGACGTTAATTAAATCTGTATAAATATCGGGTGGAAAATACTGTAAGTGTAGTTCATAGTTATTACTGTCACATATATTTTGTAAACAAATATATTTTTGAATTTTTCAATAACTGAACCTAATATAATATATATATTATGACGCCAACGGTGTCGGCGGACACAAACGGCAACGTAAAAATTACAAATTAAGTCAGCAGTAAGAACAGACCAAATATAAAAGTTTTTACATGAACACAGTCAGTTGAGAAAACAACTCACAATTGTATATATGTAAAAAATCCTTTCAAAATAAACGCAAAATTAAGCACAAGTTCGCGAAAACACTGATGGGTAAACAAATAAACAGCAGGCCGAAACCAGTACTCCAAGTAAACACTCTATTTTACAATCGACCAAGCATCTGATTACGTCACTGGCAATCATTGTGACTTCACTTCCATTCGTTTTGGAAATTCCTAAGGCCACCAAATCGATAGTTAAAAAAAAATGTACATAGAAAACCTTTTTTGTAGAAAACAATATTTAAGTAGTTTTCTTTTACCTAAATGTTCATGTATAATCCAAAAAAAAAGGTAATATTTTTTATCTAGTAAACAAATTGTAATCAATTTTTCTATTAATAATTTAATAATTACGATAAGTCTTAGTATGTAAAAAATATATCTCCTTTAACATTCCCGTTATGCTTCGGGTTCCCCTACCTTATGATATACAAAAAAAATTCTTAAGAAGTGCGCTGCAATATTAGTATAAAAAAGAGACCTATACTATACAACACGTAACAACTTACAATGGGAAAAATGAGAAGCAATTTGAAAATAAAATAATATGTTATTGTTGTCATCAAAAAGAAGCTTTTCATTCACCGAGACACATAAAGTAGGGTGAAATCTAATACGCAGGAAATATAACAAAGACATGGTAAAAAATATATTTTTGGAAAAGTGATATCTAATTTGGAGAAAATTGATTGGCGGCCTTTTTATTGTTATACTAGACCAAATATAAGTATGTGAATATAGCTGGTGCGCAAGGTCTTTTATCCCAATGTTACGTTAACAATATACGAGACACAAAATATAGGTATCCGTAGACGTGGAATTTGGCCGATGCGCAAGCGTTTTTACAAGAAGTTTACGCTAACAGCATGCGAGCGACGACGTAGACCTACCTAGGTTAACTTTGCTCCAATTCTTAAAATTTTACAAGAAAGTTTTTAGAAAATACTAAATAAGTTTTTTAATTTTCATCATAATTTCGTAAAAATGGACTATTTAAAAAAAATAGTGGTCACATTCAACTTACGGTTAGGTAAGAAGTCATAGGAACATACATTTATGGACTTGGCTCCTATTGGAGACCGATCGAGTTTTCAAATTCAGTTTTATTTCAAATGAACACCCTAACATTACTAAGTTCATTGTTTTATTAACGAATGCTAAATTAGACACCTAGCAGTAAAAACAAACTAAAAACTTCAACTTACCTATTCTGACACCTTAACGCACTAAAATAAGTCCCAAACTCTGTCGGATCGGAACACCTCGGACAAAAACACCAAAAATACTTTGTCTCGTGCAAATGGTACCTTCGGTTAGGCGTACCCCAAAGGGGATCCGTGTAACAGATACTGAGATGTTCTCCTTTTTTGATATACGTTCCAGATATTATTAAAACGGAACCTTAAACAAAATGTAGAATACTTAATAAGGGAGTTTTGGTCGACTTTTCAATAATTTAATATTTAAGTACTCTAAGAAAATACCACTGCATATTTAATAGCGCAGGATAAAATAGCGCTAACCAACCCAATTCCACCATTTATTTTATTAAACCCGGTAATATGTTTAAATTTTTAATAAAATAATTTTAAAAAAAAAACTTTATAAAACCCTCACCCAGCATAACAATAAAAAGTTTTCTCGTAAATGCTAATAGATCACCGGTTTAATAAGGATCCACTTTATTTTTCTTGGTTTGAGTGGGTTAGGTTTAATAACATGTAGTCTGTCTTTCCAACGTTAGGTCGAGTTGAAATCAGGAAACTTTGAAAACAAATATTTCTTGAACCGTCATATGCTCCAAAAAAATATCAAGATTTTGAAAACTATGAGCTAATTCGACAAAATATGGTAAAAAGTGGTTTATTTTTTTTTCCTTTTTTTATTAAATGAAAACTTTTGGTTTAATAATATCTGGCGACTTCCGTTCAACCTCTACTTCCGTGGCAAAATTGAATATTTACTTGGGTTATATTTTGAATTAAATTAAAGAATGATTTAGTAAATAGAACAAAAAATTAGATACCTATGTGAAATTTTAAAAGTAAAAGTTTCCTACCTTGATTTGTAAATGTTTTGTTGCAATTAGGACTGCAGCTATGTTCAAACATTGAAGTTGTTTCGTAAATTGCAATGTGGGGTGGATTTGTTAATGGCACTTCATGCGCATTCACCTAAAATAAAATATATTTTAAAAGTTTAGAAATTTTATATATTATTTTTTAAAGAATTAAGAAATATAATAAAATACAGGGTACTTCGTTTTAAATAAGAAACCTTCTGACATTTATAGTGACGTTCGGCAACATTGCCATACATATTCTAAATAGTATAGTCAATCAATCAATCAATCAAAATAAGCTTTATTGTCAAACATTTTAAAATCTTATTGACAAAGCAAAAAATTCAAATTTTAAAGTTATACTTATAGATAAGCATCACAATTTAAAAAAAAAAAACAATAAAAAAACACAGAATTTGAAGCACAGATTAAAAATATTGAACGAACTAATTATACATTAAAATTAAAGGATTTTGTTACCAACATTTAAAATTAAATTAAAATACACACTTCAACACCATTATTTTTTTTAAACAATACTAAAAACATAAGTATAATAGTTAAAGCATCTAAAAAAAATATAGAGGTACTTAGATATATAATATACACTCGATTAAAAACTTAATTCTACTAGGCTCTAATATGCTTTGGCAGCTAGATATTTTTTTTACACTAAGACGAAAACGTTTATATTCTTCAACGCTTTTTATCTCTTCAGGAAGGTGGTTAAATAATTTGATACCTTCGTAAATTACGGAATTTTTAGTCAACGCAAATTTTGGTATTGGCAGAGGCAAGTTGTTATTTCGAAGATTGTAATTTCTATCATTGACAAACCCTGAAAATTTTTTAAACACCAACGAACGACTCAAGAATAAAAATACACGGTACCGTTGTTATTTCCTCTTGTCTAAATAATGGCCTACAACTCTCTCTGCTGTTTTTTTGCAAATATAACGAATGGCTCTTTTCTGTTAAACAAAGACTGCCTGAATTGACTTTTCCGTTGAATATCCCCAGAAAGCAATTCTATATCTAATGTAGGATTCCAAAATTTGCGGTTTTAGCAATATTTTTCCCCAGCTCACACTCTATGTTTCTAATTACATAACATGAACTGGAAAGTTTTTTGTGTAAGAGAGAGAGAGAGATTTATAATCCCAAGAATTTTACTGTCCCTCTATTTTCTAGGTTTTCATCTTGCAATTTAATTTCAGACAGGGAGCATTTAAAAGTTAAGATGTCGGTTTTTTTATCTTAAACCAGAGTTTGTTTGCATCACACCATTTTTTTATTTTTAAAAGATCCTGCTCAATCACTGTTTTAAAAGCCAAATGATTTAAGGTCTTTGAAGTCCAGATAAAGTTGGCGTCGTCAGCAAAAGCTTTAAGTTTTCCCGAAACAGGTAGTGACAACAGATCGTTGATATAAATTAAGAATAAAATAGGACCAAGGACCGATCCCTGTGGTACTCCGTCGACTACCTATTTTAGCAGAATCGGTTTCATTTACTCTAACAAATTGATCCCTCTCTGTGAGCATAGATCGAAGCCAGTTGACTTCCGTCGACCCGATGCCATATAATGAAGTAGTTTCCGCAACACTATTCCGTGACTTACGCAGTCAAATGCTTTAGAAAAAGAAGAGGGCATCATTCGTTCCTATTAAGCTTTGGAAGCCAAACTGGTTTTGGTTTTATTATACTATTGTTTAATTGTATAATTTCGGAAAGAGTGCTGAAGAGCGAAATGAGTCGATTATTTGACGGATCTGACCTTTCACTCCCCTTGAATATTGGAATTACCATCGCTGACTTAAGACAATGAGGAAATATCCCTCAACTTAGAGACCAGTCAATGCAGTCAATAAGCGTTCTAAAAAGGAATTAATTTTTAACAGCTATTTTTTGTGCCAATATCGTCCCCTATTTGCAAGAATATCGTAAGTCAAAAAAGCACAGAAGAGCCTTTTTCAATTTCCTGGTTTAGTTTTCAAGCAAATGTTTTTTAAAACTTATCGTTAGTATATCAAAACTGTATAAATTTAATGTATAAAGCAAGCACTTTCTCCATAAACGCTCGGTGACAGCTAGAATTTTGTAAGTGTACTTACGAAAAAAAAACTGTACCCTTTATTTATTTCGAAAAATAGCGTTTTCGCCAAAGTGTTACAAACGATATTTTTGCAAATAGATTTTACTTGAAAAACCAATAAAAAATTGACAAGGCTTTGTGAAAACGATGATAACATTTTGTTAGGGGGTGGGTCAACAATTATAAATTTGGGGTCACTTTACTACTACTGTATTTTGTGACAATAAAAGTTTAGATAGAATATAAAGAAAATGTCAAATTAATGGCTGAAAGTAAAATATAAAAATTAACAATTACTCGAAAATTAAGTTTACCTACGACCAACAGATAATACTAATTTTACGACCATCTCAACACGATTTTAATGGCTCTTTTATGATTCTAGGATAATAATAAAGCTTAGACGTTAACCACAAAATGGCGTGACAAACGATGAAACTGACGCATGTGAATTATTTTTCTATATTTTTAAGACAAACGTAAATAAATCCAATACGAATTACGAATATACTTATTGAAATTTAGTGTCCCTTAGAAAAAATCTGGCAAAGACTTCACTTGGATTTACAAACTTCTTTTTTCGTTAAAAATTGCCCTTAATATGCACAAAAATATTTAACTTGAAATCCAAAAAGATTTACAGTTTTTTGTTGCTGTTACCAGATAATCGCCACGTCCGTGGATATATCACGTTCTGTGGACAAGAAAACACTACAAAAACATTTTTTTTTGTTTTAAATTAATTTTTTAATTGTTAAAGTTAGAGTCCTGTGCCGAGCACTGCTTGCTTAAATATGGATTATCTAGGGTATTTACCATACAAGGTATGTACCAAAAACTATTAAAACTGGTTAGGAGATTGCTTTAAAACGTAGGAAACACTTAATACTAGAATTTTAGAGTAACGCACAGTGACCTTGGGTTTACTTGCACAATGCTTCATTTGAAAGATAAGAACATATTATAATTTTTGTTCAAAATAAATAGCTTTATTTCCTGTACCAAAAAGGCCGCGAAAAAAAAATATAAAGAGTAGAATTTTTGCACATAAAACTTTTTTATATCATGCATAATAAGGAAGAAAAGTGGAGCTGGCATTTATGTACTATTAAGAATTTTATGCAAAATATTTCCAACAAACTCACCGTTACGATTCCACATATTTTTAATATCTCCTCCTCCGTAAATATATTCCTCAATTTAAAAAACCTCAAAATAAATTGCGCTATAGCCGTTCTCTCGTCTTCGTATCTCGGAGTTTTTTTTCTTTCCTCACAGTGTGACTGAAGTTGGTTTAGTTTTTTCCAAACTTCTGGAAGAAACTGTTTTTGATAGAGGCATCTTAGTACCGTAAGACATTGGTAACTTGGGTGGGCCGTGCTGAAGGTTGTTATTGATACCTAGAAATGAACTGATAAAGAGCACAATCTTAATATTTAAATACCTATTGTATTTAAATCCCTGTTTCCAATGCCACAAAGTAATTTTGATGAGCTTAGCCCTCACAATTATATGTGCTACCCATTGTACTTTTTTTTGTAAATGCATTCGTCTGAGAGATCGTTCCTACTACGCCATACCAGGAAAGCTGAACCGCGTTCGAACTTAGTTGCAAATATACCCTAAAGAATAAACTGCATCCTTGATTGACATTGAATAACTAGAGAAAGCCTTATTAAGTATTGTTTGAGTGCAACATGTGCAGAAGGGTTTATTATTATTCACCACCACAAATCAACACAAAATTTTCGTTGTTGTAAGCTCCCGGTAAAATACGTGACATTACCAAAAAACCACCCTTTTCCGTGGCCTCTTTTCCTTATACAAAACCTTAGTTTGTTTCTTGGGTCTGTTTAAAAAACTAATAAATAATATGTTTAAAGTTTTTATTCTATACATTTAAAAGCATTTACGAAAGTTTCTAATTTATTGACCAGTCATTTAACCAATGACTGGAAGGTTATAGTGGTCAGATTTGAACGAAATTTGACACAAGTATTTTAGGGATAAAAAGATATAAACCCAAAAAAAAATTGATTCCCTCTCAAATTAGGGTAATAGAGACAGCACAGTAGGTAGGTATATTTTTGAATAACTGGGTCGTTCTACTCACCCAATTAAAATGTAATTTAGTAGGAACATTTAAGGAATCAAGCTACATATTTAAGAAAAATTTCAACCCCTCACTCCCTTTAATAAAAGTGGTAGGGACAAAACATTACTTGGCATTAATTTGAATGGCTGGGCCGTCCTATCGAACCAATTCAAATTAAATTTAGTAAAAACATTTAAGGAACAAAGTTACACATTTAAGAAAAAAATTGTGGGTGACTAATAGTACATTATATACCTAGGGACTAAAGTGGTACATTTTATCCCGAGGCGAAATGTTTGTAGCCCGACTGGAGGGAGGGCTACAATTCGCTGAGGGATATACCCAAGCGGCAATCTTTCAAACTCCAATACAGCAGAGAAGCGGAACTGCCTCAGAATCGGGACCATTAGTCCATTTATTTGGCTGTAGTGGGGCCATTGTAAATATTAATGTGACGCACAATAATATCAAATAGTTTAAGAATTTATAGGTTAGGTTAGTTCTTTTTCATATTGTGTTCATGCCTATTTTCGGATGTTACAAATTAAATATAAATGTCCCTAAAATGCGTTTTTACCAAACTTTCATTCGTTCTGACGTTAAGTTAATTTATATGGCCTGATAATAAGAAGCGGGACTAAAATATTTTAGTCTCGGGGATAAAAAGTACCATTTTAATCCCTGAAATGAGGGAGTAAAATACGCTTTTAGTCCCTGAAGTGGAAAAATTTAAAGTTAATTGATTTGGTAGAACGACCAGTCATTCAAATATATGCCATGTAATGTTTTGTCCCTACCACCCTTATTTGAGGGGTGGGGTGTTGAAATTTTTCTTAAATGTGTAGCTTACTTCCCTAAATCTTTCTACTAAGTTTACTTTTAATTGGTTCGGTAGGACGACCCAGTCATTCATTCCTATAATATTCTATAATATATGCCAGGTAATGTTTTGTCCCTTTGTGGGGGGTTGAAATTTGTCCTTAAATGTGTAGCTTGCTTCCTTAAATATTCCTACTAAATTACATTTTAATTGGGTGGGTAGAACGACGCAGTCATCATAAATATATTTGGGGGGGCGTTGAATTTTTTTCCATATGTGTTACTTTGTTTTAGGAACGTCCGCACCGAGTTTGATCAAAATCGGACTACTACCCTTAATTGCGGTGTGGGGAGTCAATTTTTTTAGACTTTATATCTTTTTGTTTTTAAAATACTTGTGCCAAATTTCATTAAGTCGAACCACTGCTGTAAACGTCCAGTCAATGGTCAAGTGACTGGTCAATAAATTAGACACACCCAGCATTTAAAATATTTCCCAAAACACGATATTATTAAAGTACAACTGGCAACGCCGCCAACCGCGGGTTGTTTTGTTTAAAGTACACTTCTGGCCACATAAAATGCGTACGCCGATTTTATATAGTGTAATATAGGCCTCGCAACTAAGTAACCTTTTAGGTATTGTAAATTGACAAAAAATGTCACCGTCAGATTTTCTTGTTGTCATACGCTTATATTTAAAAATGCCCCAACTAAACGAATTTGAAAACGGTCCAAATTTTGGCAAAATTACACTGTGGTTGGTCGGTTCGAAGAGTAGCGGCCCATTATGAACGAAACAAGGTTACAATTGTAAGAATAATAAGAAAGTATCAAAAAGAAGGAACCGTTCGACGAAGGCGAGCACTGGCTTGACCCAAGTCAGTACGCCTTAGCAGGATCAGCAACTGATCGACTTTCTTAAAGACCGCCCATTTGCGAGAGGACATGGAGCTCTTTTTAGAATCCATAGAAGATTTACAGCTGTGTGAATCAACAGGATAACACTACTATCTATATCGCACGCATTTCTAAGTGGTTCCAGCAAAACAACATCGAGGTATTGTTATGGCCGACAAAAATTCCTGACGCCAATCGCATGAAAAATGTGTGGGGCAAAAAAGTTAATACGAATGAATATTGTTCCCAGAAATTCCAACCACTTATGGAGCTCATAGTCAGAGGGTACGACGAAGTCATTGTTTCAAATCCAAATTTATTTCAAAATTTAGCAGTTTCCATGCCACGAAAACTGGCAAACATTATCGAGGTTGACGGGGTAATGACACGTTACTGAAGAAACGTGTTCTTTTTTTTTAAATTTACATAATGTTTTTTAATAATTTCTTTTTGATTTTGAACATTTTTGGTGATATGCAAAGACTTAGATTACTCAAATTTACCGTTGAGTTGACTATGATTAAGTTATTGCTTTCCTTTCGACAAACAGTTCCTTCTTTTTGATACTTTTTTCTTATTCGCACAATTGTGGTCTTGTTTCGCCCATAATGAGCTTTAAAAATAAGTTTTTATAATAAAATGTTGAATAATTTTTAACAAATTGTGTTATTCAATAGTCTTGTAGTAAAATGTGGCTAGTCTCCTTATTTTTGTGTTTACAATGTCAAAAGATCTAACCTGTAATTCTAAAACGTCAAAGTCATTTACAATCAGCAACGCAATTAGCAAAACTTAAATTCAACCATTCAACAGACCTGCAGCTAACTTCTGCTGTACGCGTTTTATGTGGCCGCAAGTGTACTTTCGAGTTGTTATTATAGTGAAAAGGTGTGAATTATGCTTATGCCACAGCTACGTGGCATGAAATTTACCTGTACAATTTCAGCTTACTTTAAGAGTCTCAAAAACCAATCGCTAGATTCACAAAATTTAACACTTTTGTTTAAATTCTGGTGGAGAAACTCACTTTTATTTCGAAAAGGTTGTGTCTTACGAAAATTCCAATATACCTACCGTAAAAGTATAAGTGTGTTTTTGAAAATGTCAAAAAACTGTGTACTTTATTTCAAACGAATACAAATTAAAAAATAAAAGTACTTACCCACTTTAAATGTTGCTTATCAATGTTTAGGATTTAAAAAAGCATTTTCACCACGCCCATGGAATGTTTTTTTATTTAGTAAAACATCATCTGTAGCTGATATTTAACTATAAAAATTTTTTAAGGGCACAACCTTTTCGAAATAAAAGTGAGTTTCTCAACGAGAATTTAAACAGAGAAAGTGATATCTTGTTTTAATAATCTTTTAAACAAAAGTGTTAAATTTTATATATATAAAATAGTAATATAATCCAGTGAAACGATTTTCTCAACTTAAATTATGGTGGTAAATATTACCGCTTAAAAAGGGTGTGTTAAGATTTAATAAATTAATAAAAAGTATCACCCTTAAATCGTAAACTGACTGAAAAACGTCTGTTTCGTTTTCGGTGGGACACCCTGTATACATTTATATGCAACTCTGTTTTGTCGGAGGCAGAGGACGAGTCTTAATAATAATACTGAATAAACTTTAGATTTATATTACACTGACATTTTTATTACAGGTTATTGAGATCGCTTCATAGAAAAAAAATTGGGTTCGGTCTGGCTGTTTGTGTATGCATCGCTTGTTACTTTCTTCCAGGTTCAGAAGCAGACTGTCATTTTGGAGAGAGGGAAGCGGAAACCCCGAATTCGTGCAGCAAAAACCAGATTTTTAAGTTGCCAAAATCAAACGCCCTACTCTGTTAATCGGCATTATACCTACCCTGTTAACAGTAAATCACTTCGAATAACCACTCATATTACGCTTTCATATGAATGAAATGGGGATACTTTATGAATGAAAAATGAATATGTCTGTTAAAGCGACTATAATATTCGTTTTTGTTTGTATACCGAACATAACAAAGAACAGAGCTTTTGCCTTTTTTGTTGCGGATCGTGGCATTTTCAACTATTTTCCAATGAGCTATTCATAATAGCAGCGCTTAAGCTCCCTTAATATAAATTTGGACTCAAACCCAAAAAAAATAAAATGGCGGACTTTCTTATTTATAAACATATTTCTCTCAAACTTAAACATTTGCGGTGTTTAAGGTCACTCAATACAATTTTTGACACAAACTTAAAAAAAATCGAAATGGAGAACTTTCTTATTCATAAACCGATTTGTCTCAAAACTTGAAAGTTTCTGATGTCTAAGGTCACTCAATACCATTTTTGATTCAAACTTTAAAAAAACTAAAATGGCGGACTTTCTTATTTATAAACAGATTTGCTTTGTCGTGTTTCAGGTCACTCAATGCAATTTTTGAATCAATTTATAATCCGATTTGTTTCAAAGTTTCAATTGCAAAGGTTGGAAAAACGTTTTCCCAACCTTTGTTTACCGCAAAATGGTTGGGTTTTTAAAATTTGTTTTTAAAACATTTTAAAAACCCGGTTTCAAAACCATTTGACTCTAACATCCAAATGGCTACCAGGAAAGCTTAATAAAAACCATACAGCCATTTAGTTGTAGCTCTTCTTTAAGAAAGATAATAATTAACCAATTGGTTTTGCCTTTTCGGCTAAGTTCGGCTAGGGTCGGTAGTTCAGTTTCTTGAGACGCCATGACTGTTTGTAGGCTGTCGGTGAAATATATTATATGGATATCAAAATCAGTAAATATTTTGGTAATCACTTGAAATTTTGTACTTTACTGAGTGTAAATTAGTTCAAGCTTGAGTACTTTTGTATTTTCAAGTTATATTTTTGTGATTTCTGAAACATAACCTTAAATAAATCATTAACAAAAACTTCAAAAATGCTAAATTTTTTAAGGGCGTGTATTTTGCCAAGGTAAAAAAATAATATTTGTCAGTACAGTGACCCCCGCAGGAAAATATTACCATAGACAAACCTCTAGACGCTTATTTTATGCGCACGCTAAAGCATCTTTATATCATCCATTTATTTTTATTTTGAAAAACTATTTGGTTTATTCTTTGACACATAGTTAAAAAAGGAGAAAAAGCTATATGGCTTTTAAAACCTTTTAAAAGCCGAAAAATGTAGGGCGGAAATATTTAGGAAAAGGTTCTCAAAACCATCCAAAGAGGTTGTGATGGACAAAAGTCAAAACCATATGCTGCAGAATTTGTCTGGCAAAAGGTTTTGCCAACCGTTTAACAGCAACTTGTGCTACTTGGGTATATACTGGAGAACAAAAAAAATGCAACACCAGAAAGGAAAAATATTTTTAAAGTAATTTATTTATATATTAATACATTAGGATGCTCTTAGTAATTGATTACATTTCCAAGAAGATTCCTCCATGATAATCATCAAAAAATTAATAATGAGTGGCACTCGTTTGTTCTATTAGGCATTGAAAAAATAAGATGGCCTATATCATATTGAGGAACAGTCATCCAAATCCTCCTTACGGCATGCCAGAGGTCATCTAAGTTTCCAGGAGAACGTGGTAATCGACTAAGATTGCTCCCTATCACATCCCATACGTGTTCCATAGGCGACAAGTCAGGCGATCTTGCTCGCCATTTCAAAGTATCTATGCCAAGTTCATGTAAAAAGTCCATTGTTTCACGATCAATATGCGGTCTCGCATTATCTTGTTGAAAGTTTGTAGGTAAGGATTTAAACTGGCTGCAGCACTTCATCGATATATCGCCGAGCAGTCAGATTGCCGTTGATGAGGACTAGAGGTGATCTGCTTCCTAAACATATAGCACCCCATACCATGATACTTTGCTGTCTTGCTGTATCACGTTCAACATCAAAGTCTACATTTCGTCTCTCACCTCGAAATCGCCTAACCCTCATGCGTCCATCATGGCCGCCTAAACAAAACCTGGATTCGTCGTTGAAGTTTATGGTATTCCATTCGTCATTCCAGTTTTTTCGAGCTCTGCACCACTCCAAAAGTAAGCACGAAAAGCGGACGGTAAGCCCCCAGCCCCATACCAAGCAATCTTTGATTAACTGTCATCCTTGAAAACACTCGTCCTGTAGCTGCAACTAGAACATCTCTTACTTGGCGTATACTGTCCCGTCGATTTCTGAGAGCAAGAAGTCTGAGATGCCGTAAATCACGACCTTGTAATAATCTAGGACGTCCAGAACCCGCACGACGTCTATAGGTCTCATCATTGGACCACCTTCTCCAAACTCTTAACACTGTTGATGGATTGGCATTAACCCTTCTTGCAATTTCCCGTAAACCAAAACCAGCCTCTTCATGCCCACGATGCGTCCTTTCTTGAAGTCGTTTAAATGATGAAATTGTTGGCGACCGCGAACTCTTGGTATTTTTATTTTTTAAGTAAACTGTAAGCAATCCAAAAAGACCAAAAACTACTACGAGAAAAATGATTTAAAATTTTCATAAAAGGTCTTTTATGTGTTGGTTGTTTTTTAAAGTTAATAGAAAAAATCTGTGAAAAAAGAAAAGATTAGAAGACAAAAAATTTATCAAATATTTCTTTTGAGATAAGGTACACATACAAATAATTTTCATCCAAATAATTATCCATATACATGGTGTTACATTTTTTTTGTTCTCCAGTATATAAGATTTAATTTTTAACTCAAACTCAAAAAAACCAAATGGCGGATCCAAAAGGGCGGATTTTTCTATTTATGACGGATTTATTTCAAATTTGGTGATCAGGTGCAATGATAAAGTTTGGAAAGATGAGAAGTTTGCCTAGATACGACGAGACAAAAATCAAAATAAAAATAGTTAAAAATACTTTTGTATTATGTAGGTCAGGTGACAAAACAATATTTTGGAAAGTTGGTTGGGTCGGGTTGGGTGAGTGGCGGATAATAGATGAAAACTTCAAAATATATAACTCTCGAACCAAAGCTTATGCAGTTTCCAAGGTTAACTTTAATTTAATGTTTTCTAATTTGAGAAAAAAAATAATTTGGTCGGGAGTGGATTGGAGGATAATATAAGTATTTGAAAATTTATAACTTTTAAACCAAAGCTGCTACGATTATCCAGTTTCAGATTTATATTGTTTCCTAATTTTGGAAGAAAAAATAATTTGGTGAGGTTTCATGGGAAGGGTGAAATGTGAAATAGGTGATCCTATGAATATGTCATTTTCAGATTTACGTTCAACTAAATATATACGTTGGTGGGGATAGTTAAAAGGCTAAAAGGGGGCTAATTTATTTGGAAATTCATGACCAAAGCTGCTGTGAACATGAGAAAAAAATAATTTGCGGCGTGGTTGAGGGGGTGAGAGGGGGTCGACATATGTGAAAATTCTTAAGTTTTGATCAAATTTAAGTTTCGTGCGTGTTAGATTTTTCTGAGGCCCCCCGAAAATTTTTTTTTTGGTGCCCCCCTGATCTAGCCCTTTCTACATAAGCACAACTTTTTTAATAATGTTTTAAGCTGAGTATTAGTTTTTGTTGTTATTTTAGGTAAATTGTTTTAATGGATAAATTTCAGAAGTAAAAAATTCTATATGAGATAATAATATGTGCAAAAACAAAAGTAGATTAAAATCAGAGCCTTGTCTAAGAGTATTTACACAGTTGATATGATATCGTCGAGTTGAGCTGTTGGAGAAAAACGACCTGCCCATGATTTGGAACTACACCAACTCTAATCAATTCAATGCTCCAAGGTAACTTGCCATGTAAAAAAGAGATATAACATAAGCGGCACGATATTAAGTGTGACGGGGGTCTGAGCTATATAGAAAAGGCCAACGGAAGGGACCGAATATTCGCGATGTTAAAACTTGTTGGAAACCGGTGTTATAAAGCTCCAAAAATTAAGTAAGATCAGTTGCGGGTAACACGAGGAAGTCGCTGTGGCACATGTCTACTGCATGTTTCAGACATACGGCGTTTTTGATCGCGATTTTTCTTATTAAATGACATAAAATTTTCTTTCAAAAATAGCAACAAAGGTTATTAGTGTAATACACATTACGAATATGTAAAAAATAAATTATGTTTTATACAACATTCGTTAATTTTTATTAATTTTAACACTCGTGGCATATCGGACAAAACGTTTTTGTTTCACCCTTCATTACGACCAGGCCTCCAATGTCTAATGGAGAATCCAGACACCTACAGACCTGTTTCTGTGAAAAGAATGTGACTGCCGAAGTACGAACGCGACTCAGTCATATTTTTTAGTTGAAGATATTGCGTGCTGTACTTGTTCTGTTTCTATATGCCTTGCCCTAAATAATGCTTCCGTTATCGTTCTATTATGTGGCTAACATTATGTTGTTTTTTATTTCTTTTTTAATTTTATTGTACTGATGGTTGCCCTTTTTACTTCGTCTTCTGTAAGCTAATCACAAGATTCCTTTGCTTATTCGAACTTTTTTTTCTTGGCCCTTTTTGGCACAAAATTATGTGCATTTCACGGTGTCGTACTTTTGACATCTGTTCAGTAGATTTATCAAGGTTTGGAAGCGTTTTGTGTAGTTAGACTCTAAGTTCAGTTGCTACCACGATATCTTGAAGTGAAGAATTTTTCTTGAGGGTAATTAGGTTTTTCTAATTCATTGCAGTTTTTGTATTGCCTATAAATTGATCAATAAATTTAAAGAAAGTACCTATCAGAATTGGAAAGGCGATCTTTATGCTCATTTTTACTTAAACCGCACCTTTCAACGATGTATTCTTCTCGATGGTAAGTTTCTGATTTTTTCGTAAAACTATAGGCAAATTGAACTTGATTTTGTTATTATGAGTTTTTAAAAGGACATCCTGTATATAGACAACTAAATTCTAATAAGTCGCATTGTTGATTTTCGACTTTATTTTGTAGTTTGGTAACCACTGAAATATATGTGCGTTTAAGTGGGACTTTCTGTCACTTTTAACGTACTTCTATACATTATATCAAATATAAAAATAAAAAAATAGTTTTCAATTAACGTCAAACATGCAACTTTATATAAAAACTGACGTGCTTGACAAATAAGTACGTACCTTAGATTCTCTGGACACTGTATACTGACACTCTGGAATATGTGATGGCGATTTTTCGCATATTTCGCTACAGACAGGCCAGCCACATTTCGAGCAGGGTCTCCAAGTTTTTTCATTAATTGCTTCACCACATCTATAAAATAAAGCAATCTAGGTAGGTACAGGGTGATTCAAATTGGGCACTTTTATATGGGAGATAGAGAAAAACCATCCCCCTTTGCGAGGTTCAAATTTCAAAGCAAGATTTTGATATGTCCACTCATCTTTGAGAAACGGGGGCTTTTTGAAAAGTCTGCATTTTGGGAGAGGGCCTGTAACTTTGTTATTTATAAAAATTTCTTTTTGGTATGAATTGCTTTTTTGTAGATATTTTAAAGCAGAATCCAGATCTCAAACTGCATTTTATGCGTCAATTTTACTTTTCAAGATTTTTCGCATATTTCGCTACAGACAGGCCAGCCACATTTCGAGCAGGGTCTCGAAGTTTTTTTATTAATTGCTTCACCACATCTATAAAGTAAAGCAACCTAGGTAGGTACAGGGTGATTCAAATTGGGCACTTTTGTATGGGTACTTCTAGCAGAGATAAAGAAAAACCAACCCCCCTTTGCGAGTCCACCCATCTTTGAGCTACGGGCGCTTTTTAAAAAGTCTGCATTTTGGGATAGGGCCTGTAACTTTTTTATTTATAAAAATTTTTTTTTGGTGTAAATTGCTTTTTTGTAGACCTTTTAAAGCAGAATCCAGATTTCAAACTGGATTTTAGCTGCCACTTTTAGTTTTCAAGATATTTAAAGTTACCTTTTTCTTATGAAACACCCTGTTTTTTATGTTATTTTTGTGTTCAGAATTAAATTATAATCAAAATGATGTATCATATGTGATATTTTGGTTAAGTAGTTTTTTAGATATTCAAAATTTTCTATTGACAACAAGGTGGCCATGGCCGTATATGGTTTTGACAATAAAGATAAAGTAGGTCATGCACTAAAGAGCTCACGACTGGCATAATATGGTGTTATAGCCTAATTCTTTTAAATATTTGGAGCAGGCGGAAATTGAGGCTTCTTCATCACAGTTAGGTTGGTATCCGGACATGACCCTCTGCGAAACAAGACCTGGAAAATCATTTTATGGATTGCTTGCGTTCATTCTTTAAGAAATGTAGACCCCTTAAGTGCCCCGTTTATGTATTTATAGTCTTGTTTTTAGTTTTTTTTAAAGATTAAGTTGTTTCAAATGGAGTAGAGTAGGGGTACTTTTTTTATTAGTTATTATTTTGAGATTAATTAGAGTCAAGTATGTTAATTCTTTAGACCTTCTTAATGCCGCTATGAGTGCCCCCGTTTATGTATTTATTGCCTTGTTTTTAGTTTTTTTTTAATGAATTTTTTCAAGACTAAGTTGTTTCAAATGGAGTGCAGTAGGGGCACTTTTCTTTTATTAGTCATTATTTTGAGATTATTTACATTCAAGAGTGTTTTCATCTATTTAGTTATGTAATTAATTAGAATATAAAGTTTAATAGTCCAATAGTAAAATATTTAAAAATATAAATATAAACTTTAAATTGAAATTGTTAGAAGCCTTGTTCAAAATGAAAAATGTAGTAGGCTATGACATATTTGACGTGCCCTTATGAGTTCATGTCTTTACATGAAAAATAGGCCCCGTCTATATCGTTACAATGCAGTGACATAAACAGGTCGCATAAAAAATTCTCGTAACACAGTTAATGTGACGATAATAGGCACTTTTTAAAGGTTCACAATATCGCTTATTTACACTTTACAATATCGGTTAGTTATGGAAACAGAAATTTTAGTTTTTGAAAGTAATTTTTTTAAGGTTTCTTTTGACACACGTTAAAGACCGATGCTTTATAAAAACAATAATTATACTCAAGTAGCACTTAGACGTCATGTTGACGTAAAATTACGTTGGGCCAGATAACCCGACATCGAAGCCAACCGGATTTTGCACCTAAATGTACCAGGAATATAAATAAATAAACCAATTATGCTGTTCGATTTTATTATTTAGTAATTAAAAAATATTGCTTTCTAGACCTAAAAACTGTAAACAGAGATTAGTTTACCGGTAAAAAGAAAATAAAAAACCACGCGCCGCGAAAATTCCGAGAAAATAGCGAAAATAAAAATAAATATTATATTTTTGCCAAAAATTAAAATTTACTAATTGCACTAGAAAATAAATTTAAGATACCAAAAAACGAAAATTTTAGTCCACAACCACTTATTTTGAGTTCAATAAAACTAAAAAATAATCGTATTTTTGAGCGCACCGGCAGACATACTAAGTAATAACTAATTTGGACCGGATCGCCATTTTTCTATTATGGCCATTTTTCTATACTGATTTACGATCAAATAACAACTTTTGACATTTCTTCACCAAAAGTTGACGTATATCATCGTTCCCTTGTCGTCTCTTTGACGGAACAGAATCTGACTTTCAGAGCATGTTAGCCAGACGGCCACTCGAGATATAAGAATCCTGACGTCCAGGGGCATTAACATAACCCTAAAATACCTGGTATTTTTTCCTCAAAAACGAGTTTCTAAACTTGCTTGTGCATTTTATGCTAAAACGTTGACTGTACTTTGATGGAAGCGATCAGTTTTGAGGACAGCTCCATTTAGTTTGTCTGTATAATTGTTACACATTTGCCATCTTGAAATTGGACCGGAGAATTTGGAATGGGCAATATAATATTCACTCGATGTTTACAATAAGTGTTGACTTAAAAATGTTTGTCTTTTTAGGAGAACAAAAAGCTCTACAAGCCTCCTTGATCAAGTCAAGGGTTAGTCAACAAAGATATATGACTGAGTTGGAGGTGTAAACAACATTAGACTGCTTCTCGCTTCTCAGCAACTACGAAATTCTTAATTTTTTATTTCTATTTCTGTCTATTTCCTTTCAAAATGTAGAGAGAGAAGACAAAATGATGCATTACGCATTAGCCATTAAAACTTGAGTAAATAGGCCTTAAGTCTAGTTTCGTCAAACCTACAAGCATAATATGATGGCAACGAAATACCTATAAACATAATATAAGGATATTCAACTTCCACAAAAAAGACAGGTTTGTACTCACTTTAGTTTTCTTTTTTTTTTATTATAGGAGGATGTGCAACAGTTCGACATTGTGGTAACATGAGGAATTTATGAGTGACATTCTAGTTTTAATCAAAATAATATATAAAGTGGACCAAAAAATTTAAACGCGCTATAACTTTGGCTGTTTATAACTTTTTTATCTCATAACCAATTTAGATAATTAATACCTCGGTAGGCGAACAATGTATGGGGCTTTTACCTCATTGACAAAAATTAAGTACAGGGTCACCCCCAAATTTTTCGCAGGGGGTGAAATTTACCCATTTTTTAAAGCTCTCCGCCATCTTGAATTTTTCACATATGTCATATTTTGATTAGTAAGAACTTACGTCTTGTCTTATCATCTAAACAGTGCACCTTCCTACAGGCATTAAAATTTTTAGTCTAAATGCTCCTGATTTAAAATTTGTATAACTGTTTTATCTTGTAACCAACTTAGATAAGTGATACCTCGGTAGGCGAAGAAAGTGCGGGGCTTTTGCCTAATTGACAAAAATCAAGCTAAGGTTCGCATACCAGGGGGGGTAAAATTTACCCATTTTTTAAAGCTCTCTGCCATCTTGGATTTTTGACATATTTCAAATTTTGAGTCGCGTCAGTAAAGTTTTAACTTTTTTCTATAAAAACAGGTAAAAATTTCGAAAATCGGCCGATTTGGTCCAAAGTTATAGCGCTTTCAAAAAGTGACTAATTTTTTGGCCCACCCTATATATCGAGCAGTTAATGACAAATTAATATTACGATATAATACTTACTGTACAATGTAGTCGAATACACATATTATTCTAATTGTTAAATAAGTATTCTATAATAAAAGAAAAGTTTAAAAGTTAACCCAAGGGCAATTTCACGCGTGATGAAGGTTTTTGTCATTTTTTTTATTTTTGTATCTAAGAAACTATAACAACCAAAGTAGTGTGTGGGGTATCTTTAAACGTGTACACTCATTGGAACGCAAGAACTTTTTTCCAAAATAATAAAATAATAGCCAATAGCTAAAATATAGGCAAACAAAATATTACGTTTCATAAGAAATGTCCCATGAGTTATCAAAAAATTACATTTAACTTAAAATCAATGCAAGTAAAGAAAACCAATATCATACCATTTTATTATATCTAGGGAAAAGAAAAATATTTTCAACTCCTAATTTTAAACTACTTTTAGTTTAAGGGAAAAAGCACTTTCGAAACCCATGATTTTTCTCCGTCCTTTTCCGTTTTTGATGTCCCGTGAGTTACCACCAATTTTTCGTTATATTCTGAACTTTGAATAAAAAATGAATATGATTTAATTTTTAAAATTTTTCAGATAAACCCTAATGCATTAAAATATTGTTATTCTGGTATATCTTAAGAGAGAGAAATATGTTCCTCCCATGAGTTATCATGGAATTAATTTTCCTCTAAGAAATTAAAACCTTTATTAACCCCACAAACAATGCCGGCATGGCAAAGTGCCTTACAAATATTGGCATCTATTGGCAATGAGAATTTGACGCAAGGCAATCTGTGCGTTATAAATACCTTAAACATTCCTGTTTGAGCCACCGGCCGAGCGACGGCAACGAATACGTTTAAAATGATGGCAAATACACCCTTAGCATGGTTTAAATGTAGAGGAGCACTGCATACTAAATACCGGCATTGCAGGAAATATTGGCAAAAAATGTATGGGGTGATTCACCATATTTTTCCCACTACATAGCTCATTTATTATTAGAGATAGAAAAATAGTTTAAATACAAAAGTTTATTAGTTCTTCACAAATTTTAAGAAAATTTGAGACGTCCCACACTGGGGTCCCCTACTTTTTGTAAATTTTCTCTAAATTTTTAAAAATATTAAAATTCATCAGTAATTCACGTAAAATATTGAAACTAAAAAGTGGTTTAAATCGAGCAAGTTACACAGAAAACGCATCTCGTATTAAGGGTGATGACAGAGTTATCTTGGGAAAGAAATGCATTGCATACAGGCGTCGTTCATAAGGGTTATATTTTCACACGCCTCTGATGACTATAAAAAGGCAAAGGCACGGCAAAGCGGGGATCACTTAAAAATCAAATTTCATCTAAGAACGAAGCGCTGCCAGTCATCCAGTTAATCAACAAATAAAATGTAATAAGATTATTATTCTGCACCAGAATATATTGATACAAAGTTTAAAGCTACAAAGAATAAAAAATCCAGTATTCTAAGCGATTCAACAACAATCCAGCATGAAGCCGAATCTACGAAAACCACGCCAATTTTCGCCATGTGTGTAAAAGAAACTGGGGGAGGGAATTATTTTCTAAAAATTCAACGTTTTTATCAACTTCTATTCTGTTCTATCTCTTTTTTTAAACATGTTAACCTATGATACGAGATGTTATCTGTCGAACTTGCAAATAAATCATAAGGGCATATTTCTAACACGTCGAACCTACTGTGGTTTAACAACATTAAATACGTGTTAACGTATCAGCACGACTTTTTACATAGATTTTCAAACTGTTCTTCGAGCCTAATAGACAATATCTTAGACTGGAAACTATTTCATTATTTCTTTTGTTTTCTTTTTTATTAATTCTGAGATATTTTTTTAAAATTAAAAATCCACGTTCCCAGAAATTAAGTAACACGTCGGAGACAAGAATTGTTTTCCTATGGCACAAGTAGTGTGGACAGCATGTGCTCCCTTCAACGTGGGAGACCTCCAGGTTCGGGACTGTCCAGGCATGTCATGACATCTATTTTTCTCGAAGATTTCGTGTATTTAAGTTATTTTCGAAAATATTTTCTTACAATATGTAAGAAAACAGACTTAGATACGGTATTGACAATATTAAATGTAGATTAATTAAACAAAGGTGTTGCTACAAAGTTGGTAGTGGGTGTCAGACACTACCAAGGATGATAGCAATACTAATTAATTCTATTTTTTTGGTGTTGCAATGACGCGATCTAGATAATAAGAAAATAACCTTCCGAAATAATGCAAGAAAATTAAGAAGGGAATCTTTAACGTTTTTCATAATAAAAATTATTTTCTAATCTAGTTTTCCTACCATGGGTAGAAAAACAGAACTGGGTACGGTATTGACAATAGCAAAGGTAGATTAATTAACATAAAGGTATTGTTACAAAATTGGTTGTGGGTGTCAGACACAATCAAGGATGATAGCAATACTAATTAATTAATTCTATTTTTTGGGTGTTGTAATAACGCGATCTAGATAATACGAAAATAATTTCCAATTTCTTACAAGTAAAATAATGACCGTGCTGGTAGGTTTCTTTTGTTCATTGTCATATGCCAAAATTAAAGCAAATAATTATTTCTAAATAAAAATAAGTAAACAGCATAAAATCGAAATGTTGTTATTTATTTGTGCAGTTAGGTACAGCTAGATATTTTGATACGGTGTTTATTTGAGCAACCGGGGAATGCTACGGGGGAGTATTTTTTCACAATTGTCTATAAGCACAAAATGGACAATTATGTTCAATATGTTTCTTGATGGTAGTTCCTTAGATTGCTTATTTAAACAACGGGATCAAGATTGTTCAGCAGACCAAAATTTTATTCCGATAACAAAAAGAAAGAACGATCTTTAAAAAAAAGAGAATAGATAAGGTCTAAATGGTAGCGCTTCCAGTTTGACAGATAGCAAGAATCTTGGGTTAAAACGACATAACGTACAGGGTCCACCAAAATAATTATTTCTATTATTTTTATTGTGGGTTAATTTCACGATCACAGCTTGGCCTCTAATTACGGATTCTAAATAAGGGACCCGGGTTGGAGGTGTTTTAAATTCAATAAACATTTTCAAAAAGTCGAATTTAGACATCAACTTTCTTATTTTAAATTGAACACCCTGTATATTTTTTAAAATTTCGGTAGATCTTTTTTTCCTGATTCTTAAAATATACCATATGTAGGGTTTATCTTTAGCGGTTCTCAAGTGAAATAAAAAATAATTTGCCATAAGGGCGATGTGTTAGCCAAGGAAAAATAGTCTAGGTGGTTCTTTGTTCAACACATTGCTCTTAAGGCAACGTTTTTCTTGATAAATATATAGAGTGTTCTATTTGAAATAAGAAAGTTGATGTCGAAATTTGACATTTTGAAAATTTAGATTAAATTTTCTTAAAATTTGTGAAAAACTAAGCAACTTTTGTATTAATTTTTTTTCTATCTTTAAGAATAAATGAGTTATGTAGTTGGGAAAATATGGTGAATCACGCTGTACCACTAAGTGCCAAAACCGCACAAAAAATAAAAGTTTAAAAGTGCACCTCCTTGATTGGTCGGCTCAATAGGGATACAGATGCAAATTCCGATACCACTGATAATTGGCTTTTTCTATCTATTTAAAGTATTTATGCACAAAATAAAAATTGTAATGATTGTGGATTAAAAATAAAATAATGCACATAATTTACGAATGCACATTTATTTTATTTTATCCTTAAACGAACAAAAATTCCTAGAAAAACCAATATGTAATAAATAAATAAATGTTACTATAAACAAAAACTTATACACTTATATTTATATCCTAGCATGAAGACAGGAATGAAAACCATATGAATAATATTTGTCGTCTTGGTCATGCCAAAGATAGAGGAAAATTCTTTCATAAATTGTTTTAAATATTTATTAAGAGGAGGTTTTCCATACCACAGTAAATTGCAACAGGGAAAATTTTATTTAGAATATCTTTGATTGTGCATCAAAACAATAAGGTTTGCTTCAGTTGCTTTATATAATAATTCCTTGGCCAAAAATTTAAAAACTTAGTACTTCCTTCTTCTTGTTATAAGATAAGATAAAGATCTATTCAGCATCTTTTTTCCTGGATGTTCTGCCGCCTTTCCGCTCACAGGCACTCCGTAACCAAGCCTTAATAGCATTTTCAACGACAGAATGAGGAAAAGTTGGTTGACTTCTTAAACGATTTTTCTTTACGGAATCTAAAAAAGTTTAAATTGTGATAAGTGTAGCTGTAAATTATTTTTTTTTGGATAAACCAATATTTTGTTTTAGGAAAAAGTAGCCCTTTTTGCTTAGAAAGTGACAAAATATCAGTTTCTCAAAAAAAAAAATAAAAAACTTTAATCTAGTTGTTTTATTGGCAAGTTCACGTTAAAATAAAAAAATTAATTTAAAAAAAAATCTCAATATATAATAAAAGCGGCTTCATTAGACTATTAACTAAAGACAGCTCGGTTTCACAAGAAATTTGAGGGTCATCAGTCTCTGTGTCACCAAGAGAAATTTCAGTGTCAGAAAATGACTTGGAAGTAGACTGAATTGATGAATCTTTAGATGGCTTGATTCAAAACTTCAACTAAAAAGCCAGTTAACTCTTTTTTGATACAGTATCCTTTAGCCTACTATAGAGGCCATAGTGACACCAAACTGAAAGAAAATTCATGTTTTACCTGTCAATTTGGTTATAAAGTGGCGGCAACAGTAGGCTAAACGGCACTGAAGAGGTAGGAGTTAACTGGCTTTTTAGTTGAGAACGGTTTTGCTCGATTACAAAAGAAATTTGTAAATTATCAGTCTCAGTATCGCTTAAGCATTGTAGATCATGATGTGAACTTTGATTGATTCTTGTAAAATGGTGTCTAGATCATGATTTAATGCTGGTTTCATACAGGCAAATCAAAATTAAAATTAAAAAAAAGTAATTAAAATTAAAATAAAAGTTGAATGAGCTTATGGGGAACAGTGTAGGTATTTATACAGCAGAAATAAAAAGATGGGTAACTTTTAAATTTTATTTTTATCTTAAAACGGATTTGAGCATGCCCCTTTGACGCACATAACCTCACTTTCATTTGTTGTTGTAATTTAAATGGGGATTTTTTGCATTTTTTGGTTTGTTTTTAACAGATATTATTAAAGAAAATAGTTCGTGTAATTCACTTTTGTATACATGTGCAGAAGCTGTGTGCTGATCGGTTCAAAGTTATTTTTATTTGGCTGTATAAACCAGAATTATTACCATTATTTTTTATTTTAATTTTTATATGCCTGTATAAACCCAGCATAAATGACGATTTTTGTCGCTTTAGTGGTAGTTCTGAACATTTTTAAGTCTACTCTAAGCAACACCGTTCTCAACTAAAAAGCCAGTTAACTCATTTTCGTTTTAGTGTCCGTTGGCCTATGATCGGCGCCATATTGACACCAAACTGACATAAAATCCATGTTTTACTTGTCAATCTGGTTATAAAAATGGCAGCCACAATAGGCTAAAGGGCACTGAAGCGGTACGAGTTAACAGGCTTTTTAGTTAAGTACGGTGTTGCTCTAAACCGATCTTATTTAAGAACAAAAGAATATGAGTACTTACACAGTATCGGCTTCCACATCCATGGTGACTTGAAACTCAAACTAAATTTAAGCAAATTTTAAAAGAAAACTTGCAAAACACAAAAAACAAACCACGAAAAGGAACTCACATAGGAAGAATACGGAGAATATTATTAAAATGGCGTCGGCGAGTACGTCAAGTTGTCCAACACCGTCTCAACTAAAAAGCCAGTTAACTCCTACCGCCTCAGTGCCCTTTAGCCTATGGTGGCTGCCATTTTTATAACCAAATTGACAAGTAAAACATGGATTTTCTGTCAGTTTGGTGTCAATATGGCGCCGACAATAGGCCAAAGGATACTAAAACGAAAATGAGTTAACTGGCTTTTTAGTTGAGAACGGTGTTGAGTTGTCAACCGCACGTCAGATGTCAATCGCGAGGGAAATTTAATAAATACGGCGTTCAAAAGACACGATATCCGGCAATGCGTTTGATCGGACCGGAAAGTTGATTTAGAAATGCATGCAATTTTTAAAGGAAAGATTGCGTTTCACTTGGTATGTAAAACACGTTTTTCAGTTATTGGCAAAATAACATAAATTTGCCAATACATCAGCACTAGTAAATAATCATTGGCAAAATAGCGCAATTTTGCCAATAATACTACTGTATTAAATAACTAATTGCCAATAATGCCAATAAAGCAAATCCACCTTACCACCTTTCATTGTTTGTGGGGAAATATATAAAAAATAGCACATAACCAAAAAGCTAGGTTTCTAAGTAAAAGTTAGGGTATACTTTTATACTACATACAACATCAGTAGGTGCGACAAACCGGACTTGAAGTTTTAATATTTCTTTACTACATTGTTGGTATGTCTCCCAGGTCGTCGCCATTACGTCAGTTATTCCAATTATAATTCGTAAATACCCAATTAGGATAGGGATGCAGGCCGACCCCAACGAACGTCATACGTTTTACTACATATTACGTTGTATTTGCGGACGTTTGACCGTCGTTGGCTGCGGTACCTATTACTTATCGACGTCGGCATTAGGAACCTAACTTTAAATGAAGAAAAAAATGCGATAAAATAATGACGTCATTATTTTATCGCTATGCTAAAATACCTTTTCTTAACTTTAGTCTTTAAAGTTGACACTAATGACAGGCGCACACGCAATTTTGGCATTTAGTTTACAAAATTTGTGTTATTTTTGTCCCACAAATGTAGAAACTCTTTCATCAAATCTATTAAATGTTCAATATCCATTTCTGTAATAACTACTGCTTGAAATATTATAAAAAATACAATTAATTTTTACGTTAAAAAAACGTCAACAAATATTTATGCCGATCGCACTTGCGCGGCATGATTTTTCCGTTTTTTTTTCCTGAAAGTTAAATATTGATTAACTTTCAAGGTCATTCCTTAAGGCTTAAAGCAAAAGATACAGCAAAAGTTACGGGAAAGGAAAAGGAATTTAAGCATGAGACAGTTTTAATAGATGAGAGAGGATTTAAAATTTCCAAACTTCTGCCAAAGAAAGTTGTACGGTTTGGGGAGTATTTATTTAGTTTTTTAGTTTGACCTAGTGACTAGAAAGAAAGAAATGGAATCAAACCTTGCAGATTCAAACGTATGCTACAATAACGCTGCCGAAACTATCGAGCCACAAGAGATAAGCGATGACATAAAATGGAAACATGTAAAAAAAAACAAAACAAACCCCAAAATCAATCACAAAACTACCGTTGATGAAGAGATAATGTATATCAAAGAAAACGCCGAGTTTATAAAACGACTAAATCGCCTACACTGCAGTACCACCGCAAAAAATTAAAACTGTGATATCGTGGCGCGTCAGTATCAGTCAAAAGTAAGGGTATTAAAAAAAATACAAATAGCAGCACCTAAAATAAATACACGTCCCAAAGAAAAGGTACCAAGTAAAAAATTAGAGGAACACACAGCTGGACCTCACACAGATGTTTTCTGTAATATATCGGCTCAAAACACCAATGACCTTGCCTACTCGGAGGTCTTTTCTTGTGAAAACGAAGAGTGGGAATTGGTGACTTCCTAACAGAAGCCGCTTGAGTCTCTGTCCAAGTGCCATGAAAGAAGTCTAAAGAAGTCCAATGTTCAACAGGAATCAAATTTTCGAAAGGCCTGCCTATACTGAAAGCAAAGGTAACACATGCAAACAGAAGTCAAATCAACAACAACAATTTAAGATGGTTTATATCAATTTTTAATCAATTCTAAATAAACTAAATCAGAATTGACTAGTGTGGAAAAACCAGAAGTATTGTGTGTTTCAGAACACTGGGTGAGTTTAAATTCTAACTAAAGATAATTTAAAATTTAAATCTATAGAATAGCATTTTGAAATATGTGCTATTGCATTTAAAGTAGACTACTAAAAATCATGTTTACTGTGTCTCTATCGTTCCCCAGATAGGGATGTAGAAATTTTTATAAACAATCGAACCCATGTGATCCTTATTTTTTTATTACAAATACATATTAATACTGGTGATTTTAATATCGACTATAACTTAAATACTAATCAAAGAAGATGCTGCAAAAAAATACGGAGCCTACTAGTGTTTGCATCCGTGAAATCGGTGATGTTTCAGCTACTAAAATCGATTATTTCTTAACCAATATACCACACACCACAATATACCGAAAAAGTAGTAGACTATAACTTGAGATTACCTTATGCAGGGCGGAAACTGAAGTCACAACAAAGAGATCTTTCAGAGAAAGATTTTTCTATCGGTTTACACATGCAATGGTTCAGTGGATAATATTTTTGAAGATTTGTTGTCTACACTTACCTTTGCAGTGGATGTCCAAAAAAAAATTAAATTTTAAAAACAAACAACAGCAAAACATGGATAAATAATGAACTAAGAGAATCAAGCGCAGGTACCACTACTTAAAAGCGACGAATTTTTGAAACACAGTCTTACTTCAGCAATACAACTCTGATAAGAAAAAACATAGAAGTGAATAAAACAAAAAAAGATTATCACGGGAAAATTTTAAACAATACAGAAAACAAGAACAAATAAAAAAAAGTCTGGTGAATTTCGGGGGAAATAAATGGTCGTAAATATAACAAAAGAGAAAATATAAAAGAAATTAAATACATAGAAAAAACCATTTCTGATCAGAGGTGTATTACAAATACTTTCTTAAAATACTTTGCAAACGTAGCAAAAGAGAGTATGGCTGAACATTTTAACAGTGGTTTTTCTTTAAATTGTCAATGACCCAGCAGCCTAACACTTTTATGTACCACCTAATTGATATCACTTTTAGTAACTGGCAGCTTGAATTTTCAGAAAGCATCAAATTCCTAGGTACATTCTTGGATAGAGATATGTCTTGGGAGACTCACTTGGATCATGTTTCAAAAAGGTTGAATTCGGGCTACTACGCCCTTTTGCAACTAAAGCAAGTGCTTGATGGCCACAGCATGTTGAATGTCTATTTTGATTTAATTCGTTCGGTATTGTCTTATAATATTATTCTATGGGAAAATTCCACAAATATTAACAACATCTTCATCAATCAAAAACGAATCATAAGACTTATATATAACTTAAAACCATCACAAACATGTAGAAAACATATTATTGAATTTGGAATACTGACAGTGGCTTCCCTATATAGTTTTACTGTATCATGTTTGTAAAAAAAAAATAAGTAAGTATTTTTGATAATAATACAGATATTCAACAAGATCAGGTAATCTGAGAAATCTCCCATCCATCTATTAAGCAATTTAAATCTGAGTTGAAACATTACCTATTTATTAAGGCTTATTATAATGTTAAAGAATTCCTAGACTATAAGTTATTATAGAAATGACTTTAATTTTTTTTTTGTTTAATCCATCTTTTTTCTTTTATTAATGTTTGTTAGTTCAGTGTGTATTACTTCTTTTTTTCTGATTTATAAAATTTGCTTATTTTGTGTACTTTTTTATTTATTTGATTTCATTTGATTTGATTTGGATATGATTTGAATAAATTCTCCTTCTTTATACTTTCGGAAATCCGGACTAGTCCGGAGTCTTAGTCCCAAGAAAGATTGAGATCTGAGATCTTGCGATCTGCATCTTTGCGTATTTCTTGATCCCGTAGGTAAATTGACAGCATAAAAAAGCAACCATATAACTATGAGATACTATAATGGCCCAAGGATTGCAAAATGTCTAACACTAAACTTTAAAAAACAAAGAAAATCAGGGTTAGCCCTGGGCTAGGCCAAAAATCTAGTTGGCATGCCTGACGCAGTCTGGTCGCGTCTAGAGAAGTTTTTGGCTCTGCAGTTTGTCCAGGCCCTAAAGGCACTAAGGGCGCCCAAGATCACCAACACCCTGGTGGAGGAATGTGCGGATGCACTGGAATCCTTGGGAGAGGGCAAACAAGTGACACTTATGTGGGTACCGGGACATATGAAGGTGCCGGGTAACGAGATGGCCGACGAGCTCGCCAGGATCGGGGCAAGCACCCAGTATGTAGGGCCGGAACCACTCCTAGGAATCAACCAAGAGGCAACTGCAAAGTCGACTCAACAAATGGGTCAACGATGCCATGACGACCGCTTGGAGAGCAGGAACAGGATGCAGACAGACCAAAGACTTCGTGAAGGGCCCGGATGTAGCCAAACAAAAATGGCTCCTGGGGAGATCGCGAAGGGATGCTGGTCTGCTGACAGGTATCATAACAGGTCACAACCGACTAAGGAAGCACATGACCCGGATCGCGGTGGAGAATGACTCGACCTGCCGGGCCTGCGGGCGGGCAGAGGAGACATCTCGACACTGCGAGGCATACCAGAGGACGAGATACCAGGTATTCGGTTTCCCGACCCTGGATGAGGAGGACCTGCACACGCTCAAATGGGACAAAATACTGGACTTTGCAAAAAGAACAGTTAGACCAAATGAGCAAACTGCCAGACCAGTGGTGCAGGCGGTGGATTAGGGGCAGGCTCGGGGTAGGGCAGAAAGGGCCCAGGGAGGCCTACTTGCCGGGCTTCGCGCCGCCTCTTCTCTACTACTACTACTACTTGTCCAGGCTAACTTGATTAGGAGAATTATTATCGCTACAGGTTGTTTTTGGAAAATGCAAGAGCGGGGCCGTTATAGTATCTCATTTATATGAAAGCAACCAACCAAACCGTACAAAACAAAAAAGCGAAATTTGCTGGCGTCCAAACGATCGGAGTCTAAAGAACTAAGTGCCAAAACGCACATTGAATGTGCCTAGATGAAAATGTTTATCATAAGACACTTACCCAAGACAAATCGGCACAGTGACCTGAGAAGGTCCCCAAATTATAGGAGGTTCCTGAAGAATGATTTCACCAGCTTTAATGTCTCGAGTTGCTATTAGATGCCGACCGACTTTGTCATCTTTAGAAACCTACATAAATATAAGGAATATCTACCAATTTTTTTTTTCACATTTCTACATACTAGTCCGGAGTCTTAGTCCCAAGAAAGATAAAAAAACTTCAAACTTGGATGCATCTGAGATTTTTAGTTTTGCTGAAAGAGGGATCTCTAAGCTTTAAAAAAAGCCCGAGACACAACCTCTATGTCATCCCATTCGCCAGATATAACGTCATAAAGATTATTGTTTTCAGAAATTCGTCATACTATGATAATTTTAGATTTATTTGTTTTTCAAGAAAATTCATATGTGTACGAAAAAACCCTAACAAAGTATTTTTCAAACAATAAAATTTCCTTTTGAACCATACTTCACTTGCCATTTTTCGGCTTGACATAAGTGTTCCAGAACCGTATTAAACTGAAAATTGTTGATAAATCCGTATATAGAAAAATATTGCGGTTTAATTTTATTTTAAATAAAATCTATATGTTTGTGGCGGATTCATAATGTCGAAACTACTTTTTTGGCGAAAAACCCAAAAAAAGTAGTTTCGAGATTAATTTTATTTGTCTGATCAATATTATATTTTACTTAGATATTTTTATTGTTTTGTTTTTTGCAAGGAAGATTATAAAAAACATGCAAGATGTCATAATGACGTCATAAAATTTAAATTATGTTAAGTATTTTAACCAATTTCATTTTGTTTTTTAGCTAAATCTTATTTCATAAAAGGATCTCGGAAAAAACTAATACAAGACTTGGCTACCCCCTAATTTATGGCGCAGTACAAATGATAATAGCTATTGTTATTTAATCAAAAATATATTTAAAATAAATTGAACTTTATTTTCCCTGCATTGCAATTACACGCACATAATTAAGTAATTTTAATTTATTCCTTGAACATTTGCAAAAACGCTTACTTACTCCTGTAAACCGTTAGCGACAGTTGGAATAGTTGACCACAGACCAATTTTTTTTTAAGGTTTGTAACATAGAAATGTATTACGTATCTAAAATGTGGCTTTTGGGCCCAGGCTTAATAATGACTACAGTGGCTTACAATATATTTTTCCGGCGGATATTTTATGATAGGTGGGTATTTTTTTAAAGTGCCACCATCTGGGATTTGCAAGAAATGTCGATTCTGAGCAAAAAATTTGTATACATTGACGCTTTAGCCTTTTTTACAAAAAAACTAATTAATATAATAAATAATATCTAAACAATAATAAAATAATAATAATAAAACATAGTCTCACAAAAAATTTTCTGCACAAAATTTTTACTTTTGAGTATTCAGCTTACTATAGAACTACACCTCCAACGTCGGGCCATAATTTGGGTTTTAATAGTTTTTGTAAACGTGCGCCACATAAGTCAGCAAATAAAAGTTAAAAAAAAAAAACTTTCGATTTCTACGCCAGACCTCAGATTCTTTACCACTTTTATACGCTTGTTTTGTAGAAAGTTTAATGGTCCTAATTGTGGTGCATATTAATTTTCTTTGTTACGTATATGTCAGGTTAGAAAAGAAAAAAGGCGAAAAAAAGTGGAAAACTTTTAATGCGAGTATCATGTAAAAACTACCGTACGCCTCTGATTCCAATAAGCGTATAGTCCAATTTTTTGATGAGCGGACTGACGTCATTTTTGCCCCTGAAAACGTATTTCTTGGTTGTCAACAGTTTGCATATCAAATAATTTGTTGCTGTCAGTTTGGAGTAACAGTTGAAACAATCAACGACTTGACTTTTTTTTCATATTTATTGTCGCTGTCTAAAACAATGTTTCAAATTGAGATCGAAAAAATTACGTCAGTCCGCTCATCAAAAAAATTGACTATATATTTTATAAGCTCAGTGTTTCAGAAATTTTTTAAGCTTTGATTTACTCCTCTGCACTTTTTGTGTCAGATAACTCTAAAATCACTTTTCTAGCAGATTTATAAAGAAGTACACCTTTTCCAGTATCTTTTACATGTAAAAATATAAAAAAATTATGGTATGATGTTTTTCTGAAAAGTTTCCGATTTACTTTATTCTTAAGATGCCAGTTAGTACTTAGTGATATTAATATTTCATGGTCCTTGGGGTTCGATGTAGGGCGATTTCCGTTTTCGTGACGTCATAACTTCTAAACCCGTTGACATATAGCTTGTGTCTCGAGCGTGGTTTGAAGCTCCAGAAAAATTTGGTGTACCAAGGCTCAATCAAGATACACCCCCCCCCCCTCTCAACGAAGGTCAATTTGGATAATGTAAAAGTTATGTACTAATTATGTACTAATTTAGTCCCCTTTTAAAAAATGTTGTACTTAATGAATAACGGAGTTATTCGCACTTAAAAGGGGAGGGGTCTGGCTTGGCGATAATCTGCACCCTCCTAAAGTTTATAAGTCATAATTTTGTACTATAATTATGTACTCCTAAAGAAGGGTACTTTTAGTTTACAAAAACCATCGGTTTTTAAGATTTTGGTATGGGGTGTGTAGCTTTTTTTTGTCCAATTCTAAAAAATTGTCTCTCTCAAGATAACTTGACTTTTGGGGTGTATGCTACACACCCCATAAAAACAAAAAAAAATTTATCTTGAGGGTAGGCAATTTTCAAGAAGGAGTCGAAATAAGTACATAATTAGTAGCAAAT
Organism: Oxystoma pomonae; assembly: GCA_963921995.1. Lineage (NCBI taxonomy): Eukaryota > Metazoa > Arthropoda > Insecta > Coleoptera > Brentidae > Oxystoma > Oxystoma pomonae. The sequence goes on from OY998168.1 coordinate 57,826,681, forward strand.
TATGGCATAATTACTTTTTTTTCAAATCTCTTTCCGAGGCAGAGGGTGGTGTGCCTTGATATTAAGCTACACATCCCATAAAAACAAAAAAATGAAGTTATCTTGAGAGTAGGCAATTTTCTAGAAGGGGACGAAATTAGTACATAATTAGTATCAAATTCTGGCATAGTCACTTTTGGTCGAATCTCTTTTCTAAGCAGGGGGGGTATACCTTGATATCAAGCTACACACCCCATAAAAAACAAACAACAATTTTAGGGATCGATGGTTTTTGTAAACTAAAAGTACCCTTCCTTAAGAGTACAACTTTCAGTAAATCTGTCTCCTAAGCAAGGGCAGCGTGTAGCTTAGCACCAGCCGCCTCCCTTTCAAGTGCGAATAACTCCGGTATTCATTAAGTACAAAATTTTTTAAACGGGGACTAAATTAGTACATAATTTTTACAATATCAAAATTGAGTTTCGTTGAGGGGGGGAGGGGTGTAGTTTGATTGAGCCGTGTACCAAAGGGTTGCCATTCGTCTTAGAAAAATGCAAATGAAACCTTAAGCTATTAGCGTTGTAGAGCAGGTGATCATGCAACATTATTAGTTTTTGGTGTAATTTATTTGAAAGATTCCCTTTAAGTCGTAAGTTTTGGTAGGCTTTTGCACTACCGTCAATCGAAAAATGTAAAAAAAATATAAAAAATATGTCCTAGCTCAAATTCACTCACTACCCACTGAAACGTCATAGGGTGTTTCATTTGAAAATAAAAAGTTAACCGCTTTTAATTGAAACTGTAACAGTTTGAAATGTATCAATAGGACTCGGTATTGAGAGACACAAAATTTTAGAATTTTTGCATTTTATTTCAGGAAAAAAAAAATTTAATCCCAATCAAAGTAAAAAATCGTGTTACTTGTTACCGGTGCAATGGAACTATATACATTCATCCGAGAGAAAAATGTTAACTTTATTTTAAATGTTAAACTTTATTTGTAATGTGTAAACTATATACATAAAAAACTTATAAGCTATGTGGAAAAAGAAAAAAAGGTCAACTTATCCTAAGTCATAGATCTAAGTAATTACCTATAATACTAAAAAAAGTTCACAAATCAGTTAAAACAGTAACAATATGTAAAAAATCAAGACCTAAAATACAAAACATATATGGTAAATTATAGATAAACTAATAGAGACTTATCGGTACATAAAGTCGGCATAGCCTGACTTTAATAAAGACGGCACTAATTTTGATAATTCCGCACGAAGTTTAAATGGATTCATCTTTGCTATCTAAATATTGTCGACTTTCATAATATTTGTGCCTGCCTCTAATAAAGGACGGCAACCTTCGTGCGGAACTGTCAGAAATAGTGCCGAGTCAGGCTATGCCGATCTTAAATACCGATAAGTCCCTATTTTGAACAAAAAACAAAGTTAAAGTTATTTTTCAAATATCACAACTGGTAGCAGAAGAAAAAATTATTTTTTACATGCAAATAAACTTAATTTAAAAGTTGCATTAACAAATTCATTGATATTATGAAAAACTCCGACTTGAAGTAGTGTTTTTTAGGCTTTATCTTGAAAATTCTTTCCTCAGTAATGTCCGTTATTTGAGGTGGAAGAAAATTTAATATTTTAATTCCCATGTAAGTTCGTGATTTTCGATTAACATTTAGGTCAAATTGAGGAGGAATAAGAGCTATGTTATTTTTTCTGTGATGTTTGGGAACATCGGAGTGAGTTGATATGTCATGTCTTTTTTTGTACAAAAGTAGTGCTGTCCTATGTACTAAAGATTTGTTAGGGTGAATATCTTATATTTTTTTAAATGTTCTCTGCAAGAATGTTGGTTGGGAAGAGAGAAATTAGAAGGAATGTGCTTTCCGCTTCTATAGAAATTCCCAGAACTCTACTCCATATTGAAGGAGGATATAAAAATAGTCATAGTACACTGTTCTCACTTCTTGGCCAATATTTTGTTTGGCCGTTTTTACGGCATAGATGGCACTGCAAAGCGACCTATTGAGATGCTCGACATGATGTTTCCAGTTAAGCGCTTGGTCAATATTTTGTCTAGCCGCAATACACACTCCCAAAAATCTAAGATTTTCCTGTGATTTAATCTCGCCACCTGTTGTTTAAATACTAAGATTTCCTAGTTTTTTTATTTGGCTGAAAAAGGATACTACAAGTTTTATTTACGTTTAGAACTAGTTTGTTTGCAGCAAACCATTTAGATAAAAATATTTTTGCTGTCATCGGCAAATTGTGTAAGTTGCAGTTCAGGAAAATTTACCGTGAGATAATTTACATAGAGAACAGAACTGGACCTAAAACAGAACCTTGTGGTACACCGCAGTTAATAGTTCTTGTGTTTGATGAGAAATTTTTAATAAAATTTTCTTCAAGATATTCTAGTTCGACATAAGCTTTCCAGTCTTTAAGGTAGGAGATAAAACATAATTTGTTAGGATTATGGATATATTCCATTTTTTCCACGAGTATGCAGTGATCAACGCAGTCGAACGCCTTTGACAGGTCGTAGAACATAGCCAGAGGGTGAGTTCTCTAAAATATTGTTAACGTTCTTGTATTTAACGTTCTTGTATAAGTTGTATAACGCCTGTGTAGTGCTTAAATGTTCCTGAAAACCATATTGATTCTTGCTTATAATGGAGTTTTTGGCAAGATAATCTGCTAATTCTAGTTTGGCAACAGATTCCAAGACCTTGGATATACACCGAAGCCAAGAAACTGGCCTGTAGTTTTCAAATTTACGAGAAATGTTAAAGGCTTTTTTTTAACAAACTAGCATTTCTCTTTACAACCGTCATATTCAGTGCTGTGTCTGCCTCCGTTATTTGTGAAAATTATTTTTTTTCTTAGATAGTAATATTATGGAGCACTGTCTAGGCTTGCCGCAAGTGTTTTAAGAACGACCTCAAAATAATCAGCAAAAGCGCTGGCGACTAGTGATGGTTCTAAAACATTTTTGTTATTATTTTAATAGGTTTTAAAAGGATCTTTTTAATGGTGTTCCAAGTGTCTTTAATTTTGTTATTTGAGTTTTAAATCTGATATTTGTAGAATGTGTTTTTAGAACTTTAAATGGTTTGTTTTAAAATTTTGTAGAAACCTTAACATGCAGTAAAATGCATGTAAATATGCAGATGTAGAAAATTGCTTTCTTCATAAAATTGGTGAGCGTTTATTTTTGCAAAATGTCTTAACGCCTAAGTTTAGCCATCCTCTATTTGACTTTTTTGCTTTAGTTTTTTTTAAATGGCAATGATTTTTGAAAACAGTGATTAAATAGGTCATTAAATTGTTGAAAAGCAGTATTGACATCTGTTATTTTACAAAGACTATCCCAATTTGTATGTGCAAGCATTATTGTTTTTATTAAAAATACAATTTATGTTAAAGCGTTCACTCAAATTCGTGCCTTGATGGCAGAGAATAGTGACAATTTGCTCCCTATGATCAAAGTCCATGATACCCATGACATTATTTGAGGCTGCACCATTTTTAATTCTTGTCGGTGTGTCGATAAGAAAAGAGAATAATAAACAAATCGATAGTCGCTCGACAGCAGTTTTTTAGGTATTTTCGTGTTCAAAATGGATGTTTAATCACCGCAAATAAAGATCTTGTATTTTCAAAATATCACCATTGAGTGACCTATAAATAGAGACTAGTATGATTTTTATATTTCCACTAATCACGGAAACATACTAAAAATCAATCTCAACATATTTTATTGTAAGTAATAAGTTTTCGATTTGTAATGGTGCTAACGTAAATACCATTACTCCACCGGCTATATATGGTTTTCCTTACAGAATGATCCGACCCGATGGTATCTAGACAGTATAGCAGAATACTCTTCTCCTTCTAGAAACCAGTGTTCTGTTGATACATACTATGTGTGGCTCTGAAAATGATGATCTTCCAACAGTATGCTGAATGTGTCTTGTTTATTCTCCCTACCTTGGATATTGTAGTGGCAAATTTTGAGCAATTGCAGATATTTTGGCAGACTGGCTGTTACTTTGCGTGGAGTTGATGAAAACTGGTTGCTTATCCTCGAGGTCGCGAGTACCAAGTGTTGCGAAAATATCGTTCTGGATTCTGTTGATTATTACTTTCAAAGTTGTTTCGGAATTGTTGATTTTTTTCAGATAGTCTATGCACATATTTTTTAAATTCTAAACTTCCGAGGCAAGTTTTTGTATCTCATTTTTTGATGAGTTTACTAAATCTAAAATGTTTGTTGTAATATCTGTAGTAAAGGAATTTTTCTGCTGTATTAAAAGCGTTGTGATAGTTTTAAGCATTTCCTCACAATGCTTCTGAGCTTTAGCTTCTAGTTTTGTTTGTTAATTTGTTTCTCTAGTTTAAGTATTTTATTGTCTTTTTTTATGATTATTTTTCTATATTTGCTATTTTATCTTTCAGTAATTTATTCTGCTTTTCTAGTCCATCTTCGGCGTTTTTGCAGGTTGGACAGAGAAGAATCAAAGCTCTTGTTTTCAAAATTATAGCGTCGATTTCGGTTGGTCTAATGTTTGCGCAATCTTAAGTAAGTCACAGGTGCGCTGAAAACCACATTCTTTATTTTTTGTGTGTCCAAGGAATCTAATTTTATGTTTTCGATATTGATATTTGGCTTGATATTTGGGCAAAAAACTTTAGTATTTTTGTCACAGATGACCTGAGACGGCTTGCGATCACTTTATTTACCATAAACGAACAAAGTTAGAACAAAATAAACACTACTTTTATAACATAACTAAGTCTTATTTGATTAGAAAATAGTTCACGAATGTCCACTGATTCCTATATAGTATAGCTATTTAACTTTTTAAAATTTTTTAGCACTTTTTTCACTATTAATTTTACATTTTTATGCAGCGAAATTAAGTTAAGACACACGAAGTTTTCGTTGGACTACTTGGATTATAGAATCGTATACCCCTATAATATAAAGATTTATAGTTTCAAAATCAAAATCAAATCTTTATTAAGGCATATAGCAATTACAGTTGAAATTTTATAATTAAAGTTACTAAAGTGGCAAAGGTTTCATTATTCCCAGGGTTATATAGGTATTACTTATCACAATTATCACTTATTTATTAGGTTGGTACAAAAATAAAATCAGTAGGTAATACCTTGTAAGGTTTGCACATTTTTTTATGCTTTTTCCAGTCACTCTTCTGATGCTCTCTGCAGCAGTAATTGACACCATGACAACCTCCGCATTTTTGGGGAGCAGGTTTAGAACACACTTCACAAAAGGATGTTTCTTCCAACATACTGTTTAAATAACTATATTCTTGTATTTTAACTTATTTTTTAAATTTGATTTGAATGTCTAACAACGTTATTACTAGTTTATTTAAATTAAAACAATAAATTGAAGATAATCATTAAATAACTGTATCTAAACTACTTACTCGTATAATATATTGTGACTTCCCGAATTAGAAATAGCAAATCTAAAAATAAAATTTAGTGCAGACTCAAAACGTGTTGTTGATGAAAGCTGGAGAAATTTAGGTTTTAAACCTATTTGAACAGTAGTATAGTAGAACTAATTGTAATTTTAAAAGTTTAGCAAAATTTGCATTGGAAGACTGATCAGAAGCATTAAAAAGTTAAAATATCCACAATAAGCAATATTTACAGAAAAAATCTGCATAAAATAGTTGATAATTGTTTTGTAAGTCCAGTTCTTAAAATGAAACAGACGTTCTACTGTTTATTCATTTTTTAAACAAAACTCTTGAATACGTTGATTTAGATATGGAGAAATCAGTTTCATCCTGCAAGGGCAGTAAAAAACAAACCAACCTAATTTTTATATACCTCTTTAGAAAATAAATCCACTTTTCATTCCATTTTTTTTGTTGGTAAGTTATATTTATTTTATTGCTTTTAGGACTAAAAAAACTAAAACAAAATTATTTTACCAAAAAAATATTATAAATATTTTTTTGCTTCTTGCAAAAAAAAGTCAAATAGCACTGCTTTTAAATGCCAAACTGGGTTTAAGGGATATTTTTTGAAGAGGATATCGACTCTTCGTACTTTTTTGTATTCAAGTATAACACAACAAAAAAAAAGTCGGGAATTTTTTTGAAAAACTGGTCAGAGAAATCCAGAATATTTGAAATTGGAAATCGCTCAGCAGTTTTGTCAAATCACCATCAAAATTTTACACACACTCAAACATAACAAAAAAATAGGTTCCTAGACGTAATAAGATTATGCCGACCTTTGGTAAATTATTCATAGCCGAAATTTTTAACCCTAACTCAGCTGCCATAAACTTAATTTAAGTAGAGCGCCCTATAGATGGTAGTCTTCTGTTGGATTATACAAATATATGAAAAACTAAATCTACCTTTTGTATTTCGTCACTTTTACAACATAAAACACACTCACCCTGCAGTACTGTAAAATAATGTCGTCCATTTTCTTATTAAAATCACATATTATCTTCTGACTTTTAATAAGATATATTTAACTTATAAAAGCCCAACAAATTATACTTTTTTTCTGCACGAACACACACGCACCTCTCTTTACACGTGAAATTTTATATCCCTTTTAGTTATTAACTAATGTGTAACCAACATTATAGTTGTTGACACAGTATAATATAATTTTGCTGTAAAATAATATAGGTATTGTTTATATCCTTGGCTTTGGGTGTAAAATTTAAAAACCGCATCATGATTCAGTATTTTAATTTATGCATAACCTACTTCCCACGGTTTATTACCATCTTAATCTTTCACATAATAAATGAAAAACTTAAAATTCAACTTTGCGATATATTGATCCTATCTTTCTTTACATTTTGTGATGTAGTTTATATTCCATGTCTAACACGACTGGAAGATAAACAAAGATTTCAGACGGTTCAAAAGAGTTGTCTTCGTTTTGTGTTTGGAGTCAGAAGATCAAATAGAATCTCACATAAACTAAAAACAACAAATTGGCTGAATATGTCCAGAAAGCGAAAACTTCATTGCGCATGTTTGTTTCACAATAGTATATTACATAAAGAGAGAAGAAAGTGACATTTCACACGAGCGTGAATGTTGTGAACGAGGTGCTAGCCGAGTGAAACAACACGCGAGTGTAAAAAAGTTATTTTCTATCTAGTTGTGTACGCTATTTTTCCTACGACCACTTTAGGATTTAATTCGTATTTTTTATTATTATTAAATTTTTTTCATTTTCATCTCAAGAGAAGAAAGTATTTTCTCCTCTAGGCACGAAAATGGTTTCAGTCTATTTCCGACGCTTCTACAAATCATAGCTTACTATAGATAATTACATTGTTTGGATGGTTTGCTGTCATTCATTTTCGTCACTAGAGAAAAAAAGAACGAAAATAAAATTGATATGCGTGTGAAATATGTAAACTTTCTAAGATCAAAATAATCCTAGATCTTCTACTCATATTGATGAGGAATGTCGCAAATTCAAAATCTAGGAAAAAACATAATTTTTTTCTGAATCCAATTATTTCCGTTTGAGCGTCTCGCAAACTAAGTTTCCATCATATATAGACTGGTAGTACATCCAACAGCGACGGTAAGTGTCTTTTGTATAAATTAAAAAGAGAAAACGGAAAAAATTATCTTTCTGCATTTCTCAGCAAAAAAAACAAATTTTCACAACTAATACTAATTTAAACTCAGCTTGTGCTTTTAGTTTTAATGTAATTTTTAAAACTTTTGCATTTTTAGAAAGAACAAGGTTTGAAGATATTTTTAAGTTATTTTAGGTTACCCCGCACGCTACCTGATTTTAAAAAAATGTAAAAATAAGTAAAAACCTAAAGTGCAAAAAAAAAGAAAATTGTCTTTTTTTAATTACGAACACCACTGGTGCCACAATAATTAACCTGTTAAAATTGCATTTATTTTCCTAGACGGGGCGATCTGTCCCCTTTATAATGACATACTTTTGTCAAAAGTAGATAGTACAGGAGATATTTGCAAAACCAAACATATGCGTTAACGTATTAAAAATATAGAAAGTCCGCAGTCCTATAATATTTTACACAAGTATTCCTCACCATAGTTGCAAACAAACCTGGGACTTTCATAAAAGTTACACATTTTTCAAGTTTTTGAAAAAAAATAACGGACTTAGTGTTTGTAATGTAATTATTTAAAATATTTGCCTTATTCACCTATTTAAAATTTTACTAGTTCAGGAACTGATAAAAAAGTTTTATTCAGATGGCTGCTATAGAGTATAACTTTTGAAAGACTTATATTTTTTTACAATGGATTTGGCATCCGAGAAACCCCTCAGCCGACGTTTACATCATTATCTTAAGCCAACGGACAAGGGAAATATAAGGTAACAGAGTTTTGGTCGCACTTCCGTTCCAAATTTTGCTTTGGCATTAGGCAAATTTACATTAGGTTAGTCTAAAATACGTTATTTTCCGATTGTTACATAAAATACTTCTTTCACTTAGAGATAGATTTCCTACTTGAGACTTCTATTATAAAAGTTAACAGAAACTTTTTTACTACAAAAAACAATACTTTGAAAATCTGCTATGTGTTTAAATTTATATGACCGGTTTTTTGACTAGCGCTATGTAGGTATTGTTATTGTCTTTGGTTACCTACATACATAGGCAAAATACTTTATTTTTAGTTTTAAGAATTTTTTTTACTTGACTATATAGGATTGATTGATCCCTATTGCCTAAAAATGAACCATAATATGTATATTTTTTGGTATTGCTAACATTTAAAGATGCTTAGATAGCTAGTTAAAATTAGGTACTTACGGTTAGAGGTTCTTTTGAGGAAATATTGAGTTTTCTTTAGTTAGGAATTTGTAAAGTTGTTCTAAAGCTACGCCTACGAATTATCGAGAAATTTCTACGTTCTTCTAGATTTGATGCTAATTGTTAATTTTTGATAGATTCTTGAAAACTCTCTTCTAGAATTTTCACACTTGTCCGACCGCGTTCGATGAGGTTACACGCGCGTGAACTTGGAGAAGCGGTTAGTTTTTGAAAGTCATTACACTGAGAAAAATATCCACTAATCCTAAGTAAGAATTCATTAGCCCCAAGGAGAAACTTCATTTAAATATGAGACAAGTGAACTGTCTACTTACCGTAAGTAAAGTATCTACTAACCGTTACTAAATCTATAGTAGCGCAAAACCAGTATAACCCCTAATATATGGCTTTAAATACAATAAAAAATATATTTTTGAGCTCTAAAAACCATTGACAAATCATTATAGGTATGCATTATTATTAGGATGCATATATTTTTCCGCATGATTATTCAATATTTGATGCCTTCACTTGTCCTTACTGGAAAAATTCACTAACCGTAAGTGAAGTGAAGTGATTATTATCTCTTGTCACGGATCGATGACAGCCTTAAAATTTTGGCAGGGTCCAAGTAGTTTTCTACATTGAGGATAAGGAAGACAAGAAGACAGCATTTACTGGAAAAGGACTGTATTCCCTAACACACAACGTTCCCGGAACGTTTCTAACGGCATTTTCGGAACGTCTCAGAGAAACGTTCCAGGAATGACCACCATGGAACGTTCCAGAGAAACGTTCCTCAAAGCGGGGGACCGTAATATTTTTTATTGTAGAATTGGTAGTATTCTATGTAAAGAAAAAAGTCAAATTGTGGTGTAGTAAGAATTAATAACAATGATTTTATCAAGAATCCAAGGAACTTTTGCCAAACGTAAATATTTCTATAGCGGCAATGGCTCAATTTAAGGCTTACGGTATTGGCCTGGCGATTAAGGTAAAGGGTTCGACCCCGTTATTGCTTCCACTTTTTTTATGTTTTTCGTTCTTAGGCTGTATTGTGATCGTTTGGTTCGAAAGAAACGTTCCTAGAATATCCTTGGAAAGTTTTGTTGTTAGGTTTAGTTCAAGGTACTCGCCGTGCAAGAAACGTTACACATAATTTTTTCAACGTTGAAAAAATGGAAATATTGTAATGTTAGCAAGTTTATCTTGCATTCATGTTGAAAGTATGTGGATCGGTAAACGTTGTAAATGGTAAATTGTATTTACGTTAAATTGACTACATTTATTCAACATTGAATTTTATGGAACTTTTTTTTTTTAATTATGACACACCATTTTTGCAATCCTTTTTTTCCTTTGCCGCAAAAAAAGTTCTAAGACAGGAATAAAATTATGATGTCACACCTTGAGGGAGCCTTCCTTCAGCCATGGAATACAAAAACGGTTGGTTGCGCAACCAAACGTCCACAAAGGGTTTATAATCTGTGCAAACGTCAATTGCCGTCATGATCTCCCATATGTTTGTTTGGGAAAATTTTGTTGGGAAATTCATCAGAAAGGGGTAAGGTAAGTTTTAGAACATACATTATAGAGTCAGATTAAATATGCGAAAAATATGGAGATAAATATAAGTACCTAGCTACAGTTAAGTCAGCGATAATGAATCAATCTGCTCTACTATAGCCAAAATGTTGTGGTGAAAAAACTCATTTTCACATTAAAACAAACAAAATTAAATCGTTATTAAAACTAAAATATCATATAACCTAGCCTAGCGAAGTCAAAAGAAAGGCTGACCAACTCAACCTAACAAATTACCGGCTTCCCTTGTATACCTAAGGGTCGATTTATGGTGCCAACATAAGACAAAGTGCAGATTTTACTGTAATAAAAATGTGTACATTGGCTCCTTAAATCAAGTTTTAAACTAAGGCTGTGTGTATTGGAGTCATACTGGAGTTACGACAGCCGTTTTTGATGTTGGATTGCGTTGGTCAGTACTTTTGTGTGGGGTTGTGTTGTGTCCCTAACAGAAAAAAAATCTCTACTCTTAAGGTATTCATAAATTTCGTAAAAACTCGATGACACGTTGATTGCAAAGGAGGCACTTTTGGCAACTTTGACTGTAGGTTGCACCAGTTTATCAAAGGGTTAAGTATCAGCACTAGAATTAAAATATGGAGGATGGGTTAAGTGCCACCCTGTTGGAATCAATTTACATTGGAGTATTAATTTTTCAATTCATCGATTTAATCATTTAAAAAAGTGCGTTTTTTTGGGCACACCCTATAAATTATTTAATGGGTAGGTATTTTAAAAAAAGCAAAATCAAACTTTTTAAATTCGATTTAACTCATGGTCATGGTCATACAGTTAACAAAGTTATAAATAATATAAGGTTTGACCAAAGAAAGTTTATTTTAATTTCTTTGCACTTGACCCATGTTTCCTGTACAGATAAGCTAAAAGTTCACTTTTAAACAAAGTCAACGAGTCCGAGCGTTTTGGTCCTTTGTTAGTTTTTGGTTAAAACACCCTGTATATAAATACTTAGACGTTGTTAATAACAAAAAGTGAATATCGTGTCCTTAAATAAAAAAAAGTAACTCTTGTGTCATATCGGACAAAGCGTTTTTATTTCTCACTTCATTACGACCAGGCCTCCAATGTCTAATGGACTAGACACCTACAGACCTGTTTCATCCTTATTAGAAATCGTCAGCGAGTCTTAGGATTGTAACTGGCAGTTGAAGCTACACAGGCAACATGCATAACTCTCGAATTTAAAACAAAAAGTTCGTAATCCGCAGAAACCTGGTAAGGTAAGTGAGGGGAGGGTAATTTGAGCGTGTTCCGAAAATATCGTACATAATAAGAATTACCGAAATATTGTTCGAAATGTAATATGCGCACATCTCGCAAATATATAGAATAATTTAGGTGGGGATAACCCTTTAGCTGTAGGCATAAAAATTAAAGTTTATTTGCTTGTCAGATATCGTTATCATTTTTACAATTTTTTTTTCTGATATTAAAATTGTGGTTTAAATATTATTTTGTATTAAGGTTAGTCTAAAAGATTTAAAATTTATTATATATTATAAAATTCTGTATTTTTATTTTTTGTATAACTTTCGTTGGGATGGGTCCATAGTGGAGAAATAAAAAACAATATCGTTCCTATTCATTTATAAAAACTTATGGCGCGTTGATGATCACTAACAGGGGTGAAAAACCCCGTATATATTCTTATGGTACTCTTTTATGGTGGTGTATTTTATCTAGTTTGTTTTTTGCCATAGATTCCTCATAGTAAAAAGCCCAAATGGTGGATGGACTGTGTCTGAAATTAGTTAGTGGTAAAACTAGTGGAGGAAGTCAAAAATCCAATACTAAAATTCTCTTTTCAGCCGGTATATGTTCTTGTAGTGGTGTATTTTATATAATTTGTTTTTTTGCTATTGATTCGTCCAAGTAAAAAGCCCCGAATAAGTGGTAGAACTAGTGGAGGAGGTCAAATATCCAATAGTTTTTCTTTTGGTAAAATTCTCTTTTTTATTTATATTTAACTCCTCTATGGACATTGAGAATGTATTTCTCATGTTGTTGTTTATTTGTTTAATAGGAACCGGACTAAATTAATATGTATTTTGTATCCCAAAGTAAAAGTGTGTGGCCTGAGATTAGAGTGCTGAATTCTGTGAAAGATAAACTTTATGTCTGTGGTTTATACGATAATTTATTACAAAATAAATTAAAAAATATTGAAAAAAAGTTAACTTTAATCTTTACAGGATTAAAATGTGATTTTATACCGTAGAAAGGAATTAGATATATATTTTTCGTTTCTGAAGTACATTTAAACGTTATTTAAACACCACCGAAATACCCAACACAAATATCACTAATAGCACAGGATATTCCAGGGATATTCCAGTAAGGTGCTGTGAATGCCTGAATGTTCTGGCACATTCACAGTATATTCGTAGGATGTTCCAAAAACGTGCCCTGAATAACTTTCAAGTTATCACATGAACAGCACATTTAAAGAACATTCTTAGAATATCCTACCTAGTACATTCAGCGAACATTCTATGCAGGATATTCCGGGAATGTTCTGTGAAAGTCCGAAAAATGTCCTTTTTTGGACATTGACGGCACATTTTAAAAAAATTCTTAGGATATCCTAAACAGTACATTCAGCGAATATTACATGCAGAATATATCCTGAATGTTCTACTAAAGTCCTGAAAATGCCCTTCCATTTATTTATTGACAGCACATCGAAAATACGTTCTATGGATAGAAAATTCAGCGAATATTCTATGCAGGATATTCCGTGAATGATCTGCCAATTTTCCTTTTGGATATGGACAGCACATTTAGAAAACATTTTTACACATCCTGAACAGTACATTCACCGAATATTATATGCAGGATATTCCCCGAATGTGCTGGTAAAGTCCTAAAAATGTCCTTACATTTGCACATTGATAGCACATTTGGGAGATATTCCGGAAATATCCTGGGTAATACATTGTGCGAATTTTCTAGTCAGGATAATCTACCAATGTTCTACGAAAGTCCTAAAAATATCACACAATATTGTAACGTTTTTTATTCTAACAGCTACGGTAAAGATTTTTTTCGGGATATTTTTATCTGTCGATGCAAGTTTTATTTTTTGTTGGCCTAAAAAAATATCATCAAATCATGCCATGAAAGGAAATAATATTTTTCTATCTTACTGACGCGGCAGAATTTAGGATTTTATTTTGTTCAAAAAGCTTGTTGGGATAGGCTAATATTTATTTCCCGTTTGGGAGGATTCGGGCAGGGGGGTAATATTTTTATCCAATAAAAACATAATTATGAAACTCCGTTGGGCCGTTCGCGAGTTATCCTGCATTGAACAAATAACGTAATCCCCTTCCACTACCGTTTGGGCGGATTCGGGGAGGGGGGTAATATTTGTATCCCATAAAAAAAGAATTATGAAAATCCGTTGAGCCGTTCAGGAGTGATCCTGATTTTATGTAAAAACAACAATTCACGGTGCTAACAGAAAACAATGTCCAAAAGGTTATATCGCGCTAATATATAATTTCTCCCAAGCCCCCGTAGCGCAAAAGGTCAAGTCGTTGGAAAAGTGTTATATGGATAACAGAAGGTTGAGGGTTCGAATCCCATCGCTGTTTAAACACATTTTTTAAATTTTTTTAGGGTGTTTTGTGAGAGAACATATTTTTTCAAGCTCATAAATGTGCTATGAAAATCTTGCGAAAATATTCTATGAATGTTCTACCGGGATGTTCTAGGAATATCAAAACTACGGACACACAACATTCCCTGAACATTTCTGGAAGCTTAGAGGATTTGAGGGAACATGCAATGTTCCCAATATCCTAGCTGAAAATTTTCAGGGAATATATCTGTGCTATTAAGGAAGTTTCCACTTTTTAATTTTTTATAAAAAATTTAAAAATATATTCAAAAGTTAACCTTCCAACCAAAATCACAATTAGATATTTTTATTATGTTTATAGTTAATAATTATAATTCGCGACCCTAGAGCCTTAAACCACCGAAGATACCCTCACGTACCTTACCTGTGTGCAACACCTGTCAAATAAACTGAGAAACAAAAACATCAAAATTGAAAAATGCAGGAAACCGTAAAAACAGAAATTACTTTACAGCAGGTAATAGAAACAAACCTGCAAAACCTAATGTTATGTAACATGACTCTTAAAAACAGGTAACGTTCGCATCAGCACCACCTCCAATTGGAGCTTCATACTGTGGCCGCTTTGACCGATATGCCACGAGAGTTACTTTAATTTGTTGTTATTAACATCGTTACACTGGACAACGCACTCACGTGGAGGGAACATGTGGCCAGAATGACCGAATAGGTCCAGGCAGTTGCGCCGTGTGGTCAGTCAAACCTGGGGGACTAACCCCAGGCCAGTATTTTACACTGGATATACACGGCGATTAGAAGATCAAGAATCCAATACGGGTGAGTGGTTTGCTGGCCCTTAGTGGAAAAACTAACTACATTGTAGAGGAATAACCGGACCAAGAAGAAGACGATGACAACGTACCTACGCCTGCGGGCAACAGGGGCAATCGAGGGGCTGGCGACGAAAGGGTTGCCTCTTCTAAAGATACCAGTGAAACGGCCCTGAAACCATGGAGGTTCGACAAAAAGTACAGAATGGAGAATCTGGCAGAGTGAAGAATTCCGAACGAAATTAAGTTGGAAGGCGACTATCTGCTACCAGGCACACAAGGGTATGTGGAAGATCTAAAAGCTCAGGAGAATTATCCACTCGGCGAACACTCTATGGTTTTCCAAGCAGAGGTATATAAATTATTATGGCAGCAACATACCGGAGGTCAAAAATGGCAGAAAGGACATATGCATATGTTCAGACAGCCAGGCTCTAAGTGAACCCAAAAGGGTTGGCAGCCTAGTGGAGAAGTGCGCTGACACTGATGTGGGTCTCAGGAAATCAGGGAATATCATGGAACGAAAAGGCGGACGAACTTGCCAGAGTAGGTGCCGGAACCCAGCCTCAGATGGGAATGACAAGGAAACAGGAATATGAAGGATACATGAAAAAAAGGGCTCATCGACTCTTTAGCAATTTTTACAATTCTATTGCCTCATACTTTCGAAACTGGATAAAACGTACCCAATACGGAGATATTCTCGATTAAAATTTATGCATTATTCCAAAATAACCCGAGCTAAAATTTGCTTAAACTTGCTCTCCTGTAAAAAATAAATGAATTTGATGAGCCCCTTTTTCTCGTGTATACTTCATATGTGCTTGCCCACCTCGATAAATTAAAAAAAAATACTATTGAGAGATTGTTAAGCAATCCTTTATTTACTAACGTAACCTAACGATACAGTAATATGTCTTACCTAGCACAAAAAATTGAAAAAAAAACAACATTCAAAACGCTGCACGTATGATTTAATAAAAAAAAAACTACCTTTACCTAACGTGTTCTAGGGAACCTAAATTATTATAGGCATTTGACAGACTATTATAAAGAGCAACAAGCGAGCGCAATTTTTAGGTAGGTAATTTAAATTTCTCCTCGATTTACCTTACTTTATCTTTACCTTTAATTACTATCGAAGCCATGTTGCCACTTAACTTAGTAGTGGGAAGTTATCTTAAATTTGGTTTAAAATTTTTAAACCCACAATGCTTAGGATTAAGGGCAGATTAAAATCGCAAAAAATGCACATAAGCACCAGCAAACGAAGTTAAGTGTAACTTGGACTTTAAAGCAAATAGAAAGTCACCCGCTTTCTACCAAATGCCTTACTTAACTTTTAACTAACCCATTTTTTTACAACATACACACACTGAAACCACAAATATGTATATATTATTTAATACGCTCATTTTGACGGAAGCACGATCCGGATCTACACAAAAAAAAATTATTAGATGAAATTTACATAGTATTTGAAACCAAATCCAATTACATAGTATTTGAAACCAAATCCAAACAGAAAAGTTTTCGGCTGTATAAATTAAAATAAAAAAACGTAGACTTCTTAATCCTGATTTGAAAAAACATTTTTACACTTTAAAATCCTCCCCTAATGGATGGAAATAGGTGGAAGGCATAAAAAAATCCCCAAAAACAAAATCGATTCTTTGTTTTAATCAAGACATCATGTCATAGAGGAACTACAAATCTCTAGCCAATCCAAATCGTAAATCCGTAAACATATATCCTTCAAACCAAAAATTAAAACAATTCTTACCAACTTAAGAAATAAATCATGTATATATACAAAATTTGACACGTTCATCTAATTATAAAAAGTCAAAAATACTTATTGTATTATAGGTGCTAAAGGTGCTGTAAATCAAAACGTTAACTTTGCCTTATGCAAGTTGTCTTCCTTCATTTGCTTTACTTTTTTACTTTAAAGAAATTATCCTTTTATGGAAAAATGCAATTTTCGTATTTCTTTAAAAAGAAATAAGAAAGTTAAAATTTTTCAACAATTTTAAGTTTTCTCAGAAGCTTATCGCATGCAAGCTATTACTTCTCATTGTTTTTTATTTTTTAATAACAACGGAGATTTTGCGATTTACAGACCGAATTTGTAACGTTTTCCTTTAAAAACATTTTAATTGACGCAATGAAAATAAAACTTGCATTACAACACCTTTATAAAAGTGACATTGTATAACAATAACAATGACAAAAAAGACCAATCGTAATAAATCAGTGTTGTACCCATGATATTTAATATAGTTGCCCTCTCATAAGACTGGCATAGTTGGGTTTGGCATGTCATATGATTGGTAACTTAATGACAACGATTGTTCTTGTATGAAGTCAGTGAGAAAATGACACAAGCCATATGCAATTATATCGGCTGGCTATCCGATTTATGAGACAACAATATGACAACAGCACGGAATGTATCTCTCAAATTAATTCCATTATTGAAAACTATGCAGGCAAAATAAACCCTATAAATAATGAGCAACTTTTAAAATACCTGACCAAATACAACCAGATGGCCGTTATTTTTTTAAGTCAAAATCGCTGAAAAATTTAGAATTTTATAAGTTTATCATTTTCCGCCAAATGATAAAAATATTTAATTTATTTTTTTTTTAATTTCAAAATAAAAACAAATATATTTTATACACGTTAGAAAATTAAACAGTACTTTAAATTCCTTTTCAGGGATTAAAGTGGTACTTTAAATAGGGATTTAAAATATTTTAAAGTTCACCACAACTGCTGACTAAGTGGGATTTAATTACTCTTTTTTTCTTTAACTTAGTTTTTTCCTATCCTAAAGTGTATAAAATACATACTTTTCGCCTCTGGATGAAAAGTTCCACTTTAGTCCCTAGATTTAAAACCTACTATTAGATTAAACATATTTTTTATACACATTCAGTATCTTGATTGCTAGCACACCAAACCAAACTATCAAGACTTTTAATTTTTTTCTAAGCAAGAAGTATTTGCATGTGACATACTCGACACAGAAGTATTTTTCTAAATAATTTACGAGCTGGTAACATTTTAAATCCATTATTCTTTAACCATGTTTGGCATTCTACACATTTGAATTTGACAGTACAGTAAATTAAATATTTTATCTCCAGAAAGAGCAGAAAACTCATATTCTTATATTTCTGTCATGGTTATGCGAGTAGAAAAGCTATTTTGTAAAACATACTAATTATTTTTAGGAGGTGGTTCCTATAAGATTTTCGTGCAAGAAGGCCAAGATACTCTAAATTTAAGTAGTTTCTTCTATTTTAAATGAAATGAATCATGAACCAACCCACAGTAAAAATAAAAGAGTTTACCATTTTTAAAGTGTGCCGATATATTAATCGTTCTTCATCCAAAAGAAGAATAAGAGATTTAGATATATCTCCTTAAATATTTATTATATTATTTAGCATTGACAATAAAAAAATTCCAGTCACTTATTTATAAAATTATACTAACACATTATTTTACTTTTCTGATGGGATGTTGCCTGATACGATTTTGACATTTTTGGATTTCCGTGGTTGGGTAGACGACGCTGGAGGGCTGTAGGGGGTTCTTTGTGAGCTGTGAAAAAAACCCTTTTAATAAAATACTAGCGCTTTCTATTGGAAACACCTTTTTAGGTGATTTTGTTAATGGCGTAAGATAAAATAGAGTTACCGTTGTAAAAACTACTATACTTATTGGCAATAGTAGATATTTTTTGGTCGTGCCAATTTACAGCCCGATAAATTCGCTGACAACGATAACTTTAACACTATTTGACATTTCAAAATAGCCTTTTTGGTACAGATTTTAGAACGACGACGTGACGGTCCGGTTATTTGATATTTGGGATAATTTATTAAACTTTGTTTTTAATTCTAAAAATAAAATTAGTTTACTGTGGTTTCCCATTTCAAGACAAAATTTATACATTCTTAGTTTTAAGTTCCGAGAAAAAGTAGAGGAATATTAAAGTATGGTTCATAATTGGTATAGTAACCGCAATAGTCGTAAATTTTGTTATAAGGGACGCTCTGTCACTGTCTTTCTTATTAATAAGACAGTGATAGAGCGTGGGTTATAACTAAAATTACGACTATTGCAATTACTATACCAAATATGAACATAACTCCTACCAAAATTTGTTGGTTTTATTAAAATTAATTTTAAAGCAGGTACGTATTTAAATATTCGTGAAAGAAACATGCTTGGGTGTGTTTTAGGTACTAAGCCCAGCGCTAACCTTTTCAAAATAGAGCGGAATTTGCTAGAAGCTTGGAAAATACAAATGCGCATGTCCTTGTACGTCTAACTTTTTATCGACTTTTTATGTTAAGCGTCCGTACGTTTGGGGCGTTTCACGGCAGCCCTTAACCACATATGACGTTCAAATTTCAACAGTGTCGAATAGCGTTAGTCGTCGGCCATTTTGGGCACGACCAAACAATATCTAACGATTAACGATATATCCCGTGGTCGTGACAATATGCATATTTGAATGTGCTTTAAGTTGCCAAGTCAAGGCGGATTTCAAATGCGCACAGTTTACTTGGTACAAAGTTATAATTATTTTCTAACTTACTGTTTAAAATAGTATGACAGCAACAAATTAATAATGAATATTTTTTTAGATAGGTACATTTTTAAATCCATATTATTGTAAATTGTTGAAATATTCCCTTCGTTAAGATATTAATTTAAAAAAATTCTACCCGTCAGTCACCAGATAAAAGTAATCGAAAAAATATAGCAACTCTATTCAACTATCTGTAAAACTTTACTGTTTAAAAAATTTCTGTAGCGCTAATAAAATGTCCTTGTAGACCCAACGTGATCTGTTGTTAACTCTGGAACAAAAGCTCTGTTGTTTTGTCTGTCAATAAATTCTATGTCATGAGTCTAAATGTAAGTTCAAGTGTTGTTTTGGGTAATTCAGCAGTTGTTGCTAACTGTGATAAACTGTTGTTAGAAATCTAAAAGCAAGTAATGTCAAAAAATTGTAATAAAAAGATGGCGGCGGCCTCTAATTTTGGCCTATTTTATTTTTTGAGCGCCCTGTACAATTTTACCACCGCATTGTAGAAGTTACATTATATCGGATTAAAATAATCCGATAATAATAATACTAATAAAAAAAAATAAAATTTACTAATTTTGACAATATTTAAAGCCTTATATTTCGTACCTACAAAACAAAATAAAAAATACCAGACAAACTTTATTTTAAGTCTTCTTTCCAACAAGACCAAAAAATGTTTAAAAAGAGAGAATTATTTTTGGCCTTCTCCACTAGTTCTACCACTATTGGTTTTAGACATAAATGAATATTTCCATTGTCTAATAATAAGACAATACTATTTCACTAGACTGTTTTTGTTAACTGGTCAAACGTCATAGCTACTGACAAAACTCCTCGTTAAAACTATGACAGACCCGTCACAAAGGTGTCTGATGGTACAACTATTATTGCCAGTTTGACAAACCTCATTAAAGCGTCTTGTCTTGTTTTACTTGTGAAATAGTCTCCTCGAATAGCATGCGAGAGAAAATTTTGTAACGAAAAAATTTTCTCTTGGTATCATTCAAGCTTGATGGTTTTTGGAAATTTTCGCTTATAAAATTTTTGACAAAATCACTCGCCTAAAATTGCCCAGCAACAAACTTTTAGACCAGTCTTATGATAATTTATACCGGTACCGGCGTGGATAGCAAAAAACAAACTATATAATATACACCGGAGTACCATAAGAATACATACCGGGTGAGACTTGAAGACTAGACGCAGACCCGTGTTTCACCCTTGTTAGGGCTTATTAGTGCGACACACGTTTTTATAGGCTAAGAAGAACGATCAGATCAAGCAATACGAATAACAGTGTGAGGGCCAAAAATTCTAAAGATTTATTTTTTGGTCAAATGGAAATTAGAAATTAATTTTTTATTATGTTATTCAAAATATTTTTGGTCGGCTAAAACATCAACGACATTACCCTTGCAATGCTCTTTTTTTCAACCGGCGATAATACTCCTAGCAACTCTCAAAAAATTAAACCATTACTTAATTAATTTTGGCACTGCCGCGCTCGCTTACATTTTTTTTTTTGAGTTCCAATTTTGAAACCTGAAAAAGTACGTCCTGGTGATTTTTTTTATGAACCCATCAAGTCTCCATCTTCAAATTTTGTAAATAGTTTGGCGAAATATCCAGAAACAAAATATATTTTTATAAAATAAAAAATGCTGTTTTCAAAAGTAAAAGTTTTTTTTTTAATTTATTTTTTTTTAACAGAAAGTACATCACATGATAAAGATATTTAAAATACCTTTAAAACGAGCTATAAACCACTGTCCAAGTTTAAGTAGTTATCGAGATATGTAAATTTTAAGTACATGTTTGAGTGATTTTCAAGAATTAATAAAAAAAACTAATTGTCAAAAAAATTAAAAATTTGGGATTTTTCATCCCCTTTATGGGTAAAATAAATGTATCAAAAATTATCGAAATGGAGGAGATGGTCTGCCAAACCCCCCTTTTTTTTTGGTTGATTTCATATGAAATGACCCGGAGGTAAAAGTGTTTTTAAAAAAAGTAATAACAAGTAAAAATATAATACTAGTTTAAAAACGAGCATACCATATCATAATTTTAAAATATGATTTAAAATTTTTTTTTTTATTTATTTTTAATATTTTTATTCGTAATTTAATCTGGTATGTTGTTGTATATATTAATACCATCATAAAGAATTGATTTTTTTATCCAAATTGCTTATTGATGGTTAATAAAAGTAACGTGTGATTGTAACAATTTTATTTAATTTGTGTGAAAATTCCTCCGAAAATTCGGAGGTTTTTGCAGAAGCCATCATAAGATGGAGAGCAATCGCCCACTTCCCACCCTCCCTGTATTTATCCCAGACCTTGCCTTACGCCTATAGTCCACATTGCAACTTCTTGGTGGCGTCCATAAATTAGATACCGCGGAGCGGTGGAGAGTTCGCAATTGCGTTTCCATTTTTATCTGAAAAATGACAAAAAGAAGGGGGGGGAGGGGGGGTCAAAAATGTTACTGTTACAAAAAAGAAGAAAGCGTCAAAATTTGGCAAAATTGGTGTTATTATTAAAAAAATAGTATAATTTTCAAAAATGCCCCTTTTGTCAGAAGGCCAACAAGTGAATGCACGATCACCAGCTAGTACATTCTTAAGTAAATTAAACTTCTAACAAACAATGAACTAAAATAATACAACCAAAGCAAATGTTCAAAAATAAAATAAAGAAAATTTCTGAAAACATATACATACAGCCGTTATACCAAATACAAAATTTTCCGCATACTTACTTTTAGTAAAAATGTCAATAGCGTTGACCTAACCTATAAAAAATATATTTTTTATATACCTCGTTCCGTAAAACAGACGGGGCCGTAGTAAGAAAATGTGTTTCTCGCCTGCGGCGCTATTTTAAGTAACACATTATGCAACTTTCAAATTTTTGCCTCGCCACTAAATTTTCTGAAACAAAATGGATTTTGATGGATCTGTGACCGCCCCTGTGTAAGGGGTAAAATTTTACGTGAATTTGAGATAAACATTTGTTGAAGCTAATCAGTCAAACGTTAACGGTATGCCTGAACGGAGTATAGGTTACATAAAAATGGAGAAAAACTAATTGTACTTTTTGAATAAGGACCCTTCCCTGACTAAATCACCGTGTTCATTAAAATCGTAGCTGATCCTCTTCTCGAAATGTTATCAAATTTGTGAGTTTTTATAAGTATTTATGGTACACCTTTAGTTTTACCTTTAGAAAAAAAAAGTTATGTTTCGATTTGTGTAAAATATTTTTATCTTACTGAGGGGCTAACAGGAATAAAATTTTGCAGTAGGACAACCTTATATATGGACAGGGTGAGCCAAAAATAACGTTTAAAATGGGGATTTTCCTTGTTTTACAAAGAAGTTTTAATTTATTTGACTTAAATGTACTACATTTAAAACAAACTTTTAAAAGCTCCATGTCAAAACAACTACGATATTATATATAAAGTAGTATTTTTTTGATGATAAAGTTTAAAAGCTACATCTTAAGGGATTTTAGATTTAGAAATTGGTCCCGGTTCTGGTTGACATTATTTTGACAGAAATTTTGACTACGGTTCTAAAACAATGACGTCACTTTTAAAGAAATCTTAGATTTTAATTAATTTAATTTAATTTAATTTTAATTAGAAGAAAGAATAAACAAAGTACGAATCAACCTTCCAGGCTGGTTCTAAAATTTCATAACCGGGTTGCAACTGTGACGTCATTCTTTTAAATCAAATGGACCGGTTCTGGTTCTGATTCAACTAGAACCAGGACCAAATGTAAATCGAAAATCCTTTTATAAGAAAGTAATAAATGGACTATTCGGCATGTGACGGCTTCTAGTACTTAAAACTGTAAATTATACAAGTTTAAATGCCATTAACTACCTATTTAACTTTTAATATTTTCAAAACAACTACAATCCTGTGCAAAAAATAATTTATAAATTTCTTGAAGAAAAATCCACAACAGCCTTTTTTAAATTTTTACTATAATTGGGATTTTCAATAGAATTTATCTTATATCTATTCCAATATTTGGTAAACTCATGGTGCTGTCTACTTAGACCAAAGTCCTAGACCATCTCCATCTAAAAATTTAACGCTTTTCTCTAGGTGATCTAAAATTACATGTATCTTTAAGGTGTTTGTCATTTTAGTTGCCTTGAAAGCGGCTTTTAACTAACTAATCTGTTTTTCCACTAAAACCGTAGATGTAATTTTATTAAAAAAAAACAGATTGGTGAATTACAAGCCTTTTCAAGGAAACTGAAATGACAAAGAGATTTAAGGTACATATAAAAGGTGGTCTATTCCCAGAAGGCAGGTGAGGCCATTCACCATGAATTTCCCAAATATTGGAATAGATATAAGATAAATTCTATTGAAAGTCCCAATTATGGTAAAATTTTTAAAAAATAGGTAGTTAATAGCATTTTACACTTGTAAAATTTACTGTTAAAAGTTTTAAGTATTATAAGACTTTTCTTTCTTATAAGATGTAGCTTTTAAACTTTATCATCAAAAAATACTACTTTATATAGAGTATGGTGGTTGTTTTTATTTATTCCTGTTACCCCCTCAGTAAGACAAAAATATTTTCCTGTTACCCCCTCAGTAAGACAAAAATATTTCACACTAAGGGCTAAAAGTGGCACTTTTTATCCCGAGGCGCAGCGAGGGCTACAATTCTACTATTTACTATAAAATCTTAGAAAATTTATATATCTGGTAGCCACTGGAATCGATTACCACAGAGAACTACAAGACAGTTCCATGCATTTTAAAATTCAGGAATAAAAAGTGACTCTTTTACCCCTAAAATTAGGGATAAAAAGTGCACAAATATGAATAGTAATAATAATCCAAATTAAAATGAAACAAGCTGTTAGTAGTGATTGAGTCCTACTTTTACCTTTTGACGTTTTATACAGGATGCTTCACAACTTATGTATAAAAATGAAAGGTTTGATTCGTAATACCATAAAGTAATATACCTACGGAACAGAGGCGCAAAGCGGACCGAAGTAGATCGCAGGCTCCTGCGCGAATCTTCGCGAAAAGCGTTTCTGTACACAAGTCTGCGATCCATTTCGGCCGTTTTTGTGCCTCTGTTCCGTAGGTATGTTACTTTATGGTAATACCGGCCGGTGTTTGAAATGACGATTTATTTTGCTTAAATTTGTTCACAAGCTTTCCTAAAAAAATAACCAAAAATATGCTACAACCTTTCTTCGCCTTTGACATCAAGCAAGCAAGTGCGCTCCCCGTCCTGCTCTTATCCCGGGTTCGAACCACAGAACGTTAATAAAGTAAACAAACTAAGCAGTAATGGTTTTCAATATCGCATCGCGATACCTTTTTGTAAAAATTGGCATACACTTCTCTCCACATAAAACTAGTACAGCAGAAGTTAGCAGCCTGCTTAATTTTTAAAATTTTTATAGTACGGCATTGTCTTCCTATAAGTGACAATATCACAGACTCCTGACAACATCATGTTTTGCATGGTCAGTGTCAAAACTAGACGGAGGGGTTGGTCTATTCGGCAAGTAGCTGTTCATTACGGGAGAAGCGAGTCTACGCCAGTAAACATAAAAAACCGATTTCAAGAGGAGAGAACTATCCACCGAAAGGAAGGCACCGGCGCCGGTTTGACGAAAGTTACTAGCCCAGAAGAAGACTAAGAAGCAATCAATTTTCTGGAAAATCATCCATTTGCAAAAGCGAAAGAAGTAAAAATTGAATAAAATTTGATTCAGGATCCATAACAACATTAGGCAGGGGGATTAAAAAAAAATTAAACTAAGTGAGGAAAACAAGCAGTCTCGATTAATTTTTGCGTTGAATAAAGAGGGAACGAAGAATTTTGGCAGCAGGTGGTTTTCACAGATGAGAAGATCTTTAAGTCCAACATCGATAAAAAACAAATTTTGGTGTATCGACCGCCAAGAACCCGATACGAAGAACGACATATTGCTGGAAACGAAGAACGAGCGGGAAGATTTTCGGTAAATGTTTGGAGCTGGATATCAGCTATATGACATGGCGTTATATTGAGAATTAATGGACGATTTACAAGTTATGCTGAAAAATGTAATGCTTCCAGAGTTGAGGGTCCCTTATCCAGATCATTTTGTATTCCTATCCAGTGCATGTGGCCAGAATTGCGCAGCGATGGTTCTAGGATAATAATATCGAAGTTTGGCCTTGGCCTGCAAAAACCCCTGATGTGAATCCAATAGAGAACGTTTGAGAACTTATCGCAAAGAAATTAGCAAGTTTTAATATCATTCCCAGGAATTCAGAACATCTAATCGAACTCATCGTAAGGGCATACAGTGAAGTTATTCAAAAAATCATTGCAGCCAACGGTGCAATGACGCGCTATTAAAAATAAGTATTTTTTTATATGTAATAAAACATTTTTGTTTTTATTTTAGTGGCCTTATGTTTTGAACTAGTAAAAAATAAACAAAAAGTTTATATATGCCAAAAATATGACCTAAAATGAAGTCAAAAAGTCAGTGTTGCACATAGGAAAATATAAAAAATCGTTTTTGCAGCTACCTTCTGCTGTACCAGTTTTATGTGGAGAGAGGTATACAACTATTAAAACAGCGAATTAGTGGAGATTGCTTTAATTTATGGCGTAGCACATCAAAACGCCGCATACGCTCACCGAATTTATTCCCAAAGATTTCTCGATAGGCATATTTCCATAGAGGTAATATCATTATTTTACCTTATTTTAAATTGTGAGAATATTCAGCAAATAATGTTTTTGTCGCTTTATGTATATCGTCAACTTAAACAAATCCTGTGCGCACTTTTAGTGGTACAGTCACGTCCTGGAAAAATGTGGCGTAATTGAAAAATTTTTGCACACACAAATGATTTAAAAAATATATATTTTTGTATTACTTGCAGTCAACATTATTCTCTCCAAAAGTGTCTGACATAAGTTGTGAAACAGCCTATATATATATATATATATATAAATATATATATATATATACAGGGTGGATTCTTTAAACGGAACAGTGCTTCTAGCGGGTTAGAATTTGGTTGAATAAAAAAATCCAAAAACACGTCAACTGAGATTTTTAATTGCGTTTAATCGTGCTATCTTGGATTTTGTTTATGTCATTTAGTTTACGAGGTATGGCAATTTTTTTTTAAAAGGACACCCTGTATGTTTTGCAATTTTTGAAATCTGCAACCAATTCTCTCTTCAGCAATACCACACAGTAGGATCTATCTTTTACGATAATCAAGATATTTTCAACTAAATCTGTATGGAAAACTTCGATATTCATTCAAATATCCCCCGTAAAACAGAGCATAGACAACAATTCCATGCAAGTTTAAATGCCTCTATCTTGGAAACCATAAGAGATAGAGTATTAGTGTGTGGTATTGTCAAAAAGATAATTTTTTTTAGAATTCAAAAATGTCAAACTATACAGGGTGTCCTATTTAAAAAATATATTTTTTGCCATACCTCGTAAACAAAACAACATAATCCAAGATAGCACGATTAAAGAAAATTAAAAATCTCAGATGACCAAATTCTAAACGGCTAGAAGCACCGTTCCGTTTAAAGAATCCACCCTATATATATATACCTTATACACTTCAGCCAAATTAGCATGTAATGGGGGGGGGGGGCAACCTTTTTCCAAACTAGAAACGGAGGTGAGTGGGTTTTCCATTAAATGGACTTTTTAAAAAAAAATGGACGTCGCGCAAAAAAGTTATACTTTTTGATAATGTTACCCAAACTATCTTCTTAACTTGACTTGATCCTGTAAGCTTATATCTAGTTGTGTTGGAACCCCCTATATCGCTAGTTCTAAGACTATTCAAGCAGATGAAAAAGTGTAAAAAACCTACCTTAAGGAGCTAGCAGTTATCGCTAACTTTGGTGTTCTAATAGTCCTACGTGCTGTCACTAGCGGTGTCGACCGGTCCTTATTTCGACGGCTATTACTACGTCATGCATAACAAAAAATAACATTTAAGAAGTTTTCATTCCAAGAAATTGCGATTTTGTAATATGAAAAAAATGCTAAACATGGAGCAAAATGGTTTTAAAATGCTAAGCGCTTTTAACTACGAAAATAACGGCCTGTTTAAATAAGTGACCCAAAAAGTCAAGATGTTTTAAAATTATTTTAAGAAAATTAAAAAAAAAAACAACGTAAAAAGTCAAATTTACGAATTAAGAATATTTTAAATGTAATGTGTTTATTGCCCGAATGTGTGCATAAAAAGGTTAAAAAATATCAAAGCAAAAAATTGACAACAACGTTCATCTGCTGGTAATGTATTGCCAAACTCGCAAGTGTAAATAAAATAAATAGTGCAAAAAGAAATAAAATAGATCGAAGCAGAAATTAAAATTGACAAAATAAGAAACGGTTTATTAATTATTTTTATCCAACTATCTTAAATTTTAATATTTCTTTAAAAAAGGCAAAACAGAAAATCAAATCGACTTCTCCATTCAAAAAAAGAACCACAATTCAAATATGTTTCCAAATTTTTATTGATATTTTCTGTTTGACCGCGACTTTCCACTCGAGAGTTTTATTTTGTTTTTGTATAAAAGTTTTAGAGATATACGATATACTTATAGCGTAATGCAAACGCAGCGCAGGTTTTAACAATTTAGCTGTTATATTTTCGGTAGTTAAACTTGATAACTGTAGTTTTCTTGCTTTTGATAGTTTAGCGCAATGATAAACGATGTTTATTTACATTATTGCAAAATTGTAGTCCATTGAAACTGCAATACGGCAACGTTTTGACAGCTCTAAACTCTCAATTCAATGAAATACGCAATTAACACCTAAGGATATGTTAATATAAAACAAATCCGTACACCAATCGATCGGCCCATGACTGCCAGACAAAAACAATGATTAACCCGCCCTAAGTTTATTTTAAACCTACACCTGTCATTTTTCATTCTTGTCAAAAGTAAACGACACTTACATGTTTAAAATAAACTTAGGACGGGTTTAGCGTTAGCAAATCGGAGGTTAAAACCTCTGCCAAAATTCATTTTCCTAGCAATTCTGTTTTTTACATGGAGTATTGAATAGACTAGAGAAAGCAATATTAAATACTGTTTCAGTGCAACATGTGTGGGTTTATTATTATTCGCCAACATTTTCGTTGTTGCAAGCTCCCGGTAAAACACGTGACATAACCAGAAACCAGCCTTTTTCGGCGGCCTATTTAAAACCTTAGTTTGTTTCTTCTGTTTAAAAAACTAATAAGGAATATCCTCCTTCTATACTTTTAAACCTTCTATTCTTCTATACTTTTAAAAGCATTTACTTAAACATTTGTCAAATATTTCCCAAAACACGATATTATTAAGGTACAATCTGGCAACGCCGCCAAACGCGGGTAGTTTTGGCATGTCCTCCTGTTGAAGGTTACACTATTTTAGTTTAATTTTCGGTTCGATTTTAAAGGTGTGTTTAAAATGTTGTGAAGTTATTTTGAACTATTATCATCCATTATGGTAAAACCATGTGTATTATGCCACAGGGTGTACTCCAAAGAATATAATCGCTATTTTCACAAGTAAGTAAACAGCTGATATTTCAGTAAACAAAATGTACCTAAACATTAATATAAGTATCAAATAATAATTGATAGAATACTATATTTAAAATATTTTAGTGTAATTTAAGTAATAACGTTCTTGTTTAAGCAATTTTTACTATGTTTTTCACATTTTTATGCCATGATTTTGCTTCCATTTTATAGGTTTAATTTAATTTAATAAAAAAGCCAAAAAATATTTTTTCTCTGTTAAAATGAAAAATATTTAAGGTTGTTAAAGAAAGACAGCAGGCTATAAAAGTTTTTTAGAGAAGGATGGAAATAATTTAAGGCAATTGTTTAATAAAAATTTCTGTTTTGTCATCTGTCTGGCATCTTTAGTGGTGTCGGGCATAAGATTATTATTTTGTCATTTTTATCCAAAAAACAGCAAAAAATTGTAATTGATCAAAGCGTAGTGTGTAAGAAATCATTTCTTTCAAAGTTCTTTACATTCTTTAAATTAACCAAAAAACGTGTCGTATATTTTAGCACATCTAAAAATAATTTAACAGGTATTTAACTAAATTATTTTAAGGTTTATCATGGCTCTACCATAAGTAATTTTATTATTTAATTTGCATTCATTTAAGATAAAGTAAAGAGTTTTTGACATTTCGAAATGAAATTCACCCTTTTAGAGTTAACAACCCTTTCGATAAAAAGTGAGTTTCACCACAAGAATTTAAACAGAAAAAGTGGTTCAAGTGATATCTTGTTTTAATAATCTTTTAAATGCCTTAAAGTGTTAAACTTTATGAATCTACTGATTGGTTTTTGAGATATTCACTTTTACAGTGAACTAGCTGAAATTGCACAGGTAAATTTCACCTCACGTAGGGATGTATCCTAAGAGAAAAAAGTAGAAATGCAATGAAAAATTAACGCAAAATCAACGTGTCCCGGGATTTCTCAATAGAAAATGCAACTTTGTACAAAATTTTGAAAAAAGACCTTTAAAATAAGATATCACTTGGCCCAATTTCCCTCTTAAATTCTGGTAGGAAAACTTTGAAACCCTTAAAAGGGGTGTGTTGCAATTTAATAATATAGTTAAAAAGTATCGTGTTCGAGTTTTTTTTCGAAATCGCACTCCAAATACTCGAAAACGCCTGGTTCGTTGTTGTTGTATACATTTATATGCGACACCCAAAACTCGTTTAAACCTTCTATAGATAGAGTCGCACAAATAAAAAACAAAATCTTAAAAATTATTATTTTTATAGTTTACTTCTTTACTTCTATTCCCTTGGTTGCCAAGTTTCTTTTTATTAACATAAGCAAGGCATAAGCACAACTTTTTTAATAATGTTTTAAGCTGACTATCATTTCTTTTTGTTATTTTAGGTAAATTGTTTTAATGGATTAATTTCAGAAGTAAAAAAATACTACATTAGAGACAATAATTTGTGCAAAAACAAAAGTAGATTAAATCAGATCCTTATCTAAGAATATTTACACCGTTGATGTGGCATCGTCGCGTTGAAGTGTTGGAGACAAACAACCTGCCCATGGTTTGGAACTACACTAACTCTAGTCTATTCAATGCTTCAAGGTTTTTTACATATTGTGTTATAAATTTATTACCCATAATGATTCACTAAAAGTTAACCCGCCCTAAGTTTATTTTAAACCGAAACCTATCATTTTTAGTTCTTGTCAGAAGAAAACGACAATTACATGTTTAAAATAACAGGGTTCACTGATTTTCAATTTGAAATTTCCCTGACCACTTTTTAAAAATTTCCTGTTATTATTGTCTATGTTAAACTTTTTTTCAAATTTAGTCTCTGTGCATAATTTTTTTTCCCTTATTAGTTAAGTTATTATTTGAAAAAACTGTTACCACGGCCTTCATCAAACTATAATATACAAGCAATTTTACTTTTTTCCACTAATTCTGTAAAAATGCAGATATAGGCAAGTAACGTCTTATCGTCTACTACAACTAAACTAAAAAACTCTAGCAAATTTACTTTTTTCTAACGCATTCGCCAAACCTTGCTAATTAATATACAATGGGGCTAGGTAGCCAACACCTTCACCAAACATAAAATATAAGCAAGTTTTTTTTTCTGGCGCATTCACCAAACCGTAAACCTTGCTTAACAATTGGTTTTAATTACAGTCACTACAATATTTAAGTACCACAATATCTCGGCATCTACAAAGTCTTGTTTTAGAATAAATCTGTCATAAATACATTTTTCTGAGTATCACAAATATTATTACAATTTTTTTGAGGTACCAGCTTCATTATTTTTTTGTCATCACACTCTCTTCATGGTTTTGCTGCTCATTTGTTGTCGTATTTTTAACAGCTTGATTTTTGCGTTTTTTGAAAAATTACAACTTTATTTTTGTGTTTCGATCTTTCAAAATGGGATTTTACTGC
Source organism: Oxystoma pomonae (assembly GCA_963921995.1). Lineage (NCBI taxonomy): Eukaryota > Metazoa > Arthropoda > Insecta > Coleoptera > Brentidae > Oxystoma > Oxystoma pomonae. The sequence continues at coordinate 57,858,162 of OY998168.1, forward strand.
CCGCGCGCATGATGGACAGTTCCAATGGCTTATTTTTATCACATAGGATACACAAAAACTGATTTTGATTTTTTTCTACTGGCTTAAGCTACTTTACCCAATCAGGTGGAGCTTTCGTATTAGGATCAATCCAATCCATACCAAAATTAGTTTTTCTATTTGAGCAGACAAAAAAAGCACACAAATTACAGAACAAAAAATAGATTTATATAGGAAAACAGAAAAATTTTTATGCTTTAATTAAAACAAGCAAAAATAGTCTCTAAAACCATATGCACCAAATATTTTTTCTGTGCTTTACTAAAACTCTCTTTAACAAGTGCGGAAAAGACGAAAACTCTACCCATCTCTTTTTCTCTCGTTGGTTAATGGACGTTTTAGTTAATGGACACATAAAAATTAGTCGGTGAAAAAGGGGTAAGAGCCGGTGCAATAAGGACGGAAATATACTGGCACGTTTTTTACATCCTCATTGGTGCCGACAAAAATACGAATATAGCTCAGACAAACTGTGTCACTCTCTGTTTCTTCTTGTTGCACTATGCCGCACGGTTGCGAAAGAATTTCGGTAACAATTACCTGCGCATGCCCGATTCGTCACCAATTTCCTGACTTTTCGAGGTTTTCCCTGACCACTTTGAAGCCTGAATAAACTTAGGACGGGTAAAACTCATTTTTCTAGCAATTTTGTTTTTTCTACATATTGTGTTATGGATTATTATTACCCAAAACAGATTTTCATCAAGGCCTACCTCCTATTTTAATAATAAATAAAAGGCTAATAACAAGAAAGAAAAACACTATACAAATAGTTAAATTACGCACAGAAGAACATTCATTAATTCATTTTTTAAAAAAGGCGCAACCAAAAATATATTTTTTTAACAATAATATAATATTCCCAAGAACTAGGTACTTGCAATACTAGCCGAGAAAAAATTGCCTTTACTTTATAAACACATTTCATAGGCAAAGAACTGTTTAATTTATTCAAAGTCATAGAAATTCCTGTTATTTTACATATATTTTAGGTGTGACGCATTATGAAAGTTTTCAACAAGAGACTAACCTGGATCCAGCAGTAATGGCCGGTACCGCAGGGTACCCTCCGTAGGAGTGACGGTTCCTAGCCGAGGGGGCGCTGATCCGTGGGATTTCCGAAACGCATCGAGTTTTCGTCTGCCATTCTCGATTGAAATCCTCTGCTTCATCTTCATCTAGGTTGATAAAGTCTTGTCTTTCCTTAAAAATAAAAATTGAAATTTAGAATGTTATAGAGCAAGAGTTGAAGGTATAAAATATAATAGATAGGTAACCCTCGCCAATTTTTGATAATATGTGCATTTTCTCGTCCTGAATACGAAATGGACAATCCTGTACCTCAAAATTGTGGATAAGGGCTCGGCACACCAATCCCAAGGATTGCAAAATGTGCAACAATAATAACTTTGAAAAACCGTGAAATTAATTAAAAAATCAGGGTTGACTCTGGGCAAGACCAAAGGGGAAAATCTACTGCGCGTGCCTGACACACCTACTCGCGCCCAGAAGAGTTTTTAACTCGGAAAATGCGTGAACAAAATTTTATTGTCCTAGGCGTACAAGAAAGACCCGGAAAAACGGACATCGAGACACTTTCAGCTATACTGAAGGAATTAAATTCTTTTTTACGTAAGTTAAGGAACCCATTGTTATTAAAATGGTTCTTCCCAAGATAATCCTGGTCATGGTCCAATAAGTCATTTATGTAAAGTATAAAAAATATCGGGCCAAGTACTGTGCCCAGAGGTACACCACACTTTACGACATATTCAGAGCTTACTGTTTTACCTACTGTGACCGTTGGTGTTCGATTTGTACGGTAGTTTTTGATTAATTTAAACATGACCCCTCTGAAACCCAAACAATAAAGTTTTCTTAACAGCAGGTTGTGATCTACTGTATCAAATGCCTTTTTAAGGTCTAAAAAAACTCCGGCAGAAGGACTAGAATCATCCCTATTTTAAAAAATATTTTTTGTGACCAAGGCCAAAGCATCTTCCGTGCTCAAGTTATCCCGAAAACCAACTTGTAATTTATTTAAAATGTTATTTTTACCTCGATAACTCATTATACGTTTCTTTGGCAGTTTTTCGTATATTTTAGAAAAAACAGATGAGAGGGATATTGGCCGATAGTTAGTAGCTAACTGTTTATCTCCACCCTTAAAAAGTGGTTTTTTATTGGCCTTTTTTAAATGTTTTGGACATATTCCTGTTTGAAATGAATTATTGAAAATATACAGTAATGGTTGAGTTATGGACGAACATTTTGTTTTTACTAAGAGGGGGGTGATGTTGTCCAGTCCGGTGGCTTTATTTGTTTTTAATTATTTATTTGTGTTTATCAATTCGTTTTCCATGGTGTAGTAGAAAAGACTTGAATTCTGTATTTTTTATGATATTGGGTTAAGTATGCTTCTTGATTTGGTTTTTTAATTTGTTGTACCCGGTTTGTTCCGACGTTGGAAAAGAAATTATTAAAATATTCTGCTTTTTCACTATCGCTTTCCAGTATTTTTCCCGATTCTTATACTACTAATACTTCCGAGTAAATTTTCTCATTTTTTAATTGTATTTCAGAATTTTTTTGAATTGTTTGTTTGTCTCAAGGTTTTTACTTTTGTTTATTAAAGAAATAGGTTGGATTTTACGAGTTTTTTGCAAAAACTTACAAAATAATATTCTAAAATTTATGACTACAGTTTAAACAGTTCATGAGTTACAGCCGAAAATCTAAATTTTAAAGTGGGTTTTTAAGAGATATTGGAGAAAAAGTCCCAGTAACCTTATTTGTTTTTACGTTTTAGATAGAACGTCATTAAAACTTCAGGTTAAGAAGGTTGTTGACTAAGAGTGTTCGCGTTTGATATTTTTTTATAATTTCTCATATTTATGATGACATTTTCATTGGTCGTAGGTAAAGTATAGTACACTAACTTGCATGTTGTGATCATTACACGCTCAGATAAATTAAGACACTCGCCTGCGGCTCCGTCTCAAACTTCATCTTCGCGTTTAATGACCATCATAACATGCTTGTTATGCTGGTTTTTTGCAAAGTTTTTTTGTAAAATATTTGGTAGCAGCGCTGTAGCGCCCGGAGCTAAAGGCCAAAAAAACTTTTGAGTTTTTTTAAGAAGGCGGCTTAGAGTACAACTTGATATTTTTTAAAAAATTTTTTGCAAGTGCCCGATTATTTGCTATGACTGTTTGTTCAAGCGCGACTTACTTTTTATTGCACAGGAAAATAACTAATATTTTTTGGCGGTAATTTCGAAAAAAAAACATTTCTAGTGGTCAAATTTTGGTATAGTTTTGGTATAATGTGAAGTATAATAAATGATCCAACAAAACGTTAAAAAACGTTTTATGCCAATTTTTTGGGGTCAAACCTTTTTCTTTGGTTCAAGATCTTAATAATTTACACTTTGCTCGTTTGCAAAATTATTAGGTTTTACTAATAATTATTAAAAACAAACTTCGTCTCAGATTAGAATGTAGAAGTCATCAAAAAACCAACCATTGTCTCCTTCAAAAAAAAAACGTCAAAGCACGTGTTTTGCAAAAAGTTTTTGACTTAACTTACCCTTAATAAAAGTAAAAAATTTTAAATTGGACGACAGTTCGGAAAAATTTGCAGGTGGGCCAACTTTAAAACCAAACAATATCGCAATTTCAACATGTATATAGCAAGAATTTTTATTTTTTGTTATCACAATAAGTCAAAATACTACTTATTCCAATGATCTGAACTTTAATTCTCGTTAATTGGGATTATTTTTACGCAATTAATATTTCAATAAACAGACACTTTTTAGGTAAGGTCCTATCTTTTTAATTGGTAACATCGTTTGGTTATTAAACAAAACATTATAAATTTTGACATTTCAAATACCAAAAAATTACGGCATCGGCGAAAAATGTGTTGACTGAACCTTACATTATGTAGTGGCTTTTTTATACATCATTTATATTGTTATACCCTGTAAATTGGATGGAAATTAATACTGATAGAGAACCTACCTCTCGGTCTCCAGTGTGAATATTTTGTTCCTTCTCAATTATGTGTGCTCTCTCGCCGATGTGATGTCCGATTGCCATTTTCTTAGTGCCCGTGACACTATCAGATACGGTTCTTTGAGTTTCTTTGATTCCTCCGGGTGCCACTTTGGTACTAGATGTTTCTTTATAAACCTGCAAATATATATTTAGTTTAAGAAGAAAAAGAAAAGTGAAACCTTTCCTAAAATAATATTTTCTAGTGATAAATCTTGAACAACGAAAGCATTTCATTATATATAAAAACGAAATGTATAGCTTGCAAAGCAAACTTTTTAAAAAACAATTTTTAAAAAAATTAATATCATATTGTGTGCACTGTGTTTTCACGTCACTAATTTTAACACCGTTTAATTCTTAAGCATACCACTGAGGGCGCTAACTTTACACAGGCTTTGCCCTGCCCTGATGAAAAAAAGGCCATCACAAACAATGACAAGCTAACTAAGGAATAATACTCCATCTATGCTCGTTTGTACAAGGTAAAACAGTTAACACTATCCATAATGTACTTTTTTCAGTAACTAAACTAAACTAAACTAAAAAAAATACTAATCCAAACACACAAATTAACATTGGTTGTACGGGGTGTTCCAAATTCGATGCTCACAATATCTCCTAAACGGTAAGAAATACGAAAAAGTTTAAATTTGAGCAATGTTGCGCAATCTGATGCTTTGCTAAAAACTAGAAAAAAAAAGTTTAAAAAAACCTGGGTAGTTCCGGAGCTAAGTGAAAAAAATCGAATTTTAGTTTTCACTTTTTATTTTTCTGCGATTTAGACACCTTTCTTCTCTTGCCGCTTCGCAATGAAGAATGACAGAAAATATTTTGCAATGTTATCTTGACAAGACACTTGACTTGTAAAATATCGTTCATACTCGTCCTAGTCCCTATTTTTGTTCTCTTTCTGGTATTAGTTCCTATACCAATAAAGTTAAAACCATTGTTCCTTATGGGAGAATTCATACAGTGTTTTTGCTTTGTCATTGTAGTATTAGCAGTAGTTGTAAAGGGGCGGTCTGCATGCCTGGCAATTAGGCGCTATCTTCCTACACCTGCTAAGCGGGAGTTCAGTATGTCGGCCCATCTAAGCAAGTGCAGATCTTCCTCCTCTACTGTGCGGCAACCCGACGTCAGCTGCCTTAATATGGCATATGCGTCACACTCTCCGATGCCGGGCCGATTACTCTTCCAACCCGCAAGCTGGGCAGACAGAAACCCCTGCTACTCCGATGCGCGACAGGTGTTCAGCCGATTGTGTTCAGTCAGCATTCTTATCAGTAGTCTAATGTCCTTTCGAGTTTTGCTCAGAAACGAATAGTTTGACCTGTATTTACCCTGACTTTTGCATCCAAGATGATCTGAGTTCATTGTTCGTTCATTTATTAAGCTCGCTTTGAATCTGTTTTTTTGTAATTCCCAGATGTTTCCCTCCTTTTGTAAAGGGCGACCAGCCGGGAACCCACAAAAAAGCCGAATTTACAAAAACCGAAACACAATTGAATAGAAAATAAAGCGTTCGAAACGAAATATGAACAAAAGTAAAACACCTAGAAAATAATGGATACGAATATAATTTTATAGAATTTTCATTTACTCGATCCTTAAAAGACACGACTATAATTTAACTGACTATTAATTTTCCCGAATCTTAAAATATCAGAATTACCAAAGTATCGAAAATAATTGTCTAGAAAAGAAAAACACCCGACCCACAAATTGATAGAAAGTAATATGGCCGATCCTTAAATGCCGAAGGCCCTGGATTACGGCGTTGATAAGTTTCTCTATTTGGAAGATGACACGGGAATTTTTTTTTATTAAACGATTTTATTTAACTTCACAGTTTCTGGCTGTCTAACTGTTTATCAAATCTTGCGATTCATTTTTGCAATGTAAGTCCGATGACAATACAATATTATGAAGAAATTAGGGTGTAAATCGATACAATATCACAACTTACTTCGACTCTTTCCTGCCGCAAGCCTGGCAACGTAGCCACTGAGTTCGTGGCTATCGGTTCAAATTATTTTCGACAAGATTGGGGTTCTTGAATTTTTTGGTTCGGTATTATTACGTTTCTATCAAATTAATTTCGTTAAAAATATTTTCTAACATTTTGTTTCTATAAAAATATGTTTCGTTTAAAAGAGGGGGCACTAAATACATTGTTAACCCGCATCGGTGAAATGGCTTGGGGTTGCAATATGTTAGAGTCCTGACCTTCCTGATATCTTTTACAAAAAAATTTGGGGGGTCTGGTTTTTTTTTGAGCTATGCCCGTTTAAAAGTATGCCCCTGGAAAATAAGAAAATATGCAATTTTCCATTCTATTTGCTATATCTGTCTAAAATAGAGGCACAGGAGACCTAAATTCATTTAGTCTTATTAACAACACATGTCCAGGTCCGATTTTAACAACGCCTCTAATATTCTAACAGGTGGCCCTAAAAATCTTTAGATAAAATCAGCTAATAAGAGCATGGTTTTATTTTATTCGAAATGTACGATAAAACTGGATAAAAGTTATTTAGATATTCTGCTCATCACAATTCCTATAGGGTGGTCTCAATAGAATTCTCAGATAAGTTATCCAAACGCTCAAGTACAAACTAACTTGTTTCTGGTAAAATATTTTAAAAAAGCAAATATTACTGTTTTTTCACTATTGTAGTGCCAGAAGGTGATTTTAATAAGTCAAAGTTACTTACAGGGTGTACCAATAAAATAATCCGGCAGAAGCCGCAACGAAAAAAGTGAATTTGAAAGGAAAATTCAGTGCATTTTAATTAAATAACATTTACTTTTTATGGCGATTCAATTCTATCTGTTTCCAATTTTTACTATACACTATGAAGTGTTTTCATATGTACAGAGTAGTTAAAATAAACATTGTACAAGAAATATCTTAATTTTTTAGGAGTTTTTTTTTCAGTTTATAAATAGGGTTGAGTGCGTTATCTATTTTTAAAATGTTTTTCCTGCGAGTGGTTTTTTAAATCCTGCCCCCCCCCCACCTGCCAATCTCACTCATTCCGTTGTTTTTTTTGGTAGGATAAATATATACCGGTTTTAAAAACTTAAGGTTTGGTAAAATTTTAACTGAATAATGACAAGACGCGGGTTGTCAAAAACTAAACATAGAAATAAGAAGTTGAAGCATTACCAAGGTAGGTTGTATAGTTATATCTTGTTATACAGTTTCTTTCTTGTTAAAACATATATATTGTATTTCTTGTGATAACATATATTTGTAGTTATTTCTTGGCTATTATTGTGTGTGCAAATCGAGAGCCAGAACTGTAGGGACATGTGCTCATGTGGCAAGTATAGTATGGTTCTTAGGATATGCCAGGCGTCAAGAAAACATAAAATATCCATCGGTAGCCAATTTTTTTTTTAAAGTATACCTATATACCTGCATTTACATTGCTTTAGTTTTAGAATAAGTTGGATATTGTAGTTTAGTTAAAAGTTATATATTTTGGACAATATTTGTTATACAAAATATTTTTAAAAAATGCATAAGTATTTTAGATAAAATAAAAATCAACATTTAATTTAATAAAGTGTTTCGTTTTATTTTGTTTTAACTCCATAATTAGCTATTCTCTAGGTTTATAATAAAATAAAACAATAGCAAATTATTTTTAAAGGAGGATACGTTTAACCAAAAACACCAAAGTGAGAGAGATCCAAGGAGGAGGGTAAGAGGGGTTGCAAAAAACTACTTTGAAAAAAACCATTTTGCAAAAAGATACCACATGTAATGACTAACAATCGTTTTCATTATTTTATAAACAAAAACTTGAACCGCACATACAATATTAAAAATATCTTTTATGTATACAATGTTTATTTTAGCTACTCTGTACGTATCAAACACTTCATAGTGTATAGTAAAAATTGAAAACAGTTAGAATTGAATCGTAATAAAAAGTAAATGTTATTTTATCAAATTCAACTGAATTTTTCATTTGAATTCACTTTTTGCAAGATTATTATTATTATTATTATTGGTACATCCTGTAAGTAACTTTGACTTATTAAAATCACCTTCTCGCACTATAATACTGATAAAACAGAGGATAATTGCTATACTATTTTACCAGAAACAAGTTAGTACGTACCTCAGCGTTTGGACAACTTTTATCTGAGAATAACTTATTCAATTTTCTCATGTATATGATTTTAGTTGACCATTGACTTTTTATCGTACCTTTCTAGTAAAGTGAAACCATGTTCTTATTAGTTGATTTCCATCCTGTATGTGTGTTATAATATTATAGGTCAAAAAATAATAAAATCTGACCTGGACATATATTCTTAATAATACAGTATGAATTTTAGTCTTCTGTTTCTTTTTTTTTGAACAGATATTGCCAATATAGTAAGCCATGGCATATTTTCTTATTTTCCAGGGGCGTACCTTCAAACGGGCATAGCTCAAAAACAAAACCGGAGACCCCCCCTAATTTTTTTCTTAAAAATATCAGGAAGGTCAGGACTCTAACATATTGCAACCCCAAGCCATTTCACCGATGCCGGTTAACAATGTATTTAGTGCCCCCTCCTTTAATTCTATGCATATATTTATTTCGGACCAATAACTTTTCTTTTAAATTCTGAAAAATTATGTTTCTGCCAAATTTGGTTTCGAGTTTTTTATAGGAACCCGACCAGCCTAGGAAGGCGCACGGAAAGAATTTGTAAATTGTAGACTTAAAGGTCCTTAATAAAAACACAAGTTTGCGACCTCGGTAGACCGCCGCTCACGCCGCCATCTTGGTAAAATGGCGACCAAAATCGTTTTTTTACTTATATCTCGATTCCTCAAGGATTTACAAAAAAAAGTTCAAATAAAAGTTGGAAGTGATGATTAAATTTTCTACAAAACTGTTTTGTGCATTTTTTTTGTCAGACCAATACTTTCCTAGTTACGAGGGCGAATAGCAGAGGTATTTTTATTTAAATTTCCAAAAATCTGCATAAATTTGTAAGGTACTCTTAACCAGTTTTTTTTAGTAAGTAACTGATTATATAGCATATTAAAACTTACCAAAATCAGTTCATCAAGGTTTAAGAATAAAAATCTTATTCAAAGTTTGCAAGAAGTGTATTGAGGTTTCCTCCGGCAAAAGCGACATAGTTTAAGGGGGTAAAACTTTCTTCAAAATTTTTTTGACATAACTTGTCCTTCATCCGTCAACGAGTCACGGTCGTTATTAAGACCATCGAAATCTTCCAGGGCCCGTATTCTTCAATTTCGGGGAAGGGAATGCTCCCGGGAATCAGAAATGCATCTGATTGGTCGAAATATCATTTTTCTGTGACTATTCTGTCTGTTTTAGCACTAATGACTTTATTCGTGAGCGGTTTAGCCGTCAGTTTGCTCTCCTCGTATTAGGCAGGAGAGCAAAATCGATCACAACTAATGCCATTACTGCCAAAACTGACAGAAATGGGACAAAAAAGTTAGAATTCGGCCAATCAGGTGCGTTTCTAATTCCCGGGAGCACTCCGTTTCCCGAAATTGAAGAATGCGGGCACAGGAAACGACAGCAGATGTGAATGCTCTGACTGCAGCATTTTTATTGGCACTGTTGGAGGACACATTGGATTTGCTCCAAAATTGTAGGAAGTCTGTGTCCACAAGCTACAAGGCAGCGTTTTCTGCGAATTTAGCTCGCAAGAGACGTCGTGATATGACAATGAAAATGATACGACTGGCAGAAAACGATAAATGTGCTCCAAGCTGTTTTGGCAAATGTAAAAAAGACTGTGCAGGAGCGCGTGGATGTCGAAAAACCAGATTAAAATTCTCAATGTTGTGTTTGCATTGTAATGGGACAGCATATAAAGCTATTCCCGATTTGGTAATAAATTCCAATGCCACTATTTTTTATTTTATCTTGTTTAGGCTTCTATGGGAGCGTCGACCCATGTCGGTAAATGGGTATTCTTGCAATTGACGAACGCACAAAATGCACAATTTTTTTTTAAACTGATTTTGGCTGCTATTTTTTTAAGATGTCCGCGCGAGCGGCGGTTACCCGAGGTCGCAAACTTGGGTTTTTATTGAGGACCTACAAGTATACTTTTCTCCAAAATGTCAAAACTACTGCATCTGAAATTGACAGCTTAACTTCAAATTTTCCGTTTTTTTACTTTAAAAACGAGCTTCTAACTGATTTATTGATTCCAGGATAAAAGGCGGTTAAGGTAAAAATTATAAATTTTTTTTTTTAAATTAAAGTTACGAAAAATAGTGGACGAGTATGAACAGTCAATTTCTTTAGGATTAATACCCAATACTAATACAAAAACAAAGACTAATCAAGGGACTAATACTGAAATGAGTATGAACTACTCAAGACATTTTGAAAACCTGCTTGCAGTGCCTTTTCTCACATTTTGTTTTAAAAAAAATGGCTAATCACTGGACAACACGATTTTTGTATCACATTATCTTTTAAATAACAGAAAAAAATACTTAAAAGGCAATATTAGTTCCCATTTTTTAATAAATAATTTACAAAACGCAAAAATTCTGAAATTTTGACCCCCCCCCTATCCCTCTTGTAACGCACCTGTAATGGAAACTCAGACCCCCCTCTACCACCCCTTCCCCCCACACCCCTTTCGTTAACTATGCCAAGTAGAAATAGATAAAAAATATTATTTGAAAAGAAAAATACTGCTGGTCGCGGTTCGGTTCGGGCGTTTCGTAACCCGAGACAATTCGTCCTCTTCAGCCATTTGTAACGCTTAATAATGCTTCCGCTGACTCCTTCTCCCTAAAGCGTTACATAATTCATATGTTTTGATGAATTTAACAAAAAGTACTTGAACACTTTTTTTGTAATTCTCTTATTTAGATATTCAGCTTTAAGATACAATCAAAAAATGTTTTTTGTTGACCAGTGTAATTTGGTAATATGTTTTTGTTTGGTTTATATTTCTATAACTTTTTAACATATCTTAAAACTCTGATTTAATAAAGATATCATAAACTTTAAAATTAAAAACAAGGAAAAAATAATTTTCAAAAGGAAAAGGTAAAACCAGTTCAAAAAAAAGATGCGACCAACAAAAAAAACAGCGCTCCTGTCGAAAACCAATACTAATATTAAAATGTCAAATATCAAAGTATCAGTAGAAACGACAGAAAATCTCACGCGTCAGAATTCTGGAAACTGGCGATTTTTACTTATTGCCTTATTTAAAATAAAAACTAACGTTGTAACAAAAACTGCGTCATGTTTTTATTGACATTTTGTAAATTTAATATTTTAAAAGAAATTCTGCAGAACTAGTTTCACGGCGGTGCTAAATTGCTACTACGCGAAGATACGCAACTTTGACCTAATAAAAACTTTTTTGCATTTCTCACTGTTTGGGAATTTTTTTTTATACTGGGACTTTCCATCCATTACAGGATCAATGCCCAGTGCTAGCGAAGTTTCTGCAAATTAAAAGACAAACACAAAATATCCATGGACCTAGCCGGGATTCGAACCCGGGACCTTCCGTGCGGCAGGCAGATACGCTGCCCACTGCGCTACGGCGGCCGGCTGTTTAGGAGTTTCCGTCGTGAGAGTAGAAGTAAAGAGGGTTTTTTAAAAAAATATATAATTGACTATTTCCCTCACAAAATATTAACCAATAGAATCGATGCGGATGGCAAAATTTACTATTGACTTATTTACAATTAAAAAGTAAAAAGTCGGCATAAAAAAAATCTGTGCATGGGCAAATTTTGATAATTTTTATCTCATCACTACAGGGCATTCGCGCTCCCATACTTAGGAAAACATTGTCAAAAATTTGCTATACACTCGCAATATTATCTAAGAATATTAAAAAAAAATTAGGAACGTTGTGTTTTTATATTTTCATGTAATTGCTGTAATCTTAATCATTTCAATTTTTCAAAAACACAGTAATTTTAATATTTTTTAGCTCATAACAAAAAAAGAACAATAATTTTTTTTTTCGTGACTTAGCTTGTGTCTAGCCTGTAATAGTAATTTTTACAACTAAAATAGTGCTTTTTTCAAACGTGGTTTTAAAGGACGAGCGCAGTGAGTGTTTTGAAAACGTGAGTGAAAGAAAACACATCTTAGTTGTAACTTTTTTTAATACCTCCATAAAAAAATAAAAAAACAGGAAAAAAAAACATATTTCAATATGGCGGCGGACAAATAAACACAGAAGCTAAATGGAACTCTCATTGTCAGTGGGAAAATTTTTTGACAGATCGCGTAACCACTCAAAATATTTAGAAAGTTGAAGATTAGTACTCACCATTCCCAGAAAGCTTATGGGCGTAACCAAAAAAATACTTGTATTGGGACTTGGATTAGACTTAGGCGATGTCAAAAATGCAATAGTGCCATTCCGCATCCGGCCGCGTTGCCGCGGCACCATCGCCCAAAGAGGTGCTTTTTTTAAGCAAAATCGACCCATAACGTAGCCACTTGATTGAGGTGTAAAATTAAAGGTATTAATCTCCTTGATAAGAATTTCAAAAGTGCCCGGCACCAATCATTTTATACTCAAAACTCGCGGGCCGTTTAATATATAATTATTGCTATATATCTTAGAGAAAAACATTAGTAACCACAATTTTGTTTAAAAATGATGTTAGGAATACCAACCTTAATATTCCCTAATACGTGCTCAAAAATCCGAATGGTACCAACACCCCAAAATGCAAAAATGGCGGAAATAGGTAATTTTTTGGGTTTGTCTCGGGCGTTTTACTAATTATCTCGAAGCATAACTGTTCAGTCCACAAAAAAACTTATGGTGTCAAACTAAGAGTGTATAAAATTGTCTCTCAAAGAATGTAACAACTTTTAGGCCCAGAACACCAGTGGCGGAGATAGAACATTTTCTCTTTAAATATGTGTTTCTCCTTCTTCCCACAATATCTCCTAGTACATTAAAAAGTATAGGAGTTGAAAAAATAACTAGATTTTTGCCCTCTCTAAAATATGACATATTCCATGTTAATATATAAAAAAACAGTGGTGCACTTGAAGTTTCTTAAAATAATTTTCTAAACAACAATTTTCGTATTTCAAAACAAACATAATGTTCTTAATATGAATTTTTTAATTTTCTATTCTATTTTTAGTGGTTAACATGTTGTCTCTGATTGCCCTAAGTTATCCAAAATTAGCTTTAAAATATATTTAATTAGCCCATCTCCCTTTCTCGGCTTCTAGAAGGTAGAGGTGGATCCTAATAATTTATAAATGACAAATGACCATCCACAACAGTTTAAACATACACTACTTACCAAATTTTATCGAACGAGTAGTTCTCGATGAGCCTGTGAATTTAGCTATTTTCTGTGTTTGGTAATCGAAAAAATTAACAAAAAAAATTCCCGATTACCAAATCTACTAATAGTGGTTTTGTACAAAAATAGACAATGTACCTACACAGTCGCATAATATATAGTCGCGTCGTATTTTAGGAATAAGAATAGTGGTTCATAAAATGAGAAAAAATATAATAAATATAAACGTTAAAATGTAATTTTGCCGAAAGGAAATTGACCGAACTATAATTTAATCAATATCAAGCTCAAAAAAAATTTCGACAAACCCTAAAAAATTTTTTTACGTGAAATAACCGAAAATATAAAATCAAAAAGAATTTGATGAAACCGTAAAAACGTCAAAACGCAAATTAAAAAAAAATATATTTAATATAATTTGATCAAATCGAAAATCATACGTTGGAATCGCGACTTTGTGAAGCCCAATTTTGCAAAGGTACAGCAGGTTGACTACGTGTTGGTTAGGGTAGGGTAACAGGATACAAATCCGAGCTCAACTAAGTATTTGTCTTACAGTTTGGCAATGCTGCAACTTCGTTTTCTTGCAAGCCCCTCTTATGCAACTTTTCTGCGTTCCGATCAAATTACAGTTCCTTCAAATTATTTTAGATCTCTTTTGTTACGACTTTATTTCATTTTTTACGGTTCCGGAAAATCTCTTTTATTTATTATTTACTGTTCGATCTACCATCTGAAATTATAATTATTGACGCAGAAAATATTTAAACGGTTTTAAAATAATATTTAAACAAAAAAAAACGATTGCACAAGTAGGAGGGAGCTCACCTGTAATTCTTTCAAACTGCTGCTTTGGGGCCCCAATCTCCACTTGTCTTCTATTACACACACCGCTTCTTTATTGAAAGGAAATAGTCCAAATTCACGATTAAAAAATGTGGAAAGTTTTACTCAGTTTTTCGCCAATATGACGAGCTGTTTTAACGGCGAGATTCTACCGGCAAGTGCTGTGAAAATGTTTAACGAAACTCCTCACCTTGACGCCGAACTAGCTCCATTCTTTTCCCACCTGTGCATTTTTCGCGTAGAACACTAAACTTTGAATAATTTAAAGTTAAAAGTAAAAGCGGGTAATGGAAAAGGAATATACGTCATTATAAAAAAAATGGCACTTAACGCGCGAAATATTTAAATTTAAAATAAAGTAAAAATTCTGAAGAGTTTATAATGCCTGAACATTCACCCCACCAAAACGAATCTTTTTAAACTAAAATAAAAAAAAAAATAAAAAACTTTCTATTGTATTTCCCAAATACAAAACTTAAGAAAATAAAAATTTAACATAAAAGAAAATGGTTAGTTAGTTGCCGGGCAAAGGGCATATTTTAACCACCGGCCTTTGCAGAAGACCATGAGAGGTCTTTCAATTTTGTTACTCTACCAAGTTCCCAATGAAGGGGTGATTTATATTCATGCCTAATTAAAGCAAGCGCCCCTACATTAATGGATGGGACGGAGTCGTCCACTTATAACGTTCCTGTAGAGAGTTAATATATTCTGTCGACCACCTTTTCCAGAAGTCACTTTGTAATCGCTGAACTAATTGCCATCGATTAAGTCTGTTCAGATTCAAATGACTCAAATCTACATCAGGTATAGAACTATTTAATGGTTCGAGGTTCAGAAAATGTCCTGAAGTCAGGGGTTGCAGGTCGTTAGCGTCGGAAGAAATCGGGCATAGCGGACGCGAGTTTAAAACGGCTTCGATTTGTGTTGTGAGAGTGCAAAATTCTTCGTAAGAAGGGATTTCGTTTCCCAACACTCGATAAAAGTGGGTTTTAAATGACTTTACGCCTGCTTCCGCCAAGCCATTCATATGCGGACTACCTGGCATATTAAAACGCCAAGAAATAGCAAGCTTATCGGAGGCTTGTTTAGCAAGTTTAAGCAACTCATTACGAGCGCCCTTCAGATTGGATCCTTGATCACTAGTAATATACAAGCATTTGCCTCGTCGGGCAATAAATCGACGAAAAGCTCCGAGCAACGCTTCTGAGCTTAAATCTGAGGTGACCTCTAAGTGAATAGCACGAACACTAGTGCAGACAAATATACACACATAGCCTTTATATGTTCGTATGCCAGATTTATGACGGCTCAAAAGAATCGTGAAAGGACCAGCGAAATCAACACAAACAGAAGTGAAGGCTCGTAATTGAGAAACCCTTAAAGCAGGCAAATTTGCCATATAAGGGTTGAGTAGGACTTGGGTCTACAACGAAAACAACGTATACAATTGGAAAGACATTTGTATACTGCACTGCGCGAGGATAAAATCCAGTATTGTTGAAGCAGCAAATACTGCATTGTTTTTAACCCTGGGTGAAGATGTTTCTTGTGTGTCATTCAATAATTAAATCTGTGACACGATGTGACTTGTGTAAATGAATAGGATGTTTAACTTCATATTGAAGTTGTGAATTTTTAAGCCTGCCGCCAACCCTCAGTAAGCCTTGATGATCCACAAATGGGGCCAGCTTTCTGATAGGTTTTGGAAATAACTTATTTTTTTCAATTAATAGAAAAATGTCAACAAACACAGACTGTTATACAACCTTAATTAAAGCACGAAATGAAGCATCAATTTCCATGGGAGTGATAGGACCACTAATTTTATTATCTTTTGAAGCCTTAAAGTTCACGACAACTCGATAAATCTTGGAGAATAAAGACTTAATTTTATCTAATGATGAATAGATATTAAGCATGGAAAAAATAAAATTATCTATACCTTCCAAGACAAGCAAAACTGTGTTGTCGTTTTTCTCTTCTTGCAAAATCTCAGATAAAAATTGTGGTTCTATATTAGGCTTAGTTGGTCAGCAGGACTTGTCTGAGAATAAAAAATCTGGACCAGACCACCAAAGAGAATTGTCAATGAGCTGCGGCGGGGTTTGACCTCGACTGGCACAATCTGCCGGATTTAAGACGGACGGAATGTAATGCCAAGATGACTTAGGAACAAGCTCTTGAATGTGGCTCACTCTATTGGCGACAAAAGTTTTCCACTTATTTGGTGGGGCCGCTAACCAGTCTAAAGTTACCATGGAATCAGACCAGAGATAAATCTCAGTAAAAGAAAGTAAGTTTGTATAACTTTGCTGTACAAAATGAACATCTGATAAAAGTTTAGCAGCCAGTAATTCTAGTCGAGCAATGCTCTGCGTCTTTAACGAAGTTACTTTGCATTTAGCGCAAATAAGAAAAGTTTTAATAAATTCTGTAGTATCGATAACTCGGAAAAAAATACAGCTGGAGTAGCCAATTTGCGAAGCATCGCAAAAACCATGCAATTCTATACTAGAAATAGTATTAGATTCTATATATCTAGGTATTTTTACCTTAGCCAGGACTGGCATCTCTGATTTGTATTTAATCCAGACATCAAGAATATTTTGCGCAGGGGTTTCATCCCAATCTGTTTTGGATAGCCATAACAACTGTAAAAGCCGCTTTGCTAATAATAGACAAGGTGACACGTATCCCAAAGGATCATAGATCCGACTAATCTCGGATAACAGATTACGTTTAGTACATGGACGTTCGATTGGAATAAGAAAAACTATCTGAGCCAGGGTCCCACCTAAGCCCTAAGACCTTAATAAATGAAGGTTCCTCTTTATCAAAACTATATGACTGTTGTATGTCGGAAGTATAAAAATTTTTGAGGAAGTCAGGATGGTTACTTGCCCATTTGGACAAGTCAAAACCGCGCCGTTTCATAAGTTGAATAAGCTCGGATTGGAGCAATAAAGCTTGCGCAGCATTAGGAAAAGAAGATTCTTCTTGATCTGCAAGTTCTTGTAACGTTCTTAACGCCAAGTACGATGAGGACGAAATACCATAAACAACGGTACGCAGAAAATATTCCTGAAGAGGCTCAGTAGGATCGAAACAAGACGTCACATGCACTTGCATCAACGACGACACGTATTTTTGGTGGACCAGAACTCTGTTCCTTAAAAATCGCATGATGACAAATGTAATATGAAGACATAGACTTATAGTCATTTAAAGGAACTAAGGACATATGATTATTGTCAAGATAAATTTTCATAAATTCCTTGTATTTTTTCTGCAAATCAGAGATTATAAAACGTCGTTCCAGCATCGAAAAACGACGGTACGCTTGAGAATAGGTGTCTACAAAAGTTGGGTTGAGTTGTTTAAAAGGTAGAGGTACCGAAAATCTTACAGAGGGTTCTCTGAAGGTGAGAGCCTTATAAATTTCTTCACATTTAAGTTCCTCGCCAGAAAAGGAAGGAGCCTTGGCAACTTGCTCAATTTCCCAAAATTGTTGCAATTGAGCACCCAGGTTTTCAAATGACACGTGACAATTTACCGTGAAATCGACCTTAGACTCAACTTGGAGAATGTAACCAAAGATGGTCTCTAAAGCAACCGGTTGGTTTTCATTACCCAAAATGCGACCAGAACGTAAAATAAGAGGAAAAATTTCACAACCAATTAACATGTCAACCGGCCCCGGCACATGAAAACGGTCATCAGCTAATTTCAAACCACGAATGTGATAAAGGCTGCTAGGTTGAATTTGTATTTTAGGTTGATTAGAACAAACCTTGGGTACTATAATCGATTCAAAAGAAAAAAGGGGGTTGTTCAGGTCACATTGTTTTATTATACAATGTGCTAAACCACTATTTGCCAAAGTGGACATTCCATTGAGACCTTCTATAGGAATAGAATATGGTTTCCTAGTTAAACCCAATTTTTGAACACATTTTTCAGATATAAAGTTTGACATAGAACCAGAATCGCATAAAACTCTAATTCTTGAGTAGTAGTAGTGCTACTGGCAGCTGGCTCGCATTCAGAATTTTGAATGCTTGGATTATCGGTAGGAGTAGGGCTAGATGATTTATTAAAATAAAGCATCGTGTGATGAGGAAATTTGCACGCCCTGCAATTAAATTTAGAGGCGCAATTTTTAAGAGCATGCGCCGAAATTAAACACTTTACGCAAAGTTTGTTTTGCTTAGCAATAGAAAATCTCTCTCGGGGCGTTTTTGCCGAAAATACTTGGCATTTGAATAAATTATGATTGCCAGAACATAAAACGCATTGCAGACCATTATTAGAAGAAGTATCGTTAGTTAAAAAAGAGGAAGTTGGTTTCTTAGAAAATTGACTTGATTTGTCTTTGTTAATAAATTTTGGCTGTGTAATTAAATTTCCAGTATTGGTAGTAAATTGCACAGATTCAAGAGCTTTACAGGTTTTTTCTACAAAAAGACTAAGTTCGGAACGCAAACTATTTTCAAGTTCAAAATCTGTTCGAGTTTTCTCGTCCAGTTTACCTGCAAATAAGTTAAAAAGCAAAAATCACCAATGGTCTACTTGAAATTGCAACGCTCTTAAGGCAGCCAAATGTTCTGTAAATGTGTTGTGCAAACGCCTAAGTTCAGCAGCAGTTGCCTTTTTAATAGAAGGCGCATTAAAAAGAGCGTTATAATAATGTGTTGCCAAAATCCTTTTGTTTTGGTACCTATTTACTAAAATGTCATAGGCTACCTGGTAATTTGTTTCCGTAATCGGAAGACCTTTTATTAAAGAAAGGGGTTCGTCTTCTAATAATTATAATAATAATAATGTCAACAAATGTCTGTATTTATCAATATCTGGAATACTAGAGTTGTTGTGAAACACGCTATTAAAAAAATCATAAAACGAGGGCCAATTTTTATAATTCCCATCAAATTTGGGCATTATTAATTTCGGAAGATTAACCGATAATTGAGAGGACGTATTTTGATTTTGGATTGCCACCGAATTATTATGCGAGGCCTGGGCAGTCTCATCAGTACATGTCTCAAAAAATTACGATTTGATTATAACTAGTTTTTTGCCTCCTCTAAAATATAATACATTTTAATATATATAAAACAGTGGACCATTTGAAGTTTCTTAAAATAATTTTCTAAACAATAATTTTCGTTTTTGTTTCAGTTTTTTTTTCGAAAGAAACAATGTTTTTTAATTTTATATTTTATGTTTAGTAGTTAACATGCTTCCTCTGATTTCCCCAAATGACCCTCTTCCCCCAAAGGGCTGAATTATAGAATTTATTTGATTTTTTACGAAACTAGTATAATACTAATTATAAGTAAGTATTTAAACATAGGACTCTATCCAAAAGTCGAACAATAATGTAATCGAATCCTAATTTTGTTTGTTTAAAAAGACTATTATATTTTGATCAAACCGTAAAAAAATAAAAATAAATAAGAGGGAAAATGATTTTCCGGGACCGTAAAAAATTAAATAAACTAGTAACGAAAGAGATCTAAAATAATTTGAAGAAACTGTAATTTGATCGGGACGCAGAAATGTCGCATAAAATGTAAGACAAATACTTAGTTGAGCTCGGATTTGTAACCTGTGACCCTACCCTGAAACACGAATACCTACGGTACCCTTGCAAAATTGTGCTTCACAAAGTCGTGATTTCAGCGTATGAAGCAACAGATTTGCGGTTTGATCAAATTTTTTTGACTTTATATTTTCGGTTGTGAAAAATTACAAATTTTTTTTAGGGTTTGACGAAATAATTTTTGTGCTTGGTATTTTCGATAATTTTACGATTCGATTAAACTGTTATTCAATCAATTTCCTTTCGGCAAAATTAAATTTCAACGTTTATACTTAACTTATTTTTCGAGGGGTTATCCACCTCCAAATATGTACACCTACTGCCAAAATTATAGGGATTTATTGTCAGAATCTCTACATACTGCCAAGTACTGCAATAGTGCGAGTTCTGCCAAATAGTGCCAGTACTGACAAAAATTTGTACACCTACTGCCAAGGTGGACAGCCCCTCGATATTTTTGCTCATTTTATAGACCCCCTATTCGTAAATACGACGCGACCATATAATATGCGACTGTGTAGGTACGTTGTCTATTTTTATACAAAACCGCTACTAGTGGATTTGGTAATCGGATAATTTTTTTAATTTTTTCAATTACTAAACACTAAAATAGTAGCAACAAAAAGAAAATAGCCAAATTCACAGACTCATCGAGAACATCTCGTTCGATAAAATTGGGTAAGTAGTTTATGTTTAAGCTGTCATAGGTGGTCATTTGTCATTTATAAATTATTAAGATTCACCTCCACCTCCTAGAGGCCGAGAAAGGGATACGAGCTAATTAAATATATTTCAAAGCTAATTTTGGATAACTTTGGGCAATCAGACACAAGATATATGTTAACTACTAAACATAAAATATAAACTTAAAAAAAACTCATATTAAGAACATTATGTTTGTTTTGAAAAACGAAAATTGTTGTTTAGAAACTTATTTTAAGGAACTTCAAGTGCGCCACTGTTTCTTATAAGTTAACATGTAACATGTCATATTTTAGAGGGGGCAAAAAACTATTTATTTTTTCAGAAAGAAAGAGGCACATATTTAAAGAAAAAATATTCTATCTCCGCCACTGGTGGTCTGAGCCTAAAAGTTGTTATACTGTTTGAGAGATAATTTTATTCGCTTTTAGTTTGACACCATAAGTTTTTTTGTGCAACGAAAAAAAGTTTTCGAGATAATTAGTAAAAAGGTCGAGACAAACCCAATTGTGGCTACTAATGTTTTTGTCGAAGATATATAGCAATAACTAACTCGTCTCTACAGTAAACGGGCCGCGAGTTTTGAGTATAAAATCATTGGTGCCAGG
The DNA here is from genome assembly GCA_963921995.1 of Oxystoma pomonae. Taxonomy (NCBI): domain Eukaryota; kingdom Metazoa; phylum Arthropoda; class Insecta; order Coleoptera; family Brentidae; genus Oxystoma; species Oxystoma pomonae. Next base: position 57,879,336 of record OY998168.1, read on the forward strand.
CACTTCCGGCCAGATTTGGAGTGGCACCATTTGATATTCGCATCGAGGAGATCAGTACCTTTAATTTGACACCTCAATAAAGTGGTTACGTTATGGGTCAATTTTGTTTAAAAAAGCACCCCGATGGTGCCGCGGCAACGCGGCCGGATGCGGGATTGCATTTTTGGCATCACCTAAGTCTAATTCATGTCCCAGTACAATTTTTGGTTACGCCCAAAAAAAAAAATGTCAAAAAAATGGGTCAAAAACAATTTTTTTTACATTTCCGGAAAAATGCCGACTGGCACCATAAGCTTTCTGGGAATGGTGAGTACTAATCTTCAACTTTTTAAATAATGTGAGTGGTTACGCGATCGGTCAAAAAATTTGCAGCCGGATCTCGTACTAATACGAAATCAATAAAAAAAAGGGAGGCTTGGCAGACCATCTCCCCGATTTCGATAATTTTTGGCACATTTATTCTAAACATAAAGGGGATGAAAAATCCCAAATTAGAAATTTTTTTGATAATTAGTTTTTTTTAAATTAATTCTTGAACATCACAAAAACTAACAATTTTGCTCAAACATGTACTTAAAGAAATTGATATTGATATATATGATAACTACTTAAACTTGGACGGTGGTTTATAGCTTGTTTTAAAAGTATTTTAGATACCTTTCGAATGATGTATCACAAGATATACTTAGTGTAGGGGCATATATCGATAATTTCTATCCCGTGGAATTTTTTATGAAGGAGTTTTGTGACTATGTGGGATTGATAGCTATTTAGTCACACAATCAAGTGTTATTGGGTGTTTTGTTCGCATCCGTGTAGAAGGGGTTGAATGGAAAAAACACTACCAAAAGCGGGTTTTTCAATTTTACATGGTATTTTCAAGGTCAATAGGGGTTATGCATCAACTAAACTTTTTTTTCATAGTAAGCGAAGATAAGTCAACAAGAATTCATGGTCACCTTGTCATTTTTACATTTTGATATATCAGCCGCCTTATTGAAACATGTCAAAGCTGAACAAAATTTTTTTAAAAATTGTTGAACTTGACCTTCTTATCTTTGTTGCCAAACTTGGTTCTCTTCGCTTGAATAGTTAATGAATAGCGGCCTTAAGCATGTTATTTTTGCAATTTGTTAATTTTACTGGGGTATTTTTCAAGGTCATGAAGCTTCAAACTGCATCAAACTCTAAAGATTATTAAGATGTTTTGAAGAGAAAATAGCAAAAATCTTGTTTTTTGCGATTTACAAGATTATTTAATGTCAGATGACCTTAAAAGTAAATTTTTTGGAATCCTCGTCTTCGAATTATATCGAGTCATGGCCTGGTTGTGAAAGTTGTATTTTTTATGATTTTTGGCCGCCATCTTGAAAGATGACGTCATATCAACCCCTTCTACACGGATGCGAACAAAACACCCGGTAACACTTGATTGTGTGACTAAAGAGTTATCATTCCCACATAGTCACAAAACTCCTTCATTAAAAATCCCACTGACTTACACATGCCCCTTCACTAACTGTTTAAAAAAAAATTAATTAAAAAAAACTTTTTTTATTTTTGAAAAACCGCATCTTTTATTCTTTTCTATAAAAATTTATTTTGTTTCTGGGTATTTCGCCAAACTATTTACAAAATTTGAAGATGGAGACTTGAAGGGGAAATTTAAAAAAAAAGTGAGGTCATGTGATACTTCATTAAAATAGCCCTTAAAATACCTTTAAAACAAGCTATCACTTGCTTTGTAGCATGTATAGTTCTTAAGATATTCATATTCTGATAAATTTCTGTAAATTTGCAGGTAATATTTTGAGAATCGTATACCGTGCAAAAGCGAGTAATAACTTGTTTTATAGGTATTTTAAAATCCATTTTGATAAAGTATTATATAACCTATTTTTTTAAATTGTTTTCAAAATTTTTCAAATAATTTTTTTTTATGAACCCATCAAGTCTCTATCTTGAAATTTTGTAAATAGTTTGTCGAAATATCCAGAAACAAAATATATTTTTCTTTTGAAAAAATAAAAAATGCTGCTTGTCAAAAGTTTAAAAAAAAGTTGTTTTCAATTTTTTTAAACAAAAACGACAATTAAAACGAGCTATAAACCTGTCCTAGTTTAAGTAATTATCGAGAAATTTTTATTTTCTTTAGGGACATGTTTAAGCAAAAATTTTGATTTTCAAAAATAATTGAAAAAAAATTGGGATTTTTCATTCCCTTTATAGGTAGAATAAATGTACCAAAAATGATCAAAATCGGGGAGATGATCTGTCAAATCTCTGGTAAATTTGATTTGAAATGGTCAAAAAACTGGTCCGCAGTAATTTGGAATGGAGTGCAGAACACAAAAGCATTTATTTCGCCACCGGCTACGCCGTTTTCTTTCGCACTTGTGCAAAAAAAATTAATACAATACGGTAGTCAAAAAAGTCATTGGTTTATTATTTGCGGACAGTAACTAAATACGTATTTTTGATGAAGGTATAAAAAAAAGAATTTATCTTCACGGCGCAATTGCGCATATCATATCGACAGTATCTATTAGCCTTACCTGTGGTCTACCATCAGGGCCTGAAGTCATGCTAATAACGGTACTGGAACTTGTGAAGTTGGCACCATTACCCATGGGTCCCATTGGACCCATGGAGCCCAAGGAACTGCTCATGAGACGGTTGAAATTTGGCATCATTGGCATACCGAAGGGGGACATCATAGAGCGCATATGAGCCCTATGGTTAATTTTAAAAAGAAAAATTAGCCAAGAAAGAAACTTTCACTATTTTTCATTCTGAACTTTCTAATGTTACCTAGGTCCTAATTTAATTTTTTCTTTTTTTATGAACTTTCGCTGGAAAAAAGTTTTTTGCTATTGGTTATATGACCAAAAAACAGATAATTTTTATAGATATTTATAGTTTACAGATTATGTTGAAGTGTTTAGTATTTTTTTAATTTGTGTAATTTTTAACATTTTACTGCAAAAGAAGTTTCCAACAATAGCACACACTAAGGCTCTGGGTGTGGCAAAAATGTCAATAATACAACATTAAAAACTATACAACTCCAAAACTAAACGAGATTTTTACATTAATCTCATATTTGCGTCAAAGGAATATTATCAGTCAATATAATTGAAAAACAGTAAGATATTAAACCTATTGTGGGATATTGTTAAAAATATCTTTTCACAGAGGCTTTGGCTGAAAGGACTAATATAATTTTCAATTTTGACATGTTGTGGTCGTTCCTCAAGGTAACTTGTGAGCATTTGTAATGCAACACCCGCAAAGCCAAGACCTTCAAACACACTTATAAGCTTTTTGTGTTCAACTGTGTCGAAAGCCTTCTGGGCTAAATCTAGAAAGATTCATAGGGTTGGTTTTCTTTTGTCAAGTGAATTGTATAATTTTTCAGTTAAATGTACTATAGCGTCTTCTGTTGATAAGCCTTTTCGAAAACCAAATTGTTTGTCAGATATCAACTAGTTCTGTTCTAAATAATTTATGACTCGTTTTTTAATAACTATCTCAACAACTTTTGCTAAATTAAATATTAATATTACAGGTCGATAATTGCTTATCAACACCAGTCCCCTTTCTTATGAATTGGTGTAATTACTCCTATTTTAAAGAGTTTTGGAAAAATTCCTGTTTTTAGAACCATATTTGTGATTTCAACTAACGGCTGTGCGATATCCTGTGATAATAGTTTAAGAGTTTCAGAGCGTATAATCTATTCCCGGAGTTGTTTCACTTTTTAAGTCGTTTATTAAATGTTGTATTTCTGTAAAACCTGTTATTTTAAACGTAATTTTTTACTTAATTTTTTATATTTTAAACATTTTATTTGTTATTATTTTCTCTGCCATATTTTTCCCAAGCGTCGTATATTAAGTAATAAAGCAGTCTGCAATCTGGGTCTTGTTCGTGATTATATCCCCATTGTTGTTTAGTTTTTTGTTGATGTAGTTGTTGATTACGTTCCATATTTTTTACTACTATTCTTGTTGATCTCTATTTTGTTTTATAGTAGTTAAGTTTAAGTTTATTTACTAGTTTGTTTGTTAGTTTTTTATAGTTAATGTATGCCTTTAATTGGAGATAATTTGGGTATTTTAAAGTTTTGTGATAAAGGTTTTGTTTTTCGTCAATGGAAGTCATTACACCAACTGTGATCCAATTAATCCAAGTAATTTATTTTAACAAAAAAATCTGTTTTGGTATTTACATTCTGTATAGTGTACATTTCTTGCCAGCGAGACGTGATATCACATCTCAGATATGGTGTACCTTTTTGAGGTGCCTGCTCGGATTACCTCTTTTAATCGGTCTTTGTCCTCCGAACTAAAGCGGTCAGAAACTTATCCAACTTTTTATAGACAATAAAATTCTTACCTTACCAGATTGGTTCATCTTAGAAACCGCTTGTCTTATTCATAACACAAACATCAGTTTCCCTTTCATCAGCAAGTATACACTAAACGGCAAGTAAATGATTATCCCCTCCCAATACCACGCTCAAGTCTTGTTAAGAATTCTTTTACTTTTAATGGCTTAAAAATTTACAACCACATTGATCTGCAGATTAGAAACCTAACAAACCTAAAAATGTTTAGGAAAAAATGTAAAAAACTTTCTTATGACGAATTTTTTGGACAAAAGCTAACAACAGAACTGGATTCGGTTAACATCAAACTAATGTAAAAACTAAATTTCTGCTCAAAACTATACGAAGGTGTATAACTTAAATTGATGTGATAATTTATTAATTCTTAGTTGCTGCTGTAATAGTTTATTGTTTTTGTATTTATATTATTTTTATCTATGTTTCTACTATTTTGAAATTATTACTGTGGTAATTGATTTATTTTTGTATTTTATGTTAATATTTTACTGTTGAAAATATTACTTTTACCATGTACTACTTAATCAAATTATGCTTTTACAAGGTTGTGCTTTTGTTTTCAAATGTTGTCATCTAATCATATTTGTATTTATTTTTTTATTTTCACTTTAAATGGCATACATAAGAATTTTAGTTACTTAGTTTTTTGTAATAGCTTTGTCAATAAGAGCTTGTACAGGGTCTCCAAAATTCGATGGTTTTGGGTGGTTTCGGGTACTTCTAAAAGAGATACAGAAAATTCGACCCCGCTTTACGAGGCTCAAATTTCAAGACAACATTTTTGGTAAAAAACGCATTTCAATATCTCACCCCGTCTTTGAGCTACGGAGGCTTTTTGAAAAGTCTGCATTTTGGGATAGGCCCTATAACTTTTTTATTTATGAAAATATCTTCGTGGTGTTACTTGCATTTTTGTGGAGTTTTTAAACTAGAATTTAATTACTAAATCAGATTTCATCAGTCACTTTTAATTTTTGAAATATAATACAAGGTTGGTATTTTTCTTATGGAACACCCCAGTTCTTTTTACATATTTCGAATTATTTGTTAATTTCCTTCAAAACGATTTGACTCTTAAGAAAATCGGATAAATAGTTGTCGATTTGTTAAATATTGTGATAAAAGCGGCACGCCACATTATTAAAAAAAATCTATAGTGCCACGGTTGTCAATCTGAGATGATAAAAATAATTTGTTACGAAGAAATAAAAAACTATTTTGCTTCTTAACTGAATTCAAGGCCTAAAAATTATATCAATAATAAATCATTATATTTATATTTTATGCTCAGATTGTCAACCAAGGCACACAATGACTTTATCACATTCTACTATATGATTTATGGAAAATATTTAATAACTTTAACTATTTATCTGATTTTTGTAAGGGTCAAACCATATCAAGTCAACCAGGCAATAGTTTTGACCATCTCCGATTTTGATGATTTTTGGTACACTTATTCGTCTTATCAAAAAACTCAAAAAATTAAATTTTTTGGATAAGCGGTTTTTGTTTTATTGATTTTTGAAAATCAAGAAATTGACCAATATGTCCTTGACAGACACTTACAAAAAGAGTAATATCTCAAAAACTATTGATCCTATAGAAGCGAGTGATAGCTCATTTTGAAGGGAAAGATGTGTGACACAATATAGTTTGCTTAATTTTTTTTTCTTAATTAAAAATATTTCTTTTTTTTTAATGTTTTTTTAACATTTTTGGAAAATTTTAGAATGGAGAAATAATGGAGTCATACTTGAAAAAAAAAATAATAAGATATTTAATACAGGGCTAATTTACCTAATATGGGTATAACAAAAAAATGAAAAGTAAGAATAATAGAAAATTTACAATAAAAAATATTTAGGTTGCTAATTTTTTTTGTAAAATATTTGAGGAATCTGTCATTTCTTCTGCAGTTAGCGTATATGTCCTACCAGTGGCAGTATTTGGGTTGACCCGTCTTAAAAGAGAATTTTGATCTATGACCAATATATCAGCTTTTGGCTTTGGAAAGTAAAAAGACGGAGAGGGACCATGAGGATGTAAAAAACTAACTTTTAATTCCCCGCTTTCTATATTTTTGCCAATGATACATCCCATCCACCAAAGACAGTCATAGTTTATGGTTACAAAACCGGAGTCGATGTTTGACAAACCACAGGTTGCAAAAAGACATTGAATATTTTCCTCTTTACTTAGTGAAAATGGTTTTGTAATAATTTTTTCATTACTGAGGGGGATAATCGAGTGCAATTTTTGAGTCCCAGGTATCGATTGCGCTTCCAGGTATCTTTTTTCCAAAAACTTTTCATGTTGCTGGTAGTCATTTAATGAACAATATTTAAATGTTATACCAGGAATGTTTTCTTTTGCAAATTTAAAAAGATCTTCGGGGGTCATAATCTGTTCATCATATGGTCTCTGCAGACTTACTTTAGCAGCCAACCTTTTAACGGTGCCTCCCAGTCCATCGCATGCACTCTTCCCGTGGGAGGTGGCAAAAAAATTCCATTCTGCTTTAATTTTAAATTCCTCGAGACGGTACGCAATATTAACAATTTTTTTTTATTTTTATACTGTGCGGCACAGCCGTCTGAAAAATAGATAATTTTGTTTAAATTATCAATTTGCCTCTTTAGTTCAGGCATAAGATGGCTTAAAAAAGATGAAATGCCACAGTGTTGTGTACCAAACAGTCTGAAATAAACATATAATTTAAATGACCCAGTTTTCCCTCATGAGTTTTGTAATATATTACAAAAGGATGTAGGGTTGCCTGGCTATTTGTCCAGGGATAGGACTGCACTTCATCCTGCACAATAAATGAATAATTTTCAGCGAAGTCGCATGTGATTAGTGCTTCCCGCTTTTTTGTAGTAGTAGTTGTAGTATTCTTTTTGCATGTGAGTGTAAAAAGAATGAGATTTGAATTTAATCAAGTCGTTTGAAAATTCTTCAATGAAGGCCTCTGCTGGTTTAATTAATGTCTCCATATTGCATCTATCTACAGATATCCACTTCTTAAAAGTCACATTGTCAATCATTGCTTATTCGAACTTTTCATTCAAAAAATTTTTTAAATTCTCAGTTCCTGGGCATATCTCACATTTGTCCAAAAATCAGGGAACTCCTGGTGGGATACACATCATTTTTGAGAGACAAGCATGGTAGTCTGGTAAAGCAGGATTACCCTTATCATTTAAGATAAACTTGTTTATTTTAGAACACTCTATCATTAACTTCATATTTTGATGTATTGTGCACACACACACTGTATGTGTACCGCTCTTTCCTGCTAAAATGCAACTTTTTGGTCTCAATTCACTAAATTTATACAAACCAATTTTTAGGTCTGGATGCTCTTTCTTAAAATGCAAATATATTTCTTTGATATTAGCCAAAACTAACCTTTTCTGATGATGCTCCTTAGTTCCTTCTTTTCTTACAACAACAATTTTTTTTTTCCAGGCATGGGTCTACTCACATCATCTCTAAGGTAAAATGATGTTACCATTTCTACAACCTTTTGGTCAAGAGTTTTCCCAGGCTTTGGATTAGTTGTGGATAAAATTCCTTTTTCTTTAACCATTTTTTTTACCATCCTGGTCATGTATTGGGAAATTGCTGAATTTTTGCCCGGCTCCAACTCATAGGAAGACAAGATAGAATTAACATTCTTTCGCTTCTTTTTTGAACTAGCTGAAATTTTTCTTTTAATTGTTGTATTATTTCGCACTCGTCCATGTTTTTTTCTTTGGCCTTTTCTACTATTGAGTATTGTTCCTGACCTAATCTTTTTTCGATCACTGCTTTCACTTTTTCAGCCTTTTCTTTGGACACTCTTCTTTTTTTGATAGGCGATTCCCCAATAATTTGCAACGACTGGTTTAGAAGGTCCATAGATTTATCACATTCTTTAAAAGGAGAATCTGGAGTTTGAGCGGAAGGTCTGTAACAATAAAAAAAACAATTTTTAATATGAAAACATTTACTAAAATTGGTAATTATTTAGTATCCGGTTTTCTGCCATTTTTGATTTTTTTTGAAAAATTCTTTATGGAGGCACCTCTAGGGTCCATAGGACCCAAAATCCGCAACCGCCGAATTTTATTTTTTTTTAATTTTTTTGTCTTTTTTTTATTTTTTAAAACCAACCCAACCCAACCCCACTTAAAAATACTCAAACCAACCCAACCCAAAACAACCAAAAAAAACCCTCACAACCCCCCCCCCCCCCCGTGCACCGGCGACACCCCTTTTTGCATCAAAAAAATTAAAAAAAAAAAATTTCGGCGGTTGTGGATTTGGGGTCCTATGGACCCCAGAACAAACAAGACAATAGTTTATTTCCAAATTGTTTACAATAGGTAAAATCGGATCGTCATAAAAATCTACAAAAAAATTGTAAAAATAACAAAGGTATATAAATAAGTTGCAGTTACAACTTCGTTAAAAATTATTTCTAATAGTAATCGGTTTGAGAGTTTGTGACCAGAAAATTTCTAAAAAACACACAAGTCAAAACATAACATTAGAACAGACAATAACGTAATGATATTTAAAAAAAAAACCGAAACCAGATGTGGCGAACGTTACTTAAAAGACACACATATATACATTACCAAAATAAAAGACATTAAAATTCATTAAAATTTAGGAACTCACTAATGCTGTAGGGTTCTATCTTACAAATTAGATTAAAGCATTATTTTTTGTAAAGTTTGTAGCTTTGGATATTTTTTATTTTGTTTGGAAGTTTATTAAAGAATTTAATTGCAGCATAATCCGGGCTTTTTTCAGTAATACTTAGTCTATGTTTTGGATATATATACATGTTGTTTTTGTTTCTTGTGTTACAGGTTCTAGTACCGGCATATTTAGCAAAAAGTAATGGATTTTTTCCCAATTACAGTAAACATTCCAAGATATAAATAGCCGGGACCGTTAACAACTTATTTTCTCTAAAATTATTTATACAAGAAGCATATGGCTTGATTCCTACCAAGATTCTAATAACACGTTTTTGTAAAATAAAAACTTCATTTATGTGACTACTATGGCCACAAAGTAATATACCATATTTTAATTGAGAGTAAAACATACCATAATAAATTGATTTTAATGAACTGTGACCTCTAAAAATTTTACTTGAAACTCTAATAGCATAGCTTGCCTCTGATTTTTTTACATAGATCTCTGATGTGTGAAAAAAAACTTAGGTCGTTATCAATAGTTACTCCCAATACCTTCGTGTGACTTTCAAAAGTTAATGGTGTCTCCTTCATAAGTAAGGTTTTTAGGGACATATATGTCCATGTTAGAGATAACAACTGATTTTGTTTTTTCTGTGTTCATAATGAGTTGGTTTTTAACACAGTATTCAGACACTTTACCTAGTACGTCAAAATATTCCTCATGGATGTTCCCCTCCCGATAAACCGGCATCACTACGTTGGCATCATCTGCGTAATTGGCCAGAAGGTTTAGATTTTTGATGACATGGTTTAGATCACTAAGATAAATAACAAAGAGCAGAGGACCAAGAATACTTCCCTGCGGAATTCCTGTCATTATGACGTTTGATTCTAACGTTATTTTATTGTTGTTCAAATTTATTGTTACTTTTTGTGGTCTTTCAGTCAGATACGAGCAAAATAAATCCAAAGCACTTCCTCTAACCCCGTAAGCTTCTCATTTTTTCAAAAGAATTTCATGATTTATTGTGTCAAATGCTTTTGATAAACCCAAAAAAAGTCCACAGGCCCCTAGATTCAAGAGTCGAAATTATTGACTTGTCCAACTCTAAGAGCCGGTTCTGTAGACCTTTTTGGGAGAAAGCCATGTTGAAAATCGTTTAAAAGTGAATTTGTCAGAAAAAAATCTAACAGCCTCTTATGTATTAATAACTCATACATTTTTGCAAAGGATGAAATCAGACTTATAGGCCTGTAGGTGCCCCCATAAAGAATTTTTCACTTAAAACCAAAAATGGCAGAAAACCGGATACTAAATAATTACCCTAAAATTATTAGCAGAGCCACAACACACAAAAAAAAACAAGTAAAAATGTAGGTAGGTATTCGTTACTATTACTTACCCTGCTACAGGAGATGGTTGTTCATCCTGTTCCTTGTGTTCCTTGGAAAGTTTCATTCGACAATTGTCACAAATTTTCATGCCAGTCTCCACCCCGTTAAAGGAAGTCATCCAATTTGTGACATTCCGTAACTTTCCGGAATGTTTCTCCTGACTTAATGGATCACAATACCTCACAAAAAATTTTGTCCATTGTTTTGGCTTATTTTGTGCCATTTTACAACACACGACTCCGATAAATTTTTTAAATTAAAAAATAGCAATTTATCACATAAACCGCAGGTTTGCAATTAATTATTGTCAAAACTTTTCCTGTCTGAACCAGAAATGATACAAATAGGGGTAAGAGCCAATAAAAAGTAATGGGAGGAGCTAAACATTTTGCAGGAATTAACATGTTTAAATGTATAATAGGTGGGTGAAAAGATCTTGGGTGGAGAGGAGGACAATTGAAGAAATACTCAAAATTTTGCAGGAATAAACAAGTTTGGAAAAACCTTTTATGTATCTTATTTACAAGACTGGGAGCAATTGACAAGTTTTTAGATATAAAGAGTAAATATATAGGTATTTATCAAAAAATGTATGGTTTTTTCCTGCAAGGTTTTTTATATTACTTTTTTAAAAATAGAACCAATAACTTCTCCATCCTGAAATTTTCCAAAAATATTAAAAAAACACTGAAAAAAAAATGGTACATATTTCCTACCCACAAAAAAAAACTCAATTTTTTTTGACTAGTACTCTTTTTGTAATTAATTTTTGAAAATTAAAAAAAATCCTAATTTGGTCTTGATATGTATATACAAAAAATTTTATATCTTAGAAACCACTTAAGCTGGCAAAATGAGACCATTTTTGATTTTTTTCAAAAAAATATATTTTTTGTTCAGAGTTTTAGCTAGCTATCCTAAAAATTTCATGATGGAGAAATGATGGGTTCATGACCAAAAAAAATAATAAAAAACTCATTACACAAAAATTCTTAACTACCTATGTAAATTAATGCTTATATACTACAGTTCGATAATTCGCCCATAATATGTGTAAATTGAGAGGAATTTGCCATTCCTGCTCAAATAATCCACTTACAGTACCTGTTTATTCTTGTTAATATTTGCACCACCCCTGAGGCCACACCCCTTTGATTTTATTGGTTTCTTGAATTTTTTAAATCAATTTTTAACAGGAAATTTCCTGCAGAACCTACCTGCTTTTATATGCTAGTTTATTCCAAAATTTTATATTCATTTGCTTAGAAGTTTTTCTACAGCGTGGGGTGTGCGTGGATCTAGCAATTTTTTTCAAAATATTGTCAGATAATAAAAAAGATTGGAGCAAGTTTAAAACCAAATGTTGCAATCCGTTTGATATTGAGTCTAAAACTAAACATTCTGGAAAATTAAGGAATGTTACGCAGTCGATGTCCAATTATAAAAATATTGAAATAGGCATGAAAATTTGTGATGCGTGTACTTAGGCTTGCTAAGGAGTTTAAGACTTCAGAAAATGAGGATGTGGCTGAGTAAGAATTTTCTTTTTTATTATTATTATTTATTAATTAAATTTGTATCTAATAGAGATTTTTTTAATATTCATATTTATTAATATGTTCGCAAAATAAAAGTCGGCTATATAATTTATTACTTTTTATATTACTTTTTTAAAATTAAATAAATTGTAATTTTTTTAAATTTTACCTTTTAGACCCAGTCAAGTTTAATAAAATGATCCTGATTTTGAAGACCACAATGAGTCACTCTCTATGATTGGTGAAAGAGAATGGGATATTAAGCTCTCCAAATCCGAAGCCTGGAAAAAACCTGAATGAAAGAGTTGTACAAAATATAAAGGACTTTTGTCAACGGGATGATATAAGCAGACCAATGCCTGTTAAAAAAGATTTTGTTCTGATAAGGAAAGATGAGGGCGAACATGTACAAAAAAGATTAGTTGGCTAATTGTAAGGAAATATATTGTTTACTTAAAGCTGATTTTCCAGACGAAAAAATTGGCTTCTCAAAATTTTGTCAACTTAGACCTAAAAACTGTATTTTGGCAGGAAAAAGTGGAACACATTCTGTCTGTGTGTGTACTACTCACCACAATGTGAAATTAATGATAAATGCCTCATAATTAAAAAAAATGCTTGATGAGATTAATAGGTCTTTGGCAGCAAATTACTATCAGTGTTTGTATAAAATGATGTGTAATCCACCCTCAATAGATTGCTATCTAGGAAATAGATGTCAGGAATGTCCAGGAGTAGACCATTATAAAAACATCCTTCTGAAAAAATTTGAAGAGTAACTCATTGATGAGGTAATTTATCGCTAATATGCAAAAAGAAAAATATAACGACATTAAAAATAATGTGTGTCCGATATGTCATGAACCTTTCTTTTTCCATCGATTTGCAATTTATTTTAAAACTGATGGCAAACTTCATAACTTAAATTACGTTTGTATCTCGGAAAGCCTTACTCACAATACTGTGGGATTTCATTTATTTTTGTCGAAATTAATGCCAAATTTAAAAGAAGATTTTAGGGCTTAAAAAAATATTTTATTTTTCTGATGGTAGTGCAGCTAAATATAAAAATAAAAAAAATTCTTAATGTTTGTCTCCATAAAAAATAGTGCAAGAGTGCCTGTGACGGCTTAGGAGGCACAGTTAAAAGGCTTGCAGCAAAGGCTAGTCTTCAGAGGTCATACAGTGACCAAATAATGACACCTCTTTAGTTGTTTACTTTGTGCCAAGAAAACATTACTGTCATTGATTTTAAGTATTACACTGAGAATGAATATGTCAACCATACAAAAAATGTTAATAAAAGTTTCACTGATGTACTAACCATACCTCATACCCAAAAAATTCACGCTGTAATTCCCTATACAGAAAGCTCTTTTATAGCAAAATTATTTTTTTCGGAAAGTTTAAAAACAGAAAATCATCACCTTATGCCAGGGGCGGGGATATTTCCGAAATACAAAATGTTGAGTCAGGTTTTTTTTACTGTGAAATATGATAAAGAATGGTGGTTAGCATGTATTTTGGAAAAAAATATTGAAACTGGAGAGCTAAAAGTAAGCTTCCTTCATCCAAAAGGCCCTGCAGCCTCGTTTTTCTACCCAAGTAATACGGATATTTTAGTAGTAAAACCCGAAAGTCTGGTAAAAAAAGTCGAACCTATTACTGCTACCGGTAAAACATATAAACTTAACAAAAAAGAAATGATGGAGTCCTCAGAAGTTCTTAAAAGACAATTGTCTTTAGTCAAGACAAAAAAATGTAGTTGTATAATATAATATTTTGTATTTCTTATTTGAAGTTGTATATATATTTATTGTGTATATTTTTATTTTACTTGTTTAATGTGTTTAATATACGAAAAATCTTAATGTTATGTTTTAATTATTAAATAAGCAAATACAGAGATCTAAATTAAATTCATAGCTGTATAAACCCAAATTTTAGTAATTTTGAGGTAACATTTTCAAATTTTTTTTGCCAATGAACCTCTTATTTCTCCATGAAATTTTTAGGGTAACTAGGTAAAGGTCTAAATAAAATAATTTTTTTTGAAAAAGATCAAAAATGGCCTTTTTGAGATTTTTCATAAAAAATTTATTTATGCATTGTGCTAGATCATTCGCAAGGTATTTTAAATACCTTTAAAACGAGCCATCACTCATTTTGCTAGCTTAATTAAATTTTTTGTATATACATATCAAAACCAAATTAGAGATTTTTTTTTTAATTTTCAAAAATTAATTACAAAAAAAGTACTGGTCAAAAAAATATAAAATTTTGTGAATTTGAGTTGTTTGGTAGGTAAAAAATGTATACCAAAAATCATCAAAATCGGACAGGGTCGAGTAAAATTTGTATTATTTTTTGGTTCATTTGATAAGGAATGACCCAGACTTTTCAAAAAGTCCCTGTAGCTCGAAGATGGGGTGACATATTGAAATGCGGTTTTTACCAAAAATATTATCTTGAAATTTGAGCCTCGCAAAGGGGGAATTTTCTCTATCTCCTGTAGAATTACCCGAAACCCCCCCAAAACTATCGAATTTTGGACACCCTATACATGTATATGTAGTTTTTCGACAATAAAGCACTTTTTCATTTCATTTCAGTTTTAATTTCTTATTATTTCGATTAGTTTTTAACCATGCCTCAAACAGATGTGTTTTTTTGGATCTCTTATAAAACTGTGACCAATGCATGTTTTTCTGTCTGTTATTCTAGTTGGTTTATTTATTAGAGACTGAAAGCTATATTCACTTAAGATGTCAAGATAGTTTTGTATGTAGTTAAATTTTTTACAAAGAATATTTATATATCTCCCACAAAAAAAGTACATATTTTTGTCTGAGAACACTGCACTTAAACAGCATACACTGATGCTTTGTTCCTTTTTATTGATTATTAATTTGTGTTTATTTTAATAACTCTAACTACGTCGTCATTTATTAGTTCTGTGGTTTTGTCAGCACTGTATATGTTCTTTATGAAAACAAGCACCCCATGGTTTGGTATACCTTTCAATATGAAAAAAGCTTTAGCCTTTTATCTCAAAAGTTTCAGTTAAGACAAATACATCAAAGATATGTTTACATTGCTCCAATAAAATCTGTAATTTGTTATAATTTTTGGATATGCTTCTTATATTAAGTAGAAAAATGGAGAAATTATTTTGGATTTTTCTTTCCTTTTTTTAATTGTTTTTGTATTATATTCATTACTTTAAAAGTCTTGTAAGTATTCATCCATGCTCTTTTATTAATCAATATATTCTACTACAAAGATTTTTTTTTCTAATACTTATGTACTATTATTTAATAATTTTTGAAAAGAAGGAAAAGAAACAAGAAAAAAGAAAGTTAAAAAAAAAGATACAAGCTGCAAGCAATCGATTTATTTGTCTTCTTCTCTCTCTTAGTTCCTTTCTGTCTTGCCAATTCGGCCCTTCTCTCTTTGCTCGTTCTAGTTTCTCTATCTGGAGTTTTTTCAGCTTTTCCTCCTTTTCCTCTAGGTCACTATATAACTCGCTCTCGGTTTGATTGTGTTGGCCTTCTTCTAGTTCATTAAGAGTGTACAGTTTTCTTTCTATTTCAAGTTTGTGTCCTTTTAGTTTGGTTTGTTTTTCTTTCGCCTTTGCTTTCTTATAGTATTTGACAAGTTTTTTTTATCTCTCAGTCATAAGGACAAAGGTCATTTACTATTGACACCCCTGGATTTTTTAATTTACTCGTATTTTTCAATGCTAATTGCTTCTTAAGGTTGGTGGCAAATGTGATCCAGACTCCTTTTTTGTTTTCCTGTTTTCCAATTTCATATATATTGTCTATATCCCAAAGGATTTAGTTCCATTTTAAGCTCTGTTCAATTTATTTAAGGATAAGTCTAGTATTGCTTTCTTTAGTGGTTTCAGGCCAAAGATTAATATGTCGTTTCTCCTTGCGTAACTTTTGTCTTTATTTATTTCTTTGTAATTTTTTGCGTAATCAGAAAATTGAAATAATATTAAAGAGTTTTTGGAGAAAAAATCATACTATAGCTTAAATGAATTTTTTGAAGATGCAACAAAAAACACTTTCCTGTCTTCCTAAAATTGAGAAATATAGCTTCTAGCTTTCTTATGTCTTTCTAATATCCTCTTTGACTTGTGATCTCTTTTTTTTCTCTTTGGGAAGTTATTTTGTATTTATTTCGTATTTATCAAATCTATATAAAATACAAATAACAAATATATATATAATAAAAAACAACAAAAAACAAAATTGTGACTCAAAAAATTTTTATTATTTGTAAATTAAAAGTGCACACAGTAAACGCCGGGCGTGCGTCGGATGTTCGTTCACGATTTAGGACGAAAAACGCACAGAAGAAGTTTTCACGTTCATAATCTGGTTGTTGCAAGGGACATAACACATGGAGAAACTATCAATCGTTTGCGACTGCGCAAATTTTACTCTCGAGTGAGTAAAACTTTAAACCGTCACTTGACCCGTCAGTGGTTTGGAGTGAACATAACGAAACCTTATTGTTTTGTTGTGGTCGAATTTAAAGGCGGTTTTATCGTTTTTCCACCAAGAAAAACCTCGTTTTTTTTAGGGGAGTGGGTGACGGTTTTTTTGTGTTTTTCTTCAATGTTTGGTAGGTAGGAAAACACATCATATTAAAGAGTTAATAGACCACTAATTTATTGTCACCTTTGCTTACCCTATTACCATAATAAAAATTACTGTAACCATATTCTTTTGCCCATATACAAACTGCCAAGGTAATATTTATTTATTTATTTATTTATTTAATTACGGGATAACCCCATTAACTGCTAATATACAAAAGTATTAAAGTTAGGTATCAAATTAAAGTTAACTATAAATACTGAAAAATAAATAATGTCCTGACTAATAGTTATTGTGCTACTGTAACTTGATAGACAAAAAATAATAATTCTTAAAAAATTAACTCTTAAAAAAAAGAAAATTTTATTTGTAATGTAATGTAATATTTGTAAATAGAATAGAAAAGAAAACAACAATTCCTGTTTTTACAAATTCACTTTCACAAAAAATTTAAAAACCTAACTAAACAAAAAACTAATTATCACCTACCAGCTGCAGCTTTTGTACAGAAATAAATCTGTTTGGTTGCAAAAAATAACCAAGCGGGTCCCGTTAATACCAATCACCAAGTTTGAGGGTCTATTATCGCTCTTGTATATAATCCAAAATCGATATGCATTTTTGGATGATGATGGAAAATTTGTCCTAGTTTGTAGGTAAGTGAATTGAATATTTTGGTGGCTCATGAATGATAGTTTCAGGAAATTACTGAAAAAATTTACCTCAGGCAAAACAAATATTAAGGGGCCGGTCGACTATACAGAACACAATTTGGACAAATACTTGTTATGGACCTTAAAGTGTTAAACTTAAAATTATGTATATGGACAGGTAAAACGGCAAAAAAGTAGGTTAGGGATCTTATGTCATCTGTTATGTCATCTACCCTGTGAACGCTGGACGTCAGCGAAAATTTTTACCCAGTAAAATTTAACTAGACTATGAGTGCACCCCAGACGTAACTGTCAATTTTTGTTAACTGATAATGCTAGTAATTTTCTTGGTGCAGAAAGCGAACTGAATGAAATGTTCAATTTTTGCAAAAAATGTTCAGGGTGTCCCATTTTATTTATTTATTGAAGATGGTTTTCGCATTACTGTCTTACTTTTTTGAGCTTTAAAAAATGGTATTAACAGATTTATATTGTGCCTTGTAGTTTTTGGGCTACAAAGAAAAGTTGAAAAATGGTCAGAATTACCAATTGATATCATCCTTAATTTAAGAGATAATTGAGTTCTGTAAAAACATGTCTGTGGCAATCTTTCTAGACAAACACAATGGTCTTTCTGAATCTTTCCGAAATTTTAATCCGACGTTTCGATTCGTAGATACCATCATCAGGATCAAAAAATGGGGTAAACTTATTTTAGGTTATTTTTAAGTTTGCTTAAAAATAAAATATATATTTTTTTTGTTTTGAAGTTTCAATCCCGAAAAAAATTGTCTTCAGTGCATTTTTTTTTGGTACAGCCCTCTCCCATTTTAATTTTTCTTTTAGACCATTTATATTAACTACTTTATAGTAGACCTGGACAACTAAGATATATTAACATACCAGGTGAACTGAAAAAAAACCAGACAAATTGTTTTTTGCTATAATGGGTACTATAACTTTATTAATTTCAATAAAATAAAACTATTGATAATTCAATTCAAATCAATTTATTGCCTAACTAACTTAAGGAAATAGATATAAAAGTTTCATCATACAGTGTTATAAAAAAGAAAATTATAAAAGAAAAACCTATCAACAAGAGACCTTGATAAAACCTTTATTTACAATAGCAAAATTTGGTAATTTAAGATAAGTTAGCTAGATATTATTAATAGATAGTAAATACTTACAGTGATGAAATAACAGACACAACTTTCTTTTTAAAGCTGGTAAAAGAGCAGTTAAATATGTCTAAATCTGTTTTATTCTGAAGTTGATTAAACCATGAACAGGCTTGATATAATGGCGCATTACGGGCGTGGTGGATCTGTTTTCTAAATAAAATTTTTGATGCAACCTGGTGTTAGTAGGAGGCACATAAAAATTTATACAATTTAAAAGTTCAGGAGAATCCATCACATTTTTGCATAACTTATATAAGAAGACTACCTTGTCAATATGTTTGTTAAAATTCAATTTCTTTCCAACTCAAGTCACACATATGCACAGAAGTCCGGAACGAGTCAAAAGTTACAAAAAAATTACAACAAAAACCAACAGTGGGGTATTGTTAGAGACCACCCCAGCATTAATATTTGTTCCTCAATCACACAAAAATGCTGAAACCGATTTGGATGAAATATGGTTAAAATATAGTGTGCAATAGATATCCAAATGAACAGACTCAGTCAATACCAACAAGTACAAAAAATGTTACAGCAATTTTGGTCCAGATGAAAAAATGAATATTCAATTAATCTGCAACAACAAACAAAATGGAATTTATCCAACAACAAGTCTGTCCAACCAGGCACTATGGTCATTCTCAAAGATGATAATGTATTAATTACCACTGCAGTGCCCAATGGGCTGTGTAACCAAAGTATTCTCTGGCAACAATAAAGTTGTCAGAGTTGTCGAAGTTCAAACAAAAACTGATATTTTTAGACTACCCACTTCAAAGCTGTGCATTTTGCCAATTTCAGACAACAATACTGCAATTTAGGTAAAAGTTGTCTTTGATATAGACTGTTTCCTGATTTAAGACATTTATCAATTATTTTTGCGTTGTAAGTTTTATCTTCCAAGAGGGGTTTATTAAAAACAAGGCCCCCCCTCATTAAAAAAATGCTGACAAATCGTACTGACACTTTTTGAACCAACAAGAGTGAGGAAGAGCATAGCAACCAGCAGAAAAGGAGTCGAGTCTCACCAAGCTTGTTATCAGCTATCCATGTCCAGTTGGAGTGAGGGCTCACAGAACACTAATTCTATTCAATATGCAAAATGAAAATTTTGTTCTATCTAAGCCAACCTTTTGCAAATAAGTTTCCAAAACAAAGTCTACAAAATTGGTCAAATTTTAAAGTTGGTGTTTTGTTTAAACATTTCTGGGTTCATGCCCACATGATAGTCATTAGATTTTTTATAATATTATATGTGAAGTGTGATGAAGCATGAGGTAGCATGTTAAATTTGATGTAAAAATCATCTCTATCTTCCGACAACATCTGACCAAACACCACTTAATACACTGCAGTGCAGCAAAAATTTCAGGACCACTGTAAAACTCATTTTATGTAATTCCCTGAATTTTCATGGACCATGTTTAAATTCCCTGACTATGCTAGGTTTTTCAGGATTGCAGGTTTACTGGGAACTCTGACCTACCTTTGGTTATCAAACTCTCTGAAAACATCCATGCCCCCCATAGCAAAAGGATCTTGGAACATGGTGTTCATCATCATGTGATCCATGCTTCTCATTTGACGCATGGCAGACCTAGGTTACCAAAAATGGTTCAGTTTAAAGAAAAAGCTCAGGAAATTAAAAAGTATCAAAATTAAAAATGATTTTCCCTTCTGTACCAAAACCATGTAAAAAGAATATGGTGACATTCCTCCTTTTTGTGTTATTTTTTTACTAACTTACCCGAAAAACGGATCGTCGTCCATATCGCCCATCAGGGACCCAAACAGTGACATACTCATTGCGATCACTCGTCAAATATTTCACCGATTTCAGTAAAAAGTCTCCAAAAACAGGCGAAAGTGTTAAGAAAAAATCGAAAAACGTCAACTTTTGACAACAACGACCGTGGCGAGTTTCGATTGATATCCTGCGAGGGTTTCGATTGACCTCCGGTCCTGGTTGACAGCGTTCCTTATTTTAGGTCCGTTTCTGCGAGCTTTAGGTTATCACACACAAACGCTGCTCCTTAGAGAAATCGCAGAGCAAATGGACATAAATCACTTATGTTACCGTAGTGCACGCATACGGTAACATAAGTGATTTATGTCCATTTGCTCTGCGATTTCTCTAAGGATTCCTTTGCGCTAAGGATATCTTAACGGTGCTAAGTAGCTGATTTGGTTTGCTCAGCTTTTCTTTGTAGTCTAAGGAATACCTAAATTTAAGATGCCAGATATCGAGCCCTAAATCATCCTTAGGAGAGAATTCTAACCTCATTTTTTGTCAACTTGAAAACGGTAAAAAAAATAAAAATAGAATTTTTAAATGACGATTTGGATGTGCTGAATATAATTGAAAATGGTTTTGCCAGAAGGCTCTAGATTCAGATTTAGATTTTTTCAACATTTCTGGCTAACCAAACCAATAGTTCGAAATATTTTGCCACTCATACAAGAACAGTTGGAGTTAGATGGAGGACGTTTCGGGTAAGACTATATGACTTACACATTAGGACCAGTCAACGCAGAGACAAGCGCACATTCAATTTAATTTCCATGATGACCCAATGGATGATGATGGCTTCAAGTTTTTATGGTCATATATTTTTATACAAGTTTTTTCGTTGTTTTATTAGTTTAATTAAAATAAATATCACTGTTTATTTTTTAGAAGCAATACAACTGTCTCTTCAATTATACTGAGAAGCCTATGATTATGTGCACGTTGCATCTTTCTAGTATTGGGGATTTTAAGGCCAATACACAGGGTGGATTCTTTAAATGGAACGTGCTTCTAGCAGGTTAGAATTTGGTTGAATAAAAAAATCCAAAAACACGTCAACTGAGATTTTTAATTTCCTTTAATCGTGCTATCTTGGATTTTGTCTATGTCATTTAGTTAACGAGGTATGGCAATTTTTTTTTTAAATAGGACACCCTGTATATTTAGCAATTTTTGAAATCTGCAAACAATTCTCTCTTCAGCAATACCACACAGTAGGATCTATCTTTTACGATAATCAAGATATTTTTATCTAAATCTGTATGGAAAACTTTAATATTCATTCAAATATCCCCTGTAAAACAGGGCATACACAACAATTCCATGCAAGTTTAAACGTCTCTATCTTGGAAACTATAAGAGATAGAGTATTAGTGTGTGGTATTGTCAAAAAGATAATTTTTTTTAGAATTCAAAAATGTCAAACTATACAGGGTATCCTATTTAAAAAAAAAATGTTTGCCATACCTCGTAAACAAAACGACATGAAAAAACCAAGATAGCATGATTAAAGAAAATTAAAAATGTCATTTGACGTGTTTTTGGATTTTTTTATAAAACCAAATTCTTACCCGTTAGAAGCACCGTTCCGTTTAAAGAATCCACCCTGGATATGTTTAAATGACCCTTACTGAAGCTGAAAAAATTAATGTAAAAACTTACGCAAAGAATAATCAATAATAATTATAATAATAATAAATAATAACAACAAATAATGGTTTTATGACAAGCAGCGCCATCCAGTGGTTGAACTTATAACAAAATTTAATTCCTAGCTATGGAAAACTTTTTTTTGGTCAGAGCAAACTAATAAAATTTAGGGAATACTTAAAAATTATGGATTTCTTTACTACTCATTACTTAAGCAAATCGCAGAGCAAATGGGCATTACAGGGTTCCTAAGATTTTCCTTAGGGATAGGATTTCAATAAATCAGACAGAAATGACATAGAAAGTTCTGCGCGCACAAAAGAAACAGGTATATTGAGCAATGGTGCCAGTTTGTTATTATCTCCGGACTGCTGCTTTCATGAGAAAAAATTGTCGCCACTCTTTCATTGTGAGCATAAATCATAGTTGCAATATTAACCGTTGACAAGATGTCTGCAAATTCCGCTAGATGGTGGCCACACCATGAGATGATCGAGGAAAAACTGGGATTCACAGGCATTGCATTTTTATTTCCTTTCGAGTCGCTTCAGTTTCGTAAATTTTGTGTTTTTAAAATGCCGTATACTCGAGAAGAAAAGATTTTTATTATTAAAAACTACATAAAAAGTGACAGTGCAGACGAGGTCATTGGGCTTTTTGATTTTGCGTTTCCAGATCGACCGGTTCCTGTGGCTCATACTGTCTACAAATTTATCATCGTTTTGAAAGGTACGGGTGCATAAATGGTTGTAGAAAGTTTTACCACGACGGCGAAATACCAGAGCATCCCGTTCTTCCACACAGGGTGGAACGAGACAGTATGCGCTTACGTTGAGGCACATGAACCATGTTCGACGAAACCGATTGCGGAGGCACTGGATATTCCCAACAGTACTTGCCAATGGATCCTAAAAAAATACGGCTACAAGTCGTTTAAGATTGGAAAGTCGCAGGAATTGCAACCAGGTGATTATTTTCGCCGGTTAGAATATTGTGAGGTTATGAGGGATAAATGTGACAGGAACAAAAATTTCCTATCAAAAGTTTTGTTTAGTGACGAGAAGACATTTGAACTTCATATCTCTCACAATCCACAAAATAGCCGCTATTGGTCCCGCGAAAATAAATATCTGCACGCAAGTGTTAGAACGCAACATCCGAAAAAATTAAATGTTTGGAGCGGTATTGTCGGGGATCACATTATTGGACCCTTTTTCATTGAAGGGAATTTGAATAGCCAAAAATATGTTGATCTTCTCCAACACCAGGTTTTACTACGGTTGAGGGAACTCAACATAAATTTGGACGAATTGCGGTTTCAGCAAGATGGCTGTTCATCCCACAATTCACGCCAGGCTACAAATTACCTTCGTCAGGTATTTGGTGATAGAATTATTTCCACGCATGGAAATATCCGATGGCCTCCTCGATCACCAGATATTGCGCCAAATGACTTTTTCCTATGGGGTTGTTGGCACGACAAAATTTTCCAACACCCTCACTTACGGCCTACTATACAGGAGTTGAGGGCGAAAATTTTGGAGTCGGGCAACTCTATCACCCCTGAAATGTTGGCTGCTACGCGCCAAGAGTTTTACAATAGATTGGGATATTGTGAGGCTCAAGAAGGGGACAGATTTGAACATCTAATCTAATTAAAAATTAGATGTTTTCAGGTCCAAACCACAGGTTTTTCTTGCTTAAAGGAGGCAGCAGGGTCCATTATTTACGATACTGAGCGATAAACTCGTGAGGTTGTTAACATTAGAAAGAAATATCTTCGCTTTTAATTAAATTTCTTTCCATTCTGTTCTACTAGTGACATCTATCCGGAAACGGCCAAACTATGCAGCTAGCACTAGCAGCCAAAGAAATCAATAAACGGCGCTGTTTTTCCTGCAGCTTTTTGCTTGCGATATTATTGATTTTAAATAAAGCTGGCCCTACACAACATTTGATATTTTCGAGATGTTTTATGACATGATCTCGAAACATGTAGCGAACCAATTCTTCAAAACTAGCGGGAGGGTAAAAGCGAAAAATAAGGGGCTGCCAATATTTGTAACACCCAAAAAGGGGTGAAAAGATTTATTTTGCTCTGTTTCTTTACAAAAAACGTTTTTTTATGAAAAACTTGAGCTCTTTTTTTATTTTTTTCTTCAACTTTCTCGAAATTTTCGTCATACCGTAGAAAAAAATTATTTCCCCCATGGTCATACTCTACTTTTATTCGAAAAAATTTAGAAACAGAGACGGGATCAGTTTTCCTAAAACGGGGGATCTTGGTCTCGAGTGAGAAGATAAAGGGCGCCGCAGGCAAAAATTTTTCAATTAAATTAGCCGAACGCAAAAATGTTAGAAAAACAAAGCACGAAATAAAAATGGCGCCGCTTACAATTTTTTTTCAAAAATTACGTAATTTCGGGAACGCAAAGAAATAGGTCTAAAGAGTATAATTTTTAAGAAAAAAATATCACTCATCACTAATCACTACAGGGGCCGTGCATAAATTACGTAATGGTCATAGGGAGGAGGGGGGGGGTTACAAAACGTTACATCGGGGGGAGGGGGGGTTTTCGACAGCGTTTGCATTTGTGTGAAACTAAGAAAATATGGAATGAAAATAAGTGAAAAGTTGTTTTTTTTGGGGGGGGGGTAGTGGTCTTGAAATCGTTACGTAATATTAGGGGAGTGGCGTGCCAAACCGTTACAAAACATTACATAGGGAGGGGGTCAAAAATTGGTAAAATCACCGTTACGTAATTTGTGCACGGCCCCACATCTGACTGTTTCTCCTTTTTGATTTCGAATCAAAGTGCAAAACCCGGGTTGGACGTTCGAAGGCGTCAACCCGTCCTATTTGCTTGATAAAGTTTCTACGGAAATATCTCAGTCGATTTCTCCGGCCGTGTATGAACGCTTTAGGTTAGGCATTTGCATGTATCCCACATAGTCCCACGCCTGTAAACAGTGCGTAAGGACAATGGTTACAAAATGAAAAGCCGAAAAATATTTTTTTTTACGATATCTTTCATCAGTTTGGTATTAAAGTCGAGCAAAAACAATTTTTATTCCAGTCCTAAAGGTATGAAAATGGAAAACATTAGAAAACAACGACCTGGAATGGATTTACTACGTGTAAGATGTAGTGACAACAGCGCCCCATGCCCATCCTTTTCTGCCTAATGTGCTTTTCCGTTTGTCTGCGTCTTATACACGGCTGCTTGGCCCCCTAAGGATTTGCTTAGGAACCCTGTATAAGCCGTTGACCAGTGAGGAGCGGTTTTGACTGCGGTTATTCTTTTGGTCATTGATTTTGAGGTTAGGCTATGCTGTAGTTCACAATAACCGTAACCCAATGGACCGTTCGCTTGGATGGAACGGTCAAACTGACTGTTGGAAAATTTTAGTAATAGGGATATCTGGGAACGCTTAAAATTTTGACAACTTTGACAGCCGCTGTGGTAGTGTTTAACAACCACTACCACCACCACAGAGTTTTTGGAACACATTAAAAACTGTCACTTGTAAAAGAATTTAGAGATGAGAAAAACTAAAAAATTTGGCTTAATTTTACAAAATAAATGTTTTATATGTTGGAACCTGATAATATATTTCATTATTTTTAAAATTAACTACGCCAAAATTCTCTAAAACTAACCAAAAAAATAACCACAAGCACAACGAAATGGATTCGTAGCTTACGGCAGTGGTAGTGGTTAATTACCATTACGGAATGACATTTGGCTATTGCGCAGACGCAGTAATTACCACAACCACTACGAAGTGTCAAATAAGCGTTCCAAAATATCCCTAATAGTGCCAAAAGCAAGAATTTTCGGCTTAGGACCCACCGAACCCCTTAAGTTCAACGGTAATACACTGTAATCTATAAATGGGGCGCAGCACTATAATCCTGGAGTTGTTCGCTACAGATATTTTTCCACACAAAACCTTGAATTACCTTTAAATCTGATATCCAAAGACATTACTCACCTTCAGATCAAGATTCTCATCGGAGGTCGTAAAATAAATTTAAAAATCGCTATTTGAAAATATACCTCTCTCCAAAACTAATGACCGAAACAATAACTCACCTCCCGAGCACGGTCATCTTTGGTCAAGACAAAAAGTAAAACAGCTGATCAATGACGTCCCAATTTCCCCTATTTTGGTTAAAACCAGTGTCGCTTAGATGCATTGGTCTTGACCAAATATGACCAGTCATTATTGGTCAATGGCTTATAAATCACTATAGAGGTTCAACCAATTAGCGCCCGATCTCAGAACGCCATGTTCAAAATTCTGAAGCGGCCACTGGTTGATACCTCCCCAGGTAGCAAAGACACGTCACAATGACGTGGGTGAATTGTCATCGATTACGTCAAAACCACCAAATTTATGACGTAAAATTAACGTCTTTAAGTATGCACAATACCTTCTCCACATAGGCCAATCAACTCGTACCGTTTTAGTGTCCTTTCCTCGACCTTCGCCGCCATATTAACAGAAAACTAATAGATTTTCTACCACTTTTGAGTGAAAATGGCGGCGAAGGTGGATTAAAGGACTCTAAATCGGTAAGAGTTGACCGTCCTGTATGGAGAGGGTACTGGACAGCAATGTCTCATTTTTTTGACGTCATTATATGACGTAAGATGACGTCATATTTTACGTAAGATGACGTCATATTTTACGTAAGATAACGTCATATTTTACGTAAAAGTATCTAAATTATCGTCGTCAATGTGTCGGATAAGTGACGTCATTTTGTAGCATAACAAAGGTACGGATGAAAAAAAGTACATTGTCTATTGAATTCAATCCAAAGAAGGCATTTATTTTAAAAAAATGTCTGATTATATCAAACTAACCTTCGGCGGTTAATACTATTAAAACATACCAATCTTTAGATAATACAGTAAAACAGTGCCGGCTCGTGACTTTACAAATAGGTGACGCAGCATCGTCGAACCCCCCCCCCTCACCTTTACTTTCGATTTGTATTATGTATGTGTACGTTTAATAAGGGGGGCGGCTTTTCACAGTTTAAGAAGTCTTTTTTGTCATCTTCATTCCACCCCGAAAACGATTTTTCCAGTAAAACACAAGCTCCATCATACACAGAAAACATTGTCAAAAAAAGAATAATAAAAACGAATACCGCAACTGAAGAGAGACAATAGCAATAGCCCGGCACGCCACGCTCGATATTATAGTCATAAAATTATAACAGAGCCAGCTTAAAAGTTTGCATCATATGCAAACACGTCCAAACCTCGGCGGAAACGAGACGCGCGTACCGTCGTCATGGCAACTGATTTATTTCGGAAATTTACACTGAACACGAGGAAGCTGCTTTGCAGAGTGCCTTGCCGTTTGTTTTAGCTCGTGGAGAGTTTTTACATCTCGAACACGCGGTGGTTCCGCTCGATTCTGATGATCGAATAAAAGATACAATATTTACAAAGGTTAAAAACGTTATTTTATGGAAGCGGAAGGTTTAATTTTTTTCAGAAATATTTAAATATAATTATTTAGTCAGACTGCAAAAAATAAGAGGCGAAGCAGCGCTTCACCTGCGTCATCTGGCGAGCCGCCACTGCAGTGAAAATAAGATACTTAATCAATCAAGCAGGTACACTTTCAAACTCATGGCGGATGAGTGACAGTTTCAGCTGACAAAAAAAGACAGAATTTTGCTTGTCCTGAGATACGATACGTTAAGAGCCACGTAACGCTACGTCGTTTATTCAAACACTGTCACTTTGCTCAGATGGAGCTGTTACGCATTCGCCATAAATTTAAAACTGCACTTGCTTGATTGGTCAACAAGATAGGGATGGGGAGATCGATACCACTGATATTTGACTTAAAGTGTCTATTAACTGCATAATAATACCTACTATTAAAATATATAAATTCAATAAAAAAATAAAAAATTTTGGTAATACACAAAAATACGATAATACCCGATTATAGCAAACCAACCTTCGAATAATACTACTAAAGTATTATTAACTTTAAAACACACACACGAAAATACACTAAACTCAACTACTACTAAAATATGTATAATAATAGTAGTAAAATATACCATATAAATAAAATCATTAAAACTTTAAGACACTTGAAGCTAAAAATTACACGTATCACTTGGTTGGTAATCTTGAAAATGTGTGAAGTGTTCGTTGGGGGATTCCCCCTTTTTCAAACGGCAATGGTGCCGCCATCGCTAAACCGTATACCAAAAAACATTTTAGCAAAAAAGTACGGAATTATTTTTGACAGAAGACAGAACTTGCCGCAGACACGATTAAATGCACATCCATAGGTTAAGGGTGTGCACGCCACGCAGCGACTTCTGTGTGACGACCAAACCTACGACAACACCTTCGAGCTTTGTCGGGTGTCATCCTGCGGATTCGTATGCAACTCACACATCTCTCTCTGCTTTTCGCATAAAGCTGTAGAGGACAGAAATTTGGCCTTCTTCACTCTGCCGGCAATAGAATACTTCATTATAAACCAAACGCGCCGTTTCACCGGGGAATTCCCGCTTTTCACGACCTTATTTAAACCAACGCAACCAGGGATTCAGAGCTCCCATAATGTATGGTAGACCCCTAACTTTGGTATCACAACTGGTGACAACTATTTGGGGGTGACGCTGGACAAGGGACGCAAGTCGAGCCAGCATGTTGCCAGAATGACTGTTAAAGTCCAGGCAACATTATGGCAGCTGCGCCAAGTGGTCGGTCGAACCTGGGACATTAGCCCGAGGATCCTACACTACACATCATATCCAAAAAGCTTACGAGCCTGCAAGGGCTCTTCTGCAGAAGGATGACCGGCGCAATGAAGACGACCCCCATCCACGCCCTGGAAACAATCTTGGGTCTCTCCTCGCTTCCAACTTGGATCAAGAAGGAGGCGATGGCGACACACCTGCGATTAAGAGACCAGGGACTATGGAAGGGCAGGGAGGAAAGAGAGGGCCATCTAGCGGTCGAGGGACTGGCGACAAAAGAGTTGCCCCTCCTAAGAATGCCAGTGAAAGCACCGCTTAAACTATGGAGGTTCGATAAAAAGTACAAGGTCACAATACCAGAACGGAATGAGTGGCAAAGGTAAGAATTTCGAACGGAATTATGCAGAGAGGCCGGTCTGCTACACGGATTGCTCTAAACTGTCAGCCAGGCAACACCCAAAATAGTCAGTAGTCTGGTGGAGCAGTGCGCTGAAGCACTGCAAACACTGACTGAAGACAAAGGGTGACAATGATGTGGGTCCCAGGTCATGAGGGAATACCAGGGAACGAGAAAGCGGACGAACTGGCCAGACTAGGAGCCGAAACCCAATACATTGGACCGGAACCGGGAATAACAAGAAAACAGGTACAGAGTGAGCTCGACAAATGGGCGAACAATGAACTGAAGACGTTCTGGAGGCAAGAGTCAAAGTGCAGACAGTCCAAGCTATTCGTGGATGGTCCGAATGTAGCCAGAACTAAATGGCTCTTAGGCAAGACCCAAAAGGATATTGGACTGCTGACAGGGATGCTGACTGCGCACAATCGGCGGAACAAACATCTGATGCAAATAAGAGTAGCAGGAGATCCCGTGTTTCCCGTTTGCAGGCTCGAAGAGGAATCGGCGCAGCACTTGATAGCAGAGTGTGATGCATATGCCAGATCAAGGCAGCTGAAGTGGGGATTTCCCACGATAGAGGAAGAAGAGCTGCACTCGCTCAAATGGGCCGATATACTGAACTTCGTAAACAAGACATGGAGGCCCGGAGAGAAAGGTGCAGCGGAAGTAGGGGCATAGGGGTACGGAACAGGGTATGGCAGAAAGGACCCATGAAGAAGCCTAATTGCCAGGCCCACGTGCCGCCCCTATACTACTACTACTAAACCAACGCTTGTAAAAAAAGCACTATTTTAGTCACTAGTTGTTAAAACTACTATTTTTCCTCGCCTTTAAGGTTCTATGTTCTAGGAATATCAAAACTGCGGACACAGAATATTCCCCGAACATCCCTGTTATGCTTAGAGGATTTAAAGGAACATTCAGCGAATGTTTGGGGAATATTTTTGTGCTATTAGGGGCTGTTAATTTTCAATATCCACTGGATATGTAAATAATGTCCATCCAATAAATATATATAGTCGTATTTCCACTGCATATTCAGCAACGTATATAAAAAATGGGCTTTAATTTTGAATATACAGTGGAAATGTATTCACCCAATTAATATATCCACTGGATATGTAAATAATATCCAATCAATTAATATACATAGACTGCATATCTAGAAATGTATATGAAAAATGGGCTTTAATTTTGAATATACAGTGGATATGTAAATGTATTCTCCCAATTAATATACAGAGCCGAATGTCCATTGCATATTTAGCGAGGTATGTGCAAAATGGGTCACAATTTTGAATATCCACTGGATATTTTATTTTATTTATTTAATATACGGGATATCCCCATTAAATTTTACAGAATCAAAAAGTATAAATAGTTAGGTTCCAAGTAACTCATAACTCAAGAAAATTTAAGTAATAAATATACCAAAAACTAAAAATAAACTATGAAAGTGCCAATCAAAATACAATTCAAAAATAAGTAGCTATTAGTAACTACTAAAGTTAAAAGACTAATTAACAAATTATAAAGAAAAATATTAAACATAAATATAAAGAAGAATATAACAAGTTATTAAAGCTAAATGGTTTTATTTTAATGTAACGTAATCGATCTTTTTAATTGGCCTATTTTTATATTAAATAAATCAATATTATCGCAATTATTAAAAAGGCACATATATCTATCCACTGGATTATAGACACCGTAAGATGTTCTGTGAAAAGAGATGTTAAAAGTCGCATAATGCCGGAGACCTAGATATGGGATATTAAATTTTATCTGTTTCAACAGGTCAGTGCAGTCTATCAGTCCATGTATGATTTTAAATATAAAAACAGCACCAGAAACATCTCGACGAATCTTGAGTGGAGGTAATGACATCTGTTTTTCAAGAAGCGAGTAATCATGGTCTTCAATAAGAATACCAGTTCGGAAAGCGCAATGCCTTAAAAATTTATGTTGTATTCTCTCAAGAGTATCGATATGAGACTGGTAGTAGGGGGACCACATAACTGAACAATATTCCAACAAGGACCGTACCAAACTACAGTAAACTAGCCTAGTGGCATCAACAGAAAAGTATTTACAGTTTCTTGTAACAAATCCTAGTAGTTTAGCTGTTTTTATAGAAATTAAGTTAATGTGTTCAATGAATGTCAATTTTTCATCTAGTATGACACCAAGATCCCTAATAGAAGACACATAATTAAGTGGACTATTGTTTATAAAATACCTTGTATTAATCCTGTTAACCTTACGAGAGAAACTGATGAAGCAACACTTTTTGACATTCAATTGAAGTTTATTTTGGTTACACCAATCTGCCAAGCGGTCTAGATCTTCCTGCAACAGAACCTGATCTACTAAGCTAAGGACAACTCTCCAACATTTTAGGTCATCAGCCAAGAATAAACATTTACTGTTATGAAAACACTTAACTATATCATTTACAAAGATTTTAAATAAAATAGGTGACGTGTGTCTGCCCTGGGCCACACCAGAGCTAACAATAATGGATTCAGATAGATGATTACCAATCTTGACCCTTTGATTACGACCTGAAGAAGAGCTTTTTATCCACTTGACAAAACTTACATGAAAACCAAACGCTATTAATTTATTTAAAAGAATTTGGTGATCTACACGATCAAACGCTTTGGAAAAATCCGTGTGTATTGCGTCAACCTGTATATGTATATAATATCCATTCAATAAGTACACATAGTAGTATTTCCACTGCATATCCAGCAAAGTATATGAAAAATGGGTTTTAATTTTAAATATATGGTTATTTACACCCAATAGGGCGTTGTTGCTAATAACAATTTCATTACAGTTTGATTACTACTACTTTAATACTATTATAAGGTGTCTGACGTTTTTTTATTTAAAGATTTTAGCAGGAAATAGTGGTTTACCAATGGTTACTAAATCGTATAGATGGACAAGGAGCGAGTTTCACTGTGCCGGAAATTTTGAAAATTGGGTGAATGCGCTAGACCCAAGCAGCCTTTATTTTTTAATAAATGCAACTCAGCAGTCCGTCAGGAGCGAACAGCAAAGTATAATACGCGACGCGACGCACACGATTTAAAAAGGTATACACATCGGTAATCAAAATAATTAGCTACATTATTGTAAAAAATTCTAAATTGTATAAACTACTATGTTAACGATTTTGGTTTGAAAAATGTATTGTAATGTCATATTCTCTAATAATTATAATTAGGTACACTTCCAATTTTAGTTATTAACGAAAGTTATTTACAAAATAAAAAACTCTTTCCTTATACCTTCATCAAAAACACGACTTTAGTAACTGTCTGCAGATAACTAAATCATGGCTTTTTTGGTTACCTATGCAAAAAAACTTATTTTTGATCAGGGGTGCAAAAAAAGATTTCTGTTCGTTTTTTAATTAAAGAGAAAGAGCGCGAAATAATAATATTGAAAAAATCTAATTATTCTTGCCTAAAAATTAAGCCATTTCCGCCAGTTTTCACCAAGTATTTACGAAAAAATCATTTAAAAACATCGTCAAAATATGAAACTGTCAAAGATTAAAATGTTGCAACAATGAACGTCACCGAGTAACCTCGCTGTGCTCGTTATTTAAACCAACGCTTGTAAAAAAGCACTATTTTAGCCACTAGTTGCGAAAACTACTATTTTGCAAAACACCAAGAGTGTAATCTATATAATAATAAAGGAGTAATAGGTAGGTATATATATATAATTATTAAAAATAAACAAAAGGTAGGTAAAGTATGTAGGTACCGAGATATGGAGGACTTTCCAGACTTTTCCAGGTTTTTTCAGAGTGTATCCAGACTTCTCCAGGGTTTTTCCAGACTTTTCCAAAGTGTAGTTAGACTTTTTCAGGGTCTTTTCCAGAGTATATCCAGACTTTTCCAGAGTCTTTCCAGACTTTTCCAGAGTATATCCAGACTTTTCTAGGGGCTTTCCAGACTTTTCCAGAGTGTTTCCAGACTTTTCCTGGGTCTTTCCAGACTTTTCCAGAGTCTTTCCAGACTTCTCCAGGGTGTATCCAGACTTTTCTAATACAGGGTGTACCGGCTTTTCCAATACATTTTATATGTGCTATATATATATATATATATAGATTTAGACTTTATTGTTTCTAAAAACATTTCGTTTTACATGTGCTATATATATATATCCTCGTATACATAAGATTTTTGTCCATTAATCATGCAATAACGGCTAAACCGATTTGTATGAAATTTGATAAGACAATAGGGTGTGACCTGGATCTTAACATAAACTACTTTTTATTTTACATTTCGTTTCATAACGAGATATATGGCACAGAAAATTGAATTTTTCAATTGTTTTTTTGCATTTTTTATATGTGTGAGGAGGTATCACACGGTAAGAAAAAAAAACATTTTCTTTTAGGGATGAAGTTTTTTGGGCATAGCTCCGAAGGGTCTACTAGGAGAATGCTCAAAAACAATAGGGGACTGTGCGTCAACAAAAGTAATCACTATGTAAAATGTTGTTATGATTAGTGAAGGGGTTTTTGAGTTAGAGTGGCTACAAAGTAGGCGGCAGACAGACAGACAAACCGACCGACAGACAGAGCGACGGTGTCTGGATTCGTGCTTATCACTATTCTGGATTCGTGGATGATCATGAAAATCTCGAAGTGCGATTTTTCGATGATTACATTACTTCCCTTTAGCGAGGGAAGCAAAAGTAGTTGGGAGACACGAGGGGAGGGGGATTTAGAATAAAAATAGTAAAAACAAAAATCAATCTTCTCTTTAACACCTTTAAAATGAGGTATCACTTGCCAAACTTGAGAAGTAAACAAAAAAAACTGCTTGAAAAAATCACCGCGGAAAGAAGGGGAGGAGGTAAAGACTAAAAAATATTTTTTTCAGAAAATGCATCCTTCCGTTAACACCGTTTAAACCAAAGAAACCAAATAAAACCAGACAAGAACAAAATTTTCTGATCATGGACGAAATTAGCACATAATTTGCAGATAATACTGGTTTTTGAAATTTTTAAATTCCGTGATTCCTAGACATGTGGGGTCCTTAAGTTAATATTAACCTAGCTACCCACCCTGTTTTTTTAGAAAACATGATTTAAAATGAAAAATTCGATTTTTTTTCTTTTATATTCGTGAAGCAAATAATTAGCACATAATTTTAAAACCAAAAGTGTTTAGTTTGGCACCATATTTCCTGGTGGGCTTGCTAAGTTAATATTAATCTAGCTACCCCATTTTCTTTTTCAATTTTCTCAGAAACCAGTAGAGCACAAAATTTTTTTGATTGGGGACGAAATTAGCACATAACTAGCACATTATTATATCATAACTAAATTTTGATTTTCTTGGGGTGGGGTCGCTAAGTTAATGGAGATGTTCAGCGCCGCTCTGGTGGTCGAGCCAGAAAATTGGCTTCATTCGTTTATATGGAGGTTGCGCATGTATACGATTTAGTAACCATTGGCTTTACAAACTGTGGCCGGAGCCTACGCCTTAATAATTATTCTTGATTAAATAGAAAATTACGAGTTGATAGCAAACTAGTAAACACGACCCGATGGCGACGCGGCCCGACTCGATTGCCGTATTTCGATTGAAACATCTCTACTACTACGAACCAGTCGTGATTTACTGCCTTTCAGAGAACTCGCAAAAATATTTGGCTTTGCGAGTGGTGGCAATCTGCAAGAGAGAACTCCTTTTTATCGAATCAAAAAGAAGGACCCTGGAGCCTATTGAATTTTGTCAACGTAAATGTGGTATTTTTAAAGATTTGACACAGTCCTATTAACAAGGCCCATGCAGGTGATAAAATGTCAAATATTCTTGAATGGTTATCATCGGTTTATTTCTCTCAAAATCTAGTACTTTTAGAGAAAAAAATCCCGCAAAAATAAGAAAAAAATTTGCTAAATCAATTTTATTTTATTTTGATCATCTGGATAATAACAAACAATAAAAATACCTAGGTAACTTACAATAAAAAAATAACAATCAACAATTTTTTTTTCAATTATCCAATATAACCGACACATCGGTATTAACATACAAGGGAACAGACTTTTTTTGATTAAATAAATATTAAACGAACAAAAGGAACTTATAATTTTGTGCAGTCCATGGGTCTAAGAATATTAGGACAGTGTGGTAATATCAAAAACACCGAAAACAACATCCGCTCAAAAATTTTAAGTGGACACTTTCAATCATTTTAAAGTATGATAACCATAGCTTGGCCTCCCAAGGAAAATAATAGGCTTAGTTTAGGTAAACTTGCCTCCAAAGGTAAATTTTTATTCATAATTTTAGTTATGTGTATATGTGTGGTGCGGTAAAATCAAATTTTTACACATTGACTTATTTCCGCGCTTGTAAAAAAAGTATTTTTATATGACCTTTTTTTTAGATTGGATTTTTTGGAAAGTGTTACTTCCTGGTACTCCAGTATACAATATTATTAAAATATATCAGATAAATACTTGGGCAACATGTTTTAACCTTTGATAGGGTAAAACAACCATTATCAAAAGAATTAGCAAACAACAAGGTTTTATTGTTCCTACAAAAAGAAACTCTTTTTTAAAGTTACGGCACAAAAGAAAATTTGATCCCAATGCGAAAATTTTATAGTTTTCTTCTTATTGTTTTTTTAATCTTAAATGAATATAATTTTTTAAACGGTCATCACCATTTAACTAGTTATCCGATTTTCATAAATGGAACCGGTTTCTAAAGCCACTACTGAGCTATTAATAAACTAAAAAACAATCGCCATCTTGACATTCCCGACGCATATATTAGTTACTTGTTTACATAACTTTCAATTTTTGATGATGATGAAAATTTAAAGTAAAATAAGAGAAACTTTTCTAAATTCTTATTTAATACTTACTAACAAAACAGAGGTCACGAAGTTATTATTGATTAAAAAGGTTAACGATTTAAAAATTGAATAAAGACTTCTTTGTTATTTTCTTAGCTTTACATACATACAACCAAGTTTAATTTATAAAAACAGGATAACCAGTCAAAAAGTTATAACCGTTTTGTGTTTAGTTTTTTTTTATGGCACATGTAGGTGATTATCTTAAAAATAACAACTAATATTTTACGCACAAGCGGGCGCTAAAATGCTGTTTAACCTTTTAAGTCAAACTGTCACAGAGCCCGGGCTGTGTAAAATGCTACTTTGGCGCCCGTCTTACTCATTTTTGGCCACACTTTTACACACTGCCATAACATTTTTAAGAAATTGCACATGTTCTGGCTTATGCTTTACCCTGGAATTCATACAAAGCGTAACAAGTGATATGAAAAGTTGAGGGATATCAACTTCGGGAATCTCGTCTGGGTTTTCTGAGTGTTCTGAAAAGATAAAAAACACAACAGTCTAACGCAGATCAATCAAATAACTATATATTTCAAAAATAACGAAAAGTTTTTTAAATTTATTTAGTCCGTATATCATATGAGCGTATATTAGTGGTGCTCTTAGTGAAACCAACCTTGATTTTTAACCTGACGGGTTGAGCTTTTGCACCCTAATAGTACATGTCCTAATGTAACTTTTAAGAAGTGTTGCCACTGGAGCAACACTGTCAGAGTGCGGCGAGGTAGTGTAAACCCCGAAATTTCTTCTATTTTAGTCTATATCTTAACGTGGTTGGTCTCGTTGGATTCAGCAAATTTTAAAACATACGGAAACATCATTGGTTTAACCGTTGTATGGAAAAGTTGTTCATACAACCAACCGTTTAACCCACCTACCGCCAAGAGCAATTTCTCATAAGCACTGAGTGTAACATACTTGTGTATGTGTGTGCGAGTGAGGACAGGCGAATTTCGAGGAAAAGCTGGCCAAAAATCAAAAATTCCTAATTCAAAATTATTGTAAAAACCAATTATAATTTTATTATCTAGTTACCTAGGTATAATAAACCCCCACTCTTTTATTAATATTCTTGCCCCTCTTAAACATATTTCAGTTTAAAATTGACGTTTGATGAGAGATTTGTAAGTGTTATTAAATTGTGTTAAATATTTCGTGAATTAAATGATCCGTTTTTCACAAGTTTTGAGAGAATTTCAAGATATCGTTATGGAGCCTATTTTGCTTGTGGTAAGTAGAATCTTAATTTTTGTTGAATTGAAATATCTGCAGAACTTTTTTAATTTTGATTTTTTTAAACTATATAGACTCGTAAAAAATAAGAATAGGAATTTTTTGTCCTTTTCTAGCCACAGTACATTTCCCCGCATCACCCCTTACTCTTACGTTACGTTAGAACTTTTATCTAAGATCTCTTTGAAATAATCCAACCTTTATTTCCTGCGGTAATTTGCGGTCTTGTCAAAAATAAATATTTAAAAATAATGGGTCTAATGAATTTTTACATTAAATATTTAAAATGGAAAAACACACAACATAGTTTTTTTAGTATAAGTTTAAAAGTAATAAACCGACTTTTATGAATTAAACACTGTTTGGTGGACAATAAATGGAACTTTTAAATAAGTGCAGTGGCGCACCGAGGGGGATGTTGGGGTTAAAACCGCCCCCGAGAAGCCTGGTTTCAATTCGCACACTCAAATGACAGCAGAAATAATACAAAAATCTTTAAAAAAATCATAAGTTGCAAAATCTTGTGCCTGCGGCGCTAGAGCACTTTTCATTCTTACGATTTCCTGTCAAAATGGTCTTTTTAATGTGATTTTATGAAAAAATTTTGCCTGCGATTTGGTGTCAAAAATGGAATTTTAAATATTATTTTCGCAAAAATTTTTGCTTACGGTTTATCGCGTTTTATCATTTTTACAAACAAATTAAGGGTAAATAAACAACTCAAATTACCAAAATCCAAACAATATTTATGATTTAAGTTTAATTTTAAATCAAAAATTGAATTTCAAATAATATCTCAAAAAATTTTGGGTGCGGCGCGCGCGTTTATTTACCCTTAATTTTTTTGTAAAAATGATAAAATGCACCGCAGGCGAAAATTTTTGCAAAAATGACATTTAAAATGCCTTTTTCGACACCAAATCGCAGGCAAAATATTTTGATAAAATTACATTAAAATGACCATTTTGACACAAAATCGTAAAAATGAAGTGTTAAAAACTAAATTGCAGGCTCTTGTATTTTAGTCCCTTTATATTTTATTTCTGCTCTTATTTGATTGTGCCGTTTGTAACCAAGCTTCTCGGGGGGGGGGGGGGTAACCCCAAACCCCCCCCCCCTTCAGTTTCATTTATTGTCCATCAAGCAGTGTTTAATTAATAAATATCGGTTTATTACTTTTAAACTTATAATAAGAAACTATGTTGGATGGTTTTCTATTTTAGGTATTTAATCTAAAAATTCATTGGACCCATTTTTTTTAAATATTTATTTTTGGCAAGACCGCAAATTACCGCAGGAAGTCAAGGTAGGATTATTTCAAAGAGATCTTAGATAAAAGTTCTAAGGAATTAGAACGTGGGGTAATGCCGAGAAATGTACTTTATGGCTAGAAAAAGACAAAAAAATCCTATTTTTGTTTTAAAAAAATTACAATTAAAAAAGTTTCGTGGATATTTCATTCCATAAAATTTTTAAGATTCTACTTACCACAAGCAATAATCTCCGATATCTTCAAATTTTTAACACACTTTAATAACACTTACAAAACTCTCATCAAAGGTCAACTTTAAACTGAAATATTTTTAAGAGGGACGAAAATATTAATAAAAGGGTGGTGGTTTATTACACCTAGGTAAGATAATAAAATTATAATTGCTTTTTTCAATAAATTTGAATTCCGAATTTCTGATTTTTGGCCACCTTTTCCTCGAAATTCGCCTGTGTGCGGCACCTACCACTAATTGTGAAAAGCGAGAGAAAGGGGTGCTCCCGGGGATTATTTCTCTTACAAAAAAGCAGCTGATTGGTTAAAATCTAATTTTTTTGTCATGTTTCTATCACTTTTGACAAAAATGGTATTAGTTGTGAGCAAGTTGGCTCCCCTCTACCTTACACCAGGGAGCAAATTGACGGCAAAACCGCTCAAGTATAATATCATAACCAGGTGCGTTTTTGTGCTTGCTTTCTTCCCCGAAATTGAAAAACACGGACTCAGGGCTTTTATCAGTGGCGTACGAAAACTCTTCCTGTGAGGCTTGGCTTCCTGCGGGAAGGGGCGTCAGTTGAAGAGCTAGAAACTTGAAATTTGGTAGGTGTGTGTATATATATATATACATATATATATATAGTCTTCTTCTGGTGTCAATAAAAAAAAAAATTATTGGAAAAAAAATCAAACTACCGATACTTAAGCTCCTTTAATACAAATTTGGACCCAAACTTAAAAAAAAAAAAATGGTGGACTTTCTTGTTTATAAACATATTTGTCTCAAACTTGAAACCTTGCGGTGTTTAAGGTCACTCAATACAATTTTTGACTTAAACTTTTAAAAAATCAAAATGGCGGATCCAAAATGACGGACTTTATTGTTTATAATCCGATTTTTCTCGAAACTTTGAACCTTACACAATTTTGAACTTTCACCTAAAAAAACAAAATGGTCTCAAACTTGAAAGTTTGCGGTATTTAAGGACACAAAAATGGCGGATACAAAATGACGGATACAAAATGGCGTGGTGTTTAAGGTCACTTAATACAATTTCTGACTCAAACTTTAAAAACATCAAAATGGCGGACTTTCTTATTTATAATCCGAGTTGTCTCAAGATTTTAATTGCTTTGTTTAAGGTCAAATCAATCAACATTTAACTCAAACTCAAAAAAACCAAATGGCAGATCCAAAATGGAGGATATTCCCAATGATATCAGATTAAATTATTTCAAATTTGGTGATAAGGTGCAGTGATACAGTTGGAAATGATGAGAAGTTTGTGTAGGTAGTGATACGACGAGCCGAAAATCAAACTAAAAACTCGTAATATGTAGGTCCAGTGACAATAAAATATTTTGAAAAAATTAAGTTGGTTATGTCGGGTTGTGTGAGCGGGGGATAATACATTTGAAAATTCAAAAATATTACCTTTCTAACTAAACCTGCTACGGATATGCAGTTTCCAGGACTGACTTTAACTTAATGTTTTCTATAAGGAAAAAATAATTTGGTGGGAAGTGGTTTGGAGGCTGCTACGATTATGCAGTTTCAGATTTATATTGTTTCCTAATTTTGGAAGAAAAAATAATTTGGAGAAATTTGGTGAAAGCGGTGAGAGGGTGTTGATATATCTGTAAATGCATCACTTTTGAACCAAAGCCGCTCGCTATAAATACGTAATTTTCAGATTTACCTTCAACTAAATATTTTCTAGTTTTTTTTTTAGAGAAAAAACTTACGTTGGTGGCTAAAGTTCAAGGGGTAAAAGGGGGCTAATATATTTAGAAATTCATGACCAAATCTTCTATGAATATGCCGTTTACAAATTTAAATTTTGAGAAAAAAATAATTTGGGGGGTGGTTGAGAGGGTTGATATATGTGAAAATTCATAAGTTTTGATCCAAAGCTGCAAATTTAAGTTTGGTGACGGTGTTGATGTAAATTCATAACAACTAATGCCCTGTTGCCCTTGTGCAAAACCTTTGCTTCTGTCCACTTCATTCGGTGTTGTTTTGACCATGCGTGTTCGGCGATTTCTAATTTCCTAAAGCCTAAGAGATGTGGTCTTTTTAGTTTCACCTATGTATGATTCACACTCACACACACACAAGGAACTTGATAAATGCATTCCTTATTTTGTGTGGTCAAAAACATACTTCTAACATAAGCAAGACAGAGAAAATTTCATTGAAGAATCTTTAAAAGGACAAATCAGTTAAAATCTTACCGGCGGATAAGAGCAATGCAACAGTGATTTTGGACACGGAAACCTATGACCAGAAAGTTGAAGAGGCACTTGCCAAAGGAAACTATAAAATTCTCTCAAAAGACCCGACGCAATCAATCGAAAGTAAGGTTTATAGAACTTTAAAAAAATATTCCAGATATATTCCGGACAACACAAGGTCTCAACTTACACCATATTATAGCAAGCCTCCTCATCTATACGGACTTCCCAAAATTCACAAAGATGCAATGGCCTTACGCCCAATCACAAGTTCCAACAAGAAATCTGTCTAAATTCCTTTTGAAAATTATTCATCCTCTTGCAGGCAAGACCGCTTCATTTGTAGAAAATTCTAACAATTTTGTTAATATTCTTAAATCTTTTGTTTTAGGACCCAAGGATAGATTTGTCAGTTTTGATGTCGAAAGTCTATACACTAATGTCTCGATAAAGGAGTCGCTAGATATTATTAAACAGAGACTGGCTGATGACGAATCCCTTTATGAACGTACTAGCCTGCCGCTGGAGGGAGTCATGGAGTTGTTGGAGTGTTGTCTGCATAACTCTTATTTTCAAGTGAAAGATAGGTTTTATGCTCAGGATGACGGTCTGCCAATGGGTTCATCGCTTTCGCCAGTGGTGGCCAATATTTACATGGAGTGTTTCGAATCACACGCAGTTGATACCGCAACATATAAACCTACGCTCTGGCTAAGATACGTTGATGGTACTTTTATTGTCTGGGAATGACCAACAACTTTCAGAATTTCTTCACCACGTAAATAACATAGAACCCACTATTAAATTCACAATGGAGTTGGAGCAAAATTGTCAAATTCCTTTCCTTGATGTACTTGTCAAACGAGTAGAAAGCGACATCAGAACAACAGTCTATCGTAAACCCACTCACACAGAACAATATTTATATCAAGGTTCAAATCATTCTGCTACAACCAAACGAGGCATAATAAGAACTTTGTATAACAGAGCCGTTCAAATTCTCATTGACTTGACTTGGAAATCGAAGTAAGAAACATTAGGAAGGATCTGCAGCAGAATGGTTACAGCCTTAAACTTATAACAGATACTAAATTTCAACAAACAGGACAGAGACAAGACCAAAACCAGCCAAATGCATTCCTTACAATTCCATACATTAAAGGGATTCGAAGATTAGCGAAAAACTTTAATATAAAAACGGCTCTTAAATCTCATAATACAATTCGAAGCCTTCCTAGTAAAACAAAACCGTTGAACAAACAAAATAAGGAATGCATTTACCAAGTTCCTTGTGAATGTGGTGAATTATACATAGGTGAAACAAAAAGACCGCTATCTGTTAGGCTTAATGAACATTAGACGAATACCCAAAGAGATGAAACAACAAAATCAGGAATCGCCGAACACGCATGGTAAAAATAACACCGAATGAAGTGGACAGAAGCAAAGGCTTTGCACAAGGAATCACACTGGAAGAAACGAAAATTCCTTGAAGCTGCCTTTATTGGACAGAATCAGGGTATTTTCAGTAAACCAAGTGTTGAAAATCCAAATATTTGGAAGCTCCTCCTTGGGCGGAGCCAACTTCTTAAACTTTACGGTTGAGTGATTTCCGATAGTATATAAATACGTAGCCTTAGGAATAGATTGTAGTTTGCACCTGAAGACGATCAGAGATTGTACTGATCGAAACGTCGTATACAAATAAAATATAGACAATGGAAATCCGAAATACAGAGTTAATTTCAACTAATGCCCTGTTCTCACTAAGAAAATTTGATGCATGGAAAAGTTGCATAGTGAGAATAGGGCTTAAGGCTGCTACGAATATGCAGTTTTCAGATTTAAAATAATAAATGACGTCCTAATATTGACCAATGCGTGCGTCCACCATGCCTATGCCCCACACAACTGTCTTACGATAACAATAACAAAATGGAAAAAAAATGGTTCAAAAACCCTCTATTATATCGAAAATTTTCTGAATGAGGCCCTGTCCAGACTGCAATTAGTATGCCCAGGAATCTAGGGAGAAACAAAAAAAGAAACGTCAGACTCGATAGTCTCGTTGACAGTTGACGTCAATCAATGTGTATAAATTTCGGGTGCAAAATACTGTACATCCTTTACACCTATTTATACGTATAGACTGGAATCATTGTGACCTCAGGACCAACGCTAATTCCAA
The DNA here is from genome assembly GCA_963921995.1 of Oxystoma pomonae. Taxonomy (NCBI): domain Eukaryota; kingdom Metazoa; phylum Arthropoda; class Insecta; order Coleoptera; family Brentidae; genus Oxystoma; species Oxystoma pomonae. Next base: position 57,922,473 of record OY998168.1, read on the forward strand.
GAGTCACACAGCACTTTATAGGGATGGATCGCAAATCTGCCCATGTTACAATAGGGATGGATCGCAAATCTGTCCCGTGATACACATGAACGAGGATAGAATACTGATGCAAGCTAGTTTAAAATTTTTCATGAAGTTTAACACGCCTGGTAGGAAATCCTAGAAGGAATGGAAACGTATTCCATGCTCCTCTAATGGGACAGTCTGGTACACAGCCGGCTTACAAAACAAGTTAGGGGCGGGCGTGTAGGTCCTTGAAAAACACAGCGGTGAGGTTCTACTACTCCCTTATGATGTACGCGACTGTATTCTAGGCTAAAGTATACGACATTCCAATGCGTGGATAAAAGAATCTGGAAATATCCTCTCTAGACATATATATCATATATTCAGACAGGTCGAACAGGGTAAATTTCGCTCTTGTCTTAGAGTGAAAGTGTCTTGACACAACACAACAAGGCGTTATTCCTTCGGATATCCGATCTGAAGATGTTCCTGGAAACGAAGAGGCTCATTGATTGGCTAGAAAAAATTATAACGGGCCTGAAAGGTGACTTAAAGAGGCGCTTTTAAGGACTCTGGGATAGCACACAGGGATGAAACAGCATAATTGGTGAAATAATCGGCAATAAAACAAGTCCATGCTTAACCCTTGTGACCTTGTTAGGAACAATACGAGACTGCATGACATTAGGACTACTAAAGGGACACTGTCGCCTTAAAGGAGCAGTTTCCGAAAATGACAAGTTAGGCTTAATCGATGGCAAAACCAACTTTACGATAAATGATGCTCTTCGTTTTTTTCCTCTGGAGTCGCGTTAATGAGAAATAAGCCCGTTTTGTACCACCTGCATTGCACACGTAATTTAGCCAATATTTAATTTTTTAATGAATCTCTCTGTAAAAGTTTTATCAAAAGATATAGCCTAAAAAACTTTGACTTTTTTTCCAATATTTGTTATGTTTAAAAGGTCAAAATTCTGACATTCCTTCTTTGACTATCAGTTAACTGAAAACACAAAGGTATACCAAGTGGTCAAATTCGAAAATTATATCTTATTAAGGGGGCTTCATAGAAAAAAATACCATTCATCGTAAAGTTTGTTTTGGCATCGATTAAGCCTAACTAGTCATTTAAGTAAACTGCCCCTTTAATAAGCACCTATAGACAGTGGGAATCGCTGAAGACTCGTATTGTCGCTGGTGCATGGAGGATAAAGGAGCTTCTTTGCATGTCCTCCTGAAGTGTCTTGCCTTAGCCAGTACGAGAAAGTTGCACTTTGTGAACTGTTTTCTGGACCCTGGCGATCGATGTAAAAACGTTTCAACCCATTTTTTTTTTCGAAAGAAGCAGAATTCCAGGGCTAATCAGAGGATAGTGGGTGTTCAACGGTCCTCATGGGTGACGTTCCTCGCCAGTTTTTCACCCGCAGCGCGCAGATGTGAAGCAGCGTTGTAAACGAATGATGTCTGATTCGTATGTTTTTAAGTGTGCTAAATCCAACGAGACTAACTGCGTTATCGTACAATGTCTAGTTCTCGAGATATAAATTAAAATATAAAGGATTTTGAGATTTGTAGGCACCGTGGCAAAGTTTCTTAAAAGTTACCTTAGGACATGTACATTTAGTGTGCAAAAGCTCAACCCATCAAGTTCATAATCAAGTTTTATTCTAAAATCGTTCACTAACTATGTCAAATGAGCTCTATTTGTCCAATCAAAATCGCAATATCGCGCATCCAAATACCGCGCCAGATAAATATCGCGCAAGACTAAAGTCACGCATATATTTATTGCGCGGAATGTAATATCGCAAGTTCGAAATTGCGCAAAATTTATAAATGCGCAACATTAGAAATAGCTCAAATTCAAAATAAAAAAAAATGTGGTATCTGTTCTTGAAGTATTTAAAAATTAGGGAAAATAACGACCCAACCCTACACAATCTTTACAAGGTTAAAGCCCTAAAAACACCAACGCGTGCCCACCCTGCTTCAAAAAAACAGCTTCAGGGTGGCCATGTTAGGTGTGAGCCGGGTGTTATATTTCGAGTTTTTACCTTGCTCGGAGAGCGATTTTTGATATTGCACTGAATAATACTGTGCGATACTTATCCGGCGATATTGGGGTGAGCGATTTAAGAGCTACGCGATTTTGATCTCGCGCGATTTTAAATTGCGATATTAATGGCCGCGCGATTTTGTTCCGCGCTCAAAATTTTGCATCATTTTGTGCGCCAACTCTTAACACGTTAACGACCAGCATTAAATTTGCATCAATTACTCGTGGACCACTCGTGTTTAGAATAAAAAAGGGTGTTAATAATAAATAAAAAAATGTTGGACTAGAAAAACCTGTGCAATTTAAAATAAAACAAGTTTACCACAGACCATGTCCACCATTTTGGGCCACGACTTCTAACATTAATTCTACACTTTATTTCAACAAAGTTAAGAAGTAAGAAAAAGCTAAGAAGCAAATTCCTTAGCAACTACTCCAGAAGTCAAAAACAAAACCTAAAATTATGTTTTTATGGCTCTTTATTTCAATAAAATTAAGAAATACATTCCATTCCAACTACTCCCGAAGTGAAAAACAAAACACAAAATTATGTTTTATGGACGAAGTATGGCCTTCAAAAAAAAAACAGATTAAACACTAAATGTGGCATTTTCAGAATATAAATATTTTTCTCAACCCAGGGCCATTTTTTGTTTCCTATAGACCAGACCTTCTAAATGCCGCATTAAAATGCACTGTGTGGAGTATGCGACAAGAAAACAATGTCGAACTTGAAAAGCGTTTAATACATTTAATTAATATACAATATTTGGTATATCTAGTCAGACTCCCGAACCCCTGTTCTCATCCAATGTCCTTGGCATGTTGCCACTTGTGTGGTTAAATAGTGACGCATAGGGATGTCACACCCTCCTTCTACGATTTTCAGCACCAGTAAAATTTTTGGTAATCACAGATCTTTAATTAGCACTATTGACACTCATTGTTGCGTTGTTTCACTGGTTGGTACTAATCTTATTTCTAATACACATTTACAAACATTTGCATCTGTTTAATTTATTAACCTCGGTTACTGTAAACAATTATTTGTTTAATTAATAATTTTTAAAAATAATTTTTATGAATTAATATTACTTTAAGATTCTTTTTAAATAATTCTAAATGAATTTTTGGTTACAATAATCAATTTTCCTTTAATTGCGCTCAAACTAATAAATTATGTCATTAATTGGTTTCAACAAGACAATCAATTTGTCAACTATAGAAAGACATTAAAAGCTGGAAATTTTTAATTTTAGTTGCATTGACTAGACTTATAAAACATCGATAATCTGGAAGTTGAATATTTAAGTTGAGTGAGGTTTCCAGAGTGAAGATTATTCATATTTAGAGGGGAAGGGAAAGTCCTAAATCCCCGTCCGGTTTCGACTAAAACGTCATTGTCAAGGAGGGAGTTGGATCACAAATCTGTCAAAGTAAAACAGAAATAAAAACATGCTTCGTTTTTTCACCCGTGGAAGTTTTTACCACAGCACTCTTTTCTCAGCCGCTCCATTTTCGATTTCCCCATTTCTCCATTAATTCCATTTTCTCTATTTTTAATTTTTTACTACTCCTCCTCTTTTCTGCTGTCGCTCCATTGTTTCCATTTTTCTAGCCGCTCCAGCCTTTAGTATGTATATAAGAAGTGTGTGTGTAAAAATCACTTTCAAGATTGTGATTAAAAAAAATCAAAAACCACTTTTTGATAGGTTTATTATAAACCTTGTTGCATATTAATTTAATTTTCAGTGACCTTTATTTTTTGGTTACCAGCAGGTCATATATAAAGTAGGCAAAAAAGAAAAGAGTCAATAAAAATTTTTATAAAAGAAAACATTAAAAATATTTAATTTAATCAAAAGATCCGCTCTTCTCGCGGATCATATAATTATATAAATTTATTTATAGGTACGACTATAACATTATGGTCCTTCGAGCGGGATCATATAATTATATACATTTATTTATAGATAAGACTATAACATTATGGTCCCTACTCGCCAAACCGAAGGCCCTACTTTACAGTCGGCGGATATAATCCCACGACGCAGCGAGCGATTGATGAAGAAGAAAGCCAACACCGAGGTTATGCCAACTAATCCAAAGCCTTCTGATATTCCAAAATCTACTAGATCTTGTATGAAGCCATTGAATCCTGGTGGTGCCAAAAATGGAGAAAAAACAACAACAGCAGTCGGAGGGCAGGTATCAGTAACTTCAAGTAAAGGCCAAGAACTTCGTCGTCAACAATTGCAGTTGGAAACTGAGCTAAAGAAGAAGAAACTAGAACAAGAAATGCTAGATATCGAGATGAATTTGAAAATGGTAGAAATGGAGGGTGATTCAGAGGTAGGAGAACGTAAGTTTAGTGAGTCTATCTGTCCAGACGTCATTGAATGGATGAATGGAAGTAATCCGTGGGAAACAGTGGACAGATGGGATGAAAAATCACAAAGATCAGCTACATCGAAAGTATCTAAAATAAGAAGAAACGACAAGGTAAGCAATTTACCAAATAATAAGTGCGTATCTGTTTTTGCAATAAAACCTGATCAACTAACAAAAATCTTAACTAGACAGTCAATGCCAATTTTTATCGGCAATCCTTTAGAATGGCCTAAATGGATTTTTCAATATAATAATTCAACAAAAATTTGTGGCTATTCTCAGGAAGAAAACCATTGGAGGTTACAAAACTGTTTAAAGGAAACGCATTCAAAATTGTTGAAAGTTTGTTAATTATGCCTCAAAATGTTGATAGGATAATTAATGCATTACAAAGCAGATTTGGACAGAAACGGCACACAAGATTGGTTAGACTCTTTTATACAATTTTCGGATGAGATCAAAAATCTTGATGATTTATTAAGCAAACTACCAAATTCTTATAATATACAATGAGTAGAATATTTTTCTCAGATTACATCGCCAAAATTAAAACTTCTGGAATTTTCTTTATGGTTGGATCAAAAAGCTGACATTGTTTGTCAAATTCAAATGCCAAAATTTCTCAAATGCCTCAACTCCAAAAACGTGTCTAAAAAATAAAAAATGTCTAATCTTTCGATTAGTGATAGATGGGAGCTTGTAGCTACTAAAAGAATATGCATATGTTGTTTGGTTCATTATCACTCCGTTAATGACTGCAAACGAAAAAGAGTATTCGGTTTAAATAATTGTTAAAAGTTTCACAATCGTCTACACAAAAGTGAAGATACGCCTAAACCTATCTTTATAAAAATCTAATTTATCATCTACTTTTAAAAATCCGAAGAATAACATAAACATTAAAAGATTGAAAGAAACTGTCATATTTCATCAAGCACATGCGCACTTTTAAAAATTTTGCTTCTTAAAATTGCCTACAATAATAGGTCGATAAACACTTATGCTTTTTTAGATTATGCGTCTACAGTAACTATTAGAGACCACGATCTAGCAAAAAATTTGGATTTGGAAGGACCTGTTCACCCTCTGCATCTGCAATGGACGGATGAAAGCAAGGTTCAAGAACAGAAGGACTCAAAAATTGTAAGCTTTTCTATAACATCAGAAAGTGGTAAAAACGGTAAAAGGACTATCATCACCTTGGCAATCGATAAACTCAGGTGTTTTCTTACAAAAATGCAAAACCTAATTATTGGGCAAGATAACTGGCCACTATTAGGTTCTAGAAAGTTTATTTCTGGACCATGGAATGGACAAGTATTAAGTAAAAATTTACTGGGATGGGTCATTCATGGTAAAGTTATGCAAAAATCACGCTTAGAAAATTTAAATTTTATTTGCTATATCAACAATCATCGCGAAAAAGATGATCTAGATTTGCTTGATTTAGTACAAAACCAATGGAAAATTGATTCTTTGGGGCTGGAAACTTTTTGAAAATCTATGTTAAAAAAAGACTTAAGAGCACAAAATATTTTAGATAAAACAATGAGAAGGATAGGGGATAAACTTGAAACTGGTTTACTTTGGAAACAGGATGACATTTATCTTCTAGAAAGTAAAATCACTGCTACTAAAAGATTAGGATTTATTGAGCGAAAAATGGACAAAGATAACAACTATGGAAAGGTTTATTGTGAAAAAATAAATTACTTGGTAAATAAAAGCTATATTAGAAAAATTTCTGAATGTGAAATTGATGAAAAAAAATAAGCATTGTATTTGATGCGGCCAGTCGTACAAATGATGTGTGTTTAAATGATGTTTTACTGACAGGTCCGGACTTATATAATAATTTAATAACAATTTTATTAAATTTTCGAATCAAAAAACTTGCTTTTACCGCAGATATTAAAGAGATGTTTCTGCAGGTTGAAGTTCATCCGGAAGACCGTGTCGCATAACGTTTTCTGTGGAGGGGAATGGATAGAGACAGACAACCCGATACCTACGAAATAAACGTAGTATTTTTTGGATCAAAAAATGGACCTGGTTTAGCTCAGGAAGCCAAGAATAGGAATGTGAGAGATTTTCAGAACGAGTACCCAGAAGCAGTAGATGACATTTTATGGATGATTACTTGCGGTTAATTCTAATATTTACGTTCATTCTAAAGGCGGATTCAATCTATTTAATTAGATATCTAATTCTGAATTAATTTTAAAAGATCTAGATTCTAGTCTTTTGGCTCATGGGGAGAAGGGGTTTCACGGAAGATAGCATCGAAATAATTTTAGGCGCATTTTGAAATTCAAAAAATGATAACTTTCTTCTTGAAACTAAATTTCATAAGATCGATAAAAGTATTTTTGCAAAAATTAGACGTTCAACTAAAATAGAAATGCTTAAAGTATTAATGTCTATCTTTGACCTTATTGAATTTCTTACAAATTGCATTATTCAGGGAAAAATACTTTTACAGGATGTTTGGAAAAGTAAACTTGGCTGGGATGATGAGATAACAGAGAACTTGTTTCAAAGATGGCAAATTTGGCTTGATGATTTTATATCTATCTACAAGTTTGAAATTCCCAGAATGTATTTTCCTAAAAACATGTATTTGTGATGCTTCTGAACGAGCGTATGCAACCGTGGCGTATCTAAGACGTACTACAGATGGTAAAATACTAGAGTAAGTCCAGTTAAACCTATATCAATTCCGAGACTTGAGTTACAATCCGCTCTAATGGGAGCTAGATTAGGTCATTACCTAAAAACCAGTTTTAAAATGAATATTTCTAAACAATTCAAACAACAACAAAGTCGTTTTAGAGTTTTCATTGCTCATCGTTTAACTGAAATTCAAACACTGACTGAGGTAAATGAATGGCATTATGTTGGTACTTCTGACAATGTTGCTGATGAAACGACAAAAAGAGTACAAACTTTGGATTTTTCAAAAAATGGATTGGCCATCAGAAAAAGATCCAAGTAAATCTAAATTTATTGAATTGATTTAGTGCCTCCTGAGAATTTTTCTAAATGGACAGTTCTCTTACGTTCAACTGCTTAAACGGTAAGATTTACACAAAATTTTAGAAAACAGTCATTTGAAAGAAGCTTTGATGAACTGGATTTTAACGAAAGTTGCAGAAAGATTATTGTACAGAAGTCAAAGAAGATTGCTTTTATAAAGAAAAAAAGTGTCTTCAGCAAAATCTACCTATTAAGAAAGAGAGCAGATTATTTACCTTGACACCTTTCCTGGATCAAGACAGTATTATTAGCTTAGGAACCAGACTACAAAATTTAACAGGCTGTGAGTTTACTAAATGTCCAATCATTTTAGAACCAAAACATACAATAACAAAACTGATCGTTAACTACTATCACATTAAAGCAATTTCAATTCAATTCAAATCAATTTATTCTGTACTTTTGCCTATAAATGTTATAGAATATAGATGTCAAACTTATATTTTAAATTTTAAGCACAGGGTGCCCGTGTCATAATTGTAAATTAATAAATAGACTAATACACATTTAAAGACAGCACTTACAGTTACATGCTTAAGAAACATAATTATTTTTTCGTACAATTAAATACACATAACAAAATTTTTTTTAAACATATACAGTAACACGGTAATTATAAAAAAACTACAAGAGAAGCAGAAGTGATGAACAACGAAAATATTAGGGAAAAAAACACTATTTCTTTAAGTATTCATTGTATAAATAAAAAGCTTTCGCCACTAAATATTTCTTATAAAAAAAACTACAAGAGAAGCAGAAGTGACGAACAACGAAAATATTAGGGAAAAAACACTATTGTTTTAAGTATTCATGGTATGAATAAAAAGCTTTCGCCACTAAATATTTCTTAATTTCTCTATAAAACATACTATCCTTAACTATAGATTTTAACGCAGTATAATCAATTTGAAGATCCCAGCACAGACTTTGTAAATTTAATATTTTTTGGTAAATTAATTTCTGGTCTTGCTCGCCTTTTTGAAAAATAAACAATTTCCGTTTTACTTGGATTTAAAATAAGCTTGTTTTTGAAACACCAATCTGAAAAAGCAGACACTACTTGACTTATTAGATTTTCAAGTTCTATTAAAGAAGTTGCTGATATAATTATAGTTGTGTCATCAGCAAAAAAAACCCAGTCTGCACTATTTTTGCCCAAAACAGACCCCTGAGGTACACCCGTGTCGCATTTGAACTCCTTTGAAAAATTTCAAATGTCTGTTTTTAAGAAACATAGCTATAAAGTCCAAAAGTTCTCCTCTAACACCAAAGTTATAAAGTTTACTTAATAAAAAATTAATATTTAAAGTGTCAAAAGCTCTACTTAGGTCAAAAAATATTCCAGCAACATGTTTACCTTTGTCGCAGTTTCTGTCGATTTATTTTTTCTAAATCAATGTTAGTTTGGTATTAGTATATTAAATCGATCCAGAAAACTAAACAATCTATTTGTAATAATTTTTTCAAAAAGCGTGGAAAACGGTGAAAGAACCAATATGGGCCTGTAATTTGAAAAATACTGCGGACAGCCTTTATTTTTATAAACTGGGGTGACAGTCGCAACCTTTAGACAATTTGGAAACGAACACTTATTTATACTTAAATTTATTAAGAACGTCAAGGGTTCTATTAAATATTTTGAAACTCGTTTTAATACAAACGTAGGAATTCCATCTTTACCCTTTGATGATTTATTTTTTAATAATTTTAGATTTTTTTCCATTTCTTCATGGGTTACTGTGCCATATTAAAGGAGGATTCTACTAGATTAGATAGGGTACAGTTAGCTGACGATTTTCCTTTATAATGTTTCTCCAGACTGTCTTGTGCCACTGTAGAAAATATTTTGCAAAGTGTTCGCTTATATCTTCTGGTGTTGTGATTACTTTATCTGATAACCTAAAAGACTTTAAGTCTTGTTTTTTTAGTTTTTCGCTGGTTTGCGAGTTTATAATTTTCCAAATTTCTTTTTGTCTGTTTTTTGATTTAATTAATTTTTGTAAGAAGTATTCCCTTTTTGTAGTTTTAAGTAACTTATTGTCATTTTTCTTTTGTTCTCTATAACTTTTTTTTTAAGTAAAACAAATTTTTAAGTTTTTTACTTTTTTGTTTTATTTCTTCGTTTACCCAGTTTTTTGAGCTTGAGTAGCAGTCTTTATGACTTTTTTTTTGTATTGTCTCCGGGCTGCATTTATCTAGATGGATCTCCACTATGCTAAAAAAAGTTTTCCAGGCATCTTCTGGATCGTCCACAAAAATATTGCACCAATTTTCTTTGCTTAAGGAGTGATATAATTTTTCAATATTTTGTTCATTAAAAGATCTAATAGGGAGTGTCAGTTTGGCCCGTGGTGTTTTTGTGTTGATATTTGTTTGATTTTTATATATTTGCAAAGTTTGGGCTAAATGGTCGGCAATTATGGGGTCAAATACATAGTCAAAATAGGATTCCTGCGGTAGATTACTTACTATATAGTCAATCCCTTTTTTTGTAATTTTATTTTCTGTATTAAAGAAGATTCTTGTTGGTCTTTTTTTAAACCCCAAATGCAGGTTGTATTCGGAAAATATGTCGTCCAGAATAGTTTTACTCCAACTTGGTGATAGAAAATCTATATTGAGGTCTCCACATACAATTATGTTTTTTATATTTTTGTGAGCCATATTCTAAGCAGGCCGACAAATTTGTAAAAAATGTATCAAGGTGTCCGTCAGGTGATCTATAGACACCCAGAATACAGATCGGGACATCTTCCAGATTTACCACAATACCACAAACCTCAACATCGACTTCATCATAAAATTTATTTAAGCAAGCAAGTTTTTTCACTAAATTACCATATTTCCCTTCATTGCAATAAATTGCAACCCATCCATGTTTTTTTATTGATCGACTTAGGCTTGACACTAGTTTTAAGTCGGGGATTGCCAACATGTCTATTTCGTTTTCATTTGCCCAGTGTTCTGCGACACATAGAAAATCGCAATTTTCAGTATTAACTAGTATATCAATAAGTTCAACTTTATTGCTAAGACCTTGCACATTTACGTGTTTAATTTTTAAAGATGAGGTTTTATTTATTGTCATATTTTTATTTTTAGATACGAAAAAACTGGGATGGAGCTGTGAAAATTTATTTTTTGTAAAGTATTCTGAATTAGATAAATTATCCCGCTTAACATTTTTTAACTGGTCAGTGCTTTTGTATGTGTTTGTGGCGGCAAGCCAGAACTCATGATTTTTTCAATTTGTGTTATAATATTGCGCTTGCCAGTAGTCTTTATGTTTACGTAATTTTTAAAGAAGTTGAAAAAACTTGAATTTAAAAAAGAATTTACATTTAAAAACTTAAAACCAGAGTTTTCGTGTTTTTTACCCATCAGCTTATTAAATATTTCTATTTTAAAAATATCTACAAATTTGTTATACCTACGATTTGTTCCCCAAAGTAGAATAGTTAAATAAACCAAATTTGACTTAACACTAAAGTTTTTTAGTCTTTCCAAAATGGAACTCGTCAGAAAAATATTTTGAGAACATTTATTTGTCCTCCAAAAATATCAACATGATCCTTTTTTGTGTAGTTCTTTGCAAAAAAATCCATGTTTTTGGTAATCTCATCCATAGTGGCATTTTTCATAACTATAGAACATACTTCATATTTTTCCCCCAATCTATTGGAAAACAAATTTGAAAGACCACTCGCTAATGTATCCCCAAGAATAAGCAATCTTTGTTTTTCCATTTGAACAGACTTTCTTGCATTTTTGCTGTTATAACTTGAAATAATTTTCGTTCTTCAGATAAAAATCGAAGTTTTCTTGTTCCAGATATATGTTTGACAATTCCAAGTTTTGGTTCAAGATAATTAGGTTTTCGAGCTTGGCCCTCTCCTCTATAGATAAGGCAGTAATTGCGTGCGTACTTTCAGTTTGTGTACCTATATGTTGGGTGTAGGATTTAGCTGTTCCTTGAATTTGTTTATCACATGTTAGATATTGTTCTAAAAGGATAAGATTATTCCTTACATCCTGGAGGTTATCAACACATAATTCTGTAAACATTTCTTGAGGTATTTCAATCGTCTTATTTCCTTTCATCTTTTCGCCGTTTTGATTTTGATACTAGTTTTTTATTCATTATATTAGTCATCACGATCAAGAAACAGTTATCAATACTCTAAGGCAAAAATATTGGATACTTCGTGCAAGACCAGCAGTCAAAAATACTATTATAAATTGTACACACTATAAAATCAAAAGGACTATGCCAAAAGCACCTCTTATGGGACAACTACCAGTATGTAGAATTGAAACAACTATTCGCCCGTTTATAAAAACTGGTGTAGACTATTTTGGTCACAGTGAAAAGAAATCATGGAAAACGTTATGGAGAAATTTTTACATGTTTGGTTACTCGTGCCATCCATTTAGAAATAGCACATGATTTAACAACAGACAAATTTCTTCACGTGATGAGGCAGTTTATTTGCAAAAGAGGTCCTTGTGAAGAATTATATAGTGATAATAGTATCAATTTCAAATCTGCAGTAGAGAGCTTCTTGAGAATTTGAAACTTTTTAATCAAAGTGAAATTAGTCAATTTTGTTCGCTTAAAGCAATAAAATGGAATTTTAATACATCTCTAGCTCCATTTCAAGGTTATAGGTGAAATCTTACATTTAAGATATCCTCAAGAACATGCCCTTTGAACAGTTTTTGCAGAAGTCGAGAATATTTTAAACAGTAGTCCACTAACCTACGTTTCTCTAAATGCTGATGATCACGAAGCTTTAACACCGAACCATTTCTTAATTGGTCCAGACTAAGCAGCAATGTCATGTGTGCAATGTTCAGGCGGCGGCGGCGGTGGAGTCAAGAATATACGCCTTTCCTGATCAAACGTTCCAAATGGTTTCAGGAACCAAAACCTATTAAGGAAGGTGACGTTGTACTCTTGATCGATCTGAATGGACCAAGAAACATGTGACGAGATGGAAGAATCCGAAATGTTGCTGTGAAGTTAGCCACAGGAGTAATATTAAGACGACCTACTGCACGTCTTTGTGTTTTAGATTGTTAAAATATTGTAATTGTTCTTCCAGAGCAAATACTGGGGAAAGAATGTTGCTTATTAATTTAATTTTCAGTAATTTTAGTTTTAGTGACCTCTATTTTTGTAGTTACCAGCAGGTCATATGTCAAGTAGGCAAGTCAAGAAAAAACAAAATAAAGGAGTCAATAAAAAATTTAATGAAAGAAAATAAAATATTTAATTTAATCAAAAGATCCGTTCTTCTTAAGGATCATATAATTTTATACATTTATTTATAGGTAAGACTATAATAAACCTAGGATCACTTTTTATCCCAAGGCGAAAAAAATACATTTTAGTTGTGTGGTTTATAGAGTATTTAATGCAGTTTAATATAGAAAAAAAGAAAAAATGCCACTTAACGATACTCTATTTACATATGTCTTCCGCTCGCTACAATTTTTTATTTTACCTATTTCTGCAACAGCTCCATTTTTCCATTCAATCCATTTTCCCAACCGCCCCATTTTCTCCATTATATACATTTTATCCATTTTCACTACCACTCAATTTTTTCACCAGTTTTTTTTATATTTTTTACCATAATTTCTCTAATAATTCCATTTTCTCCATTTTTAATTTTTTACCACTGATCATTTTTTTTTATTTTTCTTGCCGCTTCATGCTTTTTTTGGTAGATGGAACAAATTCAAACTCACTAAATGCTTAGATGTACCACGTTAATCGTTGAAAAGAGGGATATAAAGTACCTCTTAATTTTATAAAATAAATTTAAGCAAAATTTTTTTTAAAAAGCACTAATTAATGGTTAAATGTTACAACCATCCCCCACCCTTCTAAGAGGGGGAGCCTGTTAACTTTATAATTTTTAACATCTAATCACAAATTCGTAATCCTCTACCAAAAAAAATTGTATTTTTGTTTTTTTGGAGTGTCAAATACTAAAATCTATCATTGGTTTCAAAAATTAACAAATTTTATCGAAAAATAAAATATTCATGTAATTCATTATTTTTCTTGTTACTAACGGAATGCACAAAACCATTTTGATGCAGACTTTCGCTCCTAAACTCTGAGTTTCGGCAACGTGGTATGCGCCCAAAGTCTGCCTCAATTTCGGTCAACCAGTGTCTCATATACATCGTTTCTCTGGTAGTTGCTTACTTTAAGACCTTACCATCAAACCTAATTTTTAGAAATTTGTACTAAATGATTTATGTAAATCCGATAAAAATATACAGAATTAAAATTTATTTTAAAACCTACTTTTTGCTTTAAATCACAGATTCATTTAAAAGTAAAATTCTTACCCTGTTACAAATTGGTTTATTTTCCCTTTTATTATTTATTGTTTCAACAAAATTAAAATGTTAAGTAAAATATGAAACTTGATGCTTTGAAGTAAAAATAAAATAATCTTACATGAAATGTGACACTCTTGATATTTAAAATTAATAGGATTCTATCTTTATGGTTAAAAATTTCAAAAATCTAATTAGTAGAATGCATACACAAAAACATTTTTCAGGTATCATAAATAAGAAACAAATTATTGGATTGATCCTTAGAAAGAAATAAAAAATTTCTAAATTCATACCATACATTAATTAATAAGAAGCATAACAGTAGAAAACGCAAATTCTCACGTAACCAATGCATAATAGATCTGGTTATCAACATTAAAATGAAGACTGAAAATTGAAAAACAACAAAAAGCAAAATACATCAACAAAAATGTAAACACAAATTTTGAGAAAGAAATCATTAATTTTTCTACAGATAGTGAAGATGAATATATTCCTCTCAAGTATCCAAAGGATAATAAAATTGACGAATTCCGGAAAAAAATTGTAGTCCTTAGTCAAGATGAAAGATCAGCCAGTTCGTCCAAAGACCCTAAAAAAAGTATAGACCCAGATGAAAATACACATTGTGGAAAATGTAAGTTTAAATTTAAAACAAATTCTTACTCTCTCAAATGCTCCAAATGTAACAAATGGTTTTGTTGAAGTTGCTCAAACCAATCTAAAAAAGAAGCAAAAAACTCAAAACAATTTGGATTTGTTTTTTGTGCAATGAATATACTGATATTTAAAAAATAAAAGACGAAAATCTTCAGCTGCGGCAAATAATCTGCACTTTAAGTATGGAAAATAAAACATTAAATGAGAGACCATCAGAATTTAAAAATACAACAAAAAGGGAAACTACTAGTAAATTATTAAACAAAATAGAGGTTTTGGAAAAAAAATATATTTTAATGAAAAAAAAATAAAAAATTAGAATTCAATAATAAACAAACCTCTATAACCCTACATATAAATATCAGTGTTCACCGAAAAATAAACTTGCCAGTAATTGTTATAAAACCAAAAAAAAATCAAAATTCGAGAAAAACCAAAGAAGAAGTTCAAGGAAAAATAAATCCAATAGAAGCCAAAAGCACAATTAAAAAAATTAGAGATATTCGAAATGGAGGTATAGTTATTGAATCAAATTCAAGGGAGGAAATCGAAGAATTACATAAATTAGGACAAGAAAAACTAAAGAAAGATATTCTGTGGAAATTTGAAAATTTAAGCCTCCGAAAGTTGCCACAATTGGTTGTAGAAAAAATTACAGCAATGAAGAACTGATAGAAGAATTGTCATAATTCCAGTACATCAACAAAAATGATAAAATTGGAATCATAGGAAGTAGAAAATCAACATATTCAAAGAAATATATTATCTATGCAAATACAAGTGGAAAAACTTTTAAAAAATTAGGAAATAAAGAAATTTCTTTGGGATGGGATAGATGTGTCATAAAAGAAACGCTGTATATTATGTTTTGCCATAGATGTGTTCAATATGATCACAAAGAAAAATCATGTAAAAGAAGTTGTAGAGAACATAAATAGTGGGATTGTGATTCTCAATTTGCAACTTGCCTTAATTGTACGAAAAGTAATACATAATATAGAACACATTATGATTATAGACATAAAGTCAACACTGATAAGTGTCCCATTTACCGAACTTAAAAGGAAATAGCCGAAGGAAGAATTGATTACTACCACTAAACTACTTATGGACAATATGAAAATAATTTATGTTAATGCAAGATTGATAAAAAATAAAATGCAGGAATTTGAAATTTTATTGCAAGAGGAAAAAATTGATATATTTATTGTAGCAGAGACTTGGGCAAGAAAACAAAAAATAAAGTATTATAACTTTAAAAACTACGAAAGGGTGTTTGTAACAAGAAATAAAAGAGGAGGCGGTATGGGAATATTTATCAATAAAAATTTGCTTTTTCAAATCCTAGAAATAACTCCTTATTCGTATATTTGTGTAAAAATTAAGTCTCCAAAACTGTTTTTTTTTGTAGTATATACAAACCATCCAGGTTAAACCAAATTAATTTCATAAAATTTATAGACTAAAACTTTTGAAAGTATTAACAAAAATTGTCAAGAATGTTTCTTTATGGGTGAATGAACACTGACATTCTTAAGAAAACGTTGGGTAATAGCAGACTTTTGGACGTTTATCTGTCAAATAATTTTAAATTATGTAATACAAAGGGCCCAACAAGAAAAATCGATGATCGTATGTATGGGAGTTAAGATAGCGGCAATTTTTTTCAAAATGGACGTCTACTTTTTTAAAATTATGGGTTCGCCATCAAAACAAGATTATACTCGAATCCATATAATTCGATAGAGACGAATTGAAAAAAAAAATGACTACATTGACGTATGATTTTTATCGTCCTTGAAAAGTGACATTTTATTTTTTTTAAATGCATTTTGAGAATTTTTTTTTATAGTTTTTCATAATTTATTAACCCGCGACAGGTCTTTTGTTGTAATTTTATAATTTGGAACGAACATCACAATACCTTATCTAATTGACTTTTTTCTTACAGGGTAATTGGTTTAGTTATACCAGGCCAGCCTATCCAAAAAAAGTTTTTTTAAAAAGTACATTATCATCCGTATCTTTTTTAGTTTTTGAGGAAAATGGTCGCAGTTCTTCAGAAACGACAGAAAATCTCACCCGTCAGAATTCTGGAAAGTGGCGATTTTTACTTATCGCCTCATTTAAAATAAAAACACAGCGTCCTTCATATTTATTCTAACGTTGTAAGAGAAATTGCGTCATTTTTTAAATAACATTTTGTTAATTTAATATTTTAAAGATATTCTGCAGGACTAGTTTATGGCGGCGCTAAATTGTTACTACGCGTACCGATAAACGTCAAAAAGTGTCGAAAATTCTCACCATGGAAAAGAACAGACAGAATTTGTGTGACTTTTCTGAACAGTGACAGCGAAATATTCCATGGCTATTTATGGTTTTGTATCTTGAAAGTTTTAAAGGTTTGTTTACACATAAAAATAAGCTTAATAACATACATTTTTAAATAAAAAACAGGGTTTTCAGAAAAACAGCCTACAAAAATTAAAACTGACATATTGTTTATTTACTAGAACAGTATTAAGAAACTAAATTTTAAGGAATATTAGAAATAGTCCTGACCAAAAAGCATTAAGTGTAAACTCGTGTTTAAGGGCGAGATTTTTTGACGGTTTTTGAAGAATCGCGACAAATATGTCAAATTTGGTAAGATTTTTACAACTGTCAAGGTCAACTGATATTCTAAAATATTTTTGGATAGGTGGCGCTGCGGAAGACGTGGCACCCGAATTTCCGATTTTATATTTGATAAAAGTTCCTATTTTTTTAATAGCTTAGAAAAGATATGCATATCTAACAAAATAATCAATTATGTATAACTGAAGTATGTAGATTTTTATAAAAATAATTTTAGTTTGATATGGTCATTGGTCGCCTAATTTTTTTTTGAGTATGTAAAAAAACGGGTTTTTCAACGTTTTCTTAAAGTCTTCCTAGCGACCAAAAATTTGGCTGGATATACACGTTGATGGCTTCTGATGAATTGGAAGACCCCAAAAAATTGACTCAGATATGAAATTCCAAATTCTATCGGGCCGTTTTTACGCTATAGGCCAGTAAAGTTGACCTAACATGTGTTTAGTCGCCCCGAATAGTACTCTTATGTACCCTATTGTTCATTTTTTTGTGAAAATCACCAAATTTGGTACGCTTACATTTTTAACAATTTTTTCGGATCGTGGTCAAGAAAATTTATGATCGGATGTGCAGAAACCAAGTTGGTGGCGAATTCTTCAAAATGACGTTCTTAAATCGAAAGTAACTCATCAAAAAAAAATTATACTTGAATCTATAGAACTTAATGAAGATAAATTTGACAATACTAGTTAAATTGACGTGCAACCTTCGATGACCTTGAAAAATATTATTTTACCTAAAAAGAATACTTTTCTAGAGCCTTTTTTTAAATGTTTTAAAATTCTGAAAACGGCGACAGGTCCTTTTTTTATATTTTAACATGGCATCAACACATCTCTCCTAAGTGACTTTTTGCTTACAAGGTGATTGGTTTAGTAAGATTTTTAAAAAAGGCACATTATAATCTGTTTTTTTTTTGCTTTTTAAAGTAGAATTTTCAAATTTGTTACGAATTGTTAATGCTACCTTATCAACTAAAATTTTTTTGGATAGGTGGCGCTGCGGACGACGTGCTATAGAAACATCCGATATTAAATCTGATAAAATATCTTTTAATCAAATTTAATAAGATTTTGTTAGCAAAACATCCAGTGGGTTTCTATGGCACGTCGTCCGCAGCGCCACCTATCCAAAAAAATTTTAGTTGATAAGGTAGCATTAACAATTTGTACCAAATTTGAAAATTCTACTTTAAAAAGTAAAAAAAACAGATGATAACGTGGCTTTTTTTAAAAATCTTACTAAACCAATCACCTTCTAAGCAAAAAGTCATGTCATGTTAAAATTATAAAACAATACCTGTCGCCGGTTTCAGAATTATGAAACATTAAAAAAAAGGCTCTGGAAAAGTATTTTTTTTTTAAAGTAAAATGACATTTTTCAAGGTCATTGAAGGTTGCACGTTAATTTAACTACTAATGTCAAGTTTCTCTTCATTAAGTTCTATAGATTCAAAAAAATATATATTTTTTTTTTGATAAGTAACTTTCGATTTAAGACCGTCATTTTGAAGTATTTGCCGCCAACTTGGTTTCTTTACATCCCTGATCATAAATTTTCTTGACCACGATCCTAAAAAATTGTTAAAATAGTAAGCTTACCAAATTTGGTGCTTTCCGCAAAAAATGAACAATAGGGTACAATTCGGGGCGACTAACCACATGTTAGGTCAACTTTACTGGCCTATAGCGTAAAAACGGCACAATAGAATTTGGAATTTTATATCTTAATCCATCAATGTTTATATTCAGCCAAATTTTTGGTCGCTAGGAAGAATTGACGAAATCGTTGGAAAACCCGTTTTTTACATACTCAAAAAAAAATTAGGCGACCAATCACCATATCAAACTAAAATAATTTTTTTAAAAATCTACATACTTCCGCTATACATAATCGATTATTTTATTAAATAGGTATGTCTTATCTAAGCAATTAAAAAAATATGAACTTGTGTCAAATATAAAATCGGAAATTTGGGTGCCACGTCGGCCGCAGCGACACCCATCCAATTTTTTTTTAAATCTCATATGAATTTCACAATTGTAATAATTGTACTAAATTTGATATTTTTTCCTCAAAAACTAAAAAAGATACGGATGATAATGGAGCTTTTTAAAAAAATCTTATTTTGATTGGCCTGGTATAACTAAACCAATCACCCTGTAAGCAACAAGTCAATTAGAAAAGTAATTTTGATGTTCTTTCTAAATTATAAAATTACAAAAAAGGACCTGTTGCGGCTTACTAAATTATGAAAAATTATCAAAAAAAAAAATTTCAAAATGCATCTTTTTAAAATAAAATGTCACTTTTCAAGGATAATAAAGGTGATACGACAATGTAACCATTTTTTTTTCAATTCCTCTCTATCGAATTATATGGATTCGAGTATAATGTTGTTTTGATGGCCAACCTACAATTTTGAAAAAATCGCCGCCTTTTTGGCTCCTATACATACGATCATCGATTTCCTCGGCCAAAATTTTAGAGAATTGTCTAAAGAATAAGTGTGCCAAATTTAATGCTTTCTGCACAAAATGAACAATTGGAGACCTAAGCCGGACGACTATTACAAAAAAATTGTAAGAATAAAGAAAAACAGTAACTTCTGGTTTAATGAAAAACTTTTTTACCTGTTAAAGGCAAGAAACAGACTTTATAAAAAAATTAAAAAAACACCAATAATCAGGAAGACACAAGGAAATTACTGTAATGAAAAATTTAAAACTTGTAATCAAAAAGATATCTGGGAAACCATTAACACAATATTAACAAATCGAAAAAAAAACAAGAAATTCACCATAGACGAGTGACGGACAGCAAAAGATCTTTCTACAAGATTTTATCTTTACCTGTTCAAGGCAAGACTTTATATAAAAATGAAAAAACACACCAATAATCAGGAAGACGCAAGAAACTACAAAAATTTTAATAATTTTGTTAAGAAAAAAATTAAAGAAACTAAAAGAAACTACTTTAATGAAAAATTTCCAACTTCTAACCAAAAAGATATCTGGGGAACAATTAACATAATACTAAAAAATCGGAAAAAAAAGAAATCCCCCATAGACGAGTTACTTGTTAGACAGCAAAGGATCTTTGGACAAGATTTTATCTGTGAAGAAATGAACAATTTTTTTGTTGAAATCAGACTTTAATTATCAGAAAAAATTGAAAAATTATCGACACCAGAAAACACACTTGATGAAGCACCAATAGCAAATTCTATAGTCCTCGATGAAAATGATAGAGAAGAAATCGAAACTAAATAAAATAAAACGTATAAAAAAGGAACTTATTCCTATTTTAAAACAATTGTTCTTTTTGTCCATACAGACAAATAAACTTCCAAAATATGAAAGTAGCAAAAGTACCACCAATTTTTAGGGAAGGAAGTTCAGACAACCCAAGTAACTATAGGCCTGTCTCAGTTTTATCAAGTTTATCAACAATTTTCGAAAAAAAAATATGCGTAGAAAATTGCAAGCTTTTAATATATTGTATGAGAACAAGAAATGCTGCATATCATTTATAGATTTGCGAAAGGCATTTAATACTGTCAATCACAATATATTATTAAATAAATTATACAAATATGGGATTAGGGGTATTATTTTCAAATGGTCTAAAAATTATTTAGAAAATAAATCAAAATGTCAAAATTAATAGTCAGCAAAGCTCATTCAAAGAAATCAAATGTGGGGTTAATCAATGATAAGTTCTTACGCCAATTTTATTTTTAATCCATATTAATTAAATTCGGAAATTAAAATTAAATTGTAAGATGATACAACTAATATTTATTTTGCAAACACATTAGGAGAAATAAAAGAAAACATTCAAAATGATGTAAACATTATAGAAAAATTGACTATTAATTTTGATAAATCATTATACATGTTCATAAAAAAGAGCAACATTCAAAATAAAAATCAAGAACCAATTATTTTTAGACAAAAACAAATTAAATTTTTTATACTCATTATTTATTGATGAAAATTTGAGTTGGAAAGAACATATTAATCATCTCCGAGAAAATGTATCACCTTTAATAGGAATCATGTATAAACTAAGATATTATATTTCCCTAAAGTATTTAAAAAACATTTACTATGCATTTTTTTATTCAAAAATCTAATACTTAATTTCTCTCCGGGGCTCTGCTAATAATATAATTTTAAATCCATTGATGAAATTGCAAAACAAAATTATAAAATGCATTCATAAAATTTTATTTCTCGAGCCGACTATTAATTTATATCGTCCCCTTGGTTATCTGAACTTGACTAATTTATATAAACTTAAAATAAGTATATTTATTCATGCAATATTCTCTGATCAAAAATATTCAAATATCAAAATTCAACA
Source organism: Oxystoma pomonae (assembly GCA_963921995.1). NCBI lineage: Eukaryota > Metazoa > Arthropoda > Insecta > Coleoptera > Brentidae > Oxystoma > Oxystoma pomonae. Next base: position 57,943,990 of record OY998168.1, read on the forward strand.
AAAAAATTTTATTAGACAAAATAATCAACTTCAACCAATACAGTTTAAGAGTAATACTGGGAAAAAATTATTATATGATTGAATAAACATATATAACAAGCTACCCATATCATTGAAACAAATACACCATTTACATCTGTTTAAGAAACATGCAAAAATTTTTTTAAAAATTAAAACAAAATACTTTTATCTCGATTTGTAACTATTTATTTTTTGTTGTATTGATATAATTAAATTAACAACTAGGTTTGCTTTTTTACTTTATTTTTAATATTTTTTCTTATTTCCCTGTAATAATCCTTAAGGTTTGTTGGGGAATAAACAATTTATAAAAATTTGAATACATAATATACAATTTTAAAAATATACAAAATAGACAATACTAGAATATTATAGTCAGTCTTTACGGGTAAATTATTCTTAAAAGATAAAAACTATTCATTTTACCACACCAATTATGTGTTTGTCTTGGAAATAGAGTAAAGTTTACTCCATGAAGGACTATTAATTTTACGTCCGTACCTACTGACTTTATCAGAATTTGCCTCAGGTGTGGACGTGCTTTGAATGGGTTTGTTGGGTTAATTTTTCTTGAAAACTTACTTTTACTGGTAGACTATTAATTTCTCTCTCAATTTGCTTACTACTACTTGCTTACTTTCTGTTAAGCTGACATTTGTTCTGGGTTGTGAAACTGTTAGCATCGACATAGGAATGTTGAGTCACCTAAAGAATTGCCAAAACCTAAACATAATGAGTTATTAGAAGTATCAGATACATTAGGAGAGTTGGACAAACTTTTATCGCTATTATTAACAATGATATTTTGAGAAATATTGTTTTTGGTAGTATCATGATAACAATATCTTGTTTTAATGACCTTTTGCTTTTTATTAGTCTTCCAGTGTCAAGCTTATATATATAAGTTGTTTCACCTAGGATTCTCTGGACTACTGCTCTTGAACATGCCCGTTTGTTGGGGTTTCTATAATCTGACACACACTCTCCCTCTATAAAATTCCTTCTCCAACCTCCATGTTGTTTAATTTGACGCTGTTGCGCTTTCAAGTGGTTTTCTATGATGCTTTCATTCTTACTATTCTGACTTTCATCTATTTTTCTACTAGCCATCTCTTTGTTTGCTGGTACTTGCGCCAAAATTGGATTTTTTCTCTCAAAATTTCCAATCTGGTTCTGATGGTTCTTTCAAACATTAACTTTGAAGGAGTTTCTTTGGTAGAAATATGTGGAGTGTTTCTGTAAGAAAATAGTACTACTATATGAAGTATGAATATATTTTACTGTTTTTACACTAATCTCTTGCACTTTTTGCAAGCTAACTCTATATCTTGATCGATATTTGGCCAATAAACATAAGATCTGTCTAAAGCGTTTGTTTTGACCATTCCAAAATAGTAAAAACGCAATTTATTTATTATATCTGATAAATTTTAGGTATTACCAAGCTGTAATCACATATTAGCACATTATTTTCCACTAAAAGTTCTTCTCTTCGATTGTAATACGGTCCCACATCTGCTGTTATAGTGCTGGGCTCTTTTTCTTCATGGTAATACTTGATTATTTTGATTAGTGTTGGGTCTACGGATGTACTCATTATTTTTTAGTTTTATCTTTTATCATCTTGAATATTTTATATATTAATAATCTGCCAAAATGTTACTTTTTCTCGCAATATGTTCTATTTTATATGAAAAACTACATAGATATGCAGCCCTCATTCTACTGGCATGCATCTGAGGTATTCCCTTATTTGTAGCGAAAAGTCCTATTAATGGTTTGCAATCTGTTCTTAAAGTGAAGTTTTCTCCATTGCGTTGGGTTTGTCCGGGAAATAGAGATCTCGCAATAATTTATAGGTGTTCAGACCTATCAGACTTAATAAGATTCAGGATTTTAACTCCTTTTTGGTTTTATGAGCCTTAAAGTATTCTTGCAAACGCTCACTATATATTATCCAATTATCTTGATTGCTGTCGAATTCCTTGAACTGTGTGTGTAGGCTACCCGTCATATTCGACGGCAAACGCGAATTTTACTTTTTTGATTGCGTATTTCTCGCTTCCGATTTAATCTTCGTCGCCGTTTTTGTGGTGTATGCGGCAAGAAGACAATGACAATTATTTTACACTTGTTTCTCATAACTTGAAAAGCGTTTAACATATTTAATTAATATACAATATTTGGTATCTCGAAAAACGTGACATCATTGTTTGCCTTTCTAGGCCAACTCCCGAACCTCTGTTCTCGTCCAATGTCCTTCGGGTTTACCAATTACACTGTTGCCACTTGTGTGGTTAAATAGTGACACATAGGGATATGTCACACACTGTACCTGCGCCCCAGGCATGGCCATACGGGTTGGAATATGAACATTAATTGTCCCCGAATAGGTTCACATGGTCTGTACAGAAAACGTGTGTTTCAATATGACTATGTTTAATTGATAACGAGAATATCTTTTTACAAAAAAAAAATAATTCTAAAATATATTCTGCCCTCTTAAATTTCAGATAAGTCTAAATGTGGGTAAAACGAACAAAAAACACAAAATATTGATTAAGTTTCTTTCCTTTTTAAATTAAATTTACTTTATACTTAGCATTTTATATCATGATTAAAAACAAAAAACTAGCAAGAGAACAAAAGTTTGAGACAGATGGATATAACTAGCCTACGTTAAGGAAAGATCATCAGCGCAAATGCAAAAACCAGTTGTTTTTTTGATGTCCTATTTAATCAATATTCAAAAATACCTTTCGTTGTTACAAAAAAATACAAATTGTTAAAAGAATATGTGGACTTTTATTTAACTACTAAAAGGACGTTTATATCAAATATTTTCTTGAAAAGACCCTTAATCTCGAATGTCCGAGAGGAAGTACTCCGGGGAATTATTGGCCACATCACCTCCCCGAAAAAAAAATGAGTCGTATTCTGGAATATTCGAAATTACACTTGATTCACGGCAACGTTGCTGCATGTTTATTGAACTTCTTTTTATGCGCAACCAACCAAAATAAATTTTTGTGTACTTTTGTTTTTATTTTGGCACCTAAAAATAATAAAATCGTTTAAAAAATTGTATTTTACTTTTACAAAAGCTTATTTTTCTAAAGTTAACTTTTTATAAACAGATAAAGGTATGTACCTCCTTATTTTTCTATAAAATCAAATGCATAAGTTTTATAAAGAAAATCCTCTGCCTTTGTTGTAATAAATAGAGCCAAAGTGCTTGTTAAACGCAGCCACACTTCTATGTTTAAATGCGTAGAACGTCCCTGCCAATTTTCGTCATCCGCGCAAGTCTTCATTAATGATATCATGCTAACATATTATTCAAATTTTCGACATTATCTTTGAAAATAAGAAAAAAAAATAAACCAAGAAAACACTTGATAATTACAAGATCAAAATAAACCAGTTTACTGGGTGCTAGTTTTCTCCTTCTCAATTGGTGGATAACTTTGAATTCCGGGAGCTGCTTTTCGGCATAAACTTCTTCTTAAAAAAAATACGGCTTTTTTAATTTTTCGAGAACTTTTACCCACTTCACACAAAGTTCTCTTCCCGGACATTCAAGAATAAGCGTCTTGGCGGGGGAGGAAATTTTCATAAGAATTTTTACATTATGAGTGTTTACTTACCCCCATTATTATCATTATCATTTTCTAGCTCAGGAATTGGGACGTCCATTTCATTTTCGTTGGCAACATCGCTCAGGCGAGGTCTTTTTGTAGGAGAAGCGTTCAATTCGCTTTCTTCTTTAGACATGCGAAAATTTATCGGTGGCACAACCAGAGCGTTGTGTAGAATATTAATCTGTAAACAAAGAAAAAATAAGTGACATATATGCATCTATAGGGTGTAAAAGGTGTGAGTGGGTAGGTAGGTGGTAGGGTTGGGTCTTTTGTTTCCAAGATATCTGGGTTTTATAAACCCAACAAGCATTTGGACGTTATATTACGTTATGGTCACGTAGGGCAAGAAATATCTGACGTCGGCTCCGACATCCATCAGTCTTCCTGAGGACTCGATTTAGCACCTAAGTGGGGAATCAAAATTCGAGTCGTTTCGACGTCGGGTGCTGCACAATGTTTTGGTCAAATATTACGTCAAATTACGTAGACCCACGACCCATAGTTTTACTGTGCACACCAAGTTTAAACTTATTAGGTCAAAACTTTTATATGTCTAAACAAACACATCCCAATGAACTGTGGATGACAATAATTATTATCTTAGTTCTTTTAGGTAACTAAAAAAAGTTACTTTTACATTCTATGGATGCAAATCTTCCAACGAAGGTCAGTTTACTGATAAATATAATTAAAATAGACATTAAAAAACAGAAACCCACAAAAATAATTCAAAAATATTAAGAAATTAATTATGAAAAAAATTAACCCAAAAATAAAATCTTTATAAGGAAGCCCGTTTTTTATAGTAAAACATTATAGGCATTTAAAAAATGCATTTTAGTTGCCAGCAAATGAGTTAATTTACATATCAAGCCTTTAAAATTAAAAAATAAAATATACTGTTGTAATGGCGCATCGATGCTAAACGTTTAAAATGGGGTTTCGGGTGCCGACCAAATTTCTAATGATTATTTACCTATTCGAACAAGAACACCTCCTACGACGTCGCCTTGTAGAACGACCCGACCTAGAATATTGTAGTATAATTGTAGGTCACGCACCCACGTCGATGGACCTCGGAATAGTTACATTTAATAAATAAAAGTTTGGCAACGTCAATTTTATTATAATTCTACTTTAAAACTCATACTAAATATAACGTCTCATGAATTGGACGTTATACCGGGTGTCCCGAGGTGACTGGCCTATAAGATTATTTTGTAAACTATACAATAGAAACTTTTAAACTTTCTATTCTAACATAAGTCCATGTAAAGTATATTTATAAAATACTTTCGTATTTGCAGTGTTGCCATTTACAGAAAATCTTGGCAACAACTAAATTTATTGACGTACGTTTTCACTTTGGCTTGACCTTAAATTTTATTCTGAAAATTACGTCGCTGAAATTAACGTTAATTTACGTCGCTGATAAGTAGCGAGTATCACCAACATTTGGCTACGTCAGTTTTGGTAAGTATCGACGTCACAATTCAATTCAATTCAATTCAATTTATTAGTCCCATAAGCTGATTACATAAGTATACAGGTTAAGACATGTCAACAACTGACGCACTAGTTGTTGGCGACGTCAGGTCTTAGTAAAAAATACGTTGTTTGATGGACAAACCAACTGCCGACCTAAATTTGCGCCAAAACCGACGTCATGTTAGGTTGTAATTAGTCGGAAGTCAGAAAAATGCGGCTTGGGAATAAATAGTGTCTTTATTTTAAATTCCTATAAACTAAATTACAAAGATATTCTAGGTGGCGATATTCGTTTAAAAAACACTTTTCAATATAACCAGCGAAGAAATTAAAAAAACTTCTTAAAATAGAACGTAAATGATATGTGTAAAATTATCATCAACTTAAACTTAGCATACTTCAAGCATACGTTTAGGATAAAAGTAAAAAGATTTTCAAAGACATAAGTTTTTATACTGGGGGAGAAGGGGGTTTGTTAAAGCACTTCCCAGCATTATAGCTAAACGACCTTTGAAACAAACCACCGTGCCGAGTTCAGTGTCTATGCTCAACACCAGATGTTTTTAACTTTCGTATCAATCAATCTATCAAAAAGTTTTTATTTATAAGTTTACAAGCATTTTTGTACATAGTAATCATAAAGATTGGCGACATCTAGCTAGTTCCATCTAACTACTCTTATAAAACATCCTGTACCTATACTGTGAATTTTCTCTTCTACCAGACGCAGAATCGAACATGATGAAGAAGTGATAGGGATTGGCATAAATTACACTGTCCAACAATGAAAATGTTTCGGGCTCAAAAATAGCTAATTCTTAAGTATTTTCATCCACTGAATTCAAAAATCACCATAAAAATTAGAGATTAGCTCTAGTTTTGGAGATAAGGTGATATTTTACATTTTATATCCTCTAAAAACATCGAAAGAGAAAATAATATAAAAGGCAGAGAACTGGATAGGGTGGGGAGTTAGAAATAGTGGTACGCCACCATCGAAATTGACTATCGATAATATCGATAGAGATAAAACTACAGAACTATCGATAGTTTTAATTTAGCTATCGATATTTGCAATACAGCCCTACTATTCTCGATATATATATAAGCGGGGACTACCTCCTTTCCGAAATAATTGCGTATTTGCGCGTCTTTTTATTCAGGGCGACCGATACCTTAAAGTTCAGTTTCATATTTCTAATCGAACGCACAGTTAATGTAGTGTGTATGGTATTGTTATAAAACTAGATACACGGAGACACAATATATCATCGCAAACTAACTACAGTGTTTATGCTGTACATCTAAGGTTTCCAGTTTACATACAATATTTCTGTTTTGTTTAGTGCAAAATTTGTTGTTTTGGAGTGTTTTTAAAGTAAAACTTATTGTATTAACATGCCTCGTAAATGTGTAAATTCAGTTAACAATTTTTGTTATATTTGTGGAGAAATAACGTTTTTTTCACAGAAACGCAATTTGACGCCTCTTGTGAAGACTACTTACCAACATTATTTTGAAATGAAGGTAGGAGACCAGGATAAGTCATGGGCTCCACATATATGTTCTATTACGTTCTATAACTCGTGTTCAGTTCTATTACTAGAATGGCTTAAAAATAAAAAACGATCGATGGCTTTTGGGGTGCCCATGGTTTGACGGGAGCCTACGAACCACATAGATGACTGCTATTTTTGCTTGACTCCGCCTATCAATGCAAAATTGTCAATGAAAAAAAGAGGAACAGTTCAATATCTGAATCTCTCATCTGCTATTCGACCTATACTACATTCAGACAGTTTACCAATACCTACTCCACCCCAAAACTATGAATTGGAAGTAGAGAGTGAAGACAATGTGGAAGATGAGGAATTAAACATGCCTTCAATATCACACGACCCTGATTTTGAAGAAAAAGATGATCAGCCACACAGATTGGGCCAGTCTGAGTCAAATGATCTCATTCGAGATCTTGACTTATCACAGGAGAAGTCAGAACTTCTAGGATCAAGGTTAGAGCAATGGAATCTTCTTCAACCAGATGTCAGGGTCTCTAAGTACAGATAGAGTCAGCGGAATCTGTTACCTTTTTTTTAAAAGGAGAATAATCTTGTTTTTTGCTGTGATATTAATGGTCTGATGAAAAGTTTGAAAATGAAGCATAATTCAACTGAATGGAGGCTATTCATAGACTCTTCCAAGCTTAGTTTAAAAGCTGTATTGCTTCATAATGGCAATCGTCTTCCTTCTGTTCCTGTTGGTCACGCAGTTCATATGAAGGAGACTTATGCAAATATGGCAACCCTCCTCAACTCAATCAAATATGCTGAACATAAGTGGAAAATCTGTGGCGACCTAAAAGTCATTACTATACTATTAGGAATGCAATTAGGGTACACAAAATACTGTTGCTTTTTTATGTATGTGGGATAGTAGAGATAGGAAATCACACTATATCCAAGTAGATTGGCCCGCAAGAAATCTTAAACCTAGTGAGAAAAATGTCGTTGCCGAGCCTCTCGTGAATCCAAAAGATGTTCTTCTTCCACCCCTACATATCAAGCTCGGTTTAATGAAGAATTTTGTCAAAGGCTTAAACCAAGATGGTCAGGCTTTTAAATATTTGAGAGAAAATTTTTCTAAACTAAGTGATGCAAAAGTCAAGGAAGGCATCTTCATTGGGCCACAAATACGTGAACTCGTAAAGGATCCTGATTTCGACCTAGTTCTGAAAGGAAAAGAAAAGGAAGCTTGGGAAGTTCTTAAGGGAATTATGCATGGATTTTTAGGGAACAGAAGGAAGCAAAATTACACTCAATTGGTAAAAGTACTTCTAGAAAAGTACCATCAACTCGGATGTAATCACTAAAAATACATTTTCTCCACTCCCATCTTGATTTTTTCTAACCCCGTTGTGGAGCTGTCAGTGACGAGCATGGGAAAATATTCCACCAGGATATTTCTCTCATGGAACGGAGATATCAGGGTCACTGGAATGCTCCAGAAATTACTTACAAGAGGAAAGCCAAAAGACAGCGATCTCATGAAGCCCCCAATTAATTCTTCATATATTCAACCACCGGTGAGTGTTCTTTTATCATTTATAGTGTGTAACTGTCAATAAAAATACACCTTTTAATATTGTTAGCATACATAATTAATATTTTTCGTTACCTCATAATCCTTATTAAATGAAAAACTCATTATTTTTTATCACAGAAACTAGAGCTAATAAAAAATTTTCTTTGTCATATTCGTTTTTCGTAACCCAAAATTGATGGGAATTAACTCATAAGTTGAAGGAAACAAAAAAAAAAATTTTGTTGGACTTGCTGATGCATTCTTATTGTTTGAACTTCAAGATAATCCTACGATTCAATGTTTCTCAGTTTATATTATAAAGTATATAACAATAATTGTTTTAGTTATGAATGTTCGATATACAGCCTGCTGTTCGGTCATTATTAATAAAGGTTTTGTCTATTATTAAATTTGTGAGTCAAAAATTTAATTGATTTTACGTATTTGCAAAATAGACAATAAAAAAATCTTAAAAACTAAGAATATAATGACAAATTGTTTTAAATATAAATTTTAATGTTAATAGTTATTTACCTAACAAGTTCGTAAAGTGATACTTATCCGCACACAACGGCAGTTGCACGAACTACGCGGGGCCGAGTTCGGGCAAGTCGACAAGGACGATAAGGACACTTTTTGCACGTGTCAAGTACAAAATTTTTCCTACTTGCGTAAAATAGTTATTTAAATTTTATTTTAAATAATATTAATTTTTAATACAATAAGACAGAAGGTAAATCCATTCCCGCATGGCATGTAGAAAATGCAACTTTCTGCAAGCAAATGCGTGCGTAAAAGTGTACTTTTACGCACGCTAGTAGAAAATAGTAGTTTTAAGGTCAACTTAAATATTTTAAAAAAACATCTATTCTGTGTTAATGTCAATTAAAAGTATTACATGTTCCATTAATTTCCAATTTATAACGTCAAAATTAATTAATTTTTGTTTGGAAAAATTTTTTGGAGATATACCACAAGCAGAGCTTTGCATGTTTTCTACAATATCATGAGTCCGCAGAAGGAGTGTCGAAATTCACGAACAAAGCACAAATGACAGAAAAAAATTATCGGGTAAACACTCTAATCAGGGCTAGCTAATTGGAATTAACTTGCTAATCGCGGCTAAACAAGTTTACCTATCCACCAACTTTTTTTATGAAATAATTACCTAATCAGGGTTAGTAACTCTTTTTAAAAAAAAAAGAGCTGGCAACGCAGCATATTTGGTGTGTATCTATTGGTAACACTGGATATGTCAAAAAAAATTTGATGTAAAAGGTTATCTTTTCTGTTGACTTTTTAATTTTCTTTCAGTTTTTGTTTATTTATTTTTAAAACCTATTAGAAAATATATTCCCCAGCTGTTGCGACTGAAACTCTTAAGTTAAACGGGGATGGCCGAATCGGTGCTATTTGGAGCTGATCAGTTTATTGTCGCCAGCATTATTTCCAATAATTAACTGCTCATTTTCAGTCGTGTAGTGTAAAAAAGTGGATTTTCCTAAAGTTTGTTTTTTAACACAGTGTGTAGGAAACAAAAGTAGGCATTGAACAGTATGCTGGGTGCATATAACTATGAAATACTACCTATAATGGCCCAAGGTTTGCAAAATGTATATATAAATGGCCTTTTCAAAAATAAATCCTTTGCAACGAAATCAACATAGTGACTTTTTGTAACTCACATGCGTTCAGATAAGAGGGTTAAGTTAAAGTAAAAGTGCCTTAAATTTTATCAGCCCAAAAAGTCGTTACAAACAAATAAAAGTTTACACGGTTCGTTAATGTAAATTTTTATGTGATATGATATGTATGGGAGAATTATCAGATTAGGTGTTTGAAAATATTTGTTATGTTTATTTTTTAATTTTTTTTAAAGTTACTTTCAGTATTTGTATAGTTTTAGAATAGGATACTTATTCCCTTGTATTACTTGACAGGTCCCCATTGCAAAATTTACTTAAAAAATGTTTAATAAAGCACCACATCATTGTTTACTGCAACAACGACATGGAGGAGCACAACCCACTTTTGTTAATAAAATGTCAAAAAAGTTTGTTTCCAGTTATAAAATAAAGTGATTTATTTAGGATGTTTCTTAATTTTTAGATATATTGAGTACCTTATAATTAAGAAAGTAGTTCATAAGAAAAACATGTTGCTCTTCCAAATTTTACTGAAATTAGTTAAATTCTACATTTTTTGACAGTTTTATTTTGAAACTGTTATCACCAAAAATTATGCCCTAGGTGACAGAATCACTCTAAGAAAAAAAAGGTTTTAAAGTTATAATAATTAAAGAAGAAAAATTATAAAATATGAATTTAAAAAAATCAAGTTTTATAGGACCTCGACTTAAAGGTTGCAGCAATGAAGTTTTGTACACACTGTCTTTCAAAAAATATGTTTTTTTTGTATTACAAAGAGAAAACAAAACTAAAAGTTTTAGATTAGAATGTTTCAGGATATTTAATTTTTTTCTTTCATTCTCATTTCTTTAAAATTTTAGGTTTTTCCTCAAAGTAACCACAAGTTACCAGGTAAACCAGTTGCTCGTTTTCAGTTTTTCTTCGTACAGCAGTCCAAGTCATGACGTCACAAGTAACCAGACTATGTTATCAGCCTATGGGACATAGTTATTTCAAAAATGTAAGGTTCAAAGTGTGGTTTACCGATTGTTTATGGTTTTTTAATTTGTATTATTTTTTTTTATAAATCTCATGTTTTTCTATGATGATGTCATAACTATGTATGGTCACTGAAAGTAACCATGACGTCATGACAAGTAACCCAAACAAGTTACTATTGTCGTTGAGCAAAAAGCCTATATGTAATACCATTAAACCATATAGACAGTTTTAAAAACTTAAACAAAATTGGTTGAGATGGACCATTGTTTTTTATTATGATCCTAATTGATGAGTTTACTAATTTAGGTGTATTTTCTGCTGTTGAAAGACAATGTTTTTTGTGATATGCAATATCTAACTGACCAACATGATTTATTTAGGCATGTCTATGTGCAATAGTTGTCTGCATTTGTTCTTTGTTTTATTAATGTATTTATTTGGTTTTTAGATAAATAAAACATCTACTTCACTTTTAATTGTATTTGTTTTTATTTTATGAAAATTATATCCGCCTGCGCCCAATTTTTTTTTAAGAGAAAAAAGGGTGCCCGGGGGAGGGGGGTTGTAATGTGTTTTTTTGATTGTTTTGGGTTGGGTTGGATTAGGTTGGGTTGGACTGTGTTGGATTGGGTTGTTTTAGTGAAATTTTTTTTAAAAAAATTAAAAAAAACAACGGGCACAGGCGGATTTGGGGTCCTAGGGACCCTAGTAGGTGCCCCCATAAATAATTTTTCATAAAAAATTAAAAATAGCAGAAAACTGTATACTGCATAATTACCCAAATGTTAATCAACACTTAAATAAAAGGTGAAACAAATAAAAATAAACTTAAAAAAAGCTTATGAAAGTGAAATAAGTCTGAAGTCTGAAAGCTTTGTGAGCCGAAACCTTCCAAAGAACCCCCTGTTGTCCAGTCTCAAAATAATTTGGTCTCTCGTTCCATCGCCTAGGAAGTCCATCATTGATTATGTCCAACACATCCAAATCAAACTGGAAATCAAAATAAACAGAAAACATAACCAACAAAATGCATATGACAGCGACTTAATTGCTCAATTAAACTTTAATCGCCCAACATCGGCCGGGTTGGTAAACGGCGCAATTAAAGCAAAATTTTTGTTGGTGGATACCGAATTTACTCGCTAACCGCAATTAAAAGTTAATTGGAGAAAAAATGCGTTGGTGGATACCGGCATAAGTGTTTTTGCATGAAGCGTATTGCCTAAATTCGCTTTTTCGGGGTTGAGCTATTTTACAAAATGTGATAATGAAATGAATGAAATGAAATGCTTTTTTTGCAAGGAAATACGCTTAAATGCAAAATTCTTTGATCATTTCTATGCATAAGTGTAATTTGGGAAGAAAATGAGTTGAATAAATAAGGAAATGTCATATTATTGTTCAAATGGAGGCGTCGCCATCGTTAGAAGGGTGGTATGCCATAAATTAGCACAACAATAGAGATTTTATTATTTTCAGGTCAATAAATAAACTTGGCGTGTTGTTTTCGATAGCTAGTGGAGTGGCTTTTGATAGCTAGTAGAGTTCAGTTTCTGGAGTTCAATTTTTGATTTAGTAAAAAAATCAGTAGATACAAATTATAAATCCAGTAAATCTGTCATTGCCAACTTAAAATATGACAAAAAAAATAAAAATTTCTAATGAGGACAATGCCGATATTTTAATCCTTACTTTTATTTGATTTGGTTTACCCATATCACGGTCTATCTATACACTGTGCCCATATCCACCGTAAAAATATTCGGATTAGTTTAGCTAATCCTTTGTTTATTTCTATGGGATAAAGAGAGAAAAATAAAGAATTAGATAGCGAATCGCGATTAAGTGGATACCATGCATTTAGGGGTAACTCCTAGTAGTTAGTACGTCCAGTCTTATTTGTGTATTTCGAAAAATAAGAAGTTTAGAATGTAGTAGCTATTTTGTTAATCAAGTTTGTCTTAATTCTGCTACCATAGGTTACATAAAAATATCGCCAAAAACTAATTGTAGTTTTAGAATACTGTAGGTAATCTTTTATATTCCAGCTGATCCTTTTTTGAATTTTATCACACAGTTATATGTGACAAATTATGTTTAACCTCGATTTTAATTAAAAAAAAATATTATAGAAGTAGCAATAATACCTAATTTTTTGATTTAATCTAATCCATTATTCCATGTATAGCAAAAAAAGTAGGTGTCGATGCCAAAAACCCTAATTAAAAATAACAAAAGTGAAAAAGTTATAACCAGTCTTAAAATACACCTCTAAATACGCGTTTCATTGTGCCAAGCAATGTTGCCACATTGTCGGATTTCAAATGGTTGCCAAGTGAAAGCAACTGTATAAAATGTAGGTATATGAGTGTCGCCTCTACTGGAATTTTTTAGAACTAATTTTATAGTCTTTTATATTCCCTCATATCTGCGAGCATTTTTTCCCGCTTTTTTGTTTTGCCATTTATTTGGATTTCTTCTTTTTTTTTACTTTTTTTAAAAAGAAAATTATAGTTTGTGTTCACTGTCAGAGTTTAAATCGGATTTGACTAAAACAAATGCCGCAATCAGAAAATTACATGGGATTGTAACTCTGCGTCCAGTATATGGACGCAAAATCAACCATGACGCAGAAATGATAGGTATTGGCATAATGTATGAACATTGCAATGTTAGCATATACAGGGTGGATTCTTTAAATGGAACGGTGCTTCTCGCGGCTGTCAGTAGGAGGTTTTGAAAAAAGCTAAAATCGATTCTTTAATGATTTTTTACGGACTTTTCGTCCATGAAAAAAAAATTGAGGCCCCCAACTGGAGGCCCATGGCCCACCAACAATTTTTTTTAATAAGAAGTTACCACAACCTCTTTGGGAAGCTTGTTAAAAAAGAAATTTAATGCACTAGCTTTTTTTTGACATCTATCAAACAATGTTTCAAAAAATTTTAAAAATTAATTTTTTTGTCAATTGTGTTAGCTTTAAAATAAACTAGATATTTCTCTATTTACTAAGCGGAATAAAGAAAATACCTCACAAGGACATTATTGGCGGCCCATTTGGGGGCCTTCACTGCAGGCCCAGGGCCTGCCAACAGTTTTTTCATGAGGAGGTACCACTTGTAGCACCTTTTTGGAAAGCTTGTTAAAAAAGAAATTTGATTAGGTAACTTTTTTTGACTTTTTTTGACATCTGTCAACCCATGTGTTAAAAATTTTTTAAAATCTATTTTTTGTCGTTAAGGATGGTTGAGTGAAAAAGAAAATCGACGTGTGCTTTAAATCTATTTCCCGTTTAAGTAATATCTAGTAAATTTAAAAAAAAGTTATTAGGCTGCGCCCTCAAATAGGGCGCCAATAATATCTTTGTGTGGTAGTTTATTTATTCCGCTTGGTAAATAAAGAAATATGCAGTTTATTTTTAAGCTAAAAAAATTGACAAAAAATAAGTTTTTTTTAAATTTTTAACAGATCGGTGAACAGATATCAAAAAAAGTTATTTAACAAAATTTCTTTTTTAACAAGCTTTCCAAAAAGGTGCCACAAGTGGTACATTCTCATGAAAAAAATGTTGGTAGGCCCTGGACCTTCAGTGAGGGCCCCCAAATAGGCTGCCAATAATGTCCTTGTGTTTCTTTATTCCGCTTAGTAAATAGAGAAATATGTTGTTTATTTTTAAGCTAAAACAATTGACAAAGAATAATTTTTAAAATTTTTTTGACACTTTGGTTGACAGGTGTCAAAAAAAACTAGTGCATTAAATTTCTATTTTAATGAGCTTTCCAAAAACGGGTCACAAGGAGTACCTTCTTATTTAAAAAAAAAAAAATAGTTGGTGGACCCTGGGCCTCCAGTTGGTGACCCCAATTTTTTTTTTATCATAGACGGAAAGTCCGTAAAAAATCATTAAACATTCGCTTTTAACTTTTTTTAAAACCTCTTCCCTAAAGCCGCTAGAAGCACCGTCCCATTTAAAAAATCCACCCTTTATATATATATATATATTGAAAGAGCGTATTAAGTGACCTCCGTTATAGGATGGAGGTCACCTGGTTACCACTATTGTCATCGACAATCATTTAAAAAAGTAATGATATATCTATATTTGCGCATACCACGGCTGTATATAAACCTACTTTTAAAATTGCTTTTTTGACAAATTCGAATAACTGGAGCGGTGGAACCATGCAATAAAATGTGATCCCATTTCTTCTCTTATGAGGTAGTGTAGTGTATTGTTATATGCTTTTATTTAAGAAAGAAAAAGAAAATTACCATTTTTTAGGAGTTTCCGCTGTTTGATAGACCGGTAAAATTATAAAGTGTCAAAATTATACAGGGTGTAAAAATAAAAAGTATGAGTGCAATAATTTTAACGGACGGTAGAGGAGGTCCAAACAAGAAAAGAAAGTCCTATCGCATGTGAATGTAAACTCTTTTGTTTTCGAGATATAGGGTTTCAAAAAGCGCGAGAAAAACATAAAATTTGTTAGAATCATACATAAGAGGCAAGTAATTCAGCAGAAAAACATTTTTTTTTAAATTTTGTGTCAAAATTTTAAATAAAAATCTTGGTTGTTTTAGTACAACTTTTTAAAAATTTCAAAGTGCCTGAATCTTCTTAATTATTTGCTGGTATTAAAAAGAGATCTCTAGCTATACTTATCAAGAATATATCCTAGTATTTTTTTTAAATCTTAACATTTTCTTTCTATTATGTTGGGAATTTGGAACCTTTGGTTGCACTAAAACAAAGTTATGATTGTTTTCCACAAACCAAAACTACACTTTTTTGCACTCGACGCGCGTTTCGCTAACAACGTTAGCATCATCAGGAGACGATAAACAATTGTTTGCGAAACGCGCGTCGAGTGCAAAAAAGTGTAGTTTTGGTTTGTGGAAAACAAACATAACTTTGATATTCTTTCTAGAAAATAAATTATTAAAAATGAAGTTTTTTACTCATTGATGCACAGGGATTTTTCAGAGTCTGTATCTCCTTGTTATTTTTTTTTCAAAAACTGAATGAAGTATTTTTGGATCACAATGAATTGAAAAGTCATTTGGCGGCCCAAACAACTCCTTAAACTTTGAAAACCAAATATCTTGGAAACAAAGAAGTTTTGACTCCTACATTATTAAAGCTTTTATCCTTACTTCTTAATTTTCTATCACCCAATAAAATAATTGCAGCCATGCTTTTTACAGCCTGCATTTTTCTTATTTAATAGATTTTTACCAAATTTTAAAACAGATGGAAGCGACGATTTCTTACGTTACAATGTAACGCCCCACAAGGAATCCTGCCTTCTACACACAACAAAAAAAGTTTTGCACCACCTCATTTTACATACTTCACGACAATTCAATCTTTTAATAGGCGAATAAAATGAATAAATTTATATAAATAAAATTTAAGAAAATTTTGTTTTATTAAATTCCATTCCATATAGACTCTACCTCTCTATCGATAAGCCCGTAAAATGAAAACAAAATGGGGAAAAAAACGTCTTTACCATCCAATTTTACACCACACCCGTCACCAGGCCCTAAAACATATATTAAATAAAAAAATCACTAAGTTAAAAAGACGCATACGATACACCCTACCATCATATATCTTATCCCCTCTCTCTCTTTATCCTTTCACTTTGTCACCAGAATTTAATAAAGAAGTTTAAAAAAGCAAACGATGTGGTAAAAGGAAGACCCCACGGGCGTTATTGGAAAACAGGATATAAACTATGACATTAGTAACCATCATCTCTTTTGCCACCCCTTTTTTTGTCAAAAAATAAAATGAGAAAATAGAATTTAAAGAAAATAACTAGAATTTAAAAATTACTAACTTAAAATAAAAACAGTGAAACCAAATTTAAACTGGAATTCGATACGACAGAGTTTAAACTGAGACAAAGTTGGGCAATTTGACGCTGTATTTGAAATTGAAAAGAGATTTTTGAAAATTCGAATAGTTCCGATAACAGAGGAAAACAACCCAAATTTTCATATTAAGTTTTTATTTTTTTTGCACCCTATCCTATGACAAATGGTTTTTTCGAAATTTAACATTTTAGCCTGATAGAAGCGCAGCTAACTTAATTGTTTCTTATGGATTTCTTCTGCCATTTTCTTTCTGAGGGACAAACATATTGTATTAGAAGTTCATTTGTCAGACGAATTAACTTTTTGACCCATTGGCCCAAATTTTGTTATTTACTTAGACAGTTAAAATAGTACCTAAACTTTTAAAATACTTGTACAGATTAAATAAAACTTTTATTTCACTGACAGGTGTTTATCTATGCCATAAAAATAAGTGTTAAGCTTGTTTATAACGATAATTTTCTTACGGAATGCAAATTGAATGACTTCTGGGCGTTTACACGGTGCAATTTTACATGCAAAAAATTCGAAAACTTACGGCGATATTATCTCAGCGAAAATTTGAGCGAAAAAAATCGCACCCTAAGAAACGGGATTTAGGAATTTGTGGTAAAATACTGATACTGCAACAATTTTTTAAAAGTTAGTGTAAGACAGTAGTTGAAATTAAACATCGATTCTTGACTTGATACTGATCATTTAACACCACGTCAATTCGTCTGTCAAACTAAAGCTGTAAAGTGATTATCGTCCCTCAAAAATAAAATAGCAGGGGAAAAAACAAATATTATGTATATTTTTGTGGGAACAATGAGTTTGACAGCACTTATATTATATTATAAAAACGCAGCGCGACGCTCCACGTTGCAGCACTGGCTGATTTTCCGAAAAAGAATCACAGAAATACCCGCTAAATTATTATTGGTTAGGTCTGTGTAAAATTATATCATACTTTTGCAGTGTTGCCATTTAATGAGGTCATAACTAACCCATTGTTGTTAATATTTCAAGTGACCTCCAGCACAAATTTTGACACATACCTACTAACGCCCTTCTCTATGGATGGCCAAAGTTTCGAGGCAAAACCTCCGAATTCGGAGGTTACAACGTAATATATGAGGTCACATAGTACTGGTTTTGGCCTATCTATGACCCATTAAAATAATTGCACCTATACCTTAGACCCTGAATAGTTTAAGGTCGAACAGGGTTCCTAGAAAAAAATGTTCTTTGATTTCCTGGTGTTTCCCATTCCATTTTTTACATGCTTTAAATTTTGTTTACAAAAATTTACAATCAATGATGTTATAGCGCCGCAGGAATTTTTTTTTTGCAATTCAAGCGAGCTCTTTTACGTTTTGTAAATATTTAAAAAAAGTGGATTGGGTTAGGTGCCAAAGACGGCTGGGCTTTGGAGGAATTTAGGCTTTTTTGAGAAAATTGTATTAAAAAGACCATATTTTACATTTGTTTGGAATGCTGTTGAAAAAAATTGCATAAAATTAAACAAAAATTCTAACAGTTAACGACGTTATAAATATTTAAATAAAAAAAATCCTCAAAAATTTTTATCTTTTTAATATTTTTCAAGGAGAAATATATATTTATCCGAATCATTTTTCTAGTTCATAATGATAGTTTTTTCAAGTTTTTTCACTTTTTTCGCCATTTTCCTAATGTCTTCCAGGTTTATTTTGCCTTTTTTTATTTTTTAGGTGTTTTCTAGGTTGTTAAGGTTTTCCAGTAGCATACGAATCCTGTCGAATTTAGGTTTTTTACCAACATGATTGCATGTTTAGAACACTTACCTTTCTCTTTTTATCTTCGGTAGTTGTGGGAGTCTTTTCTATCGATCGGGTATTTATGCTGCGAGATTTTTTTCTTGGCGGCGGCGTTTTCCCGTTGACAAAACCAGGAGTAATCCACTCCTCAATCTCGAGACCAGAAGAATGAATGGCATCACTGTCAGGGGTTTTTTGTTGAAAAATGGTAGCCACTGGATCGTCCGAAGAGTGATCGGGGCTGTAAAAAACGTGATTAGTAAGTATTACTAAGTATAGTTCTTTGAGCTGATCTTGCCTTAATTGTTAAAAAGGCGAAATATTCCAATTTATTGAGTTTGTAAGTTTTAATTTATTGGGAAATAAAAGTTGCAGGCGCCGTAGATCCAAGGAAGCAAGTCGTGGTCCTTATTGAGTTTTAAGAAAAATTTGAGGTTTACCAAATAGAATCCTTTCAGTGGGAACTTACTTTTTACTAACCTGTACGAATTGATTTTTTAGGAGCAAACCCTGACTAATTGTTTTATTATTTATCGTAAAAAAAGTTAAGGACCAACCAACTTTAAAAGATTTTTACTTGCGAGTTTTCTTTGTAAGGGCACACCGAGTTTTTTTTTATTTGCATACCTTTCATTTTTGAATAATAATAATAATAACAGTAGTAATAATATTTATATTATTTATTTATTATTATAATTTTTATTATTATTACCACATTTTATTACCACAACTAGTATAAGTTACTTATATTTATAGTTTTATTCGCATGCACGCATTTGTTGAATGTTTTAAAGTGTTAACTCTTTAAATATGGAAGATCGAAAAAAACTTTGAACACAAACGGTGGGATTTACTAAAAGGGTTTAGTCTTGTTTAGAACAGTCCTAAGTTAAAGTAAAAATTTTGGTTTTAAGCATTTTAAAACAACCCCTTCTTGAGTTTTGGACATATTTTGAATTATAAGAAGAATTTTAATAAGTTTGTTTATTGAATAATTATTTTAACCCAATCTTTTGTTGGATTTGAGAAGAAAGTTTCAATTTAGAAGAAAAGAAAATTTAAAAATTTAAACCCACGCGGGGTTTAAATAGTACATACTCTGTAGAATAAATTAGAATTAGGGCTAGATGTAACTCTAATTAAAACTTACCATTATTTGTTAATTTTTCCAATTAATACTTGATGTGGCACAACGATTTAGATGAGTAATGATAAAATAAGGAGTAGATTAATTTTGTATTTATTTAAAAGGTGTTTTTATTTATGAAATGTATTAAAAAACCTAAATGCAAGTTTTTTTTACATTTCTGATACTGTCGAAATATCAGTTTAAAAATATTAACGCTGCGTTCCTATTGATAAAAGCTACAGCTTTAAAATGAGTGGACTTTGAGTAAGGAAAGTTTTTTTGACTGAGCTTTTAGATAACCTCAATGTTTTACTTTCAGTTTGCAAATAAATTAATAGTTGTTTTGGGTTTTTTGTTTGATATATTTTTCGTGCATAATCAGTGATCATCACTTTGTTTTGCCTCGTAGTGCCCTCATAAATATATTTTTTGTGCTGAAAACGGGTTCAAAATATGGCGTTTTTCTGGACAAAATAGGAGGTGTTTTATTGGTTAATGAACAACTTGGGATATTAAATAACGTAAATTAATCCTTGTAAAAACGGTTACTTAGGAAAATTATAAACAAACTTATTACCAAATGCCACAAAACAATCCTTTCTGGGGGCTATAAATTTAAACCACCGCTCTGAGGTGCTCTAAAAAATCACCAACTTTATAACCTCAAACACAAATAATGAAGCTATTATGTGTCAAGTTTTTGGCGTATTCGCCATTTGCCATTTTGAAAATATGGTGTATTTTGAGAAAAAAAGCAGTTTTTCAGTGTTATTTTGCAATAACAATACAAAATAATCAATAACTTTTTGTCTTTTCTGTATGGGTAAGTGTTTTTTGAAAATTGTTTTTAAAATTTAGTACACCCCACAGCTGTAAATATTTAGACCTGTGGGGGTACTATTTTAGATCTTAGTAAATCTCACTGCAAGGTTTAAAAAGTGTCAACAAAAGCTAATTGTCATTGAAAATATCAAATTTTATATTTTTCAATTAAACACTCTATATATTATTGCGTTCTAAATTGGCCTTTTCTTCCTAATTTCAAAAATACCAAACACGTTATTTTTATCTATAGTGGATTGTGAGACAAATATCAAAAGTCTTTCCATAAGCATTATGTGCTAAACTGAAAATAATCTAATCTATCACATTATGTTTATGATAAGGATTTTGGCAATTTTATCACAAACACTGTAGATAAAAATAACGTGTTTGGTATTTTTGAAATCAGGAAAGAAAGGCCGAGCCAAAAATTTCATTTGACATGACAAAAGTTCTAACACTTTTTCATTTAAGATTTTTTTCGATCTCTCGTATTGTTTTGTTCAAAATATAATGACACACTCGGTATAGAGTCATCCATTATAAATGTTACCCCCCCCCCCTTTTCTTCGCTATTATTTATTTACAACAAATTTTCTGTAACAAAAGTTGCATAACTTTTAATAATCTATAAAATTATACATGTCAAAATTTTCAAATGTCATCGCATATGTCAAATTTTAACATGAACTTTCTTATTTTATATAGAACACTATTCCGTTTGCTGATATGAGAGATATGTATGTGCCAAAGTAAATAAATACTTTTTTTATACCTTCATCAAAAATTATTTTAGTAACTGTCTGCAGATAACTAAAGCATGGCTTTTTTGGTTACCGATGCGAAAAAACTTTATTTTTTGATCACGGGTGCAAAAAAAGATTTCTGTCCGTTTTTTATCCAAAATTAAAGATAAATATCGGAATATAGTAACACTGAAAAAATTAGTCTTGCCTAAAAAATTATTTAAAAACATCGTCAAAACATCAAACTGTCAAAGATTAAAATGTCGCAAGTATGAACGGCACCGCGTAAAAAGGCAAATCGCTATGAAAACCATAGTTGTTTCATTTACCAGCCGCCTTGATTTATAGTGTAAAGATGGTGTGTTGCGAGAAGTGCTCTTCGTTCGAGATTTTTAAAAGTATTTTCCTATTTTTTTTTATTTTTTGATAAAGGTATTAAAAAAATAGTGTTAACAACTCGCCGCTAAACTGTGCTTTTTTTTATTCGCGTTTTTAAATACCTCGCTGCGCTCGATATTTAAACCAACGCTTGTAAAAAAGCACTCTTTTAGCCACCAGTTGTTAAAACTACTATTTTCTGAAGGTTTTTTTTTAATTCCAACGTTTCGCAAAATTTATTTGCTTCTTTAGGGGTATTCAAGACGGCCGTTCCATATGTCAATTCTATTGCCAATAGACGTTATCGTATGGTAAAAAGGCATTATTTTTACACAAGTACCATAATTTTGATTAAAAACCTTTTAATTTGACAAATTTTACTGAAATACTCTCCGTAGTAGTAATATTTTAATATGTTCCTTTACGTCTTTTTGAAGGCGAATCAAAATTACGGTATTTATGTAAAAATAATGCCTTTTTACCATACGATGACGTCTATTGGCTATAGAATTGACATATGTAACAGCCGTCTTGAATAGCCCTGAAGAAGCAAATAAATTTTGCGAAACATTGAAATTTCATTTCAAGGACATTTCATTAATAAAATCCCTCAAACCATAAACCTACACCTTCATAAAAATTAAAAATAGGATCGTTAAACCATTCTAAAAGTAAATAAATACAATGACTTTCTCATCATATCATCAATGTTTTGCATCTATGCAAATCAATAAAACATGTCATATCCCATCCTTTAGGAACAATATAGGTATACCGGGTGTCCCAAACTTTTCAATACTTTCATATTTGCAGTGTTGCCATTTGCAGGAAAACTTGGCAACTTTCTTATTTTAAATTGAACACCCCTGTATATTTTTGCATTTTCGGATTCTACAAAATATTTTAGGTACATTTATGTATAATGTCCTATACCTATGTGTCTGTAATTTCTAATTTATCCAAAATTATTGAAAAAATTTTAAAACAAAGATTGGTAAAATATCTTACAAAATTTATGGTTCTTTCGGATAAACAATTTGGTTTTCGTGAAAAAAGATGGACCGAAAATGCTATTCTTAAATTTACATCCAATTTATATGGTGCTCTGGATAAGAACATACCTGCAATATGTATCTTTGTGGACTTATCCAAAGCCTTCGACACGGTAAATCACGAAATCCTATTAAAAAAGCTTGAAATTTACGGAATTCGGGGAATTGTAAGAAAGCTGATCGAAGGCTACCTCAAAAATAGATGTCAGATTGTGATGGTAAATTGAGTGCAAAGTTCTGCTAGAGAAATTGTCTGCGGCGTGCCCCAAGGAAAGGTTTTAGGTCCACTTTTATTTATAATTTATGTAAATAGTCTCTTAAAAATTATTAGTTATTGCGATGACACAGCAATTTTTTACAGCGCAAACACGTGGCAAGAATTAAAAACCATCGCGGAAGTTGGTTTAAAAATAATAAACTTTCACTTAACATCCAAAAAACCAAGTTTATAAGTTTTACCTCATACAAAAATAACCTCCCTAAAATTGGACCATTACAGGTTAGTCAAGATATAGCGATTCCCGAAACTGAAAATATTAAATATCTGGGCATTATCTTGGATGAAAATTAAAAATGGAATCTCCATGTTAAACATGTTGCGCAAAATTACTCATTAGTGCAGTCCCAAATTAACTATGGAATCACAGGATGGGGAGGAGCAAGAGACAGTTAAACATAGAGCAAAAATGGCTAATTAAGATTATATTTGAGAAGTTTTTCCAACCGATCTCCTATTTAAAGAGAGTAAAATGTTTGATATTAGACAACTATACATTTATAATCTATTAATATGTATACATAAAAATAAAATATGAATAAACTCACCTACTCATGCACACGCTACAAGAAATCGAGAAAATCGAGTACAAGTACCAAAAAAAGAAAAAATATCGGGCAAAGATATTTTGAATACATAGCCCCAAAAGCATTTAGTCTACTGCCAAAATTTTTCAGGAATCAAGTCGCCTTGTACTACACGATTTAGTGAATAATAAATAGAGTTGAAGAATAAGTTAGATAAAAGAGAAAAATTGTTAGTTGTACTCTGATGGTTCTGATTTTATTTGTTGTTTAGTATTTTTTGTTAAAGTTCTAAAAAAAGGTGTCTCGTGCAATCTTTTGTTATAAATTGTTTTAAGTGCATTATTATTTTTTAAATATTAAAATGACATCATGCTTCTTTAACTTTCATGAAAATTGATGTCAAATTACTACGCGGAAATACGAAAGCTCAATATTTTAAAAATATATTTTCCTACGACCACATATGAATATGATAGATTTCACACGATTTGCATCCTTAGAAAACGGTAAATTTCACTTGTGTGCAACAATTTTTCCGCACATGTGTGAAAAAGTGTACCATGACGTTAATTGTCACCATATTTTTCCGCACATGTGTTGTAAAGTTCTTTTCCACATATGTGCGAAAAAGCAGTTTCATTTGATTTGTGCACAATTAAGGAAAATTTTTACAAAAATTAGTGCAATTCACCAGTGATAAAAAGTAACTTTCTTTCACTCGCGTGTTGTTTCACTCGGCTATCGCCTCATTCACAACATTCACGCTCGTGTGAAATTTGTCACTTTCTTCTCTTGTTATTTATTTATTACAAATTAGGCCAACCAACAGACAGACCAAGCTGTCGAATTACAGGTTAAGATAACTTACATTATTATAAATCAATATATAATATATAATATATAATATATAATATATAATATATAATATATAATATATAATATATAATATATAATATATAATATATAATATATAATATATAATATATAATATATAATATATAATATATAATATATAATATATAATATATAATATATAATATATAATATATAATATATAATATATAATATATAATATATAATATATAATATATAATATATAATATATAATATAACTCATAATCAAGCTCTCTTTTTAAAGGTTTCTAAATTAATGTTCTCAAATAAATCAAGATTATGATTACTATTAAGTGCGTTATGACCTCGTCCACATCTAAGAAGAGAATTTCCGTAATAATTAGAATAAAATCTCTCAATAATTATCAATGGTCGGTGTCTCATTGTGTACACTGAGAGAAAAGTGGATTCGTCAGAACTCAAATATAAGTTCTCCCAGCTCGAACCATGTGGCGAATAGGGGACAACGCATGGCTGTCAGTTGTCACAACTCCATCGATATAGCTACGAAAAACCACCTTGCGTGGGTTGTGGCAGAACATAATATGAGCTAAAGATTTATTGAATGAGAATGAATTACGATCTGATTTTTGGTAACTCAATGTCTAAGTTAACAGCAACCATGAAACAATTGTAATAAGTCACGGTAACCGTTATCACAAACCAGCGTCTGATTCATTTGTGGCCACTCGGGATTTCAGTTACCTTAAAACCCAACCTGATTTGTGGTAACTCAGTGCCTAAGTTACAAAAAACCATTATCTGAGTTGTGGTATTTCATGGTAAGAGTTGCCACAAACCACAACCTGATTTCTGGTGACTCAATACCTAAGTTACGATAGACCATGAGAAACGGTTCGAAGGTAAGTTAATTTTGCGTTGTTTAAAAAATTTTTCGCTCCAGTCTGCATGTCTTCCATAATCCGTAATGCTAACAATAACGTAAGCTTGCGTACTGTAATTGACATTTTGAAAAATATAACTTAAAAAAACATTAGTAATCGGGGCCGAACTAATTGACGTTTATTGAAGTAAAAAATTTTAAGTGATTAACAAAATATTTACGGATTTCTCTAATAGTATTAATTCTTGTAGAATAGTTTAACGATCCTATTTTTAATTTTCTTTTGAAGGTGTAATGCCAACGTTTCGCAAAAATTATTTGCTTTTTCAGGGCTATTCAAGACGGCCGTTCCATGTGTCGATTTTATTGCCAATAGATGTCATCCTTGGGTAAAGAGGCATTATTTTTACAGAAGTACCGTAAAATTTTGATTAAAACTTTAAAAAAACATAAACAAACACATTAAAATAATATTACTACGGCGAGTACTTCATTCGCAATCAACTATACATTTCTATCAATATTAAACAAGAAAAAGTACAATAACTAGATGTATAATTAAATAAAACATTTAGGAACCTAACTATATAAAACCTGTACATTATCATAACAACTAATCTATAATAACTTACTTTAATATTTTAAACAATAATTAAATAGGTATACCTACCTAGCTACCTACCTAGCGAAAGTAGGAAGATAATTTTTTTATAAGAAATCAACACGAGTCCATTTTTTAATTAAATATGTGTTTTATGAAATGTGTCTAATTACAATATAAGAGTGAGAGAGATGACAACATTAGCAGTCTCTTTTTAACTTTTTTTATAAGTTTCAAGATCAACGTTAAAAGTTATTTTTACCAAGAATCTGATGTGTGTATAATAATATGGTGTGTTATGTGTTTGGGATTTTGGGATAGAGACAGAAAACATGGTCCTACAGTTATGTCTTTTTCTGAAAAATGATAAAATATTTGACTTCAGCGGTCAAAATTAGTCTAAAAACACAAGTGATATTTGTAAAGTGGTTATGGTTTTATATGTTAATATATAAATGCAAGTTTTTCTGCACCTTGAAAAAACGTCAAGAAAACGATGTTTTGCAAATCCGATTTGTTCGCTTTTGGATATGTTAAAAATTATCTATATTTGAAGTTAAAAGCCGTTAACAGATCATGTTGCTCTTTTTCAAAACACACCATATGATTTTTTACGTGTTTTGGGAGCCTTCTTTTTAGGGTAAAGAGAGAAAACAAGATTCACGGCTATAGCTATCTTGTACGTTAGCCGTGAGACTGGTCGGTATAAAACAAATATTTTTGATTAAAAATTATCGTCTGTTAGCCGTTAGACTGGTCAGACAATAAATAATTAAACCGAACCAAATTTTAGGTTTTTTACTTTTACTTTCGCGTTGTTTTATTTTTTATTATAAATTTTGCAGTTGGAGTTGCTTGAAGTTTCTTGAAGTTGCTTAAAATTTATGAGTCGCTTGAAGTTCAGGAGTCGCTGTCCCTAAAATTGTGAAGCCCTTGTATGTGACTTCTAGTAGATACACGTTTGATATTGCCCTTTTTTGACCAAAAGGTTTTATAGTGAGTACAACTATAGCAAGTTCAATACTAATTTTATTGATATAACTATTATGTCATAATAAAATATAATTATTTCATTACTTCGGAGAAATTTCCAGGTTTATGTCCCATTCAAACTAGATATAGAAAATTATGCAACTTCTATGTATAAAACTTTTTTATAACTCGAATAATAGTGGCGCTAACCGGGGGTACAAAATATAGCAAGACAGTCTTTACTTCAAATTCAAATATATTTATTCAAAAAATACACAAACATATCAACAAAAAAAAGAACAACTTTAAGTCTCGGACTTGTGTGATTAAAATAACAATTATTTTACACGTAAACTAAATTGAGAGAGTAGAATACAATAAATATAACTTGATTATTCATTTATACAATAATTAAGTATGGAGTTTACAAAATTTCTAGATTTACTTATTATCCACAATTCTAGTTTTGTTTAAATGCACTGCTATTGTGAATCTCCTTATTGAATTATAAAGTTTCGGTGCAAGCTAGAAAAAGCTTCTTTGTGTTATAGTCTTAGTGGGTCTTGGAACTAGAAGTTGTAAGGCACTATTTCTTGTAGTTTTGGTGTTACTGACCTAGGTTTTTTCTAAATTGCTAAGCAAAAAAGTTGTCGAACGTCAAAGTTGTTCAATACGAGTATTGGCCACCCCTCCCTATACACTAATGCTATAGGTAATATGACTAAGGCAAAATATAAAAATTTTAATTGTTTCAAGTCAAATATATCACTATAGAAAATTTCCAACATAATTTATTGGTGACATAAGTAATGCGGGCATCCCAACGTAAATGACACTTCATAATCATTATTTTAAAATCTTAGGGAAGTAGACGTTTTTTTATTTCAAAAGAAACAAAGAAGAACTCCTTTTTGGCTGTGTATTTTTCTCGGTGTACCGTAAGGCTTTTTTTCAGAAAATTCAATGACAAGTCAATTTTAATAGATATCTTAAGGCTGGTTCATGGATAAATTCCTTTACCTTTTCCGCAACTTTTTCCTTTAATTTTACTCTTTTCTTTTTTCTTAAGTGAAAATCTGGTCCATGCTAAAACTTCTTTTCCGTAACTTTAGTCATTAATGTTGACACTAATGACAAGCGCAATTGCGATTTTGACCTTTTGTTTACAA
Source organism: Oxystoma pomonae (assembly GCA_963921995.1). Lineage (NCBI taxonomy): Eukaryota > Metazoa > Arthropoda > Insecta > Coleoptera > Brentidae > Oxystoma > Oxystoma pomonae. The sequence continues at coordinate 57,971,926 of OY998168.1, forward strand.
AATTTGGAGTTCTTTTTATCCCACAATTTGGAAACTCTTCCAACAAATCTATTAAATGTTGAATATCCATTTCTGTACTTACGACTACTTGAAATACAAAAAAAAAATCAATTTTGAGGTTAAAAAAAGTCAACAAATATTTTGGCGGGCGCACTTGCGCAACACGATTTTCCGTTTCTTTTTCAGTAAAGTTAAATATTAGTTAACTTTCAAGGTCATTCCTTAATGCTTCAGGAAAAAGATGAGGACAAGGAACAAGCATGAACACCCATATCTGAATACGTGAGATTTACTAACTGCTAAAGGAAAAAGTAACAGCAGAAGTTACAGAAAAGGAAAAGGAATTTAAGCATGAACCATACTTTATATCTAGTTATTCAACTACACCACGAATGTAAAAACTCTGTATTGCTAATATCTATGTTGTGGAGATTTATGTTGGCGACATTGGTTTCCTTAATTTTATAGTAGTGTGGGAACATTGACTGTCAACAGTGTCAAAAAATGGCATTGAATTTAACTGTTGTTTGAAGGTGGTAGACAATGTTGAACTTAAGAGTAAACCAGAGTTTCGAACTTCCATTTTGATTTCACATTTCTTTAAAAGGATATATTTTGTTGTTGTTTTTAATAAAAAACAAAAAAAGAAACAAGCAACAGAAGACACACACATGCTCCGACATGAATAATCTCTCTCGTTATTCTGGAGTGCAAGTTTCGAACAAATAATCACAACATGGAAATATTACCTTCAATTTATAAACTCGAACGGTTCTGTTAAGCTTCACGTTATAAATTGAAACCGCTTCACGTCATAACCATTGCTGGCACCCACTCAAGATGAACCTTGATTAAGTTGATTTGAATCTGCAACAGGAACTAAAACGGCTAGGGACAGATATGCGCCAACGTCAACGTCAATCCGGGACTGTTACATGTGAGAAGACAAAACAAATAAATAAATAAATAGAGGAAGATACTGAGTTTGATAATAGGATATATGGATCATCTGAAAGCCAGTGCCATGACAAGCCAAGCAACATTTAGCAATCACAAAAAAGTACGTCTTCGTCACATGGAGTTTTACAATATTTGAATACATCGTTGGAAAAACCTGTTAAATAACAATGATGTGTTTGAAATTAACTCTGTGTTTCGGACTTCCATTGTCTATATTTTATTACGTTTCGATCAGTACAATCTCTGATTGTCTTCAGGTGCAAACGGTTAAAAATAGTATTGTATAACTCTTTGGTGTTATAGGTTACAAAAAATACAAAATAAGGCAATGAGGTTTATTTTGCTTTGCCCGAAAAGAACACCTATAAAATTAATGCTTAAAGAACTCAATTGGCTACCAGTAATTCAGTTTTTCCAGTACAATACATTGATTTTTATTTATAGACTTAAGATAGGTAAAGCACCAGTTTATTTGCAGGAACAAATTGGATTTACAAGAGAGTATGTAACGTTTCTACGTTGGCAGTTGTTACTTTTGGCACCCAATAAGGTTCTTAGTTGCATTGAGAGCCACTCTTTGTTATTTAGTAGGGACTTATCGGTACATAAAGTCGGCATAGCCTGTCTTTAATAAAGATGTAATTAATTAATGTAATAAAAATGACAATTCCGTACGATGTTTAAAGGGATTCTGACATTGTTGTTATCTAAATACGTCATCTTTGCTATCAAAATAATGTCGACTTTCATAATGTTTGTGCCTGCCTTTCATAAAGGACGGCATTATCTTTAATTTGTGAACTTTAAGAATGGCACAAAATAACCATGTTTAGATGATATGTTTACATGACAAAAATGTCAGAAACCTTTCAACCTTCATATGGAACTGTCAGAAATAGTGCCGAGTCAGGCTATGCCGACTTTATGTACCGATAAGTCCCTAATGTGGTAAAGAAATCCATTTCTCTAGTAAGTGAGGCAGACGGTAACGGTAGTTTGAACAATCTTAAAAAGGACGACTTGCTTCGGCACTATCTTAACGTTACGGAACAGACGGAAGATATCGGGGTAACAGCAAAAAAACGGTAACGGACAGCAATCTCACGGAGGAAGGATATTAGTCTGACGGGAAAGGTTGTATAACGCTATAATTTGTACATTGTAAACTCGAATAACTACTAGATGCCAACTAAGTAACTATCCCACAGCAGGAACCGGAAATTCTCCGGGATCGACGAAATACTCCGGGTCAGTAAAGCAGGAAGGTCCTGAAAGGCTCCGAGACCGGAATAATTGGGAAGATCCTGAAATTCTCCGGGAGCGGGTGATACCGAAATACTCCGGGGCCTTGCTTCCTTACCTACTATCCCTCTGCTGCTGCGATTTACTGCTCGGTCGGTCGGCTGCAGTCGGAATGACTCCTAGCAGACCCACCCTCGCGCGCCCTTCGCTTTATACCCTGGCTGAGTGTGACGTTAGCGCTACTAGCGTTCAGTGTGCGCCGGATTGAGAGATTGGGTGGTTTCCAAATGGGTTTTAATTTCGCGGATATAAAGAACTATGTAATTTCGTTACAAGTATCATCAATACAACATAAGAACATGCGAAAATCATTAGGCACTTTTAAAACCAAATTAAAATCATACCTACTTAGCAAGTAAAGTTTTTATTTATTTTATCAATATGTTCTTTACTTCCTTTTATGTATTATTTTTAAAAAAAACTTTTAACCACCACTCTTCCAGTCGATGCTTTTAAGCTTTTTAACTTATTTTTACTATTTCATTAATTTTGTTTAGTTTGTTATTATACACTTGTATGTAAATTTATATCTAAACGGAAGATAGCTGTGGCACTGTAAATCTAACGAAAAAACAAGAGTTCTTTGTACTTCAGTACAAAATGAACTTCCTGAATTTCAATTGCTCACACCGAGGGTGGAACCTAGGACGACGCCGTTTCGTCCTTATTAGTGACTCATTAGCTAGACCAAGTTCTCTCCGCTTTGCCGAATTTTTTGGCACATAAGCGCGAGTGAATTGTCTGTCGTTGTGGTACACTTAGCTAATGAGTCCCTAATAAGGACGAAATGGCGTCGTCCTAGGTTACACCCTCTGTGTGAGCCATCGAAATTCAGGAAGTTCATTTTGCAGTGAATGACAAAAAACTCTTGTTTTTTGTTAGATTTACAGTGCCACATTCATCTTCCTTTTGTTTTTTAAATCATGCAGTACGGCCCCATTCGGTTGTTTTGCGATTTATAATCGCTTACTTGTAGACGAAACCTGCATACAGATGGCATTTTAATATGTCTCTCGCAAAGGTTCACACAGAGGGCGACATGGTCTGTACTCGACAGAAGTTCTCTTCGCTTTGCCAAATTTTTGTGAGTGAATTTTCTGTAGTTGTGGTAGATCTAGCTAATGAGTCCCTAATAAAAATGAAACGGCGTCGTCCTAGGTTCTACCCTCTGTGTGATCAATGTAAATTTAGGAAATTTATTTTGTACAAACTCTTGTTTTTTCGCTATATCTAAATGTTGCTGAATTTCAAATTGTTTTCTGTATCTATTATTAAATTAACAAGTGTGCACCAGAGTTTACGTGGTAGGATAAAGCCAGAAGGTATTTCTGCTATGCAGGGCATATTGTTGTCCGGTTGAGCTTCGGACAAATATCAGGACCCAACAAATGGGGAAAAGTTACATACTCGTCATGTGACTGCGGTGAGGTTCAAACTATCAGACACCTTACAGAAGAATGTCCATCACGATCTTAGGAAGGCCAGACCGATGATTTCCTAGTTGCAACCACAGAAACGATACAGTATATATAAAACCTTGATGCATGTTTGTTTGTAGATTTACATTACATTTACTTCCTGAATATATAATCCATGTGGACTGCAGGTATTATGATACAGGTTTACTTTATTTTTATTGCAAATTAAGTAGTTATTGACTAGATATACCGGGTGTAAAAGAAATAGGTACGGCGACTTAGCGCCTTTATTTGTTAAGAGAAAATTCTTAAAATTTAGAGATATGCATAACTGATAGAAGCACACAATTTTATTCTAGTGACAAGGTCAATTTACTATTGCCTTGTACACAGTCATATACAATACCTACTGTTAGTCTGGTACTCAGCAAGTCAGGTACATATTAATAAAATAAAAAAGCTACAGAACAGGGCTATAAAAAATAGTTACTCTCTAACGTTACAATATCCTATGCAACAGTTATATTCTAAATTTAATATAATGTCAATGAAACCAATTTATACTCATCAAGCCTCTTGCTTTGTTCACGATGTACTAAATGATAGCAAACATTCGACCATTTCATTTACAGTAAGTTCAGAAATCCATAGTTATGGTACAAAAAATTCGTCTCATAACAAAGTGATCACCATTTTCTTGAATGCATAGGGCAACTCGCGTTCTATTGTTATTGAGCATGTTCTCTAAAACTCTTGGCGTTAATCTTGCCACGCCATTAAGAAATCTTGCTTCCAATCCTTCTCTATTAACTGGTGGCGTATAGTAAACATCTTCCTTAATATTTGGCCAAGCCCCAAAATCCAATGTTGTAACTCTGCCTCGTGGCTGAAAATAGTAGAAAGGCTAACAGACACTCGTATACCCCAATATCTTATAAATATCGCAATTCGAAACTTCAAAGAACCATACATACTTAACGAACAAAATAAAGTTAAAGCATCAGCAGGCATCCTCCAAGGATCGATATTAGGGCCCCTACTCTGGAATATATACTATGACCTCATATTTAGACTAAAACTCCCTAGGGGAGTGGGTATAGTAGGATACGCGGATACATCTTATGCAAAGAGCAAACGAGGCAACAAGACTTATTAACGAATGGATGACAAACAACCACCTAGAATTAGCACCAGAAAAAACTGAAGCCGTTATACTAGGCGGAAAAAGAGACCTGCAAAACATTGACTTTCGATTAAATAGAGTCCTCATAAAACCGCAAAAGAGCGTACGATATCTTGGAATCCACATCGATGAAATGATGAATGAATCGCTGAACTACAAAGACTTATGCCCAACCTAAACGGGCCCAGTACTAGCAAGAGGACGTTACTATACAGTGTAATCCATTCAATCGTGACATATGGTGCAGTGATACGGAGTCCAGTACTGCGCACAAAGAAGTACAAAAACATGCTGATAAGAATGCAACGGAAAGCCTTACTAAGAGTAGCCTTCGGCTACCGAACGATATCAATGGAAGCTATTCAGGTTATAACAGGAATCCCGGCCAAACACAAAGAAAACAAAGAGGCTGCAAAAGAGAAAACACTGGAATCCTGGCAAGCAAGATGGGACCGAAATATCTAAAAAGGATAATGGATGAAAATAATTATTCCCGACATTAAAACATGGATAGACTGGATGGATGGACATGGACCTTTTAGGACATACACAAAGCGAATAGGGAAAACGGACGACATTTATCGGTACTGTCAACCAAGATTTGAGAGCTATCGCCAAACAACAAGACACGATCTACAGTTAGAGAATATGACCATAGGGAACCTTTTTAAAGAAATGATACAACACGTAGACAAATGGAACCAGGGTCATGATATGATAAGAACGATTCTAAAAATTAAACACGAAGACGAACGCACCTAAGAGATCAAAACAGTAAACGGCGAAATAGCGGAGGGTTTTAGTCCGTAGGGGTCCTCAAGAGAGGATGAATCGGGCACATTCGGTAGACCAACAGAGACCGGTGTCTATGAAGACTTCTCGTCGTTATAAAAAAAGGCTTTGGTAATCGGTATTATAACTAAACTGCTAACCTTAAATCACTCCGAATAACCCCTTATATTACCCTTTCATATGAATCAAATGCACCAGACTGAAACAACATGATGGCAGGGATACTTTATGAATGAAAAATGAATATGCCTGTTAAAACGCCTATGATATTCGTTTTTATTTGTATATGGAACATAATAAAGAAAACGCGACGCAGACCCAATATGCTTGAGAGAGACTCAGACTGGTGAGCGAAGTCACCCAAAAAATAATGGATTGAAATTCAATTTAGACGTTTGAAAATGCAGGACAGGCTTTTATTTTTGCATATTTTTTATTACAAGCTTTTATTTAACTTCACCTCTATGTATGTATGTTTATATGTTCTCTCAATTTTGACTAACTTCTAGATGTCCGATTTAATTCAAATTTGGTATGCGATTATAGTTCTGGTGACAATACAATAATATGGTATTATTAGGCACCCCATGGATGGGGAAAATGCCTAAGTTTGTTCTATTTCAACCAAAATTGGTATACGGGGTTTTCGTGCATAAGGAATACGAATTTTTGATCAGATTTTGAAAATTCAATATGGCGGATTCAAAATGGAAGATTTTTGGATGTTTTGCTAACCTATTTTAACTGACTATACACATCCGACTGTCTTGAAATTTGGTATTAAGGTTTCAGTAACAATACAATAATATGGTATTATTATGCACCCCCCTTCCCCCCTACAAGGAGAGTGGCAGAGGGAAACACCTTAGTTTGTCCGATTTCAAACAAAATTGGTATACGGGAGTTTTTGGGGATAAGGAATGCGAATTTTTGATCAGATTTTGAAAATTAAATATGGCGAATTCAATATGGATTTTTAACTGACTTATAAAAATCCGATTATATCTTCAAATTTGGTATGCCTTTATAGTTCTGGTAACAGCACAATGTTATGGTATTATCAGGTACCACCTCCCCCTAACGAGAGAAGTGGAGGAAAGAAATATTTAGTTTGTTTGATTTTAATTAAAACTGGCGGGGTTTTTAGAGAACGAGATTAGAATTTTTAATCGGATTTGAAAAATTTGAAAAAAATAATTTTAAGTAAAAAAAAAGATTTCCAAACACAAGCCTTTATAAAATATAAAGTACACTAAAAAGTAGAAAATAATTTTTACCATTATATAATAATAAAAGCGATGGACGCAAATTAAAACTAACAATGTCAATCCATATATCAGAGAAATGATGGATCGAGTTCGGTGGGATTTACTTAATTACCCTTGCATTTCTCTGCTTTATAGTAAAAACTTCCTAAAATGCATCCAGTGCTTTTATTATTATGATATCAGAATGCTAAAAATTATTTTTTACTTTTTAGTGCACTTAATATTTTATAAAAGCTTGTATTTGAAAAGCTTTTTTTATATAAAATTTGTAAACTGCATAATCGTAGCAGATTTGGTCATAAATTTCCAAATATATTAGCCCCCATTTACCCTCTTAACTATCCCCACCAACGTATGTTTTTCCTCTAGAAAAATTAGAAAATATTTAATTGAAGATAAATCTGAAAATTACCTATTTATAGCGAGCGGCTTTGGTTGGTTATGCATTTACAATTATATTAACACACTCTTACCCCCTCCACCAAACACCACCAAATTATTTTTTGTTCCAAAATTAGGAAACAATATAAATCTGAAACTGCATAATCGTAGAAGCTTTGGTTTAAAATTTATGAATATTCAAACACATTATTATATTATCCTCCAAACCATTTCGATTTGTACCTTAAATCGTCCATTTTGAATCCACCATATTGAAATTTTCAGATCTGATCAAAAATTCATAATCCCCTTCCCTAAAAATCCCTGTATGCCAATTTTGATCAAAAACGAACAAACTAAATCTTTTCCACCCTTCACTTCTCTTAAGGGGAGGTGGGTACCTGATAATATCATATTATTGTATTGTTACCGAAAGTTTAAACGCGTACCAAATTTGAAGAGAGTCGGATGTGTATAAGTCAGTTAAAATTGGTTAACAAAACATGACCAAAAATCGTCCATATTGAATTTTCAAAAACATCCGTATACCAATTTTGGTTGAAATTGGATAAACTTAGGCGTTTTCCCCCTCCAGGGGGTGCCTACTAATACCATTTGATTCTATTTTCACCAGAACTATAATCGCATACCAAATTTCAATTAAATCGGATATCTAGAAGTTAGTCAATATTGAGTTGCAAGATTTGATCCGAACATACAAACATAGAGGTGAAGTGAAATAAAAGCTTGTAATAATAAACTTAATGTTTTCTAATTTTGAGAAAAAAATAATTTGGTGGGTGGTTGAGGGGGTTGATATATGTGAAAATTCATAAGTTTTGATCAAAAGCTGCGGTTTCAGAAATTTAAGCTTGATGATGGTGTTGATGTAAATTCATAACAACTAAAAAAATAACAAATTAATTCCTAATATTACAGGGAATTTTGACGAAATAGGTTTCCATCTATCTTGCTACTCTTGCGGCTATATGCCTAATATGCCCCTAAAAATGACCAATGCGTGCGTCCACCATGCCTGTGCCCCAAACAATGTCTGAGCTTCAATAATTTGAGATTTCGCACTATTTACGTTTAACTGTGATCAACTGTCTTACGAACAATAACAAAATGGCAAACAAATGGTTCACAAAAACAACGCTCATGATAAAATTTAAACTACTTTACTTACTTACTTTTATTTTATTGTTTTATAAAGATATTACAGTCTTATAAACAAGGGTTTACCTAGCAAAAAAAGTTAAAAAAAAAACTAATACCTAGCATAAAATACTAAATTCATACAAAAAAAAACAATTTCCTACAAAATCAGTTAATGAGCTAGTTTGTCTACCCAATTATTACAAAAAAGTATGAAATAGCGATGCGCAAAAAGCTAAATATGATCTCAGCAAAATGCAAACAAAATAAGCTTTGAAAAAAAAATACAGTTTACATTTTAAAGGAAGACAAAAAAGAAAAATACACTGCTAGATATTAAAGTACAGGACTTAAATCTAAGAGAATAATTGGAGATACGAGCATAAAGGAAATAGCTCAATACCTACCTATAGTTTAATCTTAATAGTTTTAATTACTCGTTTCGTAAAAACGACCGTAGTTTTAGTATATTTGCAAAAGTGTCCCAGATCTCTTTTGCCGCCTTTTGGGTAAGATTAGACCCAAGACGAAATTTTCATCCCTCTAGTTAGCTGGGCGCAAATGCTTATATAATGGGCATACAAGCTCATACAAGTTGCACACAGTACAAAGTGCCTCCACACAAAAGTTTAATGCAAGCTTGAATATGAAAAAAGATAGGTGTATGGAGCCGGATTCTAGTCTAACTATGGCAGAAGATGTGCTTCTCGAAAGACGAAATAAAGATTTATAAAAACTAGTTTGAATTTATTCCAAAACGTCAGCATAACTCAGACCCCAAACGGGTAAGCAACTGATAAAAGAATTAACGCTTCTGATGCTTGTTTTGTTCGAAGAACAGTTGCGTCTGCCATCTTTCTAAATCACGCCCAGCTGGAAAACACAACGCCCAAATAGGTATACTCCTTGACCATTTCAACTTTGTTATTGTCGATAAAAAATCTGTACAAGGTGTTGTACCAGAGCGACTAAAGCATACAATTTTTGACTTAGAATAGTTAATCTTTAGCTGATTCACCTTGGCATATTCATCTAGAATAGTAAGTTTTCTTTGAATATCGACTTCGGAGTCGCCAAATAAGACCAGATCGTCAGCAAAAAGTAATAAGATAATTTCATGAAGAGCATCGACACTCGATCATTTCACACCCTTTGCAAGAATTCTTCGATATCAGCAATAAAGATGCTAAAAAGTGTTAGACTGAGTGATTCGCTCTGCAAAACGCCGGAGTTAATGCAAAAAGATTTTTGTTATTCCGTCGCTAGCTTTAATTTTAACTGTGGCACTATCATATAGATTTTTTATAACAGAGATAAAATCTTGAGCTAAACCCAAATTTATAGAGCTTTGACCACAATAAAGGGTAAAAAATGGTGCCAAAGGCCCGGCGGAAGTCGATAAACGCAGCATAAACTTTCCTTCTTTTTAGGGGAAGATGACCTTGAATAAGTGAATTAATAACAAAAATATTGTCTAGGCAGTTTCGTCCCTTTCGAAAGCCCGATTGGGATTCTGGTATAATTGGGTGATGGTCGAACCACTGTAGTAATCTATTTTGCCAGGGTTAGTGCTGTCACTTTTTTTGTGAAGCAAAGTTTGGGAATGGTAGAGGCTTTAAGAATTTTTGTAAATAAGCCACATGAATAAAGCTGCCAGTTCTGGGAAATATTTTTCAAAAATTCATAGGTTATTCCGTCCGTATCCAGCGATTTGCCGTTTTTGCACTTATTAAGGCCTTATTGAGCTCGTGTAATTCGACACTGGTATCGAGTGTTGGGTCAAAGGTTTCGAGATATGCCGGGCTATAAGGATTCTTGGCTGAATAAATTTCCGTAAAAAATATTTGACAAGTACTTTTGTCAAGATTAAATTTGTTTACTGCACCCTTAAGGTTTTTTATTATAGCCCAAAATGTTTTAGGATCTCTACAATTGGATAGAGTGTTAGCAAGATGAGTTGTAAGCTTATTTCTTTAATAAGATTAAATATTTATAAGATCGTTTGGTTTCTAAATAATTGTTTTTTTCGTTAGCTGAGAATCTCGACTTCCTATACGCTTTAAATGCCTGCCAGGTAGCTCGTTTTTGTTTGGTACATTCGTCGTCGTACCACGGTTTGTTTACTTTTCGTCGCGGTATTTTTCTAGTAGTACGTGAAATCAGCATATTCGATGTATCAGCCGCTTCATACACCGCCTCGCAAAAATTTAAATAATAGTTATCGATGCCCTGCGTCGTGAGAACCTGCAAGTCACCTTTAGCGGTGCTGCTGCTAGGCGTACCGAGTGCAGTCGAAACCTTGGCTGAATTGCCTGTATAAATATAAAGCAATTGTTTTGTTCCCATCTAAGGGATCGGATTGACTGCACGGATAAATCAATATTGCTTTCGGATGTTTTGTTAGAATTATTGAAATTAAAATTATTTACTTTAATGCAGACATGAAAATGGGTAGCGATGTTAATGTCGTGCATTAAAAAGAGATTTTCGATATGTTTAATACCTTCAAGGTTGGTTAAAAAGAGGTCTATAACACTGTTGCCTTGAGAAGCGCAAAAAGTAAATTCGACCGGGTGGTCTGATAAAGTCCGCCCATTAACAACAGCAAGGTCATTGCTTGAAATAAAATCTAATAAAGTTTTGCCCTTTGCTGTAATCTTAGGATCCAGCGATAACCTTGGGTGTAAGAGACTTGAACCCTCCACCACTTCTTCGCTTAGAATATTATTACCATCAATTCTTGAATTAAAGTCACCGCAAACGTAAAATGGTAGGTTTGGGTTCAAGTCCCTTGCCATGTTTATCGTATGTTGAAAAATGTCTAGAACTAAATCTAAATAAAGGCTGGGTTTAAAGTATACATAGCAAAAAAGATACATACATTTTATTATTATCAAAAGTAACTCTTACAAGAATCCACCAATCAATAGTTCGGAGTGGAAACACTTTTTTACGAAAACCGCTAAACCGCCGCTTGCGTGACCTCGTGTGGCATTTTTAGTTGCACTATAGTAGAATAAATTATAATTAGATAAAAGCACCTTGTTGGGATGAAGTGTTCCAACACATCATGTCTCTTCCAAGCAGAGTATTTCGAAGTCGCTGTATTCGTCTAGAAGGTAGCTGATGTTTGCAATGCCATCTAGATTCCATATAATTATTTGAAGTAGTTGCTATTCTTTTAATACTTTGGACATTTGCCCTGTACCAGAATCAGGAGAAAAAGCGGCATCTCGACCACGTTTTGGATTGGATAAAGTTTGGGTAACTATTTTGGGCACACTACGAATATATTTGTTGGTGAGGTCTTTTTCCCCATTTTGTGTTCGTTGTTCCAACTCCTCTCGTAAAGATTTCATATGGGCCGCTTGTTTTTGTGTCACATCAGATCGGATTGTTAAGTTCTTATATTTTGGATTTTCTCCAATTTTTTTCCTATGTTTAAGTGCCATCAAAACAAGTTCAGTAGAGTTTAATCTGGCTTTTAGCAACATGGGCTTACCCTTCTGGGGTAACCCAATTCTGATAGCATTCAAAACGGATTTAGAATGTCAGTGTTAACGAGAATGCTTGATAGCAGCAATCTGGCCTCAGCAAGATCGTTTGTACTTTCAAAGAGGTGCGAAATAATTAAGTTAAAGTTGCGTAATTTTACTACGAACGTCAATATTCTCGATTTTCTGCTCGCACTTAGCAATCGATTCTCCCTGATTATTAATAAGCGTTGTCAGATTTTCAATTTTATGTTCGCAGGATTCAATTTTGCGATCACAGGATGCCAAACTGTTGGTAAGAGCAACCAACTGGTTCATGAAGGCCTGGAAATGGTGCGTATTTATTGCCCCTCCCGGACTAGGCTTTTTGCATAGTGAACAGGTCCATGCAATTGTTCCCTTCCCATCACCGACGATACGGTTTGCAAATATTTCAGGGTTAGAGGCTCGAGCGCATGACTCGTGGGCGTTCAAAAAACAAACAGAACATGTTGTGTGACGAGAGAGATGGTCGATGAGAGCGCTACAGATAATAAAATTAAAGACGTGCGGGGGGGCCATATCTTTTTTCTATAAGAAACTGACTGTTTTCAAGAGCACTTGACTAGTACGGTGTTCTCGCAGCAACTAACAAAGTAAACTACTAAAATTTAAACTAAACGAAATCGAAAACTTTCTGAATGAAGAATCTAGGGACAAACAAAAAAATAAACGACAGACTGAAAATTTTCGTTGACAGTCGATGTCAATCAATGTGTAGAAACTTCGGGTGGAAAATACTGTATTTGCAACATGACATCTCAGTTATTTGCATTTTGGCTTTTTGGGCCCTGCGCTATAGAAAATCATTGGCTAAGGGGTTTCGCCGAACAGTTCCTTCTTCTTGATACTTTCATCTCATTCGCAGAATTTTGGCCTTGTTTCGGACATAATGGTCCGCTACTCGACGAACCAACCGACCACCGTCAAATTTATTTTCAGATACGAGGTTAATAACAACAAAACATGATAGTGACATTTTATGACAATTAATAATACCTAAGGTTACTAAGTTGTGAGACCCATATAAAATCGGCGTACTCATTTTATGTGGTGCCAAGTGTACAGTTTTGTGTATAGTACAGGGTGATTCTTTATAAATTTTCCCTTGGAAAAAGTTTTTTTCTATTGGTACCAAACAAAGTATCCTCGATTTTGACCTTTCAAATGTAACTGATAATGACGGCTTTGGCAAAAAATATGATGGCGGGACTTTAGTGCAGTTAACTAAGAGTAGAATTTGTTCGATGATCAAAAGATAAATATCTTGGAAACTATTAACGATAGAGAAGCGTTGAAGAAATTTCTAAAAAGAGTTTAGTCACAACCTTTCAAAAATGTACAAATATACAGGGTGTTTAATTAAAAAAAAGGTTATTTTCGTATATTTAGTAAAACATGGATGTCAAATTTGACAACAGCACCTTAAAATGTAATAATATTTTACTCTTATTGATTTCTTTCAAAATTATCTAATCTAATAGCAAAAAACTTTTCCTAAGAGATAGTTTATAAATGATAATCCTGTAATCATTTCAACTGCTCCTTCCCTCTTACTCTAATTGAAAAAAAACGGAAATAGCAAAAAGTTTGGAAAGGTTCAACTTCTTATTTTACTCTTTTTTTCATTTACATGCATAGAGAGAGGAGATAGAAGTTAACTTCAAAAGACGGAATGTAAACTAGGCATTAAACTTTCTTTGCTCGTTTCTTGTAAAGAAATGTGCTTACCTAAGTGGTTGGGCTCTCCCCACGAAATCAAACTGCCTGTAGCTATTGGACTGGTATTTTTTGGTTGAAGAAAGAAAACTGTTGCGAGTAGAAACATTGGCTTTTTTTTGGGCTTCCCAAATGGTGTAATTTAGCGCAGCCTCGCTGGATTTAAACGCATTCAAAAATTCGAACGTGGCTGACTTTTTCGATTTTTTGGATCGTTTTGGTCGGACTTCTTTGGCTTTTTTACTTTTCAAAACAGATTCTTTTTTCTAAAAATATATTTTTGATTAAACTAAGATCCCGTGCCAGTTTTTAAGAACTTCCTGCATAGTTCGCCTAAGCTAAATATTCAGGAAAAAAACACTTTGAACTAAATATTTTTGAGATATAAATACCCCTAGTTGTAATTAAATGGAAAAATTAAAATCTTTGACGTAGCTATTTTTTTAAGGGGCCATTTTTGTCGTCAAATTTCCATTTTTAAAAGCGATTATTTCACAAACTAATAAAGGTACCCTAGGTTATTGATTTTTACGGACAATTAAAAAATGGGCGATTACACAATTATATATGCAATTTATCCATTTTTGATCATTTATTAAAAAATGTTACTATTTGTAGATTCTCTTAATTTTTTTTTAAATGACACCCAACGTGATAGGGTGATAGGGTATCTTATTTAGTTTGTAAGATAATCGCTTTCAAAAATTAAAATTTTAAGACTTTGGACTTGGTAGTTCGTACAAGAGTAACCAGTTTTTCATGCGAAACAACTCGAATACCCTCCATTCATTGCAATATTGATTAAAACCTCTCATTTCTGACGCTGTAGAAAGAGACTGATGTAAAAAATTGCTATTAAAAAATGAAACACCAGGATCAGACCCCAAACCAGCATTTAATTCCTGGACCCGTATTCTTCACTTTCTGGGAAGGGAATGCTCCCGAGAATCAGAAACCCACCTGATTGGTCGAAATCCCAGTTTTTTGTCACTATTCTGTCTGCTTTAGTACTAATGACTTTGTTCGTGAACGGTTTTGTCGTCAGTTTGCTCTCCTCGTATAAGGCAGGAGAGCAAAATCTAATTCCCGGGAGCACTCCCTTCTCCGAAATTGAAGAATACAGGTACAGGAAATAACAAAAAACTAAGACTTTAAAATCATTATCTTATTAAATTAAATTGGTAAAAACCAATGTAAATAAAATAAATAAATAAATAAATAAATAACTAAATAACGCCTTCATTTTACACGCCGCGAAGTTCAGCAAAGCTGTTATTAACGAAGATTTGAAGAAAATGAGTTACAGTGGTTAGCTATATCTAATTAGGTAAATGAAAAGAAAAAAAATAATTATAAAATTTTTTGAGGCCAGTTTTATAAATCAGAATGAAATTTAAATTCCACTAATTATTCCTAGGTACAAAAAACAATTAATTCAGGTATTTTATTGATTTGTGTTTTTTTTTGTTCCCAGCTTGGAGGCCTTAAAATCATATATTATTAAATTAACATCATTGGTAAAAACCAATTTAAATAAAATAAATAAATAAATAACGCCTTTATTTTACACTCCACGAAGTTCAGCATAGCTGTTATTAACGGAGATTTGAAGAAAATGAGTTACAGTGGTTCGCTATATCTAATTAGGTGTAACTAGGTAAATGAAAAGGAAAAAAAATAAAGTACGACCAGGCCTCCAATATCTAATGTAGAATCCAGACACCTACAGACCTGTTTCATCCTTATTAGAAATCATCATCAGGGAGTCATAGGATGGTATCTGGCAATTGAAGCTACACAAGCAAACATGCACACCTCTCGAATTTAAAACAAAAAGTTTGTAATCCGCGGAGACGTGGTACCTGTGTGCGCCACCTGTCGAATAAACTGAGAAACAAAAACATCAAAATTGAATCAGCAATCGTTCCGGAGAAGGCTTGTTGCGCAGAACTAAAAAGCCAAAATATTTAAAAAACAGAAAGTGAATCTCGTGTCCGCAAATAAAAATTCGACAGGTGGCGCACACAGGTTTCACATCTCCGCGGATTACAAACTTTTTGTTTTAAAATCGAGAGGTGTGCATGGTTGCCTGTGTAGCTTCAACTGGCAGGTACTAATAAGGATTAAATAGGTCTTTAGGTATCTGGATTCTCCATTAGACATTGGAGGCCTGGTTCTAATGAAGTAAGAAACAAAAACGATTTGTCCGATATACCACAATTGTTACTTTAATTTTTATTTGCGGACTCGCGATTCACTTTGATGTTTTTCAAATATTTTGGCTTTTTAGTTCTGCGCAACAAGCCTCCTCCGAAGCGACTGCTTGCTGATGCCTGAAAATTAGGCCCACGTAGTAAGAAGCTCCAATTGGGGGCGGTGCTGCTGCGAACGTTACTTTTTTTAAGAGTCATGTTACATCATATATATTAACCTTATACTTTTACAGGTTTCTTCCTTATAACCTGCTGAAAGGTACAGGATTCTGTATTTACGGTCTTCTGCACTTTTCAATTTTAATGTTTTTGTTTCTCAGTTTATTCGACAGGTGGCGCACACAGGTACCACGTCTCCGCGAATTACAAAATTTTTGTTTTAAATTCGAGAGGTGTGTATGGTTGCCTGTGTAGCTTCAACTGCCAGGTACAATCCTATGTAGGTGTCTGGATTCTCCATTAGACATTGAAGGTCTGGTCGTAATGAAGTGAGAAACAAAAACGCTTTATCCGATATGCTACGAGTGTTACTTTAAGTCTTATTTGCGTTCACGAGATTCATTTTGTTGTTTTTCTTTAAATATAAAATTTCTTGCCTACAGTTTTATAAATCAGAATGAAATTTAAATTCCAGTAATTATTCCTAGATACAAAAAACAATTAATTCAGGTATTTTATTGATTTGTTTTTTTTTGTTCCCAGCTTGGATGTGCTTATGTTTGTAGAAAGAATTTTCTAAATTCACTTTTAAATGATTTCAAAGATTTATTTTTAAGCTTTTGAATCTCGATATTATTTAACAGTTTAGGGGCGTTAGATAAAAAACATCGTTGGAATAATGCACCCTTGTGTTTGGGAATATAAAACAGTGTTCTCCGAATTTGTCTGATTGAATTTGATTTTAGTTTATTCTTTAAGTATTTTGAAGTTCCCGTCAGTAAAAGTTTATGTAAAAATCTTGCAAAATGTAATTTCTGCCGTTCCTCCACCTTAAGCCATCCCATCCCCCCAATGCAGAGATACAAGAAAAATAAAGAGATAGTTTAAAGTATAGGGAAACACGCCCAGTGTGTTACGGTGTCGATATGTAGTGCATGGAGGCGCTGGTATTTTTGAAACTATATTGACAAGGCGACGTCAACAGTTTTCAAAAAGTTCTAGAACAAAAAAAATATAAATCAACAAAACGTCATAGATTTTTGACTTTTTATTATTCAGTTTGTCATAAAATAAGTTTTTGTTATATGGAAGCAGAGATTATGGAAGTGCCTACGACCCTCAAGAATCAATAAAAGCTAAGTTTGTTTTATAGAATTTGGAAAAATTAGGAGTTAACAACCTCTGGCTTATAAGTGCATTTATTATTTCTGCGTTTAGCAGATGTAATTAGTGCAAGAAGTAGTTTCTTCTCTTGTTTCAAAGAAATACCGTCTTTAAACCAAGAAGTCCTAGGGGGTTGCGCCGGGCACTCTTTTGAAAACAAATCCTTTTTTTTTTCACTGTAATTTTCCTCCCCACTTCTCTTATGTTTTGTGAAAATCTATTACACGGTAAAAAATGAGTAAAACTTTGCTCAATTACGGTTTTACTTCAATTTTAAATAAAATTTTGCTCAATCTTGTGGCAAAAAATATTTAACTCAAAATTGAAAAAAATTAACTCGTAATTGAGCAAAGCTTTACCACAAAGAACATAACTACGTTACACCTGGTTCTCACCCATGACTTTCTCATGAGTGCTCACTCAGACGTCACATGATGTCAATATGGCAGTCATGTGACGCGTGAGCGGTCAAGCACGAAAAAGTCGTAGGTGGGAACCGTGTTCTTTGTGGTTTTACTAATTTTTTGCTGTGTAAAGATTCAAAAAAAATACTAGTTATTCATTATGATAGTAAATACTTTGAAAACAATGCCCTTAAAAACCAAACTAAAACTATAAATAAAGAGCACAAAAGCAGATTTTAAAATAAAAAAAATTATTTGCTAAATTGTATATCTTTATTTTTAAACTAAACAAAATTTTAAAACGCCCACCATAAAAAACGACTTTTATTTATCTAAGCTCTCAATGGAGCTGCCAGCATCGAGCCAAACTTGTTGCCAAATATCCACAATTGAATCGAACCCTCCCTTTATTATTATTTTCTTTATGCTCTAATGCATGGTGTGATATGTTCTCTTCTCCTTACATCACATACAAATCTTACGCAAGAGTTTTGTATCTTTAGGAGTCTATACCTTTCAGCCGCATCAATACAGGGGCCATAAACAGTTACGGTAATTAGTATGTGACAATACCAAGGACTCGCAAAGCTTAGCTTTAAGTTTTTCGTTTAGAATATGTTTGCTTTTATATAAATTTCGGAGGGCATAATAGGCATTCTGGACTACTTCGGATACTTGACCTTTAAATTTCGAGTCAAGCATAATACCGAGATTTCTAAATTCGTTGACAAAAGTAATATTTTATTTATTTAGGCGCATCGCAGCCCATTCAGAATTAGGTCCAAAGAACATTAAAGCAGATTTTTTTTGAATTAATTCAAGACCATTGCTTTCCGAATATTAATACAGAGCTTCTAAGTCTTCATTTATTAATTTTTCCGATATTTTCGCATCGGCCTTACAATAGCTTGTACATGCTTACGAGTCGTCTGCATATTAATGCAATTTACAATTTTTTATAGTTTTTTGCACATCCATGGTGTAGATAGTAAAAAGTAAAGGCCCCAGTATTGATACCTGAGGATCGCCCCTGTCAACGTTTAAAAAGTTGGAATATGTCTCATGGACTTGGACAAGCTTTTTCCTTCCCTCGATATACTGTTAAAAAAATATTACAGCTTTTGTAGTGAACCTATAATAAGTAAGTTTTGCACACATAAGATTGTGGTTTAATGTATCAAATGCCTTACTATAGTTCAGTAATGCAAGTGCGCACGTTTCACCCTGATCTATGGCATTGATCAAAAACTAAAACCAACGCGGTCGCTGTGCTAAACCTTTTCTGAAAACTGATTGACATTGTGACATCAGTTCGTATATCATTTGTTTACAAATAATTTTTTCCAAAACCTTAGATACTATAGACAACAAACTAATTAGCCTTAAATCTGACATTTCTTTAGAACTGGAGATTTTTAATCATATAATAGATCACATAAAATAGTGTTTTAAAGTAAAATTGTATGAAACTGTCTTATATATACAGTGCGGACGTAAAAAGTCCCCTGCCTACTAACTCTTAAATGGATTGAGGTATCGACTTCAAATAAAAACCATGTTTAATGATAACACTTTTGCTACTTTTTGACGTATTTTTTATAAGCATCATGTTGACGTAGGTCAATAAGGTCACTAACTACTTTAAAATTTTAAATAGAAAGGGGGGTCGAGTGATAGCTTGTTTAAAAGGTATTTTAATTCCCCATTTAAAATTTTATTTTTTTTAAAAATCGGTTTACGACTTACAGAGTTATTAAGTTTTTTCGACTATAGTTTACGCACCTCGCCTTACTTTTGAAGAAATTCAGATATCGACTTTAAATAAAAAACATGCGTAATGATAACAATTTTACCACTTTTTGACGCATTTTTTATAAGCGTCATATTGACGTAAGTCCGTAAGGTCACTAAGTACTTTAAAATTTTAAATAGAAAGGGCGCTCGAGTGATACCTTGTTTAAAAGGTATTTTAATTCCCTATTCAAAATTTTATTTTTTTTTTTTGAAATCGGATTACGACTTACAGAGTTATGAGTTTTTTAGACTTTAGTTTACGTATTACGTACAGTATTACTCAACAATAATAAAAACTTTAAGTTGCTAGTGACCTTATGGTCTTACCTTAAAAAATTTATTTAAAGTCAACTGAATTCGTTCAAAAGTAAGAGGAGAGATGAGCAAACTATAGTTACAAATGCTCATAACTCTGTTAGTAATACACCGATTTTTAAAAAAAATAAAATTTTAAATAGGGAATTTGAAATACCTTTTAAACAAGGTATCAATCGACCCCCCTTTCTATTTCAAATTTTAAAGTAGTTAGTGACCTTATAGTCTTAAGTCATTATGAGAATAATCTAAAATACATAAAAAAGTGGTAAAATTGTTATCATTAAGCATTTTTTCTATTTAAAGTTGATATCTCAATTCGTACAAAAGTAAGGAGAGGTGCCTAAACTATAAGCGAAAAAACTCATAACTCTGTAAGTCGTAAACCGATTTCTTAAAAAAATTAAATTTTGAATAGGGAATTAAAATACCTTTGAAACAAGGTATCACTCGACCCCCCTTTCTATTTCAAATTTTAAAGTAGTTAGTGACGTTATAGTCTTACGTCATTATGAGAATAATCTAAAATACGTAAAAAAGTGGTAAAATTGTTATCATTAAGCATTTTTTCTATTTAAAGTCGATATTTCAATTCGTACAAAAGTAAGGAGAGGTGCCTAAACTATAAGCGAAAAAACTCATAACTCTGTAAGTCGTAAACCGATTTCTTAAAAAATTTAAATTTTGAATAGGGAATTAAAATACCTTTGAAACAAGGTATCACTCGACCCCCCTTTCTATTTAAAATTTTTAAGTAGTTAGTGACCTTATAGTGTGACAATACAACGCTTATAAAAAATATGTCAAAAAGTAGCAAAAGTGTTATCATTAAACATGACTTTTATTTAAGGTCGATACCTCAATCCGTTCAAGAGTTAGCAGGGAGGGGGACTTTTTACGTCTGCACTGTATATAAATATATATATATATATATATATAAGGTGGGCCAAAAAAAATTTTTTTTTCGACTGTAGTTTTGCTACCGTAAATTTTATATTTTTGTTATTTTAGCTTCGGCGGAAAGCTAAAGCTTCAGACAATATGAAACTTTGGTCAAAATTGACATTTCGTGAAAATCCAAGATGGCACATGATTTTTAAAATTCCCCATTTTCAACACCCCCACCAAAATTTTATGTGCGCCACTGATTTTAGATATTTGCCATAAGGACACGTCTTTGTCATACACAGAAAGGTATCACTTCTAAAAATCTGACAAGCAGTAATAGCGCTCAACGCCAACGAAGTAAGTGGTGTTTTAACACTTTGTAAAACATAGGTCTATAAACCTCTAGTTTTTGTTCTACTAAGAATTTGTTAAATCTCGTTCGATTCTTTAGATTTTGAGCTCTGCGGGAAGCTAAGGCTCTGGACTATATACGCTATCTGTCAAATTTAAGATTTTATGAAACTCCGTAACGGCGCATGCTTTTGAAGCCACGTCTTTTCAGAGTATAAGGAGGTATCTTTCATAAAAATCGGACAAGAACTAAAAAACCTTTGCTCAACGAAAGAAGTCCTTTTATTAAACCTGTGTAAAATAGATAAAATGCGGAAAATTTTTATTTTGCTGATTTTTTTTAACTTATCCGATTTTGTTATTTTGTACAATGTCCAGGAAAATAAAGTTGTAATAAAAATCATAACTTTTGGAGTTACATTTTGCTTTATCTATTTTACAAAGGTTTAAAAAAAGCACTTCTTTCGTTGAGCTAAGCTTTCTTAGTTCTTGTCCGATTTTTACGAATGATACCTCATTCTACACTGAAAAGACGTGGCTTTCCGGATAATTGAAATCAGGTACATTGCCTTACAAAAAAGTTTGGCAGGAAGAAGTGAAAAAATATATAATTTTAACAAGCATGCGCCATTACGAATTTTGATAAAATGTCAAATTTGACAGGTAGCGTATATAGGCCAAAGCCTTAGCTTCCCGCAGAGCTCAAAATCTAATGAAGTGGAAGAGATTTAACAAATGCCTAGTAGAATAAAGACTATAGGTTTTGAGACCTATGTTTTACAAAAGGTTAAAACACCACTTACTTCGTTGGCGTTGAGCTTTATTACTTCTTGTCCGATCTTTATAAGTGATACTTATCTGTGCACGACAAAGACTGGTCTTTATGGCAAGTGTCTAAAATCGAGTACAGTGGCGCACATAAAATTTTGGCGGGGGGTGTTAAAAATGGGAAATTTTAAAAATCATGGCGCGCATATTGGATTTTAACGAAATGTCATTTTTTGACAAAAGATTCATATACTCTGAAGGTTTAGCTTTTCGCAGAAGCTAAAATTACAAAAATCGAACTTACGGTAGCATAACTACAGCTGAAAAAAGAATGTACGGTTTTTTTTTGCCCACCTTATAACCGTGTACTCAAGTTTTGTTTTGTGTCCATTTTAGACTTGAAAAAGATATAATAAATATCGAAACGTTGCGAAGAATAATTTGGTAGTTTTACTATACAAATGGCTAGCCGTATAACCCAAGAATTGTGTCAGTCAAACTCAACAACAGGGCAAGAACATAATTTATCTTACTTCATTAGATTTTTGAAGTTCTTTTGGAATTAAGGAGTTTATGTTTTCCGTTCTACTGTACATATTAAGATCATTTAAGGCACCACAAAATTTTTTAAATTATTTGTCCTAGTTAACGACTTAACATAGCCTTTTTTTTATTACGAACTGCCAGAGTAAAAATATTGCCTGTCTCCTTGTATGCGTCAAAATAACATGCGTGCCAAGGAGCCTTCGGCTTTGAAACTTTAACGGTGGTTTGATTTAACAACTATCCTTGAGTTTTGGACATAATTTGATTTATAAGAAGAATTTTAATAAACTTATTTATTGATTAATCCTCTTAACACAATCTTTTGTTGGATTTGAGAAGAAAGTTTCAATTATGAAGAAAAGAAAATTCAAAAATTGAAACCCACGCGGGGTTTAAATAGTAAACACTCGCTAGAACAAATTAAAATTGGGGTTATATGTCACTCTAATTAAAACTTACCCTTGTTAATTAATTTTTCCAATTAATACTTCCTATCACACAACGACTTAGATGGGTAATAATAAAATAAGGGAAATCTTAAATGCAAGTTTTTTACACTTCTGTCACTGTCGAAATGTCAGTTTCAAGATATTAGCTGCATTCAAATCACAAACAGCGAGTTCGGATCTCTTACCTCTTATTGTAGCTTGGCTTGCACCAACCTCTACTGATGAAATCTACAGCTTTGAAATGAGTTGGCTTTGAGTAAGGAAAGTTTTCTTGACTGAGCTTTTAGATAACCTCAATGTTTTAATTTCAGTTTGTAATTAAATTAATAATATAGTTGTTTTGGGTATTTTTGTTTGGTATATTTTTCGTGCATAATCAGTGACCTTCACTTATGTTTGTTTTGCCTCGTAGTGCCCTCATAAATATATTTTTGTGCTGAAAACGGGTTCAAAATATGGCGTTTTTCTGGACAAAATTGGAGGTGTTTTATTGGCTAATGAACAACTTGCGATATTAAATAAAGTAAATTAATCCTTGTAAAAACGGTTACTTAGGGAAATTATAAACGAACTTATTACCAATTGCCACAAAACAATCTTTTCTGGGGGCTATAGTTCTAAACCACCCCCCAGAGGCGGTCTAAAAAATCACCAACTTTATAACCTCAAACACAGATAATGAAGCTATTATGTGCCAAATTTTTGGCGTATTCACCATTAGTTATTTTGAAACCTGTCAAAAAAAATAAGTTTTAGGGCATTTTCTCCCAAAATATGGTATATTTTGAGAAACAAAGCAGTTTTCCAGTGGTATTTTGCAATAACAATGGAAAATAATGAATAACTTTGTGTCTTGTAGGGGTAAGTGTATT
This sequence comes from Oxystoma pomonae, assembly GCA_963921995.1. Lineage (NCBI taxonomy): Eukaryota > Metazoa > Arthropoda > Insecta > Coleoptera > Brentidae > Oxystoma > Oxystoma pomonae. Next base: position 57,995,563 of record OY998168.1, read on the forward strand.
TGAAAAATTGGTTTTAACATTTAGTACCTGCCATAGGTGTAAATATTTAGACCTGTTGGGGGTACTATTTTAGATCTTAGTAAATCCCACTGTAACAGTTCTTAGTGGTGCATGATACGCATGAGCAGTTAATAATATTATATGTCAAAATTTTCACCTTTTTATCAACATCGATTTCATTTAGCAGCTCTGTCCAGTTTAAATTTTTTAGGTCTGTATCAAAACAAAATTGATCAAAATTTTTAAAGTTTCTAGTGGTTACGAATTCCTCGGCAGTTGGGGGACCCTAACATTAATGATTGGTCATGCATATCTACGTGATTTACATTTCCTAAAACTAAATGTTGATTTGAAATTAAGATAACATATCGTCGTACTCTTTTTAGTAAATCTGGTGGGGTTAAGTACTATCTGTTTAAAATCGTGAGTATCCAGAAGATCGTCAAATCGGTCTGTAATAGCAGCTTACTGCAATAAGTTAATGTTAAGATCTCCCATTACCACTACTTCATCCAATAAAGGGACGATATCAGACATTGAATTTTCGAGACAGTTAAGTGCCTCCATTATATCGAGGTGGCCTATAAAAAATTCCAATGCCAATTTGATATTAGCAACCCTGATAACAAGACATTGCGGTTCCAAAAAAAACACACCCCTAGCACCATGATCCACCCTGTAGAAGTTATACCCCTCTATTCGAATTTGAATATCATTTATGTTATTTGTTAACCAACTTTCTGATATTCCAAGTACCTATATCTAGACTTACGTTTTTTAAAACTTCTTTAACTTCATCCAAGCTTGGAACGATAGACCGTATGTCAACATGCCCAATACTTAAATAATTTTTTTCTTGAAGAGCCATTGTAAAAGAAAATTAAAATCTTTATATATAAAAAATTTAACAATAGAATAGGGAGAAAAAAAAAAACAAAAAAAATAATTAACATGAAATAAGTTCATTAACAGTGGATGTACTCTTGATATGAGTAAGTTTTCCTTGGTCAGTTTTACGTGCCAGAATCTTTCCATCCCGATGCCATATATATTTGTAGGCAATTCCCTTGAGCGCTTTGGCTTCCTCCAGTAGACTGTAGGTCTCTTTAATTAAATGTTTACCAATAATTTTTTTTCAGACTTACCAAGGTTGCAGGTTTTTTCGGTGGTTTCCTTTCTTAAATCGGACTGCTAAGATCTGTTTTTTAAAGCTTTCATCATGAAGCGTTAGAAGAGTTTTTGCATCTCCGTGTTTAGCATAGAGATATTTCAACAGCTTACAATGTTTTCTTCGTTACATTTTACGCCAAGGTAACAAAAAAGCACGTTTAGCTTCTCAGCTTTCACAGTTTTATTGTCTTCAGAATTAATGAGCCCCGTAATTCTGATGTTACTCTCTATCTTTCTCGATTCCTCAATATTGACAATCCTCTATCTCTCCACCTCTCTTTTAAGTTCCTTATTGTTCCTAGAAATTTCAGTAATCATGTCAGAAACTACCTTTGATCTAAGTTGAGTGAAGTCTCCAGAGTGAAGATTATTCATATTAAGACGGCAAGGAAAATTTTTGAAGAATTAATAGGACTTTTCCTTGCCGTCTTAATACCTTTGATCAATTCTTTTCCTTCTCATACTTTTCATTTAAGAACTCCATTGAAGCTCTGAACTCGCCCAACTCTTCCCTTAGCTCTTTAATAGTTCTCTTAAGCGCAAGCAGGTGATTATTCCTTGCATCGCTTGAACCAGGGATGAACCAAATAGTCGATCGGCGGTGGTTTTTTGAAGCTTTTTCCTCGCAGCGAAAGCTCTGCAATTCATCTAAATAACCCTTGCATTTACCACACAACAATTTAGTTTTCCTGCCGATTCTTTGTGTACAGTGCTTACACACTTTAATTAATATTAGACATTTTTGTGAGAATACATTTTTAGAATTACCAACGGTCTCGCATATCTGTCAAGAGTGGTAAAATTTCTAATGATTTAATTCACTAAAATTACCGAGTCCAAAGTTCACTTATTTTACAGAATTCCTTATCAACGAGTTTTTTTTGTTCAGGTCGAGCACCCAATACTTTTTGATTTAATATTCACTCCGAAAAATAATTACTTTATTCAAAATAAACGAAATTATGAATTTTCTTGGAGATCGCAAAATATCAACAAACCACACAGTATTTTAAGATATACGAAGTGATTAAAAACGCCATTCAAATACGAAAATTTCTACAAAACGCTTCAATTTATTTAGCAAGTGGGACCCCTTTTGACGTGAGAGTAAACTAGAGTTTCGAACTTCCATTGTCTTTATTTTTTACTTTTTCACGTCATCGTCATCGTCATCAGGTGAATACTAATAAAAACTAAGGCTACCTAATCTTATATACCAGCATGTGTTCACTGAACCATGAATACACTTGGTTGGGTTGGGTTGGGTTGGGTTCTGGTTCCTCTGTATGAATGCTGTTTCTTTGAACTTTAGCTTGAATAAATTTTCTTCCCTGGCGACGATCTTTGCCTCTTTCCATTCCATATGATGTTGATTTTCCCAGCAATGTTAAGCTATTTTTGATCCAGTTGTATCCACTTGTCGAGTTTTGCGTTTGTGTTCTGTAAGGCAAACATCCATGGGTCGGCTGGTTTCTCCAATGTAGATATCCCCATACTCGCATGGTACTTGGTAGATGCAGTTCTTGGTATTGCGTCGATATGGTTTAGTTTTTGTTAACTGACTTCTTATTGGTGTAGTGGTTTTGAAGACAGTCCGAAGGTGGAATTGGCTGCCTATTCTCCTTATCTTTTCTGAGATTCCTTTGATATATGTGTGTCGTTGGAGAAACTGCGAAAAAACGCAGATCGGATCGAATTTTTGCCTTTTCTTTATTTAAAGCTTCTTCTGTATTGCAATATTGTTCAGTATGAGTAGGCTTGTGATATACAGAAGTGGTTATGGTTGAATTCTTTTTGATATTGATTCTTTTGATTGATTTGAAAAAAGGGAGCTGACAATTTTCTTCTTTTTGCAGAGTTAGTGTGATGCATTTTCTTATGCTGTTGACATGATTGAAGAATTGTTCTAGTAATTTTGACTAATGATGGTGACTTTCCTTGAAGAGGCTGGATGATGAGGAGAAGATATTTATCAAGTCGGAGAATTGCGAGAACTAGTTATCGGTCGAAGAGGCATGTTTTCCTTATGAATTTTCGGCAGTCCATGCATATGTGGTGCTTTGCTGTAGTGTGGTATAAGTTTGCTCCTTTTAATGTCGTTAAAGTATCTTCTGTGTTGGTAGAAAGTTTGGTAGATTTTTCGTTCTATGGTGGTGGTTGAGTCCTGAGTTATTTGTCTGTAATTTCCTTTTTGTAGAGCCTCCTCAATTTTCGTCGTAGGTGGTGGCGTCAATTACTACATTTGCATTTCCTTTGTCTACAGGAAGAATTTTGATCGACTGATCTGATTTAAGATCCTTGATGAAATAGACTTCTCGCAAATATGTCAAAAAATGACATTATTATCAAAAATTCCAAAAGTTTTATGCATCTTAAAAAAGCGTTTGTTTTTTTTTGAGACACTTTGTATATTTTTTTTGCAACCAGAAAAATCTTCTATATATTGTATGTGAACCGATGTATCACTTGATAAATTCTATTAAGAAATAAAAAATTATGTGTTTTTTCGTGTATAACAACTTTTTGCATAAAATAAAACTGAAACTGAATTTAAATGAACTGGATTTCGTCATCTTTTCGCCAATTTTGTTCACAAGGACACTTTACAGATGCTAATAATAAGGCTTCGTTTTCTAAATGTCAAAAAAATAACATTTTGTGACAAACGCAATAGGGCGGATGCCTTACAATTTTATGCATTTTAAAAAATTCGTTGCCTTTTTCTTAACCACTTTGTATATTTTTTTGCTATAACAGAAAAGTACCAACTATTATGTGTTAACCCATGTATCATTTGTTAAAATCTATTAAGAAATAGGAAAAGTATTGGGATTCTAGTGATGCTTTTCTGCATAACGTTGATTGTTGCTGCAAATGGTGACCACATTCGTCCAAATGTTTAGTGCTTCTTTAGTTTTTTTGATGTATGTTTTGGTTTATTGTTACAAAGTTGACGTTAATTTTTTATTTTATGCATAAAAGGTGTTACACTAAGATCCCAATATTTTTCTTATTTCTTAATAGATTTTAACAAATGATATATGGACTAACAGATAATAGTCAAGGGTAATTTTAAAATGCATACAATTTTAATTGTTACAAAATTGTATTCTTGACATTCAGAAAAATACCCCTTGTTGTTAGCATATGTACGTAGAGTGTTCTTGTCAACAAAATTGGCGAGAAGATAACGAAATCCGGTTAACTTAAATTATATTAGCAGTTTTTATTTTATGCAAGAAGTTGGTATACGAAAAAACCTATAGTTTTTTTTATTTCTTTAGAGAATTTATCAAATGATACTTCGGTTTACAGACAATAGATAGAAGTTTTTTTTAGTTGCAAGAAAAATATACAAAGTGCCTCAAAAAAAATCCAACGGTTTCTTAAGATGCATAAAACTTTTGGACATCCGCCATTTCAAATTTTTGATAAATGTAATTTTTTGACCTATTTGCAAAAAGTCTATTTTCGTTGAATTGATAACTTGTACCTGCATCAAATTTACGCGCCCTTCAAAACATGCAGTTTTAACAAAAATATATTAATATATAAAATATTTTGTTACGGAAAAACACTAATTAAGTATTTTTTCCAATTTAATATATGGGTATGAAAAACATTTAAGCAATCATTTTGCCAAGATTTTATAGATCTTTTTAAATAAAAAAAATAAAACTTGCCAAAAAGGAGCAAAAAACATGGCGAGTTACCTTTTTTCGGCGATCGTGCCCTAAAAGTTGTTTTAACAATGTTTTTTTCATGAAACACAAAATTTACAATATTGAAGACGACATTCCTTATTAATTTGAACTTAAAAACGATTCGTCCATTTTTCGCCTTGGTTACGAATTCTTCCCTGCACTCCCAAAGATCTCTCGTTCGCCCATGGTTTAGTTGTCAACAAGAGCGAACCCGCCTCATATAATGCCGGCCTTACTAGGCGCGTCCAGCAAAGAGTGGATGACAGTTCCTTAGAGAGAGAGGGAAATAGCTCTCCGCTAAACGCACCATGTTAGGTTGCTTATTACCAGCATAAGGCTAGCCTTCTATTAGCAGATTTTCCGCGCGGATTTCAAGTTATGGTGAAGGTATCAATCGTTCTGTAACTGTTTCACTTATTGACAGACAAGGTCAAATTTCAAAATCCGCGCGGAAAAAAAGCTTATGGAAGGCGGCATTTGCCACAAATTTTTAACGCCCGTTTAACCTTACAGATGTACAGAATAACATTTCCAAATAACATTTCAAAAAACGCAATGATATTCCTACCGAAATTTTTTAAAATTTGCTCACCAAGGCACATTGTTATTTTTTATTTTTTAGTTTTAATACTTATAAAGAAAAAACACGAAAAAAATCACATGTTTGGGAAATTTATTCTGTGCATCCGTCAGCTTAAAGTGCTTTGAATAGTTGTGGTAAATGACTATCGTGATCATAAACCAAATAATCTCGTCCATAATTGTGTTTTATCTCTTAAGTCTCTTTCTGGCTTAGTTATACAGAAAAAGAGAGACCTCAACCGTGCATTTAGATTTTTTTAACCCTGCCAATAAATCCAGAAAAGAAAAGTAAAGTGACAAGTGGTCAGGCTCAAAAACACGCGAAATGAATAACTGGAAGTTAGAGCTAATCTAAAAATTAGATTTTAACTTTAATGTAAAAACAAAAAGTAAAAAAACCCCTAACTTTGAGGAATTTTTGTAGGTCAAACATAAGTAACTTGAAGTAAAGATTTAAACCGAATAAAGTTCTTACCTTTTAAGGGTTTCTTTAGATCATTTTCCTTTTTTTTCCGCCTTCATAGCAAAAACTTCAAAGACTAAATACGAGGTATCTAATTCAAAAAATTTCTCAAAAGAACAAAGTAATTTTTGAAGGAAAAAGGTGGATATTTTGACATCTGATTGGTTATCTTGACCTTCCAAAAAAGTCATGTCGTTGATTGTTTCAACTGTTACTTCAAATTGACAACAACAAATTATTTGACATGCGAACTGTTGACAGCAAAGAAATATGTTTTCAGAGGCAAAACTGACTTCAGTCCGCTTATCAAAAAGTTGGACTATACTTGGAATGTTGGATTTATTTAAGGCGGTTCTCGAATAAAAGTAAAAATACTTTCCCAGAAGTACAATGTGTTAGACAAGTTAACATAAATCAACAAATTACTTATGAGAAAGTGTTTTTTCTTTTACTCGAGAACCATCCAAGGTTCGGAATCAGAGAAAAAAATCATTATATATTTAAAAAATACAGGGTTTTCTATTTAAAATAAAGAAGTTAATGTCAAAATGACATCTAGAATTTTTAGGGACGTCATTTGAGAATTTACAGAAATTATGCAACTTCTGTACATAAAACTTTTTTCCAACTCTAATAATAAGGGAGGTACAGAGGAATGGAAAATATTGTGAATCGCTCTGTACCTACATATTAAAAAAAAACAAAAAATAAAATATCATGCGCGATACATCATCTCAAAGGAAATTTTTTGCTAATAAAAATCGGGTAAAAAATAGGTAATTTCCTCGGTATCTCCAACAGTAAAATATCAAGTTAGTGTTAAATCTCAAAGACTAAGCGTTACAGATACAATCCAGTTTGAAAAGTAAGTTTTGTTTGAATTATCTAAAAAACAATTATCTACAGAAAAGCAGTTTACACCAAAAAAAAAATTAAAATCATAAAAAATTTTTAGACCAAATTCTAAAACGTATATTTTTCAAAAAGCCCCTATAGATTAAAAACAAGTTGACATACTGACATGCGGCTTTCGCCATTAATAATTGCTTAAAATAGTGGGCTACTTGACCACCTTTGCAGTTTCTGCTTTTCCTTATTTTTTTTCTTCGGAAAAGCGGTTCGCGTATTTCAAAGAGTATTTAAAATTATGTAAGTTCTGTATTTTTTCAGTTTTTTTTACCTTATTACTCTTATTACTCTGTCCAGTTGATCGAACTCTCGATCTAGCTGCAGTGGTATTATTTACTGGTAAATCAACGAGAGGCATTTGAGAAGGCATTGGAGATTCCGATTCTCCGCCCAGCTCCACGTTCTCAGCTAAACGTTGAAGTAGATTTCTGTAAAAAAAAATTAACTATAATCTATTTCTCAATTTTTTTTTCTAATTCGCTATCAACATGTTTAGTTTAGACAGCAGTTGCGGATTTAGGCCAGTCTTTTTTTTATTATAAACAAATTCCATCATAAGTTACAATTAAAATGTCACATTAAACTTTTTGCGGACAATATTGCATATATACAGTGACATTAAAAGTGACTTAAGTATAATCCTAGAATGGTCAAATTGACTTTAAACTACAATAAATCTACTTTCACATTTAGTAGTAAATGTTAAACCGCTCAAAACATACACCCACAATAAAATTTCACAATAAATAAACTATTTTTAGGATTATACCTGGACTAAAATTTGCACTGAGATAAACATACTGAATTTTGAAAATTATTATAGAAATACTATGCATTGATCTACTTTAAATTACAATATCTGTAATATTAGCATTGGTTGTTTTTTATAAAACGCAAATTTTTAAAAAATTGGACTAATAAGAGCCCAGATACTAAAAGTGACACTATTTCCAAGATGGCGGACGTACGTATGACTTTTCATTTAAATTAATTTTGAACTTAGTCTCGAATACCCCAGCGTCCAGTCATTTAGACTAAAACATAAGTAAATATGTATAAGGTAGGTTAAAAATATACACTTACATGCATCAATTTTTTGTAAAATTATTTTAACTTTTAGAAACATTAAATATGCGATTTTAATTTTACATTAAATTTTTACTAGTAATACCACAAGAGGTGAAGAAGCGAATGGGGAGTGGTTGCGTGCACTTTAATATCCGACTTTTCACACTGACGGTGGAACCTAGGACGACGCATTTCGTCCTTATTAGGTAGGTGTACCACAACAACAGACAATCTTGCTTGCGCTTATCTGCCGAAAAATAGGGCAAAGCGGAGACAATTCGCGTTGATTACCGACCACGACGCCTTCTGTGTGAACTTCCTACAACCGACAGGAATTATTTTCACATAAGCGGCAGCGAGTCGTTCTGGTGGCTTTTGGTTTCGCATTTTTTGTTGCTTCTTCATATCTAACAACAACACTTATTAAATGGGATGAAACAATTTTCATGCAATTCATCATTTATTGCATCATAACAACTTTTATTTGTCACATATATGTCTCATGACATATGAAAAGTTAATGATACAAAAGCCTGTGCCTTACTTTTTTTCTTTTCAAAATCGTGCTTTTGACACCAACAGAGGAGATGGTGTTTTTAAAACTATATATATATAGCTATTTGCTACAGGAAATTTTTTAATCACAATTGTTTATTTTATAGGCGTATACATCAGCCAGCAGAGTAGTGTGGAGAGTCGTTCCAACAATCTGCTTACTATATCCAAGTTTCATCCATCCAGGTAGAACCGAAGAAGAGACTGCGCGAACTTAAAATAATCAACCGCTCTTTTAAAAAATACAAAATAAAACAAAATATTAAGGATTATTTGAAATTTTGAGACAATGATGTGTTTGAAATTAACTCTGTGTTTCGGACTTCCATTGTCTATATTTTATTTATACACGACGTTTCGATCAGTACAATCTCTGATCGTCTTCAGGTGCAAACTACAATCAATTCCGAAGAATATGTACTTATATACTGTGAGAAATCACTCAACCTTGAAGTTTAAGAAATTGGCTCCGCCCAAGGAGGGGCTTCCAAATATTTGGAATTTCAACACTTGGTTTACTGAAAATACCCTGATTCTGCCCAATAAAGGCAGCTTCAAGGAATTTTCGTTTCTTCCAGTGTGACTCCTTGTGCAAAACCTTTGCTTCTGCCCACTTCATTCGGTGTTGTTTTGACCATGCATGTTCGGCGATTCCTGATTTCTTTGTTTCACCTTTTTGGGTATTCGTCTGCCGTTCCTTAAGCCTAACAGATAGTGGTCTTTTTGTTTCGCCTATATATGATTCACCACACTCACAAAGAACTTGGTAAATGCATTCCTTATTTTGTTTGTTCTCCGGTTTTGTTTTACTAAGCAGGCTTCGAATTGTATTACTAGATTTAAAAGCTGTGTTAATATTAAAGTTGTTCGCTACTCTTCGAATTTTCTCTGATACTCCTTTAACGTATGGAATTGTAAGGAATGCATTTGCCTGGTTTTGGTCCTGTAATCTAAGTCCTGTTTGTTGAAATTTAGAAATAGTATCTGTTATAAGTTTAAGGATGCAACAATTCTGCTGCAGATCCTTAGATTAGGTTTATATGTTGCGGTATCAATCGCGTGTGATTCGAACCACTCCATGTAAATATTGGCCACCACTGGCGAAAGAGATGAACCCATTGGCAGACCGTCATCCTGAGCATAAAACCAATCTTTCACTAGAAAATAATATTTATGTAGGCAGCACTCCAACAACTCCATCACTCCCTTCAGCGGTATGCTGGTACGTTCATAAAGGGATTCGTCATCAACCAGTCTCTTTATAATAAGTTCTAGCGATTCCTTTATCGGGACATTGGTGTAAAACTTCCTTTTGAAAAATATTCAACCTCTTGCAGGCAAGACCGCTTCATTTGTAGAAAATTCTAACCATTTTGTTAATATTCTTAAATCTTTTGTTTTAGGACCCGAGGATAAACTTGTTAGTCTTTACACCAATGTCCCGATAAAGGAATCGCCAGATATTATTAGAAAGAGACGGGTTGATGACGAATTCCTTTTATGAACGTACCAGCCTACCGCTGGAGGGAGTGATGGAGTTGTTGGAGTGCTGACTACATAACATATTTTCAAATGAGGATGACGGTCTGCCAATGGGTTCATCGCTTTCGCCAGTGGTGGCCAATATTTACATGGAGTGGTTCGAATCACACGTGGTTGATAAACCTAAGCTCTGACTGAGATATGTTGATGATACTTTTATTGTCTGGACCGGGAATGACCAACAACTTTCAGAATTAAATTCACAATGGAGTTGGAGCAAAATTGTCAAATTCCTTTTCTTGATGTACTTGTCAAACGAGTAGAAAGCGACATCAGAACAACAGTCTATCGTAAATCCACTCACACAAGACAATATTTAAATCAAGGTTCAAATCATTCTGCTACAACCAAACGAGGCATAATCAGAATTTTGTATAACAGAGCTGTTCAAATTTGTAACAATTCTCATGACTTGGAAATCGAAATAAGAAACATTAAGGGGTATCTGCAGCAGAATGGTTACAGCCTTAAACTTATAACAGATACTATTTCTAAATTTCAACAAACAGGACATAGATTACAAGACAAAAACCAGACAAATGCATCCTTACAATTTCATACGTTAAATGAGTATCAGAGAAAATTCGAAGAGTAGCGAAAAACTTTAATATTAACACAGCTTTTAAATCTGGTAATACAATTCGAAGCCTGCTTAGTAAAACAAAACCGGAGAACAAACAAAATAAGGAATGCATTTACCAAGTTCCTTGTGAGTGTGGTGAATCATATATAGGCCACTATCTGTTAGGCTTAAGGAACATCAGACGAGTACCCAAAAAGGTGAAACAACGAAATCAGGAATCGCCGAACATGCATGGTCAAAACAACACCGAATAAAGTAGGCAGAAGTAAAGGTTTTGCGCAAGGAGTCACACTGGAAAAAACGAAAATTCCTAAAAGCTACCTTTATTGGGCAGAATCAGGGTATTTTCAGTAAACCAAGTGTTGAAATTCCAAATATTTGGAAACCCCTCCTTGGGCGGAGCCAACTTCTTAAACTTCAAGGTTTTTGTTTTAAAGAGCAAAAAGAAGTAAATCTTAAGTGCTTTCAAAAAAATAAATAAAAAACTTTTATAAAAGTTGATACTCAGTCACTTTTTGCATTTCTTAATGGAATATGGGCATGTTTTCATTTTAGTTTATTTTATTTATAGGAATAACACATGGTCTTTCCAATGTCTATTCAATAGTGAAATTTATAAAAAGATGTTCCGCAAGTAATATTTTGTCCGATTTTGGATATGTTAAAAGGTAGGCCTTTTCAGAATAAAAACCTTTAAACCGCTTGTGTTGCAATTTGTTCAAGGTAAGGCCTGTTTTTTCGCTAATTTCAGTGGACTATATATGGTAATTCTGTTAATAAATATGGGATAAGATAAATATTGACCAACCCATTTAAAACTGCGTTAATATCGTTTTGGTTTAACTAAAAGGTCACAAACTTGCACGGTTCTATTTTTTTCCTTTTACAAGTCACTCCAAATGCCGTGGTCAAGGCCAATAAATTTAATTCACATTGGAAAACTTTAAAACCTGGTATTGTTTTGTAAATATGGCCAATAACCTAATAAGGATTTTCTTTTTCACCTTACTGTATAAACTTTCACAAGGAGAAAAGATAAACTAACCGAATCGAACTGATCCAAAGAACGAGCATCGGCCGTTATTGATTTGAATCGTAAATTTCGAGTATTTACTAGGCCAGTCAAGAAATGTCACTTTTTAACAATAGGTCAGTATATCTTCTTCTTCTTCTTCTTCACTGTAGACAATGAGCTTCGGACTTTTCAGCTCCAACACCCAAACTTTCGTAACTTTGGCGGGTGTACTCCTTAATTTAAACAATGTTACTATACTTTATATTAAGCAAAAACTACTACTACTACTACTTTTTTAAAGCCATGCAAAGCAAAACCACAAGAAGCATAAAACCTATAACCACCCCAAGGTAATATCTTTTCTTTCTTTGTATTTTATGACCTTAAACCATGCTTTTTTCCTGATTTTTCCATTGATACCCTTGTAATAAGTTCCCTTTTCTCGATTCATATTCTCAAAATTATTTTCCCAATATCCAAAAATTTATCTTTTCACTGTAGGTAAGAAATCTAAATGATGTAGTTTTCTGTTAACTATTTCTCCACTTGTCCTTCCTCTGTTTGCCATTCTGTCTGCCAGTTCATTTCGTCTAATATTACAATGGCTGGGCACCCATACTAACTGAATTTCTATATTTCTCTCTTCCTGTTCCAGAATTTTATTTTTAGTTTCCAGATTTAAATTATAATTTTTTTGGTTAATTCCTTTGCTGCATACCCTATCTAGAGCACTTTTGGAGTCCGCTATTATCATTACTTTGTTATAGTTATATTTGTTGCATTCCCCTAATGCTATATTCATTTCCAGCACTTCAGCCATACATATATTCGTATTATTTATCACTTTTTTACCTCCTTCTTTATGTTTGAATCTATCCACTTTACTTGTCTAATTTGAAGTTGGAAAGGAAAAGTATAGCATGGGAAGTTATCCGTATCCTGCAAAACTAGATCCAATCCTTCTAAAATGTGCTATTGCCCTGATTATATTTCTCATAAAAGTTAATTAATTTTATACCAACATAATCGTTTCTTCTCCATAGATGTTTAAGTGAGAATTTTGCTGCTTGCCATATTCTCCTGGTTTCTAGTGGCCACAGTGCTGCCTCTGCTAAAAGTACATTTGTTGGCGTGATTTTTGTAAATCCTAAAGCTATCCTTATAGCCTCGTATTGAATCTTTTCCATTTCTTGTCAATTTTTTTTAGCCATTCTAGGTATGCCAATGCTCCATAATCTGGATTTGATAAAATTAATCGCTTAAATATGTTTAATAAAATCTTAGAGTCTGATCCCCACCAAACTCTTGTTAAACTCTTCATAATTTGCAATTCTTTTCTAGTCCTTTATTTTATTTTGTCCAAGTTCCTATTCCATTTCATTTGGAAGTCAAACACCATTCCTAGATATTTATAGCTTTCCACAAATTCAATATTCCTTTTTCCGTTCGCAAATAATATGGCCTTAGTTTTATTTAATGATAAATCCAATCCATATTTTACCATCCATACACCTTTTCTATTCAAGCCTAGCTTGAATTCTTTGTCTGCTGAGTAGTATATGCAGTATATGCTCCTACTAAGTTTTCATTAAATGATCTTGTCTAACTGTTGAACAGTATTACATTAACAGTATACATGCAGTCACAAAATTGACCTTTCTAAAAGTGTATAATATATACGGACTACCAGCTAAAATGTCTAAAAACTTCAAAAGTACGACAATTTGTCATATTGTTTATATTAAATTTTGCATAATACTAAAAAAATCAGCAAAAATAATGTTTTAGTAAAGTCTTTTTGAACAATATCAAATTATCACTCGAGTAACGGACGAAGGCTGTTCTATAAAGAGGGCGGTCTCCCATTTTGGAATTGATAAAATAACAATAATACGATGGAAACAGCGCTGGATTGAAAAGAATTCGACGAATAGGAAACTTGGATTAGGACAAAAACGATGGTAAACTTAATACTAATTATTTTAACTTAAAAAAGAACTAAAATAAATAATTTAGTATTTAATACGATCACCATTTTTCTCTATTACAAGCTGCAAACGTCTGGGCATTGAAAAGGTTAAATTTTGAAAATACTGATGGTCTTCTGAGAGCTGATCCAATGCGCGATAAATAGCATCGCTTAACTCTTCAGCATTTCGTGGTCTCCAATTCCTTTGGTATATTATTTTAACGATTCGACCCCATATATTTTCCATTGGGTTAAGGTCAGGGCTGTTGGCTGGCCAAGGAAGTGTTTCTATATTATTATGAAGCCATTGGCGAACAACATTAGCCGTGTGTACTGGACAGTTGTCCTGCTGATAAACGAAGTCATTATTTCCATGTAAAGCCTGTACAGATGGCAGCATAACGTTTTCAAAGATTTCAATACATACAGAAAAATGTCCAGCTTTTTTAATTTGGTTTGTATATTGGGGTTCAAATCTAGAATTTGGTGGACGATAAACTAAAATTCTCCTGCTGCTTGAAGATGATTGAAAAATTTTTTCGTCAGTGAAAATCACCCTCTCCCAGAAGTCATTATCACGAAGAACGTTGTTCAGTGCAAAAATCACTCTGGCCTGTTTTTGTTCTTCTGTTAGAAAAGGGTTCTTTGCAGCAACTCGACAAGAGACTTCTGATTTCGTTACTCTTCTATTTACTGTTGCTAAAGAACCCGGAAATAATGTTACATTAGCTGCTTCAACCGACGTTGAAAAAGGATTTTGTCTGAGATGGTCAATAATCTTGCACTTCAGAACTTACTTTTGGTCGTCCTGATCCATCTTTCCTATCCATAGAATTATATTCAATCCAGCGTTTTTTCCATCCCATTATCGTCATTTTATCAACTCCAAAATGGGTGGTCGCTCTTCTTATAGACCAGGCTTCTTCTATAACTCGAGTGATAATTTGAACTTTTGTAAATGTTGATATCTGTGGCATTTTTAAGGATATCACACTGAATTTTAAGCTGTCAGGCATACTAAGCTGGTGGTGCCTTATAATAGTATACACTAATGGAAAGCTAAATTTTGTTGCATAGGAAAAAATGCATATATAAGTTTTTTTTTAAATCAAGTGTACTTTGTGACTCCTTTATTTGTCCATTGTTTGGTGATCTTATGAAAATTTTTCTATCCCTCAACGACTGATAGATTATATTAATTATATATGGTTCTACCTGCATATCATTAAGCTCTTTTATCATTATTTCCAAATTTATGTTATCATATACGCTACTTATATCTAGAAATACACATAAACAGACCTGATTCTTCGTAAAAGCTTCGTTAATATCTAATGCCAGTCCGACTATATTTTCATTAACTCCTCTTCCTTTCCTAAGTCCATTTTGGTATTCTGGAAGCAGTATGTTTTTTTCCAAATAATATTCTAACCTCTGCTTTATTATCAATTCCAGTATCTTCCCTGCGTATGCTGTCAGAGCTATTGGTCTGAAGTCTATTTTTCCTATCTAAAACTAATTGTACCTCTTCTTTACTAATTTCCTGTATTTCTTGTTGTTGTACTGGTGTAAATATCGTGTTTTCTGTGCTAGGCGGAGCCAGCTCATCACGCAATTCTAGTATTAATTTTTCCTTATTTGATATTTTTCTTGGCCCATCCTTCCCTGCGTTTGAAAACTTTCTTACCACTTGTCATAATTTGCTTACTGATTTTTCTCTACTCAATGACTCTGTGAATTTTACGAATGAGGCCTTTTCTTGTTTTTTGAAAGTACGACTGGTTTTAGCGTCTATCCTTTTACAATTTAAATAATTTTCTAAGTTACTCTCCCCTCTATACCTTCTCAAAGCTTGTCTTGTTTCTTCGCATGCTTCCTCGCATATCCTTGACCACCATACTGGTTTTTTATTAATTCTTTTCTCTCCAATTTTAAACTTAACTTCTTTCAATGACTCCTTTGGTGAAATATTTATTTTTACCTTAAAATTCATCCAATCTCTTATTTCTTCATCACTAAATTTTTCTCTATACTTTCCCATTCCGCATCTTTCTTTTTGCATCTTGTTATTGGTGGTTTATAAGCAATTTTTTGATTTTCTAAAATTATATCACAAAAAGTTGAAAAGTGATCACTTCTTCCTTTTTCTTCTCCCACTCTCCAGTAATATTTATTGCTTATATTATCACTAACTATTATATCTGGACAACTCTTATTTATTTGAGATGCTGTAGGTGTTTCCTGAGGCGGATAATATGTGTTTATTATTGTTATATCTCTTATTATTATTACTTGGAATTCTAGTAGTTTGTGAATGTTATTATTAAACGTTTGTGACTGATATTCGAGGCTGTCACTTATCAACATTGCTATTCCTTCCTATACTACATAATTATCCCTATCATTTCTAATTACTTTAAAGTTTTTTATTGATAATTTATTGGCTTTTTTTAGATGCGTTTCATTAAGTAAAACTACATCCGGTTTTTCTGTTTCTATTATCCTTATCAGGTCTGTGTAGTTATTATTTATACCGCAAATATTCCATTGCATGATTTTAATATTCATTTGTTTTGTTTCTTCCATTTACTTTCTATTATTCTTCTGTCGTTTTTTTTTGTCTTTTTTTTAGTTCCTTTTTTGCTTTTTGTTGTTTTTGTTTTTTTTTACTTTCCTTTTTTCTTTTTCTTTTCTTTTCCCTTTCTTTTCCTTCATCTTTCTTCCTTATTCTATTTGGCACTGACTTCCGGCTGCTCTTCGCACCATCACTGTCTTGCTCCATTGATTTTATTGAGGCCAACTCCTCCTTCTTCTGTCCTGATGCTCCATTGCGATAATATCTTCTCTTTTCTTTGTTCATCTATATCTGTTTTATCTGATACCTCTTTTGATAACACTGGTAATGCTACTGGACTAGCTCCTATTTCCATATGGGTTGAGCTGTATCTCGCGCTTGATGGGAACAGACATTCTTCATGAAGTCTCTTATCAAACCCTGGAGGTGTAAGTGGAGATATTGATCTCTTATTTTTTTGCTCCCATACAGTTCTTGGGCTATTTTTTTGTGTCTTTTGAGTCCTAATACTTGTAGCTTGTGCATATGATGCTGTTGGTTCTCATTTATTCTTGGAAATTGTCCTGTTATTCTCTCCATGGCCTTGCCTCTTGCATTTGCAGGGAATATTTTTCTTGCCTCAAAATGAGATAACCCATGCTCTGTTCATGTATTTATTAATTTTTTGCTGTCTCTTAAACTCTACATAGCTTTGTATCATCTGCTTGGTGCCCTTCTCTGCAGTAAAAACATTCTTCTATGTTACTTTAACACGTTTCTCTTTTATGATCTTCCTCTCCGCATTTTTCACATCTCATTTTACCTCTGAATTGCTTATCTCCATTCCCGTATCTCAGAAATTTCCTGCATTGCCTAGGGTTAGGCACAAACGGATATATTTTGTTTACCGTGTAATTGATTATGACTTCTGCTGGAAGTTTCTTTCCTTGGAATGTTATAATAACTGTCTCTGTGTCAGACATTATATCCCCTTCTCTTATTTGAATTCTTCTCACCTCTAGTACCTCATAGTCTTTCTGAACTTCTTCTATAATCTCTTGCTCTGACAGAGCTTTCAAAACATCCTTTGCGACTCCTTTTACTCATGCTAATCCTGCTGGAATGTAGGCTTTTAATTTGTTTTCATTAATCATTTGATTGTCCAAGAATTTGTTGGCAGCAATGCTTGTTAAAAATTCAATTGCCATTCCATTTTTTCCTTTTCTTGTTATTCTTATCACTTCCTTTAGAATTGAGTCCCTTACTTTCTTTTCAAATGCCATGGGGTGTAGATTTCTCAAATTGTTTATTCTTGTTTGTTTGTTCATTCTGTTGATTCTATGATTACAATGTAGGGAGGATTATCTTTGTAAGAATATGTATCTTTAATAAATTTACGGGAGCCCTGAGGAACCCCGCCCTGATTACTCATGCTTTATTACTTATCCAGTAAGGTTAGGATTGACCACAAGTTTAGGAATAAAATTTTTACGTTTTTTTCGTATTTTTTTACGAATATTTTAATTTACTCGCGTTCTATTCAGTTTGGTTGTTTATTTCTGGCACGTTTTCACAATTTCCGGATTTCACTTTTCAACGACTCACTCCCTCGAAAAACAAAATGGAAGTCCTAAAGGTCAGTAGATGTTTTGTATTTTTATGAACTTTTTTTAACGTAATACTTTTATGTACCAGTTTAAAGTGTGGGGACGCTGAGAGAACAATTTAAGTTTTAATCTCTTTCTAACACATGATGTTTATGATAAGGTGTGTAAAATTAAAAAGAAAATTCTAATCAACAATCAAATCAAAAAATTATAAAAATTTTGTATTTAAAGTTTTTTTTTATTTCTTCTATTAAACGAGTTAACAGGGGGTTTAAAATATAACGAGACACCCGGTACTAGATGTGCTCGCTTAATTGACCTAATCTCATTAACTCTTTGTCTTGTCATAGCGCGTTCGTTTATTATTCAATGTATGCGCCTTGTGTGTACTAAATCACAAAATTTCATTCGTTTATTCGAAATCGAGGAAATCGTGCGCCCTTTTTCGGGTTCGTTTATTCATCGAGCAAGCAAATTGAGTTATGCGTTTCAGCTAAGGTTGTCGGGCGAGGTTTTAAAAATTTTAACCTCACCTTGTGTTTGCCATTAGTTCCGATTTCACGGAAAGTAATATTGGTCTTTTAAAACAATGGGAAGAAAATAACCATTGTGGGTAGGTACCTTTCCATGGAAAAAAGGGTTTGGTCATAGTATAAATCCAAAAGAATAAGAAAAGGTATTTTTCTAAAAAAACACCTTATTTCTCTCATTTCAATTGGCGTTTTTTAGCAAATGAAATTTATATTTCATTTGCTGCGAGGGTACCGTCCAAATTGTATGACTGAATGAAAGAAAATTAATTAATAAATTTTTTATTTTCAAGTTTGTGTTACGTGTTCTTTTGTAAACTATGGCTCTTAGTGTATTCTATAAATAGTAATTCACGTAACTAGCTAAATAGACCGGTCAAAATCTTGAAATTTGAAAATCTAATGTCTCCATCCTCGAAAATAAAAATTTGTGAACAAATAATGCATTATGTTTTCCCTTCAGAATGACGCTTTTATAACTGGATGTATATTTTACAAGCACATCTTTAGATTTTCCGTATTTTCTGGAATAATAGATTCACCCAGTATAAAAAAATCACACCCTTTGAAAGCTTTCCAACAAAATGACATGCAACACAAAAAAAATTTGAAGCGTTATTGGCAGAGAAGAGCTTCAAAATTGAAGTTTGTCCTGAAAATTGACATTTAAAAAAAAAATAAAATTTACAAAAAAAAATCTGAATATTTTAAACAAGTCAAATTTAAAAAAAAAGAACAAAGCACAAAAATTTTCTACAAGTACCAGTCTTAAATTAACTTTAGAGTAAATTGATATCTACCACAGGACGGGACCTATAAAGTATCAAGAACATGGAAAAATTTTGCTTTCAAGAAATTCTGATGCTCACTAGCTTATGTTGGATTTTCTGATACCTGATTTAGACTTTGTAAACAAATTTTACATAACATGGAAGTCCGTTTCCTACCTACAAAACTGTTACCGTAAGACTTGGTGCGGTTTTTGAAGAAAAAAATCGAAATAAAGATGAAAATTTGTCATTTCTTGTAGACATTTTATCTAGTAAATTTTTTTGGATTCCTTACATATCAGCGATTAAAAAATGGCCATACTCAACCGCTAATACCACGGCGCTCTATATGCAAATTATATTTTTGAAATTAAGCTTTTTTCAGGGGAACTGCCAAGTAAGGTGTTTTCTCTGAGGTATCCTACTCTATTTTAATTATTCTAGCGGCAACACAGATTATTCCAACTTGTACTTAATAGTTTTTAGTTGGAACCTCCCCCACCCCCTTTACAGTCAAAATATGACTTGTGACACCTAGATTGTATAAAGCATTTATTTCTAAATACAATCTGTCATTTTGACAGTTCTGACATAGTTACGCAAAGTTTGGTTTGTGGGGTATCAGAGGAGTTAAGTCTAGATTGTAAAATACTACCTATATTATATAAGGGGTAAAAGTGGCACTTTTTATCTCGATGCGAAAAGTTTGTAGCACGTGCGTAGCGAGGGTCACAATTTGTCAAAGGATAAAAAGACACTTATCACGAGGTATATACGATAATTTTCGCACTTTTGGACTTTTGGACTTTTTTCCAAGTCATAAGTAACTATTATTTTACGAAGATTTTCCAAGTCTATGAGCTTGCTGAGAAGTTGGAACGACTGGCATTTATTGAGGAGAATGTCAAATAAATAATAGCAAATGCTTTAGGCCAGGTTACACACTAATTTCGTACTAAATTTCATCTAAATCGGTTTAACCCTTTTTGCGTGATTGATGCGTTCACAATAAGAGGTCCAAATAAGAAGAGGAGTACGCCAAGGTTGTATATTGTCTCCACTGTTGTTTAATATCTATAGTAACAAAATAATAGAGAATGCACTTCATAACTGCGAAAAGGGTTTGACCATAAATAGCATAAAAATTAACAATATACGATATGCCGACGACACTGTCATAATAGCAGACACGCTGGAAGGCCTACAAGAGTAATTGAATCAAATTGCTGCCAAAAGTATGCAATTCGGGCTTAACTTAAATGTTGGAAAAACAAAATGGATGGTCATATCCAAGAAAAAGAACATCCGAGGCATGTTAGAAGTAAATGGGCAGCAAGTCGAACGCGTGGATCATACAAATACTTAGGTTGTCTCCTCAATGAGAACTGGAACAACATGCAAGAAGTTCGTGCAAGAATTGAACAGGCCAGATCATCTTTTATCAAAATGACATCAGTGTTGTGTAGTCGCGATCTTAATACCACTCTCCGAAGTTATGTTTTTAGCATCTTATATTATGGCATTGAAGCATGGACACTGACTGAGGCCATGTGCAAAAAGTTGGAGGCATTCGAGATGTGGTGTTATCGTAGAATATTAAGGATATCTTGGATGGACCGAGTAACTAATATGGATGTTCTGCTTAGAATAAATAAAGAGCTTGAAGTTTTATTTACCATCAAAAAACGAAAACTTGAATATTTTGGCCATATTTTGAGAAATGGCAAATATAAACTCTTAAAATTGATAATAGAAGGCAAAATTTAAGGCAGAAGAGGTCCGGGTCGTAGACGGATATCATGGCTTAAAAAACTTAGACAATGGTATGGTGTTAGTACTACGACACTTTTCCGAAAAGCAGTGGACAAGGTGCGGATCGCGCTGATGATAGCCCACGTTCGAAGGGAGCATGGCACTTGAAGAAGATCACAAAAGAGTCATGTCGGCTCAACGAACTGGACGGTGCCCGGTTCTCTGGTAGAACACGAGAAAATGGACATTAGCGAAATACCGATGAAAACCGCAGCTTTGAGACTTGAGTGTGATATTTCAGTGGAAAGTTTTGTTTCATGATTAAGCTTTTAGATAAACGCAGTGTTTTAATGTCAGTTTTTAAATAAATTAATAGGTACAGTTGTTTTGGATTTTCTTCATTGGGAACAGTTTTCGTGCATAATCAGTGACCTTCACTTATGTTTGTTTTGCCTCGTAGTGCCCTCATAAATATATTTTTTGTGCTAAAAAATACTTTTTGTACAAAATTGGAAGTGTTTTATTGATTAATGAACAACTTGGGATATTAAATAAGGTAAATTAATTCTTGTAAAAACGGTTACTTAGGAAAATTGTAAGCGAACTTATTACCAATGGCCACAATATAATCCTTTCTGGTGGCTATAAATTTAAACCACCCCCCAGGGGTGTAACCTTAAACACAGATAATTAAGGTATTATGTGCCAAATTTTTAGCGCATTCACCATTTGCCATTTCGAAACCTGTCAAAAAAAATTAGTTTTATGGAATTTTTTCCTAAAATATGGTATATTTTGAGAAAAAAAGCAGTTTTTCAGTGGTATTTTGCAATAACAATACAAACTAATCAATAACTTTGTGTCTTTTCTGAATGGGTAAGTGTTTTTTCAAAATTGGTTTTAAAATATAGTACCCTCCACAGGTGTAAATATTTAGACCTGTGGAGGGGTACTATTTTAGATCTTAGTAAATCCCACTGTAAAAGATGCTTTTGCTGATTGGTTAATTTAATAATCACACAAATATGGGAAAAAAATGTCTTTAGTCCCTATGAGTTCTTAAGCGAACATCTCGGCTATCACCCACATTTTTTAAACATGTCAAATGTGTCAAAAGGACAGATGGCAATTGGGAACGCATTTTTACATTCTAGACTTAACTACCTTTCAATTGATACCCTACAAACAAAACTTTGCATAAGTTCGGAAATATGTCAAACCTGTCAAAATGACAGATTGAATTTAGAAATACACGCTTTAGACAATCTAGTTCGCCATTTTGATTCGCCATATCTGGACTGTAAACTGGGTGGGGGAGGTTAAAACTAAAAACTATTAGCTATAAGTTGCAATATTTTTTGTTTTCGATGTCAAATCTCCATAAAAAGATACACACGAAAGACAATAATGAAGATAAAATCCCTACAAGAAATGACAAATATACACCACTTAAACCACGCACTTAGATTTTTTTCTACAAAAATCTTACGGTAACTTTTTCAGATTTAATGGAATATTTTAAGCTATACGCAATGGTAGTAAAAAATAGTAAGATAGTTCTATAGGCTAGGAAAAGGACTTTCGTGTTTAATTTTTCAGAAAATTTAAAGAACTTTCGCATGGTGTGATTTTTGTGTATAGAGTGAGTCTATTATTTGAGAAAATACGGAAAATTTACAGATGAGCTTGTAAAATATACGTCCATCAGTAAAAGCGTCGCGACGGCGCAAGTAAGGCGTCTCCGGAGCAATAAAATGTCATTCTTAACATAATGCTTTATTTATTCACAGATTTTTATTGAATTCCGTAAATGAAAAGACATTAGATTTTCAAAATCCAAGATTTTGACCGGTCTAAAATGCTTTTTTTAAGAAGAAAGTTGCGTTAATAATTAATAATTGTAAGTGGCTTTTGCATAAATAAAATCCCCGCCAATTTCTTATGGAGCATGGGCATCCGTTAATTTTTTTTCAAATTTTCATATGTTATACGGAAGGGTAAAACAATTTTTTCTATTATTATGGCATTGCTCAAAAATACTTCAATGTAAACTTAAATTATAGAAGTTTCAAGGCCCGCGGGCAAAAAGGGCTTTAAAGTACTAATTCACGCTGGAAAAGGTGGACGTTAAAGTGCACTTTTACGCTCGTTTGTGCATAAAGGAATTTTTAAAATAGCCAAAGATTTCATTCGCATTTTTGTATTTCAAGACGACTGAAGGTCAATGGTTGATAATCTGGCAATCTCAACGAATACAGTAATACATTGTAATACATAATGACAAAAACAGATAACGAACGTTTACACCCCCTTATTGAAGAAAGATAGTTAAAATATTTGAAAAACGAGTTCAATGATGGAGGACAAGCAAGTTCAAAATTGAATAAAGAATAACGAAATTTGCTTGATTTTAGTATAAATCATGTATTTTCAAAATTAAAATGTCAATTGACAGTTGACAAATACGGATAAAATTCCGCCATTCGTTATTCGATTTTGAATAAGTGAACAAAATTTACAAGCCCTGACTTTCCATCTTAAAGGGGCAGTTTTTCAAAGTGACAAATTGTGCTTAATGGATGGGAAATAAAATTTTACGGATTGGTGATAGTATTATATTATTTTCTTACAAAGTCTTGTTGATGAGATATAACATGTTTGTATGTTTGTAAAAGATATAGCCTAAAAAACTGAGAGTGGTTTTTTTTCCAATGTTCGTTATGTTTTAAATATCAAAATCCTGACATTCCTTATTTAAGAATCAGTCAACTAAGAAAAATACGATATACCAAGTGGTCAAATTCAAAGATTGAAATGGGGGAAGTGTGTATTGCACGTGGTACATACTACGTGCTTATATATCATTAACGAGGCTTCATAGAAAAAAATAAAGATCACCATTCATCATAAAGTTTTATTTGCTATCGATTATAAGGACCCTAATCCTAGAGCAAGCTCTAAAGGAAGCGAAGCCTGACATTTATTTAGACACACATTTTTGATTTGTTTGCCTCGCTTTTGTCATCGGCGGCTCGTTATTATTTATTCCTGTTGTGTGCCAGGCTGCAAAAAATAGTCCTGCGACGGAGTTTAGCTCTTTCAAGTACCTATTAAAGGTAAGTTATAATGAGTGAAGAAGTATTTTTATTAGGAAAATCAAACAGCAATAGGAGAGCTTGGACAAGACTTTAAGCAGCATGAAAATTTAAGGATTTGTGAGGCAAGTTTTATAACAGTACCTATTTTTGCCCCGATGATAGTGCTTAATAGAGTGGAAGTATAAATTCGATTCCTTGTGTATTTGCGTGCCTGGTGTGTGAACGTGTGTGTACCATTTTATATCCGAAATTAGTAAAAAAATTATTACGGCGTTGTGAAAGTTGATCTTTACTCGAGTTTAGCTATTTTTGGTAAAAAAAATCATTTTTTAAAGATATAGGTATATAGTTATTTAGTTTAAGAATTTAAGTACTTCTTTGGGGCAAGTATTCGCCTGTATATATGTAAAACCCCGATTTCAGTTACAACTTGGTTTTCTTAGGAAAAAGTAGTTTAGATTAGGTCAGTTGGATTAGGTCAGATTAAAATCTAATCTAAACTTATATAATTTAGTCTGATCTAATCTAATATAGAGTTAAGAGTTATAACTAGTTTTTACTAAGAAAACCCGGGTTTTAACGGTAACATATAGGTACTGTGATAAGAATGGGTTGTATTGAAAAAAAAAATTAAACCTTATTAATCTAATGTAGTTTTAAGTTCATTTGAATAATTTAGATAACTTTAATCAGTTTTCTGTAATTATTACGGAATAATTATATTTTTTACGTATAAGTATAAATATAATAGTCAGAAGAAAGAAAAAAACTATTTTAATTCTTACTTAAACACAGTGACACAAAATGTGTTATTAGTACACCATCATCATAGCAACGTATGGAACGGTAGTTCATCAAAAATTTAGTTGCTATTTGGGTCCTAAAATACCTACATCTACAAAAAAAAAGGATTTTCTGTCGGTCTGCACACATGATAGAGAAGGCATTATGTATTATGATTTTAACCAAAATTTGGTACCAAAGCGTTTTTTTGGCCACCCACCAAGTAAATGTTTTATAGAATGATGGAGGTTTAGGAAGAGAAAAGTGTGAAATAGTTGAAAAAATTGTAACTTTGAAATAAACATTTTTCTGCAGTTTGGTTCAAATTACTAAGAGCTTTAGTTTTTGAAATATTTAAAAGAGGTGTTAAAATATTTTTTAAAAAAACATAATTTTTGAAGCAAAAAAGCAGATATCCTGTGAAAAGTACTTACCTGAAAATTTTGTTGTCCGGTTTTACAGAGGGTTTACCCAACTTTTCGTATTGATAATTTTTTCATAACTTTAGTAATTCTGAATGCCAAGTCGTTTTACTTCTTAATCAAAATACAGAGAGCCCGGACTAAGAGTAAAATCTTTTTTACTTTAGTAACTCGCGACTGTATGATAATGGACTAGTCGTGCTTTCGAGAAATACTTTATTTATTATCGTATTTATCATTCATTAAAATATTTAAAATAAGAACGAGCCGTCCATGATAAAAGCGAGGCAAACAAATCAAAAATGACAAGTCAAACTTAAAAAAAGTAATGTCACGCTTAGCTTCCTTTAGAGCTTGCTCTAGGATTAGTGTTGCTCTAGGATTAGTGTCCTTAATCGATTAAGCTTAACTTGTCATTGTGCATTGTCACAAAAAAAGACTTTTCTTGTCAGAATTTGACGAATTTAGATTGTCACTATTCTTCTTTCAAACTTGTCAACATGACACATGGATGTGTAACAGTTTGACATGTGTCAATAAGAAACATTTTTGAGCTTTTGTCAATACTGTAATATTCTAAATTTTCAAAATTTTATCCTTAAAAATAAAGGCGCTAATTCCCCGTACCTATCCCTTGTTACACCTCGTATTATATTCAATAGGTTTTTATCACTATTCAAATGTTTTTATTGTCAGCTTATTGAGCAAAAGGAAAATACATTTTCTTGCTCTTTCACTATTTTCGACAAAGCAAAGAGAGAAATTTTAATGAAAGTCAGCAGCTTTACGCTTTATATCAGGCAGCAGAGAAACCGGTTCTAGTTTTGTCAAGGCGCAATGATTCCTTAAATATTGCCACTAAAAAAGAAATTGTTCTTTAAATTAATTATAAAAAATCTATACAAATATCTTACCGGTCATCCTTTTCAGCATTGTAAAGCCTCTTTGACCGAGTAGTGTTACGCGTCGTATTCAACTCACGAGAAATATCCTTCTCACAATCCTCCAAGATATCATCAAAAAAGTTAGATGATGATTTTTCTCTAAACAATTTTTGCTTTTTCTGGATCTTAGATGGTTTTTCTGTAAAGAGAACGGTTTGATATTAAAATAGTGTATAAAAATCAGTTTTTGAAAGTTATATATAGCCCTGGAGCAAGTGTTTGATTTTAAAGAAAATAGCTAAAATTCTAGGGGTGCAAACTTATTTTAACTTATGTAATTATTTAAAATCATAAGGTTAAA
Source organism: Oxystoma pomonae (assembly GCA_963921995.1). NCBI lineage: Eukaryota > Metazoa > Arthropoda > Insecta > Coleoptera > Brentidae > Oxystoma > Oxystoma pomonae. Next base: position 58,021,884 of record OY998168.1, read on the forward strand.
AAAATACTAAGAAATAATTCATATTTTTATACATAAAATCAAATAAAAAGTAAACACAAAACAAGACAATTCAGTTAAGATTTACTTTAGAACTTTCCTCTCTCGGTTTTCATATACAAATCACGCAAGTGCTCCAATGTTAAACATACATTGTGAAATACATTCTTGTGTTTTTTGACTAAACGGTTTTGAAAAATAATAAAAAACATGCAGTCAGTTAGACTTTTTTTCAAGTTTAAACGTTTTTGACCATGAAAGAAGCCCGCCATTTTTTTACGGGACTCGCTAATTTATTTAATATAGGCGAAGTCAACAATTTTTTCTAGTTCCAGTCCGACCGATCCGTACAGGTTGAGTGAAAAATGACTTTTTTATACAATACTCAACCTCAGTTTACGTCAAAACTGTTTACGTCAAACTGCAACATTTTCACTCGCACTTTGCTCAAAAATTGCCGCCAGAAATTGCACTAAAATTGCTTATATTTAAACTAGGTACGAAAATAGGGAAAGTTTTTTATATTTTAATATAAAGGGAGTGTTATGAAAATGGTGTAATATATTTTAATGGGTGATAGGAAATTAACACAAGAAAAAAAATCACATAACATAGGGGTCAAAAGTCTTAAAATACACGGGGTGTCAAAGGGCGCAATTTTTTTTTCTATACTATTTAGTTCAGAAAAAAACGAAAATGTATAAAAACTTGTTTTTTGTACATAAATACCGTATAAAAAATTACCGAATTTTTCGTTCTAAATTTGAAGAAACCAGACAAATCGGAAGACTGCTTAATAAACCAAATCATCCTGGCAACATCGCGTAGTCTCATATGTTCGCCCGACATGTTCAATAAAATCTTGACAATCGTGACATATCCTCTTTGTTTTTACCATGGAAAAGAAAGATATGTAACAACTAATTAATCATAATGACGAATTATAATGATATCGTAGTATTAGGTATGTAAAGACCCAGGATAAAAGAAAATCTTTGCGGAAATAGTCTAAATCTAGATTGCATGACCAATGAGATTATGACCGATCTAATATCCTGTGCAAACCAAGGCGTGTCCACCTTGCTTCAAAAATGGCACCATGTGATTGGACATATACTTCCAATGATTTTAAATGCAGTCACGTGATGCCATGAGTGGGCACTCAAGGACCAGCGTTGCATCGGGTATTAGTATACGCAAGTTTGTACCGTCAACTCAACTCATTTATTTGCTCAGGACACTTTCAGCTGACGAATGCGTATTAGATTCTTCGGTTTACAGCATGGACTTCAAGCCAGCTGGTTCCAGCATCCAACAGTACCCGTCATTAATCGAGCACAGATTTAGCTATCATCTAACGTATTAAAGTATCTTATAGTTCTTTCCGTTTACGACATATTCTTATTTTATTTGAATGGGCAAATATATAGGAAAAATATCCTATGTGATAAATTTTTCTTATTTACCAAGAGGCCCACAAGCTTTGATAGTGGGTGCATAACACAGTTTTAGCTATCATCTGACGTATTAAAGCAATTTATAGCTGTTGCCGTTTACGAGATATTTTTACTTTATTTTAATAGGGAAAATATATAGGACAAATATATTATTTATTATATTTTTCTTATTTACCAAAGTGCCCTCAAACTTTGATAGTTGGTGCTTAGAGCACTGTTCTGACTATTATCCGAAATATAAAAACATTTTGTAGCTGTTGCCGTTTACTAGATATTTTTATATTTTTATTTTATAAGGAAAATATTTAGAACAAATATACCAAACCCCACTGAACCCACACAATTTGATATGGCTATCATCTGACATATTAAACATTTTGTAGCTGTTACCGTTTACGAGATATTTATATTTCATTTTAATAAGCAAATTATATATGACAAACATTCTATGTGATATATTTTTCTTATTTACCAAAGGTCCCACATACTTCGATGATTGATGCATAGATTACAGTTTTAACTACTATCTGACATATAAAAACATTTTGTAGCTGTTGCCGTTTAAGAGATATTTTTATTTAATTTTAATAGGAAAAATATATAGCACAAAAGCACTATGTGACATAATATGTTTCTTATTTACTAAAGGACCCACACACTTTAAATAATTGGTGCTTCGAGCAAGGTTTTGGCTATTACCTGACCTATAAAAGCATTTTGTAGCTGTTGCTTTACGTGATATTTTTATTTTATTTTAATGGGCAAAATCTATACGACAAATGTATTATGTGATATATTTTTCTTATTTACCAGGGAGTCCATACAATTTGATAGTTAGTACATAGAGCAGCAGCTTTAGCTATCATCTGAAGTATTAAATAATTTTGTAGCTGTTGTCGCTTATTTACCAGGGCGGCTACACCTTTTGACAGTTGGTGCATAGAGCACAGCTTTAGCTTTCATCTGACGTTAAAACGAAAATGTTTTAATACGTCTCATGATAGCTAAAACTGTGCTCTATGCATCAACCACCAAAGTTATTTGGCATAATACATACATTGGTGCTAGGAGAGCTTCTAAATATGGGTTAACTTCCACAAGCACGTGCTTCCTTTTCAATGACCTTTTGATTACTTAAAATGTTTTTTAAATAAAAATCGATTTCTCCTGAAAATAAACACTTTAACTTTAAATAAAAACTGTGATAACGATTAGAAACATGTTATTCTTAAAAGTTATCACGGATTTATAATCACTTATTCAAACTGTCTTCTATCACTTTTATTCTGAAAAAAAACTATCATAAAATATTACAATTAAGTAAGTATTTTTGTACATTTTTTATAATTCAACATAGTGTTAAGAACCCACTACACATAACTAAAATAAACATTAATTTCATAGTGAAAAAAACGCTTAATAACCCGTTTTATAACGTTTTTTTTCAAAAATCTATAAATTGATACCAAACTTCAAAATTCAGATAAAATGTAAAACTTTTGACATTTACATCAAAAAATAGCGGCCATGCAAATACAAATTAAAAAAATATATTTTCAAATACTGTCTAACCATACCAATTATAATTAAAATTGGTTTTTACAAAAAAAAAATATCTAGTGTTTCTATGTGTAAGACTCGTTTATTGACTTCCACTTTGATGGCGTCATTACAGGGTGGTGGTGGAAGGTCCCAAAATTTTGGGGTCCCGGGCGTTTTTTGATCTATGATATACACAATTTCGATGTTTTCTTTCTCACTGTCGTTCACTTTTTATCAAAACACCCCATGTTGTTATTTCAAAATTGAAACAACATATGACTTAAAAACTATAAGGTGTTTATAATAAATTTGGTTATGCAAAATAAAAGATTTTGATTGGAAAACAAATAAACAATGAATTTATCAAAGTAGGCAACAATTTAAAAAATTTTACAAATCCTTCAAAACATTTTAGCCAAAAAATTTAGAAGGGATTTCTATAAAAAAAAACTCTGTCTGTATAATGTCATAAAAAAAATTGTATCCCCTTTACATTATCTATTATTTAATAATTTGAATAAGCTAAAGACAAAATAAAACAAAATATTTTTTAATTTATTCTTAAAGAAATTTCTAAAGCTTTATAAGCCAAGAATTAAAAATATACAAGTCAAATTTTGAGAAAATGTCACATTCGGAAGTTATTTAAATTATTCTTTGAATTAAAAAGAATTCATTTATTTCTTATTAAAGAAATAATTAAGATTTAGAAATATGCTATAAACAACCTCATAAGCAATTATAGAAATTTAATATACAATTTTCCGAAGAAAAATAGAAAAAATAAGATATATAGATAAAAAAAAGATATTTTTTGTTAGGTATTGGTGAGCAACAACTAGGCCTTATTTACCAAAGAAAAGAAACAGACAAAAGGTAAAAAATAGATAAAGGAAGACATGATAATTTTTTATGGCAATAATAAGTAAAAATCAAAGATATGCATAGCGCACATTGATATAAATATCAAAAATAAATGTTTGGCGTACCTGTATCAGTGTCTCCTCAACAGTGGTCGAACTTCATGCCAAAGAACATCAACTTTGTGTGGTTAATTAGGCCTTCGGGAGACAAAAGATAGGTAGGTAATATGGCTGCTTGTTTATCTAACTTTCTAACCATGAATTCCAGATTACATAGCATTTTGGTAAGTGATGAACCTAAAGACTGCACAAGGCAAAACAAATGAGTAACGGTTCACAAATACCATGCTGAAAATGTCAAAGAAAACACAGCAGAAGCCGTTTTTCAACTTACCAGTCCAAAGGAAAGGGTCGTGCAAAGCATTGAAGCCCTTTCAGGTAAATAAACGAACCGAAAACGCATGGTAACAAAAAAAATTGGTTGCCATAAAAATGTCTTCTAGCAAAACTAGATAAAATAAAAATGAATAAAAAAAACTACATCGAAATATTTTCCAGATTGTAGTGAATAATTCCCAAAGGAATTAAAGAAAAAAATTAACCAAAAATGATCAAATTTAGAAATTTTTAGAACATAATATAAAATGACTTGCCTTTTTAGGTGCTGCACCAAAAAGAGACCGTTTCCAGTTAGAAATCAGTGGATGTTTCCTCCTAAAATTATTGGACAAATAGCAGTCGAGATTTAAGAGAATTTTTTTTTTATTCCATTTTTTTACGGGACTGTGAGTCTTCACGACATAGAAGGTTAATTCGTTTTAAAGTGTGTAATTTCACAATTTTTAAAATATTCACTTTTTGTCTTGGTTGTTAAATATTTTACAAAATTTCTGTTCAATTCATTTACACAAATACAAAATAATATTGGTTATACCTAGTTTGACATTCCTAGCTGTATTTTTTCTAGGTTATGAATCTAGGTTTGCAACCAAATTACGAGCTATCTTTTTCCCATACATACCAATTTTCAATGAAGTTATCCCAGATGAGTTTATTTAAATATTAACCAAATAGTTATATTTTATACCATTATGTAATGAGTCTTTTATTATTATTATGCTGTCTTATATGGATTTTAAAGTTCCTGATGAATCACGTTCTACATTTTCGTTAAAATAAGAAGTCTAGTGATGTTTAAAGAGAACATAAAAATCTTTAAATTTGCTTTTTGAAAGATTACTATTTGCCCTTACATGGCTGCAGAGGGTTTAGAATAAAATTATAATATAATATTTGTATTTTAAGTTGTTTAACAAATTTTAGTGGTATTAAAGTAGTTACGTAAAACGTGAGTTTTACCGTAACATATGAAACATTATAATACATACAGTAAGCAAAATACAGAAAACAGGACGCTTTCTTTTGAAGATAGGCTAGAGAAGCTGATGGGTAGAAATTTTACTTACTCGCCAGACTTCAAAACTTTTCCAAAGAGTTTCCCAAAATCAAGCCCAGAGAATGTAAATAAAAGATTTGTCGATCAAATTTTGAATGTACACATAGACAAACAATGTAATTTTTTAGGCCAAGAATAGAATAATTAATAGTAGATTAGTAGTAAATAATCACGATGATGATGATAGTAGTAATATTAAGTTTTTTTTTCATGCAAGATAAAATTTTGGGTCTAAATGTTCAATCTAATAGTAATAGATTTATTAATACGAATAACAAAAAACTACTGGGCACTATTAAGGTAGTACACATTAATCCCAAGTCAATTTGCAATAAATTTTCTGATCTTCAAATATGTATCCAAAGAATGCAGCCAGATCATTACCATAACAGAGAGCTGGATTCCAGAGTCGATGGATCCTACAACATAAGAGGATACAACTTTTTTCATCGCTGCTGAAACAGAACAGGTGGTGGAATAGCTGTGTATATTTCAGTTTGCTTCAATGCAATCGCGTTGGATATAATTGAATTAAATTGAATTGAATTGAAATCGCCTTTATTAAAACATACATGTATCGATTGTACAGAGCTAAGTTTAGCTTAAGCTACTCTACCACTTAACTCTATAAATCGCTAATTATATAGTAAGAATCTATCTAATTTATATTTGAAAGAAATATATGAATAAAGAAAAAAAAACATTACTTAAACTAGATGGGCAGAATAAAATCGTGTAAAGAACAAGGAAGACAAAAAAGAAAGAAAAAGAAGAGAGGAATTAACACATAATTTAGTTTATTTCAAAGAAATATTTTCTTATTTTTGGTTTAAGTGATTTAATATTTTCATCCTTAAGTTGATTTGGAATTGAATTATATAATTTTATTGCATTGTAGGAAAATGATTTCTTGAAAAAGGCGGTTTTGTTTCTTTATTTAAAGCATATTTTTTTATCTGGTTTGACGATTGTGAATTTGATGTCGGTGTATCAATTTTTCTCTAAGATAGTCAGGAGTGGCCGCTTTTATAATTTTATGAGTTAGATTAAGGCATTGAATTTTTCTGCGGCAATCGATTTTAAGCCATTTTAGCTCTTTAATTTTTTCTGAAACTCTCGTATTTTCTTAGTCCAAATATTAAACTACAGCAATAATTTTGCATTCGCTGCAGACGGGATCTGTCAATGAGATCCAAGGCAAAGCCATACACAAAGTTGCAATAATTTAAATGCGATAAAACTAATGACTCACATAAACTTTTATGTACTACTTTATTTAGGGATGATTTACATTTGTATATTAACTTGAGAGCACAATAGCAATTTTGTATGATTTTATTTACTTGCATGAATTTTAAAAGGGAATCTAAAATTATGCCCAAGTATTTACCAGAGTCTTTTAGATTCAGTGGCTGGGCATTAATGTTAAAAACAACTCGGTTTTTTATCTCTAAATTTTTCCTATTTCCAAATAGTAAGGTAATACATTTTAATGGATTTAAAGTCAAGTTATGCTTTTTTGACATATCAAAGATTAAATCTAGAGTATTTTGCATTTTAGACATTGCTTCTTGTAATTCCCCTTTCAAAAATGATATGTACAACCCTACATCATCAGCGAACGAATGCAACTCTACTTCTCTAATTGCCACGCACCTTTTTGGCTTACGAGTTCTAGCAAAAAAATTACGTTTTGTAAATAAAAATAATTATTAAATTTTAAAGTAAACAGAGCCGCTATGTGCGTTCAATTGCTTTGCCCGGGAGTGTCCAGAGTTAGAGAGCGGTTGGGGGGGGGGGGTTTGTGAAACAGAATTAACTGAAATAAAAAAAGAACACTCAAAATATGTAAGCACCAGGAAGTAGCAGACCTTCTAATCCCTCAATTGGTCTGAGTACTCTAGTTTTACAATAAATAAATAATGACGATAAACTATTTCATAATATAATTAATTACTTACTGTGTCGGTTCTTATTAGTTCATATTGTTAAATAATTTATTAATTCTACAGGGGAAAAAAGATTAGCGGTATAAAAAAAAATCCATAAAATAGATAAACGACTTTGGAATCACTGTGTATAATAAAATGAATATATTTCTTTTATAATTCGATCTATTTTTTATCACAGGCCAACTGGACCTGCAGGGTGGTCAAGAACTAATGTAGGCTAACTTGATTAAGGGATTAAGTAAAAGATGAAAGTTGGTTTACATATTTTAATAAAGTAAATGCCCGCCAAAATATACACAATCTATAATAATTGGTCTAATACGATATGTTTACAACGAAATTATTATGCCCTAACTTAGTCTATGAAATCATTCAAAAAAAGGACACAGTTAGTTTTATTGTTTAACATGGTGATCACCACAGGTTACCATTTTTGTGTAACGCGAAAACCTAATTAATTCACTGGTAATTAACATATATTAATTACTATTATAATTTATTAATTAATATGACACTTAATTTAAAATGATTAAATTTCGCCATATAACTGAAATAACCATTTATTATTCGGATAATTATTTACTTAAATACCCGAGAGCAAAACCTAATAAGTGCTTAATTAATTCATTAACCGAACTTTCATAAAAAAAAGGTTTCATTGTAGTGTAAACTGAGCAAAAAAACTCATAAGGAAAATATTTTTGTTTGTCACCTCAATTTTACTGCGTCGGCAGTGTACGTCACAAACCAGCCGTCAGGAGAGGCATAGGGGCTGTTAGAAGAAGCAGGTAGCTCCAAAAATTGTAGCAGCACAGATTAATTTTGTTGGCTGCTCCGTGATAGCAGGGTAGGACCACATGAAGAACTGTGGAGTGGCCGGGGTGCTAGACTGTAGCAACTCGGTAGGGTGCTCCAAGAGCCCTATAATAATTACACTCATATAGCAATTGCCACGGGCAAAATAAATGAAAATAAATAAATAATAATTCTGATGATAATGAAGTATAATTTAAAGATACAAACATAGTATTTAAATAGCCCAAAAAAAATGAAAACAAAAGTATTGTTATTATACAAAAAAGGCAAAAAAACTATTAAAATAAAAATAACGAAAATTACCTTGGATAGATGTCTTGAGGGCTTAATCCTTTATATTGCCGATGGAAGAGGCAATCGGTTCGTGTAACGTGATTGGGCCATTATATCCTCTTAACGAGTTTGTACGTTCAGCCCCTCCAAAATCCAGAAATATCAACAGCAACCAATAAATTCAATCACTGAACGTACTTTAAACTATATTTAAACAAAATCCGCAAAGCAATGGCCAAAATAAAGCCAGATAGGTAACTCACTTTTCTGTTGGCGACCACTACGTGTCACGCCGGAAATGAAAAGTCCAGCTCAAACTTAGAGTAAAAACTTCCTTTCAAAAATAAGGATTCAACATGGAGTGGGAAAAGTATATTCCAATTATTAGAGTTAGAGCGTATATTGGTTCCTAAACACTTGCCGTCTTACTTATACACATTGCTATCAAATCTTATTATTATCGTTGGGCAATTTTATTTAATTGGGGTAAACTGGGCAACATCCAACATAGCTGTCTTTGTTTAACATATTATAACTGAGTGAAATAGAGGCCACAGATGCCAGATATCTTAATATTTCCAAACTTCTTAATATTTTCTATTTAAAACTGATTGTCTTGTAAGTATATATCTAAGAAATAACTAGAGCCCAATTTGGCAAATAGTATGGTTAGCTATATAGAAAATGCTGCATTGCGGTATCGTTGAGAGATAAAAAAATACATTACCAGCTCGTAAGACAATAATTAACTAATAAAATAATTAATAGATCAAGTTCGGGAGATTTATCAATGAATAAAAACTACAACGTAATAATTTATAGGACACATGACAACAATGCCTCTTTCACTAAAAACCTGTATAGCTCATATAGCCGCGAATGACGTCTATAGAGATTCGACCAAAATAGAATTTTGTTGATAACAAGCATAACATTGGATATTTTAAGCAAAATTATGTATTTGTGCAATAGAACATAGTGCAAAATTTAGCTATTTTATCTATAAAACTTATGTGAAGGGGTAGAGTTGCGGAAGACTGAAAAGTGCTAGGAAAACAACATAGAAAAATGGATAAGGTAAGTACACGAACTGCCAAATGTAATAGTATCAGAAAATGGTCAAAATCAAACTTATCTTTATCATCTATTTCTAGGTAAATGTCTATGTCTATGATGAGGTGGAAAATGAATGGATACTAAAAGCATGTATCGGACAAGCAAAATAGGAGACCGGACAAGGAAATAGATAATAGAAATAGATAAATCACGAGGATAGAGTTGAAGGATCAAGGGAATGGAATTAATTAATATTTTCCAGGTAAATACAAAATTAATGGGTAAATAAGTTATCTTACTTTTAGATGCATACTGACAGAACATTTCTGTATTTTTAGGTCTCATAGACAAGAATATATCATAGATCAAGATTAATGGTAGAAAACAAAAATCTCGAATGAAGAAGAAATATAAGTAGACAAGACAGAATTAAGGAATATACAGACATCTGAGTAAGGACTAAACTAAAATTGGAGAAACGTTGCATAAAGTTATGATAAAACTACATATTTCTAAAAAAACTGATAAATGCTTATTTTTAGGTAAGAAAGTTATAACCTAATACTTACAAAAGAGTAAAAAGAAAATACAATTAGAGCAAGAAAAGTCAACCTATAAATAAATGAGGATCTAATAATATATTAACTTATTTAATAAATAATCTGGTAGTAAATTAAACAATCGCCTAATTTATTTGTATTTTTTATTTATTATTATTTTTTTTCTTCTTTTTGTTAATGAAATAAACATATTTCTACAGTCGAAAATTCTAAACAAATGGCGAGTGCGCTAGTCTAATTAGCTCATTAGAAAGCTTTACGTAAACAGGTTATTTTAAAATTCTTGATAAACAGGGTCATGGGTATCTTGAGTATACTCATAAAAGTTTCCAATTTGATCAGTTTAAATTTTTATTATAATAATATTATTTAGAAATCTAGCAAAAAATAACAAAATTTTCGTTTATATATCCGTCGATCATTGACAACTCACAATGATGGTCGGGGAACTAGACGGTTGTACGTAAATGATCAGTTTAAATTTATCTAATAATAATCATATTATTTACCGTAAAAGTATAAATGACTATAATAGACTTTTAACTCGAGCTGCGCAGCGGGGTTTCACATAATACAACCTTTTTGCCATGCCTTCCCCCTTTGTAACACTTTCAATATTTTTCAAAGAATTTTTCATATCCCATCGCTATAACGCGAGATATCAGGCAAAAATTACTAAGTTCTTTCTTTGAGCACTTTAGTGCCCTTTTGGCTTCTCCATCTCTCTTAGAATAAATAGCATTGCAACACAGCAATCCAACAAAAGAATTTTTCAAATCGATCACTTAGAACTCGAGATATTCGCAGAAAACTACTACGGTCTTTTGTCCCTTGCGCAGCAAACCAAAATTAGCCTTTTACAGAAACCATACGAGAAAAACGTGCGCACATAGCGGAAAAAGTACCTTTGGTATACCGGCTGATAGCAATCTCTCTCTCTGACACTCTCGAAATAATGACACATGCATATGACAGGTGTACGTAATTTTTTACTCCATACATTGACATTTGGCACTTGTGACTAAGAATGGGCAACTAATATTAGGAAGTTTCAACCATTAGAGAATTTCCGCATATACATAGATACGTTAGCGTTAACGCTAAGTAGTCGAAGAGCTTGTGGCACTTGACAGCTTGAATAGAGATCACAAATGACAGATGGACTATGCATATGACAGGTGCATGTCGCATATGACAGGTGAATGTCACTCATATACACTGGAGCACCCTGTATAAACCCCGAGAAGACTCTCTCTGTAGAAATAAGTCACGTGATCACATAAAATTAATGAAAGAAAGATGTTAATTAGAATATGTCTCTAAATTTAAAGCAAAAATAAACATATTTCTACAGTCGAAAATTTCAAACAAATGGCGAGTGCGCTAGTCTACGTAGCGAGTTCCACAATATTAATGAAAATAATGAAATAGCTATTTTTTTAATGTTTATCCGTTTAGTTTTTTTTAATTATTATTAATATTTTAGGTTAATGTTTTATTAACTTAATTGAAATGTTACATACTGTCAAGAATAGATGTTGTATAAATCAGGAAAAGTAAGGGAGAAAGGAATGATCCCTGAGGCACGCCCGTCAAAAGAAAAATGCCTTCGAGTAATCCAGCAATACCATTATCGATATTTTGTTATCATCCCAAGCTCTAAAAAGGTCATCTATTACGTTGGTCAAAGCTGTAGTTGTGCCGTACGATTTACTAAAGCCCGAATGATTTTTGTTAAATATGTTGTTATCGCTAAAAAAGGAGTAAATTTGTCTATAAATAATTTTTTCAAATATTTTTGATAGAGCCTGTAAAATTGTAATTGGACGTAAATCTGAATATGATTGCGGGTTATTATTTTTTGGAAGGGGCTTTACCAGTCCGCACTTCCAGTGGGATGAAAAATATGATTTTTCAATACAGGAATTAATTATATGGAAAATGTATTGATTGATATAAGGAATATATAATTTTATCATTTTTATCGAGATTCCATCTGTACCTATTGCATCAGATTTAATTTCATTTATTGCCTGTTAAATGTCATTTATACTCGCATGGTTAAATTTGAAGTTAAGACTGTTTTTATATGTATGATTATTAAAATAATGAATGGATTCTGAGCAATCGAAATATTTTTTATTCACAGATAAAAAGTATTTGTTGATTTCCTCTGGGTTGCCTAGGTTATATGGAATTTCCGTTTTTGAACTGGATTTTACATTTAAATTTTTTAGGGCTTGCCAGGTTTTTTAGAGTTTAGTTTATGCTTTTCAATGCTGTTATTAATATTATTTTTTTTCGGTACGTATAGTTGTTAATGTGGTATTTCTTAAATTTTGATATATCATCCAATTTTCATCGTTTTTATTTTGTTTGTACTTAACGAGAGCTTTGTCTCTCTCCTTCATTATAGATTTTAAACCCTCTGTCAGCCACGGCACTGGAGCTTTAGTGACTCTAATCTCCTTAAAAGGGGCGTGTTTGTCAAAACACTGAGTAATAAAATGTTTTATGCTAATAGTACAATAGACCAAATGATGGTGACTTATTTGATCACAATTAAGTATATTAGAGTTTAAAATTAACTGTGGACATGACCCAAAAATAGGATCGAGAAGAGAAGCGCTGTTTTTATTTATCCTCGTGGGCTGACCGATGGTTTCCGTCAATTCATAGGCAATAAACAATCTTCTTAAGTTATTATTGTGTAGCAGGTCTATGTTGACATCTCCCATGCAAATCAACTCATCCACCTCAGGAATCAATCTTCAGACTGTTTCCTCCAATTGTTCCAAGCATAATTTAACCTTTCCCTTTGGTGGGCGATAGATAGTGCCATAGGCGAAGGTTTTGTTATTTATTTTGATTTTAAGCCGCAGCTGCTCTATATTTATATTAGATACCATAGCAAAATCTATCACCTCACAATTAATATTATTTTTAACGTATACCAGAATACCACCCCCTCTTGATGCTCTATAATTACAATACTGCTTATTATTTCTTTCGATTGCCAGAGTGTTATCCAAAACCTTTAAATTAAGCCAACTCTCCGTCAATGCCATCACCAAGAAATCCTTCTCCTTAAATATCTGTTTAAAATCTGCAAAATGTAGTACAAGTGATCTTACATTAAGATGTGCAAAAGATATGTTGTTGTTTGTGTTCCTTCGCGTTGTCATTTTATAACTAGTACCAATGAGGCGATAGAACAGTATTGGCTGAAGATTGCATTGAACTTGTATGACTCAATCCCTCAATGACTCAAAACTTTTACATCATAACAGGAGATATGAAGACTGATCAGTTATCTACTGAAAACTATGATTTTAGGTATTTAAAACGTATCTTTCATTTCTTTGGATTATTTCAACTAATAACAGATCCATCAAGAATTACTGAAGAACCACATAAGGCGTTAGATTTAATCCTCATAAGTGATATAGATATTGTCTGTGATAGCAGAGTTATTGTTACCGATCCTGTAAAGTCTGATCATGAAGCAGTTTATGTGGCCATTACCTGTGATATTTATCAATATACAGCACAATGTGTTCAGTATCGTGATTTTAGAAATATTGATTTAAAAGCCTTTGAAAGGGATACTAGTGTAATTGATTTTATTCCTGTATATAGCTCTTATGATTAATTTTAAATTATTATAGTTTAAAAGTGTGATTGTTAATAGGTTCGATAAACATGCCCCTAAAATAAGCAAAACATTTTCCAAACCAAGTAAACCCTGGTTTACATACAGCATACGCGGCATGATCAAGGAAAAAGCTTTCAGAAGATTTAAAACAACACGTACTTTAACAACAAAGGTGTATTTAAAATTAACTCTGTGGTTCGCACTTCCATTGTCTATATTTTATTTATACACGACGTTTCGATCAGTACAATCTCTGATCGTCTTCAGGTGCAAACTACAATCTATTCCTAAGGCTACGTACTTAGATGCTATGGGAAATCACTCATGTGAGTTCTTTCTGAATCATACATAGGCGAAACAAAAGCACTACTATCTGTTAGATTTAAAAACCCTCAGACGAATATCCAAAGAGGTGAAATAACGAAATCAGGAATCGTCGAACATGCATGGTCAAAACAACACCGAATGAAGTGGACAGAAGCAAAGGTTTTGCACAAGAAGTCATACTGGAAGAAACGAAAATTCCTTGAAGCTGCCTTTATTGGGCAGAATCAGGGTATTTTCAATAAAACAAGTGTTGACATTCCAAATATTTGGAAGCCCCTTCTTGGACGGAGCAAACTTCTTAAACTTCACGGTTGAGTGGTTTCCCCTAGTATATAAGTACGTAGCCTTAGGAATAGTAGTTTGCACCTGAAGACGATCAGAGATTTTACTGATCGAAACGTCGTGTATGAATAAAATATAGACAATGGAAATCCGAAATCACAGAGTTAATTTCAAATACATCATTGTCTCAAACTTTCAAACAAAGGTGTATTACCTAGAATTAAAAAACTTTATTTCTGGTGCTATATTAGTATAGCTGTGCAGATTCTACCACACTTAGCGTTAACGTTAACGTATGTCCGTCAGTCTGTCTGTGCTGAAAATCTCTAATGGCTGAAACTCCCTAATGTCACGTGACCCTTAGTGACGACGTGTTATGTGATCACGTGACTTATGAATGTTCTACAGAGAGAGTCTTCTCGGGGTTTATACAGGGTGCTCCAGTGTATATGAGTGACATTCACCTGTCATATGCGACATGCACCTGTCATATGCATAGTCCATCTGTCATTTGTGATCTCTATTCAAGCTGTCAAGTGCCACAAGCTCTTCGACTACTTAGCGTTAACGCTAACGTATCTATGTAAGCGCTTTTTTTCACTTAGAAAAAAGGCCCTAATTTCTTGCAATTATAATAAACCAGAACGATTCATCAGGGGATCAGATATAAATACTACTTTTAGTATCTTGTTAATTTATCGCTAATATCACTGAACACACTATTGACTGTATGTATGGATGCAAATACAAAATGACAAAAAAAAATTTTTCCCCAAGTTTTATTTTGTTCATTTTTGGTTTCCAATCAACCCTAATTTTAACACTAAAACATTTTTGAACTTTTATTAAGAAAAAACGGAACTTACTCGGGTAATACAAATACGTAAGGTGGAGCTTCTAACATATTCAAAAATTTTGCAGGAGGGTCTGTTATCACCAATCTTTGTTTAAAAGATTAAACAAGATAAATTATATTAAAAAGTGTGTACCAAAAAATATTGTTAACTATTTATCTGTAAAATATCCTGTTCTGCATTATCTATGGAAAACAATTCAATACAGCTACAATGCAACGACGACGACACTACCACAGTCTAACTGCACCTTAATATATCGAACAGGTAAAGGATCAAACTGATTATAGAAAACTGATAAGGATTTATTCAAGACTTTTTGTCTTTGCTCCTCCTCATATTTACGCTGTTTTTCATCTTCTCAAATCAAGCTGTTTTCTGGAGCGTTTTGAGGGGGTGAGGTATTTAGGGTTTTTTTCTTCCTCCTCTTCCTCCTCCTCATCCTGCTCTTTCTCCTCCTCCTTCTCTTTTTTTATAGTTTTAAGAGTTTGTAGTTTCCTTTGTGAAGTTGTATTTTTTTCCTCATTTTTGTTTAAACTGCTCTAATGTTCTCCAAATGTTTTGTAACCGGTAGAAACAGGTTAGCATGTGAAATTTGTCCTTGTTTTAATAAATTTAGCTTTTCACTTATAATTTTTCTTTTTGAAATTAATTTTTTCTTCAGGTTCTTTTTACCGGAAATGGCTATTGTTTCCGACATACTTTAATGTTTATGTTATCTGTTTGAGTAAACAATAGCAAATAAACTAAAAAGCTTTCCACTGTTATAGATATATGAAATTATCGAATCTGTTACGATATCTGCCTTCATCAATTTTGCTATCCTTGAATACAGTTAAAAAGTCATAGGGATTTTTCCAGCAGTACGAACATATTTGTTTAAATTCGTCAAATGTCATATCAGAGCCCACATGTTCCGTGTAAACATGTTTTAAATTCAAATCATCCTGTTTAAATATTATTAAAGCGTTAGCGTTATCCCTTACCAAGTGTTTTGGAATCTTTGCAGATGTCTGAGAGAACTAGAAATAATCAATGTTATTATGTCGACCCACTCACGTATCACGTTTTGTTTATTACAAGCCACGTCATCAAATATAAACACTGAATATGGGTTTGCGTGAGACGGGGCACTAATTTCTTTCTCCACTGTTAAAAGCGTAGTATCCTACCCCTTTAGAAGATGACTTTTTGAATACAGGCAGAAGTTTTCAAATCTCAACCCATTTGAGTGTTCTAAAAGACTAAGCATCACGTTGGTTTTTCCGCAGTTGGATGGTCCTACTATAAGACACCGAATAGAAGATGGTAGCAAGAAACCATGCCTATATTGAATTTTTGCGATAACCTTATGATTGTCCACATTAAAACGAACTTTTTGTCTTACGACTTTTTTAATTTTTCAAAAGAAACGTCATTTCAACTCAGCCATCAAAAAACGAATGCATAAAAAATGTAACCACTACTATAAGACACCGAATAGAAGATGGTAGCAAGAAACCATGCCTAGATTGAATTTTTGCGATAACCTTATGATTGTCCACATTAAAACGAACTTTTTGTCTTACAACTTTTTTAATTTTTCAAAAGAAACGTCATTTCAACTCAGCCATCAAAAAACTAATGCATAAAAAATGTAACCCCCAGGATTTTGGTAATGCAGTAAAACTTGCTCTAAAGACAACACAAAAGAATAAAGGTAAAATACGACCAGTAAGAGTCATAAAAATCCCAAAAAATGGAGGAATATTGCCAATTTTACCAATCATGGCTGCATTAAGCGCCTTGGGGGCCCTGAACGGAGGAGCAGCAGGTGTGGTCAAAGCTGTAAATGATCCCAAGGCTGCCAATCAACAACTTGATGAAGTACGACGTCACAATTAAACAATGGCTATCGACCATAGGCAAAGGACTGTTTCTAAGACCATATAAAACAGGATTGGGCCTTTTTTAAGGCAAAAGCACGTGTCCACTAAAAAAGACTTGGATTCATTCAAAAAACCATTACCATTTAGAGTAACAAACATTGCCTTATCTTAAGTGAACTTGGAAAAATATGCAAAACTACTTAAAATTAAAAATTTTAGAGGTGTTTATATGAAGGGGAATTACCATTAAAAATACACCAGTTTGAGTAGAGTATAATTAATTTGGATGACAGCATTGGCGCCGGAACACACTGGACTACGTATGAGAAAAGAGGAAAAAATGTGCATTATTTTGACAGTTTTGGTAACCTGAAATCACCTGTGGAGGTTGTAAAATACTTCAAGTCTAATGGTGACGTGAAAATATACTATAAGCATAATCCCTATCAGACCTACAATTCTGTCAACTCTGGACATTTATGTATAAAATTTCTGTTTCACTCAAAAATAAAATAAATGTATAGAATAAAGGGACTATTGCGAACCTTCAAACTGTAAAGATCATGGCTGGAATTTATAGTTGATCCTTAAGGCCTTCCTTCGGTGAAGATTCCTCTCTTTAAAATTGAGTCCGTTTTATAAAGTTTTCCTCGAGAAAGGCTTGCTGAAGGCTCCTCTGGGGTCGCGCAATATGTGGCAACGTTGCATTTTTGCTGTATTTTTTTTGTTGGCCGATGTCAGGTTTGAGCCAAAACAGGATTTTATGTGGTGAACTGTGGTGGTTGTCAAGAATCTTAGGTTATTTTTAAGTTTGTGTGATTTTACTGATTTTGTTAAATTGCATGTTGTAGTTTTTAAAGCTATATAAGCCATGGAAAAACGAAAGGAGAATAGAACTCCGTTTTCCAATTAGGAAAACAAGGTTCACTAGTGGCAAAATTTTCCATATCGGAATCCAAAAAAAAAACATGCATGCTCCATCACTTCAAAGAAAATAAAGAGCATGGGAAGAAATAACCAAATATTACAATAAGCAATTTGATTGGATTATTGAATTGAATCATCGGTTCTATCGACAGCCCTGTTCTACTACTATCTTTTTAATTCATCATATAGGTATAATTGGGTGTATATAATCTTGAAATATATTTTTAGAAAACCAATATCGTTGTTTGAACGTCTTTTCAGAAAACCTTAAGGTATCCTCAAAGACCACTCAGCCTTAAGGAGACCTTGAGGATCGACTATAAATTCCAACCCATGTCTTTTACGCTTATGTTGTCGGGTAAAATGTCACCCTCCTCACCATACCTTTCAACGAGTATTTATCCCCCTATAGTTTTGGATGATAAAAAGCAGTATGATTTGGGACTTTTGAATTTCGAATATTACAACTCTATACGTAGATATGTTATAATGATACACAAATCACTGAGATTCCTCAAGGTTCCTATAAGATTAATTTTGAGAAGGAAAATTCAATTGGACAATTACTAGGATTTAGCGGACAGACTCTTGAACCGAAAAAGCATATATCTAAAATGCCCGTCGACATATTTAAGGTTAACGCCATCTGTGCGACATGTAATCTAACTATAAATTCATATAACGAAAATCC
The DNA here is from genome assembly GCA_963921995.1 of Oxystoma pomonae. Lineage (NCBI taxonomy): Eukaryota > Metazoa > Arthropoda > Insecta > Coleoptera > Brentidae > Oxystoma > Oxystoma pomonae. The sequence continues at coordinate 58,040,460 of OY998168.1, forward strand.
TGTTCATATACTACACGTTTTACCCTAATGTTGAACCGGGGTTAAAAATAGTAGAGAACTCGTTAAACATCATTTATCTACCAATCAACACGCACTACATTGATGAAATTCTACTTAAAATAACGAACCAGGACGGTAAACCAATCAATTTTCGTGGAGAGCTGATAATGGTTAGACTGCATCTAAGACAATTTTAGGATGGTGTTTTTATATAATCACGATTCGTTTAGTGCCCCTTATGAAAAACCGCTTATGGGCGAGGAAATCGGTTATAAGAAGATACCATACCGTGAAAAACAATTTAGTCGCAGAGAGATAGTGAAAGAGCTAACACCGCAAAGTAAAGCTCTTTTGACCTATTTGGAATTTAAATTAAAAAAGCAGCATTCATCATAGGAAAAAAAACTAAGAAAATTTTGGTATAATTTAAGACTACGTGTAAGCTGTAACCTAAGAAAATTATTTTTATCACTAAGGTGTAGTTTAAGGTGTTTTTCTACAACAACAACAACAACAACAAAATGAGTCGTAATATTCTAAAAGTGACCGAAAATGTGATTCTATAGTGAGCTATCAACTACATAGCTATCAGCCCTACGCTTCCACAACAACAACGAAATTAGAATTCCAATACAAACTCAAGACGTCTATACCTTGCCTAGCCAAAGTGTTCTTTACCTTGAGGACCAGGTACTAAAAGATTATAATACTGCCATCACAAATGTGCACTTTGTAAACAACGGTTCAGCAGACCTGTTTGATGAGATTCGCTATGAGTTGGGAGGGTTGATTGTGGACCGTGTTAATAACGCTCTTTTAAACGCTGACTGAGCAGTTAAAAGATAATCCAGCACTTTTAGATGGTTCTGGTAATTTTAACGCATGTTTACCACTAAAAACCATTATGAGGGTATTTGAAGATCATCATAAAATTATTTTAACCGTGCATCAAGAACTGGTACTATCAAGAAGCGAATCTCACTTGAACGCTCTCAGTGTTACTGAGGATAAAAAGGAAAACTATAAGGTGGTTTTGAATAAAGTTTTATGGTAAGTGCCCTATGTTAGAGTTAAAAAGTAAAACTCTACAATTATCTAGAAGGAGATAGGGACCTTAGTCTTGCCTTAAGAAGCCGAGAGCTGCATGTATATCCTCAACTTCAAACCACTACTAGACACATTTGGGCTGTAAAATCATCGAATCAGCTGGAAAAACCGCGGTTTATTATCATCGGTTTTCAGACCAAAAGAAAAAAAATGCTAGATAAAAATATGAGTCGTTTCGATCCCTTACATCTGACAAATCTAGAAGTTTACCTAAACTCTGAGGATTTCCTCTATGATAATTTAAACCTGGACTTTGACAGTAATCAATATGCTATACTGTATGAAATGTATGCGCAGTTTCAAAAATCCTACTACTATCGCAACCAGAGCGAACCCTGTCTGTACCCAATAAACTTAAGAAGAATGCTCCACTGATAGTTACCGATTGTTCACGACAGAGTGAAGACGTGCTTAAAGGTGGCGCAGTCGATATCAGAATTGAGTTTGAAACGAAAAAAGCTGTGCCTGACAAAACTGTAGCATACTGTTTAATACTGCACGATCTATTGGTTAAATACAATCCCTTAACCAGCGAGTAAGAGTAGTTTAAAACTGTTTATTCTGGACGTGCAAGGCTTCCAATATAAAGATAGTGACTTTATATGCAAAGAAATTGCTATACTCAATAGTGAGACCAATGAAATTTTTCACCATATGGTTAATTTATCCATGAAGTCTACCTGGCTCCAAGAGGACTTTAGCCGTCAAGCCCAATGGAACACAGACAATCTACATGGGTTGGAATGGCACACTTTTGACTTTAGCTATTTACCATTGGAAAATATTGCTCATTTTATAAATAATGTTGATCAAAATGAAACAGTTTTTGTTAAAGGAGAGGATAAAAAAATTTGGTTAACTAATTTAATAAGTAATCATGTTGTAGATATGTTCGAATTGGATTGTCCCAATTTTAAAAAGTTAAAAAGATCCAATATGAATTTTCACTGTTTTACACATTTTAATCATTTTTTAGTATGTGCAAAAGAAAATGTGTTATTGTTAAATAATTGGTTTAAAAATAAAAAACTATAACTTTATAGTCGTAGAGCCTTCCTGGGTGATGTTCCAGAAATTGGTTCCTGTTCATTAAATCTAAATTTTCGACAGGCCTCCTCCAACAGTTTAAGCTCCTCATCATTATCTACATTGATACGTAGATAACTTGTGTGGGGAAAAAGTTCAAGTCTACATGCACCTTAACCTCTTTGAGAGTGACATTTTGCACTTTATACCAGTATTTTCTTATTAAATTTGCAAATCACTTTTAAATTGCCAATCTCTGAATTAGTATAATCTTTTAAAACGTTATAACTAAACAGTCAGATAACAGTCAGATAAAGTATATACTAAATGACGGACACAAAAAAGGTATATTTTAAATAGAACAAAATAAAATTTAAATTGCCACTCTGTGAATAAGTTTAATCATTTTTAAAATATTATAAATAACCAGACAGGTAAAGTAACTGAAATTTTATATACTAAATAACTGACACAAAAAAAGGTATATTTTAAATAGAAAAAAAAAATAAAAATACTTAGTTAAAACTATTTTTCATGATTACGTACACCATTCGGGGCAAGATTCCACTTTATTTAAAGAACTTATTATTAATCTTGTTTCGTCGCTCGAAATTTTCTATGGATTTTAACTTCCTAACACACAAGTTTGCAACTGAATTTTAAACGCTTCTTCAAAAGTATTTATATGGATTTAAGTAGAGATAAAACAATAAAAGTTCTTCTATTTTGATCCCAACTACATGTTCAAGTAAATTAGTATTCAGCATAAAATCCTCATTGTTCTTTGATAACACATTTTTATAAAACTTTCAAAACATGTTTTTTTCCAAAATCCAAGATAGGTCACGCATTAGTTTAAACTCGTGTATTATATAATAATAATAATATAATAAACTTTAAGAAGAATGCAGTCTGACTGGCGTCGTTTTAAATTATCAACTTGTTATTTTCATAAATTTTCCATATACAAACGCTATAGGGTTATTCTAAAAAACATATTCTACAGTGTAGGTGCAGTGTTTTATTCTACAGTATATTACTGCGCATGCGTCAAAATATCATTTGACATCTAAAGTGTAATAAAAAAATAGTGATGTAAGGAGTATCCAATCACTCTGAAATTAGCCTAACAGACTAACACAACAAATATTTTTGGAAAGACTCCTGTATAGTCTTTACATTGTATTATCTACATATTTTACAAAACATCGCCTTATCTATATAAATTAAAAAATAATTGTTTGCGTTGTATCATTTACATTTTTATTATTAGATATATAGCAAGTTGAAACATGAATTCTGAATCGTTTGATGTGGTAGTGTCGCATACTGTAAAAAAGAACGAATGTACGCTGGTTATAAAAAAGGAGGAATTCAAATATTGGATTATTTTAATTATTAATTTAATTTCAACCGTTAAAACCTGTGTAAAAAATAAGCTTCATTGTGTACAGAATTTTCCCAAATTAGAAGCAAATCTGGCCCTTTTAAAATATTATTTAAATTACCTAAAAACCCAAAAACGGATTAATTTCGGTAAAACTAAAAGGAGGAAATGGAGAGTGATGGAACGCTATCAAATACTCAGAAAACTCAACATCATGTGCCTTTTGCAATTGGATTCTACATGAAATGTCTTTATGATGATTCTTTATCAATTTATAATCAGTTTGTCGGTCAAGACTGTATTTCACGTTTCGTTCGCATGCTCAAACGTATTGCTGATAGATTAAATGTATAGTGCCCTTAAAACCGTTAAATTTTGCGAAAAAACTTGATTTCAAAACATCCTATGTCATATCTGTCTTGAACCTCTTGCAGAGGGTGAAATGAAGGTATTGGACCATTGTCACTTGACAGGAAAATATCGAGGAGCTGCTCATAATCGATGCAATTTGAACTATAACGATTCACATAGTGTCCCTGCAGTTGCCCATAATCTGTCAGGATATGACAGCCATTTGCTTATAGTCCAGAGCTCGCGAAAAAAACGTGCAAGAGTTTTGAAAAGGCTAAAATTTTCAGGATGGACTACACTTTGTCCATATAAAGAAACTGTAGAGTCAGCAAGCTGGGTATCGGGACACCCGGCGGTGGGGCGTTAGCGAAGATGTTAAAATAATGGGTATTCTCAAACTGTTTTGAAAAGGCTGAAAATCCATTTCTTAAGAGCTGATGCACTACCAAACGCAAAACAAATAGTCAGACCCTATAACACTAGAACGCGTGACGTCAGCAAGGCTCCAAACATGTCAAAAAAATTAGTTTAATACAACTGTTTTGAAAAAGTTTAAAGTCAGCCATATGATAGTTTGTGTAATTACATTTATGCAAAAAATAGTCAGACTTCATGTTATTGGGACCGACGCAGTCAGCAGTCAATTAAAGTAAGGTAACCCGAAAAAGACCATATTGATAAATGTTTCTCAACTTTTTTATTGGATTTGAATGTTTGAAAGACTTTTGGAAAATTAAAATAATTTGCCTGAAGGCTCATTATCAAAAAATTTCATTTTAAGAATTTCTAAGATGGCGTTAGCAAATGAATTTACTTAATATTCTATACTCCCATTTTTTAAAAAGAGGGCATATTAACAAATCATTTTTGGTCACGTTTATACCCGCATGTTGATCGCTTTTCCTTATTTTGCGTGTGTAAAATAAAATCCACTGATATAATGTTAACAGTTCTTACCTTCTAGCTGCCATCGACCGCTTGAAAACTTGATGTAGGCGTAGCAATAAGATTTTAAATAAATATTTTCTTCATCATGTTTTTGGTGAAGAATTGTAAATTTTAGTTTCTTTACCTTTTCAAAATATAGATGTCATATTTTGCGTAGATAAAGTGTTAAAAATAATCACTGTTTTGGAAGGGCTAAAAATTCACTTCTGATGCTCTGACTGACAGTATAACATAAGAACGCGTGACATCAGGGCTGCTGTATATATGTAAAAAAAATAATTTAATGCAACTAATTTAGAAAAGTCGAAACTTAACCATATTGTAGCTTGTGTTTCATTTATAAAAAATTGGTGCTAGAAGGCACATATAGTCCACCATACAATCAGCTGTTCTCCCATCGCATCCGCCATAAAAGCAGGCCTCGATCGAAACATACCGTAAACAAGTAAAAAATGTAGTGTCTTTTGACTTTGTTTTGAACGCATTAGGTATACCGATACAAAATCGTTGAATTATTTACTTTAAGTGTCTAATGAATTATTCAGCCCTCTTTTTAAAAAAAAATGAGATGAGAACAGACCTTGGATAACCTAGAGAAAACGTACACTGTAATAATTGAGCCATTGTTTTGAAACGGGGTCCATTCAAAAATAGTTTTTCAATATCATTCTTACAATGTTTTGTTGTTTTATACGGTGCTCTAAACCGAATCGGTCAACAATCAACATGTATATTTTAAAAAGTAGACATTGACGGTGGGATTTACTAAAAAAGTTTAGTCTATTTTAGAACGGCACTAATTTTAAGTGAACTTTTTGGTTTTAAGCATTTTAATAAATTTGTTTATTGGATAATCATCCTAACACAATCTTTTGTTGGATTTAAGAGGAAATTTTCAATTTAGATGAAAAGAAAATTAAAAAATTTTAACCCATACGAGGTTTAAATAGTAAACACTCTGTGGAATAAATTAACATTGATAACAAGATATGCAAATTTTTCCCGAAGATGTCCCGAATGAGCACAACAGTTTTGGTTTCATTCATTCAAATATTAAAAAATCAGTTTTTTCTTTTAAACCGGGTTCTGCGGTAGGTCTAGATGCACTGAGTCCGCAACATTTAAAAGACCTTTTGAATGACGAACTAGGTACATTTTCTTCAAATCTTTAAAATTCCTTGTCGCTATTTCTTATACATATTATTAATGGCTTCGTGCCTGAAAGTATTTTACCCATTTTTTACGGGGCTTCACTCTGCGTTTTTAATAAAAAAGATGGAGGAATACGTCCCATTGCAGTCGGTTTATGCTTTCGTAGAGTAGCAGCAAAATTAGTTTGTTTTTCAATTTATGAAACTTTAGGCAATTTGCTTCGTCCAACTCAGTTAGGTTTTGGTACCGCTCGGTTTGGCGATTTTTGTCCTTTCCTCATGTTACAGAAAAAATTATTTTGAAAATACACTTTTATAACGCCTTTAATATGATCAATCGAGAAATTGTATTATCACAAGTTAACAAGCACATACCACAATTTTTCAGTTTCATTTCACAGTGTTATAGAAATCCTTAATTTTTATCATTTGGAGAAAAAACCATTTTATCACAAAGAGGAGTCCAGCAAGGTGATCCTTTAGGTCCACCACTATTCTGCTTATCTATATGTTCTATAATTTCAAAATTAAAATCTGATATCAATTTATGGTATCTTGATGACGGAACTCTAGCTGGGGATCCTTGTAGCGTACTCAAAGATTTTGAATTTTTGAGGAAAGAATGTTTGAGTATTGGCTTAAAAATTAATTTAGCAAAGTGTGAATTTTAACATCTGAGTAAAGAACACAATTTAAATATTACAGACTATGACTCAAATATTGATAGTTTATCAAAAGTTGATCTTGAAAATCTTACCCTTTTAGGAGTACCTTTCTTTGAAAAGCAAATTGGCAAAAATTTTTCCTCAAAGATTGATGTTTTTACAAAATTTTCCGACAAACTTTCATCTCTAAATTCTCATACTGCCTATTATTTATTAAAACATTAATTTTCGATTCAAAGAATCAGTTATTTACTTCGATTTTTTGCTTTCGATTTTGCTTTGATAGAAGCATCAAATAAATATCAAAATTTAACAGGCATTTCGGATACTTCTAATTTAAAATCACAAAGAGATTTCGATACTGCAATGTGTGAAGTATTCTTTCAGCAAATTTGTTTATCTTCAAAATTTCAACTTTATCAAGCACGTCTTCTAGCTCTTAATGAGCCCGAGAGTAATGCGTGGCTTAATGCTTTGCCCTCCTCTTCTTTAGGAAATTTATTGGATGACTCGTCTTTTCGTATTTCTGTTGTTCTTCGTCTGGGTCTTCTTGTTTGCGAGTCTCACACCTGCACTTGTGGCGAAATAGTGAGTAAATTGGGTCTTCATGGCCTTAGCTGCAAAAAAAGTGCAGGTCGATGGACTCGTTACAGTTTGATCAACGACATTATAAAGCGGTGTCTGGTTTCAGCAGGATTTCCAGCGAAACTAGAACCGTCTGGTATTTGTAGGAGTGACGGAAAATGGGCAGACGGGATTACTTTGATTCCTTGGAAGGGGGGAAAACTTAAGTTTGGGATGCCACCTGCAGGGACACGCTTTGCAGCTTCTATCTTGGTAAAACTTCTCATAAATCGGGAGAAGCGGCTAAGATAGGAGAAATAGAAAAAAGGACAAAATATAAAGAGCTAGAAGACAGAGGATTTTTGTTTTACACTTTTGCAGTGGAAACCCTAGGTCCATGAGGTGAAATTTAAACAAAAAATGCTAGAAGTTTCATCACCCAGCGGCCTTAGTGCTGGAGACCTTAACCGAAGAACAAGGATTGGAAGAAGTTTTTATTTATAGTTTTTTTTATGATTAATTTTAATTCTGATTTTTTTTAGTTTTAAACCAATTTTTACAACTTTATAGCTATATATTTATGATTATTAAAAATTAATATAGTTGTTTTGGGTTTCTTTGTTTGGTATATTTTTCGTGCATAATCAGTGACCTTCACTTATGTTTGTTTCGCCTCGTAGTGCCCTCATAAATATATTTTTTGTGCTGAAAACGGGTTCAAAACATGGCGTTTTTCTGGACAAAATAGGAGGTGTTTTATTGGGTAAGGAACAACTTCGGATATTAAATAAGGTAAATTAATCCTTGTAAAAGCGGTTACTTAGGGAAATTATAAACGAACTTATTACCAAATGCCAAAAAACAATCCTTTCTGTCGGCTATAAATTTAAACCACCCTCTGAGGTGGTCTAAAAAAATCACCAACTTTATAAGCTCAAATTTTTTTCTAAAAAAATTTTCTTCTAAAATATGGTGTATTTTGAGAAAAAGAGTAGTTTTTCGGTGGTATTTTGCAATAACAACACAAAATAATCAATAACTTCGTATCTTTTCTGTATGGGTAAGTGTTTTTTGAAAATTGGTTTAAAAAATTTAGTACCCCCCACAGGTGTAAATATTTAGACTTGTGGGGGGTACTATTTTAGATCTTAGTAAATCTCACTGTGAATGTCGACCAAAGTTTTACAGATTATGTAGATTGTTTTTATCCGAATATGTGCCAAAGATAGTATTAAAATAATGGTTCATATGTTACAGTGTACGTTTTTTCTTGGTTATCCAAGATCTGTACTATCCGATAGGGTAATAGTATTTAGCATATTTGTGAAAACCTTATTTGTACAAGGGTTTAAGTGTTCCTATATCAATTTGGTTAAGGTGCGAGAACACAGCTAAATTTTAAAAATTCGTACACTTAAAAGTAATGATGGTCAAATAAAAAGTTTCAGGTACGCAAAATTTTTTTCCGCCTCAAATACTGGCCATGTCGACGTTATTTTTGACTAGCCCCTGTATACAACCTGTCTAACTGGAGCATGAAAAAATTCCTACTGAGCGAAACTGCATTATCTAGAGAATTTAATTTCGTCTCTATTTTGGTTTAGTTCGTTTAAGAAATATGTTTTTTTGCCATTGGAATATAGCCCTTTTAAGCATTTTTCATGAATTAACGTACAAATATCTCAGAAACTAATCATAAAAACTGATGTAAAACTTCCCAGTTTTCTAATATTGACTTGCAATACGACATACCAGAATATTATTAAATTCGACCGAGATCCAAATTTATTGGTGTTGTGCGGGGTTCCTTAATGGCTAACGCCATCTTGGATGTTCTTAAAATTACATTTTTTGGCCTTAAGGCAAATTATTTTAGTTTTCCAAAAGTCTTTTAATCGTGAAAATCCAATTATAAATTAAAAATTGCAAAAAATTTATAAATCCGGTTTTTTTGGATTAGCCTCTTTTAATTGACTGTTGACTGCGTCGGTCCCAATAACATGATAGCTGACTTTCAAATTTTTCAAAACAGTTGCATTGAACTCATTTTTTTGACATGTTTGGAGCCTTGTTGACGCGTGAGGTTCTAGTGTTATAGGGTCTGACTGTTTGTTTTGCGTTTGGTAGTGCATCAGCTCTTAAGAAATGGATTTTCAGCCTTTTCAAAACAGTTTGAGAATACCCATTATTTTAACATCTTCGCTAACGCCCCACCGCCGGGTGTCCTGATACACAGCTTGCTGACTCTACAGTTCCTTTATATGGACAAGGTGTAGTCCATCCTAAAAACTTCAGCTTTTTCAAAACTCTTGCACGTTTTCTTCGCGAGCTCTCCGACTATTATAAAGGCCTTGGCTACCAAAATAGAGGGTAGGATTCAACTTTTACCGGTTAATAAGGAAAAATACATTTAATTTACAAAATATATTGAAAGCACTAAAACTAACTTCAAAATTAGACGAATGAAGCTAAATCATTCTGGGATGATACAAAAAATCCATTACCAAACGCGTTTATAAGAAAGAGTTTAAATTGGTTCCTCGAAAGGATGTACTACCCTACGAGTATCTAGACTCTTGGGAAAAGCTACAGGAAACCGTTCTTCCACCTAAAGATGCGTTTTACAGTAGTTTGTAAAGAAGGGGGGTTTCAAATGATGAGTATGAAAGTACTTAAACTCTTTGGAACCTCTCTTATATTAAATCAATTTTACAGTACACCCTTTTTACATGCGCACCGATATTCTCCTGCTTAGTGATGTTATGGAAAATTTCCGTTCTATATGTCTTTCTACCTATAAACTTGATCCCCTTCATTATGTTACCAGTCGGGGCTTAGCATTCTCTGCTATGCTTAAGTCGTGTAAGATTGAACTGCAGCTTTTAAGATACATTGATATGATCATGTTTATAGAGAGAGGGATAAGAGGAGGAGTTTTACAATGCTCCAATAGACATGCAAAAGCCAACAACAGGTATATGGGAGAATCATATGATCCTAATAAAGAATCGACTTTTTTAATGTACTATGATGTTAACTCTCTTTATGGGACTGCCATGACTTTACCATTACCTTTTGGTGGCTTTGAATGGGTAGAAAATGCACCGAGCACAGAGGATATTTGTGATAATAGTCCCATAGGATACATTTATGAGATTGACATCTTTTACCCCCTGAACTGTTTGAACTTCATAAGGACGTTCCAGGTTGTCCTGAACATAGAGTTCCACCAAATTCAAAATAAAAATTCCCTAAATTATTAACCACCTTGTTTGATAAGGAGAAATATATTATTCATTACAGAAATTTAAAACAAATTCTTAGTTTTGGCTTAAAAATTATAAAAATTCACAGAGTCCTTAAATTTAAACAATCTCCATGGTTAAAGCCCTGCATTGATGTGAACACTGAAAAGAGACAGCAGAGTAAAAATAATTTTGAAAAGAACTTTTACAAGCTTATGATTAATTCAGTGTTTGGTAAAACTATGGAGTACGATTCTACATTTCTAAACCGAATTTTCATGCTACTTGAAGAAGACATGGTTATTAAAGAAATGTCAAAAAAAAAAATATTTTTAATAAACCCATTTATGTTGGTTTTTCAATACTCGATCTTTCTAAAGTTTTCCTTTACGATTTTCACTACAATTTTATGAAAAAATAATTTCCACGTAACACCAAATTACTTTATACAGACACCGACTCGGCTATTTACGAACTCCACTGTAACGACATTTACTCGCACATGAAACAAAACATTGACAAATTTGACACTTCAGACTAACCACCTCATAATATTTATAATAAGCCCCTAAAAAATAAAAAAGTATTAGGTCTTATGCAAGATGAGAATAATGGTTCTATAATGACCGAGTTTGTCGGATTGCGCTCCAAAATGTACAGCTTAAGACTTTTAACGGATAATGTTGAGTTTAAAAGTCATGAAATTAAGTTGAGACAGAAGGGTCTTTCTGAAGAGGAAATAGCGGAAGAACTAAACAATTTTAAAGTTAGCATGATAGTCAAGGGGCATGTGACTATGTGGGATTGTTTAGTTACATTATCAAGTATTACCGAGTGTTTTGTTCGCATCCATGTAGAAGGGGCTGATATGACGTCATCTTTTAAGATTACGGCATGGTTATACTCGATTCTATATAACTTGAGGACATGGATTCCAAAAAAAAATCACTTTCAAGGTCATCCGACCTATAATGATCTTAAAAAACGCAAGAAACAAGATTTTTGCCATTCTCTCTTCAAAAAATCTTAATAATTCGACGTTTTGTCAGACCAACTTCAAATGTATGTCAAACTATTGGGCATGTATGCCAAATTCGATCCTTAAAGTTTGATGCAGTTTGACGCTTTATGAGCTTGGAAAATATCCCAGTATAATTAACAATTGTAAAAATGACATACTAAAGGACACTATTCATCAACTATTAAAGGAGGTCAAGTTTAAGTATTTTAGATGTCATTTTCCAAATGGCGGTCGAAAAACCATAAAAAATTCTAATTATACCAGTAGAGCATGACTATACTTGTTTATTAACATTCATAATAAAATTTAAGGATGAGGATTTAACAGCTATGTAGTCACACATTCACGTGCCTCCGGGTGTTTTGTTCGCATCCGTGTAGAAGAGGTTGATACGACTTCATATTTCAAGATGGCGGCCAAGAATCGCAACCGGGGCAGGATTATACTCGATTCCATATAATTCGAGAATGGGGATTCCAAAACATTTCGTTTTGAGGTCATCCGACCTTAAATGACCTTGAAAATCGCATAAAACAATATTTTTGCCATTTTCTCTTCAATAAATCCTAATAATTTCACGTTTGGATATATCAGCCGCCATAATGAAACGCGTCATAGCTGAACCAAATTTTTTTTTTAACAAAATTGTTGGACTTGACCTTCTTATCTTTGCTACCAAATTTGGTTCTCTCTGGCGTTAATAGTTGATGAATAGTGCCCTTTACTATGTTATTTTTGCAATTTGTTAATTTTACTGGGGTATTTTGCAAGATCATGAAGCGTCAACTTGCATCAAACTATAAGGAATCGAATTTGGCATATATGTCCAATAGTTTGAGGTACATTTGAAGTTAGACCTGACAAGACGTCGAATTATTAAGATTTTTTTGAAGAGAAGGTCGAGGTCATTTAAGGTCGGATTACCTTGAAATCGTGCCCCGGTTGCGTTGTTATAATTTCACATCAACCTCTTTTACACTGATGCGAAAAAAACACTCGGGGACACGTAAATGTCTAACTAAATAGCTGTTAAATCCTCATCCTTGAATTTTATTGTGAATGCTAATAAACAGGTATAGTCATGCCTACTGGCATAATTAGTCAGGTTTTTCGACCGCTATTTTGAAAAATGACATATAAAACACGGATTAGTTATGTTAATGTATATCTAACTTCTGCTAACTCTCTTACAGGTAATTTAAATGACTTTGTTGGTAAGACAAGTGAGTAGAACATAAAATTCACAGTTCCGAAACATAATAAAAACACCAGGCAAATAGGTTTTCTTTACCGGGGCATAGATCAAAAAGTGTTTATTTATGGCTATGTAATGTTCCCAAAATTACTTAAAATACTGACCGTCTAGAATCGCGATATTTACTAACGGCTAACTAGTTTAAAAATACGTTTGTATAGAGCAACCACAAATCTCAAGCGCACTCGCCACAATGGCAAGAGGCAGTGACGTCACCTGCTTATTTACTTTACTAGAGAACCTATCCTTTCCCAGCGCATTCGTCAAAACAGTAAGAAACACGCTTGGTGGCTTGCCTGTATTTAGGAGATTGGACTGATAATTAATAGGCTGTCATTTCGTAATTAAAGTAGTTCTAACTTGCCTTTAAATAAATAATGGATAATTATTGTTTTCAAAAATATCTTAAAATAAAGAACGCACCTTTTTATGGTGGATTTTGATCAAATTTTGCCTTAAATAGCTGTCTTCTAAAAATTAATGGAAATAAGAACACAGCCCCCCAAAACATACGTAAATATTTATTACCCATTGTATTATTATTTAGATTCTTTCTGTTTCACAAATTACAAAATACAAAATATCACACCTACAATAAAGGCAATATATAAATATAGCTAAAACTTGTTTTGATAAATTCGTTGCAGAAAGCTTCAAAATAATATCTATTACTAGCAAAATATTCTATCCTTTTCTTATTAAAATCACAGATTTAGAATATAATACTATCGGTTATCACAAAAGCGTTCACCTATAAAAAATTCACAAGTACATTATTAAACAGTTCTTAACCTTCTTTACTATGTAAACTTAATACTAAAATATAGTTTGTTAGAATATGAGTACAATACCGGCGTGGTTTATTTATTTAATAATTTATTACTAAAACAGCAAATAATACGTATAGTCGATAACATCTGATTGGTGGGTTACTGCGGCGTGTGTTTTGTCAATCTGGGATAGTGCAATCTTCTTTAGTGATGGTTGACGCAGGTGGGTTTTTCCTAAAACCAAAAAGATAAATTAACTATCCACGTCAAGACTTACGTAAAATCTGAGGAAGAAATGCACCCTGTAACTGCGGTGAAAAGCACCTATAGTCCAATTTTTCGATGAGCATACTGACGTAATTTTTTTGGATCTCTATTTGATACATTATTTTAGACAGCGACAATAAATATTTTAAAAAAGTCAAGTCGTTGATTGTTTCAACTGTTACTTCAAATTGACAACAAATTATTTGACATGCGAATTGTTGGCAACAAAGAAAGAAATACGTTTTCAGAGGCAATAATGACGTCAGTCCGCTCATCAAAAAATTGGACTATACTTGTGTCAGTACTTGTAACGAACAAATTGAGAGGTACATAGAGTGAATACTAACCTGTGTCGCAGGCGTTGCACCTCCTCTGCTCCATCTATTGAACTACTAAGCCTGTGGTGACGTGTTGTTGCGGTTGTTTTGTTTATGAGTGGTATTATAAGTGGAAAGACACTGTCTTTTCAGTACTCTAGGACCAACTTTTAGGACCTTACTCTTGGGCGGTCGTCGTTGATTTCGCCTGAAACAACAAGAATTCTTCGTTTATAAACCTCCCTTTAGGAGTCAACAATAGGTATCAACTTGATAATTTTTGGCCATGAAAACAGTGATATATGTTGCAATAAATTCTTGTTGTCCTTTCGATGTGCCCTTTGGGGACTTGTGGCAAATAAACAGTTGAAAAATAAATAATTTTTCAACTTTCTTCTAAGTCCGAAATGCGCAGCGATTGACGGCTGTCATTGTCAGCTGTTTAAAATGACGTCAGAGGGGATGTTGCCGGATTGGATGATCATTTCTGCAAAAGATCCAGGGTGCGCTCACAAAAGTAGCAGAATCGGTCGACACCCGTCACTTGATATCAATATCAAGGAATTCAACTGTACATTCACGTTGACGCTGTCAAGTCTAGGATCCCAGGACAGCAGGAGAGGTCTATGCGTTTTCTGGTCTAGGATTTTGAGTCTAAATTGCAGGCATGACCGGCATGCCGGCAGCATCTGTGCCGAGTTGACTTTCGGTGGCTTTGAGATCTCTGACCATATTTGGCTACGCCCTCAACGGAGGCTGCGTAGTTCTTTTCCCTTTCAAATTTTGTCGCATTGGCTTTCTGACCAACGACATGTTCGAGATTGGACCCCGCGAATGCGGGCTGTTCTGTCATTGGTTTACGTAATTTTGTGGTAAGAGTGTGGGTGACGAAGCTTTTCTCGTCTTTTTTGGAGGAGAGAAAACGAAGCAGGCTGTTCGCCAAGTTGATTTTTCCTAGTTTTTTTTTAAATAGACTAGTGCCCTTTTAATTTAGGAAAATACACTCGTAATAAGTGTTAAGCCCAACGCAATTATACCTTTTTTACTTATGCTTATTTCATGGATTCTAATTGCCAAATGCGTTGTTTCTAACGTATGTTTTTTTTTTCTCTCTTGTTATAGACGGGCGAAGATGTGCCATTTCAACCGGCCGCCATGTTAGGCAAAACCGAGAGACCCTCGATTTATCGAGGTAAGTTTGCCCCATGTTTGCCCACTTGCTCTCTTGTAATAATTCCCCTGGATAACAAAAATTGGTACAAACACTTGTTTTTTGTATCTGACTTACCTGTAACGGGTTTATTTGCTGAAACATCTTTCCTTTGGAATTTACCTTGCATAAATCTCTGGTGTGTGATGTTCTAACTGTATTGTGACATTAATGAAGGCACTCTTAACATCTCTTACTTAATTTGTGTCATGATTGATTATAAAATATTTTTGCTACTATAAGTAATTCATCAAAAACTACCTTTATCACAGGTTCCCGAGGTCAGGAAAATTTGTCCTCTTAAAACTTTAACGTTTGAGTTTAGAAAAATAACTAAATAAATAAAGAACCTCTACCCTTAAGAAAATCTCTTTTTTTGTCAAGGAAAAACTCAGGAAACACTTATCCTTTTCATTATCTTTTCCTATTTATTTGTAAACAAATAACCTCAAATGTCATAAGTGTCACTAAAATCTAGGGATTTTTGAAATATTTTTGGTTATAAAACCATGTGGAAATTTCTTTCTTTTTTGTGGCTGTCACAGAGGAAGAATTGTAGCTGTGAAATAGCTGATCTTTAGATGCACATTTATGTAAAATTATCAGAGCTAGAGCTTGTTAGATGCTTGATAAGCTAGCTTTTGACTGTAAAGGTCGATTTGAACAATTTTGCTAATAAATATTTTGTGCCGTCACTGGGTTAAATGCCAAACAAATTTCTACAAGGCCTCACACCATCAAGTAAGTTTTTTCTTATTATTTTATTTCTAAACTCTTACAAATAAATTAACAAGAGATATCAAGCCTAAATTAATGCCTAAAAATACCTGATTTCAACGCTGATTCTCCTTTATTTAGAGGCCTGTTTTCACTGCTTTTATTCATTGCCTTTCACCCGTCATAAGCTGTAATTCAGGAAGTCAAGCAGCCCTAAGTTTACTGCCAGATCTACGGGTACCTTTGTAACCAGCCTTCTCACACCCTTGCACTGGATAGTCGATAAGTATAAACTAACCAAGAAAATTCAGACATAACTATAAGGTAGCTGTACTTGATGTAACTCGCATACTGTTTTTTTCTATGTAAACCAACACCCTGCCTGTCATTAGATGAACTCCTAAAGTTAAGTTGAATTGCTGGGAAAGTCTAGAGACACTGTTTATGGCGTTTGAAATATGCATAACTTAACCCCCAAATTTGTTCAGTTGTGGTATAACTTTCCAAGAGTGAAATCACTTTAAGATCAAGCACCTTACGGTATCGGTACTTTAACTAGCGGCTTTCGGTCGATATATATGCTCCTTTGAATAATAAAACCGGGGATCAAAAGGTTATAAACTTCACTTAGAACACACTCTGTAAACCGAGGTTAACCAAGGTATTTTTCATGGACACTTTTTGGTTGCCCAAAGGGATTTAAAATTTGTTATCATTTTCAACAAATGTACCTCACCGAAATTATGATTTTTGTCGAATAAAACGTGACTATTTATTAAAATAACTTGCATTTATTCATGCTTTGGATTTTTGACGTACGACGGCCTGCTTGAATGAGCCAAATTTTAGCGCTGACTCTGGCAAGTTACCGGCCCCTTTCGCTCGTCCCTTTGGGTAGTAGGTAAAAAGAGAGGGATGTCAGTGAAGGGCAATCAGTGCTGAAGCGTTTTGGAACTCGTTCAGCAGAGCATCTTTTATTATCTTGGGAAAAAAAGGATAATAACATTGGCGCCCAACTGAAAATAGATTTGCTGTAGTTACGGTCTTGTTTGGAGGGTGATTTCACACGTGTGTGCTTAAGGGATGTTTTCACGAAGCTGTCTTTAAACTACATTGGAAGTTATAGGTACGGTAGGTATTTTAATATATTGTATTGGTGGTGACAAAGGTAAATATTGGCGGGTTAACTGAAACCTATATATGCGTGTGTACATACAGGGTGTTTAAAAAGGACCGAGATTGTTGTTTTTTTTTGATTCTCGGACTTTTCTGGCTTTAGTATTGGTAGTTATATAATCTTTGGGGAAGTTGTTTGAAAAAAAAATTATTATTATTTTTTTTTTTTTGAAGTGAGGGGAGGATTTTTGAAGTTTTTGTGAGTTGTTTACTGCTTTATTGCTAACATGAATGTAGATAAACTTAGGTCAGACGAACTGGTATTCGAACTTTATGTTAGGAGTCTTTCTTATGCAAATTTAAATAGGGATGATTTAAGGAAGAAAGTTAGGGATGCCCTAAGGGAAGAAAAACAAGGCATCGAATATGAGTTACCTCGTTTGGACCCCTACAGGGAATTATCGATATGCCGAGTAAAATTAGATGAACTGGAGTCGAGGTTAATAAACTTTGATTTTAAAAATGTCAAAAATGAGCAGGAAAAAATTAACAGTAGACTAATTCACATCTATGGAAGGTTGTCCAGATTATGTGACTGTACAGAAGAACAAGAACGAGGCAAATTTGAACTTTGTAGTAAATGCGACAAATTAAGGGAAATATTGGATAAGGTTTTGTGTGGTTCTTTGGATCCTAGAGTAGCTTTGGTACCCAGTTATCAAAGACCTCCAGTAGGACATGAGACACAAAATACCAGTATTCTGGATAATGCAGTCCCGGCCAATCAACAGTCTCAGATTTTGACACCTAGCCAGGTTCCTCAATTGATTATAAGTCCGCAGTTGGAGACAGTTCTGTCGGCTAGCCGTAATCTAAATAGCATGGGGAATACTGCAGCACCGTTAAGGCCCGTCTGCACAGTTGCGGTAAGTAGTCAATCGTGTTCACAGAGTTTGACGTTTACTACTACGATGGCGCATAGTCAAACTACCCCTGCGGCCATGACAAGACCTTCCAATTCCATAAGTGCGATCATTACTCAGTTTGATCCGCTGACGCGTCAGTTCCCGGCAAACCCAAGTACTTCAAGCACGTCTCATCCACCCGAAGCACAAAGGAGAAGTAGTTGTTCGGTAGGACACTTAGTAAACCAAAGGATTCAACAATTCGAAAATAGGATAAACAGTGAACCTACTCGGTCAAGACCAAGATATAGTGAATCGTCAGAATCAGATTCAGATGCTGTCCTTACCGAAGATATACCTTTACCTGGAAGACAAGATTTACATACTCCACCAAGGAGAGATATATTTGCGGATGCTTCAACAAGGCGTAGATCAATACCTCCCCAAGATAGTGCAACTTGAATCTAGGTCGAGGAGGCCTAGTGATGTTGACCCTCGACAACTTAATTTTTCTTCAGCGCCCGCAAACACCGAACATTTTACTGGACATCCTCCGGTGGTATCTACGAGTTCAAGCACATTTGTTCAAGACGCACCTATGTATGTTGGTAGAGACAGGGCCAGTTGTTCTCAACCCCAGGCGCCACAACTCATTCCTTCCACTTCAGGCATCTCCACCAATTTGAACGACCAAACAGTAACTTTAACTTTAACAGACTTGGCTACTCTTTTAAGGAATAACAACATGTCTTCTCAACCGCCACCTAGCCAAAACGTCGATCAAAACTTCTCAGGTAATCCTTTTGATACTTACCAGCAGGGAAATAGAAACTGGGACATAAGTCGCATTAAATCAACCTATGATGGCAAGTCGAGCGTAACTAATTTCTTACAGAGGGCAGAGGAGATTCGGCAATCTCGGAATATGCCAAAGTCGGTTTTGCTAAGTGCGGCTCCCGAAATCTTAACTGGTGAAGCTTTGTACTTTTGGCGTAGAAATTATTTCAAAACTTGGGATGATTTAGCTCAAGGGTTAAAGAATAGGTTTCTTCCTTACGATTTTGAATCGGATTTATGGCAGGAAATTCGCAGTAGAACTCAAGGTCCAAAAGAGAAGGTAGCTACGTTTGTTGACGCTATGGAAAATTTATTTAACATGCTAGCAAAGAAGCCTGAGCCAGAAGAAAGACTGACCATAATACGACGTAATTTATTGCCATATATACAAACGCAACTAGCGTTGCAACCTATCTTTGCCGTAGATCATCTGGTACATTTGGCCCGGAAAGTTGAAGAAACGCTAGTGCGATCTCAAAACTATCAACCCCCACCGACCAACTATCGTTCATTACTGGAACCAGGATTAGCCTATCACAGACCCTCCACCGTTGCTTCTATTGACGTACCTGAGTTGTATCCTACGCATACCACCACCGTTAATAGCCAACACCCTAGCTCTTATGGTTCGACTAATCAAGCTCCTTTAGTTGCCGCGGTAGGAATCTCCACCACTAAACCTTTGTGTTGGAATTGCAAATCTTCCGAACCTAAATTTAGAGCTTGTAATAAGCCTAAAGCAAGTTTTGTTTTAAGTGTGGCCTTGAGGGTAGAACTTCCAATGATTGCCCTAAATGCCTACAAAAAAACGCGCAGAGGGAAACGCAATGAGCCATGCGGATTCCTTGCCTACCCCTTCCTCACTGGATCAAATTTCTTTCGACACCAAACTGGATTTCAGACCTGTCCTGGATTTTGTACTTGCGCATGCGCGTAATGATCAAAGACCCTATCTTCAGGTCCAGATATATGGACAAGAGTTTTTGGCCTTGTTGGATTCCGGGGCAAGTAGTGTTTTCCTGGGTGGACCAGGATGGGAAATTTTAAAACCCTACTGTGCCTTAAGCAAAAACGGCCCAACAAGTTGTACATTGGCTAATGGACGGTCTGAAGCTTGCTTGGGTACGGTACCGTTGCCGATTCAATTGCGGAATAGTACTAAAGTTTTTTCAGTTTTGGTTATACCTTCCTTACCTCACACACTAATTCTTGGTACTGATTTTTGGATTAAAATGCAGATTGTTCCAGATTTGTTTGCCGGGGAGTGGAGCTTTCGCAAAGAGGAGTCTTTAGCGCCCACCTGTAACGCTATACAAGCTTACGATATGCTTACAGCAGATCAGAGAAAGAAATTAGATAATTTGATTCAAGACACTTTCTCGAAAATTGGAAAAACGCTTGGATGTACCACCCTTGTACAACACGAAATACGATTAAAACCGAATGTTTCTCCTGTTAAACAGAGATACTATCCGGTCTCTCCTGCGGTCCAAAAATACGTAAATGCGGAACTGGACGAAATGCTGAAAAACGACATCGTGGAGCCGTCAAGATCTTCATGGGCATCGCCTATTGTACTCATTAAAAAGCAAACAAGTCAGGGGGAACCACCCAAGTATCGCTTTTGTGTTGATTTTAGGGTTTTGAACCAGCATAGTGAGCCAGACGCTTATCCAATCCCATTTATAGAGTCGACTCTAACAAAGCTTAGAAATGCCCATTATTTGACAAGCTTGGACATCAAATCCGCCTATTGGCAGATATCAGTTGCGGAAAGTTCCAGACCTTTAACTGCATTCACTGTACCTAACCGCGGCCTTTTTCAATTTAAAAGGATGCCTTTTGGCCTCCATTCAGCTCCGGCTACGTGGCAACGCCTTATTGATCAACTTCTTAATGACCTTGAGCCCTTCGTTTTTGTCTATTTAGATGACATCATAATTGTCACTAGCAGTTTTGAGGAACATTATAGGGTTCTTGGGATCGTTATGGAACGATTGACTGAGGCAGGGTTGACACTTAGCCGTGAGAAGTGCCATTTTTGCAAACCGGAATTAAAATATCTCGGTTACATCGTGAATGCTAAAGGACTTATGGTGGATCCCGCAAAGATCGAAGCGTTAGTACGAATTCCCACTCCTAAGTCTGTCAAAGATGTTCGTCGGATACTAGGTGTCGCTAGCTGGTACCGCAGGTTTGTCAAAGATTTTTCATCTACCGTTACGCCTTTGACTTCTCTTCTTCGGAAAAATCGTTCTTTTGTTTGGGATCAATACTGTGACCAAGCCTTTAACACAATCAAGGAGTCTCTAATATCAGCCCCAATATTGACCTGTCCGGATTTTGAAAAGCCGTTTTGTGTCCAGACCGATGCGTCTGATTTTGGCCTTGGAGCCGTTTTGACCCAAACGGATAGTGAAGGACAGGTCAAGGTTGTTTGCTATCTTAGCAGATCCTTGACTAAGGCTGAGCAGCGTTATAGTAGTTATAGGCAGTCATCTGGGCCATAGAAAAATTAAGACCGTACTTGGAAGCAGCAAAGTTTAGTGTTATCAGTGACCATTTTGCTCTAAAATGGTTGTGGTCTATTAAAGACCCTGTCAATCGTATTGCAAGATGGGTTGTGCGTTTATAACAATACGATTTTGAGGTCATCCATCGAAAAGGAAGAGACCATGTGACCCCTGATCTTTTGTCCAGATCAGTGCCCGTTCTGGATGCGGTGGATTTTCCCATTTCTAAGGACGATAAAAACTCCGACGAACATGAGGTTATGAATAAACCTTATCAAGGTATCGAAAAATGCTTAAGGTTGTTGAAGAATCCCCGCAGCTATATCCATTATGGCGTATTCATGAAGGATGTTTATTTAAGCATGTTGTTGTGCCGTTTCCCGAACTAAGTGACCCTTCCGATGAGTGGAGATTAGTGGTCCCTCGTGAGGAACGTAGAAACATCATTCATGAAAATCATGATCCACCGACTTGTGGTCATTTGGGAATAACAAAAACGACTGCTAGAATTTCAGCCAAGTACTACTGGCCGAAACTTAAGTATAACGTTGCTGAATATGTACGTCGTTGCTCTGTGTGCTTGGAGACAAAACCAGACGGAAAAGGAAGATCTGGTCTAATGCTTAGTAAAACTCCCACTGCTTCCAGACCTTGGGAATTGATAAGCATAGATTTAGTTTCGTTACCTGGGTCTAGTTCCGGCTACGAGTATGTGTTATCAGTATGTGACTGTTTTAGCAAATTTGTGCTATTTTTTCCTTTAAGAAAAGCGACCGCGGCTGGTGTTGTTAGGCATTTGGAAGATCAAGTCTTTATGGTATTCGGTGTTCCTAACCGAATAATTGCGGACAACGGAATGCAATTTAGAAGTAAATTAATGCAAGCTTTGTTAGACGAGTACCAGATAAAAATTCATTATACGGCAAATTACCACCCGCAGGCCAATCCAGTGGAAAGAGTTCACCGAGTATTACGATCGACTCTAACTGCCTACACGAGAGACAATCAGAAGACTTGGGAAAAGTACCTTCCGAAAGTAGCTGCTGCTATGCGTTCATAGGTACATGATTCTAAATTATCCGAGGCCTACGAAAAGAGCAAAAAGGTCTACGATTTGCGAAAACGGAGTGAGAAGTTTGTCGTGGGGCAGAAAGTCTGGAAAAGGAATTTTATACATTCCGATGCCAGCAAAAACTTTATGGCCAAGTTAGCCCCTCAATTTGTAGGTCCATTTCAAATTAAACGCGTGTTATCTTCTTGGTCGTACGAGTTAGCAGACAACACTGGTAAAGTACGGGGAGTATGGCATGCCAAGGACTTGAAAGCACATCCTACTGATACTTCTGGCCAAGATTAACTCAACTGTGACCTTTGTATATTTGGTTGTGACTAAAGCATTTAGGTTTTAACCAAGTTTAGATATAGGTTTAGGATTTAGTTTTCTGGTTTTTACCCCTTTTTGATTTTTTTTTAAATCTTTTAATTGAGTCTAAGGATTACTGGTATAGTAGGACTTATGAGAATACTGGAACGTGAAGTTCGATTTAAAATATCCTTACTCTACTTTGCTGCGTGTAAAGAAAAAAATTAAGCGGGTTGGCCTGGTTTTTTTTTTGTTATAGATGGTATAGATATTAAGTTATTTGTTCTTTCAAATTGGAATAAGTACTATTTTTTTTTGTTAGAAGAAAATTTCGGTCGAAATTTTCTTTCGTAAGTAAGGGGGGCGTTTGTAACGGGTTTATTTGCTGAAACATCTTTCCTTTGGAATTTACCTTGCATAAATCTCTGGTGTGTGATGTTCTAACTGTATTGTGACATTACTGAAGGCACTCTTAACATCTCTTACTTAATTTGTGTCATGATTGATTATAAAATATTTTTGCTACTATAAGTAATTTATCAAAAACTACCTTTATCACAGGTTCCCGAGGTCAGGAAAATTTGTCCTCTTAAAACTTTAACGTTTGAGTTTAGAAAAATAACTAAATAAATAAAGAACCTCTAGCCTTAAGAAAATCTCTTTTTTTGTCAAGGAAAAACTCAGGAAACACTTATCCTTTTCATTATCTTTTCCTATTTATTTGTAAACAAATAACCTCAAATGTCATAAGTGTCACTAAAATCTAGGGATTTTTGAAATATTTTTGGTTATAAAACCATGTGGAAATTTCTTTCTTTTTTGTGGCTGTCACAGAGGAAGAATTGTAGCTGTGAAATAGCTGATCTTTAGATGCACATTTATGCAAAATTATCAGAGCTAGAGCTTGTTAGATGCTTGATAAGCTAGCTTTTGACTGTAAAGGTCGATTTGAACAATTTTGCTAATAAATATTTTGTGCCGTCACTGGGTTAAATGCCAAACAAATTTCTACAAGGCCTCACACCATCAAGTAAGTTTTTTCTTATTATTTTATTTCTAAACTCTTACAAATAAATTAACAAGAGATATCAAGCCTAAATTAATGCCTAAAAATACCTGATTTTAACGCTGATTCTCCTTTATTTACAGGCCTGTTTTCACTGCTTTTATTCATTGCCTTTCACCCGTCATAAGCTGTAATTCAGGAAGTCAAGCAGCCCTAAGTTTACTGCCAGATCTACGGGTACCTTTGTAACCAGCCTTCTCACACCCTTGCACTGGATAGTCGATAAGTATAAACTAACCAAGAAAATTCAGACATAACTATAAGGTAGCTGTACTTGATGTAACTCGCATACTGTTTTTTTCTATGTAAACCAACACCCTGCCTGTCATTAGATGAACTCCTAAAGTTAAGTTGAATTGCTGGGAAAGTCTAGAGACACTGTTAGTGGC
The DNA here is from genome assembly GCA_963921995.1 of Oxystoma pomonae. Lineage (NCBI taxonomy): Eukaryota > Metazoa > Arthropoda > Insecta > Coleoptera > Brentidae > Oxystoma > Oxystoma pomonae. The sequence continues at coordinate 58,064,650 of OY998168.1, forward strand.
GTTTGAAATATGCATAACTTAACCCCCAAATTTGTTCAATTGTGGTATAACTTTCCAAGAGTGAAATCACTTTAAGATCAAGCACCTTACGGTATCGGTACTTTAACTAGCGGCTTTCGGTCGATATATATGCTCCTTTGAATAATAAAACCGGGGATCAAAAGGTTATAAACTTCACTTAGAACACACTCTGTAAACCGAGGTTAACCAAGGTATTTTTCATGGGCACTTTTGGGTTGCCCAAAGGGAACTAAAATTTGTTATCATTTTCAACAAATGTACCTCACCGAAATTATGATTTTTGTCGAATAAAACGTGACTATTTATTAAAATAACTTGCATTTATTCATGCTTTGGATTTTTGACGTACGACGGCCTGCTTGAATGAGCCAAATTTTAGCGCTGACTCTGGCAAGTTACCGGCACCTTTCGCTCGTCCCTTTGGGTAGTAGGTAAAAAGAGAGGGATGTCGGTGAAGGGCAATCAGTGCTGAAGCGTTTTGGAACTCGTTCAGCAGAGCATCTTTTATTATCTTGGGAAAAAAAAGGATAATAACATACCCTTGCTAGGTGGGTGAACCATAGTTGTTTGAAAAAGTGTATTATCTTACTCGAAGGGGAAAGACAATGGACACAAAGCTCATGGACGTACCGAGTATCCACCTCCACGCGGTACCCACTGGGAGGGCTGGGATGTCAATGACATCACAGCCCTGCGAAGAGATACAGGTTTACAAACACTACACTAACACACACACGACACTCACCCCCACGGGGAGATACACAACACAACATCGGAAGGTTGGAGAGGGGGCATCTCCGCTTCCCCCACCAGCAACGCCCCGGACATGTAGGTCCACAGTCGGGTCTGGTAGTAGCAGAAAAACTAGAAGTGGCACAGCTAGGCCACCAGGAAGTATAGGGCCCACCCTTGTCTAACCAACGTAGGGGGCTGCCCCGGACACCCGGTGAAAATCTCCAAACGACGCAGAAGTGCAGCTGGTAACTGGTACGGGGGCGCTGCGCGTTTAAGGGGGGATCTCAACTACGGCAGCCGACGACCGAGTGACTGGAACCGGCGAGGCTCGGGGGGAGGCTGCGATATCGCGTCAGAAGACCCATGGAGCTACACCCAACAATTACCAATTACTTACTTTCACACACTCCTAAACCCACAAAGTTTCTTTTTTTCTATGTTTCAGAAACAAGTTAAAATGGAGAAGCAAGTGCCAAAAAAAGAGGAGAGTGAGGGAACCCCCAAACCCATAGAGGTGGAACCCGTGGAGGAGGGTGACAAGGAGTCATCGGGTGTCGATGAAGACACTCTCCTGCTGTCAGACGGAGGAATGGACGCCCTACCTGAACCGAAAGGGGATGGAAGGCCGACCACCCACCGCGTGAAGTCCAAAAGGCCACCACAGAGGAGGTGGTCCAGAGGACGTCGAAGCAGGAGAAAAGTCGGAGGCACAGACAGAGGCAGGCCGAAAAACGCCGTCAGTTAATTGCCCTAGGAAGGATGCAGATCGCTGTTGGGGGGGGGGGGAACCGGAGACAAGGGAAACCTTGACTCCCACTCCTCGGGGAGTGAAGCTGCACCTGGGAAGAAGGCTGACCCACCGTCCAGTACGGGCGGCCAAAGCAAGCCGCCAAGTGGTACCCCCGCAAGGGGGAACCCGAAAGCGGCGAGCCGAGGCCAAACGTCTAGGCGCGGGACAGATTCATCCCGGGGGGCACCTCAGCTCACGGCCCACCAAGGCGACAAAACGAAAAGGCGGCCAGGGAACTGGCCAAAAAAGTAGCAATGGCCAACCTGCCGACAGGGCCAAAAGGAGTGTCGGACAGCACCAGCCGGGGGACCCAAGCAGGGATATCTGGGTTGCAGTCCGCCACCCCAAAGCGCCCCCGATCTGAGCAGCAGACGCCGCCTGAAAGACTGGGCAAAAAGTCAAGAAGGGACGTAGCCTTGAAAGGCAAGGGAGACAAGAAAAACAGGTCGCGACCTGGGTTCCCAACAACCGAGCACAGAGGCTGCGCCCCGGAAGACACCCCGTAAGAAGGCGATGAAGGTTGTATTCAGGTCGGACAGAGTCGGAGGCACCATTACGGAGGATGAAGCCAAAGAAGTGCGCGGCCAACTTCTGGAAGCGATGCTCAGGACCATGCGAAGACCCCCCCCCCCAGGACCCGAGCTACGCTTCCTGAACTCAGGCCTAGTAGAGCCAGGATGGCTACTGGTAACGGTGGACGACTCCGAGGAGAACAGAGAGTGGCTCCTTGGTCAGGTGGCGACGGTCGGAGACGTTACCTTCAGTGCCATCAGGGCAGACGAGGCGACCTGGCCAGAACGAATCTCGTTCTGGCTAAGAACCCAGGAGGAGGTAGACGAGGCCAGGCTAAGGGAGTTCCTGGGTCTCCAGAACCGCGCGCTCGACATTTCGCACTGGCGGCTTCTGGGGACCGTAGGGGGCCCCTGCGCTTGGCGTCTACCCTGAATGGTAGGAGCGGATACCATCAGGTACCTGGATGGCGTCAACTGGAGTATGAGTTCGTCACCCTCGCCGTGTCGGGTGACAGAACCCATAGCGCCGCTACTCGACGTCCTTCCCGGGGGTCTGGTGGCGACCCCTCCGCCAAAAGGCAGAAGTAGGAGGTTCCCCCACTCTCCACGATGCACACGGCAACGGGAAAACTGCGGGTGAGTCAAATCAATCTGCATAAAAGTCTGGGCCCTGCGGGGGAACTCCCTAGGACCCTGACTGGCACTAGTGCCAGGCAGGTTGTTTTGATACAGGAAACTTATATTTTAACAGGGACCACAAGAGTAGGAGCATTAGGAAGCACCGGCCTAAACATCACGGTCAGCACAAGAGAGGCAGCACCAAGAAGCTGCATACTGACATCAAAGGACCTGAACGTTGTGGAGCTTCCACAACTAGGAACCCGAGACGTCACAGCAGCTATCCTGGAATTAAAGGTAAGAGATAGGACCATAAAGATGGTTATATGTAGCGCGTACCTTCCGTACGACAGCGTAGATCCTCCTCCTTTAGAGGAATTAGCGCGGGTCATCTCATTCGCGGAGAGTAAAAGACTTCCAGTAATCGTGGAGTGCGACACCAACTCACATCACGTAGCGTGGGGTAGTAGCGATGTGAATAAGCGTGGGGAGGCTCTTTTTGAGTTTCTGACCACCACGGAACTGGAAATAGTGAATAAAGGGTGCGAACCAAGGTTTGTCGATAAGACCCGACAGGAAGTTATCGACATAACACTGGTCTCGCGGAGTATATACCAAGACGTTGTCAACTGAGGAGTAACTGAGAAGATTATTACGTCCGATCATCGCATGATCAGGTACGAGATAGACACCGACGAGAAAATCCAGTAACAAAAAAGGAACCCGCGTAATACGGACTGGAGACACTTCTTAGCGACCCTAAACCTGAATAAGGGTATTCTAGAAATGAACATCGACAACTGTGAGGACTTTGAAGAGGCAGTCGACAGGCTTAAAACTGTCATAACAACAAGTTTCGAAGAGGCGTGCCCCCTAAAAACCCAGTCGACCCGACGAGTGCCATGGTGGAGCAGCAAGCTACACATGCTTCGCAGCAAAACCAAAAAGGCACTAAACAAGGCGATGAGGGATGGGGAGAATGAAGAAACTGCAAAAGAGACAGTTGGAGGAAATACTGCGGAGAGATTAATTCCCTTTCAGAGACCTCCAGACTTCTTAAAATCCTAAGCAGCGAGAATAAACAGACTTTAACATCATTAAAAAGGCCAGACGGGAGCTGGATCGCCTCATGCGAGGAGTCAATACGACACCTGCTCGAGGTTCACTTCCCGGGAGAGGGCGGCGAACGGGAGGCGCAGAGGACCGCCGGACCCCGGGAGGGGCAAGACCCTGACTGGAGACTGGCGGACCGAGTGGTCTCGGATGCTACCATCTCCTGGGCAATCAACGAGTTCAGTCCCTACAAGTCCTCGGGCCTAACGGCATATTCCCGGCACTCCTGCAAAAAGGCCAAGAGATACTCCTACCTTTTGTAAAGAGAATCTTTAGGGCCAGCATAGCAATGGGATATGTACCGACAGAGTGGAAAAAAGCCACCGTTGTCTTTATTCCGAAAGCCGGAAAGAAAGACTATACGGCGGCCAAATCCTTCAGACTCATTAGTCTAACATCCTTTTTGATGAAGGCATTGGAAAGAATGGTGGACAGACACCTACTAGGGGGAGTCCTAACCAACCAACCTTTCCACAGAAACCAACATGCATACGTGGAGGGAAGGTCTACCGACACGGCCCTACACGCAGTAGTGCATAAGGTAGAAAAAGCCCTTCAATTCAAACAGTACGCCCTGGCAGTATTCTTTGATGTCGAAGGAGCTTTCGACAAGGCGAAAGTGCAGGTAATAACAACAGCCCTGCAGAGAAGGGGAGCCGAGTCTCTTATCTCCGAATGGGTAAAATCTGTACTAACAGGGAGAAAGATCCAGGCTAATCTAGGGGAGTCCAGGGTCAACATAGAGGCAACGGGAGGCTGCCCACAAGGCAGCTGCTTATCCCCACACCTGTGGTGTCTGATCATGGATACTCTCCTACAACGCCTAACAGAGGAAGGATTCGACGCCCACGCATACACCGACGACGGTGTCGTGGAGGTGGTAGGCCACCACCTAAACACCGTCTGTAACAGAATGCAAAGGGCGGTACGAATCATAGAAGACTGGTGTCAACAAAACGGTCTGTCTGTCAATCCAGGAAAGACAGAGATAATCCTGTTCACTAGAAAGAGGAAAATGGAGAGATTCAGAGCACCCAAGATGTACGGGAGACCCCTGACTTTGGTATCAGAACTGAGCCCCAGAAACCTCCAATGGATGTACACGGCAGTACTAAGACCAAGGATCCAGTACGGATCCATAGTCTGGTGGCCAGCAGTGAAGAAGGTCACTACTACCCTCAAGCTTAGGAGCCTACAGGGAACCATATGCAGAGGGATAACCGGCGCTATGAGGACGGCACCTATACAGGCACTCGAAACCATTCTGGGACTGCCGCCGCTTCCGATCTGGATCAGAAAAGAAGCGATGGCGACCCACCTCCGGCTGAGAGATACAGGTCAATGGAGAGGAAGAGAGGAAGCTGCGGGGCATCTTAGGATTGCCCAAATCGCGGAGAGAGAAATCCCTATGGCAGCGATTAAAACACAAAGACCAAAAAACCCCTGGAAATTCAACAAGAGGTACAAAGTAGTCATCCCAGACAAGGAACAATGGCAGAGTGAAAACCTCCGCGAACAGTTCGAGGAGAACGCCGTGATTTGCTACACCGACGGGTCGAAACTGTCGGAGAGGCAAACCACAAGATCGGGGGTTTATGTGGAAGACCAGGAGGTTCGAAAGAGCTACCCGCTCGGAGAGCAAGCCACAGTCTTTCAGACAGAGGTGTATGCCATAATAATGGCTGCAAGCATGGAAGAAATAAAGAACGGTAGGGAGTAGCGTATTTATATATGCTCCGACAGCCAATCAGCCCTAAAGGCACTAAGGGCACCCACGATCACCAGCACCCTGGTGGAGGAATGTGCGGATGCACTGGAATCCTTAGGAGAGGGCAAACAAGTGACACTTATGTGGGTACCGGGAACGAGATGGCCGACGAGCTCGCCAGGATCGGGGCAAGCACCCAGTATGCAGGGCCGGAACCACTCCTAGGAACAACCAAGAGGCAATTGCAAAGTCGACTCAATAAATGAGCCAACGATGCCATGACGACCGCTTGGAGAGCAGGAACAGGATGCAGACAGACCAAGGACTTCGTGAAGGGCCCGGATGTAGCCAGACAAAAATGGCTTCTGGGGAGATCGCGAAGGGACGCTGGTCTGCTGACAGGTATCATAACAGGTCACAACCGACTAAGGAAGCACATGACCCGGATCGCGGTGGAGAATGACTCGACCTGCCGGGCCTGCGAGGCATTCAGAGGACGAGATATCAGGTATTCGGTTTCCCGACCCTGGATGAGAAGGACCTGCACACGCTCAAATGGGACAAAATACTGGACTTTGCAAAAAGAACAGTGAGACCAAATGAGCAAACTGCCAGACCAGTGGGGCAGGCGGTGGATTGGGCCCAGGGAGGCCTACTTGCCAGGCTTCGCGACCCCCCTCCTCTACTACTACTACTACCCTTGCTAATTTTTTAAATTATGGTTCTTGTAATGTGTGTTAAATACCGTCTCTGTACCATTGGTGGTCTATTTTAGAGCGGTCTGTTCAGTTTAATTATTTAAGAGGTATGATATGCCTTGTGTTTACACTGTCCACATTTAATGCTTTAAGCTATTAGGAATGTGGTTTTTTTCTAAAGCGTTTGTTTGTCACTTATCTAAGGTCGCTCCTTGGGGAGCCATTGTCACTCTTGGGTACCCATATCATCCGTGGGGGTCCACGTCACTGGTCTATTGCTGCAGAGCCTCTGGAGGCTACTAGTCGCTGTTTCAGGGCTTAAGGAATAGGCCGGCACTACCCAAGATGTTAATTTCATCTCCAACACTTTAAGTTTTTGTGTAGTGGTAAATTGGAAAAAAATACTACAAAAAGCTGGTTTTCCAATTTTACATGGTATTTTCAAGGTCAATCAAGGTCATGCATTAACTAAACTTTTTTTAAGTGTGTAAGTGGAGATAAGTCAAGAAGAATTAATGGCCACCTTGGCATTTTTGCTTTTTTAAGAAATTGGATAAAATAAATTGTGGTTATAGGTAGCCATTTTGATATATCAGCCGCCATATTGAAACGCGTCATAGCTGAACAAAATTTTTTTAAACCAAGTTGTTGGTTTTGACCTTCTTATTCTTGTTACCAAATTTGGTTCTCTTGGCTTTAATAATTGATGAATAGCGCCCTTTAATATGTTATTTTTGCAATTTGTTAATTTTGCTGGGGTATTTTTCAAGGTCATGAACCTTCAAACTGCATTAAACTCTAAGGATCCATGCCTAATAGTTTGAGGTACATTTAAACTTGGTCTGACAAAACGTCGAATTATTAAGATTTTTTGAAGAGAAGATGGCAAAAATCTTGTTTTTTGCCATTTTGAGGTCATTTAAGATTGGATGACCTTGAAAGTGAATTTTTTGGAATCCTCGTCCTCGAAGCATATGGAATCCATCCATCCATCTTGAAGGATGTCATCATACCCTTCTACACGGATGCGAACAAAACACCCGGCAACACTTGATTGTGTGACTAAAGAGCTATCAATCCCACATAGTCACAAAATTCCTTCTTTAAAAATACCACGGGATAGAAATTATCGACATATGCCCCTACACTATGAGGATAAAAGGGGTGAAAAACGCTTCACTTAGAAAAATTACCTTTGACGATTATTTGACATGCCTTTTTGAATAAAAAACTACACATGTCTCCCAACCTTTAATAAAATCCAGTAAACACGAAATGTACACCGTCAAGCAGAAAAAAATCGCGTTAAGTCCTTTTGACGATAAACGTCAGCTTTTGCCCCACAGCACACACACACAGCCTTGGGGAATCAATATTTAGATACTTCATGAAGTTCGTATCATTCTACATACTTCGTTCATCTTGAAAGGTTATGCAAGACACTTAAAACCACACATATTCAGAACTTTGGATTTTAAATAACCAAGGTGAGTACATAATTATTATCTAATATAGGAAAAATAAATTTTAAATAAAAAAACGTGCACAACTGTGCAATTGAAATATATATGTTTTTTTTTGTTTCACTATTTGACCACGGAGGGAAAAAAATTACAACAAAATTCACCATCACCTTCAACTTCAACATATCAAGAAAAAAGAAATTATGGTGAGCAAAGAGAATCAGAAAAGCCATCAACTTCAAAATATATGGGAGAAAAAAGAAGTTATGGGAAACAAGGACAAACAGAAAAACGATTGAGGACTGGTTTAAAACATCAAAGTGTTAAGGAAAATGTATGTGTATATGGTAAAAAAGAGGAATTTTTTTGTCATAACTATATGAATTTTGTTAATGTTGGTTCCAGATTTTGTCCCGTTTGAAATAAAATGTTTGGTTTTTGTCAACAGTCAGTTGAACATCATAAAAATTTAACAGAAATGTGTGAGGCCAAATCTGAATATAAAAAATTATTTTATTTTGAGGACATGCCCTTAACATAATTTATTAATCAATAAATATTTTTTTTCTAAAAATAAATTTCTGTTTATTTTTTAGATCCAAAAACACTGCGTTTTTTGTCGTAGAAAAGTAAACCACAGCTTAAGAATGTGCAAGTTCTGCTTATTGGAGTTTGCAATCAAACACGTTGAAACGAGAAGGCAGATTTCTAAAAAATTATGGTTATAAAATGGTATTTCAATAAATCATGAGATCTACCAATTATTTGTTTTATTGCATCATTATTTTTGTCTTGGATATATAAAATATTATCATGCTAAATGTATGAAAAACAAGTTCATAGGTTATCCGCCTTTATTCTAAATCAGTATCATTAGTAAGCTTTACGTAAACATGTTATTTCAAAATTCTTGATAAACAGGGTCGTGGTTTATCTTGAGTATACTTTACTTTGCCTGCATAAAAGCTTCTAATTTGATCAGTTTAAATTTTTCTAATAATAATATTATTTATTAATAATAAATAGCATTGGAACATAGAAATCATAGAAATCTAACAAAAAACACCCATCGTTAACATACCAGTCTTCGTTTATGTATCCGTCAATCATTGAAAACTCACAATGATGGTCGGGGACTAGACGGTTGTACGTAAATGATCAGTTTAGATTTATCTAATAATAATATTATGTACCGTAAAAAAATAAACGACTATAGCCTTTTAACTCGAGCTGCGCAGCGGGGTTACACATAATTGAAACTTTTTTGCTATGTGTTAAAAAGTGCAAACACTTAAAATTAAATTAAAACACTTAAAATACGGAAGAACAGAAAAGTCAAGTGTGGCCGAGCATGCTTTTGAAAACAATCATAGATTCACATTAGATAACCTAAAACTTCTAAAAAGTGTACCAAACAAAAGACTTTTGAATGCATATGAAAGTATGGAAATCATTAAATCCAGAAATAGTTTAAATAAAGATAGAGGACCTATCCCGTTTAGTACACTTTATTCTTTGGTTGAGGGGAGGTAGGATTAAAAATCGTGATCAATCACAATTTATTAGTCTTATCTCCGCCCACTAAAGGATTGTATATAAGATAGAGCGTAGATTAATTTAGTTCATTGTTTATCGTCTCCTGATGATGCTAACGTTGTTAGCGAAACGCGCGTCGAGTGCAAAAAAGTGTAGTTTTGGTTTGTGGAAAACAATCATAATTTTGTTTTAACAATAACAATAACAATAACAATAACAATAACAATAACAATAACAATAACAATAACAATAACAATAACAATAACAATAACAATAACAATAACAATAACAATAACAATAACAATAACAATAACAATAACAATAACAATAACAATAACAATAACAATAACAATAACAATAACAATAACAATAACAATAACAATAACAATAACAATAACAATAACAATAACAATAACAATAACAATAACAATAACAATAACAATAACAATAACAATAACAATAACAATAACAATAACAATAACAATAACAATAACAATAACAATAACAATAACAATAACAATAACAATAACAATAACAATAACAATAACAATAACAATAACAATAACAATAACAATAACAATAACAATAACAATAACAATAACAATAACAATAACAATAACAATAATAATAACAATAACAATAATAATAAAACCTGCTCTACCTTGTCTTCTTCCGTATTTTTATTTCTGGCAGAAACTTTACGTTTTTTCGGGACTTTTATCCACTATATGATTGTTTTTCGTACTCTCCTCACCTGAGGAATGTTTATCTTCATCGGCAATTTCCCCTTCTTCTGCCTCTTCGGTTAGATTGTTCGAAACACAGTCAAAATTTCTTAGCTGGTCTACTGTATACAAATCTCCATTAACTTCAAGTTTAAGTCCTCGTATTTTTGCTGTTAGTGATTTTGTCTTTGCTATTTTCAAATGTTTTCTGAGTAATTTAAAGTCCTCTTAGTCTTCTGGGCAAAGATCATTTGCTATTGTGACTCTTGTGTTCTGTAGTTTTGATACATTTGTAAAGACTATTGTCTTTTTTAAAAATGAGACAAATTCAACGATGATATTTTGCGTATTACCAATTTTGTAGACATTATTGATATCATTCGTGACAAACGTGGTGCCTAGTAGGTTATTCAGGCTTTTGATGACGTTCGCATGAAGTTCCTGTTTGTCCGTGAGAGTCAATCCATACACCATAATGTTGTTTTTTCTTATTTTCCACTCTAGTTGAACATTTCGGCGTACCAACTGACAGACCTTTGTGTCAACCTCTTGATACTTTCAAGTGACATTTCTTATGGCATTACTTATTTTTGTTTCGATTTTTGTAGTTTGCTCTTCATTTGCCTTTATAAGCAGTTTGTACAGTGCACCTTCCGATGAGTTCAAATCTTTCAAGTCCTGCTCGCTCATTTCTCTCGATCGACAGACCTTCTATTTATTTTTATGTGAGTGTTCTATCAGTTAGCAAAAAATTTGCGCATACATGCATGTTTGTAGTCTATACAGGTTTTTATTATTTATATGCTTACATAATTGTCTCAGCTACATACCCTTTCGAAATCAGGTGTCTTGATCACTTCTGTTTCCACTACACTACAAATTATAAATTAATTGTACTTTTAACTCTTGTAATTCGCTATTTTTACGGAGCGTTTTAATACACGCGCTGTACCGGTGTACTAAACACGGTCTAGTCACGTGATCACATAACACTTCTGACGTCACTAAAGGGCACGTTATATTAGGGAGTTTAAGCCATTAGAGAGTTTCAACACAGACAGGCTGACAGGCATACGTTAACGTTAACGCTAAGTGTGGTAGAATCTGCACAGCTATACTACTTGCTATAGAGCGTGAAAAGAGTGCGTTTTATAAGTGCAATTTGAGCTAACAAACAGAAATACAAGATCTTTATGGAATACAGTTAATAAATATTCATAAGAAAAATAAATATAATCTTCATTCTGATTTTATTGATCCTGATCTCCTAAATGACATGTTTTTTTATTCTATTACTAAAGTAAATGCAAACAATAATTTAATGAACACCAGCGATCCCAATTTTAATTAAACTGCTTTTTCCTTTTCCTTGGTTGATAAGGATGTGATTAAAAAATATCTGCTTTCAATGAAAAGTAATACAGAAAGCGCAGACGGTATTACACTAAACATGCTAAAACTATGTTTACCATATTGTTTAAACCCATTAGTAAATATTACTCAATTTTTCATTGGAACAAGGTGTGGTTCCAAACTTATGGAAAATCGCTTTAATCCATCCTTTACCCTTAAAAACAAAATCCAGTAAGTAGTGACTTAAGGCCCATTAGTATCTTACCAACAACTTCTAAAATCCTAGAGAAAGTCGTTAATGAGCAACTAACTATAATTGTACAATTGCACTTTTACAAATGATATTGTTTCAGCTTTTGATAGGGGTGAAATGACAGAGTTTGTCCTGCTAGACATGACAAAAGCCTTTGATTCAATCAGTCATGAACTTCCTGTAGCCAAGTCTGTATACCTTAATTTTGACAACAATAGTCTCAATTGGGTAAATAGCTATCTGAGTTAACTTCACCAAATCATGCAACTAACAGTTTCTGGTTGAGGGAAGTAGGCTCTGGCGTTCCTCACGGTTTGATTTTGGATCCCTTATTTTTCTCAGTTCACACTTTTTATATCAATAATGTTGTAGACTACTGTTCACATGCATATTGTGACGATCCCCAAGGTTACTGTCATTTCTCTAAAAATAGCACCTGGGCTGTGAGAAGGTTGAATGAAGATCTGGCTATAATTACTAAATGGGCAAAGAATAATTATTTAGTAGTAAAACCGGAAAATACACAGGCTATTTTGTTTGGCAGAAACTTAAATATTAGCAATATTGATCAGGTTCAAGTAATGGATCATCAGGTAGAATGGGCTTGTGAGGTCAAGAGCCTGGGATTACTACTGGATTCAAATCTGAGTTTTACCGGGCATGTTAGTAAAATCTGTGAAAAACCATACTTTGCCTTAAAACAATTGTATGAGTTCAAGAAACTTATAACTTCAAAATAAAAATATTACTAACATATTCCTCAATTGGTGTTATCCCACTCTAATTATGCCGATGGTATTTATGTGCCATTTTTAATACAATGAATACAGAATACAAAAAATACAAAACAACTGTGTCAGATACATATTTAATGTGGATAGGAAGGAACAGTAACGCCGATAATTAGGGAAAATAATATGCTGAAAATAGCTGAAAGAAGGTTCTGCACTACTCTGTTGATGGGTTGGGTGATATAAATACAATGCTAACAAGAAATAACAATGCATTGCAAATTCTATTGCACAGAACAGAGATGTTTAAGTCTTCTTCCTCATATTTTAGTCGTCCGGCTTAGGTCACCAATTGTTCATTTTGTGTAGAAAGTATGAAATTTGGCACACTTATTCTTTAAACAATTATTTAAAATTTTGGTCGAGGAAATCGATGATCGGATGTATAGGAGCCAAGATGGCAGCGATTTTTTCAAAATGGACGTCTATTTTTTTAGAAAAATTGTAGGTTCGCCATCAAAACAAGATTATACTCGAATCCATATAATTCTATAGAGAAGAATTGAAAGCAAATGGTTACATTGACGTATGACCTTTATCGTCCTTGAAAAGTGAAATTTAATTTTTTAAAAATGCATTTTGAGATTTTTTTTTTGATAATTTTTCATAATTTAGTAAGCCGCGACAGGTCTTTTAATGCAATTTTATAATTTAGAAAAAAAATTACACTAATTGATTGTTTGCTTAAAGGGAGATTCGTTTAATTATACCAGGCCAGTCAAAGTAAGATTTTTAAAAAAAGCTACATTATCATCCGTATCTCTTTTAGTTTTTGAGGAAAAAATGTAAAATTTGGGACGATTATTACAATTGTCAAGGTCAAATGACATTCTAAAAAATTTTCGCATAGGTGGCCCCTATGGACGACGATTCTTTTAATAGCTTAGATGCATATTTCATAAAATAATTGATACACCTAAAAATTTGGCGTTTTTGGATGTCTCTACAAAAGTCTCACCAAAGCTAAACATAAAATTCTTAGGAATGCGATACTTGTTATAAATTTCTACTATTTGTGTCTTTGAATGATTCAGCATTAACTTATTAGCTTTGCACCATTCAGATATTTTATTAATTTTATTTATTTTATTAATTTATTTATTTGAGCATTGAGCATTTGGGTCAGAAACTACTACTGTTGCATCATCGCAATATAAGAATACTTCACAAATTTTTATATAATTTTGAAAATCACTGATAAAAGTTAAAAAGATAAACGGACCAAGTATGCTTCCTTACGGAGTTCCTAAATCTATGTCAAATTTATCCGAAGTCGCTTCTCCAATCCTAACTCAAAATATTCTAGGAGTAGAAAAAGATTTGTATTACCTAATACCTAGGGTATGCAACTTACTGGAAAAAAAATCTGCATCCACAGAATCGAAAGCGCGGGTCGGGTCAAACAACATCACTATAACTGTTTAATTTCTGTCCAGTTTGTCATAAATCATCTGCTTCAGATCTACCCCGCTACTTTCAGTTGACAAATCTCTTCTAAATCACATCACCTGTTCAAACAGCTTAGAAAAAATACTCAAAAGGGACACCGGTCTATAGTTTTCTACATTATTTTTTCGCTTTTTTTTATAAATGGGAACTACAATTGCTTCTTTCAAAGCATCAGGATAGATACCATCACTAACAGATCTGTTTGAATTCTTTTGAATTCTTTCTCATGACATAAGTAGCACAAGTCGGTGATGAAACTGCTCCGAAAATCATCAGGAAATCCGTCTCTTCTTTTTTCTCGCCAAAGAAAACGTTGAGAACGGCGATATTTCTCTCTCTAAACTAAACATTGAAGCTTATGTTGTTTGACTTGGCTGCCGCGTCAAAAACTAACCTAATCTTTCCGGGTTTATTTTGGTTTGTAGTGCCAAAATTTGCTTTTCTAGTGCAAATTTTCTGACGTATCTTTTCTCTAAATACCCACATATTATATGCTCCAGAAAACACTTGGTCCCTATCCATTTTTATTTCCATTGCTTTATGTTCTTATTTTTCCACAAATGATCAATTTCCCATCGCTTTTCTTCTACTCGTTGTATGGTTTGCTCTAATATCTGTAGCACTTTTTCATTATATTCTGAAAGAAAATCATCACTTGTCTTTATTATGTACATGAAGAATCACGTCAGTACTTCCTCTGTATTCTGACGTATTCCCATGACAAACCCATCCCAAATTACATCTAGATAAAATGGGAGAATTTTTTGGGCATTCAATGATCTCTCTAGTTACTATTAGATCTAGATGATCCTGCACAATAAGAATTTTCGGTTTGGCTCTGTCTAATGACATAATTTCTATAAAGGTATTTGGAAACCCACACTACAGAGTTAAAAGATTTCAACTGTCAAAGGGCGGAGCCAACGTCATGGTTCGCTGAACACATGCTAGTATATAAGATTAGGTAGTCTTAGTTTTTTGTTAGTATTCACCTGATGACGACTGCAGATGCATACGCTCCGAAACGTTGAGAAAAAGTAAAAATAAAGACCTAACCTAATGCATTGTGAGTCTGACTTTTTTTTTTAAATAGAATTTGTCCAGGTTATTTTAAGAATTCCTTTTGGTCCATTTGTCCATTTGCACCAATTTGGTTTGCTATTTTATCCAAAAGTGTTACTGTTGATCCCTCATCTTACAAAACATAAGTTTAACAGACTTCTTTTGGAGCTCTTAAAATAACTGAGGCACCTCTCAATAAAATACTGTTGCTCTGATTTACAACAGGATGACTGACACTTTCAGTTTGTGTTTCTGTGCGTTTCACTTGCTCATGCAATAAGGGGTGATGATAACGTTTGCAATCACTTACATTGCACGGTTTTTTATTTTTACAAATTCTAGCATTATTATTTAAACCAAGGCAACAATAACAAACTTTTAGCTTGTTTACCCACTCATTACGTTCCCCTGGCCCGATTTTTTCAAAAAACTTACATTGCTCCATTTTATGTTTGTTCATCTTGTAACATAAGCATCCATCCTTCGTCTTGGCATCCCTATTTGATTTTTCCTCACTCACCGTGTGAACGCTATGTTTTTCTTTACGTTGATTTTCTTAATTAGTGACAGTGTGACTCGTACTTTCGACAATCTTTTAAATCCAATCAGAAATTCTTAATTTAGCATGTCTTGTAAGAGCAATGGATTTATCAATTATTGATCTTTTTTTAAGGATGTTACCGTGACTACCAAGTTCTGAATAAAATAATTAGGAAAATCTTTACTATTTATGATCATGCCGGTCCCACCAATTTATATTATATATTCGCCCTTTTCATGTTTTTTAATTGTATCAATTTTTTCTCGAACTCTACTTGTTTTATTTGTAGGTCTATAACTCTACATACATTTTTGACTCTGTCATTAAGTGCTTTCTTATAATTTAATCCTCTATTTGGTTCTATATGTACGTTAGACCTAAGTGACTAACCTTAAGTATTTTGGAATCCATTCCATTCAGATAAAAAATTAAAAAGAATTTAGATAACCCACCTCATCTGTTGGAAAAAAAATCTGTCACCTGATATCACGCTGACGTTTGTGTTTTCCTCCATATTTTTCAGTTGATTTTTTATACTTTTGTCATGCGCCATCAACAAAAATAAACCGTTTGCTTATATGTATATTTAATATGTGTTTCCAACAATGACGAATAGAAAAGATTTTAAAAAAACTTAATTCTTGTCGAACGCAATCGTCAACGGCAGATATAAATAACCTGTTTACTTTTAATAACATTTTGTTAATTTCTTCCCCTATAACATCTAAAAATCGATTCATCAAACAGTCAGAAGGTTGACATGGCAACTCAGTATTTTTTATAATAAAGTACCTCCTTTGACAAACGGAAACCAATTGTTTGTATACAAAATTGATACAGTAACGAAGGAAAAAATTATCAGTCTTATCATAATTTCGACTGTGAAATAAATGTTACCTGTCCAATTTGAGTCTGCTCTTCGTCTGAAGTTCTTGATGTTTTTGGTACTTGTAAGATTTGTAACCAAGTTGGTGCGTACCACCATGCTCTGATTGACGTCATAATCTCCAAAATCACACATGTCTTATGAGGCTGTTAACACATGAGTGGAATAATCGAGATAATCGCGTTACAGATCACCATGAGTCACAAAAAAAATATAAGTTTATCTACTTTTTTTCCTTGGACGTCGACCTTGTGTTTTATTAAAGAACATTTGGTTGGAAATATCTCCTAAAATTTATATACGGAACATGAGCAGTGTGGGACCTTTACAATTTTCAAAGGTTACGTCAAAATTCGCGACTAAAATATATTTTTTTAAATACCTCACTTACCAGGACAAAGAATGGATATGGCTAGAGTCACTTTCTGGCTAAAGAAGGACACCTAACCCTCCACATTACAAGACAGGTAAGTTTTTTTTAATGGCCACGTTAGATTTAAAAAGGCTATGGCTAAAGTTGCGACAGTTTTACTGTTCGAAAGTTTGCCATTTATGTGATGTTTTAGCTGCGTTCGTTGGTTTCTCGTAAAAATGTCAATTGTTTCACACCACTTTCCCGCAAGCATTTTAGTTCGAAAAGCGTCACTTTCTCGCACTGAGGGTAACCTGACAAAAAAAAATTTCTGAACTTATATCTCACGCGAATTTTTATGTAACCTTTACCAAATATGCCCTATTAACTTCCAGAAGAAGAAATTTTGAAGAAAAGACAGAAAATATATTTTAACGGCAAGAGAGACAGAGAAGTCGCGTTAAACAGGCGTTAAATCAGATATGAATAGCGTATTCCATCAAAGCAATATGTGCTGCGCCATGATATGTGTCTCTTGTATTATTTAAAATATAAAGGGCAGAAATATCCGAATCGCAAAAAACACCACATTGATGGATAAAGTGTGGTAGAAAAGGCTGCGAAAGCAGAGATAACGCAATGTCACGTTGATTTTTAAAATTAGACAGTCTTTCAATTTGTATAGTGTGTCCAAATTAAACCCGAAAAATTGCATAGACCTGAGCAGATTCAACATTAAGGGCACTAGAGTCGGACCGGTCCTCATCTAATTCGCCAATACTAATTTATTCAATTGTTTCTTTTTCTTTTATTACGACTTCATGATTTCTCCTAATATTATCGTTTATTGCAAATTCATTATCCTCCTTAGTTGAAGGCATTGTTGTTTTGGTTGTGACATCCAATAAAAAGCTATAGTTAATTACTTCGGCACTTAAAACAAACAATACACGATGCTGTAGTTGTAGTCGATCACGCTGATTTTTTGAAATTGCGTGAAGGTGAATTTTTCGCGCAAAAAAATTTATTTACTAAGATGCAACCGTCAAAAATTGTAAATGGGTTGGGTTTCACCACATTTGTTTTATTTTCAGAAACTTCTACTTCTATTTCCCTCAATATTTTTTTGTTTTAGGCTTTAATACCTTGTTTTGACATTTTTCACTCTCATTGCTGTTATTATCAGAATCACTAAGCCTTTTTACCAACTATGCCCTACTACCTTCCAGAACAACAAATTTTGAAGAAAAGAAATATTTTAACTACAAGAGAGACAGAGAAGCCGCGTTAAATCAGATATTAACAGCGTATTCCATCAAGCCAATATGTGCTGCGCCATGATATGTGTCTCTTGTATTTAGCCCAATAGAATAGTACTCTAAAATAGCAAAACTGGCTATTCAGCCACACTTTTCAGGGCTAATAGAGGATCATGCCAGAAACCTAAAACCACATCTTTCCAACAAAATTTCGCTCTAGATTCGCCATCTTGCTTTCACCAAGTTAAACTGAGATATTTTTTCTTGGCTCCGTTTCAGTTGACTGTTAATTCTTTGTTCTGTTTCGTTGAACGTAGCTAATGCATGTAGCATGAATTTAGTTTGATGATTTGAAGTTTTTATTAATTCCTTTTGGTTTTGGTCTAGTTCGTTGATATTCATATACACTTCGTCGTTAACTCCGAAGAGAGAAGTAAGTATTCTGCCAACTAGTCCCCTTTTCGGACGGTAATATGTAATAACTTGCTGCATTCCTCTTTTCATCCAATCGATTTCTTTTTGCTTTTCTCGTAAATGATGAATTAGTGAGGAACATTGAGTGTTATCTGCTAATTTTCTTGCCCTCTCACAAAGAAGATTTAATTGTGATATTGAGTTATTCACGTTAATCGTGTTGTTACTTATTTTGAGTTTGTTAAATTTTAGTTCCATTCTAAACGTGCCTCTATCAAGACATAATCGGTTGTGGATGAATTTTTTAATATTGTTACTAATAATATCGCTGTTATGGCTATCCTCTATAGCCTAGATGTTTTATGTTTTAATGGATGTCTTTGAGGTGACTGGCATGGTTGATGTGTGTCTGAAGACATCTGGTTAGTTGATTTATTTTCGAGTATAGGAACTAGTTTGTGGATTGGTCGTTTTATTGGGTTGCCATCTGATTTTCTTAATGTAACTACTCCCTCTTCCTCCGCGTTTCTTCCTGGATAAGTTTCAATTATTCTGGCTAGTGGCCATTTACTTGGATTGATTTCTTGTTCCTTGATTAAGACTAAGTCTCCAACTTTCTTTTTTAATTTTTTGAATTAGTTTCCATCTTTCGCAATGATTTGAATTTATGTTTGTTGTTATGATATCTGAAGGTTCCACTAGAGGTCTGCCTATCAAAAAGTGACCAGGTGGACTGGCGAGGCCAGTTCAAAATGCCTCAATTTGGTGGATCAATGTGTTCATTTCTTCATAGGTTAGACGGGTGTCTCCAATGACTCTTTTTAAGTGATATTTCATGGACTTAACTCCGGCTTCCCAAAGACCTCCAAAATGTGGGGTTGATGGTGGTATAAAATGCCATTGTGTTCCAATTGTTACCAGTTGATTTTGAACTTAATCATTCATGATTATATTTTTAATCTCTTTGTAAAGGATCTTGCTGGCGCCTACAAAGTTAGTTCCATTGTCGCTGTACAAGTCGCTACAAGGACCTCTTCTTGATACAAATCTTTTGAATGCTGCCAAAAAGGTATCAGTTGTCATATCACTGACAACCTCTAGATGCATAGCTTTTGTTGCTAGACATACAAGTACGGCTATGTATCCCTTGTAAGCTTTAAATCCTCGCCCTTTTGTAGTTTTTATTTAAAATGGTCCAGCATAGTCAACATCACTATGCAGAAATGGGTGTGATGGGGTGATTTTGGGTGCGGGAAGTTGTC
Source organism: Oxystoma pomonae (assembly GCA_963921995.1). Lineage (NCBI taxonomy): Eukaryota > Metazoa > Arthropoda > Insecta > Coleoptera > Brentidae > Oxystoma > Oxystoma pomonae. The sequence goes on from OY998168.1 coordinate 58,084,191, forward strand.
CCATTAATTGTTCGGCAGTGCGTGCTTTGTATCTACGACAGACTACGCATTTTCTAATTATTGCTTTGATCGCTCGTTTTGCATTAATTATCCAGTATCGTCTTCTTGTGTATGCTAGAGTTAGTTGATTTCCTCCATGCAAAGTGTTTGTGTGAGCATCTAATATGATTAAATTGACTCGAAGTATTCCATTTGTGTCCTTAAATGAATTTATGGTATGTAACTTACTATTTTTATTTATTTGTTTTGCTTTTGTTAAGGCGGCAATTTCTTGAAAATGTATGCTCTGTTCAAGTTTTAAAATCTGCTCCAAGGAGTTTTGTAGGTTATTACTTGTTAATGGTTTCCTATTTTTGACTTGTGATCTACAGTTATTTATAAATTTCTGACAGTATGCAATTACCCTAATTAATCTTGTCAATGTGGAAAATCTGTTGATTACTTCGTTGATCCGGTAGTCATTTATTATAATTGAATGGCATAGCTTAACTTCTTCATTAGTGGTGGAGATAGAACTGTCATAATGGAAATCTTCGGTGCTTTGTAGCCATGTTGGTCCATGCCACCACGGATCGGTTCCTCTAGATATGACATCGGCTGGGTTGAGTGGAAAAATGTGGGAAACTGCCTTTACATGATACCAGTGTTTACTGGGTACTAATCTATTGATTTCAGATGCTCGAGTAGCTACAAATGTTAGCCATCTAGTAGGATCACCTTTTATCCATGCTAGTGTAATCATGGAATCTGCCCACGCGAATAACTTTATATTTTTTAGTGCTATAGCTTTTAGGGTTTTCTCTGTTAATCTTGCTAAGAGGATCGTTGCACATAATTCTAGTCTGGGTAATGTTGTCTTTGATTTAACTGGAGCAACTTTTGATTTTGCTGTGAAAAGTGTTATTTTAGTTTCTTAAGTATTTGATATTACTTTCATGTAAATGACTGCTCAATATGCTTTTTCAGATGCATCGCAGAATCCATGGATTTCTATTGTTTTTTCTGGTGTTTGTCCTGTCCATCTGGGTAAGGTAACATTTTCTACATGCTTGAGTTCTGACTGGAATTTTTTCCATCTATCTTCCATTGCTTTGGGAACTTCTTCGATCCATTTTAAATTTTGTACCCATAATTCTTCGATTAGTAATTTTGCTTTTATAACCACTGGTGGTTCCTAGTAAATCATATAGTTTGGCTAGTTAGGATAGTATTTTTCTTTTGGTAACTTTCTCTGATTCGGAGATTATCGTCTTGAATTGAAATGTGTCCTTATATGGCGCCCAATGAATTCCAAGTGATTTCCTTGTTTTGTTCTGATCAATTTCGTAGACTGATTGATCTCTGTATTCCGGTTCTAATACTTCTATGAGGTATTGATTGTTGCTAGACCATTTTCTTAGTGTAAATCCAACTGTGCATCTTCAATGCTATTTGCGCCTGAAAACAAATCATCGACGTAGAAGTCTTGTAAAGTTGCTTTAGATGCTTTTGGATAATTTGTTTCTTCATCTTTCTCCACATGTTGAATAGTTTTAATTGCGAGGTATGGGGCTGAAGTGGTGCCATATGTTACAGTTGTTAATCTGTATTCTTAATATCGAAATTACGGATATGCTTTCCAAATAATTGTTTGATAGGGTTGATCATCTTTGTGAATTTTAATTTGTCGATACATTTTTTCAATATATCTTGTTGAATTCGTGGACTGTTAAACATCGCTTGATTAAGGTTTATTCTGCTGGATGTCTTACTTGACGCATCGAATACGACTCTAAGTTTGGTTGTTGTGTTTGATTCTTTCACAACAGTTTGGTGTGGTATATAGTATATGGTTTTAGAATGATCATGATTAAGCTCCGTATGTCCTAGGTTGATATATTCTTCCATAAATTGTCGATAGACACTCTCTAGGTTATTTTCTCTGGTGAATCTCTTTTCAAGTTGTAATAATCTTGCTGCTGCTTGAGGTCGTGAAGTTCCTAATTGATTAATTTCTTTTCTAAATGGAATTCGAGCAGTATATGTGCCGTCTTTGTTTCTAATTGTATTTTTATCGTAGTAGCTGTTCTTCAGATATATTTTGTTCTTGATTAATCTCTTCTATCTCTTAAAACTGTTGTTAAGTTGAGAAAAACTCTTTCTTTTGTTGATTTAATGTGATTCCTGAGATAATCCATCCCAGTTCTGTGTTTTGATAAAGAATTCCATCTTCTGTTTTTCTAATTCCATCTAAAATTAGCTGGACATATTCTTTAGCTCCTAGCAGAATATCAATTGGTCCAGGTCGATAAAAGTTTGGATCAGCTAATATTGTATTTTGTATTTCTTCATCATTGGTATTAATTATTTCGCTGGGAAGAGTGCTAGTTATTTTAGGTAAGACTAAGCATTGCACATAAAATTCAAAATTGCTTGAAAAGCGTGGCTTGATTGTTATTTCTGTTAACTCTCCTCCTACTCCACTTCAGTAGATATTCTTTACCGTGGACAATTCAGTAGCTCAGCAGCTTGTTCTGTTAAAAACGTTGATTGTGAACATAGATCAATTAAAGCACGTAAGAGTTCATGGTCTCCATATGCATTTTGTACTTTTATAATTGCTATTGCTAGTACCACCGTTTTATTTTGTGTTCCAACATAGCTTGATGTTGCTTGTTGATCGTTGCGTTCTGTTTGTTGCGCTTGATATTTTCTCCTGTTATTTCTATGAAATGTTGTTTGTTGATTTCTGACATTTGGTTGTTGATATCTGTTATTCGGTTGGTGTTGATCTCGGTTTTGATTTGCATCTATGTGCAGTAGAGTGTGGTGAAATCTTTTACATTTCACGCATCTGTAAGTTGATGTACATCTAACTTCGGATGTACGATTAAGACAATTTGCACAGATTTTTTCTTCTTTTACAAATTTAAATCTGGCTTGTGGTTGTAAGGCTTGAAATTTAGAGCATAAGGAAGGCGGTTCTTTGTAATACTTGCAGCTCGGTTTGGAAGGTGTCCATTTTTGAAACGCTGTTTGTTCGGACTTATTTTTATTTTGTCCTACGGCTTCCAAAGACTAAAATCTTGTTTGTAAAAAAACTCATCAGTTTTTTTGTATCTTGAAGTTAGTTCGGTTTTTCAAGTGATTGTTGTTAAAGTCTATTGGTTTCAGTATCCCATTTCTTGCTTATTATGAGATTTATTATCGGATCCCACGATGATGTCTCTATGTTTAGGTTGTCCAATGCCTTTAAGCATTCGGTTACTGTATCATGTAGCTTTTTCAGTTGATAGGCAGATTCTTCTTGAAAGTTAGGAAATTCCAGTATTTTACAGATTAAATTTGTAGCTGTAAGTCGCTCGTTGATGTATCTATCATTTAAAAGATCCCAGCTAGTTTTGTAATTGTTTTCGGTTCACCCCTGAGATGAGTTTTAAGATATTGCATCTTTTCTGTGTTGGATAATCCAGTATTTTCGTGTACCATCTTGGTGAAGATGTCTTTAAACGTTGACCATTCGTCATATCGTCCATCGAATGATGGTAATTTTACTTTTGGTAACATAATGTTGTTATTATTTACTGTTGTTGTAGATGGTTCTATATTCTCTTCAAGCTCTAGAATCATTTTTTTCGTGTAATTCTTCCAGTTCGGCATATTCTATTTCAACTGATGCGTGCAGATCTTGAAATTAAAATTCTAGGAAAATTTGAGCTATCATTTCCCACGTTTTTGTAATTTTGGTGATAAGTTGTTGGCGTCTATGGATATATAAAATATTTGTAGATTTTTCTGTTTTGATTTTATCCAATAGTTCAGTCATTTGTCTTAGAAGGAAGGATTTTTTCTTCTTTGATGCGATTGGTTGATTGTTGCAGATGCTGTTGAGTTGCTGGTTGATGCTGTTGAGTTTTTTTTTGTTGTAGGTCGTTTATAATTTTAATGGCGTCGTTGTATACGTCGTTGTATGTTATTACAATATTGTCAGTTTTTCTGTCTAATGGGTCCCTTTTGACGTTGCTTATGATTCGTAATATTTCCATTCCTCGCTGCTTTTGCAGGCTTGCTAGTTTGTCTACTTCCTCCATATTGATTGATTGATTAATTTGTTAGATTTATTTGATTAGCTCGATTGATTTGATTGATTAGCTTGATTTGGTAGATTTGATTTGTTTGGTTGATTTGATGGATTGATTTGATTGAGTTTATTGAGTCGATTGATTGATTCGGTTGATTGATTTGAGTTGCTGGATACTTTTGGTTTGATAGGATTGACGTGTTTATTTTTCTCCAAATATTTCCAAATATTGTTTGTCGAGATCTTTTATGAATTGATCACAAACTTCGGGAAATCGAAATTTTAATTTAACTGGGGTGATTGTTGGGGTTACGGGTAACCCTGATGAAATTTGGATGTCTATATCATCGACTATTTTGCTGTCAATGTGTACCTCCAATTCGACTTCTTCCGTCGGTTGTTGCGATATTTGTTTCTGTTCTTTGTTATGATTGATTTCTTCTAGGTTGGTGTGACAGGAAGCCCCGATGGGTGCAGTTTAATGTCACTTTCGATAATTTTGCCAACTTTAAGAGTCTTCTTCGTTGACCTTGTTTTTTATCGAGTTGTTTGCGTGCCATAAAATGACAAAATTATTATTAATATTGAGTTACGATTCTGATAATTTTGAATTTCGCAGTGAAATAAATTCTCTCGCGTTAGCGCCCGTTAGGGTACTGGTCGCAAGAGTAACTGATTTCACTTTACAGATTTTTATTATCCCGTAAAATTATTGCCTTTTAATTTATTCTTCTTGTTAGCCTCTCGACTGGTCAAAAAAGAACAAAGTTAAATAGACAAAGATAGCGTTTTTTGGTACATATAATTATCTTGTACGTTAACCGGGAGACTGGTCAATACAAGACAATTATCTTTGATTAAAAATTATCGTCTGTTAGCCGTTAGACTGGTTAGATAATAAGATTTAAACGCAGAAACAAATTTTAAGTTTTTCGCGTTGTTTTATTTTATTTCATGGCACTTAAATTTTGCAGTTGGAGTTGCTTGAAGTTGACTGAAGTTTATTGAAGTTCAGGGGTCGTTTGAAGTTCAGGAGTCGCTTGGTTAATTAATGGCTCGAAGGACCATAAAAAGATTTTTAAATTGTATTTTTAATAATTAATATAACTCCCTTAAAGTGAAGCCCTTGTATGTGACTTCTAGTAGATATAAGGTGTGTGATATTGCCCTTTTTTGGTCAAAGGGGTTTATTCCTAAGTAGTGAGTACAACTATAGAAGGTTTAATACTGATTTTATTGATATACTGTACATGTTTATATATGGTTCTAACTATATACAAAATACGCCATTAAAAACAATACTGTGCCTCGTGTTGGTGAAAACTGCTGACTGCTGCGTTCTATCCTTTGTGACCCACTGCGGACTTGCTGTTATGATTATTTTATTTGGGATAAATCTCCAGATTTTAGTGCGGTTAAAAACTCGCGATTTCCATTTTTGCTGGCAGGAAACTTCTAGGGCAAAACATTTTCGTACACAGCTAAAGTAGACTCTGGCGCATTTTTATGATAGTTAAAATCAATCACCCCCCTCTGGATCCAGAGGCGCAGGCAAAAGATCATTTTTAGAAAATTAGCATGACACGCTCCAATGTACATCATCCGTGTGTCAACATTTGACATCCTACAAAGTTTTTTTTATAGCTCAATCGAGAGCCAAGAAATCTATCTACTCGTCGGTGTAAGAAAAATTTTTGTGGGACTTAGCTGAGTTTTTCTTCCGCAGGTCAAAATAAAAAATTGAAAAAAAATTATTGCCACTTTTTTTTACATTTTTTAAATAACATTTTTTTTATGCCTTGCGTATTTGTACGATTCTGAGTTTGAATATTTCAAAAATATCTAGAACGTTTTGTTAATCCTATAAAACCACAATTTTAGTTTAGGCCCGCCCCATAAAGCTGAAATAATTTTCTGAAAATCGATCTTAGCCATTTTTAAAGGAAATTTCGATTTTGGTAGTTGACTGACAATTTCCATGATAGTCCGTAAAAATCCGCACACAGGAAAATAATTTTTATTTTATGATATTCAGCAGAAACCAGCCTTTCCAAAAAGTCTAAATCGAATCATAGTCATGATCAATTTTGAAGAGCGTTTATCAAAAATCATGGAACAGTGAAAATACTAAAAATTGCACCTTTTGGGAAAGTCATCCATTTTTCACTCCTTTGCATATTGCAAACAAACTGAGAGGATAATTTTGTTAAAACTGCACCAAAATAATCTACATGATATTCTCTAAAAGGTTTTGTTACAATTTTGTTCAGTTCTTATCCATGAAGCCGAAACGAAGGTTGTCCTGCACGCTGTGTTCGAGTGGCAAAAATATTTCGGCCACCTTTTAAAAGTTGTTGGAGTTGGTTCTTTAAGAGAAATTATCGATAAATCTTTGTGTTTTGGTAGAATTTGGATTACTTTTTTAGTTTCTGAGTAATGCCTCTCCAAACACAATATTTAACTTTCTAAATTTTCGGAACAAAATCTGAAATTTTACTGATTTTTGAAGGATGGTCTTTCCTTAATGTAAAATACGATTCTTGATTTGATTCCATTTATAGAAAATGTATTTCATGTCGATTCTAAAAATTTACAATGTACGATGTTAGCTTAACCGGATGTCAGGTTTTAATTTCACTTTTCTGTAAGGCACACTTTGAAACTCCGACACCTCAGGATTGGAGAATAAGAATGTGCATAAGCTTTACGACTGAATTTAATTATTCCTTTAACCGACCCAACACACAAATACGAGCACATAAAACGTTCTTCTGTACTATTTTAAATATAGCTCTCCAACAAGTACGCCTAGTGCTCAAAAATTCAAATGGTTAATGGTGTTTCTTACATTTTTTCTACTGTAACTACCTGCATAATAACAATTTTGGAGCATATTATGATCTAGTTTCGAATGTATATACTGCTTGTAAACTCTTCATAGCATGCAGAGCAAGCGAGCGCACAGTGGTCCAGAACGTGAATGATACAATTATGGAAATGAAAGAGCGTTAAACTATAATTTATATCTACATATTATTATCATGAATTGAAGAAGACTTCGCGTTGTATTCTAAAGACTAATACAATTATGAACAATACTTAACAAAATGATATCGATACCAAAAACACAATTTTTAGCAAAAAACTTTAGCAAAAGCTTTTTTATTTGTTTTGTTTATCATTATTTAGCTTACTCAAACATATTATACAACATTGTAGTTTGGGGAAGAACAGGCAATACGAGGGTATATTAACTAGATTAAAGCCACCACCACTTGTGTTATTTTGTATTTTTTTTAATTGAATTGCGTATTTCACCTATTTTTTTATGTATGGCTAGAATGTAATTTTAAACGTACATGTTAAATATTTTACTTAAAAACCGCGTGCCCCAAGATATTTTTGTTTTTAACTTGCTTCTTTTTAATGATATTTTTGTAGGGCTCGGAGTAAACTAAATTATTATTTATGTTTCAACTGCTCCTGTACCTGCATAAAAACACTATATGTTTATAAAAAATTATAGGAAACTATATTATAAATCAATTGAAACGCATTAGTACTTCATTATTACCTAAAAATTATCCTCGTGTATGTAGCATGTACCTCTTGCTACCAAAAATAACACTCTAACTTGTTTTAGCCTTTTATTGGTTTTTATTGACATAGAAAATTACCATTTTTGATGGTTATAAATAAAGTTAAATTTATTTACTATTTATTTGAGTTATTTTTTTCATAATTTACACTTGATGCGTAAAAATTTCCCAGTTTTCTTTGATATAAGTAGGGCGATATCGTTAAAATTTTAAATTAGTTGCTTTTGGCAATACACATAAAATTGATTAAAATTAAAACATTTTCGGCACTCGTGTATAATAATTCCTCCTATTAGGTACAGACAAGAGTACAACGCGAAGTGTTCTTCAATTCATGATAATAATATGTAGATATCAATTATAGTTTAACGCTCTTTCATTTCCATAATTGTATCATTCACTTTCTGAAACACTATGCGCTCGCTTGTTCTGCATCCTATGAAAAGTTTACAAGCAGTGTATAGAGTCAAAACTAGATCACAATATGCTCCAAAATTGTTATTATGCAGGTAGTTACAGTAGAAAAAATGTAAGAAACACCATTAACCATTTGAATTTTTGAGCACTAGGCGTACTTGTTGGAGAGCTATATTTAAAATAGTACAGAAGAACGTTTTATGTGCTCGTATTTGTGTGTTGGGTCGGTTAAAGGAATAATTAAATTCAGTCGTGCAGCTTATGCACATGCTTATTCTCCAATCCTGAGGTGTCGGAGTTTCAAAGTGTGCCTTACAGAAAAATGAAATCAAAACCTGACATCCGGTTAAGCTAACATCTTACATTGTACATTTTTATAATCGACATGAAATGCTCTTTCTACAAGTAAAATCAAATCAAGAATCGTATTATACATTAAGGAAAGACGATCCTTCAAAAATCAGTCAAATTTTCAGATTTTTATCCGAAAATTTACAAAATTAAATATTGTGTTTGGAGAGGCATTACTCAGAAAATGAAAAAGTAATCCAAAATCTACCAAAACTCAAATATTTATCGATAATTTCTCTTAAAGAACCAACTCCAACAATTTTTAAAAGGTGGCCGAAATATTTTTGCAATACAAGAATGTGTCGTTATGTCGAAATTCGTCCAAATTCCATGTACTCGAATACAGCGTGCAGGGCAATCTTCGTGCCGGCTTCATGGATAAGAACTGAACAGAATTGTGAGAGAACATTTTAGAGAATATCACGTAGATTATTTTGGTGCAGTTTTCAAAAATTATCCTCTCTTTAGTATTTCACTGTCCCATGAATTTTGATAAACGCTTTTCAAAATTGATCATGACTATGATTCAATTTAGACTTTTTGGAAAGAATGATTTCTGCTGAATATCATAGAATAAAAATTATTTTTCCTGTGTGCGGATTTCTACGAACTATCATGGAAATTGTCAGTCAACTACCACAATCGAAATTTCCTTAAAAAATGGCAAAGATCGATTTTCAAATAATTATTTCAGCTTTATGGGGCGGGCCTGAACTAAAATTGTAGTTTTTTAGGATTTACAAAACGTTCTAGATATATTTTAAATATTCAAACTCAGAATCGTACAAATACACAAATCATAAAAAAAAATTATTCGCTCCTTAGAGCTACACAAATACGCAACTAGTATGAATAATACACGCATTTAAATAAATGGTTGTTTAATAATAAAATAGATAATAAATAAAATAGTACTTACATTAAAAATACACACACTTTCTTCATCATGTTGAGCGGCTTATGTCTTGGGTTGACTCTTTACTCTCAAATATCGAATCACTACTAACTGACTCTTAACCTCTCTGAAACGTTTTTATAAACCTATTCTAACATTGATAGTTCAATCAACAGGACCTTCCGACCTTTCGTTGAACTAGGATGTTAGGATAGTTAGTTACTGTAAAATACGAAAAGTTTATACTTAATAATAAATTATTAATTAAAACACTAGGTTATTGAATCGCGAGTTTAACCTTAAACGTTGCACAGAGGTAACTGTCTTGAGAGTATGTGATTTTAACATATAAACACTAAATTATGTTATTAAATATTACTTTTGTATGTGTAAAATAATTATTTTTTAAATTTTTTATTTTGACCTACGGAAGAAATTCTCAGCGAAGTCCCACAAAAATGTCTCTGACACTGGCGAGTAGGTAAACTTCTTGGCTCTCGATTGAATTATAAAAGAACTTTGTAGGATGTCAAATGTTGACACACGGATGATGTACATTGGAGCGTGTTACGTTAATTTTCTAAAAATGATCTTTTGCCTGCGCCTCTGTATTCAGAGGGGGGTCATTGATTTTAGCTATCATTAAAAATGCGCCAGAGTATACTTTAGCTGTGTACGAAAATTCTTTGACCTAGAAGTTTTCTGCCAGCAAAAATGGAAATCGCAAGTTTTTAACCGCACTATTTATGTCTCATTGAAATTAGACATAGTGCCCTCATAAATACATTTTTTCTTCTGAAAACGGATTCAAAATATGGCGTTTTTCTGGACAAAATTGGAGGTGTAATTGATTAATGAACAACTTAGGATATTAAATAAGGTAAATTAATCCTTGTAAAAACGGTTACTTACGGAAATTATAAACGAACTTATTACCAATTGCCACAAAACAATCCTTTCTGTGGGCTATAAATTTCAGCCACCCCCCAGAGGTAGTCTAAAAAATGACCAACTTTATAACCTCAAGCACAGACAATAGCTATTATGTGCCAAATTTTTGGCGTATTCACCATTTGCCATTTTGAAACCTGTCAAAAGAAATTAGTTTTAGGGCCTTTTCTCCTAAACTATGGTATATTTTGAGAAAAAAGCAGTTTTTCAGTGGTATTTTGCAATAACAATACAAAATAATGAATACCTTTGTGTCTTTTCTGCATGGGTAAGTATTTTTTGAAAATTGGTTTTAATAGGCTTAGTCGTCTGATTTTGAAAAATTCAGGCTTGTTGATAAGACAGAGACAGAGTTCTTACTAATCTGGCTCAAAATATGACATATGTCAAAAATTCAAGATGGCGGAGAGCTTTAAAAAATGGGTAAATTTAACTCCCTTGCGAAAAATTTGTGTCCGATCCTGTACTTGATTTTTGTCAATGAGGCAAAAGACATTCTTTGCCTACCAAGGTATGAATTACCTAAATTAGTTATGAAATAAAAAAGTTATAAACATTTTAATCAGGAGTATTTAGATCAAAAATTGTAATGTCTGTGGGAAGGTGCACTGTTTAAGGCTAGCATAACTTGCGACTTAGTCGTCCGATTTTCAGAATTTTGACCTCTTTGGTAAAGCGAGACATAAATCTACACTAATTTTGTTCAAAATTTGACATATGGCAAAAATTAAGCGACAGTGTCAAAAGTTTTTGTGAAAACAATACAATTTTTGGTCTAAATACTCTTGGTCTAAAATTTTTATACCTTTTCCATCTCATAACCAATTTAGGGCCACCGCCAGGAGGTGGTTTATCTGCTTTAAATTTTAGAACAATCACGATTTGGTTGATTTTTTGTTCAAAATAAATATTTTAAAGTATTTGCTTCAATTGGGTATTCCAGCGCGTTTTTTAAGACAATGTATAGAGACGTATGGTATTTCACTTTAAGTTGATTCAGGAAGATCACTGCTCTCTTAAATCAAGAAAAAAGCCTTATACATATAAGTTTAAAATTAATTTTCAATAATGAAATGAAAACAAAGATTTCTTACATACACATATCTGGTTTACTTAGGCGTTTGCACACCTTATCAAAGGCGATTAACTACGCGCCTAAAAAATTAAGAAGTTTAAATTTTTGTGGTAACTGATAGCGCGGTAGAAATCTTGTGCTATAACCGCTGTGCGCTATTATTTTTCAAGCAAGCAATTATAGTGTAAAACTAATTCCGGCATATTCACAAACCGCGCAAACGTAACAATCTTCACCCAAATAATATTTGATTCAGCGAAAATTAAAGAATAGCGCATGTTAAAAATACTAACAATAAAAGTTCCGATGCTTTTTTGGGTTGTTGGGGATTTGCTTATTTTTTTATTGTTTTGGTGCTTTTGCGCGGTTTTGTGATTTGTGCGGTGATGTCATATAAATTCTTGCGCGTTAGGGGTAAGAGGAACGTGTGATTTTAGCAATTTTTTTAAATTTTTATGAAAATTCGGAGATATTTTGCAGAAGCATGGAAGAGGGAGAGCAATTTCCTACTGTCGTTCCTCCCTGCATTTCTCCCAGACCTTGCCTTACGCCTCAAATTGCAACCTCTTGGTGGCATCTATAAATTAAGTAATGGCGAGGGAGAGTAGGTAAGTGTTACAAGGGGGAGGGGAGAATTCGTAATTGCTTTTCGTTACCATTTTTAACTGAAAATGATTAATAAAGTAATGAAATAACTAAATACTTCAACATTCAAAATATTTGTTACCTATTTAAAGAGGGAGGGGGGGAAGAAAGGTATAGAAAATTTTATAAAGATGGACAAAATAAAATTTGTCAAAATTGATGGTTCACGTGTTTATAGATGTAGAAGGCTTTCTTTTATTTTAGAAGGTACGGTTCTCGTTCAAAACGAGCAAAACATCAGCGAGCGAAACGTCAGTTACGTGTTTTGACAGTTTTCAATCGATGAATTAAAAATGTTAATTTAATATTTTCATCATATTGAAGAAGTGTTGTGTAAGAATATATCTTTTCATATGGACCTATGCAAATTTAGGGATAAAAAGCGATAAAAAAATATAAGTAAGTAACACATTTAACAGAGTATTTTTAGTTAAAAAGCCTACTATACGGGGATAGACCCACCGTCAATTTGCTTTTTTCCATTTTTTTCACGAAACTTTTGGAAAACCTTTGTTTTTTCCTTGCGAATTCATTTTTATGATTAGAGTAAGTCCAAAATTCCAACAAGTTTAATTTCAATTTAAAGAAAAACCCACAAAATTAGATTAAAAGCTACATACGTCCCATAGTCTTAAACCCTAACCCATCTTAGTAAATATCGCCCTAAGGGTCTATTAATAGGTTGACAACTGTCGTTAGTGAGTGTTTTTCCATTCTGGAATATTGGAATATTAGATAATATTCTGCGTAGCTACTTTTAAAATTTAAATCTTTTGAAAATAATTCGATATTCGTCCTCATGGATTTCGAGGAAAACGATAAAATTATTTGTTTGCTTTGCAACAAACCATAATGCGAGAATGAAAATCCCATCGTGAAAAAGGAAGGTAAGCAAATACTGATATCTTAAATGAAGTACTTATTTATCAATAACCTACTTAAAGAATAAAGATATAAAAAGTCTTATTGCGAAAAATTTTGCCTTCAAGGCTTTTTAGAGATGTAACAAGTATGTTTGACACTTTTTACAGAGAGATCCAGGAGGTAGCCTTACTTCTTCTTTTCTACGGTTTTATAAAACAATACATCTGAATAAGATTCTTATTAAATTGGCGCAATTTGATCACATTAAAATTTCTATTATGCCTACACGTTATACTAGAATAGAATAGTGCGAGCTACGGTGATCACTGATCCTACCAAAACAGTCAAAAAAAAGTTGCTCTGATTTCGAATTTTTTTATAGATCTTTGCGTTTCAAATCATTTAGAAAATTTTTTGCCTAAAATGTCTGTCTGTCCATCTGTTTTTCACCAACGCGCCTAACTCAAGAACCACTTGTCCGTTTTTGACGAAATTTAGTAGGTACCTATACTTGGTTTCAAGAACATTAAAATTGTCCCCCAGGAACGGAGATAATGGAAAGGACTTATTAAAAAACCCAGTGCCTATAAATTGAAAGAGTATTTCAAAAATTCTTGCTTGCGTTAATATTTCTTACTTACTTCTTCTTACCAACCCCTCCTCATAGCTTGGTCCTGGGCACGCCACTGGGTACGCAAAAGGGCGTCAGACATGTGAAAAATAGAATTATATCTTTCGAAAATGCCAATTATATCCACTTGGTACCTACTATTTATTATCAGTTTTCCGTATCTTCCGTCATTTTTAATTCTGAAATTCAAAAAGCTGCTCGCTACGCTCAGGCTTCAAAATTTTTCTCTTTAAGTGCTACTTAGTATGTAATATACCATTATTTTTTTAGTATGTAATATACCATATTATTATATTATTATACCATATAATTATAATTAATAATATATACCATATAATTATATATTATATATATTATTTTTTAATATAAGTGTATATGTACATAAGAAGGCACTACTCTCTTTTCATATAAAAAAAATTACACATTTGTGGCGCCCTCTATCTCCGTTATTTTTAACATAACTGTTATTTTTTATTACTTAAATTTGAAGAAAATTTAACCCACTAAATTTTTTATAGGAACATCTTTTGATTATTTATTATTTTCGGCGGTATATGTGAATTAACTTTTTATCCGAGACATATAGGAAAAAAAATATTAGATCAAAAATCGTAGAACAACCACTTTTTTATAAAAGAAAACAATTTTTTTTTAATCGGACCAATAGTCAATAAGATATCCGACTAAAACCGAGTTAACCCGAATTAGGCATAAATTCAAGATGGCGGCGAACCTAGAGATAAATTTTGTTGGAGAAATGTGGTTTTAAGTGTCTCATATGACCTTCTAGTTGCTGTAAAAAATTTGGATGCTAAGTTAGTTTTGTAGATAAATCGCGATTTTCTGACTTGGAGTAATTATCTAAAACATAAAAGACAGATATACGAATCGCAGAAAACACCGCCTTGATGGATAAAGTGTGATAGAAAAGACTGCGAAAGCAGAGACAACGCAATTTCACTTGATTTTTAAAATTAGGCAGTCTTTCAATTTGTATAGTGTGTCCAAATTTAACCCGAAAAATTCTGTATTTATTTTTCCTGTGTACCAAAAATGGCGGCATTATAAATTGTTTAGTATAAAAGTTACCGATGTGTGCAGCCATTGGAGTTCCATAGACCTGAGCAGTTTCAACATTAAAGGCACTAGAGTCGGACCGGTCCCCATCTAATTCGCCAATATTAATTTGTTCAATTGTTTCTTTTTCTTTTATTACGACTTCATGATTTTTCTTAATATTATCGTTTATTGCAAATTCACTATCTTTCTTAGTTGAACGCATTGTTGTTTTGGTTGTGACATCTAATAAAAAGCTATAGTTAATTACTTCGGCACTTAAAACGACCGATACACGATGCTGTAGTTGCAGTCGATCACGCTCATTTTTTTGAAATTACGTGAAGTTGAATTTTTCGCGCAAAAAAAGTCCTTTACTAAGATGTAACCGGGAGGAAATTGAAAATTACTACACATTATGTAATGACTACTAGAATATCTAGATAAAATAACGATACGTCATCTGTGTAACCTAAACTATAACGAGGGGTCCGATTTATCCACATTTACAACTTTTTTTCAAACTGTTTTGAAACAAATGAAATTTCTTTAAATCAATTATTTTATCTTTAAAAATGCATTTTATTTCACTTTATGTAAACCAGATATTTAATAACTAACTTTTTGTTGACGAGTTTACTTTAAGCTTTAAGCTAAAGGATAATTTGATTCACTTCGATAGCACTTCGAAAAGCTGTTTGTTTTGTTGGTTTTATATTTCTTTTTAAGTCGACGTTTGGGTCATATTCAAAGCGAAATCAAAGCATTTGTGTTTTACTAATAGTCTAAAGCGATTTCTTTCATATTTTAAATATTTTAAGAATGATAAATAACTATAAATTCAAAAAAGTTACCTTGTACGGTCATACGACACTGTCTTTATCCCATTAAAAATGAACGTTTAGCTTGCTTCTCATTGTTCATCATTGTCATGGAACACAATCACTAAATTACAAATACACCTTTTTTGGTTTAATTAAATTTGTTTTAATTACAATTTTGAATAAAAAGTTACTAGAACGAATTTTGCAAAATACTCCATAAAGATGGCCGCCGGCAGCCGCCGAAAAAGCGAAGTTGGCGGATTTTCTTTGAGACCATTTCGAGACAAATACTGAGGAAATATTTGTTTTCGCGCCGTTCGCCCTTGTAAAAAATTTTTAAAGTTAAAGTTAAGTTAAAGTTAAACTTGGTTTAAATTTAACTCATATTTAGAAAGCAAGACCTTGCTATATTAAGTTCTATGTGGAAGCGCATTCTAAACATCGGTTAAATTTATGTATGGATGTGTCCGATTTCAGTAAAAATTGGTATGGGGTTTTTGCGGTCGAGAATTACGAATTTTTGATCAGATTTTTTAAAAGTTGACAGCTCACCGCAGAGGGGGGATACCATATAAATGTATCCGATTTCGGTCAGAATTGGTATACAGAGGTTTCTGAGGTCGAGAATTACGAATTTTCGATCAGATTTCCATAAATTTGACAGCTCGCCGCAGGGAGGGGAGTAACATCTCATTATCTGCTATTTCGTTCAAAATTGGTACAAAGCGGTTTTTGGGGTAAAGGATTACAAATTAATTTTCGATAAGATTTCAAAAATTATGAAGTTGACAACTGGTACATAGCGATTCTTAGTCTAAAGAATTATAAATATCCGATCAGATGTCAAAAATTATCAAGTTGAAAACTTCTGGAAGGGGGGGTACTATCTAAGGATGTCCGAAAATCAATTGGGCAAAAATCGACCATGTAACCACCCCCCACTCTTGCTATATTGAAGTTAGCTGGAGAAGAGTAGCTCTAGAGGATAGTATAAAAGTAGGACATTTTTTTTGAAAAATTTTATTTCTCAATCTGAAGGATGTCGGAAAATCAATTGGACAAAAATCGTCAAACTTGTGTCCAGGTAACCACCCCTCACTCTCTGGGGGTGATTATCTGGACCAAAATATAAAAAAGTCCTAATTTTTTGCTATCCCCTGTAGCTTTCCAGGGGTTGTCAAATTGATAATTTTTGACATTTTTTAAAAAATTTTACTTTTAAGAAATAAACACAAAATGACTCAATAAAATTGCCAATATAAGGAAAAATTGTTTAAATTTAAAAAATTATCTTATCTTAATCTCTTATTATTATCCTCTAATATGCGTTTGTTAATGGATATATAGGGTGGATTCTTTAAACGGAACGGTGCTTCTAGCGGGTCAGAATTTCGTTGAATAAAAAAATTCAAAAACACGTCAACTGAGATTTTTAATTTCCTTTCATCGTGCCATCTTAGATTTTGTCTATGTCATTTAGTGTAAATAGGATACCCTGTATATTTTTGGAATGTGCAAACAATTCTCTCTTCAGCAATACCACACAGTAGGATCTATCTTTTACGATAATCAAGATATTTTTATCTAAATCTGTATGGAAAACTTCGATATTCATTCAAATATCCCCCGTAAAACAGGGCATAGACAACAATTCCATGCAAGTTTAAATGCCTCTATCTTGGAAACCGTAAGAGAGTATTAGTGTGTGTTATTGTCAAAAAGATAATTTTTTTTAGAATTCAAAGATGTCAAACTATACATTTGTCCTCTGATAAATCCATCCCTTTTGAATTTCCTACCAACAAAAAATACAATTTCAAAAAAGCAAACTATCCATTAATGTATCAAATGTTCTCCACTATAAATTTGACCTTCTTAAAAGATCAAACCAATGTAGATGTAGTGGTGAACATGTTTTACCGTACTGTATATGATATTTTAGACCAAACTGTGCCTACTTTTTGCACAATAAACAAATTCTCTTACCCCACTTGGTACAATAAAGATATAATTAGGAACATTGAATTAAAGAAAAGCCTTCATACTAAATACAAAAAATCCCAGTCTGGGAGTGATTATGAAGCCTACTCCAGGCTTAGACGCATTATCAAAATTAAAATAGATTTAGCATATAAATCTTTCATTGGCAACACTGAATCTTCAATAAAAAACAATCCCAAACAGTTTTGGAAATTTGTACGACAAAAGCGAAATAAAACTCGCATTCCTAGTTCAATGTCTTATGGCCCATCATCGGTAGATTCGCCACAGAGTATTGTTAATACTTTTGCAGATTTTTTCAAAAATGTTTATGAAGAATCAAGCCAATTTTCTTCCAATAAATTAAAAAATACTCACACAGCTGGTCATGATCAAATTCCCTCTTTTTTACTGAGAGACTGTGCTCAATGTTTAGCCGAGCCCCTGCAGTACATATTTAATAAAGCTATTGAATCCAATATTTTTCCTGAAAAATGGAAAACAACAAAAATTTGTCCTGTCTTCAAAGGTGGTGCTATAAATCAGGTTGTCAATTATCGACAACGTCGTTTATTTTGTCCAACTTCTCGAAGGCCTTCGAGATCTGTCTTTATAATAATTTATTCCATCAGCTCAAAAACTCAATTTCAACTAAGCAACACGGTTTCTTTAACAAAAGATCAACAACATCAAACCTTACTTATTTCCTTGAGAAAGCCTACAATGTCATCAACACTAGAAATCAGCTTGATGTAGTATACACAGATTTTTCCAAGGCCTTCGACAAGTTGGATCATGGCCTTATCACTACAAAAATGCATGAAATTGGGTTTCATCCCAACCTTATAAAACTCTTTGCATCCTACCTTTGTGGTCGGACACAATATGTTGAATACAATGGTTACAGATCTTACTATTATTCAGCATCAAGTGGAGCTCCACAAGGTAGCAATCTTGCCCCTTTAATTTTTGCTATTTTTGACAACAACATCATTAAAAACATTAAATCTGAGTGCCTTTTGTTTGCTGATGACCTCAAACTTTATAAAATTATTAACAGCATAGAGGACTGCTATGTAATGCAAAATGACATTCACTTAATATCTGCTTGGTGTGATGAAAATAAATTGCCCTTAAACATATCTAAGTGTAAAACTATGTCAATATCCAATCTACACCAAACAATTAATTTTAATTATAAACTTAAAAATATAACTTTTCCTAGTGTTGACCATATGCGTGACTTGGGTATCATAGTTGAGAAGAAATTGAATTTTAACAAACATATTGATGAGGTAGTCAAATCATCACTGAAGTCGCTTGGATTTATTATAAGAGCTACCAAAGAGTTTACTAACATTAACAGTTTAATAACACTTTATAATAGCTTAATAAAAAATAAACATTGACAGGCTCGAATACGTGCAACGTCGTTTATTAAAATACTTAAGCTTTAAAATCGATATTACTTACCCTCCCAGAGGAAGTGACTATGAAAATTTGTTAAAAAGATTTAACTTTCTATCCCTTAAGCATAGTGCCATCCTTAGCAGTCAACTTTTCTTATATAAGTTATGCAACAATGAGGTGGATTCTCCTGAACTTTTAAGTTATATAAATTTTTATGTACCTCCTATTAACACCAGGTCCCATCCAAAATTCTATCTAGAAAACAGATCCACCAATCTTGCCCGTAACGCCCCATTATATCGAGCCTGTTCATGGTTTAATCAACTGCAGAACAAAACAGATTTAGATATATTTAACTGCTCTATTACCAGCTTTAAAAAGAAAGTTGTGTCTGTTATTTCATCACCTTAAGATAGAAATTTTAAATTTTATATAAATTAAGTATTTACTATATAATAATAATATCTAACTAACTTATCTTAAATTACCTAACTTTGCTATTGTAAATGAAGGTTTTATCAAGGTTTCTTGTTTATAGGTTTCTTATAGGTTTTTCTTTTATAGATTTTTTTTTATAGATTTTTTTTAACACTGTTTAACTTTTATATCTTTATTTCCTTAAGGTCTTACACACAATCATAACATATGAATTAAGTTTTTCATCTGTACTTTAATTGTCTTTTGTATGAGATTTTCCTGTTAACAATAAATTGAATTGAATTGACGTGTTTTTGGATTTTTTTATAAAATCAAATTCTAACCCGCTAGAAGCACCGTTCCGTTTAAAGAATCCACCCTGTATATATAGACTAAAAAAATATAGTTGTATGTGAATAGACCCCTTTCTGAGGGTAGCTTGACAAAAATTTTAGGCCAAAGTTTTTGTTGCAAAAAATATAAGTTATTGTGTTTTTGCATTTTTCTAAAAACCAATTTCTAACCCGCTAGGGGCCATGTCTTACACAATTATTTTTTGAGGATGTTTGACACATGGATTGACAAATGTTTAAAAAAATTACACGAGCATTTTTATTTTTCCATAAGCTTTCCAACAAGTTGCCACAAGCGGGGTCTTCTTATTTGAAAAAAAAGTAGTATGTAAATAGACCCCTTCACAAAAATTGTTTGCCGAAAATTTTAGCTGCTAAAAATCTTAGTTTCCGTGCTTTTGGATTTGTCTAAAAAACAATTTTTGAACCCGCTACGGCCAATATTCCATTTAAAGTCTCCAAACAACAACAATTTATTGTAGATGTAATGGACATTGTGTATAATAGTGTATATTGTTACGTCTCCACATTCTTTACCCATAAGTAGATAATTACACATTCACTGATATGTTTTTGAAAGTAAACGTTCTAATCATTATTTTAACATTAAGCATTAACCTTTCTAATGTAAACATCTTAATATAAAAACAAACGCACTTTTTCTTTCAACATAGTCGTATAGATATACCAGTCAGTCTGTTCTTAGGTTTAGAAGTAGCAAGAGCTACATAGTTGTAAGCCGTAGTAATAAATAAAGTTTTTTAAAAAAGTGATTTTCTGGTGGTGATCATTTAACTGGCGCTGCGAACAGGATAGCTACAGCTCTTCTTTATTGGGATACCATTGCAAGAGTGTGGTTCTCAAGCCTTTAGTAGTTATCCTACGGGAACTGGTTCATCAAGAGACCGCAGTAGTGAAAACGATCCTCCTTTATTGGGCAACCATTGTGACGGATCCCACGCTGTTTCCCATTTTCCAGAGGAAAAATAGGCCAATTTTCCTCAACGAACCCGACGCACCAGAAGACACGAAGAATACAGCCTACGCTTACCTTTTGCGGAGAAAACCACATGAAGATCTTTATCGGAAGCCCGTTGCTCTTCCTGTAAGTTTTTTGCTGATTATTCGTTAAAAAACTTCTTAGATTAGGTAGTTATTAAGAAAACAATTTTTCATGACTGATGAAAATATTGAAAATTTAGCAAGTTTTCTAACTCAATTAAAACTAGAAATCCCTTCAAATAATAATCAAGTAGTTTGTAAGAGTACAAAAATGGAAGAATTTAAATTATTAGCCTCATACCTCCCAACATTTGACGGAAAACCGGAACATTTAGAGTCTTTTATTTTAAAAATAGATAGGTTTTATAATAAGTTTAAAGTACAACACTCAGAATTAACAGAATATTGCATAGGCTCGCGAATTGTAAAAGATGCGCAAGACTTTTTACTTTCACGACCAGACCTGACCACCTGGCCAACAATTAAAACTGCTCTCAGAGAAAAATACGGAGATCCCATCTCTTATCAAGTTCTCATGCAGGAAATAAATTATTTTTCTAAACTTAAAAACGAAAATAACATGGACTTTTTCGGTAGACTAAAATCATTTTTAAACCGAGTTCATTTAAAAATCCATGCTGAAGTTAGCGACGAAAACATTAAAACAGCTTTTATTTCTCAAACAAGTTATCAAGCAGTAATAACTTTTATGGCAAATGTACCACCAAATTTACAAAATATTCTTATTCAACAAAAACCAACTACTCTCGATTCGGTGTACACACTCTTAACCGAATTTAATTTACTCGAATCACAACTTAGATTTACAACTCAACACACCCCATTAATTAAAAACCACAATCAAAACGTTATACAACCTGCAAAACTTAATGTACCACACAGATTTCAGCAAAACCAACCATCATTTTTCCAGCAACCATCATTTTCACAATTCCTACCCAGACCTACATTTGCACAACAACTAAACCCAAATGTTAGACCCCAACAGTTTCCGCAACAAAATAATAACAATAATGTATGGAAATCTCAACCAATACCAATTCAACCCCGACAATTACCTCCCAGACAATTCCCTACTAATGCACAAGTTTTCGGCAAACCCCAAAATGTTTTTCACCCCAGAAATGCAATTCCAGCGAGAGACACCCCACAACCTATGTCCACATCCACTATTCTAACAAATCGACAACGTCAAATGCATAATATTGAAGTACAAGATAATAATCTTTCCTTCCCTACATGTGAAAATTTTGAAAATTACCAGTACGAAAACCAAAACTTTTCACAAGAAAATTTAGAAGACAGTTTCTCAACACAAAATGAATTAGACCCAAATTTTTTACGAAATCCAAAACGAACCTCAATCAGACGAAATACAAAATTTTTCCAACCTGCCTCACGATCCACCATTGACTTAAATAACATTTGTTTAAAAACAGAACTTCCTTATCTTTATTTACCGCAAAAACAAATTACAGTTTTAATAGACTCTGGAGCATCCGACTATAAAAAGGGAAAAGAAAATCTTGTTGCTGACGCGCTTTCTAGAATCGAAATAAACAATGACGAAACCGAATCAATTGCTCCCAACATAGGTGACGATGTTGCCAATCCCGATGATTTTATACTTCCTGAATTAAACGAAGATAACCAATCAGACATAACTGTCCATTCAAATCAAGACAACACCGGAAAATATTTACCGATTTCTGAAAGTCCTTTAAATTTTGCACAAAATCGCTTAGTTATCGATTATGGAAAAAATTATTATTGTTACCACTCTAAACCCTTTAATAAAAATCATTATTCTTGTCGTGTCCAAAAAGAAAGGGAACTAGAGCACTTAAACAAAATTTTATTAGAAATTATACGACCCGACACTACCTTCGTAGTATTTATCCCCAAAGAAGATCTAAAACAAAAGTTTCAAGATATCGTAAATTGTCAGTTAAACCCTACAGCTAAATTAATTTTTGCCACTAAATACCTTGAAGACATCATTAACACAGAACAACAAAAACAAAAAATTGAAAATTATCACACTAAAAATCATAATGGCATAAATGAAACTTATCAAACACTTAAAGAAAAATATTACTGGCCAAAAATGCGAGATACTATTCAGGAATACATAAATCAATGTGATATTTGTTTACAATCAAAATACGAAAGAAATCCCTACCACATATCTTACCAAGGACCCCTACTAAGCGAAAAACCATTTAAAACTATTTTCCTAGATACCTTTTCCACTCAAAGCTGCAACTTTTTAACAATAATTGACTCATTTTCAAAATATGCTCAGGCTTATCACATTCAAGACAAAAATGGAATTTCTGTCTTAAATAAACTTAGACATTATTTTTCGCACCATAATACTCCAGAAAAAATAGTAGCTGATTCTGGTTTAGAATTCAAAAATAAGACAGTACAAGAATATTGTAAACTTTTTAACATTGAGATACATTTTACTACCCCCTACAACCCTACCTCAAACAGCTTAGTTGAAAGACTACATTCTACTCTTGTTGAAAAATTAAGAATATTAAAATTGCAAAACCCTCACGAACCAATACCAAACTTAATGACATCAGCCATCTTGATATACAATCAAAGCAAACATTCAACCACTGGTTTTACACCTTTTAATCTAATTTATGGACCCTACATGAATGAACCCATAATTAACCATGACTTAACTCTTTACGAGCAATATAATGAAAAACGGAAAAACGAAGTTTTACCCTTTATAAACGAAGTGTACCAAAATACCCTTCGAAAACAACAAGAAAATACAGAGAAAAGAAATAATAAACCTAATGAGACATTAGAATTGGCTCAAGAACAAATTGTTTATAAAAAACAAACGAAACCAAGTAAAATTAACCCCAAATACATTCCCTTAAAAATTACTAAAATAAAAAATAACACTTTAACTGGAAAAACACCAAACAGGCAAAAAGCGAAAATTCATGTCAGAAATATTAAAAGAATAAGAAAGAAACCTAAAAAAGATGTTTCATTACAGGAGCCTCCTGACCCTTCTGACAACCCTCAACCAGGCCCTTCAAGTACATGAAGTTCCTACTACAGGGTATTACAATGAAAAATCGATCAAGCCTTAGTTTTTGATCATAATCATAAGACATTTATTTATTTTAATCTTACACAAATTAAGTTTACTATAGCCCAACTAACAGTTACAAACGAAGTAATATTAAAATCAATCATATCTCAAAAATTAAACAATACTATTTTTCATAACAAACTAAATCATCTTAACAACCTTTTATATGACAGCTATGACATATACTCGCGTATTACGTCAGTTAACAAAAACGAAAGATACAAAAGAGGACTTTTTAACTTTCTTGGTTCAGGCGTAAAATTTATCACAGGCAACTTAGATAACGAAGATCTAGAACTAATAAACAAAAACATAAACATTTTAAAAAGCAACGAATACAAAATAATTCAAAAAATTAATGATTTCTCTTCATATGCAGGAAATATTACTCACACACTTAGCCGTGCTATTCAATCAATTAATGTTAACACCTTACAAATACACAACGAATTTGAGATAGTGAACACAGAGATTCAACTATTATTTAGCCTTCTTAATCAACAAACACAATTGGAAAATTTGCATAATTATTTGGAAAAAATATTGCGAACTATTTCTTTTGCCCATTTAGAAACTGTTAATCTCGAATTATTTTCAACTCAACAAATTACTGAACTTTGGTCATTTTTGCAACACCATTATGACGATAAAACCTTATGGTCCTTGCAGCATCTTTCGGAACTAACCTTAGTATGTAAGTCAGGAATTGTATTTTACGACGATATGATTGTATTAGTTCTTAAGATACCTATATTCACTAACCAAAAATGTAATCTAGAATTTATTTATCCTCTGCCAAACGAGCAAAATCAATTGTTAATTATACCTAGCAAATACTATTGTTCCTCTTGGTATTCAAATTGTATTGAAATTTCAAGAAAATGGATTTGCTATTCAAATATACAGTCAAACTGCACACTTAAAAATTGCACATCAGTACAAGTTCAAAACAATTTTGAAATTTCTCTTTTAACTTTCCAAAATAATCTTTTATTATGCTCTAAACAAACTCATGAAGTTTTTGAGAATTGTCAACAATTTAAGAAATTCAAAATTCCCAAATGCGCTTTACTAAATAGCAATTGCGAAATTATCTATAAAAATCAAAAATTTCTTACAAAAGATAATTTAATTGATTTTAGCACAACACTTAATACTAGCATTTTGCCAATCAACTCTACAATTAATTTAAAACTTGAACACATAAAAAGCCCAGAACTTATTTCACGGGATCTAAGTGAACCCATTTTTCTTGAAAATAGGTTTGCACATCATTCCTCCTATTTGGTTACAGTTATTATTTTAAGCATAATAAGCCTTTGTATAATATGTGCTATTTTTCTAATTAGGAAAAGAATTTATACAAAACTTTCACAACATGTAGAAAATTTTGTAACTTTTGAAAAAGTTAAGAAATATGTTCATGAGGACATGAACTTTTCTAAGGAGGGAGATGTTACGTCTCCACATTCTTTACCCATAAGTAGATAATTACACATTCACTGATATGTTTTTGAAAGTAAACGTTCTAATCATTATTTTAACATTAAGCATTAACCTTTCTAATGTAAACATCTTAATATAAAAACAAACGCACTTTTTCTTTCAACATAGTCGTATAGATATACCAGTCAGTCTGTTCTTAGGTTTAGAAGTAGCAAGAGCTACATAGTTGTAAGCCGTAGTAATAAATAAAGTTTTTTAAAAAAGTGATTTTCTGGTGGTGATCATTTAACTATATATATTCTTTCATATGAAATCAATTAATAAAAATAAATAAAAACGGAAACTGCAAATTAAGAGAAGGGGCTGCACTGCAGCTACCGGTGGCGCCATGGAGCGGCGTCGCGACACATCGCACAGTGGTTCCTTTTAGCACTTTAGGAAGAACCCCGCACGAAATCCATGGGAAAATGGACTTCACCCGAATTTGATGTAACTTTAACATTTGATAGTAATAATCATGGTTTAAGAGACATGCAACTTTTATCGAGATTGTATGTCTGGTTCTTGAGATATTGGGGGTCAAAGTTCGGGAAAACGCGTTGCAGTAGTAACTTTGCTGACAAAAAAAAACTATTTCTCAGCTGAAATAGTGACAGGTATAAATGAATTTGTGTTTTTGAAGGATAGTTCATATTCACCAAATAACTACTACTGCTAAAAGATGGTTAGTTCTTATACGGGGTGTGTTCAAAAAAATACAATTTTTTGAATATGCATTTGACATTAGTTTAGAAGAAAAAAACCAAACATGCACCATAATTCTTCTACCTGCATCTATTTTAAATAGTTAAAATAGGATCATTTCATTTTTTGCCCATACTTTTCACAGTGCAATTTTTTGAAGTTTGACTGTTTTTCATCGCTTCAAAAACTCGACATGGTTCAGATCTTTGAGCAATTTGGTCCCACTTCGTATTAATTTTTAGCACGAAAAGTTGGTGACAGAGACAGAAAGTCTTTGTTTTACTACGGGGTCCATCCAAAAAAAAAAATTTTTTTCACCGTTTATTGAATATTTACTTTTTTTCTGTGGTCAGTGAGTATGTCAATTTTCACAATATTTTACTCCAATGATACACTAACGGGTACGTACTATTTGTATGGGTTTGACCAAGTTTCTATGTCTGGTTTTTTAACTATGAATTTTTGAAGTTAAAAGAAAAGTATTTTTTGTATTTTCATGCAATAAAACAAAAACAGCCGACTGATTAATTTGAATGTGAATGAGCTGAAACAATTGCCACAGGCGGGTCTACTGTGGCTTACTCAATCATCCCTTTATAAAAAAAAAAACACTTAGATGACATAATTATTATTATTTTTTATATGTTGTTAAAAAAATAATCTAACTGTTTTTTTATAAAGGGATGATTGAGTAAGCCACAGTAAACCCGCTTGTTGTCTTAGTGGTCACTGTTTTAGCCCATTCAAATTCAAATTAATCAGTCAGCTATTTTTGTTTTATCGCATGAACATACAAATATATACTTTTCTTTTAACTTCAAAAATTTATAGTTCAAAAACCAGACATAGAAAGTTCGTCAAACTCATACAAATAGTACTTACCTGTCATAGTATCATTTGAGTAAAATATTGTGAAAATTGCCTTATTCACTCACTGACCACAGAAAAAGAAGTAAATGTTCAATAAACGTTAGACAAACAATTTTTTTTGGATGGACGTGTGAACAATGACAAAAAGTAGATTTAGAATAGGTTTTGAAAGTGGGAAAAAATTGCTCAAAGATCTGAACCATGTCGAGTTTTTGAAGCGATGAAAAACAGTCAAACTTCAAAAACCGTGTACCGTGAAAAGCATGGGCATAAAATGAAGTGGTTTTATTTTAGCTATCTAAAATAGATGCAGATAGAAGAATCCTGATGCATGTTTGATTTTTTCTTCTAAACTAATGTCAAATGCATATTCAAAAAATTATATTTTTTTAAACACAGCCTGTATAAGAACTAAACATCTTTTAGCAGTAGTGGTTATTTGGTGAATACGAACCATCCTTCAACAACACAAATTCATTTATACCTGTCATAATTTCAGCTGAGAAATAGTTCTTTTTTGTCAGAAAAGTCACCACTGCAACGCGTTTTTCCGAAGTTTGACCCCCAATAGCTCAAGAACTAGACATACAATCTCGATAAAAGTTTCATATCTCTTAAACCATGATTAGTACTATCAAATGTCAAAGTTACGTCAAATTCGTGCGGGGTTCTTTGATATATATTTTTTAAAATTGTATTCATGTATGTAAACTGATCTTTTAGATATGTTAGCGTGAATCTAAAATACGCCTTTTTTGAACAATCGTGCATCAAAAAATTTTTACTTAACGCTAATGTAAAAAAATAGCAATTGTCAGTATTTCTATTTGTTGCATACTCGTTTTATGACTTACTAAAATTGATAGGTGCTGAATAAGAAAATCAGTGGCGTAGGCAGAAATCGACTCTAGGGGGGGGTTTAACATTTAATAAAAATCAACTTCAATCAATCATGCTTGAACTCTTAAAATGAAGGGAGGGGAGAGGGGCGGTTTAATAGGTGTTGAGTTAGTGTATTATGAAACAAAAATACTTATTTTTAGAAGAAAGTCTCATTTGGTCTTATTTGCAGATTTTTTCAAAATTAACCCTTAAATGCGCCGCATGCAAAAATTTTGAAAAAATACACAAAATACTGTTTTTTACGCGCTTCAAATGTTGATGACAAACAAATTGTTGTAAATTAAACAAAATTGTAACATAATCTAATATTGGTATAGCGCCGCAGGCGAAAATTTTGACAAAACAAACAAAAAATTATTTAAAAATTTCTTAGGTTCTTTGTAAAATATTTTTGAAAAAGTAGATTGGGCTAGATGACAAGAAGGGGTGGGTTGCGGTAGTATATATAGATTTGTTGGCAAATAATAAATGCCCGCAGATGAAAATTTTAATAAAAATTACGCTAAGAATTCCATTTATTACACGTTTTGAATGCTGGTGATAAAAATAAATAAAACAATTAATGACATCATAGCACAGCAGGCAAAATTTTTAAAATTTAAGATAACACCATACACACGTCACAAACCGGAGTAAAGAGTCGGCTATAGCTCTCCCTGGGGTCCTTCATCATGATTAATTTATTGTAGATTCGGTTGGGCCTCCTGGGAAGGTTTTAACCCCCAAAATCCCCCTGGCTACGACACTGAGAAAATAACGTTTTTATAAGTGTTTTTTATCAATATCTCCACAATTTTTAAAATAAAATATTCTAAAAAAACTTCTATCTAGGCAGGTGCTTACTTACACTCGCTATCAATAAAGCACAAGAGAGATCGTGTAAAAAGCATCCTTTCAGCCACTTATGGCACTGGAGAGCGCAGGAGGGCTTGGGGGCTAACTATAGCCCTTGAATATTGACCCCCTAAAGATTTCTTTAGTGTAATCGTTCTGAGCTCCAAAGCTTATCTTATAGAGTACTGTTTCTATTTGACGTATCTGTTTAGTTTATTTTACCTTTGAACTACAGGAATAGTTCTATTTACACACACCAACATGCACCCCAATATTGGTCGAAATTGGCAGATCAACTATGCAGCAAACGTCAAGAAATTGAATCAAATATGGGCCTCACCTTTCTGACATAAAATGCACAGTTTATCTGTCAATTCACACCAATATTGGAGTGGAAATTGTTATGTCTGAATGGACTTAATAAAGAACTTAGGAATTGATAGTTGGATTTAAAATATGCATTTAGAAACAAATATGCGAACATTTATACAATATTATAATTAACTTTTTATTATTCGAACACAACATAGACCTAAATGTATACATATATATACTTATTAATCGCTTTCAACAATAACAAAACTAAGTAATGGCCAACTATGAAAATATTATTTTTCCAAAAATCATTTCTGAACCTGAACTGTCGGATACAGTTTTGTTTTCATAAAAACCTCGGCAGAAAGACTTTTGTTATTTTTGCGAGAAAAATTTCCGTAAACTAGATATAAAGGGATCTGAAGAAACAAGAAGGCGATTAAAGATGTCCTTTAAACTATCTTTTATGGACACATCTTCAAGTTTCTAACGCAAGCTTCGTGTTTCACTTTGGAGAGTGATTTGGTCAATACATCTGCTACCATGTTATCCGTTGAAACATGTTCCCGCTTAAAACTTCCGTGATTTAATTCGTCTCGAATAAAATGGTATCTTATATCGATATGTTCGGGCATAAAAAACTTGGTTTTGTGTAGTTAAATAGCAAGCCGCATTATCAAAACACAACAATGTCACTATGTTTTTCCAAAACTATTTCGGCAAACATCTTTCTTAGATACATAACTTCTTTAATTGTATCACTAAGAGCCATGTATTCTGCCTCTGTTGACGAAAGAGCTATGGTTCGTTGTTTTCTTGAGTCCCATAAAATCGCTCCACCACCCCAGTCAGATATTCCTAAATTAATAGTTCCTTTTAGGTAACGTAACACTCTTTTAGCTGCATTCCAATGACTATTGTCATAGCAGTTATTAAACTGTCCCAAATAGCTAACTGAATGCCTTATATCTGGTCTGGTCGTGATAGACAAATATGTAAGGGCTCCTACAAGTTCTCCATAAGGCAGTTTTTCATCTTCTTCAGAGATTTTTGCAGGTTTTACTAATTTTGTCTTGCTCTCCAGTGGTGTAGAAACTGAATTTGAATTAGTCATTCCAAATCGGTCAAGGATATTCGTTATATGCTCTCGTTGGTTAAGATTAATTCCATTTTTGTTTCTTGAAAATTGACCTAAACAATTTTTCACTTCCCCCATATCTTTTATCTCAAAATGACTGGCTAACTTCTTTTTCAGCTCACAAACTACGTTCATATTTCTTGAAGCTATCAAAATATCATCAACGTACACAGTGATTAAAGTTAAATTTTCGCCGTCATTGATCTTGTATAAATATGGGTTAGTTGCTGTCGGTGTTGCACCAAAAAGTTTAAGAACTTTGTCCAATGTTGTATTCCAACTTCTTCCAGCTTGCTCAAGTTCGTAAAGTGCTTTATTTAATTTACAAATTGTATCACTATTTTGTAGTTCTTTTAACATACCTTTTGCTTTACGATGCATTTCTGAATCATTTTTCTCAGCATGTTCTATAACTTACAACATTTTTGCAAGTTGCTTTGCTGTTTCGATAAAATTGTTTCGTTAAGTTCACCATTCAGGTATACCGTAGCTACATCAAGTTGTTAAATGGACATGCCGAGTTTTACAAGGCAACGACAAGTCGCACTGTTCCCATTTTCGCCTTCGGTGCAAAGGTTTCATTAAAATGAATTCCAGGTACTTGACTCTCTTGACTCTGGTCAAAGCTACCATCTGCCTTGTACTTGTTGCGAAGAATCATTCGACTTCCTTGACTTCCTTAACTTGACTTTCATTTGAACGATTAACTAATGTCCACGTATCATTTTTAAGAATTGACTTTATTTCATCTGCCATAGCATCATACCATTCACTTGCATCTGGCCCTGTTTCTGCCTTTTTTAATGGCACTTCACAAAGATCAGTGTAATTTACAGCTTCTCGCATTTCTTTTATTTCAACCATATTATATTCCTTTCTTGGTCGTCCTTGAAAAATAAATACAACTTTACCTTTTGGAGTTATTTCTGTTGAGGTTTGATCAGCCAGACTAAAGTTTTCACTGCAGTCTTCATAAACTTTAATAAAATCTTCTTTTCTATTACTAAAATGTGATGTCGCTGCACTGTCTAAGCACCATTTCGATTTCTTTTGGTTATCATTATAACATGTCACATTCCATGCACATAAACTCACATCTTTATCTTCTGCTTTAGCTTGTTTTGCAGTATTTTTATCTTTTGAGTTGCATTGGGCGGCTTTGTGTCTAAATAAATGACATTTGTGGCATTTATATCCAAATCACTTTTTATTCACTTTATCTTCAGGGTTTGAGGTTGTAGTACGATGATTTCTAGCGTCATACTCTTCTAAGATTTTTACTTTTAGAGTTTCAGGGCCAGGAAGTGTATCCCTTGACTCAATAGCACATCTAGAGTTATCAAAAATTGTTGGCAAACTATACAAAAGCATGATAGTGAGTAGATCCTTATATATTTCAACTTCAATTTCTGCAAGCTTATCAACTATATCTAGGAAATTGTTTAAATGATCGCGTACCTTATCACCTTCATTCATCTTTTGTAGCATCAACTGTTTCAGAAGAGTTGCTTTTCGGGCTGGTCAAATAGATTCCAATTTCAGCCATACTTCTCGCGTAGTCTTACAGTTCTTGAGTTGTTTTAGTTCAGATGGGCGAATACACAAAATTAACTCCGATTTTGCCAAGCTTCCAAGCCTTTAACTTTTAACTTTTCTGCTCTTTCTGGTTTATCTTCAGGCATTACACATTCACCACTAGCATAGTACCATGTGTCATTTTTCACAAGTAAGGCTTCCATCTGAAGCTTCCACGTGTCATAGTTCTCCTTTCCAAGAAGATCTATTCGTACTGTATTCATTTTTCAATGGACCTTTCTTCGAAAAATTTTTAATACTGAATTTCAACTAGCAATGTTCGCCTATCGTCTTTTGCTACTCTGGGCCCGTAACCTATTAGATTTTCTATATGGCAGAGCCTTTCTAAGTATGGTACCTCCCCCTGCGGCGAACTGTCAACTTTATGAAAATCTGATCGAAAATTCGTAATCCTTGGCCCTAAAAACCACCATGTACCAAATTTGAACTAAATCGATTTTTTTATCAATATTTGTTGGGTCTGCTATAATATTTCTCAATCCCAATCCCAATAAACCAATCCAACTTCAACGACGTGTGAATGGCCTACTTGACGCAAAAGTGTCACGTGGTACATCGAAAGTTTTTTTGGGCGAATAAACCAAAAGTCTAAGCTATGGTTTGTTATGACAACACCTTTTGATATCTGAACATTTTGAGGTTAGAAATAAACAAAAAATTTTAGTCTGAAAATGTCAAAGTATTTTTAGATGTCAAACGTGTTGTCAAACCAAATCATAGCTTAGACTTTTGGTTGGTTGACCAAAAAAAAATTTTTTGATGTACCACGTGACCCGATGTTCAATTGTTTTGCATGTGACGTTAATTGACGCTTATTTCAGCAGCATTCAGAACGTCTTAAAAATGACAAATTTTCAACATCAGCGCATTTAAAGCATGCATTTCTTAACAAATTTTTGGTAAACAATAAACTTGAAATCTGATCACCAACATAACTGTCAGAGGTAACTATCTCAAGAAGATATTTAGATTTCGGGGTCGAAGAGTGTAAAGGCGGGTATTTCCCTGGTATGGTGGATCTCTCTCAGACGAATGCATTTAGAAAAAGAGAATAAAAGTAACTATGTTAAGCTCGCAGAAACGGACTTCTTGTAACGCCAGACTTCCATAAGCCTTTTTTTCGCGCAAGCTTTAAGGCGGATATATGCTGGTAAGTAAGCAAGCAAGCAATTCGGAAACGTTCAATCGTTTACGTTCGCAAATATCATATGTCCCTTCGCTTGACATATTTCCATATGAAATTTGCTTGCTTGCTTAAATTCGCCTTTACTAAACCCGTCGTTAAATTTGAATCGTTGAAAACCGCCTCTAGCAAGGAAAGGCGTGGCGAGGACAGATTCATGCGGTGTTGCCACTTTTTTGTAATTTCTTTAAATCCGTGACGTACTAAACGTCAAAAAAGCTTTAACACGCAAAGCCTACTAGATTTAAAGTTATAAAAAAAGTTGGAAATATGGATAAATCAAACCCCAGAATAAAAAATTGTAAACGGGTTGGGTTTCACCATATACCATTTGTCTTATCTTCAGGAACTTCTGCTTCTATTTTTCTCATATTTTTTTCTTTTAGGCTTTCATACCTTGTTTTTAACTTTTTCACTCTCATTGTTGTTATTATCGGAATCACTAAGCCTTTTTACCAACTATGCCCTACTACCTTCCAGAACAAGAAATTTTGAAGAAAAGACAGCAAATATACTATAACTACAAGAGAGACAGAGAAGCCGCGTTAAACAGGCGTTAAATCAGATATTAACAGCGTATTCCATCAAGACAATATGTGCTGCGCCATGATATGTGTCTCTTGTATTATCTAAAACATAATGGACAGAAATATCCGAATCGCAGAAAACACCGCCTTGATGGATTAAGTGTGGTAGAAAAGGCTACGAAAGCAGAGACAACGCGATGTCACTTGATTTTTAAAATTAGGCAGTCTTTCAATTTGTATAGTGTGTCCAAATTTAACCCGAAAAATTCGGTATTTATTTTTCCTGTGACTGTACCAAAAACCGCGGCATTATAAATTGTTTGTGTGGTAGAAAAGACTGCGAAAGCAGAGACTACGCGATGTAACTTGATTTTTAAAATTAGGCAGTCTTTCAATTTGTATAGTCTGTTCAAATTTAACCCGAAAAATTCGGTATTTATTTTTACTGTGACTGTACCAAAAACCGCGGCATTATAAATTATTTAGTATAAAAGTTACCGATGTGTGCAGCCATTGGAGTTCCATAGACCTGAGCAGTTTCAACATGATGTTGAGCACAATACTCATTAGGGACACTGGAGTCGGACGGGTCCCCATTTAATTCGCCAATATTAATTTGCTCAATTGTTTCTTTTTCTTTTATTACGACTTCATGATTTTTCTTAATATTATCGTTTATTGCAAATTCACTATCTTCCTTTGTTGATGGCTTTGTTGTTTTGGTTGTGACATCTAATAAAAAGCTACAGTTAATTACTTCGGCACTTAAAACGAACGCTACACGATGCTGTAGTTGTAGTCAATCACCCTGATTTTTTGAAATTGCGGGTAGTTGAATTTTTCTCGCAAAAAAAAGTCCTTTACTAAGATGCAACCGGGGGGATACTGAAAATTATTACACGTTATGTAATGACTACCATAATACATAGATAAAATAACGATACGTCATCTGTGTAAAAGGTTGCTCTCTAATCTTAACTATAATCATAATCAAAAATTGTAAACAGGTGGGTTTCACCACATACCATTTGTTTTATCTTCAGAAACTTCTGCTTCTATTTTCCAGAATTTTTTTTTTCTTTTAGGCTTTAATACCTTGTTTTGACGTTTTTCATTTTCGTTGTTGTTGTTATTATCGGAATCACTAAGCCTTTTTCTAGTGGAATCTTTTATCTTTGATTCCTTGGATATATTTTCCTGAATGTAAGGTTTAATGTCCTAAAAAAATGTATGGAATATTAACATATCAGAAACCTATTTTATCCGTGTCTTCGATTTTATATCTTTAAAATTTTTAATTAATAGAGTATATGACAAATTTAGCTTAGTTAAATACCTCTTGGGTTGCCTAAAAAACTGCTAACTAACGTCGAGAAAACAAAAATGCACCCAAGCAGTTTTTAAAGCGACAAACCTTCGTGGAAGATTTTAGATATTAAATGAAAAGCCAGTTTTAAAGATCAAGACAGTTATTTCCACGGAAGTAAAGATAGGTGGAATAATAATAGCCTATAAATAAAATTACCGCTACATGTACCGGACATTTGTGAGCCTAAATCATTTGGTATTGACAAAATTTCCCTAACTCTGAGGTTAATAATAAAGGACTCCCACGGTTTACCAGAATGTGCAAAATCAAACCCGTTAAATAAAAGAAAGTTCAATTATAAAATCATTCACTATAGGAACAGCAATTCGTTAAACCAATTTTTTATCCGAACCTTATTTCTTCAAACCCATTCAATAACAAATTCGAAATAAATGTATAAGACCCGTTTTTAATCGAACCATTATTCATCAAACTCATTTATTATCAAACCCGTAATTTATCAGAAAATTTTTGCTAAATTAATTGCGCATTTGCATACCACATGAACCGGAGGCATACACACAGGTGGCGCAGCAGGGCGGCGTTTTGATGCATTTGTCGCTGTTACGCGCGTATACTTACAGGTTGCGTTCAATAGTTTGTGTATAGATGTCACTTGCATTCACCCGTCTTGCATTCATGCCTTATTGGCGAATGCGCAATCAATTTAGCAAACATTTTCTGATAAATTACAGGTTTTACGAATTCCGGGTTTGATATTGAATGTGTTTGATGAACAATGGTTCGGTTAAAAACGGGTCTGTTAAATTTCGAATTTGTTTTTGAACGGGTTTGATAAAATAAAGTTCGGATAAAAAATTGGTTCGACGAATTACAGTTTCTATGGTGAATCGTTTGATTTTTTTATTAAATACGGTCTGATAAATTCGTGGTTAGATAACCTTAAAAAATAGTCATTCTGGTTGTATAACAGCACTGAACAAATCAAAACATTATATTTTTAGCAAAAACACGCAAAAAAGCCAAAAAACACTTTATTTTGACTAAAAAAAAACAATGCAGTAACATCCTAGTAACTTTTGGTTTGGTTCAAACAAACAACAACAACAACAACAATTTAAAAAAAAAGAAAATTTTAATTTATTACGAAAATTCATGGTAAAAAATACCAATTACTGAAGACACATTCGAAAAAAAATAATGTCAAGTCGATTCGATTGATGTGACTACGTTTTTTAGGCTCATAACTGTCACCCACATAAGGCGGTCATTTTTGTGAAATTTCTCAGGGGATATTATCATTCCACCTATTTTCTAATAATAACTCGGATAGTTTAGATTATAATTAAAAGAACTTTCGAACAAGGTATCGCATGACCTATGGTCCTATTTAATATTTTGAGGCTAGGCTCTCTACCTCCGTTGTGGCACAGGGTGTTTCAAATTGGACACCTTTGGGAGTTTGGGGTACCTGCAAAAGTCATGGATGGATAAAAAGCTTTTTTATTTTATATCTTCATTACCGATGCAAAATAAACTTTAAAACGTTTTTATGTAATAAAAAATTAACATTTCAATCGAAGAGATATGTATCGGTTTTCAAAGCCTATTAATAGAAAGCAATAATATTATCTGTCCAATCAAGAAATCATTTAAAAATAATGAAAAAAAGCAAAAGGGTGTCACAATTAGGTTAAAGAAAAATAAAAAGAGGAGTAAAGGTATAGGCTTTAGCTTGGACACCAACCCATACACACGCGAGGCTGGTTGCCCATTGACTGGTGTAAAATATTGTTTCGGTAGCTAGCGATATCACTTTGAGACGAATGTACGCTGGTAAGCAAGCAAGCAAGCAATTCGGAAAAGTTCATCATATGGGAATACACACAATCGTTTACCCTCGCAAATGTCATATATAATTCCTCATGTACAACTGTCAATTTCCTGCTTGCTTAATTGCTTGCTTGGCCAGCGTAAATCCGTCTTTGGAAGTGCGATTATAATTAATGCCTGTCAGCAATCCAAAATGTGAGAACGCGTTAGATTTAGATGAAATTACTGAGAATAAATTAAAACTGTCACAATGGGTCTTTTTTAAGCAACTATTATATTAAATTGACTGCTAAATAAACTCTATAATCATACAATATCAAATTTAAGTGATTTCTGGCCTTGTTAGGTATAATACATACAATACATGCTTCAAAGACGGTATTATATATTAAATTTTTGAAGCCTCCAAGTAAGCGAGCTCCGTTTTTATAAAAAATGATAATATAAAAATGAAATGACAAAAATGAAATATAAACGTTTTTATATAAATTTTAAAGCACTTTTAAAATTATGTAGGTACCTGTTAAAATTTGACCATCATTATTGATTAAAGGAAGAAAATTTCAATTAAAGAGGTCGTTATTTTTGAAGTTGGAGTATATATGCGCCACGCAAGAAAAAAAACGGGTGAACCGATTTAGATAACAGTGGTTTCGCTGGAATGCTAAGAATCCCGAGGGTACTATAGAGGTTATATTTTACTAAAAAAAAAATAAAAACTACCCGACAGCCACTGCAAAAAATTACTAAAACTATTTTGAAAACGAGAGAATGATAATTTTTTGCAGATTTAAAAAATAAAAAAAACGTGTATTCTCTTTAAAAAATATATAAACTCTTTTCTCTGTTATTATGTGTTTTAGAAAAAATAGTCTTTAAAAAATTTGCATAACTTTAAGTAAATTATGCAAATCAAAATTGTCCCATATCATAGTATATATCAAATTTTGCACATCAACTTTCTTTTTTTAAATTAAACACCCTATATATTTAATATAATAAAGTAGTAGGCATACCGGCACTCGAGCTTGGAAAAAATTTGGAGACCGTGGGAACTTTTTACTGATAAGGATCTAACCTTTTGATACATCCCGCCAAGGACCACAACCTAATTAGTGGCGGCACGCGCCACCTGTCATCTGTTTGGATTGATTGACCTGTCACCTGTTCAGGCT
This sequence comes from Oxystoma pomonae, assembly GCA_963921995.1. Taxonomy (NCBI): domain Eukaryota; kingdom Metazoa; phylum Arthropoda; class Insecta; order Coleoptera; family Brentidae; genus Oxystoma; species Oxystoma pomonae. The sequence continues at coordinate 58,121,763 of OY998168.1, forward strand.
AATTGAGTCATCGCACCATATAACTATGAGATATTAGAGACATAAAGCTATTTGTAACTCATCGCGGTATACGTATCCGCATCTAGCGAGAACCAAGCACATTGATTGGTCAGAAACTTGTAGCACGTTCGAAAAGAGCAGATATATGCTAATTTAAGGTGTTTCTGAACGCAATAGGTTCTGAGATACGATACGTGTGCCGTAACGATACGTGATAACTAACGCATCTTAACACCTATCGCGTTCAAGAACACCTTAGATTAGCAAATATCTGCTCTTTTCGAACGTGGTACAAGTTTTTGACCAATTAATGTGCTTGGTTCTCGTTAGATGCGGATACGTATACGGCGATGAGTTACAAATAGCTTTATGACGCTACTATAAAGGCCCTTCCCGTATATTTCTTTATGATAAAAAGCGTAGCGGAAACCCCTGCGAAATGGATTAATGACGAGCTCCAATGCCCATGCGTCAGCTGGAAGTGCGCTGAACGAGAAATGAGCCGATTCGATGTTTCAAATGGTACGTTTGTTTATCTGCTCAGAGGAGCGTGTAGAGGTTGATCGAGCTCAAGAAGAAAAAAACGAACGCCTTTTTCCTGCACAGAGTTTTTATTTACCCTAACCTTTTCAATATAAAATGATTTGACCTAAAAGAGATTTCGTCGATACGGGCTACCCAAGACGCAAGAATGGCTAACAAAGCCTACATTCATGACACTACTAACCCAAACTGAGGATTAATTAAATTTATCCAAAAAACAGCAAAAATTGTAATCAAGTGTAAAGTGTGTAAAATATAAGGTGGTATTAATTTCTTTTAATCAAAGTTCTTGACAGTCTTTAAATTTACCAAAAAACGTGTCCTACTAAAGTGTATTTTAGTACCTCTAAAAATAATTTTTAGATATGCTTAATTACACTTATGGTAGGACACGTTTTTTGGTAAATTTAAAGCTTGTAAAGAACTTTGATTGAAAGAAATTAATACCACCTTATGTTTTACACACTTTATAGTTTGAAAAATTACAATTTTTGCTGTTTTTTATATAAAAATAGCAAAATAAAAATCATATGCATGACACCACTCAAGATGACAGACACATGACAACAGAAATTTTTATTAAACAATTGCCTTAAATTATTTTCATCTTTCTCTAAAATACTTTTTTATAGCCTGCTGTCTCTCTTCAACAACCTTAAATATTTTTGCATGTCACTAAAACATCTCTCCATTTACCTCTAAAATTCTGCCCTCTCTCTCTAAATATTTTTAATTTTTTAACAGAGAAAAAATGTTTTTTGACAGTACTTTTTTTGAACGCTAAAAAAAGTGAAAAACTTGAAAAATTTGAGTGTTTTATTCTAGAAATCGAAAGTTTGGAAAGAAAGCTGCAAAATCATGGCATAAAATGTGAAAAACAGTAAAAACGGTACCCCTTAAATTATGCTAAAATAGTTTAAACCTCGGTTTAAGCCTTAACTTACCATCATGACTTGACCATTAATCAGCTTAAAAACCCTACCCTCGTGCCTACCAAAAATATTGTTTATTAGAAAAAAAAACAATAAAATGAACTTTTTATTAAATTATGTCTTCTTTTAATAGGGTGCTTTTAATGCAGAGATTTTATTTCTCAATAGTATTTTTAATAAAAAAATTTTAGTAAGTATATATTGGCGTTTATAAACAACTTCTATAACTCAGCTTACTTTGGGGACAAAAATGCCACTTTTTATCCCAGAAATTAAAAACATAGATAAAAAGTAAAAGTAATTACGGAATAAAAAGTAAAAACTCAAAAAAAACGTTAAAAAAAAGCATTTTTATCCCTAAAATGGGAAAAAAAGGCACCTTTTATTACTATTGCTTGAAAAATTATTTTAAACTTACAGTATTAAAGAAACTACATCCTCAAATACAAAAATTAATCGTTTTAATATGGGTAACAAGAACAATTTTTATTGTTGTTGAAAATAACATTATTTTAATACCTACAGAACTGAATAAACTAAAAAAAAAATAAATGATTTATTATGTGACACATACCTAACAAAAAGTTACTCTACAATATATTTTCATTCGCTCAAAACACAGACCAAGCTAACGAGAAAGTTTATTCAATTTGTTTTTTCTTATTTGGACCTCCAGGTCATGGAATGGTATTTTGAAGGCAATGATGCTCCCCTTCCATATGCAACCTTTTCCTCTCCATTTTTCTAATTTCTGCAATTGTATTTTTCTTGTCCGCCAAAGCATTCAATGGTAATATTCCCATTAGTGTGGCAGTTGGCCTACTTCTATCAGGCCCCTAAAATATAAAAACAATATTATTGACTGCTAATGATCTCAACCTGAAATAAGGTAACACACTGCAAAATTCCTTATAGGAATTTCACCTTTTTCTTTTGTGGTAAACAGTTATTTAATCCAGATTGATATATTTTTGAGATACACATTTTGACTATAATAATTTACTATAAAAAAACAAACAAAAATCTAGGGTTGTAGTTAAAATATTGTATGTCACATATGTGTGGTAAGGCTTATTTTAGCACTTGTGTGGTTACCACAACTTGGTCTACGACTTATAAATTATTTTTTTTAGTGTAATAATAGAGAGCGGGGCTGTGACTTTTTTAAATGTAAAAAAAACAGATTATTCCTAGTTTTTAAGTCAATGGTACTTACTGAATTTTCAAATACATATTCAATGTCTTTACGGATCATCCCTAGGCTTGGGCAAATCACATGTGACTCAAATTTTTATAGTGCCCTTCCACTGTAATGGGGTCCATTGTGGCCTGCACCAAATCATCCAGTTCATCCTTCTTCATTTCGGGCGGTGGCAAGCAGCATCCCCCAGTTTTTAGCACCTCCTGGCGTACCTGTACCTTTTTCTTTCTTATTGTCTGCTTCTTATTTTTATACCATAAGTTGGTCAATGGTTCGGTTTTTTATGTCTGACGAGGCGGCATTAAATTCGTTGGCTATCTTTACCCAGGTATTTTTGTATTGGAGTGCAATGGGAAAAAGGTGATTTACCTCTCTGGGTCTAAAATTCAACCCTCTAATCCATTTCTGCATTTTCTTCGTCGAAAATTTGAACGAACAGCATTGTAGAAACTAATCAAACGTTAAAAAAAACTAAACTCGGCACCAATCGGTAAATAAACAAAACTTCTATTCTAGGTTAGAATTTCCGCAGTTTGACAGAACTCGATATATTCGCTCAAAAAGCATCGAGCTAATCGAGGAGCTCTTTTCGCTCGCTCGGTCTAAAAACGAACGCGAAAAAGTGCGCACGGTTTACTCGATTTTGAATAAAAGAACGGGAATTTGCCATTTTGGAGCGCACGGTGCGTATCGATCAGATAAAAGAACACACCAAAACTCGCGCATTGGCCACGTCCTGGCAATCTAGATTTTGATCGTTGCCGCTAAGTTTTTCTCGCATCCTAGATCTTTACATACCTAATAGTTATATGCATCGCACAGACTCCGTGCATACTCCGTGGAGAGACCGTACAAACCCTGTAGAGATACTTGTTGGACTGCTGAAACTCGCGTACTATCAACTTTGTAAGGTTATGTCAGGGTTACTGACACGACGCCCCCTATCAAACTCTAGGACAGAATTTGGTCCTAGAGTCCTGCTGAGGATCGCCTACTATCAACAGTATGTATCAATGAGTCATACATATTTGTAAGGTTATGTCAACTATTCTATAGCCGGTGTCTCTGAAATGTCGATATCAGAGGGACGCGCCATATATTTCTGAAGACGACGTATTTTAAAAAAAGTAAGTTCCACAGGTGGGTTTTGAACTCACCTGTCAGGAAATCTGCGCTCAAGACCACACGCCCACGGGGACTTTTTAATAAATTTTTCTAAAATGATGAATGTATAAAAACAAATTGCAACACGAGCGATTTTAACGTTATTCAGCTTAGATTTGCCTACTTTTTAACATACCCAAAATCGGACAAAATCGGACATGCGGAACATTGTCATTTTTGAATTTTTGTCTGATACATGTTTTTAGATTAGTTTTTAATGCTGGTTTTAAACCTGAAGAAAAAATGGTATAAGATAGAAATAAGCTCGCTAGTCACACTTTATCTCTCTATCCTGAAGAAATATATTATGAACATGGCAAGCATAAAGCGAGAGAGGTAGCTCATATTTTTGGGTCTTCTTAGACCTGAAAAAAAAATCAAAAAAAGATAGAGACACGGTCATTATCAATGCTTTCTCTCTCTATCACATAGGAAAAACTATACACATTGCGGCTCATTTAGGGGGGTGGGGGTCGCGGCTCATGTTTTTGAGCTAAATTTTATTGCTCATATAAAAAATAGTAGTATTTTCTAAAAAAACAGAAATAAAATAGTTAATCGTGTTTTTTTTCTATCCTTTGCAGACAAATGATGTATGAGCATATAGATAAATAGGTTCCTACTTATTTTACCCTACATGGAATTTACGGAAAAGAGGCTAATCTTAGACACGTGATAGAATATATATATATATAAATAAAAATAATAGGTGTTACCACGGTTTTTTTTCTCTCGGCCCAAAAATTCGCAGATAATATATGGGGGGATGTGGCACATGTTCATGAGGAAAACTTTCAGGATTAAAATAACGTTGATATTAACATAGTAGTTTACCCATGATGTCTCTTTCTGTCCTGTACCATAAAATTATACACGCTTGGTGGTACACTTTGGAATGATATTCATTTAATACTAATACTGTCTGTTTTTTGGGATCGATAGAAGGCCAGATTACAGATTTTTATTTCTTCAAACGAAAAAGAATTGAAATTACTTGTTAGTTAGTGAAATTAATTTCTAGGTGCGCCACTGGCCATCTATTCCATAGTGAAAGTTTAATAGGTAGTTAGTGGGTAGGTATTCATTCCATATTATGTAACATCAGTCTAGTTTTAGGAAATTAACGCAAATTTTCTATAACTTACTTTTATATTTAAAACAATAATTGAGTAGGTACTTACCTAGCTACCTAAGTACATATGTAGGTATACCTAGAGGCCCTGTATACGATTCTTAACAGTTATTGTTTTACTAGAGGTGAGCAACTGCATTTGATAGTTGCTAGGGAAATGTTTACAATAAATAATTTTGTCACTGTCACATTTCTGATTAAGAAACGTCTGGTTTAAAAATGGAATTTTGCTGTATCAAAAACTGTAAAAACACGTGCCTCAATGAATTTGTATTGTTCCGTTGTCCAACGGAGAAAGAAACTCAAGAAAAGTGGAAAGAAAACATGCATTTACCGAGCTGAAATTAATAAAAATAGCCGAATTTGCGAGGTAAGTGAGCAATAAGCAGTAGGTACAAATAAATAACACATTATGTTTCCGTGTTTCATTGTAAGAGAAAGAGTAAGAAAAATATAGAGCAATGGCAGTCTTTATATTTTACCTATTATTTACATTTTTAATAAATCCGCGTGTATATTCACTGTCTGTTTTTGTTTTTTTTTTTGTCAAAACTTGTCATATTATACTAACCAAAAAAAAAATATTTCAAAAACTGTCTGGGGAAATTATAAAAAGAGACCACAAAACATCAGTCCATTTCATAAAATCGCTTTTACATGCAAATATGAAAAAACTAGTCAACTCTGCCTCTATATAGGTATCCCTACCTACCAAAAGTAGGAAGATAATGATTTAATTTTATATTTTTTTTAATAAGTAACCAACAAGAATAAATTTTTTTCATAAAATGTTTTTTTATGAAATGTGTCCAATTCCAATATAAGAGTGAGAGAGATGACAATATTAGAAGTCTCTTTTCAACCTTTTTTATGAGTTTCAAGATCAACGTTAAAAGTTATTTTTACAAAAAAAACTAATGTGTACATAATAATATGACGTGTTATGTGTTTGAGAACCTTTTTTTATAGGATAGAGAGAAAACATGGTTCAGGGCTATAGTTCTGTCTTTTTCTGAAAAATTATAAAATATTTGACATCAGCGGTAAAAATTAGTCCAAAAACACAAGTGATATTTGTAAAGTGGTTATGGTTTTATATGTGAATATATAAATGCAAGTTTCTCTGCATCTTGAAAAAACGTCAAAAAAACACTGTTCTGCAAATCAGATTTGGTCCGCTTTTGGATATGTTAAAAAGTAGATATTTTAAAGTTAAAAACCGTTAAAACAGATCGTGTTGCTCTTTTTCAAAACACAGTATATGATTTGTTACGTGTTTTAAGAGCCTTTTTTCTAGGGTAGAGAGAAAAAACAAGATTCACGGCTATAGTTCTGTCTTTTTCCAATAAAATGATAAAATATTTGGAATCAGCGGTAAAAATTGGGCAAAAACATGCGCCATAAGTTCCGCAAGTCCGATTTTATCCGATTTTGGATATGTTAAAAAGAAGGATTTTTTACAATAAAAACTGTTAAAACCGCTTGTGTTTCAGTTTGTTCAAGGTAAGGCCTGTTTTTTCGCTAATTTCAGTGGACTAATAGAGGAAAGATATAGATAGGGGGCATAAGCGATCTACACATAGCAACGCCGCGCCGGCCAACTCTGAATAATTGTAAAAAATAATGTGGCAAGATTGTGTGCAAAACAGAACGGCGAATTGGTGTATAATAGTAAGGAATTGTTCAAAAAGTTTTCTTTTCGTACACCAGTTCTCTAAATTTTCAATATACAAAAACACAGATTTTAACCACTAGCAAATCCCTAGAAATATAATAAAACACCCAGTACATATAACAAGGATTTCATAAATAATTGTCTGCCTATACTTATATACATACATATATTAAATGGAACGGTGCTTATAGCAACTTTAGGGAAGAGGTTTTAAAAAAATCCAAAAGCGAACCTTCTCCGGACTTTGCGCCCATGATAAAAAAAAAAATTGGGGCCCCCAACTGGAGGCCCAGGACCTACCAACTATTTTTTTTAATGAGAAGGGACCACTTGTGGCACCTTTTTGGAAAGCTTGTTAAAAAATCAATTTAACGCATTAGTTTCTTTTGACATCTGTCAACCAATGTGTCAAATATTTAAAAAACTTATTTTTTTATCAATTGTTTTCCGTAAAAAATCATTAAAGATTCGCTTTTAGCTTTTTTTAAAACCATTTCCCTAGAGCCTCTTGAAGCACCGTTCCATTTAAAGAATCCACCATGTATATGAAATCTCACTTATCCAGTTTTAAAAGGTTTGCTGTTATACCTAAGAGTCTGTATACGTAACACGGCTACATAAAAAGTATTAGTAGCTTATTTATTATTATTTTATTGAAATATACATACATAAAACCTATACCCTTCTAGAAACAACCTCTTATAAACAGCTTTTAAGTGAAAGTCTGTTTCCAAACCAACAGCTATTGAACGGATCTGTTCCCAAACCAACTGCTTTTCAACGGGGTCTATTCCCAAACCAACTGCTTTAAAACGGGCCCGACCCGAAATAAACAGGTTTTGAACAGGTCTGTTCCCAAACCAACTGCTATTGAACGGGTGTGTTTCCAAACTAACCGCTATTGAACGGGTCTGTTTCCAAACCAACAGCTATTGAACGGGTCTGATCCCAAACCAATCAGTATACCACGGTCTTCAAAATTTTCCCACGCTCAAGTGTCGGTATGCCTACTAAAACTTCGATAGATCTTTTATTCCTGATTCCAAAAGAATAATATATATTATTGAACTTTTGGATTGTACAAAAAAATTCTAAGTACATTTTGTGTATAATATTCTTTCCTATCTTCAACTTCAACAAAACAGTTTTCACATTCCTATCTTGGTTTTTCCCAAGCTATCGTTCTACACTATTTTTAACCCAGGGTTAAATTAACCTTGGAATATTTGAACCCTGAGTTAAATATAAAAATAGTCTAAAACGATAGATTGTGAAAAACCAAGATAAAAGCGGGAAAACCGTTTTTTCTATCTTTAACCGTTATGATGTTACGGTCTGTCAAAGTCATTAAATGTCAATTTTCACCTGTCAATGTATTTGACACTATACATAAAATGTACCTAGAACTTTTTGTAGAATCCAAAAATGCAAATATATATAGGGTGAAATAGAATAGAAAGTTTCAAAAGTTTGTATTCTATAGTTTCAAAAAAAAAATAATATAATAGGCCACTCACCCTGGGACATTTTTTGTAGAATCCAAAAATGCAAATATATACAGGGTGTTTCATTTAAAATAACAAAGTAGTTGCCAAGATATCCTGTAAATGGCAACACTCCAAATACAAAAGTATTTTATAAATATACTTTACATGGACTTATGTTAGAATAGAAAGTTTAAAAAGTTTCTTTTGTATAGTATTCAAAATAATCTAATAGGCCACTTACCCTGGGACATCCTATAAGGTTGAAAATTTATGGAAGAAGGAAAATTTATTTCTGACACCAAGACATCATCAAAAAACAAAACATACACAAAAAACTTAAAACTCGAACCACCAAACCTTAAGGTTGGGGGCACAAGTTGTTAATTTTAAAATAATCCAAGTATAAGTAAATTTAAAAAAATTTTAATTTTTTTTTTGGCAAAACGTGCTTCTTTTAAGCCACGCGAAATGGAATACGTCAAAACGTGTTTTTTCCAAAAAAATATGTTTTCAAGAATCTGGGGTGGAAAGTCGTGTATGTATAGTTCAATATATAGATTAACAAAAATTTTTAATTATTTCGTTTTTAGTTAGTCTTTTTTTGTGCCATGTCAGAAACGGAAATCCCTCGTGAAATCCGTTAACTGGTTTGGTAGTTTCCGAGATTTTTTATTTAAGATTCTAAGATGTTTTAATAAATAACCCGGTATAGATAGGCCCCTACGTACCTACTACGGCCTACCATTTCATTACGTCTATTTGCTCGTAAATCACTCAGTCTAACTACAATGTAATGTTAATATGTGAGTGAATATTAATAAAATTAAAGTAACACTCGTGGCATATCGAACAAAGCGTTTTTTTTCTCACTTCAATACGACCAGGCCTCCGTCATGTTACAGTGACTTTATACTTTTACAGCTTTCTCCGTTATAACCCGCTGAAAGGTACAGGATTCTGTATTTACGGTCTTCTGCACTTTTCAATTTTGATGTTTTTGTTTCTCAGTTTATTCGACAGGTGGCCCCACAGGTACTACGTATATAGCCTATAAGGACCATTACCTTATTTTTTTCATTCATGGTATTCGCTTCATCCTGTTCTTTTCCTTGAGGTTGTTTTTTAGAGAAATATTGATTTTCAATTGGTTTTAATTGTTTCTTCTTCATTTGGCCGGGTCGGGTCGGTTTTGTATCCCAATTTTCTTGGTGATTGAGTTTTTCGTTTATTTCATCAGACGTTCTCAAATCTAAGACATAATACAAAGTCAGTGTCACAATATTATAGACAATTAAAGTTAATTTTCAGTTTTATCAGCATTCGTATCCTTATCTCTATTGAGTCGACCAATCAAGCAGGTGCAGTTTTAAAATCATGGCGAATGCGTGACAGCTCCAGCTGATCAAATGCACGAAAACCTCGATAGGTACGATAAGGGAGTCGTAACCTTACGACCATCCCTGAGTACGAAACGATATTTAAAAGTACACCTGCTCGATAGGTTGACTCGATGGATATAAGGATACGAATGCTGATAAAACCGAAAATTAACTTTAAGTGTCTAATATTAGGAATATAAATCTACGACAAAATATCTGCCTCATGAAATTAAGCAACAACAACAACTGAAACATTAAAAAAAAAGTCTCACAGAGTGGTTAAATAACACTGCTAGAAATCAAATACATTCTTTGATAGACCTAAAAAATAATTGATAACCAAATTTAAAAATTTGTTAAATAAAAATATTTAATTTTGTCTCAAACAGACACTATCTTTCTTTTATACGTATATAATAATAAAATTATCCTACTTTACTTAGTTTAAATAGTATAAATAGGTATATAATAATAACATTTTCCTACTTTACTTAGAATAAATAGTTTAAATAGTTAGTTACATAGGTATTTAGCTTTGAGTGGTGATAAGTTGCTTTGCTTGAATGAATGATTTGCCACAGACAAGGAAACTTACGTAGTAATTTTGTTTGTTCTGTGCAAACATAGTGGTCCTCACTTAAAAGTTTTAAAAGATAAGTAAATTTTGTAAAATTCACTACTATGTATGCATTTTGAATAAACTATATAATAATACAATGCAAACCTTTCTCCCGTTTCTTCGTTTAATTACCAAAATGTCTTTTTAAAGGGGCTGGGTTTTATTACATACCATCTGTTTTATCTTTAGAGGCGTCTGCTGCTCTTTTCTTTGATGTTATTTTTCTTTTGGGCCTCATAACCCTGTATTGACGTTTTTCTCCATTATCACTGTTATCATCGGACTCGCTAAGGACTTTCAAAAGAAGTTTGCGTATTGGCCTTTTCCTAGTTTCGCCCTTCAACTCCGATTCCTCTGATGGGTAGGCACGGGAAGGTATAATTTCCTGAAATTTGTTAAACTCAGTTATATAAAAAAAAGGAATGGTATCCGTCCAATTTATCCGTGTTTTAGATTTCAAATTTTTAAATTTTAAGATGCAATACAAAAACTCAATTGGGTAGAATCTTTTAGACTAAATAAGTGATAATAACTCCGTTAATAGACTGGCGAACAGTAAAAATATTTCCTAGACCAAAATAGCAAAACCTTACGTATTTACTATACTAATTAACAATCTGTCTTGCACAAGTCTCACTTGGCTCCGGTTTTAAAGATGCATGCTTATTATGATAATTACCTATCTGCCCTTAATATATGGAAAAATTCAACCATTAAATAGGATAAACCTGGATTTATTATACCAGTTGCTTGGAATGCAGTTAGGTTATACCAAATACTGTTGCTTTCTCTGTGAATGGGACAGTCGAGCACGATCGGAGTACTATAAAAAGAAAAATTGGCCACCGAGTCTTTTGAGCCAGGGAACAAATGTAACCAGCGCGCCATTAGTTCCCCTAGAAAAGATTTTACTACCGCCACTTCATATATAATTAGAACTTAAGAAACATTTTGAGAAGGTCATGGACAAAGAAAGGCATGCTTTTAGTTATTTAAAAGAAAACTTCCCTAGAATCAGTAACGCTAAAATTAAAAAGGGAATATTTGCAGGTCCTCAGATTAGGAAACCGATCGGAGATGCGCAATTCGATTCCAATTTATTGGATTCTCTTCTGGATTACTTTACAGAAAATTGTGACGCTATGATTGACGAGCAAGGTGAGAGGTTCCACTAAAATATTTTAAAAATAAAAAGAATGTATAAGGGAAAGTGGAACTGTGAGATGTTATCCGACTACTGGTGGACTATTAAGGAAAAAGATGCTTGGAATGCATTTAAAATAGTTGCAACATATTTTTTGGGAAACACTAGAGGAGCAGAAAACTATAAAGACCTGGTTACTCAACTTCTTTGTGTTGCCGAAACCTAGGATGCAACATGTCGTTAAAAATTTATTTCTTTGATTCTCATCTGGAGTACTTTCCAGAAAATTGTGATGCTGTGAGTGACGAACACGGTGAGAGGTTCCACCAAAATATTTTAAACATAGAAAGAACATATCAGGGAAAGTGGAACTGTGAGATATTAGCTGACTACTGCTGGACTATTACGAGATATGCCCCAGAGCCTACGCTCAAAAGGCAGGCTAAGAAGCGCAAAATGAGTGTCTAGGGTATTGATTCAATAATAAAAGTGTACTATTTAATTGCTTTTGTTAAATTAAAAGTATATGGTTATATGTATTTTGTATATTCATTGTATGCCTATAAATTTTGTAACGAATAATTTTTTTTGCGAGTCAACTTAAATCTTCAATTGGTATTTTTTCGATGTAGTTAAACCCATAAAAATAGTTTTTTTATCAGGAAAAAAAAAGTTGGAATTTGTTCAATAGGGAATCGCGTAACAAATATGCCAAAACCAAATTTTTCTTGGTGTCTAACCCAAAATCATAGATTATTCAGATCCAATTTTTAGTAAAACACCCACATTTTGTCTCTGATTCCTTATATATCAGCTATGATACAGGGCGAGCCTTTGAAAACTTACAATGTGCAATATTTTCTAAACAAAAACCACTAAAAAATGCCGGTTTTAGGAAAACAGAGGAGATAATTTTTAGTCATTTTTAATTTTAGTCCAATAAATCTAGATATTTTTCCATAGGGCTCTGCGAAATAATTCACACACGGCATCTAGTCCGCGATTTTTGAAAAACCGTCAGAAAATCTCGCCCTTACAAAAAATCTGACGATTTTTAAACACAAGTTTACAGTAACTGCTTTTTGGTTAGGACTTATTTGCTAATATTTCTTACAATTTAGTTTTTGAATGCTGTTTCAGTAAATAAAAAATACGTTAATTTTATTTTTTGTAGGCAGCTTTTGTGAAAATCCTTTTTTTTATTTTAAAAAAAATTATTTTATTAAGCTTAATTTTGCGTGTAAACAAACCTTTAAAACTTTTAACATACAAAACCATAGATAGCCATGGAATATGTCGCTGTCACTGCTCAGAAAAGTAACACAAATTCTGTCTTTCCTTTTACATGGCGCATAGCAGCAAATTAGCTCCGCCGTAAAACTAATGCTGCAGAATATCTTTAAAATATTAAATTTACAAAATGCTATTTAAAAAAAATGACGCAGTTTCTTTTACAACGTTAGGATAAATATTAATGAGGGTGTGTTTTTATTTTAAATGAGGCAGTAAGTAAAAATCGCCACTTTCCAGAATTCTGACGGGTGAGATTTTCTGTCGTTTCTAAAGAATCGCGACCATAGTATCGAATTTTGAAACAATATTCCCAAGCTATCCCTAAACCGAAGGGATCATACTCGCCCCCCCCCCCTGGAGGAACGCCGCAATCTTGATTTTGGGGTATTTTTTAATATTTTTAAATTTCTCGCTTATTTTCTAACCTACAAAAAAAATAAGACGCCGTTTTGCAGAGAATTGATTTCTTTATAACATTGATATTATAAGGTGATATAAGGATGCTATAAAGTATACACTTTCCATACATTTTTTATTTTTTTGTTTTTATATTGCCATATTTTAAAGTTGTTAACAACACCTGATATCTCAGGCTTTGTTAATGTCTTCAATCATAGATCGTTGTGTTTATGGAACATTTTTAGTCCTTGAAACATCCATAAAATACTAATATATTTTTTATTAAAAGAAAATCTCAAAACATTTAATTTTTCAGCAAAGAAGTTATCATATTTTATCACTTCATTCTCTCAGTTTTGTTAACAGAAATTTATTTGGCTATTGTTAGTGAGCTCTGATAGGGTGAATGGAACCATCGGGGAGAGTGAAGTGGCTGTGATCCGGCAGCAACTTCTTGAGGAAATGCTCAGGGCGATGAAGGCGCCGGAGGGCCCTGAGCTGTGCTTCAGGAACTCCGGCCTGGTAGAACCAGGGGCTGGATGTTGTTTACGGCGGAGTGGGAGACAACGAGAGACTGGCGCCTGGACCAGATCGTCACGGTGGGGGGCACGATCTCCAGCTCAATCAGGGCTGATCAAGCCCCGTGGCCGGAGAGGATCGGTTTTTGGATCCGGTCTCAAGAAGAGGTGGACGTCGCAAGAACCCTGGAATTCCTGGGTCTCCAGAACCGCCCGCTGGACATTGCCCAGTGGCGGCATTTGGAGACTACAGGAGAACCGGGGGGATGGTGACTGACCTTCATGGAGGGCGCGGACACAATCCAGTATCTGGATCGGGTTGAATGGCGGCTGTGCTACGAGTTTGTGACCCTCGCGGTGTCGAGTTCACACTCGTATGGCGCGACTGCCGGCCGGCCCGCGAAGGGTAAGGGAAAAGGTCCGCCCACACCTAAAGGGTCAGAGTAGGGGGTTCCCTGCGCTCCATGACATCCCCGACATGGCGGCGACACGGGTAAGTCTAATCAATCTGGCCCACGGTCCGACCGCAGAGTTGGTCGGACTGTTGGCTGGCAATAATGCACCGCAGATTGTTTTGGTACAAGAACCTTACGTTTTAGGAGGCAAAGTGGGGGGTCTAGGTAGTGCCGGATATAACATCATAACCGGCAAAGATGACAACGAGGAAGAACGACCAAGACGCTGCATCCTTGTGTCAAAGGACCTCACTGCGGTAGCACTGCCGCAACTAGGGGCTCTAGACGTAACAGCAGCGCTCCTGGAGATTAAGGTAAGAGAGACTAGTATTAAGGTGGTAATTTGTAGCGCGTACCTTCCATACGAAGAGAGGCTACTTCCTCCCTAAGAGGAATTAGTGCGGGTCATAGAATTCGCCGAAGGTAAGAGACTCCCATTGATCATTGGGTGCGACGCAAATACATAGCGTGGGGCAGCAGCGATGTTAACCTAAGGGGAGTTCCTAACCACGACCAATCTGGAATTAGTAAACAAAGGGTGTGAGACCACGTTTGAAAATAAAGACCGAAATGAGGTTATCGAAATAACGCTGGTATCAAGAGGCTTACTTCAAGACATTGCCAACTGGAGAGTTACGAAGGAGATAGCCTCTTATGATCATCGGATGATCAGCTTTGAGGTGAAAACTGACGAAACAACTCAGAAACTCCGAAGAAACCCACGATCCACGGACTGGGGATGCTACCAAGCAGAACTAGACCTAAGGAAGAGAAACTCGGAAGAGGACATAACCACGAAGAAGGAGCTAGAAAAAGAGGTGACAAATCTGGAGCAGGTGATTCTGACCAGCTTCGAAGAAACCTGTGTCTTAAAACCAGAGCCCCTACGGAGAGTACCTTGGTACAGGGAGGGCAGATCTACGGACTCACGCAGTAGTGCAAAAGGCAGAAAAGGCACTTCATCACAAAGAATATGCACTAATGGTGTTCTTCGATGTGGAAGGGACCTTCGACAAGGCAAGAACGAGGATTATACCATCTGCCCTTCAGGAAAGAGGAGCGGAAGCAAGTCTGACTGAATGGGTCAAATACGCGTTAACGGAGAGGGAAGCACAGGCCAGCTTAGGAGAGTCCAAGGTGAAGGTGGATGTGACGGGAGGCTGCCCCCAGGGTAGCTGCTTGTCTCAGACGACGGTGTAGTGAAAGTGAACGGCCGCTTTCTAGCCACAGTCTGCGAAAGAATGCAAAAGGCGCTAAGAATCATAGAAGACTGGTGTAGGCAGAATGGTCTTTCAGTGAATCCTGAAAGAGGAAACTAGAGGGATTCAGAGCTCCCATAATGTATGGCAGACCCCTAACTGTGGTATTACAACTTAAGTATTTGGGGTTGACGCTGGACAAGGGACGCAAGTGGAGCGAGCATGTTGCCAGAATGACTGTTAAAGTCCAGGCAACATAGTGGCAGTTGCGCCGAGTGGTCCGTCGAATCTGAGGCATTAGTCCGAGGATCATACACTGGATATACACGGCCATCATAAGACCAAGGATCCAATACGGATCAGTGGTCTGGTGGCCCGCTGTAGAGAAGCTGACCATATCCAAAAAGCTTACGAGTCTGCAAAGGCTCTTCTGCAGAGGGATGACCGGCGCAATGAGAACGACCCCCATCCACGCTCTGGAAACAATCTTGAGTCTCCCCTCGCTTCCAACTTGGATCAAGGAGGCGATGGCGACGCACCTGCGCTTAAGGGACCAGGGACTGTGGAAGGGCAGGAAGGAAAGTGAGGGCCATCTGGCGGTCGAGGGACTGGTGACAAAAGAGTTGCCCCTCCTAAGACTGCCAGTGAAAGCACCGCCTAAACCATGGAGGTTCGATAAAAAGTGCAAGGTCACAATACCGGAACGGAATGAGTGGCAGAGGGAAGAATTCCAAACGGAATTAAGCATAGGCGACGGTCTGCTACACGGATGGCTCTAAACTGTCATCCAGGCAGACAACAGGTGCAGGAGTGTACGCGGAAAGCCTAGAAGTTCAGAAGAGTTATCCACTTGGAGAACACGCTACGGTGTTTCAGGCGAAGGTGTATGCCATTATCATGGCAGCAACCCGAGGTCATAAATAGCAGGAGGGACATATACATATGCTCCGACAGCCAGGCTGCCCTCAAGGCTCTAAGTGCACCCAAAATAGTCAGTAGTCTGGTAGAGGAGTGCGCTGAAGCACTGTCAACACTGGCTCAAGATAAAAGACGTCCTGGAGGCAAAAGTCAAAGTGCAGACAGTCCAAGCTATTCGTGGATGGTCTGAATGTAGCCAGAATTAAATGGCTCTTAGGCAAAACCCGAAAGGACATTGGACTGCTGACAGAGATTCTGACTGGGCACAATCAGCTGAACAAACATCTGACGCAAATAAGAGTAGCAGGAGATCCCGTGTGTCCCGCTTGCGGGCTCGAAAAGGAATCGGCGCAGCACTTGATATCACAGTGTGACGCATATGCCAGATCAAGGCAGCTGATGTGGGGATTTCCCACGATAGAGGAAGAAGAGCTGCGCTCGCTCAAATGGGCCGACATAATGAACTTCGGAAAGAAGACAGGGAGGCCCGGAGAGAGAGGTGAGATATAAGTAAAGAATTTGAGTATTTCCCCAGAGTATGGTTTAGGGGGGCAATTCCAGTGGACTATCGTTATGAGATAACAATCGCTATCGCCATTATTTTCACTGTTACGGCAACATCGCTTATTGTTAATTAAAAAAAAGGCTTGAATGGCACGCAACCCGCAATACTTTCCCAAAACAACTGTCAAATTCAAATGCCAAGAGTCAGTCAAGTTTGTTTACCTTTTTT
Source organism: Oxystoma pomonae (assembly GCA_963921995.1). Taxonomy (NCBI): domain Eukaryota; kingdom Metazoa; phylum Arthropoda; class Insecta; order Coleoptera; family Brentidae; genus Oxystoma; species Oxystoma pomonae. The sequence continues at coordinate 58,138,554 of OY998168.1, forward strand.
GAAGCTTGCGGCGAAATTTCGGGAAAATAATAATTTTCATGAACTTTTTGCACGCAATATGGACTAAAAAATCACAATGTGATGGTGGACGACTGTTATCAATTTTTGATTGAATTTTGTTTGGAAAAGCCACGTTCTTTGTGAAGAATAACCCACATGGGCCTTGTGTGGAAGTGCCGCCAGATTTTTTGTTTGGGTAAGTACTTATACTTACTTTATCTTATGTTCCATTCTGTTCTTTTTCGTGCTTAAAGAACACTACTTATATAATGTAAACAAAAAGATATAGTAGGTCAGTTTTAAGTTCAGTTTATACATTTTGAAAAGACGTAACCCAGTGGTCAGAAAACCGAAAAATAATTTTACAAAACATTCAAACATAAGAAAAAAAAGTTGGAAATTAGTCAAGAATGCAGGATTTGTTTGATCCAAGGTTATTACACTGACTTTTTACTGAAAAAAATCTGACATCAACTAATATCTCTATATATTGAGAAAAAATATAATTTATTTGGACACTGACACTTGCTCTATTTATCATGCATTGTGTTTATGCTTGTATTTTTTGTGGTTATCGCAAAATTACTAAATATTATGCCTTGTATAAATGATAGTATTTACAACAGAACGCATTAAGTACCTAGTTGAAGAGAGGCGCCTGATTCTGAATTGCTATGCACCACCAAGCAAAAATTTTGCATCCCTTCTCATACTGTCCCCCCTTCTTCAATGATTTTCTTTTGCACAAGATAGTAGATCTTTTGAACTCCCCCTCTTTGTCCGCTATCGCCATTTAAATGGATAGATGACAGACAAGAATCATGTACCTAACTTTCGTACATTCAAATTGATTTTGGTAAAACAAATTCTGATGTACACATTTTCATTTTTTAAAGTTGGCAAAGTTTTAAGGTTTTAATGTAATGTACTGTTCTTTTTTTAGGACAATTGATTTTTTTTCTCTGTTTGTAACCCAATGAGCATTTTCAGAAACCTATGGTGACAAAAATGTTTTATAATTATTATAAAGAGGGTTCCATTAATGCCCTAGAGTATTTAGAGGTTTCCTACAGGAATTGAGTTTGTATATTTGTTTTATTTAAGGTTCTAAATTGATGGTACCCTAAGCTAACATAAAACTGGCGTTAACAATATTTCCATGGACATCTCTATAAAAATTAAAGTCATCAAAAAATTCAAAATTCAAAATTCAAAATGTTTATTAATTACTTTGGCCTATAAAAATAGGATGTAACATGTCAATAAGTAGGTATATAAAAATAAATAAATAATAGTAATACAAACTAGTTGGTTCTAGCAACTGCTAGAACAGGTTAAGTAAGATAATTTACATAAATATTAACATTAGTATATAAATAGGTAAAGTACAAACATACATCAATTAGGTACATATAATCTGACAAACTAACATTTAATTTTTTACATTTTTTTAAAAAATGATTTGACTTCGTTCAAATTATAAAATGCCCCTTCACAAAGTAATTTTTTTAAGGATTTTTTAAACCTATTTAATGATAATTCTTGAAAAACCTTGGGTAGCAAATTATACAAAGAAATACCAGCGTAAGTTGGGCTTTTTTTGAAAAACTCATGCTTATGTAAAGGTAAGCAAAATTTATCGGCGTATCTGGTACGATAGCAATGATTAAAGTTATTTTTTATAAAAATATCTTTAGTTTTATGCACATGCGTAAGTAATTTAAAAGCATATAGCGAAACAACGGTAAGAATATTGTTCTTCTTAAAAGTTTCACGGCATGAATCTAAAGACCTCAAATCAAAAATTATTCTCAGAGCCCGCTTCTGTGAGATCAGAACTCTATCCAAATCTGAGGACTGACCCCATAAGATAATGCCATAGCCAATAATGGAATGAATGTTGGCAAAGTAGGACGTTAATAGAGCCGATCTTCCCAAAGAGTTTTTGAGACATGTGATAGCATATATGCCTCTATTAATTCTTGAGCAAAGTTGATCAATGTGCTGACTGAAGTCTAGATGAGTATCAAAGGTTACTCCCAATAATTTAGCGGTATCAGAGAATTGTACAGGGACGCCTTGAAAATGCGTATTTATTTTTAGGGACTTACTTTTTTTAGTTTTAAATTCCAAGCAAATTGTTTTGTTATAATTAATAATGAGATTATTACTGGAACACCACTTAGAGAATTCGTTGAAAATTGTTGTTAGTTTATGTAGTATTTCATTTCTGTTTTGTCCGTAAATCAATATAGTTGTATCGTCAGCGTACATTAGAATTATTCCATTTTTAATATGTTCAGGAAGATCATTTACAAAAATCAAGAATATAAGTGGCCCAAGAATACTGCCTTGTGGTGTTCCTATGTCAGATTCATAAATGTCAGAAAATGTGTTGTTTATTTTTATTTTAAATTTTTTGCCCTTAAGGCATGAAGTTAGCCATTTATTAACAGAACCTCTTATACCTATTTGATCCATCTTACATGATACGAAATCCGGACTAATTGTATCAAATGCTCGAGTTAAATCAAACAAAACCGCTACCACATGTTCACCCATATCCATGTGACTATATATATTTTGAATAAAATCAACTGTGGCCGTTTCAGTTGAGTGGTTTGGCCTAAACCCATGTTGGAATCTGCTTAAAACATTGTGTTTATTTAGGAAAGATAAAACTTGGTTATACATTAGTTTTTCAAATATTTTGCTTAAGCAGCTTGTTATTGAAATGGGGCGGTAATTTTCTAGTCCTTGCTTATTACCTTTTTTAAAGATGGGTGTAATGTTTGCCATTTTAAGTTGCTCTGGAAACTTGCCTTGAGTTACAGAAATGTTCATTAGGTCTGCCAATAATTTAAAAAAGGTTTCAGTAGAGTTCTTAAGCAGATGTATTGGTACATCGTCAAACCCGGTTGACTTCTTATTTGGAAGAGCTCTGACCACACTAGAAACGTCATCTGCAGTAACGGGTTGGAAGAACAATGTTGCGTTATTTTTTTCCCCGAGAGTACATATTTGCGATAATTGAGGACCCAAATGCTTTTGTAATGTTTCCTGAATAACATTTGATAAATAAGTGCCAAAAGCGTTTGCTATATCCTCATCTCTATCTAAAACAATGTTATCTTGTAAGATTGATTTGATTTGAGGTTTAGTCTGACTCTTACTACTTAAGGTTTTAATTATATCCCAAGTTTTTTTTGCTTTGTTATTTGCGTTTTGTATTTGATGGCTAAAGTACTGGTCTTTTACTGATTTAATTTGTTTATTTATACCTTTTTTCATTTCTCCGTACCGCTCTTTCACAGTGCAGTCCCCTGTTGTTTTCTTCAGCCAATTTAAGTTTTTGAGCTGCTCCAATTTGTTTTTAAGTTCTTCACTAAATTGAATTTTGTAGTTTTTTTTTAAATTATTAGTTACAAGTTTTAAGGGAAAACACTTGTCAAAGAGATGCACAAATCTGTCAAAAAAGAAGGAAAAACTGACATCCAAATCATCACTAAAGCTAAAATTTACCTCCCTAAAACAATAATCAAAACAACCATTAAATTCGCAAATCTTCTGCTTCGTGAAAAAGCGACGATGTTCAGAAGATTTCCTGTCATTAAGGTTTTTGTTTGATTTGCCACCAATAAAAGAAATCAACTGACAATGATGGTCCGAGATACCAGGGTCAAAATTAGCACATAAAAAATTGTTTAAGTTGTTTGTTATTACATAATCCAAACTTGAGACAGAAGTCCTATGATTAATATCTGTAAAAATTCGAGTGGGTTCATTTACCAAAGAAACTAACTCAAATGAATGCAAAATATCTGATAAGATTTTAAAATATTTGTCGTTTTGGTTTTTATCAATATTAAGATCTCCGCATATCAAAACCTGTTCAAATTTGGATGAAATTTTGTTAAGCAGATCCAGAAGTATGTCTAAAAACTCGTCCTTACTACCTGAAGTTGGTCTATATACTAAAATAATACAATATGAGTCATACTGAAAACCACAACATTCAATGGTTAATTCTTTTGTAAAATTATTTACAAAAGCAATTGGCTTGCACTTGGAAAGAAACTTTGAATTTACAAAAGCCACTACGCCACCCCTTATATGACGATTTCTACCGTAGCCACATAGTCGAGAATACCCAGAAATATTTAGGTATTCTAATTCTTCGCTGTTGTACCAGTGCTCTGCAAGGCATAAAAACGTAGGGTTATAATCCATGCTCAATAGTTCGATAAGATTAACTTTTCCTGAAAGTCCTTGAACGTTGTAGTGTAAGATAGACCAGGTAAAATTAACGGTTTGCAAAGTTAAAATTGGAACTACTCTAGAATTATCTGTGAGAGGCGAGGATACAGAAAATTTTGAGAACTGGCAACGCTGCAGGGTACTTGAGTTTGTGTATTTGCCAGATCAATCTGTAACTCAGCGGTGTTTGAAGACAGTGTATCTTGTTGCGATCGACTGGACTTATTTGTATCGACATTAATAATATTATTTGTGGTCTTGGAACTCAGTTGTTTCTCGTATTTGCTTATGTCTGAAAAGCTATTAATATTATCGACAAGATCAATAAATGTTAGATTTTTGTCCAAGTTCTTGTTACGCAGTATTTCTTGGCATACGTAATTAGACAAAGCATAATCATTTTTCTTTAATCCCTTATTGGTATTAACGTCAACGAACGAAACATTTAATTTAGCTTTTTGGTTAACTTTTTGAATAAAGCTTTTGAATTTTTCATTAAAATAATAAATTTGTTGTTTGTTTGGCTGATTATGATATTTCACAGGAATTGTTAGGAAAATTATATTAGTGTGCAGGCAGCTTTTGATTTTATCTGTGAACGGTTTCACCTTTGGATATTTTTTATTTGAAATATCATTAGCACCAGCAAATATTACAACATAGTCTTGCGAGGAGAAATCCTTAACGAGCTGCTCCATATTTTCCATAACTGAGTCAAGCTGTGCTTCTGGTTTGATTATCGTTTGAATTTTAAAGTCTTTAAGGTGCTCGTTTTTGAAAAGATAACGATGTATATGTCTTCCATTTTGATCGCAGAGAAACAAAAGTTTTTTTGTGTAATTGCCATTTTTAGTTTGCGGCCAGCTTGTCGATTTAGACGTTTTTTTAGGCTGTATGGTGCTGTTAGTAAATGGTATATTTATTGCCTCTGTTTGTGAATCGGCGTGATTTAGAATAGTTTGACATGTTTGTGTTTCAGCAGTGCATGCAATATTTTCTGTTTGAAAACCCGTGTTTTCGTATCTTCTTTGCACAGTTTGCGTTTCAATTGTACTTAAATTTTTCTCTGTTTGAGTTTTTGTATGTTTAGTAAAGATTCTAGTTTGTGTTTCCTTTGTTAATTTGGGTTTTTGTAATAATTTTATTATGTTTTCTAATTCGCAGATTTGCAATTTTTGCTCCTGTAATAACTCTTCTTGTTCTTTTATCACTTTATTTAGCTCCTCTTCGGCTCTAATAGCCTCCTGCAAAGTAGTATCTTTGTCATTAATAACACGTTCCAATTGTTTGTCTTTGCATTCGCTCTCAAAGCTTAGCTCTTCGATGGTTTTCTCCAGTAGGTTTTTTTCCCATTCCTGACATTTTGATTTTGACTCCTTGCAGTCAGAACAAATGACAATATGATTTTTTACCATTTTGTAGTTGCCCTTTTGTTTCATAACACATCGCTTATGAAATAATTTTAGGCACTCCTGACATACAAAGCAGGATGGGAATAGTTGTGAATCACAACAGTTAAATTTATTCATTTTAATAAATTGTACAAAAATGCATAGACTTACGGCTTCTCAGTATGTATTGTTCCACGACACTCCGAAACACCTTATCACTTGAATGTTTTTTATAAATAAATAAAGTAAAAATTTAAGGAATATTATTATTAATAATGCACATCTTCCGATTACGCATAGTAAAGTATTGGTAACAAATGTTATATAAATTGGTGTTAACAATGTTTCCACCAACATATTTATAAAAATATAAGTCATCAGTGACAAAAGTTATATAAATTGGTTTTTGAAATCTTTCTGTTAACCCATCTATAAAACCGTAAGTAACTATCAATTAAAGATATATAGATTGGTTTTTAAAATGTTGCTATCAACTCATTTATAAAAACTTAATTAACCAACAACAAAGAGACACTTATAAAAACTTAGGAACTCACACACAATAATTATATAAATTGGTGCCTGTAATATTCTTATGAACTCATTCATAAACCTTTTTTGCCCATTATTTCTATAATGTTTTTATTAATTTCTTTGTATAGTGGTTATAATACCACTGTTTTTACAACAAAAAAAACAATTTTAATTTATAACAAAACAAACAAGATTTTTTAGGTTAATTTTGTGATAACAAAAGGCTCGTTTTTGCGACTTTAAAAGGCGCGAGAGATAAGAGATCCAAATCTTCTTGAGATAGTTTTCGATGACAGATATCGGGATCGAATGCATTCTATACCCGATTCCGACCAGCGTTTCCCATGCGCGGCCACCCTGACTCAAAAAACTCATCACGTGGACCGACATGAATTTGTATAGGTCAATCTCGCTTAGACTACGTGATCCGTGTTTTGATTCGGGGAGCCCACGCATAAGAAACCCATAGATGGGAACCGGGTTTTAGAAAAAGAGAACAATATAATAACCGTATTAAGTTCACAAAAATGCACACTGAAACTTCGAACGCAGCCTCAAGGTCCGTTTCTGCGAGTTTGACATAGTTACTATTATCCTCTTTTTCTAAATGCATTCGTCTGAGAGAGATCCTGTACACCCTTCGACCCCGCAATCTAACTTACCTCTGACAGTTATGCGGGGTTGAAGGGTGTGCAGGCGGGTATTTTTCCTGGTATGTGTAGTATGCTGAATATCTCTCAGACGAATACATTTAGGAAAAGAGAACAATGTTAACTATGTTAAGCTCGCAGAAACTGACCTTCAGTGTTCAATACTGCGCCATCTGCAGCCTTTTGTTCCAACTAGCATCATGTTTTAAAACGTTGATAAAATAGTGTTGAAAGGTAATTGTATTGTTTTTTTATAGAATTGTCGTAAATTTTTGCCATTTTGGATTCCAACAATAGGTTTTTGACCAAAATAAAAACGTTATTTATGGGGGTTCAACATGTGTTTTAATCGAAATATTGCTTGTTTAGGGTTAAAAACAAAATACAAAATTCAATATTTCTCCCAGAAAGCAAAAAATATATGTGAAAAAAAAGTATTATTTAAATGAATATTTTTTTCCCGTTTTCTCAAGTATTTTTGGAGCCCATGAAAATGTTGTAAGTGTATTCAAAAACTATACAGTACACATGGGACCGCAGCTGATTATCAGAGTAGGATGACTGGGAAAACAGCTTTTATTTAACCTAAAGTATATAAATATTCATATTCCTGCTTCAACTTATCTCACTTCCATTTTAATTTATTTTAGAAGAGTGGTAAACACCATTTTATAAATTTTTTATTTAAAAAAAAAAGAATAATACATAACAAGCAAAGAGAAGAAAGATGGAAAATTTATATTTCTAAATCGATAAAAACCTTTAATTTGTTATATAGTGTTGTTAGAATAGTTGTAAAACCTTTTTATAATAATATCTAGACTTGAGGGTTCATAAGGAATTTTTATAAAATCTATATGTTGTTTTTCTATCTATTACTATGTACCATTTAAGAGATATAGTAGAGTTATAAAATTATCACCAACACTAAATAATATAACTTTTGGTTATTTTATAAAGGTTTTATATTATTTGCTGCTGTAACTTCTATATAGACAAAAATGCTCATTGGGAAATATGTACTTACTTTCTTATCATTTAAAATAGTGGTTTCAATAAAGTCAATCTGAAATTACATACAGAATAGCTTAATTGGTCTAATTTTTTTAAATATATTTTTTAGGGAAAAGAAAAAATTTTGTGTAAATATAATATTTTTGTGTAAAAGTAGAGTATTGTGGTTTTTAACGAAACATTATTTTAAGTTTCGCAATTATGTCAGTTATAAATATGTAATTTTTAAATATTTAACCTTTGCGTTTCTACATAATTTTAAGACCAATTTTCTCACCTTTGTCAGAGTCAAAATGCATAAAACTTTTAACTTTTCATGCTCTCTACTGTTGATCAAATTCCTGTCTTAAAAACTCTTTTAGTTTTTATCTACTGTTTTACAAAATTTACTAGTTCTTATCACATCATCACACAAAATTAGTAAAGTTAACTTCCCCTTCCTTTGGGACGCCACTCAATTCAATTCAATTCAATTCAATTTATTCTGTACTTTGGCCTATAAATGTTATAGAATATACATGTCAAACTTATATTTTAAATTTTAAGCACAGGGTGCCCGTGTCATAATTGTAAATGAGTAAATAGACTAATACACTTTTTAAAGTCAGCACTAACAGTTACATGCTTAAGAAACATAATTATTTTTTCGTATAATTAAATACACATAACAAGAGTTTTTTTTTAATTTCATAAACACCTACACAGTAATTATTTAAAAAAAATACAAGAGAAGCAGAAGTGACGAAGAACGAAAATATTAGGGGAAAAAAGCGCTATTGTTTTAAGTATTCATTATATGAATAAAAAGCTTTCGCCACTAAAAAAGCTTTCGCCACTAAAAAAGCTTTCGCCACTAGTAACAATATATACCTATTTAACAAATCTTATGCATTTTTGCTAGATAAAGTTTTAAAAAATTGGATTATTTAATTCACGTTACATTTTTTATGCATAGATTTTATGGAAGTCATTGATAAAAAGAATAAGTAAAATTGATAATACAGTACCTAAAATGTGTTATAAAAATCTAAACTTTTTACATAAAAAAGTTAGCTCATTTTTTGCTTCGTATTGAAAGGTCAATATCTCAATAACTGAAAGAGTATCAAATACAGAAATTTAATCATTGATTCAGGCCTTGATGAGAAGATTAACTTTAAATTTGGCACAAAATTGAAAAAATATTGTCTGAAGTTATAATTCAAGTGAACTAACTGGTTAGCTGCTTACACTATAGATTTGCATACATTACACCTATAATAAATTACTTTAAATTTAATTTCAGACCTATGATTTCTCGTAATTATTAAGATACATGATGAAGACATTTAAGCAGGCAGCACCCCACCCCATCTACGCAACTGAACATTTTAGCAAAATCCGGCAAAATCATATGAAGGAACAAACACATATGCTAAGCTACCTTCACATTAAAAAGAAAACATTTTAAAATCCAAAAATTCATCAGTAAAATTAAAAAATGTCTGTACTTTTTGGAAGATTGTTGTCTTTTCAACCAACTATAAATTTCTACTTCTTTATTGCTGTAATTTAAGTTTTTGTTTTCTACTATTTTTATTAGCCACCAAAACATATATATTTCAAATTTAATTAGTGAAATCCAAGGTGGAATAAAGTTTTACGGTCACTTTCTATGTCCATGCTTTTCATGCTCTCTACTGTTGATCAAATTCCTGTCTTAAAAACTCTTTTAGTTTTTATCTACTTTTTTACAAAGTTTACTAGTTCTTATCAGTAAATTATATAACCCATCATCACACAAAATTAGTAAAGTTAACTTCCCCTTCCTTTGGGACGCCACTGGGTAACAATATATACCTATTTAACAAATCTTATGCATTTTTGTTAGATAAAGTTTTAAAAAATTGGATTATTTAATTCACGTTACATTTTTTATGCATAGATTTTATGGATGTCATTGATAAGAAGAATAAGTAAAATTGATAATACAGTACCTAAAATGTGTTATAAAAATCTAAACTTTTTACATGAAAAAGTTAGCTCATTTTTTGCTTTGTATTGAAAGGTCAATATCTCAATAACTAAAAGAGTCTCAAATACAGAAATTTAATCATTGATTCAGGCCTAGATGAGAAGATTAACTTTAAATTTGGCACAAAATTAAAAAAATATTGTTTGAAGTTATAATTCAAGTGAACTAACTGGTTAGCTGCTTAAACTATAGATTTTCATACATTACACCTATAATAAATTACTTTAAGTTTAATTTCAGACCTATGATTTCTCGTAAATATTAAGATATATGATGAAGACATTTAAGCAGGCAGCACCTCACCCCATCTACGCAACTGAACATTTTAGCAAAATCCGGCAAAATCATATGAAGGACAAAACACATATGCTAAGCTACCTATAAATGTAAAAATGTAAAATTAAAAAATTTCTGTACTTTTTGGAAGATTGTTGTCTTTTCAACCAATTATAAATTTTCTCTTCTTTATTGCTGTAATTTAAGTTTTTGTTTTCTACTATTTTTATTAGCCACCAAAACATATATATTTCAAATTTAATTAGTGAAATCCAAGGTGTAATAAAGTTTAAGGTAACTTTCTATGTCCACAAGATATTTAAAAAAAAAATATTAAATAACAATTGAAGATCTTGGGGTAACTAGGGGATAAGCCACACTTATTTCGTTAATTTACAAGAAAAATTCAAGAGTCTTTTTGCACTTGGATCCCAACTTGTTCCCTTTGTTTCCCCAAGGTTTTTAATTATTATTCACTATCTTGACAGTTTTTTTGATCGACAGTTTACATTATTTTTCTAAATAATATAGGCAGGGGCCAAATTCATATTGTTTTTTTTAACAGACAAGTTTTTTTACGACCTTAATTTCTAAATCAAAGTGCGTTGGACCAAATTCACACAAGCATTGACCATCACTTAAGTTTCTAGTTTACCTTAAATATTAAGATGTGGGGTAAACAAAAGATAGTCAATAATAAAATATTCAAAGTAGAATGTGATGTAAAACTTGGTCCGTACTTTTAAAAAGAATCTAGATTGGCTGACAGCAATAAAACTGGTGGCCAAAAAATTCTAAGTCTAATAAGTCGGATTATACTCTTGTTCAAATAGCAAGGTGATTAAAAGTTACTATTGGTGTAATTGATTGATTTTACAAACCAAACCTGAAAGCTTTCAATCTTAAGTAGCCATTTCACTGGCTTACATTTTGAAATACTCTGATAATTTGAAATATCTTATTTTTTGTTTCAGGTTAGCAGTGCCCAAGCTGATGAAATAAAAGATGCGATCCACCAGTTATTGAAATATTGGAAAACAATTTTTAATTCTAAGTAACATTTAAACTAATAAGTAAAATAAAGTAAAGTAAAATATAAAAATCAGTTTTTTTCCCAAATTTTATTATTTTTTAATAGCAATGTTAAGAGTGACTAAATCAAGTAAAATCAATTTTTTCTTTGTAACATAATAAATTGGTAATATTAAACTAAAAATTAATATAAAGTATAAATCTAGCCAAAAAATTAAATTTACCTAAATGCATTGTAAAAAACTTGTCATGTCATTCAGTAAACCTTTAAAGTTAATTTAAAAATGCAGCATACATTTTGGGACGTTAATTTGAAGTACTAAGTAGGTTTCTTAAATTATATTACTCAGCTTTACATTCATAAAGATTGATTTAAAGTTATGGTATTTTCAAGGGTATTATTTATAAAAATTATTTATAAAAATAGGTTTTTGAGGTAAGCATTTATTTGATTATTTAGAATCTATAACTTTCAGTTATTAGTTTGTCTGGTAGCCGTAAAAATACCTTGACAAAGCAAATCATAAAAAAGTATTAAAATTAAAATAATTTTCTTAATTAGCCAACTGCTATATAAATATCATGCTATGCTATATGTGTGTGGGAAGAAATATCATTTAGGTAATTTAAAAATGGATGTAAAATAATGAAGAAATATCATTTAGGTAAATATTAAATCACATCAGTCCAATTTCTTAAAACATCTTCATCAATTCTTTTTTATAGCAACTAGAACTGGAAATAACTTAATACTGTACTTAACTTACCCCACCAAACCAATCTAAAGGCTCTTGAAAAAAAACTCTGCCTTATTTTAAAAAGTTTGCAATAACTTAAATTAATATGTTTAAAATAAAGTAGTTTTACAGGTGTGGCGGTGAGCAGTAACTGTGACCCACTCTTTTTCGATGACTCCCCGAAAAAATCTGCGAACATAGGTCCTATGTTCTATAACTATGACTTAGGTGACATTTAAATTTTTTGATTCAGACAAATGTGGCCTAACAGAATTAAATAAGAAAATTTTATTTCTGTACTATATTTTATACAACTTTTTAATTAATTAATAGTTATCTTATTTTTTTTTTTTTTGAGAGAACGAATAACATTTAGCATACATGTACGTATATTGCATGAGTTTCTTCTGAAAGTTAGTTTCACTATGTCTATTGAACATCGAATCTTTGTCTAGTTTCATCTAGTGCCTTGGAGGGTTGGACTGTCTTACTTGAATCCATCCATACTTAATTTGTGGCCCGAGTTGTGGTACTTGTTCGGAGACTTGATCCTACTAGAATGATTCTTACATGTAGCTCCATTTACATACCCTAGCATGTTATACCTAAAACGAAGTATACATTTTAAGTTTTATGTAGTAGTACTTACCCAAAATCTATCTTAGTAGAACTCAAAAGATATATATGGACTCAATGGCCCTCGCTAATGTGCCCATGCATTTTTTGCTTCCTACAGGGATGCAAAGAATATATATCTCATATATGCTCACTTTTGTTAACTTTAAGTCCAAAATTGGTAAAGTATATGTTGCATAAACTGGGCTTTAATTTCTTTCAAAAAAAATTTGAATCCTACCCTTTACTGTATAATTTTCTCTAGACTCATCTTACGAGTATGTTCACTAATTACTAATACATTCTTTATCGGTGATAAACATACACACCAAAAACACAAAAAACATGCCTTTTTATTTTTTCTGCATCTGTCATTATTTGTTTTGTTAGACCTATGTTCTTAAAGCTCTTTGACCATTTAAAGCATTTTTTAGGTAACAGAATTGTGAAACCGGTTTTTTTGTTTTAATAGACATTTTATGTATTAAAAACAAACAATCACCTCAACGTATCACATTCTCGCCCACCCTGACTTTAATTTAAGTCGGTAATAAACTTCAGCAAACTCAACTGGTTGGGCCATGCTTATCTATATTCTGCCATAAGGGCTTGCGATTCCTTTTACAGAAGTAGTATAATATAAACCCACCTTAAAATAGCAGTCACATAGCTATAGTCGGGAAGTTATGATGTACAAGTTTGGGATGAGAAGTAAAACAAATATTTCCCCATAACAAAAGCTAATTTTACTTACTGTGCTGTTCTTTGTAGGCTCCAAATATGGTTTGAACTTATTTTCGTCTTTCATTCGGGTGGTTAGAGAACACAAGATCACAGGAGAAACTAGCAGTGTTCCCACCAAATTCTTATTTCCAAATTCCCTGACCTTTCCAGGTTTTCTCTGACCATTTTTCAAAAAATTCCAGGTAGTTTTATGATATAAATTGCTTGTCTACGTGGATACCAAGTAAATGTAGACTTTGACCATGAACAATTTTTGAAACCCCAAATTTAGCAGGTATTTATATTATCGAGATAAAAAGGTAAAAAGCAGTTAAATAAGACGAGAAACTTTGTTCGAAGGAAATATACCAGAAACCAATTACTGAAGAAATAAAAGAACCGCAATGAGGCTACAATGTAAACGAGCTCTGGAAGATAATCCAAGAAACAGTAACTAGGGGGCTAGTCAAGTGCTCGACAAAAAGAGAAAACAAAGAAGGAAGTAATTTGATGGCGACAATAGTAGAGCGACGGAAAGTAGAAACATGATCAGGAAAAAATGCTTCAACGTCCAACAGCATCTAATATAGAAGAGTATAAATAACAAAGATCTGAAGCACGCAGAATAATATAAAGGAAAAAGAGACACCATCTAAATATAATAAGAGAAATGGAGGAAAATAGACAAACCAACAGAATAAAAGAATACTTCCAGGGAATAACAAAGCCCAAAACAGGATACAAACTCAGAACTGGAAACTTCCTCTCAGCAAACAACGGACAACTGATAACTAATGAAAGAGAGATCCTAACCACATGGAAAAACTACTTTTGCGAACTACTGAACGAAGAGGTAAATACCGATACTACACCCATAAGCATATAGACCAGATTTTCTACGTTAGACAAATAATGGAAAAATGCTGGGAATTTGACAGAGGACTTCACCAGATGTTTATTGATTTCAAACAGGCATTTGACAGATTTTGTAGAGGAAAATTGTGGGAAGCAATGCAGGAACTGGGCTTTCCAAAAAAAGCTGATATAAGGGTGGAACAGAGCTACTCTGATTTGAATGGACTTAAGCAGGGTCGAGACTCTCTTTCACCCCAACTCTTCAACATACACCAACGGCAACCAGAAAGTACCCAACCCACTACTGGCCTTCGCAGATGATGTGGACATAATTAGCAACAGCAGGAATAATCTTTAAAGACTCCTTGCACCACAATATTTCTGTATCCATAACTCAGCTAATAAGAAATTACAAAAAAGGAGTAGAACACTTTTTGGCAGTGGAAGCAGTTACCGTCGAGGTTCCTTCACTTCCAGTAGTTGGTATAAATGTAGATCTATTGTCATTTTGGGCCAAGAGTGATAGTTCTTGATTAACAAAGGCAATTTCCTTGAATTTTTTTCAACCTCCACATTCTTTACATGACCCCTGCTCTTAAAATGGCTCAAAATGGCCTGACAAAGCTTACAATATGCTTGATATTTATTCTCCAGTCTAAATTAGAAACTTTTTTCTTCGACATTTTGGATTCTTGCGAAATCTCACATCGCAGTTGCACCCCACATCATGTTAAGTCGGATTAGAAAAAACGCGCTAGACTACACTTGAAAGTTGTATCAGAAGATAGCGCGATGTGTGCTTAGAACAAGGAGAAATAATACCAGGTGATATTTATTATTTCGAAATGAAAGCCAAATATGTTCAATAAACATAATCTGCCACACTAGGTAATGATGCGGTTCTTATCCTACACGTTTTAAAAAGCTTTTCTCTCTTTTCTCTTGCTGTTGGATTTTAGGTGGACTGGAACTGATTGAGCGCGAAACAGATGTTGAGCTTATATACGAAGTGAGCAGAGAAGAACTCACATATTTTTTACAAAGTTGATTTAAAAAAATAGGTTAAGAAAGATAAATTCCAGGTTTTGTGTGCAAATTCCCTGACTTTTTAGAATTTTTTGGTCATTCCCTGACTTTTCCAGATTTTCTAGGTTTTCCAGGTTAGTGGAAACCCTGACTAGACAGCAGGAATTATAAAAAATATTTTCTTTCCCGATATCTGCAACCATCGCAGAAGAAATCATGTTAATTTAATAACCATTATCAGTCAAAAGTTATATTTTTGTGCGAGTTTTGGTTGTCGAAGTTGAATTGACACGGCCGCGGCCATTGTGAAACAACAAAACAAACCGCGGTGTTGCCGCGATAACGAATTCGCTACGTAACGATAATGGTATGAGCCACTGGAATAGCTCCACAGGTATGTAGACGATGTGTTTGCAGTATTCAACACGAAAGTAACTAGTATTGAAAATTTATTTACTTATGAAACAAAAAATAACGGTACACTGCCATTTCTAGACATTTTAGTTATAAGAAATAAAAATAAATTAGAATTTCACCTATACAGAAAAGGAACGGTCACCCACAGGTATATTTCAAATGATTCTTTTTATTGCTTACAATATAAGCTTGCAAGTTTGCACTTTTTAACATATAGATTAGTAAATTTCCCCTTAAACAAAGAAAGATTTGAAGCAGAAAAGAATAGGATTAGGAATATAGCTGGCGAAAACGGTTACGACGAAGGCTTAATAAATAAGCTGATAAATAGACATTCTTTTCAAAAGACCTTTCGGAATTCCTTTTTTTCGACAAAAAGATACCTCCGACTCTAAATTTGTATCAATTCCTTATAATCCTAATTATACGAAAGGATTACAAAAAGTATTTAATAACACCGGTCTTAAATTAGTATATCAATCCGGAAACACAATAAGAAGTTTACTAGGAAATCCCAAGGATAAAACTACAGTTCTAGAAATAAGTGGAATTTACGAAATTAGTTGCATGGATTGTGACAAAAAATATGTTGGCCAAACGAGACGCTCTATTCAAACACGATTCAAAGAGCATTTAGCACATTTAAAATATGGAAGAACAGAAAAGTCAAGTGCGGCCGAGCATGCTTTTGAAAACAATCATAGATTCACATTAGATAACCTAAAACTTCTAAACTTCTAACCAAACAAAAGACTTTTGAATGCATATGAAAGTAGGAAAATCATTAAATTCAGAAATAGTTTAAATAAAGATAGAGGCCCCATTTCGTTTAGTACACTTTATTCCTTAGTTGAGGAGAGATAGAATTATAAAGCGTGACCAATCACAAATTATTAGTCTTATCTCCAGCCACTAAAATATAGTATATAAGATAGAGTGTAGGTTAATTTAGTTTATTGTTTATCGTCTCCTTGATAATGCTAACGTCTCCTGATAATGCTAACGCGCGTCGAGTGCAAAAAAGTGTAGTTTTGGTTTGTGGAAAACTATCATAACTTTGTTTGGAACACTATTAGAGCTCTTCTAATGGATTAAAATCTTCTATAAACTGACAAGTGAGTAGTATTAACATTAATATATGTAAGATTAAATAACTAATTATAAATATCTACCCACGGATGGGCCTGATTATGGACTAAGTCCGAAAGCGCTTGCCTACTATTAATTAATAAATACTGCACAAAAATACAAAAAAGAAGAACAGCCAATGTGCACAGGGCAGATAACATTTGTCACTTAATTAACAGTTTGTCACTTAATTAAACCTCTTGTAGTACCTTCCTTACCACAAGCTTTCATTTTTGGTGTCGATTTTGCCAGTTTAAAATTTTAATGTTTTTAAGGATGATTCGCGGCATGTCCAGAGTGACTTTTTGAATTCAGATTTAGCTGTTATGAATTTTTCGAATGGCAATATCATGTCTAATTTTCTCCATTCACTTGATGACCTTAGTACCCGAGATCGTGGTAAGGCTGAATCACTTATTAAATCTTTAGAAGATATTACGAGTAAGGACAAATTGGGACTTACTAATAAGATGGTAATGACAATTGACACTGCTAATGCAAAGCCATTTAAGACCAGACCCTATCTGCTTTCCCCTTATATATCGGAAATTCTTAACCGAGAGATTGATGATATGCTTAAGCTTAATGTGATAGAGCCATCAAATAGTCCATGGTGTTCCTCGGTTTTACTTGTCAAGAGGTCATCAGGTGAGTATCGCTCTTGTTCTGACGGCAGAAAACTCAACAAAGTGACTCTCTACGACAGCTATGCACCACCTAAAATCGACCGCATTTTAAGTATGCTCAGAGGAACGAAATATATCTCATCTGCGGACTTAAGAAAAGCGTTTTGTTTTCGTGTTATGTCCTTTGGGTTGTGCAATGCTGCACAGTCTCAACAACGTTTGATTGATGCAATTTTTGGGCCTAAATATGAACCTAAAATATTTACATATCTGGATAACATTATTATCTGTTCTAGTTCGTTTGAGGAACATCTTAGTTTACTTTCAACAAAAGTTGAAAGACGCCAATCTGACTATTAATTTGAAGAAATGCGAGTTTTCTTCGTAAGGATCCTGAGGTGAAAAGGTTCGTTGAAATGTATTCCTGGTACCGGCGTTTTGTCAAGGACTTTGCCTCGTTGATGTCTCCCATCAATGACCTGCTTAAAGGTCGTAAAAAAAGTCAACCTATCAGCTAGACTGACCAGGCTGAGGATGCTTTTGTTCGAATTAAGCAGAGGTTGGTGTCCGCTCCTATATTAAGTCAACCTGACTTTTCCCAAAAGTTTGTCATCCAGTGTGACGCTTCTTTGTGGTGTTTTGATCCAAGAAATTAACGGGGAAGAACGTGTGATTGCCTATACGAGTAGGGATCTTTCCAAAAGTGAAAGGAATTATTCCCCTATAGAATTAGAATGTCTTAGTGTTATTTGTAGTATAGACAAGTTTCGGTGCTATGTCGAAGGTGTAGAACGATTTACCGTTAACTGACCATTACGCACTTCTCTGGTTAAATTCTCTAAAGCCAGTGTGGTAAACTCGCGAGATGGGCCGTTGAGCTCCGCGAGCACAATTTTGACCTCCAATTTCCACCGTAAAGGAATCTCTCACGTCGTTCCTGAAGCCTTGTCACGTATTTACCGGAAAGATGTTAAAGATGATTCACAGATAGCTAGTTTTAAAGTTGAAGTCCAATTTATAGCTAAGCTCATGAAGACTGCCTGTGAGACATATGAAGTCAAGCAAATTTGGTTCACTACTTTGTATTCTCCGTGGTGTAATTACGTAGGTATCACTTTGCGTTGTTATATTAAGCACAACCAGGATACCTGGGATGTCAATATTCCCAAGATTCGGAGATGTAGAAATTAAACCAGGCGATAGGAGTTTTTAAGAAATTGCACTCAGCATATATACGTAATTCCAGGTCTTACAATCTTCGTAGGAGAGATATCGAATTTTTTGTTGGGGACCGTGTTTGGCGGCAAAATAAAGTTTTGTCGAATGCAGCAAATAATTTTAGCGCAAAATTAGCCCCCAAATATCTACTTTTTGTCGTTAAAAAGAAACATTCTAAGTTAGCTTACGATTTATGCAACAAAGACGGCACAAGGGACTTTTTATGATTACCCTGATAGTGACGCGAATTCTTCGGAGGCATCTGAAGGTTAGATTTTGCATTTTTCAAATTTCATACACTTCTTGTATTTTCTTAAATTTTGTAAAAATTACTTTGATCGATCAAAATTTGTAGATATTTTTTGTTTGTAATTGTTTTAAAATTTGCTTTTTGGCCATTTACTTTTGACACTGCTTGGTAGACCTTACCGATTTTTGATTTTGATTTCCACCTACCGATTTTGACCCCATCGGGGCGTGTGATAAACGTTAGTTATCAAGGCCATAGCATAATTTTATCAAACTTTGGTTAGTAAAGTAATAACTTGTGAAGCCCATAAACAAAATTCTGTTCAATTTTTTTTCTTTTAGGGGAGGTGCTTCCACCTAGAAATATACTAGAAAATGCTACACTTCTTTTTTGTATCATCATCTAACGTCCCTCAGTTGTAATTTTTCAAATTAAAACTTCAATCTTTTAAAACTTCTACCGAACCGCGTTTAAATATATCTTTTAAAAATATTGAGTTAACCAGCTAATTCACCAAAAAATTGAAGATTTCGAATTAAATCTAAATAAAATTGGGATGATTTAATTTTAATTGAAATATTTATTAAGCTTTCAAAATATTATTATTAATTTTGGAACATTTAATAAATAATTTTTTTTTACCTTTGTAAATAATATTGCAACAAGCAGAAAAATAAAAAGAAATAAATATTTAAAACCAACATGTTAAAACTACAAAATTACTATTCTCCTAGAATCAGGAGAACAGCAGAACATAATTATTAAAACCTTAATATACTCTTCTCTTTTATATTGTAAACTCATTAAGTGTGTGGTTGTTATTGGCTTTATTTCCATCATAGATAACCATTTTCCATCTGTGGTGAATTTTCCTTCCCGTTTGAATTTCTAAGATTACGGCGCGCTTCGCGATCCTGAAATTTCCGTTTGATTCGCCACGCATTGCTGGCTGGGTCAGCTGACCATTTCCGCCTCACCGGATTTTTCTCCCTGGGGCTCCAAAACTCAAGTGAGAAGGCGATCGGTCGAAAAGTTTCTAGGGGCCTCTTTTAACATCTTGGGTCTACCAAGATCCCCCATTTTTGAACCATTTCTGTTAAGCCTTCCTTTCAAATTAATGCAGTGAAGATGTAAGTTACACGTGTGTTAGGGGTAAAAGTTTTCATTTTCTAATGGTTATTTCTGTTTTTACAGATCGGGATTTGGTCATATTATGGTTGCTGTTTTTAACGATATTTTTTGCCGCTACCGCCGGATTAATTTTCTTGCGATTGCAGTCAATTAGGGGTAAGTTTAGTTTTTGTCGTATAAATATTTCCACCAGTTTTTTATTCAACTTTTACCGAAGAATCCGCTAGACCCATGCTTTACCAATGTGTCTTTCTTAGGGTCCATAATCACCCTTTTTCCCCAACATTTTAAAGCCGCTTTTGAGGCTCGACGTGTTGCCGATATGGTGCCGCTTTGGGGTTCCGATTTCCCTCCTTGTGACGTCACTGTCGTAAGCTGCCGTTTCTGACCCTCTACGAGACAGGTTTGGCTAGAAATAAGAAATCCCCAGATGATATGTTCACACCTCATCAACCTAGTTTTTGTGTGATAAAAAAGACACTTTTGTAATATATATTAAGATTTATTTTAATCTTTCCACTCTTAAGATTAATCATTTTTTGTAAATAGCCACATTTAGTTGCATAATAATACTATTAATTTTTTTAATATGTTGAATTAACTTCACCATAGTTTCTGGCCTCTAAACCCCCCTCCTCGAAAATTCTAGAATTTTCCCCAGGTTTTTTCTTTCAGGATTTGTTATAATTTATGTTATTTTTTTATACACCAAATAGCGCTATGACTAAAATTACTAATTAAAAAATGATACTAAATCATTAAGTTTTTCTAGATTTTCTTAATTAAATATTAAACATCTATGAGTGCTACATTTGAAACAAAAATTGTCCAATTAGCAAGGTAAAATATTATTAAACGTCAACAATTTTTTTATCTACGAATTCACCCTAGACTGCTCCCGATTAACAGCTGCCGTGCTATGTGTTTGTTCTTAATTTTTGTTGGGAAAAATAATTTTTACAAATTCAGGTAGACACATAACGTTTTTAAGACGTTCAAATAACGTTTAGTCAAAAAACTATTTAGAGGTTTTAACTTTTGTTAAAAAAAACAACTTTGACAGATGCTGATATGTCACTAATGCTGGGTCCATAGTTTTACTTTTTGCCGCTTATTTTTATTTCTCTCTTTGATGATAAGAAAAAAAAAAGATTAAAAAGAGCGAAACATCATTAAACGTCAAAAAATGAACTTGGCCAATATTATCAGAAACGGTTTTAATGAGAAAGTGCTGCAGCACCAGAATATATCTAATCTTTGCGGTTTTATCTAATAACAAGAAACAAATTGTTGGTGTCAATGTGCCGATGGCCACGCGGCCAGTTTCTTCTATTTAATCGGCGCGTAAAATATGACTAAATACCACTCCGTCATTTTTGGTGATTTACGTCATGATTCTTGTTAGTTGTAAACAAGAAATATTGCTGAAATACGCTTAAATATACATATATTCTGGAAGTATAGTCACGACTAGATAGCTAGAAAATGAGTTTTTAAGGTGTTCATTTCATCATCGACTTCTTAAAATACGTCGTTGCAACGTTAAAATGCTGCTTGGGTTTATATATGTGCGTGTAAGGATTTCCGCGCGCCTAGTTAATGATTTAAATTAATTTAATGAATTTAATAATAATAATAACTACCGCATGCTCCTACTTTTTTTAAATATTATTTTAGCGGTTTATTTCCCTTTTACGCGTTATTGGGACACTCTGTACGTTATTTTATAAAAACACAATTATGCTTACGAATGCATCGGTAATAAACTTTTTACATCAGCATAATTTTAATCACCTTTCGTATTATTTCTAGACCCCCTATGTATAAAATATACAAAAAAATATGAAATACTGCAATAATAAAGCATATACTTCTATGATTACCACCTATCAATTTGTTTTCTTTTCAACACTTTAAATTAAAATGGAACTTATTACTTTACTTTGATCAATGTCGTATTAATTTTTTCTCTCAAATCAACGGTACCCACTATACATGTTTCGTATCTAAATTTTAAGGGTTAATTTTACTTATAAGTGGGGTGAAAAGTAAGACAAATCGAAATTGACCTAAAAAATTCCCCTGTTTTTATAAAAACGGTATTTTTTTTATTTTAAATTAGTTAACAAAATATGGCAATTGTAAGTTTTCAAAGGCACACCTTGTATAATATACACTTACTTTTTCTTTTTTATTTATAGTATCTGCGCCATAATGTTCTTTTTCTTGAGATGTTTCTTCACAGCGATCTTGATTTTCAATAAGTTTTAAATGGCTGTTACTCGATGGCTTTTTAAAAATATTCGTGTCCTGAGTTTCTTTTTGTGATAATTTTTCGTTTATTTTATCAGAGCTTTTTAAATCTACGATTAAATAGAATAATATTTTGTAGAAGACAGGCAATAAAAAATAACACAAAATCTGTCCTTAGCTATTTTTTTACTAAGTAGCAAACTGACTTTTATGAAACCAACACTACTGGAAGGAAATCAAGCCAGCTTTAATATTTCAAACCATCTTTAAACTCAAACTGGCGTTTAAATTTAAATCCTCCTCCTGGGGTCAGATTTTCGCCGAGCGAATCTCGAGTTTCGTTTTTCTAATCTTAAAAACGAATATTTTGACAACTAATATTAGACTAAAGTGCACTTATGACAGATCATTTTAACACATATTTGGGTATATTCTCTATTATGCATTTTGTCTTTAAATTAATTATTTCTTCAAACTTCATATTGACAATTACTTTACTGAAAACACTATAAATCACTGCCTCCTATTTTTAGCGAACCAGTGATGGTTTGGATATGACCAGTAAAGGCCGGAATTTTTTTAATCTTTTGAAGAAAAATTTTTTATACAGGTTCATACTTATAGTAACAAATTCAACTTACTAATTTACAATAAATATAGTGAGTTAGAAACTTATCAACATGGATGTACTGTTTTCCGCAAATATAATATTTGTGCCTTATAGACTAATTAAAGATATTTAATATTTATTTACAAAATTTTCTATAAAATACGTTTCAGATGGGTTCAGATAAGTACGTATTTGATTTTTTATGTTTATTCATGTTTTCTATGGGATTGTTATTTGTTTGTTTAGAATTGTTGTTTTTAGGTTCTGTTGATTTTTTTAATAGATTATGTTTTTCTATGAGTATGTTGTTATGATTTTGGTTGTTGTTTCGTTGTATAATGTTGTTTATGGACTCTTTTGGGCCTGGTTGAGTTGTGTTTTGTTGATAATGGTTAACTTTTTTTGGTTGGTTCGATTTTTGTAATATGATGAGATTGTCTATGATATTAGGAATATATCTATTGTTTTGTGCTATTTGTTTTAAAAGTAGTTTTTCGTTGTTATGATCTGAGTTGTTCATGGGAATCTTTAAAAGTCGGTCATCCAGGTTGTTGAACGCTGCCATTTTATGTCTTTCGGTGTGGAAAAAATTGTGGTATTACATTGTCAGTTTGTTTGGGTTGGTTTTCTGTATATTTTGTAAGTGAATAAATTATTGTTTTTTGTTATTGTGATGTCCAGGAAGTTTAATCTGTTTTTTTGTTCATATTCGACTGTTAATTTTATTTTATTTTGTGTGTTATTAATTTTTTTCTAGAATGTTTTTGGCAGTATCTTCATTACCTTTTATAATCACAAAGCAGTCGTCGACGTAACCTTTCCATATTTGAATTTTTTATTTTGAGGAATAATGTATTTAGTCTCAAGGTGGTTTAGAAAAACGTCAGATAGCCAGCCCGATAAGCATTCGCCCATGACTAGGGCGTCGGGTTGCTTTTATATTTTGTTATTAAAGATAAAAAAGTCCCGAGCAAGGCAGTGATTTAGGATTTTTAGTGTGATGTCGCGATTCGGCTCGCTTATATTGTTGTCAAGTAGTAACTGTTTAAAAATATCTATTGTTTCATTTTTTAGTACCGATGTATAAAGGTTTGAAACATCGAATAAGGTCATGAAGTGTTCATGGGTGAGCTGGAATTTGTTGAGGGAATCAATTAACTTATTTTCAACTTCATTGACTAAGAAATTTTTAACTTTTAAAATTTTTTTAACATCTGTTTTTAGTATTCATTGAAGATGGCATACAATAAAACCAAAAATTTGCACGAAATACAAAAAACGCTGTTTTAATTTTTTGTTATCTCAACGTGCAACGCAGCGTATCCAAACCAATCAATTTTTAAAAATCCGTCAAGGAACAAAAGAGTAATTTCGGTCCACCCTATTTATTGTACTTTGGGTTTATTTTGTTTGCCCCTTTGTTTTCCCCTAAAGGTAGTTAACCTTTATTTTGCGCGCGCGTAGCAACGATCTGTGATGATACTCTTTCATAGCAGTGAAGGGTCATCCATAAACTATTCTACACTATTTTAGCCTGTTTTCGACCCCCTGAAATTTTAAACGACCAACCACATGAATACCCATTTTGTCCCCCTAGTCTTTGTCACGGATATGCATTATCTCTTAGAGGCCATCCATATAAATGATTTGGGCACTTTTTCATCCCCTCATCTCCCTCTTGACACAAATCGTCACGTTTTTAATACCCAACTTCTCAAAACCAAAAGCAACATTTGGGACATTTTTAATCTTCTCCCCCCCTCCCCCTTGACATATATCGTCACGCCAACACTTCATAAAATAAAAAAATCCCCCCATCCATAAAATTCGAAAAGAAAACGGACAAAATTTTGTAAGTTTAAAAACAAAATTGCTGTAAGAAATAAAACCCTGTCCACCCTGCTTCAAAAATTGCATCACGTGAAGGGGCATGAGTTTGTGGTTGTTTGCGATTTTTGAAGCAAGGTGAGCACGCATAGGCGTGGACCGGATGTAAAGGTCCGAAAACTCTAAGTCACGAATCTGCATACCCCTTTTCCCCCCCTTTAAGTGTGACATAATTATAGTCGGTCCTTGATCCTTAGCGCGCGCGTGGTAACCTTTCTTAGCAGCATGACAGATTAAGATCAAACTATAGGCAATTTCTTAGATAGGTGTATCGCACCTTAAAGCGGTGGCTTTACCGGAGGTTGAGCAGGATATATTTTTAACAAACTGTTATTTCTGAAAAGTAGTTATTGTTTTAACCCATGCAGATCCCTGACAAAATCTGACCAACGGTAAAGGGTGTAAAGAGAAGAGGTGGTATGCAGATATGTGACGAGTATTTTCAGTGAAGGACGTGTCACATTTTTTCCAGTCATTATGAAAAATATAGGCACCTTAGTGAGTAGGCTTTTCTTAGTTAAGGATGCTGTGAAATATGTCTTGTTTCGTGTTATTTATCAATTACTTTGTTTATACGGGCCTCTTAAAGCGCTTTTAAATAAGGACGGAACGCACTGTGGTTCAGTCATATGTCATTATTCAAAAAAATGTTCACGTAATTTCATAACAGTTTTCTGCTCTAGTGTTTCCAAAAAAAATTGTTGCACCCATTTTAAATGCATTCCAAGGGTCTGTTTCTTTGCATTGAAGTAGGGAATCGAATTGCGCATCTCCGAAAAGTTTCCTCATCTGAGGACCCTCAAATATTCCGTCTTTAATTTTAGCGTCACTGATTCTAGGAAACTTTTCTTTGTTCATGGTCTTCACAACATTTTTCCCAAGTCCTAATTTTATATGAAGTGGCGGTTAGTAAAATCTTTTCTCGGGGAACTAATGCCGCGCTGGTTACATTTTTACATACATTAAAACCCTTTTATTTTGTTGAAAAAAATATTTTATTAGGCTTATTTTTGTGTGTAAACAAACCTTTAAAACTTTTAACATACAAAACCATAGCTAGCCATGGAATATGTCGCTGTTACTGTTCAGAAAAGTCACACAAATTCTGTCTTTCCTTTTACATGGTGAGAATTTTCGACACTTTTTGACGTTTATTGGTAAGCATAGTAACAATTTAGCTCCGCTGTAAAACTAGTCCTGCAGACTTTCTTTAAAATATGAAATTTCCAAATGTTATTAAAAAATGACGCAGTTTCTCTTAGAACTTTATCATAAATATTAAGGACGCCGTGTTTTTATTTTAAATGAGGCAATAAGTAAAAATCGCTACTTTCCAGAATTCTGACGGGTGAGATTTTCTGTCGTTTCTGAAGAATCGCGACCAACCTAGCTGAATTCCAATCAAAATTGCAACAAGTTTTAAATCACCACAAATTTTCCATTTATATCTTTCATATTGTAGGTTCTACAGCAACAATTTCAAATTGCTACACATGTCTTTCATATCGTCTGCATGATCAACAAGTACTGAAGATAACTTGTTTCCATTATGGAGTAACACAGCTTTAAGACTTACTTTTGAAGAATCAATGAAAAGTCTCCAGTCTTTTGAATATATATATATATATATATATATATATATATATAATAGCAGACATCATTCGAAATCATTAAATAGATTTGTATTTTTTGTTATATAAATACTTAAAATAAATTAATCAAAACATATTGTTGAATAATTTCACTGAAAGCGACATTGATATGAGCTTTGAAGAAAAGAAAATATCTTAATAATAAAATAGTAGTTAGTTAAATATCCGGTAGTTTTAGCTTATTTATTCCACAACCTAGTAAAACGGATGCAATTTTCTGTTTTCGCTAAAAAATATAGTTTGGTTTGTATCTGAAGTACTTAGAGAACTATTTTGCGTTGAAAAAATTGGGGTATTCCACTTTTTAGAATTTGATCCTTTGAAACCCATCGTGACCGCGTGGTGAGGTTTTAAGTCATTTCACATTTGTTCGCACCAAAGTGGCCTATATGATTAAATAGCTCAAGCTTCATACTTTACTATTATAAATTTGATGCCTATAGGAGCCTCTGTTGTTGGATCGGAGGTTATAGAACATGTTTTATTTTATCGATAGGAGAAATTTAAAGTAAATAAACATATAAAGGAATTTAGAAGTTATAATACGCGAAAAATGACACGTAAGTTGACGAACGAAGAGCTGCTACATAGAGTACGTTGGGTGCATTAAAGAATCCAGCATTTTTTAATTGAGTTATGCCACTTTCTGGGGTAGTAGTTGATGCCAAAAGGAAACTTTAGATCCAGAGCTATTTCTGAATCAGTGTAGAACACCAAAATGGTGGCCATTAAAGATGGCTGCCATTAGAATCATAAGGAAATTTTCTATCTTTGCTTATCATTGCTTGTTATTACTCATTTAGTTTGGCATTCATAGAACTTGAATTAAAAAAAAAATTAATTCATTTTCATTGAAAAATTAAATTTAAATGAATGAATGATTTGTCAGCTGAAAAGTCAGATGTCAAAATTTAGTAGGTATTTATGGTTATCAATGGAACATTGCTTGGCTACTGCCGTTGCGTAGGTACAAACCTTTACCATGGTTTTGCTTATGCCATGTCATGTAGGAAAATGGAGCCAGCAGGCACGTATAGCCATCCATAAAATGTTTTTTTTAAGAAATTAAAAAAAATTTAGTTTCAATTTTTTTTTTCAAAAAATGTATCCATTTTGTTTTTTTTTTGAAAATTCAATTATTTATCTTAGTGTGAAAACCGCATGTCGCTAGCTGCTAGGGTTCGTGACTTACAATTTTTTTAAAAGTTTAATGCCCCTCCGACCCTCTTGCCAACTCTGCGTCTGGTGACAGAAAATTTTTGTGCCAAATTTGATAAAAATCGGTTAAGCGGTTTTTGAGTAATCCTGTTACAGAGAGATAGACAGACAGACACCATGACAAAATTTGGTATTTAGGTACTTATTTTTAGTGGAAATAAAAAAACCTTTTTTTTTGACGATCCCAATAGCCTTCATATTAGTATGAATGGCTAAAAGCAAGTCTTGCAGAAACTTCCAAAACAATAGTTGTCAAAAACAAAAATTCTTGTAATGTAGTTTTTTTAACAAAAATTTGCAGTGGTGGTTAATGTTTTTTACAGGATTCCTTTCTAGTTCAGGGTGAAATCATAATACACATTTGATTTGATCCGCTATCTTGCTTTAAAAAATGGGAGACATTTTTTAAAATGCGATAAAAATGTTATTGATTAGGCCATCAGTCAATAAAATCCGTCTTAAACTGAAAAAGCTGCAGCTGTTTAAATTTATTCCGGTTTTTTGAGACACCATGGGTGGTCATCTTCATGAGATCACCCTGTAAAGATAAAAATATATTATTTTCATAAAAAGCTTTCGAACAAAAAAAATCATTAAAATTGGACCAGTAGAAGGAAAGATAGAATATTTCCTAAAGATTTTAATGGCAGCCATCTTTAATAGTCGCAATTTTGGTGTTCTACACGGATTCAGAAATGGCTCTGGTTGTCTTTTGGCATCAACTTTCATCGCTGAAAGCGGCATTTCTCGATCAAAAAGTGGACGGTTTTTTCGATATTAGCGGTGTACCCAACGTACTAATAGACTTTTATTAAATTCAGATACTTTTATAACAAGTCTTGGTAAAATTTTTTAAAAATAAAAGCGTATTATAGAAAGATGTTTTAGCTGTACTACGTATTTAGTTATTACTGTTGTTTTCAATTTTTTTAAACTGCTATCTGGTATATTTTGCTTTTTCACATTCATTATAATTTTAACGGTACATACAAATAACTTTTTTTTTGCTCTACTAATAGCTAGTTTATTACGAGTATAAACCTATTTTGTAATTTCTATGAGAGCGAATATTGCTTTTATGGAAAAATATTTCTCGTTTGTAATATCTGCTCACACTGTACAATATTGTTCAGAATATTAAATAAAAACGGTTGCCTTCCTAAACTTTCCTATTTATTTATTTTCGATTTATATCCTATCTTGCCATGCACGAAGAACCACAGTTTGAAAATGTTGTCATATAAACACCACTAAAACCGTTTTACGCACTAAATCGATTTTATTTTAAAGCGATTTAAGAAAATCCTATCGCTTTAAAACGTAATTTAGGGTCGGTATAAACACTTTATCGTTTTGCTGAAAAATATGTGGTTAACTTAGTTTTTTTATATGTTTTCTCTTTAAACTGACATTTAATGGACGTATAAACTCTCGGAGAAAGCGATTTTATTTAAAACCGTCCTTATATAAAAGCGTTTTTAGGTGAGTATAAAGGTAGTAATTGACTTTCTATGACGGCTTTATTTGTTTTGAAAAAAGACGAATTTTGATTTTCTTCCCTTGTCGCCAGACAATTGAGAAAATTTTGCGCTTTTTGGAGATGAGTTCACGATCTTTCGTTGATCGACGGGACGCAAGCAAGACGACATAATGAGAGCAAGTGAATTTGTCCTACATTTAACGACCTTTAAAGTAACTTTCGAACATAAGCTTGACATAAAGTATGTTTTACAAGGAAAAATAAAACTGGGAATATATTTTTATCTATAAAAGAAAAATATTAATATTGCTTGTGTTGTTTTAATTATATTAATATTGCTTGTGTTGTTTTAATTTAAAAAGTGTTAATTTAAAAAGTGAACTTCAACGTCAATGTTCTAAACCAAGAGCAAACAAGCTGGCAACCTTTCAACTTTTGTGCTTTTCAAACTGCTGTCAAAACAAGCTAGCTACAAAATACAGTATTTTTAAGCCTTGCGCAAATGAATTTTTTCTACTTACGTGCGAGAAGTACCTACTTCGCACGCAAGAAATCGAACTTCGCACACTGAAACCAGCAAATTCCATTCCGCAAGATTTTTTATTCGTGGAATTGCTCTTTTAAAACACTATTTTAAAATGTTTTAATGTTTTATGAATAAAATAATATTCAAAAATAAAGGCTTTTCATATTATTTAATGTGGTTTTTTAATATTTTAGGACGACCCTCGTAGCTTTCTGTAAACATCAAATATATCAACAATAGAATTTTGCTTGAGACCTAGCATGTCACTTGATTTTCATGTCAATTTAAACTGTTATGCCGTGTTAAGTGAACCGCAAACTACAAACATTCAGTAGAAGTCAAAAGGGTCGAAGGAAGCGTCCTAATTCAAAAAAGCCAAAAATGGAAGTAAAGGAAGAACTACCAAAGGACATACTTACGATATATTTTAAAAATGGTGCCAAGAAAAGGGAGTAAAAACTTTGAAAGAAGAAGTCTTTTAGCCTATTTTGTATAGAAGTTTTTTTTAACTCTCGTAGGAAAAATGTTGTTTCTAACACGTGCCAGAAGCGTCAGTCCCGCACTTAAAGTTTATCCGAACGACGCGGAGCGGAGTTTAACTGCTTTTGCGTGCGGGAATGTATCATTTCTCGCACTTGTTAGGAAAATAACTATACCCCGAGACTTCCCCGTACTAAAGTGTCACTTTCCCGCACTCAGTGCGGGTATAATAATAATAATAATAATAATAATAAATTGGTTTATTTGCAATTTAAATTTTACAGAAAATATCTTAATACTACAAGAAAATGACTCAAAAATCGCAAAAAGGAGTTTAAGGCAGTTGATACTGATATAAAATGTGTGAATGATTGTACCCCGAGACTTTCCCACACACGGATTTTTATTATCGGCCTTTTTTTCTATTCAGGTTGTCATAGAAAAAATTTTGAACCCAACTCATGAGTAAAGTATCTTTCACGCCCTTGTCTGCATGCCCGAACCCTGCTCCATGTGGTCAACGGCATTCGCGTGCGGGAAAGACTAACTCATCACACTAAATATTAGGATAATAACTATAGTATGCTGGTCATACTAAAATACTAAAATTTCTGATTCCTATTATCATATTTAATTTAAAAAATTTGACAAAATAAAGAAGACATTTATAGAAAATTTGTAAAAAGCTTTCTCTCTTTTTCTCTCATGTAGGTACTATTTTTGTTTCAGCTTAGCACGTGCTCAACCTGATGATGATGATAAAATTGAAGATGTTACTAAGTTTTCATCAAAATTTAAATATTTGTGTTTTTGGGACTGTAATATATTTTTCTTAAACTTTTAATATTTATGGATAGTTTATACGTGTTTGTACTACTGTATTAGTTTTAGCAAATGTTAACCAAATTTTGCACAAAGAATATTTTATAAGTTTATAGCTTCAGTATTTATAGACATCTTACTTGAGTTTCATGTAGTTTTAATTATTTTGATGCTCCTAGAAGATAAAAAAAAGGATTTAAAAAAATCGAATTAAACTTCTTGTTCTTTAAACATGGATGGAGGGCCTTGAACCAAAGATTTGATAAGTTATATAGGACACAGTTTTTACAAATTATAAACTTTAAAAAAGATCTTTTTTTTATTTAATTTTCTCCAAGGATCAATAAGTATGTAGAGTAGTTTACCTATATTAAACAAAAAAAAAACAAGAAGATCTTCAGGGGACACAATTTAGTACTTAATTTCCATACTACCAAATTTAAGTTTTGGGCAGGAAAGTTGGGTAATATAAACAAATAAATAGTTTTCTGTCTAAATCCTACATACATTTAACAAAACCCTTCTGCATAATTTTAAACTCAAATCCAAATTTGAATGTTTTTTTACTTCTTGCTGCTTAGAAAATAATTACTGAATTTCGTTTAGAATTATATTTTTAGCATAAAACAGTGTCTACACACAAAATTTTATTTTATTATTAACAATTTCAAAAACTAAAAAAAAGCAATTAATGTTTCCTGAGAGTGCCTTATTCTTAAAGGCGTAAAGGGTTGTGGTAATGTCTCATATCAAAAATTTAATATTACTAGAAAGACTGTTGCTGTTTACCTAAAAACAAATTTTACCTAATATCAGGGTTTTTGTTACACTTTATTTAGATAAATTTATAAAAGAAAAAGTCTATATGGTCATCTCCTTTTCACTATTTATTTATATATAGTACCTAATTTATGTATATTTGTTTTCTCTTGTTACATTAAAAAAAAAAACACACACAAAATAGAAGAGATGACAACTTCCTATACTTTGGGTCCTATCGAGCCTTGCATTCTTGCCAACTTGAGTAAGCACACGGTTGTGGGGCACTTAGCAATGAAACACCAGGTTATACAGTCTCAAAATATATTGTTGTAATCTTAAAGGTTATAAAAGGCATGCAATATTTGTAAAACAATAAATGTAAATTTTAACAAATAAAATAGTTTTTAAAACTAACATTTTAGGGGTCTTTCCTCTTGTCTTTTATGATTAGTTTCAATGATGGAAAGTTCTCTTATCAA
This sequence comes from Oxystoma pomonae, assembly GCA_963921995.1. Lineage (NCBI taxonomy): Eukaryota > Metazoa > Arthropoda > Insecta > Coleoptera > Brentidae > Oxystoma > Oxystoma pomonae. Next base: position 58,170,617 of record OY998168.1, read on the forward strand.
AGATGAAAAAGTTGAAATGGTTCTCATATTAAAAAAATGAAGTTGAAGCTTGTTTTGATAAGTTTTGATAAAATTTGATGAGTTTTTTTTTATGAAGGTTTTTAAAGAGAAAACGTTTGGACAGGGAAATATTTCTTATCTGTTTCCACATAGCTAGCCGATGACAGGGCTAAACATCACTGGAACAGGTACACAGGACTCATGACTGGACTAGGCATCTTAGGCCAGGGCACAGCAGCACTTAGGACGGAAAGTCGAATGTATGGTGTTGAAAGTCGGCACTAGGACCACCCATGGCTGTGCACCGGAACCAAGCACCCTAGACAGATATAAAAACAACCTTCTAGAACAAGGGAGAACACCCTAACGTATCATTTATAACTAATTTCTAATAACGGACATGTATTTTACACAGGAAAAAAATAAGAAGTAAAACAGTAACACAAAAAAACTACTGTTTACTTATTGTACGGGGCATGCCTGAGGGGCAACACTCAAAGTACATACGCCAAAAAAGCATAAAAAAACATATAAGTCCACACTCTCTTGTATAGTGGGTACCACGGACGATAAAACTAAAAATTACTTAAAACGACAGAAAACAGTCTAATTTCTTACAAGGGCAAAAATAATCAAGGTACACACGCAGCAAATATTTACCTCAAATCATCCCGAGGGCGACATTCCGCATGGCAGGTAACCTAATACCTCCCAGGGAGTTGACGTGAGGCCTCCTCAATCTGTAGCACAAAGAAAAATACAGAATCAAAAATGGTCAATATTGAAATAAACTGGAGGGAAAACGCTTAAAAAAAATCGAATATAATTACCATCGATCGGCTGATAAGCCACGGTCTAGCCGGCCATTTTCCGTATCCTATACGGTCAAAAAGAAATCTTCAAAAATCGCCACCTCAAACGCCAAACACAGGCAACGGGCACTTCCACGAAGACTTTCTTCTTTTGATGGGACCTCTGCGGATTCCGTCTACGACGATTTCAGGTTGCAAAGGTCGCCATGGGCACGACTTCTTTTCGGTATTCTTGGAAAAAGAAAATTTAAACGTGGCACTCAAAACGGTGCCGGAAAAGAAGTGTTTCCTTCCCTCCAGGAAATCTCAGACGCTAAAAAAGAAGCTTCCTGCGGGCAAACGATTGGTCAAAAACCTCAGAGGCGCGAAAACTACAGTCGAAAATCGCTTATCCTGATTACCATATTAGGTGATGCTGCTGAAAACGCATTACAATTGGGCGATCTTTCTGATATGGGCAAAAATCGACAGGGGCTGGGGTCCAAATTCTACTTTTCGAATGCGACAGGTTCAAGTCGGAAGTCTCTATTCATCAACCTAAGACAGACAAAGACAACGAAGCGGTGTTGTCAGATTTCCTTCTGTATCAGCGGGATAGGGAGAGATCACGTGACGAACAGAAGTTAACAACAAGGCATTGGTTGCAGTAGTGAGCAAGAAATGGACTTTATCTTTTTGGGAGAAACAATAAACAATAAGTGTAGACACTTGGCTTTCTCGAAAACGACTCAGCAGTAACGTAATGTGCAACTTTAAATCACAGTTATGTGACGTGAAGTTAGTCTGTATACTCCCAGGATTTCGCCTATGACAATCTGGCAACGTCGTCCCAAACGTCACGGTCAGCTGGCGGTCGAATTTAATTTTGAAAAACCATAAAATGCCTAAAGAAAAAACACGGATTTTCGCCAAGAAAAAGACCACTTTCCGGCACTCCAAGCCTTCCCAAATAATCCAGGTGAGTCACAGTTTCCTTCCGTGTAGGTAACATACGGATCCTTGACAAATATCTCTCTCCCCTTTACTGTTTGTTTACCTCTTTAGAACGACTATAAACCTCCTTTATTTCGAATTTCTTATACTTTTAGGCCAGTCTCGAGTCGTATGAGTATAAACTGAATATCTATCAAAATTTAACCTGTTAAAGTCTGCACAGCCTATCGTATGAACCACAGGAAATATGGACCCTACAGACCAACAATGCATACAGAGACAAGCAAGACGGTCCACACTTGATATGGCTAGGCTGTACGAGGTTGGGCAATGCCCTTTAAGGAATTCACGCATACTTGAAACCAAAATAAAACCAACAGGTGAATGTTGTGTCAACTGACGACAAAGGTAGAGTAATTTTGTAATATCAATACCATATGATTGGTGACAACCTTGGTCCTGTTATTTTTAGGACTTATTGGATCCCCTAAAGCCTGACATGTGCAAATTGGGGACCGATCAGTAACAGAAACTGCCAACCACCGACACACTACTAGTGACAAGAATCTACCACTCAACAAATGAACCGACACTAGTTTCTAGTAAGTATAAGACCGCTAAGTCTCTCTTTGTTTGACACGGTTTATAAAACTAACCTTTATTATCTACTTTATTTTCGGGTGTTAAGTAGTTGACGGAAGGAGAATTTGATATAATCAATAAAAAAAACAAAGGCTTACTAATCTAGTAAGTTGGCGGTTTAAACTATGCGCTAGAAAGACCGTTTTGGTGTTAAGTTATGTAAAATTATGTTATTTTTTTCTTGTTTCAGGTTACTGCAGAGCCAGAGCAACCTTTCTTGGACTGGTTAAATTATACAAGAAAAATACGAAGTTTCATTGAACTGTAGACTGTATATCATTAGTTAATATAAAAGGAAGATGGATGTTGTAATGTTATTTTTGGAAAACACATGATTTGCCACAGTAATTAAATTTATTGGTTTATTAGAAAGGGTTCAATGGTGTTTTATTTGAAATATTGAGGTTTGCTTTGTTTTGAAAAAAAGTTAAACAGAGTAAAATGCCTCCACATAAAATAATCATAATTCTAGTGTAATTCAACCTCAGTCCAACAGTAAATATTGTTTTTCCAGCGCATTCGCCATAAAATAGTAGGATATAGAATAAACAAAATGCTCAGACATATAGTAAAGATGATTGACTTAAAGATTTTTCCAGGGTATTAGAAGGGTGTTTTGAAGAATTATTTTTTTCTAAGGGATATTGTTAGGGAAATATTGAACCGTTACACTCTTTCTAGAAATAAAAACTTAGAAGTATGAGTTAATGCTTATTTCTTGTATGATAATAAAATTTGAATTTAACCTAACCCATTCTAACTACATGTAAGACATACCTAAGTTTTATAGTGTCATCTTCGATGAAACTATAGATATTGCAAATATTTCTCAGATGTCTGTAGTTTTTAGGTTAGTATAGAAATATTTTTTTTTCTTATAGTCTTATGCTCTTTTAGGCTAGTAGTTTTAATCTAAATTATCTAAAATTATCAAAAAATTATTACCTATTTCAATTAATTTTTCTTATTCTTATTTTAGATATATGTATGAAGACAAAATATATGAAGATTTTGTTGGTTATGTCTACTGTCTGGAATCGGAATATGAAAATGTGGAAGCCTCTATGAACTATGAACCTATTCTATCGGGAAAAGCTATTGCCTCTGCCGTTTTAAAACTGCTTCGAAATTTAAACTTGGATCTAAATTATTTGGTTGGACTTGGCACGGATGGCTGTTCAACAATGATTTCCAAGCAAGTTGGAGCTGTTCAAAAATTCAGTAATAAACAATTTTTGCAGAGCGTAGTATACTCTCTATACTATTCGGGACATTGTGATTAAAAAAAAAAGTTTTAAAAAAGGAAATTAAAGGTTTGTGTGAGACTCGTTGGGCAGATCGCCACGATTCAATTTTCCAATTTAAAATAGAATTTTTAAAAATTGTTGAAACGCTTAATATAATGTCCAATTGGTCAGAAAATATCCCAAGACCGAGGCGTTTAAAAAAACGTAAGTACAGTAGACTTCGTAGTAAGCCTCTGCTGTTTATCTAATATATTAATTGTGACAAAACCTCACACATTTAGGGATATTATAGATGATATCAGTGATTTGCTTGGTAAATTAGATATAGAATTTCGTATTCCCAGAATAAATAAAAGGATGACAAATCGAGATAATTACAATATACAAAATCCTCAAGATTTTTATAGAGTATCTGTTTTTAATAAAATATTGGATGAAGTAATCATGGACATACAATTCCGATTTACTTCGGAATCCCTAAGTGTTTTCGACCTTAATGTTTTTCTACCAGAAAAGTTAATTACCCTTAACTGTGCTAAGTACGAAAAAGTCTTTAATGAATATAAGGAACGGTTGCATGGCTTAGTTTTGGGGGAAGTAACTATTTGGAGAGAGCAATGGATTAATGAGTCTCTAAAAAATAATCCGATTCCGAACAATGTTTGTGAGGCTTCGCTAAACTGTGACATCGATGTTTTTTATTGCATAAAAACATTTTTGACATTATTAGCTGGTTTGCCCGTTAGCAATGCTTCATCAGAAAGGAGCTTTTCTAGCTTGAGAAGGCTTAAAACTTATTTGTAAGAAATTCAATGACTGAAACGCGGCTAACGTGCCTTACACTGATGCACATCCATAGAGAAATGATAATTAATATTGGTAATGTTTTAAACAGATTCGCCCAAAAAAGCAATTGAAACAAATTTCGTCGAACGAGTCTTTTGATGGCCTATAACTCAAAAAGTCCTGGTCTAATTTCGACAATTTTATGACATTGAAAGCCTTTTATTAGATTTATAGATTTTAGGCATCTAATGTCAAAATTGACATTTTTTGAAAATTGTGGAAATCAGATAAGAACTTTTAAGTTATGCCTTAAAAAAGTCCTGTTTTATTGGCTCACTTTATATATACATTTTGTTTAGTACTTATTACTTATTATGGTAGATTATACGCATATATAAGACTTTAGGTTATTCTTTGTTGTTTTTTTCTATAGTATATGTATGTCTTTCTACTTGTTGTAGGCACCTGTTTTTAATTTTAAGTTGTACTTACCTACCAAAAATAAACCATTGAAAGGAAAAATATTATTTTTTTATTTTGTGCCTAAAAGTAAAGTTAGGTTAGGTTAGATCAAACCAAACCGCCCCCCCCCTTTTAAATCGGCTGTATCCGCCCATGAGCCCTCTCATGGATATTTTCCCTTTTTTTGGAGAAATGCACGTAAATATTAGTTTAGAGAAACGAAACATAAGATTCGCTCGGCGAAAATTGGACCACTGGCACTGGTCTAAAACTTCTATAACTATTTTATTAATTAACCCATTTCTACGAAAAACCCAGTTTTGTGAAAACTATAAACAAAACTGCAATCCAAATGCCACGCTTAAATCAAGGCTCTTAAGAGATCCAAATAGCCTCTAATTTAAAAGTTGGGCGTCATATTGGATTTCAAAATAGGAGAAAAAAAAGTTGGTTTATAAGAGTGAAACAAGGGTTTCTTTGATAAAAATTACCAAAACCGTTGCAACCGTAACCATTATGGTTCAAGATATTGAGGTTATGTAGGCAGCTTTAACGTTTCCAAACGTATTTTTTATTGATAGTAAATGTAAATCAGAAAAAGGACGAACGCATAAGAAACTTATTTACTTATCTTAATCTTACTCGAATTTTATTATACTATCGCAAATATCACATACAAAAAGTGAGTAAGCAAGGGATGTTACCAAAGGGTAATTTCGTAAATAGAAGAATCAGAATGTTGTCAAAGGGTAATTTCGTTGTACTAGGTGCGACAGTTTGCACACTTCGACGACACTGAGGGAGTTCAACCTAATGTTTAGTCCCTCACGTGGGGTTGATAGAATCCTTCGATAAGTGGATGTCAAAAAAAAACAACACTAAACTTTAAATTTGGTTTTTCACTAGTTTTAATAAAGTACAAACATTTAGGGAAACTACATCAGTTTAAACAACTTAAAAGTTCAAGTATTTTCTTAAACACTTAATAAAACAGTAAACTTAACTTTTATTTGGGTGTGAGTGAATTTCTTGTCTTGTTGGGAAATATATTTATGACCGAGTGTCAAAAGAGAAAATTAGCATTGCATTAGGGTGCGATAGTGATCGAGTATCGAGTCTTTCTGCCTAGTAACTTCCAAAAACTGTTAAATCACACCGACAGACGCAAACACGTCGAAACCCTCGTGGCTTCGCTATCATTGGCTAGTGGCCACTTTGTTCCTACTTAACTACTTTTTTGAATTTTATGTTTTAAATTGTAAAGTAAGAATAACAAAGAGTAAATAGAATGATAAGTGCTGGTATGTATGTATGTGTTAATTTATTCATTTATTTGCAACTAGTTTTACAACATTCTTCCCCACTTTGAAGACTGTTGCTTCAAAATCATTATTTTAGTTATTATTGGGTAAGGGACATAGTTTAGTTATTGGGCGAACGAATTCTCCTTCTTCAGTCTTAATTTTGACAACACAACCTTTTTCGTCTGGACCTTTAAAAATTTCTATTATTCTAACTCTAGACCAGTAAAGAGGTGGAACATTTTCCTCTTTTAAAAAAACAAGGTCATTTTCTTTTAAATTTGTTTTATCATTTAAAATGACTCTTTGGCCGGTTTTGTACCACCTTTGACCACCTTTGCCAAAATTTTTGTTTCATTTGAATACACTTTTGTCAATGATTTAGTCTATTTTCAGGAAGATTGCTAATGTCCTTTTCAGGATAGGCTTTAATGTTAGAACCAATGAGGAAATGAGAGAGCGTAAGATATTCAAAATCTGAAGGATCGTTTGATATAGAACACAAGGGTCTCGAGTTTAATATTGCCTCAATTTGAGTAGTAATTGTACTGAATTCTTCATAGGTCATTTGTGAATTACCAACAAGTCTATGCAGATGATATTTTGTGCTCTTAATAGCAGCTTCCCATATGCCTCCCCAGTGTGGAGCTCTCGGTGGGATAAATTTCCATTCAGTTTCATTTTCAGCCAAGTAAGTTTTTACCTCACTGGTAACACAAGATTTATTGAAAAAATCATAAAGTTCTTTCAATTGGTTCTTGAAACCAAGAAAGTTAGAGCCATTATCTGTGTAAATAATTGTTGGATTTCCGCGCCTGGAAATGAAACGTTTTAGGGTCATGAGGAAGGCTTCGTTTGTTAGACTGGTGATCTCAATATGTACTACTTTGGTGACCATACATACGAACACACAAATATAACTTTTTATTATAGGAGCTTTACGTAAATGTGATGATTTAATTTGAAATGGGTATATTTGCCATTACTTGACTTGCAGGAGTTGCAGAAAAACGAAAATAAGTCAAACACCGCCTAATAATCTTTTTTATTTCTTTGAGTCCATTTAGAGGCCAATATCTAAGTCTAAAGTTTGACAGAACAATTTGCGCACCGCTGTGCCCCAATCTTAGATGTTTAAGCGTAGGCATTAGCTTAACAGTGTGGTTATGTGACGCTAGTAGCAAAGGATGTTTTTGTTCAAGAGAAATATCTGCATTTTCTAATCTACCACCTACTCTTAGAAAGTTTTCATTATCTAGAAAAGGTTTGAGTGAATTTAGATTTTTATTAGAGAGAAGCAAAATAAAATTTTTGCTTCAGTTCTGCAATTTCTTTAGAAAAATATTGATTTTGTAGAATTCTAACAATAAAATTTTCAGCTGAATCTAATTCGCTGAGTGACAAAGGGCCGTCAAGTTTTTGTTCTGGAAACTTCGAGAATTTTATATTATGAATGAACCTTAATATGTAAGCTCAAGTACGTTTCAGTCGAATAAAACTAGAAATTTTTTTGAAAATATCATTCCAGTAATGATCAGCGTTCGGTTCAGTGTAGATTATGCTAAGAGTTGTCTTTTCTTCGGGAAGTTCTGCAAGATTGATCGGATTATCAAATTTATCTAAATTAATACTTGGGTCACATAATTTCCTTGGAGAATATACCTCTTGACAAAATGTCTGCAGCATTGTCACATGACTTAATGTGTCTCCAACGGAAATCAGAGGTTAGTTCTTGTATTTGGGACACTCTATTCGAAACAAAAACAGACAATTTACTAGGGTCTTTCTTGCACCAGGCAAAAGCAATTGCAGAGTCTGACCAGAGGTTTACTGATTCAATTTTCATATTGTGCTTTAATATATCTAGAATTCTAGATGCAAGTTTCGCTAGTAGCAACATAGCACATAGTTCAAGCCTGGGAATTGTTTTTGTTTCGATAGGAGAAATCTTGGATTTTGATGATACAAGAGTACAATTTGCAAAATCTTGATAAACAGCTCGAATGTAAATGCAAGCGCCATATGCTTGTAAAGATGCATCTGCAAAGCCATGAATTTCAAATTTTAAGATTGGTTTATCGAGAAACATATATCGGGGAATTTTTACATTATAAAGTAAAAAAAGATGATCTAAAAAATCATGCCAATCATTTATAATAGCCTTATCCGTGATTTCAGAATCCCAGTCAAGTTGACACTTCCAGAGGGTTTGCATTAGAATTTTTCCTTTAACGATCACTGGATTGACCAAACCCAGGGGATCATAACACTGAGCCAGAGCTGACAAAATTATTCTTTTTGTGGGAGATTCACATACAAATGTTTATGGGACAGAGATTTTTAAAAAGTCATCAGTAGGTTGCCATTTTAGACCAAGTATCTTACTAGGAGATTTATCGAAATTTAAGTCATATTCCGAGTACAAATTTTCACTTAAAGATTTTAGTGTGAAACCTGCACTTTTTAGCAACGCGATCCATTCGGAGTATAGATGATATAAATCTTTAATATTATCACATCCTGCAATAATATCATCCATGTAACACTGCGAGAGAAGTGCATTTGCAGCTTTGCAGCTTTTTGTTTTTAAGAGCAAGATCTTCTAAAACGCGAGTTGCAAAATTCGTACCGTAAGTTACTGTCTGTAACTCTATGCATTTTAATTGATCACTGGGATTTTCCCTCCAAAGAATATTCTGAAGAAAGTTATGATCTGGGTTAGTTCTTATCATTCTATACATTTTGGTAATATCAGAGGTGAGACTATATTTAAAAATGCGAAATCTGCACAGTATATCGAAGAGTTCAGGTTGAACCTGATATCCCTAAGAGTTATATCATTTAATGCTAATCCCGTAAAAGTTTTAGTCGACGTATCAAAGACTACACGTAATTTAGTAGTTACAGCGGATTCTCGGATTACACAAAGATGGGGAATAAAGTATTTTAGTTGCTCTTTGTTAGTGTATAAACTTAAAGGTACGTATTTCCCATAAGTTCAACGTATTCATCCAAAAAATGTTTATATTCTTGAAACAAGCTTTGATTAGATTTAAATCTGTTTTTCAACATTAAAAAAAGTTTTTTAGCTATTTTAAATGAATCGCCTAGTTTAGAAGGTTCGTCGAGAGATTTCAGAGGAAAATCAATTTGATAGGAACCATCCTCCAATATTTTTGTGTTTTGTTTTTAATTCTCTTCAGCTAACTGATCTTCTGGAGTAAAAATCAGTTTTTGAGGAAGTTCCTCGATGTGCCAAAATTTTGTGAGAATATTCTCTAAATCATTATTTTTCTCCCAAGTCTGGATGAAAAAAGAAAGATTTTGTTGACTGTAATCACAGAAATTATTTTCAGTAATATTTAAGCTTGGTCGCAAATTTCCTGAAATGATCCAACCAAGGTGAGTGTTTATTAAGACCGGGTAGTTACCTTCAAGTTTACAAATTCCAAGTACTAGCAAATTATAGAATAAATCTGCTCCTATAATTATTTACATCAGGAATATTTAACTTACTTAGTTTATATATAATGTTATTTATGATTGCACAAGAAAGTGAGAATTTTTTATTATTTTCTACTTTAGAAAATATTGAGAGATCCACCATTTTATTTGACCTGATAGAATTTTGTGAAATTCCTGTTGTTTTGTGAAGTTTTGTGGGCTTTGATTTACAGTGGGCGTATTTCTGGATACATTTTGAGTATATTGGGTATTTGAGTTGTTACTTTGAGGTGTGGAGCGATTATTTGAGTATGTATTTTGAGAGTGCGGTTGTTGCGACGAATTATTTAATTGTGATTGCGGGGGCAGTTACCTAGAGTTGTTTGAATATATTTGTGAGGGTGATTGTCTAGAGTTGTTTGATTATGTTTGAGATTGTGATATTCTTGACCTAAGCTTTGTATATTTCTGGGAAAATTTCTGTTTTCAGAACGATAACCATTATTTGAGTTATTTTGGAAAAAATTTGACTCCCTATGCATTAGTGTGTGCTGTCTCCTTTGGCATATTTAACACCTTGAATTTGACATACAACTCAAATACAAATTTTTTGATTTTACAAATTGCTCTTTTTCAGAATGTTGCAATTTTAAAAAATTCTGACAGAAGTAGATCCGATGGTTGACCAAGCTGCAAAATAAACAATTAATTGAGTTTTTGCTTTCAGAGTTTTAAATGTTCTGCGATTGCGCATAAACAAAACTTTATTTTAATTTTTTCTAAAAGGGTGATTACTTAGTGCAGAAGGATTTGTTGTATTTTCTAAAATCATACACCTTCTTTCAAGAAAAGTAAGAAAATTGTCCAAACTTGGCAACGCATTATAGTTTCGTTCTTTCTCAAATGCTCGTTTAGTATTAAAATCTAATTTTCTTTCTAAAAGATAAATTAAAAGATATTCAAATATTTGTTGTGTACTGACATTTAATTTCTTTAAGCATTCTAAATTTCTTTTAATCGTGACAACAAATTCTCTCAACACCGCTGGTGAACACTTACTTATTGGTGTAATATCTAACAAACTACTTAAAAAACTATTTACAACACAAGTTAGATTTTCATTTCAGTTAGACTTTAAAATATCAATTGAAACTTCAAAATTATCGTTCGTCAATTTCAGGGTTTCAATCAACTTCAGGGCTTCACCTTTGACTGTCGTTCTTAAATACCATAATCGTTTAACATCGGTGAGATTCGGATCGGTATTTCAATTTTAGGTAAACAAAAATTATCGTTTGAGTTAGAAATTTGTAACTGTGGTGATTGGCTAACTTGTTGAACGTTTTGCGGATTTTGCGAAGGAAAAAACTTTTGACAGATACCTCTAATTATACCAATACCACCAAAATATTTATTTTCAATTTCTTCGTGGTTTTCTTGATCATCCTTATCCAACTCCTCGATCTCATCTTGTGCTTTACAATATTTCTCAAAATTTATTTTGAGAGCCTCTTCTCGCGCCTAAAGGTCAGGCACATCCTCTGATTCAAATAAATATTTGTCTTTGAATACCCAATTATAACAAAGGTGCTATCTTTGGCGACCTTACGGTCTTTTTTATGCTTGTCCAAATCTGTCATTTTAAGTTTTTACTTTTAACACTGTCTACTTATTTTTGTGCACTTCTGACTAATTTTAACAAGAGTCTTTTTTAATTTAAAAGTGCCAAAGTTTTTTAAAATGTTTACAAAATCTTTTGTTTATAAAAAATCCATATTTTAAAACATAAAAGTCCAGTTTAGTATCTAGCATTTACAGTTAACATATATTCAAGCAGTCTTTTGCAGTCACATTATTTACTATTGTAGCTAAATAAATCAGAACGAACTCGCCAAATTTCCTTCCAAATCCGTGTATGAAGGGCCAAAATCCGGCTTGTGAGGACCAAAAATGAGGGAGTTCAACCTAATGTTTAGTCCCTCACTTGGAGTTGATAGAATCCTTCGATAAGTGGATGTCGAAAAAAAACAACACTAAACTTTAAATTTGGGTTTTATCTAGTTTTAATAAAGTAAAAACATTTTTGGTAACTACATCAGTTTAAATAACTTAAAAGTTCAAAAATTTTCTTAAACACTTAATAAATCGGTAAACTTAACTTTTATTGGGGTGTGAGTGAATTTATTGCCTTTTTGGGAAATATATTTATGACCGAGTGTCAAACGAGAAAAATAGCATTGCATTAGGGTGCGATAGTGATCGAGTATCAAGTCTTTCTGCCTAGTAACTTCCAAAAAACTGTTAAAGCACACCGACAGATGCAAATACGTCGAAACCCTCGTGGCTGGCGCCAAAAATCGGAGCTGCTTCGCTATCATTGGCTAGTGGCCACGTTGTTCCTAATTAACTACTTCTTTGAATTTATGTTTTAAATTGTAAAGTAAGAATAACAAAGAGTAAATAGAGTGACAAGTGCTGGTATGTATGTATGTGTTAATTTATTAACTTATTTGTTTGCAACTAGTTTTGCAACAGACACACACACTTCTTCAACCGACCGCACAAGTCGAACAAAAAAAAGGCTGGGCGTTGTTCACCGACGTTTTTAACATGTCATTTTTCTTTTGTTAAGGGTGCGTTAACTTGCATTGGGTTTTGTTAGAGCATTACGGTCGATTGAAGATGTGTGGATCTACAAAGTGTGCCAAGCGCGACCAAATTCATGATGGCCACCAAAGATCGGGATACCAAAATATTTAGGTTTACTAAAACCAAATATGTTTAAAGTCTATTTACACTACGTTTCTTCTTGAGTTTAAATTAGAATCTGGAAAAAAAAGCGATTTAAATTTTTGGATAAATAGGTAATTCCCTTTAAAAGTGTATAGCAACCATAGCAACTGTCGAAAATAACAGACATGGTTTATCTGCCAAATTATTTTGAAATATCTTACTGTGTAATAATTTTCCTAAAAGGACAGGGTTTTTGAGAAATTTTTGCAACTTTTTAAAAGTTTTTGTGTTATTGTCGATACTTTTGCTTTGCCTTTGATTCAAATATAAATAGAAATATGATAATAAGGCTTATAATAAGATTAAAATACCTAAAAAATAATATTCGTAAGTAATATTCAATTTAATTTTCTATATTTTGATTTGCTGTTAAAATTTAGTTTGTTTTAAGATTTATTTCCTGAATTCCGTTTTGGTTAGCGGTCTGAAACTATGAATATAGTTTCTAGGGAATGGAAGAACATTTTTTCTGAGGTAATCGATTTTTGTTTCGACGGAATTTAACTTTTTTCCAAAATGGTTGGGGGAGAGTCGTCTGCCCCAGGATAGGTTTTCTGTCTGTCTAATACGGTATCCAACGCCTTCGGCTTCACGAGTACATCCTCAGATTAAATCTAAATTAGCAGGCACTATAGCAATAAAACCATTTCAAATGAGACTACCACCACAAAGAAAATAACCTACCAGAGAAATAATCCTATGTTAAGCTTGGTTAGTTTTTTAAGCGGGTGCATCCCAAGCACTGCCGGCATAATTATAGTAAATTTAAACTTTTCCTGTAAATCCTGCGTGCACTGTTGCCGTCCCGACCCGACGTTTCTCACGTTCTTCGTTTCTCGCACAGATTAGCCCTCCTATTCCCGCTCACACATTCATAATAATGCGCGCGCCACGCTAATCGCAACCTTTGACTTGAGTACCTTCCTGAATTCCTTGCATTTTAAACGTTACACGAGTTTTATTTTCTTAAGACGAAATGAAGAGCAAATCTTCCAGAAAAATCTTGAAATAAATGTGTATATTTTAATTGTGAAAAGTTGAAACGTGGTGCGTGTGGTAGTGTGAAACAATACTAGACTTTACCTTAAATAAATTGAACAGATTGCTTGAAATTGAACTAAATTGGAAAGCAGGAAAACAAAAAGGGAGCCTGGATCAAATTTGCCACCACCTTAAGAAACAATTAGTACTTAAAAATACGAGTAAATTAAAAAAATTCAGGGGTGTCAATAGTAAATGACCTTTGTCTCTATGACCGAAAGATATAAAAAAAAATAGTCTAATACTATAAGGAAGCAAAGGCGCAAGAAAAACAAATCAAATTAAAAGGACACAAGCTTGAAATAAAAGGAAAACTGTACCCTCTTAAAGAACTAGAAGAAGGTGAACACATTCAAACCGAGAGCGAGTCTTATAGTGACCTAGAAGAACAGGAGCAAACACTCCAAACAGAGAAACTAGAACGAGCAAAGAAAGAAGGAAAGAATTGGCAAGACAAAAAGGATCTAGAAGAGAGAAGAAGTGGTGTTTTTTTAACTTTTTTTTTTGCTTCTTTCCAAGTATTTAATTTTTTTTGTAGTATAATAGATTAATTAATGAAGTTTGTAGTATAATAGATGAATACTTGCGAGACTTTTAAAGTAATGAATATAATAGAAAAACAGTTAAAAATGGGCAAGAATTATTTAAAAAGCAAAGAAAAATGCAAAATTTTACAACTCAATATAAGAAGACTATCCAAAAATTATAACAAATTACAGATTTTATTGGAGCAATATAAACATATCTTTGAAATATTCGTCTTGTTATGGCAATATAAACAGAAACGATGGACTGCTTGTTTTCATAAAGAGCGTATACAATGCTGACACAACCATAGAAATATAAAATTACGACTTAATTTAAGTTATTAAAATCAACTAAAGTAAAAGTAAAGTAAATTTTATTGCCTGAAAAAACATGATACAAGACATTGTCAGGTTACCTATAATAAATAGAAATAAATACATAGGTTACGAAATAATAAATGTAAATAAATATAAAGACATACAATGTAAAATTACTAGACGAAAAATAATAAAGACATTTAAAAACATTTAGTGTAAATAATTTGCTTATTCCTAATTTTTGTCATTTAAGTACTCTTGAATTGTATAATAACCTTTACAGTTAAGATGATGCTTGAGTTTCCTTTTAAAAATGTTTGTTAATTTTGTTGCTTTAATATCGGCAGGCAACGTATTAAAAAGTTTTTTCCCAATTTTTAGTAAGTTACCCGATCTGCAATGTACATTATGCAAGAAAAAATTTACATTAAAGCCAGGGTCAGAATATTATGTTTTATAAAATGATTTCGACAAGTTTCTTGAGGTTTTAGATTAAACATTAGTCTAATTATTCTTTTTTGATTGACAAAGACTGTTTCTATATTTGAAGCATTCCCCCACAGAATGATGTTGTAAACGTTTTTTAGGCTTTGAAAACCGGTTTTAGTTGTAGGAGGGCATAGAATCCTGAGTGAAGCTTATTGGATACATGCTTTAGATGAGATTCCCATGACATGTCTGAGTCCAAAACAGTTCCCAAAAATTTTGTTTGATTTGAGAGATACAGCTTATGATTTGTAAAGGCAATGCTACTGGTGTGTAGTAGCTGCCGTTTATTACGAAAATTGATGGCTACACTCTTTTTGGGATTGGCTATTAGTTTTTTTTGCCAACACCGGGTGTCAAATTGAGATGCCACTTGATTTAGACGCTCTTGGAGCCCCTCAGGACTCTTAGCCCCCACCACAACTGTCGTATCATCTCATAATAGAGTACATCCTGCTGTTATTAAATAATCAGGTAGGTCGTTAATAAAGATTAGAAAAAGTAGTGACCCAAGCACCGAGCTCTGAGGTACCCCAAGACCAACCTTCTGGATGTCAGATGTTTCATTTTCACTCTTCACACATACAGTTCTGTTGGTAAGATAAGAGAGCAGCCATTGCAGCACCTCACCACGTACTCGAGGCAATCAAAAGTCCTGGACAGATCGGAGAAGACTGCACCAACGTAGTTGCCGCTATCAATGTTTGAATAAACAAACTCAAAGAAGTCCGAAGATGAACTCTCCGTCGATCTGCCAGATCTGAATTCATTTTGGCAGTTTGAAAGCAAGTTAAACGTTTTTAAAAAATCACTGAGTTGATTGCATATGGGTCTTTCAATCACTTTTGCCAGGACAATAAGTATTGTGATAGGACGGTAGTTCTAGATGTCCTTTTCTAAACCTTCTTTTTGAAGATTGCGGTAATAACTCCCGTTTTTAATTGTTGCGGAAATTCCCCACATTCTACAGATTTATTCAATAAAAATGCCAAACGCGCAGGGATATGTTACTTAGTTGTTTTAAGGATAATTGTAGGAATACAGTCCAGTCCTACTGTACTTGTGCTTTTTAGGTTATCAATTATATTCTCAATCACCACTCTATCGACTGCCTTATAGAAGAACGATCTTGAGGTGGCGCATTTTTGGGAAATGTTGTTTCTAAAGTGTTCGGCAACCGATTTTTCAGCCACCGTGGCGAACAATCAACAAAAAAGAACAAAGCATCACTGTGTATGCTCTTTATAGACCGCCGGAAACCAACGTTTTGAATTTTATTGAAAATTTAAATGTGGGAGATATAAATATAAAAAATCTTTCTAAAAAATTTAACTACATACAAAACTCGTGACACCTTAAGTAAATATGGCTTGCAATCTCTAATAAATAAACCAACTCAAATAACGGACACTCCAAAAACATGCATGGATCACATTTTTGGGATAGATCCAAAAAACACAACAGTTTGAGGCGTATGTAATGAAGCATGATTTAACAGACCATTTTCCGACGATAGCAATAATAAAAACTGGAGAAGAGGTAACAACTTTTGAAAATGCGCCAAAACACATTAAAAATAATAAAACTAAACAGTGAAAAAATAATCGAAATAATAAAAAATTAAAACTGGCAAGAAATATACACTCAGTTTTGTTCGATTAGCTTGTAATTTCACGTTATGCGTGGCTGCCATTTTTACTATATTCTTAAAGGTCGGCTTGACTTTCTATCAAAATAACAGTTTTGGGAATTGTTAATTAATGGTAGTGGGGCGGGAGATCCTTAAACACTTTGTCATTGGCTATTGTTTTGTCCGAGCAGGTAAGACCGCCTCGTCTATGTGGCGACAATGGCGCGGAGTCGCGGATTTGCTCGAACCTTCTAGACTATTTTCGGTTGCATTTACAGTCGAAATTACACTTGCACACGCTACATCTGATGCAAATCTGTGACTGTACCGTAAATACTCCACAAATGTAACAAAATCGTAAATATATAAGGCGCCGCGCCAGCAGTGTCGCGTGAGTAGACAAAGTCAGTTTCGCTTTAATACATAACATAAGTGATCAATTAAGAGTATTTTACGTGTGTTTCATTGTTTTTGCTTTCTTAATTCGTGCTGTTGTCTTCTTAGTAGATACTCTAGCTCTACATTTTGTGCCGTTTTTCTGCTTTTGCAACATGTCAGGTTCTTCTAGTAAAGTTTGTAAAAATTCACCGGACCGATTTTGTTACATTTGTGGAGTATTTACAGTACAGTCACAGATTAGACCGATGAATGATGTTGTCAAGAAAGCATACTATTTTTATTTCAACTGCACAATCGGCGATCAAGATAAAAGCTGGGCTCCTCATGTATGGCTGAAAGGAAGTAAAAAAAGCATGCCCTTTGCTATTCCCATGATATGGAAAGAGCCCCGGAATCATCATGACGACTGTTATTTTTGTTTGACAAATACAATAGGAGCTAATAAGAAGAAACAACCGCCATTCAGTATCCAAACTTGCCATCCGCAATAAGACCAGTGCCGCATGGAGAATCTTTACCGATACCTACTCCGCCAAAAAACTGGGAAACAATAGATATTACAGAAAGATCGACTGACAAAAGATTGCCAACAGAAACTTATGAGGATACAACATCAACATCCTCGGATGAAGATACGAGAGACAGTACCTTCCTTTTAAAGGATGAACCTCACCTTATACTACAAAAGAAAGAAGTAAAACTAATGGTCTTTTTCATATTGCGCACATTCTATGTATGTAATACTATTAAACTGACTTAATAAATAGTTTTTAATTGATTTTATTTAACAAATAATAATCGTCAATAAATATTCTAGTTCTACTGGTGTATTTATCAAATTAATTCCGTATTCATCCTCACTTTAGTCATTTATTTGCCTGGTAAGCATGATAATAGTTTATGCGCCCAGTAAATAATGATAACTTTTCAAAAGTTCAAAAACGTCAACCTGTGTTAACTGTGTAAACTTTCAAAGCATTTGCAAAACTGGAAAATACCTAAACAAGACCTAAATGAAGCTGGACCATCAACCTTTGGAGACAGTCAATATTCTCCTTATAAATTAAGAAGTTCTTCCATTCAAAGGTCAGCTTCCCAACGAAATTCTGTAAATAATTTGCATCAGATGTAGCGTGTGCAAGTGTAATTTCGACTGTAAATGCAACCGAAAATAGATTGAACCGTAATTCAATTTCAATGCCACACGGATAACATGGGTTTATGGCCTACCGTGAAAGTTAACCATAGTTTGAAGGTATTGTACTTTGGGTGAATAAAAATAAATTCAATGAGGATCGTATGTCTGTGATAGGAGCCGTGAAAGAACGTATGTCTGCTAAACACATACGGAGATTTTTTGTCGTAATTTGAAAAGTACTTTGTAGATTTTTGTAATTGGGGTGTCATTTGGGAGGTACTTGAATACTGCACAAGGGAGTATCCAGGATTATATTTTAGGAAAGGTTGATTGTCTGGGAGGGTTAATTAAAAAAAAAAACATAAAAATTAAAAGTAAAAACTTATTTGAATCCCGTTTTTTCAAGTCTGGTCTCATTTAAAAGGTAATGGATTAGTCTACAGAGGCGTTCTTAGGATTTGCTATTGCCGGGCTTATGAGGGCCAAAACCGCGCCAATTTGCTTTTTTTTTAAATGTAAAATCAGAGTTACACTTTATTTTGTCCTGTTTTCGCTGGTAGTTAATCAAATACGCTACAGCGTGTATCTAAAATTCTATCTTAGTGAAGTCATAAATACCTGGAGATGTCCATATAAATTAATACAAAATGTAATAATATTTATCTTATTCGAATGGATTGAGATTTATACAAAAGGTTTAGGTTAGTTTAAACTAAGTGGTCATTGACTTTGCTTTGAAAAACAATTAGGAGTAGGTCAGGATGCATTTTTGAAATATCTATGAAATTGAAAGCCACTGCAGATCGCGGAAGCAAAAAACTTTGTTTTATTAAAAATTAATATGCATAGTATGATATTAAAGAAGTACTAGTTTATCAGTTTTATTTGAAAATTAAATTACTCACTCACTCAAGTTTTTGTTCTTTCTAATATAAGTAATTACTACGCTACTGTTTGTCTCTGATAAAGAATCTAAAATGATAAAATTAAAACAATCAACCCGAAAATATTCAACGAAAACCGACTAAACCAATGTCTTAAATCCGATTTTTTCCATTTTTCTGATTTATTGCTACCAAACCTAACCTAATACCAAAACTTGGCCCATACTCAGTGGCGTTTGAAGAAATTTGATTCTAGGGGGGGTGGCTTGAGGTTTCTGGGGGGACTTAAGTAACAACATAGTTTCAGATCACAATTTATTATTGATTTTTGGGAAAGTTTAATCTTTAGGATTCAATATTCATTAGATCTAGGGGGCAAAAAATCCTTAAACTCACCCCTGCATACGCCACTGCCTATACCTTTTAAGAGATTGATTAAATGAGATAAAAAATGTTAATGGTTTTTGTTTTTAGCATTTTTTCTATTTATTGACTTTTTAAAGCTCATGCTCTCCCACAAATTATATTCTGCCTACGCCCTTAAATTACCTTTTAAATACGACTAACCCTTAAAAAAAAACCACCCGGGAAAATAAAACACAAAAACGATTTAGTCTCATTTACGTATTTTTTTTTTTAATTAACTTTCCCAAGTACTAAAGCCCCTTTAAATTATAATTACTATCTCATATATACGATTCTCATAGAATTTAATTTTTTTCACCTAAACTACAATTTCTTCAAAATATAAAAAAATGGTTAACTTTCACGGTAGGCCATAAACCCATGATATCCGTGCGGGATTCTTTAAATCTCGTGGAAATATTTTACCGAGAATTCCAAAAGGATCCAGAGTTTTCGCGGCAGAAAAATTTAACGAATGTTTAGAAAACGTTATAACAGATAACAGTTTAACTAATTTTTTCTAATTTCCGCTTTAAAATTAGTCGGAAGTTAAAAAATCATAATTCTTTGGCAACTAAGGTGAATAAACTTTTGAGCAGTTCGAGTACCTATAAATTACAGTCTTTTAATAAATCTAACAGTTTGTATGTACAAACCTATGATGAAAACGAGTCTTACAAAAAGTATCAGAAGACGACATAAGAGGAGCCCTAAGACTGGCTGTCTCCCACAACAACATTGCTAAGCCTTCAAAACTAAATGCATGCAAATCATTATTAGATATTAGAGAAAAACATCCCGCAACGTCAGAAGCCCTAAACTTCCGAAAATTTTTTTGGCGGTAACCTTTGCTCCTTTGAAAAAAAAGATGGGACCTTTAGACGACTCTGCTCAAAATGCATCTGTATCACAATTAAAGAAAAAGCAACTTCGTTTCTTGAACCAACACAACTAGGCTTTGGAATATGTTGGAGCGATGCCGCTAAATCGATCGCACATTCAGTTAGAAAGGTGATATCATCAAAGGACCCCGCAAAAATGGACTTCACTCGAGTTTGACATTTGATAGTACTAATCATGTTTTAATATGTAACTTTTATTGAGATTTTATGTCTAGTTCTTGAGATATTGGGGGTCAAAGTTTGGAAAAACTCGTTGCAGTGGTAACTTTGCTGACAAAAAAGAACTATTTCTCAGCTGTAATAGGGACAGGTATAAATTATTATATTTTAGACAGTTGAAATAGGATCACTTCATTTTTTGCCCATGCTCCTCACGTTACAGTTTTTTGAAGTTTGACTATTTTTCATCGATTCAAAAACTCGACATGGTTTAGATCTTTGAGCAATTTTGTCCCATTTTGTTAACACGATATTCGTATTAATTTTTAACATGAAAAGTTGATGACAGAAAGTCTTTGTTTTACTACGGGGTCCATTAAAAACACATTTTTGGTTCAACGTTTTTTGAATATTTACTTTTTTTTGTGTTCAGTAAGTGAGAAAGTCAATTTTCACAATAATTTACTTAAATCATACCATGACAGGCCAAAAAAATACTTTTCTTTTAACTTCAAAAGTTCATAGTTCAAAAACAGACATAGAAAATTAGTCAAACCCATACAAATTTTACGTACCTGTCATTTGAGTAAAAAATTGTGAAAATTGACTTACTCACTGTGACCACAGAAAAAAAAGTAAATATTCAAAAACCGTTGAACAAAAAAATTTCTTTGAATGGACCCCGTCGTAAAACAACAAACAACAAAAACAAACAACACATGAACAGTCACCAACTTTTTATGCTAAAAATTAATACGAAGATTGTGTTAACAATGGCAAATAGTAGATTTAGAAATAGGTTTTGAAAGTGGGACAAAATTGCTTAAAGATGTGAACCATTTGAAGCGATGAAAAACAGTCACACTTCAAAAAATTGTATAGCAAAAGCATGGCCAAAAAATGAAGTGATCCTATTTCAACTATTTAAAATAGATGCAGATAGAAGAATCCTGGTGCATGTTTGGTTTTTTCTTCTAAACTAATGTCAAATGCATATTCAAAAAATTATATCTTTTAGCAGTAGTGGTTATTTGGTAAATATGAACCATCCTTCAGCAATACAAAGTCATTTAATTCTGTCACTATTTCAGCTGAGAAATAGTTCTTTTTTGTCAGCAAAGTTACCACTGCAACCATACAATCTCGATAAAAGCTGCATATCTCTCACTAAGAGATCGATTCGTATAGTAGAAAGTCCGACTGGTGGATGGACTGTGTCTGAAATCAGTCAGTGGTAGAACTGGTGGAGAAGGCGAAAAATCCAACAGTTTTCTGTTGTTAAAACTTTCTTTTTATTTATATTTAACTCCACTATGGACATTGGGATTTTATTTCTCATTCTGTTAACTAATGTTATGCCGAACATTTGTCCATGACTTGTTGATTAGACCGTTCATATTATTCGACTATCAAAAATTAAGTCGTACTGATGATCTCTAACAAGAGTGAAACACGTATCTGCGTCTAGTCTCCAAGTCTGTTGTAAAAACTCTCTTTTATTTAGATCTATCTTTGCTGTCCAACGTGCTTAATATAGAGACCTGGAGGTGGATAATGAATTTCATATTTCTGAGCTGTACTGGTTCTTAGGGTCATCATAAAAAGTACTGCTGTTATCGCTACTTTCCACAGGCTTGTGAACTTCTTGGATTGGGATAGTTGGCGTCGGCTGGGCATTTTCTTACATCATTGGGCTCTATTGGAATAGGAATCAACTTATGTATGGGTTGTTTCATCGGACCGCCATCTGACTTCTTTAAGGGGACCACACGCACTATGATGTCTTCAGATGGGTGAACTTCTGTTATTCTGGCTAAGGGACATTTAGTTGGATTAATGCCCTGCTCCTTAATAATAATAAGCTCCCCTACTTGTGAATTTTTCTGCTGCTTTTGCCACTTGTAGCGTTGTTGAAAATTGTGCAAATAGTCAGATGGCCAGCGTTTCCAGAAATATTTCTTGATTTTTTGTACCATCTTCCATCTTTCTATAAGATTTGATGTGATTGCTGTAGAGATTGGATTCGGAGGTTCCACTAGAGGCTTTCCGATTAGGAAGTGACCGGGGATAAGTACGTCTAAGTCGGATGGATCGGTTGATATGGGATACAGTGAGACAAGACTCGATCTGGTGCATCAGTGTTGTCCTTTCTTCATATGTCAAACAAGCATCTCCTATAACTCTTCTAAGGTGGTATTTCATTGATTTGACTGCAGATTCCTCTAGCCCTCCGAAATGAGGTGCTGCTGGAGGTATAAAGTGCCATTGCGTTCCTATTGTTGTTAGATCATCTTGAATGTTGGAGTTTTTGATTGTGTAGTAAATTTATTTTTGGAGGATTCTGCTGGCTCCAACGAAATTTGTAGCATTGTTGTTATACAAATGTGCACAACGTCTTCTTCGTGAGATAAATCTTCGAAAGGCACTCAAAAATGAGTCCGCTGACATATCGCTTACGACTTCTAGATGGACAGCTTTGGTGGCAAAGCACACAAATATTGCTATGTATCTTTGTATGCCTTATAACCCCTTTCCTTTGTGGTTCGTAATTGCAGTGGGCCAGCATAATGTACTCCTGAAGTATGAAAGGGATGAGATGGAGAGACTCTTGCGGTTGGAAGATCACCCATAAGCTGTTCTGCGATTATTGCTTTGGTCCTAATACATTTTACGCATTTTCCACTATTTGCTTTTAATGCTTTTTTGGCTCCTATGATCCAAAATTGACTTCTGGTATATGATAACGTCAGCTGATATTCTCCATGTAACGTTTGACTATGACCATTAAGAATAATAATTCTTGCTAGATGACTAGTATGTGGAATGATTTTTGGATGTTTAGCCTCGTATGGTAGCTGCGATTTCTCCAGTCTTCCTCCAACTCTTAGTAGACCTTTGTTGTCGAGTACGGGTTTTAAAGTGATAATTTTGCTACTTTTGTTGATTGTAGTCTGGTCCTGAATTGATTTGATTTCTTCACTGAAATAGTAATTTTGTTCTTGCTTAACCAGTACCGCCAATGTTTCTTTGAGTTCGTCAACTGTTAACGGACCTTTCTTTTGCCAATTTTGTCTTGAAAATCGAAGACAATATGAGATAACTCTTATTAGCTTGGTGAGAGATGAGAATTGCTGCGTGACACAGTTTGACTTCTTCTGTGACCTGGGGCAATTTCACTGTTCTCGAAAGTATATCTGATATTGGTGATGATTATAGCCAGTCCGGACCATTCCACCACATTTTAAACTGTTTTAATTTTGTAGGATCCGTTCCTCTTGAAATGACGTCTGCTGGATTATCTACAGTTTTGACGTGGTTCCAGTGTTCGTGCGGTAATAGGGAATTAATTTCAGCTACTCGATTTGATACGAAAGTCTTCCATCTCCCTTTAATCAAGCTAAGGTGTCATCAGTTTTGCAAGAAGGACGGTTGTATATAACTCCAGTCTTGGTAATGTGATCTTCGTTCTAGCTGGTGCGATTGGATTTTGCAGCACCATAGGCTTTTTCTGACGCATCGCAGAATCCATGAAGCTGCTTTTGGATGCCTGTAGTCTGGTTTGTCCATCTGTGGATTACAATGTCGTCCACTGTTTTGAGTTCATTTTGAAATTTTCTTCATTTTTTCTCTGTACTGTCCGGTACTAAATCATCCCATTTTAGGTTCTGTATCCATAGATCTTGAATTAAGAGCTTTGAATTTATTACCACTGGGGCCAACCATCCGAGAGGATCAAATAATTTGGCTACTTCGGATAGGATCGTTCGCTTTGTAACCTTTTGCTTCACATTTATCTGTGTTTTGAATCTAAAGGTGTCATCGTGGGGGGCCCAGTGTATTCATAACGATTTTCGAGTATCATCTTCGCTAATTTCTAAATGAACAAAAAATTAAAAAAAAACACACTGGTCGAACTTATAACCCCGTCTTTTTTTTAAAGTCGGATATAAAAGTCCTCTATCTTGAATATCCGCAGTTACCCAATTTGTAAAATAAAACAATAACCAAAAATCAATTACTTAAGTTTAAGTTTTAAGTTTATTTGCAACATCTTACAAATAATTATTACAAGAAATAGCAAACAAACTGGAAAACCTGCAAAAGGAAACTTGTGCGCAGGTATTTGTATATATTTAAAAGAAACACACGAAAATTATAACAACTGAGGTTAGCAGGGAGATATTTTTGTACAAGGGTACCTACATAAAAATAATTAATTTTTTATTTCATAAGAAAACACAAACAGAAAACAGTAATATATCTACTGTATAAATATATTTCCAAATAACTTTTTCTCAATAAAAGAGAATAATCTTGGTTTATCAATAATCCACTGGTGAATTTGTTTTTTACACAGTTTTAAAGACGAGATGGTTTTACCAGATCCAAGTATTGTAATAAATACTTTTGGACAAAGATATGAATGACATCTTTACGGTCCTATGTTCTTGTTGGTTTTCGGTAAGAAAAATAGAATGTCCTACACAGATATTGTTCTATCTGTTTTATATTGCACAATAGCTAATTGCTTGAAAAATAGTTGTCTGTGATCCAGAAATCCGGTCTGTGTAAGTATGGATTTTTTAAAATTATTTTCAATAGTCACTTTTGAGTTACTTTCAATTTTTCATACAGATGCTGTAGAACACTGCCCCAGGCTAAGTTTTTTATTGAGATTTTTAATTTGTTCATCCGATTTTAAATGACAATCCACTACAATTTCTAAATATTTCGTATGTTTTTTTCCGAAAATTGTTGGAATACGAAGTAAAAGGAAAATAACAAGTTTGTCCTAATTAATTGTTAAAGTTTGTAATTGAAGAAATTCAGTACATTCATAAAGTCAATCTTCACAAGTAGCTTTGTGCCTCGTAGAATAACACGGTGTCATCAGCAAAGCTAATTATTTTTGCCACTGATTCGATGTTACATAAATCATTAATAAAAATGTTAAACAAGAAAGGTCCAAGCACAGTCCCGTGAGGACCGCCAAATTCAATAAATTCAAAATTACTCAAGTAATTTCCAATGTCCACACTTTGTTTTCTTTTAGTTAGGTAACTGTCAAATAAATTAAAACTTGTGTTAGTGAACCCTATATGACGTAACACCTCCATTAAATCCCTGTTCTGAACAGTGACAGCGAAATATTCCATGGCAATCTATGGTTTTGTATGTTAAAAGTTTTAAAGGTTTGTTTACACACAAAAATAAGCTTATTAAAATACATTTTTAATTAAAAAAAAGGATTTTTCACAAAAACTGCTTACAAAAATTAAAATTAAAGTAACACTCGTGGCATATCAGACAAAGCGTTTTTGTTTCTCACTTCATTACGAACAGGCCTCCAATGTCTAATGGAGAATCGAGACACCTACAGACCTGTTTCATCCTTATTAGGAATCATCAGGGAGTCATAGGATTATACCTGGCAGTTGAACCTACACAGTGACCATGCACACCTCTCGAAAACAAAAAGTTTGTAATCCGGTGGGACGTAGTAACTGTGTGCGCCACCTGTCGAATAAACCGAGAAACAAAAACATCTAAATTGAAAAGTGCAGAACACCATAAATACAGAATCCTGTACCTTTCAGCAGGTCATAAAGTAGAAACCTGTAAAAGTATAAGGTCACTGTAACATGACTCTTAAAAAGTGGTAACGTTCGCAGCAGCACCGCCGCCAATTGGAGCTTCATGCTACGTGGCCCTAATTTTAAGGCATCAGCAAGCAATCGCTCCGGAGGAGGCTTATTGCGCAGAACTAAAAAGCCAAGATATTTAAAAAACAACAAAATGAATCTCGTGTCCGCAAATAAAAATTAAAGTAACACTCGTGGCATATCGGACAAAGCGTTTTTGTTTCTCACTTCATTACGACCAGGCCTCCAATGTCTAATGGAGAATTAAAACACCAGAAAACCTATTTAAGCACTAAATCGATTTAAGAAAGCGGTTTAAAAACACTTTAAAAACCCTTTAGCGCATTTCTTCCAACCTAAAGAAATATTCAAACCTGCTTTTTCGAAAAATCTTTTGTTAATTCATAGACATATTTAATGACATTTAATGAAGGACGTAAAAATCCTCGGAGAAAGCCATTTTATTTAAAACCGTCTTTATATAAAAGCGCCTTTAGGTGCGTATAAATGTAGTAAATGTTTAAAAACAAATGTATTATTCAATCCTGGAAGTAATTTTTCAAAATTTTTTGACTTCCAACAAACGACATTTTCAAGCTTCAAACTTCTACTTTTTTAAAGAAAATCCAGCTCTCACATAGACAGCGAGTATTTTAGGACATTTTGCCCGTGTCCAACTACATATTAATAAAACATTTTAAAAGGCTGACTTTAATTTCTTACCATTTGTTTTATCGTTGTTATCATCAGAGTCAATAGGGCCTTCTGAAAAAAGCTTGCATATTGGTCTCTTTCTAATGGGGCCCTCTACCTCCGACTCCTCAAATATGTCAGCATGGTGGGAGGATATTATTTCCTAAAAAAATATGTATAGAATCTTGGTATTTAAATATATATCTAGTATATATTATAGAAAAGCGTACCACAACCTCACGAAAAATTTTATGCAACCATTATAATACAACAGCCCCGATGGTGTAACAAACCTTTGATCAGCATAGGAGGCGCGGCGGTGCGACAGTACGGGCAAGTTTTTAAATTCATGGATACATCTACCGGTGCCAACAAAAGAGTTCTTAGAAGTTTATGTTACATATATGTTTTTTCGTTTGTTGGTTTTTTATAGTATCTTTTATTTTTATTGTGAACCAGAGATGAAAGTAAATTTAAAAGGAGCCGTGGCTGCACAAACGACCATAAAGATTTTTCAATAAATATATATATATATTGGGATAAATAAAAAACTGGATATTTCAAGTTACGCCAACGTTTCGATGTATTTTTACACCTTTATCAAGGCTAAAATACAATAACAAAACACAATTAAAAACTGATCTTTATAAAGCACATTTTTTAAGTTATTAGAAAATCATGTGAGAATTGTTAAACAAACTTCTTTGCAAACAGTACCTAAGAGAACCTCTGTTTGCAACACAAAATTCAAAAATAATCTAAAATTTTTAAAATATTTGTTAAGAAATTTTAAAAAAACACTTATTCCTCAAACTACACAATAAAATTAGAAAAAACAACAAAAAAAACAGATTTGTAAATGGGGAGCCCACTTACCCAACTTGATGCAATCCTACAATTGTTACGTATAGTAACCTCCGTGTAATATCTTATATTAATTAATAAAGATCAGTTTTTAATTGTGTTTTGTTATTGTATTTTTTATATTTTAGCCTTGATAAAGGTGTAAAAATACATCGACACGTTGGCGTAGCTTGAAATATCCAGTTTTTTATTTATCCCAATATACCGATGAACAGCAAACCAATAACAATTTGATACAAGCTTTCAACAAAAATTGTTATATCAAATCAAATTAAATCGTTTATTCATCCGTTAAATATATGACATAGGGCAAGTCAATTAATAATAACTAACAAAAGAAAAAAAAAATGTAAATTAACTAAGTAATATTCAGGGTTGGACAGTACTAGGGTACCGAAATGCATGTATCTGAGTAAGAACGCTATTCAATTTAGATGCACTGAAGAGAGATGCCGTCTAGGCAACGTTGTCAAGCAAACAGTTTAGGAAAACTGATGCACTATCTAGGGTTTATTCAGCTCTTTAGTCTGTTTTATTCGAAGACGCGGACGTGAAGGAGATCGTAGACGTAATTTTTCTCAATTAATCACTTCGAAGATCTTAAGATTATTTTTATTTATTTGATACTGAAATGATGCAAGTAAAATACTACAAAATATTTTTTATGTAAGACCTGAAGAGCAGGCGTCCCTTCGAAACTGTACATCTGAGGAGGGGAGAGGAGCTCCGTTTGCTCGGCAATTTTTGTAAAATTAAGAAGTCTACAAGAATAAGAATAAAAAAAAATACCCCTGTTATTAAATTTAAGTTAAACAAGACGTGAACACGGTTACAAAAAGTGTTCTAAATAGAAAAAGTAGAGGGTTGCAGATTGACACGTTATTTTAATTTTTTTATTCTTTTAGAAAAGTATAATTTTGTTTTAAATTTATTTCAACATGATATTTCTTAAGAACGCGACACTGCTACGAAAAATTGTCTCTAAGAGTTGGGACTTTAGCGTAACTGGTTATGGAAGGTCAGGCTCAGGCTTTTCGCAGCTTTATTGAAAGAGCAACGTCAATAGGTAATAAAAGTTTATTTATAAATGGGCATTTATTTAGCGGCGGCAAGTTGCAAAATGCAAAAAAATCTTGAAAATTTCAATTCAATCAATCAATAAAAAGTAGCTTAAGTTAAGATCCAGGTCACACTCTATTGTCTCATCAAATTTCATACAAATCGTTGTAGCCGTTTTTGCGCGAATAATGGACAAAAATCTTAGTTTATCGGCACTTATATTTTTAACAACATATATATCGTCGCCCTAGATGTGAATGGTCCTAATCCACAAAATATTCAATTTTGAGTGAATGATATCAACTAATTTAAACATGTCCAAATTTTATGTTGACAAAAGCTCTAACCTTCGTTTACTTTTTTACTTAATATTTTTTTATGAGAGCGGACAAAAAATAACCATTTTTATGCTACAAAAAATTTTCAATCTTCGTGGACAATATTTTTAACCTGTGAGTAGCTGGCATTGAAAGTTATAAAACCATAGTTCCAGTGTAACGACCGTTACCGTAGAATTACCTACATAGAGCACATATAAATGTATTAGAAAAGTCCGTCTACTCGAAAGAAGTTATGGATACACCCTGGAATGTCTGGATACACCTAGAAAAAGTCCGGATACACCCTGAAAAAGTCTAGAAACACCCAGGAAATGTCAGGATACACTATGAAAAAGTCTGGAAAACTCTTGATACACCCTGGAAAGTCTGGATACATCCGGGAAAAGTCTGGATATACCCTAGAAAAGTCTGGATACACCCTGGAAAAGTCTGGAAAGACTCTAGAAAAGTATGTAAAGACCTTGGAAAAGTTTGGATACTCTGGAAAAGTGTGGATACACTCTGGAAAAGTCTAAAAACACGCTGGAAGTCTGAAAAGACCCTTGAAAAGTCTGGATACACTCTAAAAAAGTCTGGAAAGACCCTGGAAAAGTCTGGAAAGCCTGGATAAGTCTGAAAAGACCCTAGAAAAGTCTGTATACACTCTAGAAAAGTCTGGAAAGACCCTGGAAGTCTGAAAAGACTCTGGAAAAGTCTGGAAAGATCCTGGAAAATTCTGGATACACTCTGGAAAAGGCTGAAAAGACCTTGGAAAAGCATGGAAAGAGCCTGGAAAAGTCTGTATACACTCTATAAAAGTCTAGAAAGACCCTGAAAAGGTCTGAAAAGACCCTGGAAAAGTCTGGATACACTCTGGAAAAGTTAGGATACACTCTGGAAAAGTCTGGAAAGACCCTGGAAAAGTCTGGATACAATCTGGAAAGACCCTGGAAAAGTCTGAAAAGACCCTGGGAAAGTCTGGATACACTCTGGAAAAGTCTGGATACACCCTGGAAGTCTGGATACACTCTGGAAAAACCTGGAGACACTTTGAAAATGTCCGAGTACACCATGGAAAAGTCTGAATAGAACCCTGAACAGTGTGGATACACCCAAGAAAAGTTTGGATATACCCTGGAAAAGTCTGACTGATTCAATCTAATCCATGTGTAGTAGTGGTTTTGTATATATGTTCTTCTGAAGAAGGGAAGTTTTAGAGTAAACCTTTACTCGATTTATTTAAAATAGGGTGTAAAAGAGTCTGTTTTTTTAAGTTCAAGATAAGAATAACTTTTTTCTGGTTTCTGGCTAGCCCAATCCCAACCCAACTCAAGCTAGAATCAGCCAACCCAACCCAAAACAATATTCTTTGATGTTTACGTATCTTTTAACATTTTTTTCCGGGGGTTTTTTTACG
This sequence comes from Oxystoma pomonae, assembly GCA_963921995.1. Classification (NCBI taxonomy): domain Eukaryota; kingdom Metazoa; phylum Arthropoda; class Insecta; order Coleoptera; family Brentidae; genus Oxystoma; species Oxystoma pomonae. The sequence goes on from OY998168.1 coordinate 58,200,921, forward strand.
TTTACCAGTCACTAAAATATTAAAATAAAAAATTTGACACCTGTCAGCTTAAGCAAGCAAGTTTTGTGCTATTCTAAATGACCCTAATCTAAATGAGCCTTATGCACTGAGAAAAATGAGCTTACTAGGAACTTTAGTCACGGGTTTTCTAGTTAAAATGACTATATTTAGGGTTAGTCTGACAACTCGTTCTAGTTGAAGCAACTTATTTGATCGAGTTAACGTAAAACTGGTAACCGTAACCAGTTTTTTTTAGTTACTTTAACCGCATTTTTTTGGTCAACAAAAATCAAGTTACTTTTACTAAATTTTCGTGGTCACAACAGTGTAAAAGAGTCTGTTTTTTTTAAGTTCAAGATAAAGATAACTTTTTTCTGGTTTCTGGCTAGCCCAATCCCAACCCAACTCAAGCTAGACCCAGCCAACCCAACCCAAAACAATATTCTTTGATTTTTACGTATCTTTTAATATTTTTTTCCGGGGTTTTTTTTACGTTTACCAGTCACTAAAATATTAAAATAAAAAATTTGACACCTGTTAGCTTAAGCAAGCAAGTTTTGTGCTATTCTAAATGACCCTAATCTAAATGAGCCTTATGCACTGAGAAAAATGAGCTTACTAGGAACTTTAGTCACGGGTTTTCTAGTTAAAATGACTATATTTAGAGTTAGTCTGACAAATCGTTCTAGTTGAAACAACTTATTTGATCTAGTTAACGTAAAACTGGTAACCGTAACCAGTTTTCTTACTTTAACCGCATTTTTTTGGTCAACAAAAATCAAGTTACTTTTACTGAATTTTCGTGGTCACAGCAACTAAAGTCATCTTGAACGATTTCATATGGTAAACCTTACTGAAAGTTCTAGTAGGTCCTACCCAGATTTCGGAGCAACTACAGAACTTTTGACCAAAGTATTATGGTAAGGGTAACTAGGAATTTTGGTTGGAACAACCAGATTTTGTCGTTTGTGAACGCGCATGCACGGTTTTCGCACCGATATGATTTGACGTTTGACAAATGTCAGACGTCAGGTTCATAGTTGAGCATCGCCGTCGAAGTTTTTAGTTTTTTGATTTTTTTAAAAATAATTCTTCAAAATTTGCAATTTTTATTTCGATATATAATTTGCATGTGATACTCTCACAATTGTGCTGTTTCAGCACAGAAAATTTCGCTACGCATGATGGTAAGTCATTTCCACATGGTCAAGACACTTTCTAAATTTAATTTTGGCCATTTTCTTTAGTTATCAGGCTTCCTTTAGACTCTCCTCGTGCTGCTGGGACTTTCTACTTCCTTCTGGAGATGAGTTCGGCCATTTTCCGCCCATGGTTGTTGCCTTTTCGGGTGAGTTTAAATTTACAAACGGCCGGTGCACTATCCGGACACACGATTTTTCGAAAAAAAAATTGTGCTTAAAATAGGACTCTTAAATAGTGTTTTTCAAAAATAAAAATTACGGGTTATCCAGTATTTTTTGAGAAAATAAATAAAAAAAAACATAAAAAAGAGCGCCTTAACCTCACTCTTTACTTAATTTTGACTCCTTCTTTTTACTTGATCAAAACAATACCTGCCAATATCCATGCCCTGATATTTTTACAATGTGTACAAAAACCAAAGAATCACCAACTCAACCAATTAAAACTAACCCTACCCAATCAACCCGGCCCAACCCAACCCAGAGCCTAACCTGATTTATTTTGGCTCCCCTAAAAAGGACATGGGCCAAATAACACAGGTATTGGGCTTCCGTGGAATGCCTTGGTACTTACATTATGTTGTAGAAAACTGTTTAAATGGGATAAAAGTTCCGCTGGGCTGTAGGAGCTTCACAATTTCGATCCAAAGAATTTGACTTCATTTATTTTTGGATAGCTCAGGGCACTAAAATTCTCTTACTTCACTCTAGGCCTCTAGGTAATTCTACCATGGAGTCACTGATATTTAAGGTAGGTATTTGACCAAGGAGTGTGGCAATTTTACACAATAATTTGAATAAGTGTACCAAATTTGACTTTGTCGTTAGAGAAATAATTGAATTTAAAATAACTAGAAAATCTTTATAGATAAGTGGCCTTAATCAAACTTCAAAAATAAGTCAAAGAGTCAGTGTCTTTCAGACTTTGCTTTGTGATTACATTGCCACGTAGAAAGTTTTGGCGTGCCCTTGCTGTTAGTTCGTTCGTTCTTAGTAGTTTTCATGTTTTAAGTTAGTTTTATATTATTTACTTTGTTGTTTTTAAATTGTTTACTTGTTTAGTTCCGTTTGTAGCCTTTTTATTATTTTGTTGAAAATGGTTCATCTTACGAAACCGAACCTGTTACGAATAAAAATATTTTCTACATAGCTCCTACATAATGTTTAATGCAGAAGTAAATATAAGAGATCCAATCATATCCACCTATTGTACATGCAAAGTCGGAGCAAGGACATTATAGGAGTATGTGCACATGTTGCATCAATCCTGTGGTACCTAGGATATACAAGCCACGAAGAGAATGAAGTACAGTATCCTTCACAGCGTCTTCTGACTGGGATACTGGATGCTGCTCTTCTTCATCAAAAACCAATTGACAAAGTCTAGACAAAAATGACAACAATATTTAGGGATTTTTCAAAGCAACCGCGGCTTTTATTCCACTTTATAATAAATGCAGCGCGTTCAACCTCACAATATTAGTCTTATAGACTACATTCTTTTTAATTAAAATAACAGCAACAATTTATATTCTCTTCGGGAGCAAGGAAGAAGCCTTCATCATTATTATGAAATCACCAAATCAAAAAATACCGGGACTCCCTAGTGTCGAGTTTCCGAGAAGGGAAGACCCGTCACATAGCAATGTTTCGTTTCCTTGTATCTTAGTGATAACATATACCTAGCTATTTCTTCACAATTCCGCAAACTGACCTTTTAAGACTCATTTCGAAACCATTTGAAAATAATACTTACATTAGTATATGAAATACACAAAAACAACATTTGCAGAGGTTATAAATGACCGCCAATCAAAGCTTTCAAATGTACGTCGAAACTAGTCTGGGCAAAGTAAATCGTGGCGCAAAATTGAACTTTGGGTGCAAAAGTAGATAAAACATCACAATCATCCGCTAGTGAGTTAGGTACCAAAAGTATGATTAGTACCCTTAACATTAAGTCTGACAGTATAAAGTCAAAATATTCTGACAGTATGGTCGCGATTCTTCAAAAACCGTCAGAAAATCTCGCCCTTATTAAATATCTGATGATTTTTAAACACAAGTTTACACTAGGTGATTTTTTGTCAGGACTTATTGGCTAATATTCTTTAAAATTTAGTTTCTTAATACTGTTCCAGTCAATAAAAAAGATGTAATTTTTAATTTTTGTAAGCAGTTTATGTAAAAAAACCTTTTTTTTATTTAAGAATGTATTTTATTAAGCTTATTTTTGTGTGTAAACAAACCTTTAAAACTTTTAACATGCAAAACCATAGATAGCCATGGAATATTTCGCTGTCACTGTTCAGAAAAGTCACACAAATTCTGTCTTTCGTTTTACATGGTGAGAATTTTCGACACTTTTTGACATTTATTGGTACGCGTAGTAACAATTTTGCTCCGCCATAAATTAATCCTGCAGAATATCTTTAAAATATTAAATTTACAAAATGTTATTAAAAAAATGTCGCAGTTTCTCTGACAACGTTAGGATAAATATGAGGGATGCTATGTTTTTATTTTAAATGAGGATTCTGACGGGTAAGATTTTCTGTCGTTTCTGAAGAATCGCGACCTATTAGCCATCATAACATTTTCAAAATCCAAACTTTGGGTCGAAATTATGAAGCTCCTGCGGCCCAGGGGAATTTTTGTCCAATTTAAACAGTGTTCAGAAAGAAGTTGTCTACAACATATGTAAATACCAACGCATTCCACGGAAGCCCAATACCTATGTTATTTGGCCCATGTCCTTTATAAAAAAACAAATAATAACCAACCCAACCAACCAAAACTAACCCTACCCAACCAACAGGGCCCAACCCAACCCAGAGCCTAACCTGATTTCTTCCCAAAAAAAAAATCCTGCTGGCACCTGAGATTTGGCATCCTTGCATTTCTGAAAAATGGCCCAATAGCCAGTATGACCCAAGTTTTGTTGGTTATGTGTGCATTTTACATAAAAAATGTATTTTTAATTATAAAACAGTTTTTTTTTTTCGTTTTTCCGCACCTAAATAAATTTAAAAAGCGCTAAATTACCGTTTTCAAAAAAACGTCCCGTTTTAGTGTCCGGATAGTGCACCGGAGCCTAACCTAACTTGTGCTATAATTGGGTTTTTTCTCTTTAAATAAAAAGTTTTACCAAGAGTTCACACTGATTCCCAAGCCTTTGAACCCCAATGGCTGTGAATCAGCCTCAAGAAGGTCTGCGGTGTGTCTGACATATTCCTGTCCCGCCACCCCCTTATGACCATCTCATGGTACAGGATGCCTACAGGTTTGCTAAACACACAACTACCTGAAGTTCTGCAGATGTTTATCTGTATTGAATTTTTGTTAGATTACTTACATAAATTTAGTATTATTAGTTTAAAGACATTTTACGCCTAAAATGCTACATAGGTACTCATTTTTACATCATTATATTTTGCAATTGTGACAACAGACCGAAGTCATAAAAAATTTGAGTTTAAGTGAAGATTTTTATAACTTCTGCTGTGGTCATTTGGTATGACACTTTTTTATTTTTATTTTCCCAAATCTCCCAAACAAATTTCTATCTTTTTTCTTTAATATCACTTTATTGAAAATTAGGGTGGCGTCCATTTTACTTAAAAAGTTAGGTAATAAAGGTACATGGTGATCGGTTATAAGCGTTCCCTGAGATAACTTTTTTTTTGTAATAGCCGCAGAAGAACCAAAGAAAAACTGGGTGAAAGGGTATTTCATAGGGACTGTAAAATCATTAATAGAATTTAATCAGCGTATACAGGGGGTGTCAAAAAGATTTTTTTTCTTATCGAACACCATAGACTTAAAAAAACATCCTATATGTTATGACACTGTTGAATTCTCTAGACAATTAGCTTTTTAAAAATACAATATTGTATAGGTCTGCATGCAACCGTTTTTGTGATATTTTAGTTTGAATTAGAGTTATTAATAAACTCATATTATTGTATTATCATAAAACCTAAGTAATTTATGACGTCCTGCTGTCAACACTCTGCTATTTTTATTTTTTGTTAAGTAAGTTTTACTTTGACTTCTTTTTGATTGTTGTGATTATTCATATTATTATGTATATTATTATGTATGACGCACGTTGGTTTAAATAAAATACAATAATACGAATTAATTAATATCTAATTTCAAATTGAAATATCTCGAAAATGGTTACATGCAGACCTATACTATATGGTTTTTTTTTAAAAAAAGCTAATTTTCTGGAGAATTAAAAAATGTCAAAATATTATAGGGTGTTCCATAAGGAAAAAAAAACTTTTTGGCAAATTATGTATACTATTTGAAGTGATTAATTTTTATTAATGATTTTGATCTCCCTATAAAACACCCTTTTCCCAGTTTTTGTTTGGTTCTTCTGCGGCTGTTAGAAAAATAGTTATCCCAGGGATCACTTAACCGAAACCCACAAAATTGAAAAATTTAATTCACAACCCAGTGCTCGAAGAGATGAAAAGCAACTGTGCTTATGTGTGAATAAAAAAAATGGCGCATTAAAAAGCCAAGGGCAGATTTATTACTTCATACTATAGCAGCCATGAAATATTATGAGGCTCACACAATCTATACCAACCTCTAGGGGAGTGAAATTGCTTTTTCTATATTCTTGGTTCTATTAGAAGCCAGATTTTGTTACTAATTTTGTTGTTTAAAATTAATACTTACACCCACTTCCCACCCGTGAGTGTCTACTCACGCGTCACATCAATATTAAATGTTGTGACAGTCATGTGACGCGTGCCTTGGCACACACAAAAAAGTCGTAGGTGGGAACCAGGTGTAAGAGGAGAGATTGGCGGAACTTTGAATGGAGTGCACATTTTGTAAAAACTGAATTTTCGCTGAATAAGTTAAAATTACTTTTTAAGGTCACCGATTCATGATCCACATCCAAAGTTTATTTGACTCCAAAAAGTATGGATATCACATGACCCGTTTTGAACGTCACTTCGACATTTCCTGGGATAAGGGCACTGACAGAAAAAAAAGAATCTCCCCTTTAATAATAACACATTTTCTGAACCAAATTTATTAATGAACATTTTTTTTATTTAAAACTGAGTTTTGACAGGTAATTATTTATAGCCCTAATAATAAATAATTCAATTTGATTTTTTATTAATAAGGCTTTAATGTTCATTAATAATTTTGAGTATTATTGTTGTTAAAATATAGTGAATAAAGAAGTTTAAAATCAGTTAAAGGTAAGTAAAATGTACAATATATTATATTTTTACACAAAAAAATGTAATCGGTAACTTTTAAGTAATTGTTAAAATTTTGTTTTTTTTCTCATAAAAAGTAACAAGTGGGTTATTAAAAGAATGTTAAAAAAATTTATGAATAGTTGTTCATATAAAATATTAAACGTTTGTTTTAAAAATGTTACATTTCTTCATGCAACATGACTATGACTATGTAACATTAAATGATACATATTTGTTAAAAAAATGTAGCTCAAGGAGGAGAATGACAATTGACATACTGGCGACAGTAACAGAGATGAAAATGTAACAACTTGTGTTGGGTACCTAATTTATCATAGAATCTGGCAAAATCACGTAAAAACCTATTTTTCTTTTTAAATTGCCTTGTTAAATCAAACTTATAAAAATGCACATTATTTAATACACAATCTTATAAAAACTACTAAAAATATATTTCTGTGGCGTAAAATCTTATAACAACTCTTAAAAATGTGCCTAACTTATCATACAATCTCGTAGAATCGCGTAAAAACTTGTTTTCTTTTTAAATTGCCTCGTTTAACCTTATAAAACTTGTAAAAGTGCACATTATTTAATGCACGAAAAGCTAAAACTAACGGATATTTTGTTCCTCCTAATAAATGCTGTTTGGTCATTATGACTACAGGGTGTCCCAAGAGTTCGAGTCCACCCTAATATCTCCAAAAGCAAAAGAGGCAGAGAAGTCAAATTTCACATAATTAGACGGTTTACAAAAAAGTATCTTTTTGAATGCTAATCATCGCACCCGTCATTTCGGAGCTAGGGCGTCGACGATATATTTTGGAAAATGTAAATAAAGCTTTTACTTCTGTTTTCAAAAACATCTAATATTTTATCTTTTTCTCTAACGGTTTTTAAATAAAATTACAAAAACTTTTAAATAAGAGCAATGAACTAGACAAAGAATATCTGTTTCTTGTTTAACCCATTGGTCTGATGGAGATGATTTTATAATTTTATTTAAAAACCGTTAGAGAAAAAAGTAACATTAGGTGTTTTTGGAAACAGAAGAAAAAGCTTTATTTAAATTTTCCAAAATATATGATTAGCCTCCAAAAAGATACTTTTTTGTTAACCGTTTAATCATGTGAAATTTTACTTCTCTGCCTCTTTTGGTTTTGGAGATATTAGGGTGGACTCGAACTTTTGGGACACCGTGTATAGTCATTATGACTAAACAGAATTTATTAGGATGAGCAAAAAATCCGTTTGTTTTAGCTTTTCAATGTGGTTAAAGTGACTAAAAAGAGTTGGTTAATCTTACCAAACAATATGTTACGTGCTACTAAAGTATCCAATTAAAACAACTAGACAATCTGGTAACGGCTACCGTATTGTTATTCCGAATCTATATTCGTAGTAACGTTTACTAGATAGATTAGTTAAGGTAACTAGATACTTGGGTAACTGCAACTATAGTCTGCAGTTATAAGTCAGATTCTAAGTAGGTGAGTCTAGTTAAAACAACTAAAAGTTTAGTTGACGCCTATTTGACTAAAGTTTCTAGTAAGGCTGACCCAATTTCTAGTCAAAGTTACTAGATATTTTTCTCGGTGTGTGTTAAAGTGTTCATAAAAGTAATTTATATCGGGGCGTTTTTTATTCGACGTTTGATGGCCAATCTGACAGTCATCGGTGATGACATCACTATTAATCCCGAATGCCACCGAATTCGAAAAGGCGTTGACTTTAAAAACATGCCCTTTTTGTGGTGAGTGAGTCCAAAGGACGATCGATTTAACCTAAAAACAAATTTTAAAATAAAGATTTCTTGAAGAAAAACAAATATTGAATAATTAATAAAGTAAAGTACAACTTGCATGCACACGCTAAAACTTCTTCCTCACGTGTAAAGAGAATCATTACATGATTGTTGTCTAATATACTATTACCTTATCTTCCTCATTTATAATATCCATTTCATTCTGTTCCTTTTCTGGAGGTAGTTCTTTAAACAAATCTTGATTCTTGATCTCGATTGATGAACCTGATGGTTTTAGGATTTTTTCGTTTATTTCATCAGAGCTGTTTAAATCTAAAATACAATAACAGCCTATTTATCAATTTATTAATGCTCACAAAATTACCGTATTTTTTAATAACAGCATATTGTACGAATTATTATAATTAATAAATATGCAATTTATTATTTACTGGGTGTATTTAATATTTTGGTATAATTTGGCCTTTTCGACATTAATAATAATTATTATAATTAATAAATATGCACTTCATTATTTACAAAAAAAAAATTAAAAGAAAGGTTCGTGGCTATCGGAGACATATTTTGCTTTTCAATTTATTACGACCAGGCCTCCAAGATCTAATGGATAGTCCAGAAACCTACAGACCTGTTTCATCCTTGTTAGGAATCATTAGGATAATATAGGACTGTACCTGGCATATGAAACATAGCATAAACAACCACACCCAGCGAATTTAAACACCTTTTGTCGTCAAATAACGCGGGATCTGTCATGGCTATATGCATCTCGCCGCCTGTCGAAACAAAGTGAAAAGCAAAATGTTAAAGGCGCAAATATCAATAAGAATGAAATTTGCGAGGAGGACATAAAAAGCGGAACCTGCGAAAATGTACCGGTTACTGAAAGAAGACCGTTCAAAATACAACGTTTGGATCAACTCCACCCCGAATTGGAGTTTATATATTTTTGCCCAAAAAAAAAAAAAGCCAAGAAAAATTAAAAAAAGTAGATTTCTTGTCCGTGAAAAATAAATAAAAAAAAAGCTTCGTGGGGTTTTTTTATTATTTACTGGGTGTATTTAATATTATGGTATAATTTGGTCTTTTCGACCATTCGTTACAATATTAAGACAAAAAATTTCATGAAAAAATGTGGTCAAGTACGTAAAACAGTCTTGCTAAAAAAAGAAGTAAGACCATAAGTGTCTTATTGTTGAAAAATTATTTAAAGTTAAACAATAAAAATAACTACAACTCCCTTAAATGAACAACTTGAAGATATCCCGATCTTCACGAGAGACTTTTTTCATATTATTGTAACTATTTTGAGTCTGCTTTTGCTTGACTCATTTGAGATTACCTCTTACCTTTCTTGTGCCCAGAGTGTGCCATACCTATCTAATCTTTCCGGAACGGCACAAAATTTGAGCGGAATGGCCCAAACTTTAAGCGTAAGTCCAAAAATTGGACAGAAAGGATAAAAAATTTGGGTGTTTAAACTTTTGCAATAGTTTAGAAAGTTTGACTCTTCTTTCTAGATGGCGATAAGTACAACCATCACCACTATGATGGGTGAGCTTTATGCTTGGGGTGCCTATTCTTGAATTTCGGGTAAATTTTACTCCCCAGGGAGATTCTGAGATTTCTATTCCCACAAAATTTCCCTCCTTTTCGAAAAGCGGTATTCTTCAAACCAGGGAATGGAAATGATAGAGGGAAAACGGAAACAATGTTGCCAAATCAATCAGAATAATTTCCACCAATCAAAATTAAGATAATTTTGACAGACAACTAACCAAATGTGTGTTTACGGTGCCCTAACCTCATTTTTCAAAATAAATATTAAATTTTTGTTTTTCGATGGCGAAGGGTTTTGGAAAATGGCTAATTTTAAGCCCCCCCTGGAAATTTTTTATGTGTGCTGAAATGTGCATTAAATAGCCTTATTATTTCTATGTGTTTCCATATAACGTTTGTTTAAATCGGTTAAGAAATAATAAAATTTGCAGTTTTACATTTGATGTATCTTTCTGACGTCGGAATACAGTTTTATCAAAAATTTAAAACTTTCTGACAAGCTACAAGTCTAATTTTTATGTGATTATTATCACACAAAGAGCATCAAATGTAAAACTGCAGAACTTTCTTATTTCTTAACCGATTTAAGCAAAGTTCTCGTGTATATGTACGTTAAAAGAATAAGGCTAATTACCGCACATCTCAGTTTTATTACAGTGGAGCACATACAAATTTTCCAGGGGGGCCCTAAAAATTGCATATTTTTCAAAACCGTCCGCCATCTTAGAGTTTCCAGAAATGTCAATTTTGACAATAAATGCATAAAATTGTTTTCTTCTTCGGAAAAACGCTAAATTTCGAATTTCGGATAATTAATGCGGAAGTTATAAGAAATCCAAAGTCCGGTTTTTTTGGAACACCCTATATTTATTAAAAATAAGCCATAAGAATCTTGTGATTTTGATTATAAAGATTTGTGATCTTCTCTGTGCATAATAGATTTTCTTATTATAAGTAGGCTTAGTTGAAAATATTGTTCCCCATGTTTAACTTGATGTTGTAGAACTTTTTACAGTGTTAGGTATCTTTATACCTATATGTTGCCTTGTTTTTAGTAAAAAAACTGTTCTAGTTTCAAGTTTTTGGACTGATTTTAGTAAGTAAGATTTTTTTTCATTAGATAAAATAATGCCAATAAACAAGTCGATTATAATCATCCATGTTTTTTGAATTTCCAAAGTCCAAAAAATAAAAAACCTAACAAAACATCGAAGAAAGGCTAAACAAAACACTAGTTTTTGCCTTAAAAAACTTCGAATAAAGTCCAACTAACAGAAACTAAGTTTTTAGAGTCCAAAAATTTTAAAGAAACTTAAAAAAAAACGCAAAAATCAACAGACAACAGTTTATGTTTACTCAAAATATCACAATTCCGCCTATTTTTCCCATTTCTCTCACTAATGACCAATAGAATAAAAATTTCTCTAGGGAGTATAAATTTCCCTTATTTTTTTAGAGAGATTTTTCAAGAATAGTGCATTTTTAATTTTGGGGGAACCACGCCCATTTCCCTGGATCACAAGAATAGGCACCAAGGAAGAGAAAAATGAAGTTCTCAGACAACTAAAAGTAAGTTATTTATACGCACGCATATTTTAGAAGTTCGCTAAAGCGTAATAATTGCTTTAGAGTGTACCAGAGGACACGCTTCCCGACGGGTGGAAGAATTGGAGCTTCTCCACAGAACGAGACCCATATTGATTCTAAAACATCTAATAAACTTCGATTTGCACTGACCACTATGAGAGTGGTAAAAGCGTTTTATCCGGAAGGTTGTGCCCTTCATGAGAAAAATATAAAGAATTAAACAAAAATGTTATCTTGGCCCTTTTGTAGGGGTTTAGTATATAGCCCATCGAGTCCATCAATTAAAATAAGAGGATATATCCAGCACCAGCTTTCGATAGAAAGTCGAAAAGACCAAGTTTGTCGGGTCGAGTGGATGTCCTTGAGAAAAAATTCAAGAAATCACAAAAAGTTTTAGAAGCAATCTTGAGAAATTAAAGGTAAGGCGACATGGGTAGTGAAGCACGCTCGTCTCTCACGTTTTTGTTAGAGATGCAAGTGTCAAAACCTTAATGAAATACGAAAATAGTCTTACGATCGTATGCTGTTTCCTCGGAAAAAAGTGTCAGTTTTCAATATAGCTTTGTCGATAGCAGAAGGCTGTGCAGTGGTGTGTGAAATAATAGGACATTATATCATATCACAAATTATTAATGGTACTGGAGTAATTAAAAAAAAAAGAGGAGACGGCGCAGATGGTGGGTGGGAGAATGGATTAAAAACAGAAACCAGTCCGGAGCAGCGCATTTTATTGAGCAGGAGTTCCAGTACACATACTCAGAGGATTTTAAAAATTTACTAAGGCTGTGTGAAGACTACTTTGCCTTTCTATTGGAACGGGTATCAACGTCTATACAAAAAAATATACAAATATGAGGAAAGCAATTTTAACGTTTCTGCGTCGCTTCTTTCACGACTCCGCTGTTGACATTAAGCGTGGTCCACGAAAGTGTGAGACACGAGCGTGCTTCACTACCCGTGTCAACTTATCAACTCTGTGTTTCGGACTTTCATTGTCTATATCGTCGGCTAAATGAGTTAACCTGCTAACTCACATGGAGCCAACTTTTCAGGAGAGCCATAAAACATTTTCTCTTCCAATGTCTTGTTTCTTTCAATTAAATTTTTTGGTGTTATATTATTGATACTGTTGTTTACTATACTTTGAAACAGTTTAAAAAAAATTGTTCTTAATATTTCTAGAGGTAAAAAATGGAGTTAGCAAGGTTGGGAGAAATTGGGATATAGCAGGATTTTAACATAGGTGGTGTATAAAGAAATAAAAATAAAGTTATTATTAACAAACAAAATAATAAAACAGAAAAGTTGTAGGGTTAAACTTTTAGTAGTGAATATGCAATCGATAATATTTAGGGATTTTAATTAGTCCTTTCAATTTTTTTACCTGAAAATGGAGTTGGTAGTTTTGACAATTAAATAATAACGTATATAATCGGGAGATAGCAGATTTTTAATACACAGCTTAAATTATAAATTTTTATTTTAAATTCAAATAAACACAAAAAAAACCAATATTATTATGGTAATATTCGTGTGGAAGATTATCGTAAAAGGAGTGAGCAAATTTTCTCGCTGATATTTTAATTTTTTGGGCATGTATTTGGTGAAGTTGCGTCCAGGTTTTAATTCACCCAACTGTATTCTTTGCGGAAGAATTTTCCATTCCTTTGAAAACATAAGCTTGTAAAATACTTCACCCATAGGTGTGTATTTTAGGGCACGAATATCCGTAACCTGAAATAAACAAAAATAAAATGTTAAAATCTAAAACCAAGCAAACCTTTAGACCCCACAAACGGCAAAAACAAAAAAAAATTATTTAAAGTAGACTTCATTTATACGAACCTTAGGATCTCCTGGTTTACGACCGGGTCTAATACTTTTGAGATTTTCAAACAACTTAAATGATTTAAAAAAGGTGTGATCTAAGTATTTCACTTCATAAGGCTTCAGTCATTTTCTTGCCTTTCTGCAGTTGTAAACATACAGGAACGTTGATAATTCGGTCTTTTAAACGACGCTCAATAGTTGAATGCTCTATTGTAATTTCAAATTTCCTGGCTAAATTAATAGCAGCATTAGCCATTACACTATTTCTATTTTGATAGGTGCATCCGTCACTCCACATTATTATTTTTTTCATCGAATTATTACTTTGAGGTACCACATATGTTTCAATAAAATAGTAGAAACAAGAAGCAAATTCTTCGCCATTAAGGCCTCCCTCGCCTTCATGCCATAAAAAACAGTAGCCTTCTTTAGTTTTTAAATTAAAAAAGCAGAGATTGTGAACACAAAGTTTAGTTTTGTAATAAAGACTGCTGATATTTGATTTGGGCGAAAGTAATACTGCTTGTAGGTCCATTGAAATGACCAGATCTTCATTAGCCTTGTCGTTCTCTTTCTCTAATCTAGCTTCATTTTTTCGGGATATATGGAAGTCATGCTCCTCCTGCGTAACAAAGCCTTTATCATATCGGTTGTATTTTTCACATGCATCCTTTTTGGGGTGAAAGAGAGAAAAATTTCTATCGTCAAATGCATGGTTAAAAGTTGTAATGCATAAAGGTTGGCATTTGTTTAATTTACATTCATTCTTGTAAAAATCGTAAAGTTCTTCTTTAGAAGCCCATTCTGGTAACAAGTATTTTTTTTGAGAGGACGCTCTACAGTAGTGAGATTCCATGGTAGGCAGGGCATCAAGAAACTCCGTTAGAAACTGATTTTCAGTCTGAAATTTAATATTTTTATTTGTTGTGTCTTTCCTGTATTGTGTTGTTCGTATACTTGTTCTACATACACGTACATCATCATTACCAACTGTGAGAAAATAAGTGAACGTTTGGGACCTCCTTGACTTATGTGGAATTTTTCGATCTCTGGATCTTTTATCGACCTTTACGGTCTTGTCAACGAAAACTTTTTTTTCACCCCATGTTAATTTCCAAAAGGTGTCAAATATTTGTTTTCTTTCTTTTTCACTTAACTGGCCACATCTTAGAATTCCTTGTTTCTTTGACTTACAAGCGCATCTCGATTTTAACGTTCTCGGCTGTCTTTCAATGTCATAGCTCCATTTTCCGTTAGTTTTAGATCGACCAAAATATCTTTTTCCACTTTCTCTTCTGACTTTGTTTTTATTTTATACCACGTACTGTTATCTATTATCAGAATCTGAGTAGGCTACCAGACCTCCATTAGCACTTTCATTTGAGATTTCAGATGTTGACGATAAAGTATTGCTTTCTTCTAGCTCTTCGTTTTGATTTCTCGAATTATTAACTTCTGGTTCCACATTCTCTTTTTCAATATCCGTCATATCATGAAGTTTTCAATCTAAATTTTCCTTTGCTGCACTTTCTACCTTCTGAAACGCAGTATTTATATTGTTGATTTCCACACCCACTCCCTCCAGCTCCAACTCCATCGTAGGAATGTCTGATTGAAGTAACATTAAATCAATTTCATAATTTTTGAGGAGCCTTTCATTATTTTGGTAACATATTGAGTCAACGAATTCAATGTTAACATTTTCCACCACATTGTATTCCATTGGTATACCATTATTTCCTCCACCAGCAGACGACGAGCACTCAGCAGAAGTGGCCAACGCCAGAATTCTTCTTGCCCTGCTACACATTTCTGTAAAACAAAAAATGAAATATTTCTTAATTTCGGCTAATTTGATATTACTTCAGATCAACAGGAGTTGTTCAGCAGACATAAAATTGTAAGCTAACACAAAATTTCGAACGTGAAAAATTTGTATTTGCTTTTTTCCTGAAAAAGTACAATCCTACAATAGTTGGTTAACTAGAGCATATTAAAATTTTCTCTCATTAGGAGAAATCCCTGACTTTCCAGACTCATATATTTCCCTGACCATCTTTGAAATCCCTGACTTTCTCTGATTTTCTAGGTTGTAGGTCAATTTGGGTAATTTTGCCGTAAACAGATTTCTTTTATTTTAGCATTTTCTGAAAAATTCTTCTTGATAATACACCCCCGTTTAGTCACCTAACAAATAAAATATGCTGGCCAAATACAAAAAAAAATGATAAGGTCAGCAAATGTGAATAAGTAAACCTTCTTTTTTTCCGAATAACGTCCTGAAGTACGAATTTTGTAGTAATACATTGTAATAAAATAAAATCGGAAAAATACATAAAAGCTGCTATCTCCAAATAAGAAAAGCCGCTAACTCCAAAGTTTTCTTTGAATGATGATTTGTTCTATTTGAAATGTTATATTTTTAAAAACTAACATGAAAATATAAAACTGGACTTACCGACCACAAGACACTGCTAAAAAAACATCAAAATTTAACTTTTTAACACTTAAAAATGCAAAAAATTACAGACAGAGTATTAGCACGTGTATCTTTTACAAGGCCTTGGCCAGGACTGACTGGAGTTAGCAGTAATTACTTGGGAAGCGAACGATAGCAGGTTTACGTTACCCGAAAAAAAAATATATTTCGGTTCAAGTCTGGCCAGAACGATTAATACAGGTCGATGTATGCCACAACCTAGTTTCCAAATCACTAAAAACCCCAAAATGACCAAAAATGAAGTTAGCAGGTTAACTCATTTAAGCGACGATATTTTATTTATACACGACGTTTCGATCAGTACTGTATTAATGGAAGCCCGAAACACAGAGTTAGTTTCAAGAACATCATTGTCTCAAACTTTCTCAACGGACGTTGATGCGTATAACGATTCTGTTGATTTTGAGGAAAAGGAATACGAGGAGAGAATCTTTAGTCGAATTGGAAGCCTCCCTCATTGCATCGCATAGTAAAATAGATTTTGCTACGCATACAAAAGAGCAAGAGCCAAATTGGAAGCCTCCCTCATTGCATCGCATAGTAAATTAGATTTTGCTACGCATACAAAAGAGCAAGAGCCAAGCATTCCACCGGCGCGGCGGATCCTATCAGAACAAAGAATGGGGTAGACTGCCAGCGTTTATGTCTGCATTCTTGGGATAAGATTCGATATTTAGGTGTGCAGAAGAAATACCAGGCTTCTCCTGTATTTTCTCAACTTATAGTTAATAGTGGTTTGAGTTTGGCTACCTCTCCCTATAATGAGTTACTAGCTAAATCAAGACTTTACCATTCGGTACTCTTTGTCATGTCCTTTCTTATTTCTCAACATTCTACTATTAAGAATGATGCAACTTCTATGTTTTAGGGTGATCCCTCCAAACTCAGAGTGTTCCAATGAGATTTTACAATGGGCGTGTGGAAAACGAGCAGAGATAATAGAATTGCGTAGAAAACATTATACATCATTGGATTTTTCACCGCTTCTCTAAAAAAAATCCGCGCTCTTCCACGCACTTATTTGAACAAAAATTTTACCCAGTTCGCAGAGACCATGTCTTACGAACCCAACGTTTTAAACGGCGATTACCGTTTTAAAGTTATTCTGACGAAAGAAAAGGAAAATATCCAAGGTTCCTTTACAGAACTTACGGCATTTACAGGGGCTTCCGGTATCCGAGAAGCCTAAACCGAAAGACTGTAGATGGCAAAACAAAGAGTCCTTTCGTGGAAACAAAAGATCTTTCACTATTAAAAGGATAGAAAACAAAAATATTGCCTATCTAGCACCATTTTATGTACGTCAGCTAAAAGATTCTTGCAATTAATGGGCGTCACTGAGTACACCTACTCAAATCGTAAAAATATTAAAAGGATACGAAATACTGTTTGTCAAAAAATCACCACTAATATATTAAAAGAAATGAAAATGATGCTGGAGACTGGGGTTTTAAAGAAAATAGACCTCGAAACGGGGTGTCTCCCCAACATGTTTTTGGTTCCAAAAGGAGATGGTTCTTACAAGCCTGTTTTCAACCTTAAAAGATTCAGTTTCTTTCTCCAAAAAAATTTCGACTTAAAGCCATTACAGAATACCACATTTTCTACAAAGAGGAGATTATCTAACACAACTAGAGTTGTCTCAGGCATATTTTACATTCTCATAAAGTAATCACATCAAAGATTTCTGGCTCCATACCAAAACCACATTTATTGTATGACTTGCCTACCGTTCGATCTTCAGGAAAGTGGGGTCGACCTCAGATAAGATTTATTTGCAACCAATCAGTCTGATGTAGTTCCAAAATATACAATGCTATCGATACACCTCGAAAGCACATTTCATAAATGCCTTCTAAAGGAGTATTCATAATGATAGCTCCGGAATAGGAAAAGGTGTTTTGGAGACTTGCACCACCAAGTCAGATTCCAGATCTGACGATAAATCTATAAGATGCTCAAACGGGGAAAACTCTTCCGAATGCACAGTTTCTTTGTTTGGAAGCATGGTGAATACAGGGTGGAATGATCAAGTAGCGGGATGGGAAAGAAAAGATATAGAACTGCTGCAGTCAGCTTAGAAAAAATCTACTTTAAAAACGTATTCTGCTCCCTGGAAAAATTGAGTCATATGGGCTAGAAAAATGAAAATTTTAATTAAAGATATTTTAGCTCAAGATCTGAAAGTGTATGTCAGTTATTTACACCGTGTGAGGAAGCTGTCATTTAGTAGTATTTTAGTAAATAAATCAGTAATTACATTACAAAAAAATTTGCTAATCCATTAAATATTTCTGGCCATCCTACTGGTGGGAAAATGCTTAAAGCTATAAGTTTAGTGTCCCCGACAAGTCTTAATAAATCAATACGGGACATTGATATTTTGGTGAAATGGATAAAGACATCTGGCCATACGACTTTTGCTGGCATCTGAGAGGCGTCTGCACGATAGATACAGAAAACTTTCCAGAATTTTCTGATTACAGTTTTTTTTTTACTTCTTTTGGATCGAAAACTGATTGACTGAATTCGCGTCAATCAGGATGGAAGTTGTTTAAAAATAATCAGTTTTTGGATACCAATTTTTTGATAAGAAAGTTTATTGAGGTATCTACTAATAGACGCAAATCTTCAAAAAAATTATGTTCATCGTTATTTATTCCCACAAGAGGTAAGGTAGGACCAGCATCAAAAGCGATTATCTCACAGTAGGTTTCTTTCTTTGCGTACCGACCGACCAAACACTTCTCAAATAGGTCAAGCGAAAGCCCAGACTAAAAATATGAGCACTTTCCCTTGAAGAGTAAAAAATGATTATTTTGGGTCTTGCGAAAGCTTGACCCATAATATTTAAGAACTTGCTGTCACAAATGTACTAAAAATGCTTACGCACTTGCCGGCACTGAAAATTTCGTGTTGTGGACCTTAAAAGAGGTAGGTAGACCAAGGTATGGCGCACTCTGCACAAAAGAAACGTAAGAGTTAATCTCAAATGGGTCAATCTTTCGCAAGACCCAAAATAAGCATTTTTTACTCTTCGAAGGGAAAATACTCATATTATTTACACTAATTCTAGTCAAAATCCTGGATTACATGTACAAAAACATACTAGGAACGTTTTTTTTTTAAAAAAAAAACGGCTTCGATTCTGCCAGAATATTAAAATATGACCGCACCCACGGGCCAATACATATTTCCTTTTAATTTATTCTATCCTAACTACAAACTACAAAACAAACTTCTTCGGGATCTATGAATTTGGCCAATTTTTTGATATGTTGCAAAGAATTTCATTTTAATCAGCCTTTAAACTGGACCAAATCTTGTACGTATTACGGTTTGTGAGATATAAGCGTTCAAAGATGGACTTTTCTCCAACTATATTGAGATATTGACAAGTCAACATATTTTACGTCAGTCACAAGATTTTATAGGTAGCGAAGCTTTCAAAATATTGTTGCAGGGGAATATCTTAAAATATGCTAGTACCCAGCGGATTATTTTTTTTTTTTTCATTTTTGTCCGTACGTGGTTTCACAATATTGGAAATTAACGTAAAGTATAAGGTATGGTCGAAAAAGTGTAGAATGATAGGTTAATAAAAAATAATGATGATGTTCTAAACTACAGCTTATTTCCGTTGACTTCTGGTTTGCCTTTATAGTCGCATCATCTTCACATCTTGAAAATAATAACTGACATAATGAGCAGAAATTATTTTCCTATTTTTATACTTAAAACTATACAGAGTAAATAATGGCTAATTGATAAACTTACCAGCACGGTAATTTTTTTAATTTGTAAGAAATCTGAAATTATCACCAACTTTGCAGTAATAGCTTTACTTGAATTAATCCACCCTTACAGTTGTCAATACCGTATTCAGGTCTGTTTTCTTACACAGAATATGGACCTGGTGTCGGTCTCTTTCGACAATACTAATTTTGCTGTGTTTTCCTACATACTAAACAAAAACTATATTGGAAAATAATTTTAGGTTGCGGAATGCAACAAACTCACTTCTTATTTTTCTCCTCTTTTATGAAAGATCATTTCCTCACCATCTAGATCGCATTATTGGAACATAAAAAAATATAATTAATTAAACAGGATTGCTATTATCTTTGACAGTGCCACAACTTTGCAGCAATAGCTTTATTTTAATTATTAAATCTACCTTTACTATTGTCAATACCGTATCCGGGTTGGTTTTACTTTCAGTTTTTCTACTATTGTAAAAAAACCATACTAGAAATAATTCTAAAATTTGTATAACGCGAAAACTCCCTTCTTAAATTTCTTGTCTTGTATTGAGAAGTTATTTTCTTATTATCTAGATCGCGTTCTTGCAACATCAAAAATATAATTAATTAACTAGCATTGCCTTGGTAGTGCCTGACACCCGCTACCAACTTTATAGCAATAACTTAAAGTAAGAAAACTAGATTCAAAAATAACGTTAGTACACGAGTGCTTCGAGCAAAATATATTTAAACAAATTTCTTGGACAATATTCCCAGATAAGTAAGTAAATCCCGAATCTCTAGAAAAGGCTAAAGTTGTATTCCCCACTCCCACAGGTCATTTCCTGATCATGCCTGGTCCATCCCGACACCTGTAGGTCTCCCACGTAGAAGGGAGCACACGCTGTCTATACTACTTGCGACGTGTTACTTAATTTGTGCGAACTGTAATTGTTAATAACAAAGATATAAAATATCTAAAAAAAATAAAATAATAAAGGAGTTCCCAATTTAAGAAAAATTAGAAAATCTGTTTAAAGTCGTGCTAATACCAATACTTATTTAACGATGTTAAACCACGATTGGTTCCACTTGTAAGAAATACGCCCTTTTCTTTTATTTGCAAGTTCGACAGATAACATCTCATATCGTAGGTTAAAGAGTTTTCGCGTTCGAGCTTAGGTGCACATAGCTCCAAAAGGGTAAACTGCATCCTTCTAATTTAATAAGGCTTTAGCGACTTGCTAGATAAAAAAAGAGATAGTAACATGAGTGACGAGGGTCTGAGCTTTATGGAAAAAGCCGCACGGAAAGAACCGAATATTCGCGATCTTTAACCATAGTTTAATAACTCGTTGGAAACCGGTGTTATAAAGTAAATTAGGTAGGGGTAGTTGCCGAGGTAAGTGTGGCTAGATTTGCTAATGTTTTCACGCGCCCAATAAAAGATTGAATAATTGATTTGAACGTTTACTGCATGTCTCAGACATACAATGTTTTTACTTATTATTTGTCGTAAATTTTGTTTGCAGATTACGAAAATGTAAGAAATTCTTTTTTATTTATTTAAATTACGTTAATTTATATTTAAAATGCCTACTTCATTTAAGGGGGTTGTGTCCTTGTCCAAAAAGAGCGTTACTGCCGTATCTCAAACGCGGTTCTGAATAGATGTTGATAAAATAAAAGTTTTTTTGTGAGCTTACTTTACTTACTTTACTTACTATTGTTCTATTTTTCTAAATGCATTCGGCTGAGAGATGTCCAGCTCACTACAACATACCAGGAAAATCGCCTGTCAGACCCGACTGTACACCCTTCGACCCCGTATATCTGTCAATGATAACTATATCAAGAAGATAATTATGTTTTATGGGCAGAAAGGTGCAGAGGGAGTATTTTCTAGTAAGCTTGATCTCTCTCAGACCAATGCAATTAAAAAAAGAGAACAGTAGTAACTATAGTAAGCTCACAAAAAATTGCTATTTGATTTCTAGAAATATATAGTTCCCTCTCCAACTTTCTCGTACACACCTGGGGCTCGATTCTGGGCGTAAGAGAACGATCATACCCTGAGAAGTGACCACTTCTATTAAAATCCAAAATTCCGTATTCTGGGACCGGCCGATCGCACAAAAGTCATTCGAACGACGCACGCTGGTCGATTTTCTGGAAAACGCGGACATAAATGGAAAAATTAAAAAATTCAAAATGTATCTAAATCTGCCCCTATATGGTTGTCAAGATACTAGGCGAATAGTTGGCCAAAGAATAAACTATGCTTTTTACGAGTTTGACATTACGCATCAGTATTTAACATCAAATTTCAAATAGAAGACCCAGAGTGTGACAGTATTCAACTGTTAATATCTCGAAAACAGTTGAAGATCGACATAGGGTATGTTATATAATAATGCTTAGAATTTAAAAACAAAATGCAAAACTGCAAAAATGCAATAATATACTGGGTGTTTCAGTTGAAAGTTTGGGTTGGTATTCTTTTTAATATATTTTCTTTTTCTTTTTCTAAACTAAAATTTTTACTTTCATTTAGCTAATTAATAAATATATATCTTTTTTCTCTTAAAAATGTCTTAAGATAAATGTGAAAATTCACACGATCATCCTGTCTGTTTATTAAAACTAAATATTTTGTACGATTAAATTACAATGTGGAAGTTTTTTTTAATATCCGCGTTTTTACAAAAATCGACCACCGTGCGAGTCCTACTCTAAAGGACGGTCAAGTTTGCCGTAGCATGCGCATTAGCGAGTTAGGTCACGTGATGGCTTCGTTCAATAGCATGCTCTGAAATAATACGAGTGACGTTTTTCACACGAGCTTTCCTACAACTCCCAACTACTGGGTCTAGTCGAGAGAACGGCTTCGTTCCAAAATTGTTGTTCGAGGCAGCTCTGCGCGTGCCCATAAGAGTTTGGTGATTATTCGATCGTCTCGTCACTGCTTTTAAGCGCGTTTATTGGTTGAAACTGCTTTTCTTCTCTCAGGCGAACGATCACATCCTATGACTTCCAGAATCGGTACCCTGGAACTTAATGGTGCGTTTTTTGTGAACTCTGCTTTAGAACGATTTGCTGTGACCCTTCTTAGTGTGGATGTGATAAACCAGCTCTTACGATGAAAGACCCTTGTATGCAATGCATTCCATTCCATTCCCAAAGTAAATATCACCTGCATAACTGCTCGATTTTAACCACTTTTCTGTTTAAATATTTTACGTGGACAAACTACGTGGACCCCAGTGTGGGACGTCTCAGTGTTCTGGATTTCTCTACTTCAACATAAGAAATGTGTCATGAAACTTTTACAATAATTATACAATAAAATACAAAACAATGATACTCCGTATGTTTGTTGGTTCTAAAATATCGTTAGGTTTCTTTTTTAAATAAGAAGGTTTTTCTTTTCGAAACTGTTTAACTCTATACTAGAGCTGGCACTCTAACTACATAAAAGGCAGCCCGCCAGTAAAAACAAGATTGTCTACTTGTGGGGAAATCTGTTAAAAATTCAGTATATAGCTAATCCATTAGTAAAGTCGCAATAAACCCCATCTTTGAACGCTTATATCTGAGAAACTGTAATACATACAAGATTGGTTCCGATTACAACAGGGGTGAGCTTGAATCAATCAAATTAAATGTTTACTCTAAATTGTGTGGCTTTTAGAGATCAAATCATATACGAGGTGGCGTACTATGGTTTGAAGTAATATTATTTGCTTTGTACTAGTATTTTATTAAAAATGTATTTATAACAGATGCTTTTAATTTTTAAATTCAACAAAAATAAGATGAAATAACTAATAGCCAACGCCAACGAGTCAATGTTGTGTTCAGGTTGTTTCATAATTGAATGTAAATAAGTGATTTTAAGAGAAAAAGGTTTTAATAAAAGGAGGTTATTTTTTACTTTTTTTAATAGCTTTCAAACTACATTAGATATTTTTATCTTTTATCAAATTTGGTATGTAGGTGTAGGGACAATATTTAGCAAATAAAATTAATTTTTAGTTTTAATCATCGGCGCCGTTAATAATATAAACCTGAATATTTTAAATATGGCTTATAGCCACTGCTTTTTTCTTAATGGCACTTTATTTTTTCATAAAAAAATCTTTTGACTTATTTTCGTATTTTAAACT
Organism: Oxystoma pomonae; assembly: GCA_963921995.1. Taxonomy (NCBI): domain Eukaryota; kingdom Metazoa; phylum Arthropoda; class Insecta; order Coleoptera; family Brentidae; genus Oxystoma; species Oxystoma pomonae. The sequence continues at coordinate 58,224,511 of OY998168.1, forward strand.
GTTTTTAAGTAAAACAATGAAGAACGCATATCTACTTGTATATCATTATACTCCTACATATTAAGAAACCATAATAAATCGATTGATCGACGTCACTGTGAAACTGTGACACTGTGAAAATAAGTCAAAAAACTTTTACAACTTTTTACCTAATTTACACCACGTAAAATAGCAAAACTTAAAATACAGAAGACTTTCCAGATCATCTCCTTCCAGAGGAATATAAAATTTTGTTTGTACGAGCTATGAAAAACGGACCATAGATTTTCAACCTTCCATGACACTGAAATTCAGAAAAACGAAAATTTTGGAGACGGTAACTGTTTATCGCAAAATAGCAAAACTTAAAATACAGAAGACTCTCCAGATCATCTCCTTCCAGAGGAATATAAAATTTTGCTTGTACGAGCTATGAAAAACGGACCATAGATTTTCAACCTTCCATGACACTGAAATTCAGAAAAACGAAAATTTTGGGAGATGGTAACTGTTTATTTAGAGCAGTAAGGGAATATTTGTATAACTCGGAATGCAAGCATCTAGAACTTAGAAATGAAACAATATATCACATCAATGAGTAATATACTACTTTTCAAAATTTTATGATAAATGAAATTACTAGGGAAAATTATAACAAGGAAATGGGTAAAAGTGGAACATATGGGACTTATATCGAATGCACTGCACTCTCGTAAAAAGATAAATTAAATATTTGCATTTATAAAATAGCAACACAAGGTTCTGAACAACTCCTTTCATTCAAAAAAACTTAAAACATTATAAATGACCCATACTCAAAGACAATCCACCTTCTCTTTACCGGAAATTTAGACAGCGGGCATTTTGACCTTCTTCATAAACTACTTGAAAATGTTTCAAATAACCAATGCGAAATCTGTTTAAAATATTTCAAAAATGAAAAAGGATTAAACGTTCATAATTCAAAAATTCATGGAAATAAACCTACCAGCCTATCGTCAATATCTATTAGCCATAATAACGATTCAAAAATTATAATAAATTCAGATATCACCCAAGCTAGTCCTATATTAAAACAACATTTATGCGATAAATGCATTAGAAATTTTAAAACCATAAAAAGGTTAAACTGTCATAACACTTCTGTGCACAAAGATACAACTTTAACAAATATGGACGAATACTCTGTAGTCAGTTATTTATCTGCCCTAAAATCCGAAGTGCCAGACCACTGATCGCAGAAGAATTGACCTTTCATTTAAATAAATGTATATCCAAAAACGATTACCAATCATCGACACATCTACTGCTTTATCCATATGCTGTACTCCGTGTTCCTAAAAAGTCAAACACTAAACAATCCTTAACTTCAGCAGTAAAGGAAAATTTGAATTTATCATTACTGAAGAGCTATCTTTCCATATCAAACAAGAAAACAAAAACCAAAGAACCGAATACCCAATCAGAACAAAACATCTCCCAAGAGTTGAATCAAAATTATCCGAAGGAGACGTTAAAGGAGCAATAAGGATTCTTTCATCTGATGACACAATAGCACACAACCACGAAGAAACTTTTAAAAAGCTACAAGAAAAACATCCACCACCATCCACAACTGACATATTCCCAGAAATCCTAGATAAGACCATTTCAAATGATAATAATTTTATATTTGTTTCAGACTCACTGAGACCGCAACACTTAAAGGATTTCATTTCAGAAAAACTTGGTAATTTTTCTTTCAATTTATCTCTCACTATTGCCGCCTTTACATCGTACATTATAAACGGATTAGTTCCAAAATCATTTTGTCCCATTTTCTTTGGCACCTCTCTTTATGCATTTCATAAAAAAGACGAAGGCATACGTCCTATTGCAATCGGCCTTTGTTTTAATCGATTAGTTGCCAAAATTATATGTTCTCGTATTTATGAAAGTTTAGGAACCATGTTGCGTCTAAGGCAACTTGGCTTTGGAACAAAATCGGGTGCTGAAGCTGCAGCACACGCTGTACGCCGATTTTTTAATTTTCCACATAAATCTGAAAAAGTAGCTTTGCAGATCGTTTACAAGAACGCAGTTAACATGGTTAACAGAAATATTATACTTCAAAAAATAAAGAAGAATTTTCCAGATTATTTTCAATTTATTTCACAAAGTTATAAAAACCACTCAATTTTATCATATAGGGAAAAACATATACTCTCACAAAGAGGAGTCCAACAAGGTGACCCACTGGGGCCTCCGTTGTTTTGTTTAGCTATAAATGATATAATCTTATCACTAAAATCGGACCTTAATCTATGGTATTTAGATGATGGAACCATTGCAGGAGACTCTGCCTAAGTACTAAAATCGGATTAGAACTAAACTTTAAAAAATGTGAGGTGTCTGTTTTAACAAATGATTATATCAAAATTTATAAGAAACATCTTTGGAAAATTCTAGTTTATTAGGTTGTCCATTTTAAGAAAATCTTATGGAAAAAGCACTTCTGGAAAAAACAAATATATTAAGAAAATTATCCCAGAAATCAAAATTCCTTAAGCACCATGCCATATTTTATCTTTTGAAAATCTCTTTTGCTATTCCGCGTTTATCTTACATTTTACGTTGTTCTCCCTGCTGGAATGTCAAAAACGCACTTTCAAAATATGATTTCGTTTTGAAGCAGACTTTAAAATCTATTGAAAATTACAACATTGAAGATATATCATGGATACAAAGCAAATTGCCTATAAAACTTGGTGGTTTAGGAATTAGGGATTCCTCAACTATTTGTTTTAGTGCGTTCTTGGGATCAATTTCTAATGTTTCTTTTTTACTTGTATCTATACTACCTGAAACTATTTGTTGTTATCAAGATATTGATTTTCAAACAGCACTTAATTCCTGGCTTTCACATTGTAAATTAGATAAAATTCCTGATATATTACCAAAATCTCAAAAAGAATATGATATTTCCTTATGTCAAGTTCTTCTTAATGACATTATTACAACAAGTTCAGGGGAACTGGACAAGGCGCATCTTCTGGCACTTCAGTCACATGAGTCAAATGCTTGGATAAATGCCTTGCCTTGTGCCTCTCTTGGAAATCTCCTGGATGACAATTCCTTCCAGATTTCCATCGCTCTTAGACTTGGACTTCCTGTGTATGGACAACATATTTGCACTTGCGGCGAATTAGCTGATATTTATGGGCTACATGGCCTTAGCTGCACTAGAAGTGCAGGTAGGTTGTCGAGACACGGAGAACTTAATGACATTATTAGGCGGTCTCTTAGATCAGCAGAATTCCCTTCTGTTTTGGAGCCGTCTAATGTTTGCGCAGCGATGAAAAAAGGGCCGATAGAATGACATGGTTCCCCTGGAGAGGCGGAAAGCAATTAATTTGGGATGCCACGTGCAGGCATACCTTAGCGGATTCATATGTCAAATTAATATCTAAAAGATCAGGTATGGCTGCACGTTTAGTAGAAAAGGAAAAACATCGAAAATATAAAGAGTTGGAAGATCGCCTTGTCTTTTTTCCCTTCGCTTTAGAGACTTTTGGTCCTTGGGGGGTGAAGCACTTAAATTTATTTGTAATTTGAGTAGTTTGATTCCCTCAAAAAGGAGCAAAAGTTTTATAACACAAAAAATTAGCCTTGCTATTTAACGAGGCAATGCAGCGTCAGTGATAGGGACCGTCCCTCATGGATCAGGTATGAAAGAATTGTTTTATGCTTTGTAATTATTTTACTTGATTATTATTTATTTATTTATTTTATTTTAACCGTTTACGTTCTTTTTAGTTATTATTATATTAATAAAATAAAACGAAAACAGACCTATGTTTTAATAAACTTTTTAACTTAAAATCATACACAGATTAACCGATTAACAATAATAAAATTTGGATTGTAAATTTAAATTTTACAGAGCTAAAATATCTTCCAGATTCAAATTCGGTTAATTTTTTGACTATTCGATATCGTTCGGAGAAAAGTCTAAAGAAACTTCTAAATCAAAAGTTTTTAAAAACTCTATTCCTGCACTTGGATTTTTTTTTTTATTTTAAGATTTCTTTTTCTAAAACGAAGACTTGCACTTAAAATAAGGAGGGGCAAACAATCTTGTTTGTAAAGTTTATTCCTTGATTCTGTAGCATTATCACCAAAGTAACCCTAAAAATATTTATTTTCAAAATGATTTGTTTACTTTCATCCGTCTTTTTGCTATATTTGAGTGCAAATAATAATGTAATTCATAAAATATTATAATTTCTTTCGTAATATTTAGGTTTTTAATATTCTTCAATATGTATTGGGTTAAAGGCGAAACTTATAACTTGGAGTCAAATATTAAAAAGCTGCTAAACAAAAATATGCCAAATCTGCAAATATTTGCAAGAAATTCATGTAGCACATTAAACTAGATACAATAGAGTAAATAATAGTAATAAAAACTTTGTTACACTTGATTACTGAATTTTAGTAGGGTTAATAAAATTAAAAAGATATTAATAATAATAAAAAATGAACCTTCTTTTCTACTTATTTTTAAATGAAGAATATAATATGCCAAATATAAATAATTTTTATGACAAAAGTGGTATACTTACCCTTTGATTATCATTCATAATAAAAAAGATATTTGTTTAATTCGTTTTTGTAAAAAACTTGTCCCAACTAGAACAAATACAGGGTTCCTAAGATTTTCCTTAGGGATAGGATTTCAATAAATCAAACAGAAATGGCATAGAAAAATCTGCGCGCACAAAATTAACAGGTATATTGAGCAATGGTGCCAGTTTTTTATTATCTCCGGACTGCTTTCATGAGAAAAAATTGTCGCCACTCTTTCATTGTGAGCATAAATCATAGTTGCAATAATAACCATTGACAAGATGTCTGCAAATTCCGCTAGATGGCGGCCACACCATGAGATGATCGAGGAAAAACTGGGATTCACAAGCATTGCATTTTTATTTCCTTTCGAGTCGCTTTAGTTTCGTAAATTTTGTGTTTTTAAAATGCCGTATACTCGAGAAGAAAAGATTTTTATTATTAAAAACTACATAAAAAGTGACAGTGCGGACGAGGTCATTGGGCTTTTTGTTTTTGCGTTTCCAGATCGACCGGTTCCTGTGGCTCAAACTGTCTACAACATTTATCATCGTTTTGAAAGGTACGGGTGCATAAATGGTTGTAGAAAGTGTTACCACGACGGCGAAATACCAGAGCATCCCGTTCTTCCACACAGGCACATGAACCATGTTCGACGAAACCGATTGCGGAGGCACTGGATATTCCCAACAGTACTTGCCAATGGATCCTAAAAAAATACGGCTACAAATCGTTTAAGATTGGGAAGTCGCAGGAATTGCAACCAGGTGATTATTTTCGCCGGTTAGAATATTGTGAGGTTATGAGCGATAAATGTGACAGGAACGAAAATTTCTTATCAAAAGTTTTGTTTAGTGACGAGAAGACATTTGAACTTCATAGCTCTCACAATCCACAAAATAGCCGCTATTGGTCCCGCGAAAATAAACATCTGCACGCAAGTGTTAGAACGCAACATCCTCAAAAATTAAATGTTTGGAGCGGTATTGTCGGGGATCACATTACTGGACTCTTTTTCATTGAAGGGAATTTGAATAGCCAAAAATATGTTGATCTTCTCCAACACCAGGTTTTACTACGGTTGAGGGAACTCAACATAAATTTGGACGAATTGTGGTTTCAGCAAGATGGCTGTTCATCCCACAATTCACGCCAGGCTACAAATTACCTTCGTCAGGTATTTGGTGATAGAATTATTGCCATGTATGGAAATATCCGATGGCCTCCTCGATCACCAGATCTTGCGCCAAATGACTTTTTCCTATGGGGTTGTTGGCACGACAAAATTTTCCAACACCCTCACTTACGGCCTACGACTATACAGGAGTTGACCAAAATATTTACGCTTTAAACTGCTTAAAGTACACGTTCTCTGCTAACGTCCTACTTCGCCAACATCAACTCAATTATTGGTTATGGTATCATAATGCGGGGACAATCGTCACATTCGGAAAGAGTCATGGTTTCACAAAAACGTTCTATTAGGTCAGTATTTAATCTAAAGCCTCTGAAATCATGCCGTCAAACATTCAAGGAAAACAGGATTCTTACAGTGATATAACTCTATGTTTTCAGATTACTTGTACATATTTACAAAACTAAAGATCACTATCAAAAAAATAACTTTTATCATTGTTATAATAATAGACACGGAAAAAAATTGTTATTGCCAATGCATAAGCACGAATTCTATAAAAAGAGCCCCATATACGCGGGCTGTGCTTTATATAGCTTATTACCGAAAAGCATTAAGTGTCATTCTCTAAAAAAAATTAAAAAATGTCTAAAAAAGTTACTGAGTTCTGAGACCTTCTACAATCTAAAGAAAATTATAGATGTTCTAAGCAAGAAAACCTGAATAAATATAAAAACTAATTGTTAAGAAACCATATATTTCATTCTCTTGTAGTTACTCTAATCTTCTCTAGTGTAGATAAATCTATTTAAAAATAAGGGACGCGTCTTTGTAAGTGATTATATATATATCTGTTGACTTATCCTTTGCTTAAGTAAGAGGATTGCATTTTTTTTAAAGGGCTGCACAATACATTTTAGAAACCTTAAATATCTAACAAATTGTTAGTTATGTCGTTTTAAATAAGGAGGGCAGAATATATTTAAGGGGACACACATTAGATGGGTTTTTGGTCGGCACAATGCTACAATCTTAATGTCCTAATCACACTTTGAATTGACCAAAAAAAATTGTTAATTAATAGTACTAAGTATAGTTTTTTAAAAGTACTAAACAAACGAAATGGGAATATTAGCACAAAAAATAGTCATTTGGTAGACCGGGGACTCTTGAGAACTACTAAAAACTTATTGGTAATGTATTAATTTGTTTTGGTCTATTGTATAATTACGTTGCACCCGCCTTTTGTAATTTAATTTGAAGTTTTTAGTATTGAAAAGACTACTGGGATCACTTTTATGAAAAATTTACATTGGATGTCGATGTCGCTCCCCCCTTTGGTCCAGAAAAAAGTAGACAACAAAGATACTGGTTTGAAGTCTTTGGAGAAAAAAAGAGAAATTGTAGAACGTTCCTTTAAAGCAGGGTTGGAAAAAACCCGGGTTTTTTATATAAAACCCAACCCGCTGGGCTTTTTTGGGTTTGACAAATGGGTTTTATTGGGTTTTTTATGGTTTTATTTTTAAATTATATACAGATTGTAGTTCTTTTTTAAAATTAGGACTTATTCTCGCGATCGATAATCAACTGTAAAATACGGCATAAAAATAGGTGGAATACAGAAATCGACAGTTTGTTTGTTTGTTAATAAATTAAAGCAGTTCAACCAGCGCTTTTTTATATGCTTAATATAAACAAACCTTAAGAAAATTATTGTTGAATTTTGTGTATTTACTACACTGCAAGTACCTGCTTAAGTTTTCGTTTTTTTCGAGGTTATTAACTCTTTTTTTAAAAGGAAAGCGCTAGAAAGAGTGCTTCAGAATGGACTGAGGTTTTAAAATCCAGTAATAAAAATAGAGTCTGCAAATACTGAACCAGAATCGGTTTTTTTTTTAATAATTTGCATTGTTGTCCAGCTAGTGCTGCATCCAAGACATGGTCTTATTTGGAATAATAAAATAATAAATTATTTGGAATTAGAAAAAAATTTGCAACTGGTCAAAGTTTATCGAATCTTACGATCAGATTCAAATGACTGGTAATAATATACCTTTTTTACGTTTATTTATTTTATTAATAATGAAAAAATCTACTTTTAAAAAAGCGCTATGTGTTTTTTTTAAGTGGGTTTTACCCCAAAAAAAACCCAGTGGGCTTTTTCGGTTATCCACTGGGCAACCAACTCTGCTTTAAAGACATTCTATAATTCCTCCACAGTATTTTGGAAAAGTTTGACCTTCCATTCGTCACACCAAGAATAAACAAACGCATGAAGTACTTACCGCGAAAACCACGATATTGGAAATACAGAACAGTATTATAGAGTTTCTATTTAATTTATAAACAAGTTTTAGACAAAATCATTTCGGACATAAAAAAGTATTTTTGTCCTGAACATATTCATACCAAGTTTTGTACAACGTGAAGCCAAAATCAAGGCAAAATTAACTAAAGTCGTTTCTAAATACGATAAACTGTTTGATTAATTCAAAACACAAATTCTTGAACTTTTTTTTTGGGAGAAGTCAGTATTTGGAAACAATATTGTTCAGAAGTAGGCAAAAGCTTAAATCAAAACATACCGGATAACGCAATAAACAAGTGTGGCGATATTTTTCCAAAGTAGGGAATAAATTGCGGCGCTGTAACACCTTTGATATTTACGTTATTAGAGTTTAATTTTGTGTTAAAACTGGCATTTGTAGTGCAATTTTCTTAAAAATTTTCGCCTGCGGCGCTATAATACCGTTGAGACTCGCTCGGTTTAATTTAACTCAAAAATTGCATTTTTAATGTAATTTTCTCAAAAATTTTCGGCGCATTTAAACATTTTTTAAAATAAAAAATGTATGAAATAAACAACTTAAAATCCCCCCTATATTTGAGGTCTAATCCGCGCTTGTAGTTATTAAGTTTAGTTTGCATATATTGATATGTTCCTCATAAAAGCTATGCTATTATCCTAGTTTTTTTTTCGTATCGAAACCGCCCCCCACCCCTTTTCAAATGGCTGGGACCGCCACTGCCAGTAGTAATAATAATAATAATTTATGATTTTATTGTCACAAAGAAAAAAATTGGCACCAAGAGGCACCAGATATGACAAACTTTGTTATGATAAATTTCGTTGGAAAGGTTATTCTTAAACCGCGTTTCGATAGCTTGCCAAGGTTCTGGAGTTGAGTTGATATATTTTTTTATTTTTTATATCTCAAAAACTGCAGCTCTGACAAATTTTGATATTATTACAAATTGTGTTGTTAATTTAAGTCCCAATCAAATTTTGAAAACCGCGATTCACTAGCTGCTGTGTTCGTTGATTATTTTTTAAATTCAACTCCCTTTTCTATCCCTTACACACCCCACCCCCATCAAAAACTAATCAACTTATCCACGAATGCCAGAGAATTTTTGTAACAAATTTGCTTACTTGTGGGGTTACAGACACCCAGACAGGCACCCGGACAGACAGACAGACAGACAAACGCCATAAAACAAATTATTTAGGTTTTTTTTAGTTTACTTCCTCTTTTTTTATTTTTTTGTTTTAGTCGGGATTCGAACCCAAGACCTTCCGTGCGGCACACACTGGTCCATAATTTCAATATTTGAGCACGTATTCAAAATAAAGATGTTTCCTCCTAATTTGAAATTATTTTAATCAACTTTGGGTTTTCAAGCCCCTAGGTACAGAACTACAAAATCGACTAATAAAAAGTTTATTAAATTTAACAATATTTAAGCGCTGACCTGCTGTACGATCAAGTTTAAACTTTCTTCTAATCACCTAAGAAGAAATTGGCTGCTACAACCTACGACCAAGAAAATATATATTTTTTTAAATAAATGTTCGTCATTTGGGTTTGCTAGACCCTTTCTGGAGGTGTGCCTCATATGTTAAAATTAGTACAGCTAGTGCTTAATATATGGTTAGTTTTGGGTAGACAGATAGATTGTTTGAACATAGACGCAAGCGCAGCGCAACCGGGGTTAGTTTCTCGATTAGTTTTTTCCTTGTGGTGCACTATTGATGAGCTACAGATATAATACTTTACAACCTATATCTTTTTGAGTATATGTAACTCTGGATTTTTAATTTATTATTTTCTTTCCTTCAATCACTTACAGATTTTGTGTGTTTTTTGTTAAGTCTCCATTTTCATCTTATCTTTATGTTCCTCGCAACCAATTAATAGCACTGTTACTTTAGGTTTCGTGAAAATAATACCAGCAATAATTCACGGACACATACCAACGAAGATCTTTTTCATATGCTGTTGATTTCGTCTGATCTAATAATTTCGCAACTAGTCTACCTACTAGACCAAAAAAAGAAGTACTGTCAAAAGGAGCTATTTACTACCTTGCGGAACCAAATGTATACACGATAGTTACACCAGTGACGAGGAGGATTAATTAATTTGTGTTAAATATAAAATTTTATGAAAATATCTGTAATTCGAAATTATTAAATATAATAATGCATAGTTTAAAGTTTATATAAGGGCACAAAGACATAATCGTCTGTACTTTAATTCCTAATATTGTGTAAATTTTCAATACCTTTTATAAAATTTGAATAACCTCTGCTGGTCTCTAATTGTAAAAAGTAATATTTTGGTTACTTATCACCTCCGCACTCTAGATACCATATGTGATAAATCGAAAATCATCCCCAGAGCCGTTTTTTATCGTGTTTTTTAGCGGAAACAGAAAATTGCATGTATTTTACTAGGTCGTTAAATAAATATTGTATAATACACCTACTAACTACCAGTTCTTTAAAAATTACCTGTTTAAATAAATCGAGTAAAGATTTACTCTAAAACTTCCCTCGCTCAAAAACATATATAAAAAACCACTACTCGTATACACCTGTGTTAGATTGGGTTGCTCAGACTTTTCCAGGGTAGATCCAGACTTTTCTTGGGTGTTTCCACACTGTTCAGGATTGTATTCAGACTATTACATGGTTTACTCAGACATTTTCGGAGTGTATCCAGACTTTTTCCGGGTCTTTTTAGACTTTTCCAGGGTCTTTCCAGACTTTTCCAGAGTGTAGACAGACTTTTCCTGGGTCTTTCAAGACTTTTCCAGAGTGAAGACAGATTTCCAGATAGAGTGTAGCCAGACTTTTCCAGGGTCTTTTCAGACTTTTCCAGGGTCTTTCCAGAATGTATCCAGACTTTTCCCGGGTCTTTCCAGACTTTTCCAAAGTGTATCCAGACTTTTCCAGGGTCTTTCCATACTTTTTCAGAGTGTATCCGGACTTTACCAGAGTGTAGCCAGACTTTTCCAGGGTCTTTCCAGACTTTTCCAGAGTAGAGCCAGACTTTTCCAGGGTCTCAGACTTTTTCAGAATATAGCCAGACTTTTACATGGTCTTTTCAGACTTTTCCAAAGTGTATCCAGACTTTTTCATGGTCTTTCCAGACTTTTCCAGAATGTAGCCAGACTTTTTAACGGTCTTTCCAGACTTTTTCAGAGTATAGCCGGGTCAGACTTTTCCAAAGTGTGTCCAGACTTTTCCAGTGTCTTTCCAGACTTTTCGAAAATGTATCCAGACTTTTTCATGGTCTTTCCAAACTTTTCCAGAATATAGCCAGACTTTTTAACGGTCTCTCCAGACTTTTTCAGAGTATAGTCAGACTTTTACAGGGTCTTTCCAGACTTTTCCAGAGTGTATCCAGACTTTTTCAGGGTCTTTCCATATTTTTCCAGAGTCTTTCCAGACTTTTCCAGGGTCATTCCAGACTTTTCCAGGGTCTTTTCAGACGTTTCCAGTCTGTATCCAGAATTTCTTTCGAGTAGACGAACTTTTCCTATACATTTTATATGTGCTTTATATACAGGGTGGATTTTTTAAATGGAACGGTGCTTCTAGCGGTTTTAGAGAAGAGATTTAAAAAAAAGCTAAAAGCGATTCTTTAATGATTTTTGACGGACATTCTGTCCATGATAAAAACAAAAATTGGGGCCCCCAACTGGAAGGCCCAGGGCCTACCAAATATTTTTTTTAAATAAGAAAGTACCACTTGTGGCACTTTTTTGGAAAGCTTGTTAAAAAAAAAACACAACGCACTAGTTTTAATTTGTCAACCAATGTGTAAAAAATTTAAATAACTTATTTTTTTTTGTTAATTGCTTTAGCTTCAAATTAAACTACATATTTATCTATTTACTAACAGGAATAAAGAAATTTCCACACAAGGTCCAGGGCCTACCAACATTTTTTTTATTAGGAGGTACCACTTGTGGCACTTTTTTGGAAAGCTTGTTAAAAAAAGAAATTCGATTATTTTTGGTCAAATTTTTTAGATTCAAAATAAACTACATATTTCTTTATTTACTAAGTGGAATAAAGAACCTACCACACAAGGGTATTATTGGCATAAAATTTTTGAGTTGACAGTTATGTCAAAAAAAAATTATTTAATCGAATTTCTTTTTTAACTCCTCTTGACAAAAATGTTAGTGGGCCCCAGGCCTTCAAGGTGCCACAAATGGCCTCCTCTTGAAAAAAATGTTGGTAGGCCCCCAAATGGGCCGCCAGTAATGTGCTTGTGTGGTATTTTCTTTATTCCGCTTAGTAAGTAGAAAAATATGTTGTTTATTTTGAAGTTAAAACAGTTAACAAAAAATAAGTTTTTTTAAAATTTTTGACACAACGCGTTCAACTATTGGGAAGCTCCGAAGGGGAATGCTCAAAAACAATAAAAGTCTACGCGTCAACACAAGTAATCACTATGTAAGATTTCGTTATGATTGGTACAGGGGTTTTTTAGTTAGAATGGCCACAAAGTAGGCGACAGACAGACCGACCGACAGACAGAGCTACGGCGCACAGTGACTGAAACTGGTCCATTTTCGGAAAATAATATGTATCTCTGAAGATAATATATCGAATTTCCTGAGACTTTGGACATAATTTCTGTAAAGTATAAGACAATATTTGATTATAATAGTTTTTACCCCCACCCCTAATCTGCCTTTTTATGGGCATTTATTTACAAAAGTTATTTATTTCAGCACAAATTAGTATGTGTATAAAAAAATTTTTGAATTTCGAGGAATTTTATCAGCTTTATCAATAAAACAGAGCCTCATAATTTAAGATTGAAAATTACTCACTAACTAATGGCGCCATTTGTTTTTTTTACTGAGAATGAAAATTCTAGATTGTGGATAAGGAATCAGTTGTTTTCAAAATAAAAAATAATCATAATAATTATAGATATCAACGATATTACTAATATATATACGATATTACTAATATATATACAGGTTTAACAAAAAATTAAAGAAGATGTACATGTTCACACAGCCCTTAAAAAATTTAATTAAGCACACTAAACAATAAAAGTAAATAAAAAACTTATACCTATACTTATTGATAAGGAAACAGAATTTGAACAAACTCTAAAACCTAACAATTAGATATTCCTTATATAGGTTTATAACAGAAATAAGTTTTTATCTCAGCCCTAAGTTCATATATATATTCTGGATCTAAAGAAGCACACAACATGTTGAATACATCTTCATTTGTATATGTTCTGGAACACTTTCTAGAATGGTCCAATCTAAATTTCCGATAATCTTTATTTCTGGCCTCCTGGGCCTCCTCAGTTAAGAATCCAATAGGCAACATGGCAGCCGAAATTATGTCTATATAATACCACCCATATAAGTATGTTCCAAACTTTTCCGTATCGATCGACTTATTCGAATTGAGGGTAGTGAGAATTATCGAAAATGTGATGGGATGCAAAACTTTACGCTTATCTACCATTTTTTGCACAAAAGAGAACCTAAAATAAACATAGTGGCGGTTGATAAGGTAGGGGGGGCTTTTATTGAACGTTTAAATCTTTTTACTAACTACAACTGTGATATTATAATTTAAGCTTCAAATATTAAGTTGAATTATCATTCATACTATGAATTTTTAAAATTTTGCATACATTCCCCCACTTTAATCGGAATTAAAGCCAAAGGGGCAAAAAGGGGCAGCTATATTTCGTATGATCAAAAAGGGAAGATCCTGACGAATACAAAAATATCAGTAACTGTTTGGGGCAAGTTGGGGCAAGATAGTTTTTACTCCAATAAAAAATATTTTAAACAAAAAAGCGGGTCTTTTTTTTATTTGATGATAATTTCTGCCCTAATCTCCGACAGCTTTTCAATTCTTTTGTTTTAATCAAAAAGTACAATTCTTCTATTTTTCAGAAACGTGAACGGTTTTCCAATATATTAAGAGTTCCGCAGCAAACACACTTGAAAATATAATCCGTTTATTGACAGAAAATTAAAAAAAAAATAATACATTTTCAGTTTGCCTTTCCATCTCTCCTATAGTCATGATAATTTAGGAACAATTGTTTATGTTCCAACCTCAGGGAACAGTTCTTTGCTAAAACGGCATATAATTTTATTTCTTTATTGCAATTGAATTTAGGTATTTTTTCATAGGCCTCAACCACAGTGCGGCGTCTGGATTCGTGCTTATCACATTCGGAACCGCAAAATTCTTGGAAGATCATGAAAATCTCGAATTGCGATTTTTAGATGATTACATTACTTCCCTTAGCGAGGGAAGTAAAAAGAACTCATTTTGCCACTTCTTGTATACACTACTATTTTATTACTAAGATATTTTTTTTTCTTCAAAGGTATATGAATCTCTCTTTCAGTGAAATTATGTAACAATATATTTTGATTAATTATATAACATAATATAAGATGTCTGCCCTTATATTCACGTTCAGTTTTCAATAAATTTTCAGAATATTTCATTTCTTCACTTGGTATTTTTCCAGATCTTTCTGAAGTCTGCATGAGCTGAGATAGAATACGAACTTTTGGCGTTACATTTACACAGTTCCATTTTTCCTGATATCTACTTTCCATGTTTAAAATATCTTGGTGGAATCTCTCAATGTGCTCGTCACTTACAGCATCACAATTTTCCGAAAAGTAGTCCAGATGAGAATTCAAGAAATTGAATGAAATAGCTTTTGGTAGTTGGGCAACCAGGTTTTTATAGTTTTCTGCTCTAATGTTTGCCAAAACATTTATTGCAGTCATTTTATATGCATTCCAAGGGTCTTTGCCTTGAAGTAAAAATTTCCTAATCTGGGGACCCACAAGTATTATCTCATTAATTTTAGCGTCACTGATTCTAGGACACTTTTGTTTTAAATAACTAAAGGCATGGCCTTCTTTGTCCATGGCCTTCATAAAATTTTTCATAAATCCTAATTATATATGAAATGGCGGTAGTAAAATCTTTTCTGGGGGAACTAATATCGCGCCGATTACATTTCTTTCCTGGCTCAAAAGACTCTCTTGTTGGCTAAATTTTATTTTTATAGTGATCCGATGGTGCACGACTCTCCCATTCGCAGAGCAAGCAACAGTACTTGTCAAAACCTAGCTGCACAAATTTGCCATTTTTATTTTTCATATTGTAGGGTCTTCAGTAACAATTTCAAATTGCTACACGTTTCTTTCATATGGACTGCAGGACCAACTAGTACTGAAGGCAACTTCTTTCCATTATGGAGTAACACAGCTTTAAGACCTACTTTTGAAAAAACAGTGAAAAGTCTCGTCATTTAAATCATAGTCCAGATTTAATATTTATCATTACTTAAATTCAAACACCCTCTCAAAATTCACTCTCTCAGACTAACTCCTATTGAAAACTTAACGTGAATATAATAGCAGACATCTTTCGAAATTATTAAATAAATTTGTATCTGTTATATAATTAATTAAAATAAATTAATCAAAATATATTGTTACATATTTCACTGAAAGAGAGATTCATATGAGCTTTGGAGGAAAGAAAATATCTTAATAATAAAATAGTAGTGTATATAACAAATGGCGAAATGAATGCTTTTTTACACAGGTGATTTTTAAAGAACCGGTAGTTTTATGTGATTCTACAAAAAACGGCTCTGGGGATATTTTTCAATTCATCACATTTGGTATTTGGAGAACTCAAAGAACGATTTTCAGTTAAAAAATTGGGGCATTCCACTTTTTAGAATTTGACCCTTTAAAACCCACCGGCACCGTGTGCGGCAAACTAGTACGCTATCTACTGCGCTACGGAGACCGGCCTCTTAAAAATAAGAAAAAATTAATCCATGAAGGATCTGAAACTTCCTTCCTGCGGAAGTCATAACACATATAGTATAGTATATTGCAAATGTGATCAAACATGTATGACCTTTTGACATAGAAATACAAGAAGAAAATGTTGTCATTCAAATGTAAAAACAATGACTCAACTTTATACTTTTGAGTAGTATGAAAAAAGGCTATTTATAAAAGCTGCTATGCTAGGACAAAGAAACAATGTATGCATAATCACTGAACTCTTTGGTAGTATGGACAAAGAACAGATATCTTTGATATTTGAAATCAGTCACAGACGATATGAAAGTTTTACGCAACAATAAAAATTTTGAATTGAATTGAATTACTACTTTAAAAAAAGTTAGCAGAACTCAATTGTCAAAAAAAAATTCACACAAGGTTTATTCCGCAAACCTGCGCTCTCTTACATCCCTAAAAATGTTTTTTCAAAATGCTTTATGGTAAAAACTACGAAAAAACTTACTGGTCACTTATTCAAACAGCAAAATGTTTTTACTATAGGAATAGGATACATAAATCTGAAAATAAACAGAAGGAGTCCTGGAACATCGTCAATGAGATCATTAATAAACGCGGTAACTTTGGCTCTGGAACGCATATTAATCCTGATTCGCTAAATTCATTTTACGTTAATATTGCCAGCAGTTTAACCCAAAATATAGATCCTTCCCGTGATCCTCTTTCCTATCTTATAAACAAAAATCCCCATTCTTTTTCTTTTTCGCCAATGCTCAAGAAATTTTGCTAATAATTTCTTCAATAAAAAATAATAAAAGCTCTGGTTCGGACGGAATTTCAGCAAAAACATTTTTAAACCTTCCAACTTGTGCCCTCACTGCCTTGGCTAAAGCTGTAAATTTCAATTGGGCTATTGGTGTATTTCCGATTCCGGTATTAGTTATTTTTATTACATATATATAAAGGGTGGGCCAAAAAATCCTGCACACTTTTGAATGTGCTATAGCTTTTGATCGAATAGGTCGATTTTAAAATATTTGGACTTTTTCGAAGGACAAGATATGAGACTTCCGATCCGGTCCAAAATTTGACATTTCCTAAAAATACAAGATGGCGGACGGTTTCAAATAACGGTAAATTTTCACCCCCTCTGCAAAAAAATATGCGCGGCACTGAAGAAAATCTAAGTCATTGTGACAAAAGCCTTATGCATTCTACCTATACCAATTCGCACTACTTAATTAAATCGGTTAAGAAATAAAAAAATACGGGCTTTTATATTGAGTGACTTGTTTGCTGTAACTTTACATAGAAGTACAAAACTTAAGGCTTTTACGTTGTGGTTCAAAATTTAACAATTCAAACAAATAATGGGTAGTGGGCAATTTTCTCCTCCCCCCTTCTCTTCCCCGGTAAAAAAATTGTTTCGTAACTATACTGAACGAAGTCTAAATTAATGCGACAAAATTTCCCTCCCTGCTGTATATATGAAAGTATCACTAAATTAAATCGATTAAGAAATTAAAAATTTATCATCAAGTATGGTGACATAAACTAAATGCCCCTTTGCTTAAAATTTGCCTGTTTCTGCAAATAGGAAAATGTCGCCCATTGAGTGGCCTGCTAACAGCCGCGATTTGAATCTGGTAGACAGCCATTATTGGGGAGATTTAAAAAAGAAGTGTACAGAAATGACCGCAGCTAGGGTGACATGAATGAACTGTGTCAAGGCATCACAGAGGCCCATCGAAGTTTGCCGTAAAGAAACATTACCAATGCTTTTAATAAATGGCTTAATGACTTGCGTACTGTCTTAAGAACACAAAATTATACAAAATATGTGTGTTTGATGATTAATAACAAAGTAAACTCAGCTTAGGCTCGGCCAAATAACCAATACATGCCACTCTAGCTAAAAAATCAGTAGTTTAAAACCACAGCAATTTTTTTAAATTTGATTACACAATTTTTATTGAAATCACTGGAAATGATGACATTAACTTGTTTACTTCTTAACTGATTTAAGCAAGTGATACCTCCATATACCGAGCAGAGATGGGAGGTAGAATGGCCTTGATTTTGTTTTGTTACTTTTTTAGGGAAGTGAAATTGCCCAATGGTTAAAGCGTGTTAAAGCTGTCCGCCATCTTGGATGTTCGTAAAATATCAAAGCCGCAAGCTTTGTTAACCCAAAAATGTAAAAATGTTTAACATCAAGTAATCCGATCAAAAATTAAAGCAAATGCAAAAACCACTTATTTCAGAGCTTTATTGTTTTCTTATCTCTCAACCGATTTAATTAAGTAATGCCTTGGTATAGAAAGCATACATAAGGCTTTTGTTGCAATGACTTAGATTTTCTCTAGTCCAGCACGTATTTTTTTAACAGAGGGTGGGTGAAAATTATCCAATATTCAAAACGGTTCGCCATCTTGGATTTCTGCGAAATGTCAAATTTTGAAACGGATAGGAAAAGTCTCATGTCTTGTAATTCAAAAAAGTTAAAAAAAATGTGAAATCGAGCTATTTGATCAAAAGTTATAGCAAATTTTAAAGTGTGCAAGATTTTTTGGACCACCCTATATTTGCTTATACTGCTTATACTTTAGTATATTACAATGTAATGTTTTTTTTAAGTAGAATAGACTAACTATAAAATGTGTATTTATATTTATATTTTGTCCAAAGTTTTTTAACTTAGACAATAAAGCAGTTTCATTTCATTTCATCACCACTTAAACTTAAACTTTAGTTAGAAGAAAAAAAATATGAATTCCTTGATAACATAAGAACGTAAACAAAATATACGTTACAGAATAGATTTATGGCGTAGAGAGCAAAGGGTGAGGGAATAAATCGGGAAAGTTTTTCCTCGACCAGGAATTCGCCATATTCAAATTTTCCTTTTCCAATTTGCCTATTTTGATTGAAATTAAATAAAGTAAATATTTTTCACCTCCACTTCCCTCGTGGTGGTGGGTACCTGATAAAACCATATTATTGTATTGTCACCGGAACGCATACCAAATTTGAAGACAATCGGATGTGTGTAAGTCAGTTAAAATTGGTTAGCAAAACGTGACCAAAAATCGTCCATCTTGAATCCACCATATTGAATTTTCAAAATCTGATCAAAAATTCGTATTCCTTTTTCCCAAACACCCCCGTATATGAATTTTGGTTGACGTCGGACAAACTTAGATGTTTCCCCCCTTCACCCCCTCGTAGGAGGGGAATATATTATTAATTGCTACCCGAACTATAAATGCATACCAAATTTAAAGACAATCAGATGTGTATAAGTCAGTTAAAACTGTTTAGCAAAACATGACCAAAAATCGTCCACCATATTGAATTTTTTAAATCTGATGCAAAATTTGTATTCTTTATCCCCAAAAACCCCCGTATACCAATTTTGTTTGAAATCGCATTGAAACTTAGGCGTATTCCCGTCTCCAAAAGGCGCCTAATAATACCATATTATTGTATAGGTGAAGTTAAACAAAAGCTGGGAAAATGAATTGGGGCTGGTTGCGGGGGTTGATATATGTGAAAATTCATAAGTGACGGAAACAGATTTCGATCGATCTTGCGGCACTGGCCATATCTAGTACACTTCGATCAACTGTGTACGATAACAATAACAAAATGGCAACTAAACGAAATCGAAAATGAATGAGGCTCTGTACATATGTCCAGGAATCTAGAAAGAAAAAAAAATAAAGGTCAGACTGATGACATGATACAGAAATGAAATATATGAGGCGGGCGTAGCAAAGATAAAGACATAAAAAATATATACATGCAGACGCAAGATGGGCTGAGGTCTGAACGACAATCAGATGTGATGCTTATGTGTGGTCGTACGTCGCTTCTAGAATTGGATTTCTAAAATCAACGCGTCATTGAAAGGAGTACTGGACTGCCGGAATGTTCCAACCGGCCCGGAGGGGACTTCCAATCGGTTGGTTTTATAAAAGGATTTTTATTCCCCTCTGTACCTGTATAAAATGTCTCTAATGGGTCATCTCTCGGTAAGACGTCCAACAGGGTGTTGGGAGATAAGATCGGTGGAGAGACCTCTGCCCTCTTCTGGACTATGACATTTGTTCATAGTTTTAAATAAAAGGGACTCTTCCATTTTTCTTAATATAACTAGGTATAAACAACAACAAACAACCGTCCTTTCCAGGACGTCATGGGGTCTTCTTCTCCACCCGACTGGTCCCACTGCCAATCGCCTCAACGAATAAAAGAGAAGAAATTTTTTAACGAACAATGGCTATGGCTAAAGGCCGTGAAATTATAAAACTGAAAATATTTTTACCTACTCGCGTGCGGTAAAGGGCACTTTACCGCACTCATTTGCGTGCACACGGAGTGCGGTAAAGTTAACGTTATGGCACTTTACCGCACTTATTGCGGTAAAGTGACTACGTTTATTTACAAAAATTAAAACACAGAAATTTATAATTCTTTTTTGGAAATTTTTGAGGCTTGTAGGTAAAACCTTGTACCTAACACATGCCGGCTGGACCGAACTCGCTTCGCTTCGTTCGGTCAACTGCCGTCGTGTGCGGTAAAGTATCACTTTCCGCGCTTATTAGGTAAATAACTATAACTGACTCGCGATCCCTCCTGGCCAGTGCGTGTAAATACCTCCCAGTTAACTCCGTTTTAACTTACACTTTTTAAAACGAAAAGTTTATATTACAAAATTTATTTACACCCGCACACCCAAAGTCAAAGGGCGAAAGTTTCGTGTAGGAAAGTATATAAAAAGTTATAGTACATTAAAATATTTATTTACACTAGCACACTACCGGGAGCACTTAATGTCTTTTTAGTAAGCTTCGCGGATATATTTTTTTTATAAATAAAAAATAGTCTTACTTTGATCAGTTCATGTACCAGAGGTCTAGGTCCTCAATGACAGTGCACACACTGTGACAGGTCAGGCTCTACTAGCAGAGGTTCTCTTCCTCCCAGACTGTATACTCACTGTCGCTACTTAGGCTCTATTGCTGGTTGTTGTCTTGATCACTATCCAGACTCGACTGACTGCAGAAGCTGTGCCGGTCGTGTATTTAACGACGTTTGGAAGGCCGCACCTACTTTGCTCGCTTCCACCAATCAGGGCGCAGCAGTCTTACAGTGGCCGGCCAGCCGTGCAGGCGAGCGCTGCTCTTAAGCTTTAAGTTTTTTTGACAAATTTTTTGTCGTTTGCATTATTTTACAACAAACAGAAAAATAAAACTAAAATATTTACACAAGGTCGATTATTACGAAAGCCGAAATAATGAAAGCCGAAATCTTGCGTCTGTTCATAACTTTTAAACTTAATAGCCCAAACCAAAGCCCCTCTAACTAAATAAGTCCCAGGGATGTCCTGGTATAAAAAGTCTAATTCTGTCCGTGTTTTTAGTTTTTTGTGTAAGTTTTTTCATGGTCTTACATTATAGTACAACACTCCCCTCCCCCTTTAAGGGTCGTCCTAGTCGGCTAATTCGACGGTCGGCGCTCGAGTTTCTCTTCGAATTCCTTCAGGATTAAAATCTATTTAAAAAATTCTGCAAAGAGATCATGTCCTGCTCATCTTCGCTATCTCTAACGTTTAGGTCATCTGGGTTGGATTCGTGATCGCTGGAGTTCAGACTACCATTATTACTTTCTGTGAATTCTGAAGATTCGCTCTGATTATATTGGAATATTGGAAATCCATTTCTTTACTAAGACCTTATAAGTCGAGGAACTAGTGCGTTCTGCCACTGTCCAGGGAGCAGACCAACGTTCACTTGATCTCTACGGTTAAAATTAAACGGGGGTTTTTTTCCGGTTTGGTCGTACTTCCGTTGGAAATCTAATGTTCTACGGAATGCCTCTTGTCGATTCTTTTTGCGCTCTTTCTGTCACGTAGAATCTCTTAGTCTAGCGTGTGTCGACCACTCGCCTGGCCGGGGTAGCTCTTGTCCCAGGATTAATTTGGCTGCGTTCCCGTACAAATAAATCCCGTGGCTTTATTTGCACGGGAACGCAGCACTTGTAAGGCGGGTTGCAACACTTCATTCCACAGATTTTCGCGCCGGTTATGTAATAACACTCGCATTACTTTCTTTATTTCTTGAACTCGGAGTTCAACGGGGTTTGCCTGTACACGGCTGAAAACAGTTGCGATATACCATTTCTTTAGCAGAAGCGTCCCACCCCCAATTTCACTACATCATCCGCTTTCACTTCAGGGTAAGCCCGGGCTTCTACCCATTTTGTAAAACGTCTTCGGCCGCTAAAATGTATGTTTTTTTGTTGCAGGTTTACGGATACGGTCCCAACACGTCGATCGAGATCATTTGAAAAAGACGATTAGGGATGCGTGCGCGAATTGGGGCTCTGGTTTGTTTTTCCTGAGTTTTACTTATACAGCAGATATTACATCGATGGACATAATGTTGAATATCTTGCGCGATACGTCTCATCCCGGTCAGGATGAGCCGCCTCAACCAGGTCATGAGAGACATGTATTATCTGCTCTACCATATTTCGTGGAACCACTAAGCGATCGCCATGGGGGTTCGCTTTTCATAATAAATCATCTCTGACCAAAAACTGACTTTTTAGCCATCGTTGCCGACGGGTTATGGGCTCTACATTTTCCAGAGCTTTTCTGGTACGAATTTTGGTCTAGAAATGATTTTAAGTACGTTGTGCTTCAAAAATCTTATTATGAACTGTCCCAATGGTGATCTGATTCCTGCAATCAGGTCGGTCAGTGGCGCCGTGGCGTTTGAAAAGTTTGGTACGTATTCCCGAAGCCAGTTACAAGTTCCTAGGAAACTTTGAAGCTGTTTCCTAGTTCTTGGCGTCGGGAAATTACGTATTTGTATTAAGTGATTTTCTTGGGCGATACCCTAAATAATATAGGCTGTTTCAAAATATATTACATTTTTCTGCCGATATCTTGGGATTATGCATTCGAAGTCTCTCAAAAATCAATCCTAAGTTTTTAACATGGTCTTCCATGGTTTCAGCAATTACAATAATATCGTCAAGATATACTGGGATGAAATTTTGCACATATCCGATCAGCACCTTAGTGGTCATAAGAATTTGAAAGGTCCCTAAAGCCCCCACATTGAAATGATATGACGCTCCGTCTGGAGTACTAAAGGCGGTATATTGTTTACTATTTTCCTCAAGTGGAATTTGCCAAGATCCCGCCTTTAGGTCCAGGAACATGGTTTAATAATATCCGACTGCCTCAGGGACATTTTCCCGAAGAAGCGGCAACTCAACTTCTAACCCAAGTATACGCAACCGCAAATAATGTCAATTGTCAACTCATCTTGTTTTAGAAAAGGAACTCCTAAAATTATTGGATAGCTTAATCCGTCAATAACTATGAAATTAATTAGATTAGCCCCGCCCCGGTATCCACCAGCGCCTGGCACTCCCGCTGGTCTAGAGTCACCGAGATGCAGGGCAAACTCTCTCGGCCTAGCAATGTATTTATTTCTAAAGAGCCGACGACGGCGGACACCGTAATTAACCGTAGTCCCATTCGCTGGTCGGCCCTCTACTCGTTTCCCGCCCCAGCTGGAGACCGATGAGAGGGCGGCTCTTGCGATGGATTAGAGCTTAAGTGATTTGGCGAGTTATTTCACGGACAATTATAGCGGAAATGATCTTCGTCGCAATAATAGCAAGCGAACGGCGGCCCAGCATTTGGATTACGGCGGTTTTCTGCGCGGTTAGCATTCTGTGCTGGGGTTCGCGGACGATTATTTGTAGGTTGCCGTTGGGGCGGGTTATTTGGTCGTTAAGTGACAGTGGAATTAGAAAGCTGAACCACAAATCCAAACTACAAAATAATTACAATTAATATAAAATCTGATTAAAAAAATAAAATAAAAATTTAAGGAATACGAATAAAGTAGGAAGAGATTGCTACTAAGGTAGTGCTTCTGCCAGCGCGTAGCTTTTAATTTCTTTATGTCTTAATTATGGAGTAAACAAGTCAATTCGTTTGAATAATGCACTTTTCTTAATTATGAATTGTTCAACTCCCTCAGTTACAGTGTGTAAAGTACCGTACAATTCTGTTCTAATATCATGTCTAATTTAGTCAAAGCGCTCCAAAAATCTCGGTCTAATTTGCTCAAAGGATAAGTACGTCTTGTACGGCATACACAAGCTGTCCGCTGGGCCCTTCAAACCACTAGCAAATTTTGTAATTTTTTGTTCATCACTTAGTTTTCATTTCTGGCAAAACTCATTTAAATCGGATAAGTGGGTTTCCGTGCAATAACTCTCTTCCTCCCAGTACTCACTGTCATTACTTAGGCTCTATTGCTGGTTGTTGTCTTGATCACTATCCAGAATCGACTGACTGCAGGAGCTGTTTTTTGTCGTTTGCACTATTTCGCAACAAACAGAAAAATAAAACTAAAATATTTACACAAGGGCGATTTATTATGAAAGCCAAAATAATTTTTAAAAAATTTTGTTCATAACTTTTAAACTTAATAGCCCAAACCAAAGCCCCCCCCCCCTAACTAAATAAGTCCCAGGGATGTTCCCAGGATATCCTGGTATAAAAAATCCAATTCTGTCCGTGTTTATAGTTTTTTATTTAAGTTAATATGAAACAAGGTGAATATTTTTATTATTGCTTCAAAAATTATGAAAAGTGGCGGGCTGATCTGCAAATTAAAACACAATCTTTATACACGAAGAAGGAACCTTCTAAGTACTAGTTTCAAAGTTGCCAAAATGATAGAGAATAAAAGGTTGCCAGAAGGATAGCAGGATATATATATACATTTTGTCTTATACGCCTCCGAAATAGAGACGCTCTGGATGCACTCGCCTTCGAAAATGACGAATTCGCCTCCGATCCGGAGGCCAATATGAATCGCCGTGTATAACAATTGCTATAGTCAAGGGAAGACCTTAGCCAAATTTTTCGTCGGAGGCCAATTGGTATGATATACACATACAGTTACATAACGTAGTTCCCGATTTTGCCACCACATGGCGATGTGATCGTATACACATATACACCGTAAATTTGTGCAATATGAATTGGCCTCCATACACGAAACCGGGGTAACCGCATCCGGAAATTTGGCAACACTAAAGATAAAAATTAGAATAGATTTTCTCTATTCTGCCATATTTATAGTATTATTGGCATGTAGGAAGTCAGCTACTTTAGGTTTTTAATTAACACGCTTTTATTAGATTCGTTACTTGTAAGGTATGTATGTAACAAATCTAGAAAGTCGATTTTGACTGACTTCTACTTATCCGATTGACTTGAAATTTCGTACCCATTTATGGTTCCGGTGAAAATACAATATTAAGATTTCTAAGTTCCCACTACGTAAAAGTTCGTGCGATATCATTCAAAATTGGTATGTGGGGGTTTTACGAGGATTACAAATTTTTAATCAAATTAAAAAAAAATAATACGGCGAATTTTTTAAAATGGCTGATTGTGGAAAAATCTTGCAAGTTAATTTTTCCGACTTCTACCTATCCGTGTAACTTCACATTTGGTATTCCGTGAGTTTCGGTAATCATAAAATATTATGTTAATGGTAAGTTTTCACCTCCCTACCGCCAAGGAAGGGTAGTGGTGAAGGGACTGCTCAAGTTCGTCTTTCGTTCAAAATTGATTTTGGGGATGAGAATTACGAATTTTTAGTCAGATTAAAAAAAAAATCAATATTTAAAATGACCGATTGTTGGCCAAATCTGGCAGTTAATTTTCCCGACTTTTAAATATCCCTTTGACTTCACATTTGGTACGCCGTTAAAGATCCGGTGATCATACAATATTATGTTAATAGTAAGTTTCCACTTCTCCACCAAGGGTAGTGGTGGGGGATACTAACTCAAGTTCGTTCGATTTTGGCGGTAATTTTTAATCAGATTTAAAAAAAAATAATATGGCGAATTTTTTAAAATAGCCGATTTTGGGCTAAATCTTGGTATGCCCTTAAAATTTCGATGATCATATAATATTATGTTAAAAGTAAGTTTCCACAACCCCATCTCCCCGCCAAGGATAGTGGTGGGGAGTACTAACTCAAGTTTGTTCGATTTCGTTCAAAAGTGGTATGTGAGGGTTTTTGGGATGAGGATTACTAATTTTTAATTAGATTTAAAAAATTCAATATGGTGGATTCAAAAAGGTCTATTTTGGGTCACATTATTCAAGGCATTTTTCAACACTAAAAATTTAAAGAGTGCTACCACTAAAAAATAAAATTATATTTTAAAAAACTAAAAAAAACACGCTTTTGTAGCAAAGTAAACTAAAAATTAGATAATTGACAAAACATTAATTGGGATATAAACAAGCGTGGGGTGTTTCCTGTTGCATTTGTAAATGCTTAGTTCACGTTGCTACAGAAGCGTGTTGTTTCAGTTTTTTGAAATATAATTTTACTGTTTTTTATTTTCTGATGATCTTCAAACTGATATTAGTATTAGTGACAATACCTAAAACTATTATGAATTGCGCACCAAAAATAACAATAGGGACTTATTGGATATTTTTTACGGCCGGGCACTATTATTACGGCCGGGCAGTATTTTGACGCGGTTGACAAATACGCGTGTGCATCTGTATCAGATTTAAATCCGGGTTGAAATTTCGGAAAATATAACTTGAAAACACAACAGTAATTAATCAGCGCTAAATGAATTTATATTTAAAAAAATAAAAAATTTGATATGATTACCGAAATATTTACGCATTTGAATTTTGTACATGTCATGCAAGCTTTGAAAATATTTTGATTCCATTTGACATCATAGTCCAGGGTAATTCCCAACAGCCTAACGCTTTCCGAGATAATAAAAGAGGTAGATGCAAGCTCAATTTTTGTTCACTGGACTGTCGATTGAGTTGTTTTGAAGAGGATACACTGTGTTTTGACTTCTAGCTCCTCCCACAGTGTTTGTATCATCGGCATAATTTTTAAATGATATTTGAGCCAGCTGCAAAATTAGGGGAAGATCAAGATGTAGCATGTAAACAAAAATGGCCCTAAAACACTGCCTTATGGAATACCTATATTAGAAATTAGGGTTGATACTCGAAAGTGCCCTCCTGCTCCTCCATGGTTATTTATGCACTCGTTTGTTCTATTGGGCATTGACAAAATAAGATGGTCTATTTGAGGAAGTTTCCAGGTGGACGTGGTAATCGACTAAGATTGCGCCCTATCATATCCCATACGTGTTCGATAGGCGACAGGTCAGGCGGTCTTGCTGGCCATTCCAAAGTCTCTATACCAAGATCATGTAAGAAGTTCATTGTTTCACGAGCAATATGCGGTCTGTCATTATCTTGTTGAAAGATCGCATTTGGGATAGTTTGTAGGTAGGGATGTAAAACTGGCTGCAGCACTTCATCGATATATCGCGGAGCAGTCAGATTGCCGTTGATGAGGACTAGAGGTGATCTGCTTCCTAAACATATAGCACTCCATACCATTATACTTTGCTGTCTTGCTTTATCACGTTCAACATCAAAGTCTACGTCTCTCACCCCGAAATCGCCTAACCTTCATGCGTCCATCATGGCCGCCTAAACAAACCTGGATTCGTCGCTGAAGCTTATGGTCTTCCATTCGTCGTTCCAGTTTTGCCGAGCTCTGCACCACTCCAAATGGTGAGCCTTATGTTGTGGGGTCAAAGATAGCACCAAAAGCGGACGGTAGCCCCTCAGCTCCATACCAAGCAATCTTCGATTAACTGTCATCCTTGAAAACACTCGTCCTGTAGCTGCAACTAGAACATCTCTTACTCGGCGTATACTGTCCCGTCGATTTCTGAGAGCAAGAAGTCTGAAATGCCGTAAATCACGACCTTGTAATAATCTAGGGCGTCCAGTACCCGCACGACGTCTATAAGTCTCATCATCGGACCACCTTCTCCAAACTCTTAACACTGTTGATGGATTGGCATTAACCCTTCTAAGTAAGCCAAAACCAGCCACTTTCATGCCCACGATGCGTCCTTTCTCGTTTAAATGATGAAATTTTTGGAGACCGCGAACTCTTGGCATTTTTATTTTTTAAGTTAACTGTAAGCAATCCAAAAAGACCAAAAACTACGAGAAAAATGATTTAAAATTTTCAGAAAAGGCCTTTTATGTGTTGGTTGTTTTTGAAAATGAATAGAAAAAGTCTGTGAAAACAGGAAAGATTAGAAGACAACAAATTTAGCAAATATTTCTTTTGAGATAAGTTATACACACAAATAATTTTTATTCAAATAATTATCCATATACAAGATTTTTTTTGTTCTCCAGTATATGTATGTGGTATATGGATATCTTGTCAAAACCGCTAGACATTTTTGATTTGAGTTTACCAACGAAATCATAAATCTCCTGAGAGAGAACAGAGAACTAAAATTGTTTTTAGCCTTTCTGGTTGGTCTATTTTTAATAATACCCTCTACACTCTCTACAAAAAAGGAGTTACAATCTGTTAGCAAGTGGTTTTATCTGTAGTTTCAGGCATTGTACTACTTTTTTGTTTGGAGTTTTTAACAGTAGAGTTAACCAACTTCCACATGCAACGTGATTTATTTTCTGATATTTCAATCAAGTTTTGATAGTATATGGATGATGAGAATGATGGATCGATGGATGGATTATTGTAAAACTTTAGCAATTTTTTTATACCCTAGATTACGTCTCGAAAGGTCTTGTGCTGCTTTTATCTGGCAATTAAGTTCTCTGAGTTCAGGAGTGAGCCAGTTGATTTGGTTTTTTTAAAGGTATGGGACCAGATGGAAGCTTTTTACTGGTGAAGCTAATATTAAATGTATTATTTAGATCCTTCAAAAACAAATCCATTTTTTCTAAAGCTGTTGCAGCTTCATAGACCTGTGACCAGTTAGAGATTGACAAATTTTGTAAGAAGTTGGTTGTATTTTTGCTTGAAAATACTCTCTTGCTAATATATGATATTTTATTAGCATTGTGTGTGATTTCAACATATTATTTGTACTTTGTGGTAAGAGATTTTTATTCAACAGATTCATAATTTTGGGAGATATTGGTTATAATTTAGTCGATGATAGTTTGAGTTTCCTCAGTAACTCCTGTGTGCTCTTCTATTGTCTCATAATTTTGGGACATATTGGTTATAATTTAGTCGATGGTAGTTTGAGTTTCCTCAGTAACTCTTGTGTGCTCCTGTATTGTCCCTATAATATTTTTAAATTTTCTCTTTTCTGCAGACTCAATTGAGTAATTAATGTTTAGGTCCCCTGTAATAAGCGATAAGCGATATTTTAAAATTACATATTGATAATACAACATCGATAGTGCAGATTAAAAGTAAAAAAAGGTGCCTAAAACCGTGGATAACCTCTGGTTTGGTTAACTGTATTCGTCAAAGAAATATTCTAAAAAAGGAATCTTTTCTAACTCCTGAAAGGTTTCAAAAATATATTGATTATCGTAACAACCTGTCTAAAATCATAAACAAGGCAAAAACTTTCTATTTTAAAAATAAAATTAACAACAATTTGAATAATCCAAAAAATGTCTGGAAAGTTATAAATGAGGCTACCAATGAGTCTGTCAGTGATTCAAAAATAAACGCCATAAAAACAAGTAAAAATGGAATAACATCGGACGATAATTCAATTGCAAAAGAATTTAATAGTTTTTTTAGTTCAGTCGGTGTTAGCTTGGGAAAAAAAATTAAAAAATACAATAAAATACATGGGTTAAAAAAAGCTGCAATAAAAAACACAATATTTTTTAAACCTATCACTGAGAGCGAGATGGTCTGTGTTATCAACTCCTTAAAAAACTCAGGCTCATGTGGAGAGGATGGAATAACAGCTGATATTATAAAGGACAATCATCAAAGCTTGCTGAAACCTCTTTTACATCTCACGAACTCTTTTATTTACGGGTGAGTACTCCGATGTCTTAAAAATGTCTATTGTAATTCCTCTTTTTAAAAACGGCGATAGAACAGATACTAATAACTATAGGCCCATAGCGTTAACAAGCGTACTCAGTAAAATTACTGAAAAATGTATTAAAATAAGACTTACTGATTTTCTAGAGAAAAATAATATTTTATCTGAGCATCAATTTGGCTTTAAAACAGGATGTTCTACAGATAATGCTTTGCATGAAGTAACTACTTTTATTGCGGAAAGCTTTAATATGCATCAAAAACCCATTGCAGTATTTTTAAATTTAAAAAAGGCTTTTGATACCGTGGATCACTCAATTTTACTGGAGGGGTTGAATTACATTGGTGTTAAGGGTTTGGCAAACAACTTATTTAAATCTTATCTGACTGGGTGTGTGCAAAAGGTTAAGATTAACGATGTTTACAGCGATAGTGTTCACGTACGCATTGGTGTGCCTCAAGGAACGGTACTCGGTCCAATTTTGTTTTTAATTTAGGTGAATAGCCTCTTGCAATATCAGGACTTGGGAAAATTAATATGTTTCGCAGACGAAACAGTTTTGCTAATAAGAGCAACATCATGGTTCCTGGCTTGCCAAAAAGCTGAAAAAGCATTACATAAAATTAGATGTTGGCTTGATGAAAACCAACTTACCTTAAATACAGATAAAACGGTTTTTATTGATTTTGCCATGAACTCAAGAGGACTTTCAGACATTGTTTCGCTTCGGCTACATGATCCTTCCTGTTCTTTAAAACCTAATGAATGTAACTGCACTACGGAAATTAAACGAACTAGTTCCGTCAAGTATCTTGGTGTTTATATCGACAGATTTTTGAGGTGGGACGTACATATTAATTATGTAGCAACCAAGATTAAGAAAACAATTTTCAAATTTTACGAACTAAGAAATATTTTAACATTAAGTCTACTAAAATTGGTTTACTCTGCTTTGGTTGAGTCTCTCTTAAACTATGGTATTGTTTGTTGGGGTGCAGCTTCAGAATCTGCTCTTGAATCCTTGATCATTGCTCAAAAATATGTGCTAAAAGTCATGTTTTGTAAACCTAAGAGGTACCCAACTGATCAACTTTTTCAGGTATCTAAGCAACTTACTATCAGGGAACTGTTTTGCTATCGTCTTGTAATTTTTGCTGTAAAAAATCAACTCTTTCAAAGAATGGTTAAGCATTCGATAATAACTAGAGCAGTAAGTCGTACTGATTTTTACATACCCTTTCAAAATTTTAGCGTTACTCAAAGACATATAAACTACATAGGTCCTATTCTAATTACTACTATTCCTAATAACTTGTATAAACAAAAAGTTAAACAATTGCCTAAACTTAAAATCAAACTATGGTTAAGAGACAATTTTCATACTATATCCAAAAAAATTTCCTGGCTATAAAGCAAATTCAATAATGAATATATTTTTTTTCTTTTTTTTTTTGTTACATATACTTTAAGTATTTGTGTTATATTTTAGTCTACTATTGCTGAGCTAATGTTGCTAGTATAAAAATTAAATTTAGTTTTTTTTTGTATAATTTAAGAGACACACACATATCTCTGGATACATGCTGTTTTCTTAAATGACATACATTGTAAATTACGTTGTATTAATACTTGAATTAAAATTAATTAAATTGAATTAAAATGAATTAAATAATTATGGATTTGATTTCACACAAGATTAATTCAAAAAGATCTACAAATCTGGTAAGGAAAGATTCAATGGTAGTAGGTCAACGATCATATTTATCTTGAAAAGAGAACATTCAATGGCAGAACACTCAAGAATGCCTTTAATGGAAGATTTGTTATATCATATCTCTCTTTTATTTTTAAGCCCTTTCTCACATATACCGTCGATCCACCCCTCTCACCACTTTCTCCACAGAAACTGGACTGCAGATCAAAGTTTGAGAATTTAAATAAGCTTAATTGTTCCTTTGTTTGAAAACATTCTGTCAGGCATAAAAAATCGCAGCTATTTTGATCAATTAAAAAGCCCTCAAGTTTATTATAATTTTTTCTTAGTCACCTGATATTCTATTCACCAAGATTTCATCCGCAGTTCACAAGTTTCAGCAGATCTGGTAGGAGTTTTGTTCAGTATCGTTTTTACACACATTTTTGTTCAAGATTGCACTCACGACCTATCTGAAATTCGCCCTGTGTAGAAGTGTCAAAACTATCGCATTTCAAAGCACCACATGAACGACTGCACCTATACTTCCTAAAATGTTTTTCACCAGGGACTCCGGAGAGTGAATTTTGTTTTTGAATTTCTTGAAATTTTGTGGTTATATTTATTGTCGTACACAGTATGTCTGGCAGGCAGTAGTACCACTGCGGGATTTTGTAAGAAGTGGTGTCGATGTTTTTAATAACATGTCATTTAACGAAGCTTTAGTTTGAGTAAACTCACACTGAAAAGATGATGAATTTTTGTATAGGGCTGTGGATTGCCTAAGTTCATCCTGAAGTGACGGGGGGGTTGATTACTAAATTTTGGAGCACATTTATTTTTGGAGTGCTTGCATAAAGGACGTTGTTCGTTGTTTTTAAAGCCTTGAACCTTTTTTCAAGAGCCTCGTTTTGAGCAAGATATTCTCTTTTTGTTTGGATATAATTAGACTATTAACATGAGAGTTTGCTTGTTTTCATGACTCCAGAGTGATGGATTCTTAGTTTCTATAAATCCTTGGAAAATCAACAACCACTCTTACCTGTATTTTGCAGAAAAGATTCTATATTTTGGCTTAGTTGGGTAATTAGTTTGTTTGGTACAATTTTATAGTTCTGTAATGGGGCAGCTCCTACAAAAATCAGGTTGGTTTTTTGGGCCATACTAACTAATTTTTGAAAGTGATCATATTTTAATAAGCATCCTATGTTTAGTTTCGTCAATAATA
Source organism: Oxystoma pomonae (assembly GCA_963921995.1). Classification (NCBI taxonomy): domain Eukaryota; kingdom Metazoa; phylum Arthropoda; class Insecta; order Coleoptera; family Brentidae; genus Oxystoma; species Oxystoma pomonae. The sequence goes on from OY998168.1 coordinate 58,257,244, forward strand.
CGATAACGTAGTCGTCGGTTGAGAACAATCTGGTGAGCACTACTCCTGTTTCAATTATTTCTCTGTTTGAAATTAAGTTCGTCTGGCTATTTGTATCGAAGGATCTCGTAGATTTTATCTGTTTAATCAAGTTTGTACAACCTTTAGCCGTGTTATCGCCGACTATTAAAATTTGGGGCTTGCGATGGGATACTTCCACAACATTGTTGGATCTTGGAGGCACTGATGAGCAGTTAGTTTTATGATTTTCACTAGCTTGGGATTCTTTGTCTATATTAATTCGCAGAAAAGCTCACAGAGCAACGCTTCATAGTATGTCTCGTCGTCATAATCCGTTTGGCATGATGTCTGACAAGTTGTTGTTTCTTTTTTGAAGGATAGACCATCAACTTGGACGCTAACGTTAATTGTGCTGTTATAAGTAGTTTGAGTAGCTGTTTCGCATGTGATTTTATTTGTAAAATGATAAATTATTTTTTTAATAAAATCAATTCCTCTTTAAGATGATTTATAAGAACTTGTTAATCCCTTTCTTCCTCCTTTACATTTGATGTTATAATACGCCCATAGATCTAAGAGACTCATAATAAATGTTTATCCCTTACCCTAATAATCACCTACTATTCGGGGTGTGAAAGTAAATTTAAAAAAAAGCTGTAAACATGCTACCATTTCTGAGGATTATAGGTGCGGATTTAAAAATGTATGACTAATTACGAAACGTTATAACTAAAATTAGGTTTGATTACGTTACAAATTAATTTTCTTAAAATAATTAGGACAGGCTTAAGATACTAAGCTGATCTGTAGTTTTAAAAATCAGTTAGCAGTTGGTGTTTGGTTACAGAAGAAGTTATTTGTTGTTAATTGTGACTATGAAAAATGTTTCGTCCGTGGGAGGAACAACTGAGTACGTCACGTGGAGATACGGAGAATAATGGCGTTACAAAAAAAATAAGTGATAAGAAACAATTTAAACGCGATATTTTGTCACTTGATACAAAAAAAGTGATATTTGACGTTTATACCACCCTACTTGAACGTGGGTTATCGAAATGTGGTGCGTGAAGGAAGCGGCAGCTTTAACACGAAGATCGGTAAAAACAGTGTAGTAAATAAACCGATAGTTGGGAGAAGAAAAAGGAAGGATTCTAATACTTCTAAGAAGTTGGAAATGGGTGATGTGGATATCATTCGTAGAAAAATATATCAAATGTATAGGGAACAAATGATCCTACTTTACAAACATCAATTCAAAGATTAAAAAAAGATAATATAGGAATACAGTGTTGTCGTGAGACAGTGAGAAAATGTATTTTAAAAAACGGTTTTAAAATTTAAAAAATTAATAAACGGCAAGTGATTATGGAATCGGCCCGTTTAAAAAAATGGAGGATGGAGTATTTAATTGCAATACACGAGTATAGATAAAGAAATAGGGATATTGTTTATCTCGATGAAACTTGGTTTGACACCCATGTAGTTCCAGATAAAGGTTGGGTAGATTCGTCTGGTCACTGCATAACTAAAGCTCCATCAAATAAAGAAAAGCGTATCACAATAATTCATGCTGGAACAAAAAATGGGTTTAGACCAAATGCGTTGGCCTTATCAGCCAAAAATATAAAGGATTGCCATGCTGACTACCATGACGATACCACAACGGAATTATTTGAAGACTGGTTCAAGAATAAACTGTTACCCAATAACTCCAAATAGTGTAATTGTGATGGATAATGCGAGCTACCACAGTAGAAGGCTAAATGACACAAAACTTACCATTCAGGACTACATGTTAGAAAATAATATGTATTTTGAGGATAGCTACACCAAAAAATAATTGCTTGAAATAATTAAAGCATTTTCAGTACAAAAACAATACTATGTTTAGTCCAATTAAACACATATGGCATGAGCTAAAAGCAGCGGTATAATGTTTCGCCAACTTTAAATTCTTCTGTGGTAGCTCTAATTAGGTCGGCGGAATAGAATATTTGAAGTAAAAGCTGGGAAAATTGGGTAGCTCATGTCTAGAAAATAGAAAAATCATATGTAAATATAGATCTGCTACCCAGAGAAAAAATTATCATAGACTTTAATGAAGACAGTGACAGTGAAACTGACTTAAGTTAAAATTTGTTAATTTTTTTACTATCCCGTATTTTTTTGTACTATATATGTATGTACCTGTTAAACTCAATTTTACAAATTTAACTTATGTTTGTGTTTTTTATTCTATGAGCCAATATATTTTGTAGGTGTAGGATGTGTCTATTAGATTAAAATAATTTTTTAATTAAAAAAAAAATTGTTAGACTGAACCGTCAATAAAACATATTATCTTCAAATGCTTATCGGCCATGAATAATAATTAGTGCATGCCCAGTTGTTCTTTAGACCAAAACAGTCAATTTGACCCGCAGCTCTTTTCCCAAAACCTGTGCAGGCGCGGTGGGGAGGGGAGTAAACACTGGAAGCGTTTATATTTTCTTAAATTTTAGTTTGTTGTATATAATCATCATTGATATCAATTTATAGGTTTTCGATGATGGCCAAACCGAAAATTACCACCTCCACTAGTTTTAAGATGCCCCTAAGGGGTTAAGGGGGTGTTAAAGCCCCTATTTGGGCATTTTAATTATAAAAGTGCAGGATTTAAAAAAAAAATAAAAACTTGCTTAGCATTGTTAATAATTTTAATATTTTAACTTATATCACTTAATTTATGATCAAAAATCTTCATCTTGTTGGGTAGGTGGAAAGGAAGGGGAGTAAAAATTAAAGGAGCACATATTAAAAAAAAATAGTTTGCTGGATATTATATATTACAGGTGAGGGTATAAAAGATCCAATTTGGGCATTTTAATAAATAAAGTGTAAGATTTTAGTAAAAATTTGCATAGTATTGTTAATAATTTTAATATTTTAAATTATATCAATTAATTTTTTACCAAAGATTTCCATCCTGTTCGACAGATGGGAAGGGAGGGGCGTAAAAATTAAAGAGGTATTTATTTAAAAAAAAAATTTATTATCGACATGGGTATTGATTTACAGGTTTTTGAGGATGCCCAAACCGAAAATAACAACCTTTATTCATTTTGAGGTATCCCTAAGGAGTTATGGGAGGAGGTAAAAGCTGCAATTTGGACTTTTTAATAATCAAATAGTAAGATTTTATTAAAATAGTAAAAATTGCCATAGGGTTATTTATAATCTTAATATTTTACCCCATATCCCCTCAGTGTTTTACTTAAAATCCTTATCTTGGTTAATAGTGATAGGAGAAAAGGACATATTTAAATATCCTGTTATAAGTAAAATTGCTTTTTTTACAACAAAAACAAAAATGATAAAAATACTTACAGAATAGCTATATACACAAATTGTCGTTTTTACTATCGTCGTTACTGTCATTTCGCAAATGTGGTCCTGTTAATATAAACTAAAAAATAAATTATAGGTTGCTGGATTGCTGCGAAGCTAAGAAAATTTACTTTATTTTATATTAGTTTTATTTAATTTATAATCAAATAGTTACTTATCTTATGTTGCTACAAGCCCCTCTAAATTTTTTACATATAGTGCAAGGTAGTTTGTTCTTTTTGCAAAGACATCTTAGAGTTTAGCATTGTGTAGTGCACCCACATCTATCCAATGCCCGACAAGTCCCCCATATATTTGGTTAAGCAGACAAGTTTCCACTTTTCTTTATACCATCTCCCAAGGTGAGGTGAGGTTAATTCGGCAGTTTGAAACTTATCAGCTGATCTACCCCAAACCTGTCCTACCTGATATGCTGCCCTTAATGCATGCTGTTGGATGGCAGCTTCAGCTGATGTCACTAAATTCAACGGCTTGCTTTGAGACATAAATAAATGCATGTTTTCTTGCCTCATTGACACTGTCCATTTCCTGAACCCCATATAGCATGACAATAAATTTCTCCAGATTTTTTAGACATTTCACCAATCTTCATAGAAGGTTAGGAAATTGTAGCAAATGCTTCAGTGTATTCCTCAGTCCATACCTTCCAACACGTCCGTTGGCCTTTCCTCAGAAAAAAGAGGTTATATCACAGCCAGAAAATGCTTGAAATCCTCTTAGTATCTCGGATCTCTCTTTTTTTTAGAGCAAGAGCAATTAAATGTGATGGAATAACACGACTCATTTAATTTGTAATAAAATGACACTGCCACAATCAAAACGTCTGTATCATAGCAACGGATAGGAACAGAAAATACGGCCATCGGCCTCCCGTAAATTTGTGCAGTCCATTTGGTTTAGGTCCGTTAAATTTTTATCTTTAGGCGTCACAATGTTTTCAATATTGGTTACAACTTGCAACTATGGTTGTAATCCATTTAAAACAGTTATCCCCAAATAATGGAATAAATCTTTTTTGTTTTCTGCGTTTCGAAGATAATCTGCCCAATCACTGGGTAGCATATCTGTAACCAAAGTTTCTAAATAAGTAAGAGTTATAGTAAAAATAATGGACATACCAGGAAAAAAATATTTACCTTTTGTCGGCAAATTTTGACGTCGGATTTCGAATCCCCTGCTGTCTCTTGTTGCCTTCTTCAAAATCGACTCTTTTAACTTGTAGACTTGATCTAAGTTTTAGAATATAAGGCTTTAATTGACTATTAAAGTAGTATCCAAACTTTTTAAAATTTGCTGTAAATCAACACCGATGTCGATAATATCCAGCAAAATATATTTTTTTAAATAAATGCCTCTTTAATTTTTACGCCCCTTCCTTTCCACCTGCCCAACAGGATAGAAATCTTTGGTAAAAAATTGAGTGATATAAGTTAAAATATTAAAATTATTAACAATACTATGCAAATTTTTACTAAAATCTTACACTTTTTTATTAAAATGCCCAAATTGGAGCTTTTACCCCCTCACCATCCCTTAAGGAAACCTTAAAATGAATGAAGATGCTTATTTTCGGTTTGGTCCAACAAACTATTTTTTTCAAATATGTGCTCCTTTAATTTTTACCCCCTCCCTTTTCACCTACCCAACAGGACTAAGATTTTTGATCAAAAATTAAGTGATATAAGTTAAAATGTTTAAATAATGTTTCATTATAAAAATACCCAAATAGGTGCTTAAATAGCCCCTTAACCCCTTAGAGGCATCTTAAAACGAATGGAGGTGGTAATTTTCGGTTTGGCCATCATCAAAAACAAAATATTATTATGATTATTATATACAACAAACTAAAATTTAAGAAAATATAAACCCCTCCAGTTTTTACCCCCCTCCCCACCATGCCTGCACAGGTTTTTGGGAGAAGAGCTGCGGGTCAAATTGACTTTTATCACAAAACGCGGCTTTTTCCCATGTAGCCCATGCACTAAATGAGTCTCCTAGGTCGATGGTCAGACTATATCACAGTTGGTTATCAGTAGATCGATGGGAGTTTTAGTGTGTTCTGTAACTCTCGTATAGGTACTAACAAGCTGTTGCATACCATACATTAGCACAATATCTTAAGATGTTTGCTGCAAAATTGGTAATCAATATTAAAATCGACTAAAAACACGACTTTGTTTTTGTTTATTAAAAGATCCGAACACCAATCCAACCAAAAGTTGCTAATTTTATCTTTGAAAAGGATACAGTTCGACTCTATATTTGACTTGATATACAGGGTATTCCTAAATATCATGTACAAACGGAAGATAGTGATTCTTTGGGGGTTTTTATGACTGAAATTTCAGATAAACATAGGTCCGCAAACGCTTCGTTACCGATCTACAGGGTGTTTAAATTTCAATATTTTCTCAATTTTTTCGTAATAGCTCCCGCAATTTCTGAGATATTAAGCTCAAATTTGGAATATAGGTTACGCAATAGGAGTTGCATGATTGCACATGTCAAACGGTCGCCAGAATCTACAGGGTGATATTTTTTCCGGGGTCATGCCCCCTTTGCTCCCCCTGAACTTTTTTTCGGTGCGCCGCTGGTAGATTCTGAAAAGCAAAATAACTTTTCTGTCTTATTTAGAAACTTTTTATCCTGTTGTAGTTTTTTCGTAACTCCGACCGTTATCGAGAAAAAAAAAACCATTACCTGTAACTAGCTAGATAAAACTAATTTCTTTGAAATGCTCTAATACCCTACAGCTTTATTTTGGTAATCTTTTGCTTTGTTGATTTTGACATTTTACAAACACTCAAAAAAATGTAAAAAAAAGATTTTTACAAAAATCGACAAAATTTTATAAAAATTAAAAGAAAACTGCAATAATCTTTGGAAAATGATAAGAAATTCTTCCTGGGGGGGGGGGGGGCTTGAGAAACAGGGTAGTCCCAGGTAGCCATTTTATTGGCGATTTTTGGGGAAAATTTAACCTTTAGGAGTCAATTTTGAGTGGCTCTGAGAGGGGCCTAAGCTCCCCCTTGTGTATGCCGGTGACAAAATACAAAGATAGATGTAAATAAAGATTAAATAAGAAAGTTATAGCTTAAATTAGAAAGTTATAGCGTAATTGAAACCAGTAAAAGTACCAGTGCATATATTTTTTAGATCTTATAGGTGGGGAGACACATTTTTATGAAAATTAATATTTTTTTTTTAATATTTATGAAGATACCGTAAAATAAGGCATATTTGTATGCAAGCAATAGTCCGGGAGATATGACATTTTTTAAAAGTATTAAAAAATAGTTAAAAATAAATTATAGCTAAAGTAAGGCAGATGGAATAAAAACTTAAATTATAATTTTTTTTTTAATCATTTTATTCTTGAAGATACATTAAAGTGGTAATTATAAAAATTGAAGAGAAAAAAATGATAAGTAAGTTTGTGATTCGATATTTTTGCGTGCAAATAAGAGTGCGGAGTGGAGATATAACGCATTTTTCAAAATTATTAAAATTTTATTAAAAAATAATTGTAGTGAAACAAAGGTAGATGGAAAAAAATAAGTAAGGACAAAATTATAGTACAATTAATGATAAATATTTTATTTATATATAATTTTTTTGTCGCATTAATAGATTAGGAGATATTAATACTTATATTATAAGAAAACATTTTTTTTTAAATTTAATTGAAGATCGGATCATAGTCACCTCCAGTGTCATCAACGAGCCGAACGTGAGTTGTACAGTAATTGACCAGGTATGTGTATCAACATTAATCCGGTGTTAAAATGTGTATATAAAAATCGTGTAATAATGCTCCCCGGTGTTTTGGCCGAGCCGAAGGCGGGAGGGCTCTGTAACATTTTAAATACAAAAATATTATCATATCATTTCTCCAGTGACTTTCGCGAGCCAAAAACGAGCTGTGCGTTACTTAAAGTGACGAAGCAGCAAGCAAGATAGCATTCTGATTTTTTAAAATTAACAAAATTAAATTAATTTTAAAGAACAAAATATAAAGATATCGTACCCCAAGCCGGATATGTAGCGCAAATAAATACCGTAACAGTTTTAAAAGTGTTGGAAAATAAATCAAAGTTTATAAAAATAAGAAGAATCCTATATCTTATCCTATCCTATAATATTATAAATGCGAAAGTTGTTTATTTGTTTGAGTGTATGTCACACAGTATGTGACAATCAATCACTTCAAAAAGCTGAACCGATTTGGATTAAATTTTGTAAAAAACGGCTGAAAAGATTTGAATGAAATTTTGTAAAAAAGGCTGAACCGATTTGCATGAAATATTATAAGAAGATAGATTAATTTGCGGTAGGCGCAAATTAACCGTTTATGTTTACTAATTTCATCCATTATAGGATCAATGCCCAGTTTTTGCAAAGTTAAAGACAAACACAAAATATCTATGCACCTAGCCGGGATTCGAACCCGAGACCTTCCGTGCGGCGGGCTGATACGCTACCTACTGCACTACGGAGACCGGTTGCTTTAATATATACTAAATTATTAACTGTATTTCGGGAAAAATCTTTTACAGCAATCATGATAAATCTTAATAATGTATTTAAGCCTTTTTTATTAAGAAATATTGTTTCGCGCAAACTCTCAGTAATCGAATTTATTTTCAATATCCAGGACGTGAATTTTATTAGAATAGGACTTTATTTCGTGCACAATAGTTCTCAATGTGAGACTAAATCTTTCCACAGTATTTGCTCATACTAATTTTTGGAATTGAACACAAAATTAAATTTGGTGAGAGACATTTATCAGTCAGTGTAAGAATATCTTATTTATCTACTTCTTTGTCATTAATACCAGCGAGAACAACAGCGAAGTCTTTTTCTGTTTCAATTTCATTCTATTGCTTATACTTAAAGCTACTTTTTTAAATTCGCCACCATGCTTGCATAAAATTTAAAGTCTGTACTAAATTTTAAAACCGATTTTCAAAAAACACTTACCTACACAGAAAAGACGCAAAGTTATTGATTATTTTGTATTGTTATTGCAAAATACCACTGAAAAACTGCTTTTTTTCTCAAAATACACCGTATTTTAGAAGAAAATGCCCTAAAACTAATTTTTTTTGACAGATTTCAAAATGACAAAACAAAAAACAAATTTCAAAGATTTCAAATGACAAAATGGCGAATACGCCAAAAATTTGGCACATAATAGCTTCATTATCTGTGTTTGAGGTTATAAAGTTGGTGATTTTTTTAGACCACCTCAGGGGGGTGGTTTAAATTTATAGCCCCCAGAAAGGATTGCTTTGTGGTATTTGGTAATAAGTTCGTTTATAATTTCCCTAAGTAACCGTTTTTACAAGGATTCATTTACCTATTTAATATCCCAAGTTGATCATTAACCAATAAAACACCTCTTATTTTGTCCAGAAAAACGCCATATTTTGTACTCGTTTCCAGCACAAAAAATATATTTATGAGGGCACTACGAGGAAAAACAAAGATAAGTTAAGGTCACTGATTATGCACGAAAAATATACCAAACAACAAAACTCAAAACAACTATATTAATGTATTTACAAACTGAAAGTAAAACATTATTAAGTTGCACTAAAATCATTTGTACTTGATGAAAAAATGTGTCAACAAGTACAATGAATGAAAATTAAGCTACTCTTTCTCTCCGGTCATTTATTTATTACTGTGAACTACTTCAATATCTTTTGACACGGCAGAAATTCTGTCGCGTCAGAAATTCTGGCGTTTGCCTAAGAATCGGCCCCAGTCCATCAAATAGTCCGACTTTTTACTATAACAAATCAATAGCAAAAAAAACTTAATATACACCAAAGTACTACAAGAAAACTTATCGGTTGAGACTTAAAGATCAGACGCAGAAACGTGTTTTTATAGACGAAAGACGAACGATCAAATCAAATTAAATATAAAAAGGTAATTTTATCAAAAGAGAAAACTTTTGGATTTTTGGCCTACTCCACTATTTCTACAACTAACTGGTTTCAAAGACAGTCCATCAATCAGTCAGGCATTTTACTATGACAAATCGATAGCAAATAAAAGACTTTATAATAATATACACCATAGTATCACACGAATACCTAACGGATGAGACTTGGAGACTAGACGCAGACACGTTAGGAATCATCAGTACGCCATATGTTTTTATACATGAAGACGAACGATCAAATCAAGAACTCTGCTCCATGGTGAAGTTAATATAAAGGATAATATTATCAAAAGAGAACTTTTGGATTTTTGTACTCCACTAATTTTATCACTAACTGGTTTCAGACACAAAAACATAAGACCATTGTGTTACATTAAAACATAATAGATATTTTTAGAGTACAAAAAACAAAACAAAAAAGGCATGGTCCATTATAAATGATCTTGGGGGTTCAAACAGCTCCCAAGTTTAGGTTTTAGAATTAGATCGCAGTCTCTTAAATGACTACTACTGTTCTATAAGGAATAAATAACCTGCCAATTTGCATGCGGACCTTGACCCACTTGCTAATATGCAAGACTTGTTTGTCAATGCTAAATTCTTGATACAATCTTAGGAATTTGGAATTAAATCAAGTATTTACAGACATAAAAAAACACTTCATAAACAGATGATGTTCTTGACATATAACTATGAGATACTATAATGGCTCAAGGATCGCAAAATGTGTAACAAGAATAACTTTGAAAAACAAAGAAAATAATTTAAAAATAAGGGTTGGCCCTGGGCAAGGCCAAAGGCTAAAAATCCACTGCACATATATGATGCAGTCGACTGGCGCCAAGAGAAGAACTTCTCGGAGAATGGAAGGGCAGGGCCGTTGAATTATTTCATAGTTATATGTTTTGGTTTGTGCCGTAAATAAGAGTTTTTCCTCTGGTACCTTTCCCAGCTGTCTGAAAACAGTTGTTGTGAGCCCTTTAAACAAATCAGGTTCCTATGATAATCGAGCCATTTTCTGCTCATATCTCTGTGACCCCCTTTATTAAAGATAATTGAAAAAACAAATAGTAACATTTCTTAAAAAACATCAAATAATAAACAAATCTCAATAAGGTTTTCAACAACCTCTCAGCACGAATGATGTATTTTTTTAATTTTTAGAAAACTTATACTTAATCCCTAATAATAAGGAAGTTGCAGCGGCCATCTTTTGCGATTTTTTGCCTTTGATTGTGTAAATCACAAACTAATTGTCAAAAAATTATACATCTAGGGCTTTGAGGATTATCTTTATCATATCATCAGAAATTTTGCTGTCGATGCAATCAATAGAGTGACGAAAATGGAGAAAACCCAAGTGATGGTCGCTCAGGATATTTAAAAAAATAAAAGAGTGGTGTGGCGTCAATTATTTGTGTTTTAATGTTGAAAAAAACTAAAGTTTTACAGTGGGATTTATTAAGATCTAAAATAGTACCCCCCACAGTACCCCCCACAGATCTAAATATTTACACCCATGGGGGTACTAAATTTTAAAACCAAATTAAAAAAAAAACACTTACCCATAAAGAAAAGACAAAGTTATTCATTATTTTGTATTATTATTGCAAAATACCATTGAAAATAGTTTTTTTTAAAAATTAAAATATGGTATATTTTAGGAAAAAATGCCCTAAAACAATTTTTTTTTGACAGGCTTCAAAATGGCATATGGTGAATACGCCAAAAATTTGGCACATAATAGCTTCATCATATGTGTTTCAGGTTATAAATTTGGTGATTTTTTAGACCACCTCTGGGGGGGTGGTTTAAATTTATAGCCCCCAGAAAGGATTGTTTTGTGGCAATTGGTAATAAGTTTGTTTAAAATTTCCTTAAGTAACCGTTTTTACAAGAAGTAATTTAACTTATTTAACATCCCAAGTTGTTTATTAATTAGTAAAACACCTCCAATTTTGTCCAGAAAAACGCTATATTTTCAACCCGTTTTCAGCACAAAAAAATATATTTATGAGGACACTACGAGGCAAAACAAACATAAGTGAAGGTCACTGATTATGCACGAAAAATATACCAAACAACTATATTCATTTATTTACAAACTGAAAGCAAAACATTGAGGTTATCTAAAAGCTCAGCCAAAATAACTTTCCTTACTCAAAGCCCACTCATTTTAAAGCTATAGCTTTCGTCAGTAGAGTTTGGTGCAAGCCAAGGTGCAAGCAGAGGTAAAAGATACGAACTCGCTGTTTGTGATTGAACGCAGCGCTAATATTTTTAAACTGACATTTCGACAGAAATGTAAAAAAACTTGCATTTAAGTTTTTTTAATACATTTCATAAATAAAAACACCTTTTAAATAAATACAAAATTAATCTACTCCTTATTTTATTATTACCCATCTAAATCGTTGTGTGACATCAAGTATTAACTGAAAAAATCAATTATCAAGGGTAAGTTTTAATTAGAGTGACATATAACCTCAATTTTAATTTATTCTACCTAGTGTTTACTATTTAAACCCCACGTGGGTGTCAATTTTTAAATTTTCTTTTCTTCTAAATTGAAACTTTCTTCTTAAATCCAACAAAATATTGTTTTAATTTATTAAAAGTCTTCTTACAATTCAAACTGTGTCCAAAACTCAAGGAGGGTTGGTTTAAAATGCTTAAAACAAAAAATTTCACTTAAACTTAGGACCGTTCTAAAATAGACTAAACCCTTTGTCGGAAACGCGCTTTTCGCATAATATTTTTAGTCAAAACCTTAATTATTATATTTTTTCGGCTGCTTTTCAAAGTACCGTAAATGTCCTCATTTTCTTTTTAAATCATATAAAAAACGCCAGTAAACTACGACGCACAGGTCTGTTTTTTCGCACACTGCGCCGAATCAAGCGGTTGAGAGAAAAATGAACTTCCTTCGGCATCCACGTTCTTTTCGAAACGGTCACCAAATTTTCGGAGCAAAATTATAAAGTTAAAAGGCAGTCTCTCGGCTATAAATTTAGTTTTAAGTGCATTTGGAAACCTGAGGAATTGAGACCACAAGAACATCCAGTGGTTGGCCAACCAGAAGACCTGCAATCCAGCAATCTTGGTAAGTGCCTAACTCTCTTGTGCGTCCGACATGTTTTTCTTTTTATCTTACACAGTGGGGAGATCCCGCTGCGAAATTCTTACGGTCCTTTGAAGTCAATAACAACGTCTAGCGTCGACATTTTGGCCCTATCGAACCGGATAGGAGCCAGCGCAACTCAAAAATTTAAAATTAATTATTAATCCTCATCCAGGTGACTTTAATTTTTTCCTCTTTTTACACGAAATCGTTTCGCCGCTTGGAACTGATCCGATACATTCGATTCGCAGCTCCACCACTCAGCCAAAAACATTCTCGTCCTATTAATCACCTATCGCCTCGCCGGTGTGTGAACAAACGAATGCACTATAGATAAGAACCGGTGTTTTCGTGGGTTTTGGACATTTTCTTTGCAGTTTAACCTGAAAAGCATTCCGGGGTATTATTTTTATTTACGTTTCGAAAAATAATTAAACGAAAAAGAAACTTCGAATTCCGCGTACCGAAAACGGTGTTTTCGAGTGTTTCATGTGCAGTGCGGTTATCTCCTTTAAACAAAATATTGGCCCTCTTAAACGCGTTTTTAGTAAATAAAAATGTCAGAAAAAGACAAAATCGCGCAATTGGTGCTCAGACGCAAAGTACCTCTTGCTAGACTCAAAGAAATATGCGAATATGCCGTTAAAAATACAGCTGATCAGTTTTATAAACAAAACCTTTTGGCTCGAGTTGAATTTGTTGAAACAATTTATGATGAATTTCAAGAAGTTCATAATGAGATTATATCCCTCATATCTGAGGCCGAATTTGAGGCTCATGATAAGGACAGGGCTGCATGTGACTCATATCTGTGGCAGATCCATGCCAGAAAATCGGATATTGGGTTAACTACCCTGGCATCACCCTTGGTAAGTCAAGTTCAACCCTCTAATGTAAACAGACCAAGTCTTAAATTAGATATTTCCATTCCTCAATTTGATGGCAACTTAAAAATGTGGCCTACATTTTTTGAGTTGTTCAATATTCTAGTTCATAATCAGGTAGAAATTACTGACATAGAAAAATTTAGTTATTTAATGACTCGTTTGACAGGTGACCCCTACAATCTCATAAAAAATGTCATTGTCTCTGAGGACAACTACCAAATTTGTTATGATATGCTAAAGGACCGCTATCAAAACAAACGAAGATTGGCTACATCATATTTTAATTCGTTCTATGAGGCCCCATGTCTAAAACCTAATCCTAGTTCAAAAGACTTGCGATATCTTATTGACACTTTCTCTGAAAATATATCAGCCCTAAAGGCGCTTAAATTTAAAGTTGAGGAGTGGAATTTCTTAACCTTTAATATTCTGTACAAGAAACTTGATTTTAAAACTCGTCAAGAGTTTGAAAATGGTCATGTCAAGATTGACATGCCTTCCTATGATCATCTTAAAAAATTTTTAGCAAATAAATGTAGGGCTCTAGAAACAGTACAGGATACAGTACCTTCAGTACTTAAAAATTCTAATCCAGATAAATCTAGGAGTTATTCTCCAGGTTATGGTGCTTCTGGCTACGGAAAAAAGGGTCCAGCAGGTGTCTACCACCATTCAATGGATGAGACCCGGGAAAACTATCGAAAGGGTGAAAAACAAAAATGCCTGTTGTGTCCTTCAACATATGGGTTATTTAGATGTCAGATATTTTTGTCGAAGTCACCGCAAGAAAGACTAGGTTTTGTGAAACAGCATAAACTATGTGCAAACTGTCTACGGTCACATTCTAATAAATCTACTTGTCCTATTTCAATGAAATGCAAGATCTGCAATCAACCTCACCACTCAACAATTCATATCAACAGGTCATCTACAGCTACATCAGCTGCACAGGTGGGTGGCAACCAGTTTATGCCAAATCAACCATCTTTCCCTGTTTCTAATCAGCAGAATTTTATTACAGCTCCTCAGCTATATCAGACATCTTCAGGCTACCCCATTACAGCTTCTCAGCTACATTCAGTATCTACAGCTAATCAGCTATATTCATCCCCACAAAGCCATACAGTTACATCTTACTACATGCAGCAGCGTCCAACATATAATCGGGTATCAGCAACTCAGCTACATCCTACAACAGCTGCCTTTTCAGCTAATCAGCAATTTTTATCTACAGCTATGCACACACCTGCAAATCAACATCCTGTGAATGCTACTTTGCAATATGAAAATTCAGCTACTCAGCTACAACACAAAACCAGTATGCACTCAACTGAACCTAACTCAGTGAATACCTGTTCAACAACTAATTCTTAAGTTGACATGCCTGTTACCCACAGCAGAAGCTGAAATCCAGGATAGTCGTGGAAAGTTTTGTACGATCAGAGCACTTCTTGATTCCGGAAGTATGGTGACCTTAATTTCTGAACCATGTGTAAATCGTTTGGGTTTAAAACGACATCATTGTTCCATTCCTATACAGGGAGTCAATGGACTAACCTCATTCGCTAAAGTCACTACTCAATGTCTTATTAGGCCGAAAAATAAACCAGAGCCAACTTTTACATTTGAAGCTATTGTTTTACCTTCTGTGAGTTCATGTCAACCAAGAACCTCGGTGGATATTTCAACTTTGTCTTACATCAAAGGTCTATCTATGGCTGACAGCAGGCTATCCACACCAGGCCAAATTGACTTGTTGCTAAGCGCAGATTTGGTAGCTTACATGCTAGGTCCAGGACGCATCTTTGGTCACCATGATCAACCTGTGGCGCTAGAAACAGTCTTTGGCTGGATTCTTCAAGGCAAAGTCTCCACATCTACTTCAACTGATCCACTTCTTAGCTATCATGTCTCACTTGAACCTCAAGTAGATGCGCTTTTGCAAAAATTCTGGGAAATCGAACAGCCTCCCAAGTGTGGCAACATTTTGTCTCCGGACGAGGTCAAATGTGAAGATATTTATAAGAAAACTGTTTATCGGGAATCTTCAGGAAGATTTGTTGTATCTCTTCCATTCAAGCATCCCCAGCCAACCTTTGGTGACACCTACACACAAGCCCTTCGACGTTTTACTTATTTAGAGTCCCGACTTTACAATAATCCATCTCTTCATCATGCCTATTTTAACTTTATCCAAGAATATCTGGACCAAAACTTCATTTCTGAAGTTCCATGCTTGGATTATTCTTCAGAATCTGCATAATATTTGCCACACCACGGTGTGCAAAAATCTGATAGCACCCCTAGCTCTGTTAAGGTTCGCGTAGTTTTCGATGCAAGTGCAAAAGTGTCCAAGGGCATCAGCCTTAACCAAACCCTGTTTCCAGGGCCTAAACTACATCAAGATCTCTCGACAATACTACTAAAATTTAGAACATATCCAATCTGTTTTATTGCTGACATTCGTCTTATGTATAACCAAATAATCATAACTCCTGAACACAGAAAATATCAAAGGTTTCTCTGGCGCTTCTCTAGTTCGGAAAAGGTAAAAGATTCATAGATTCATAGGTTCATAGATTTCCATTTCAAAGGTAAAACATTTGATTCCCGTGTTCCTTCACCTTCTGAAATGCATTATGCACTTATGATCATGGTCAAAACTGTTCAGAAAGAGCTTTTCAGAAATACTCGCTATCTGTCAACAGAATGACATTCTTCCTAAACCTTTTAGGAAACTAGCCCCCTTCATCGATGAGCTAGGAATCCTTAGGGTAGGTGGTAGGCTAAAAAGGGCTACCACTCTTTGCTTCAATGCTAAGCACCCTATCTTATTACCTCAACGGCACAGACTGACTGAACTCATCATTGAGCAGTATCATCTGGATCACTTTCATCCCGGTTTAAAGACCTTACATAACCTTATCGTCCAAACCTTTTGGATATTATCTCCTAAAAGTGCGATTTATCGATGTGTGTCCTCTTGCATACGATGCTTTCGTTCGAAACCTCATTCATATGTACCGATCATGGCAGATTTACCGAAATATCGCATTTCTCAATTAAAAGCATTTTCTCAAGTGTCGCTTGATTATGCGGGTCCTTTCAGAATTTTGACTGCAAAGAGACAAAGAGGTGCACAAGTGTGCTCTCTCTTTGTTCTCTCTACCAAGGCGGTTCACCTAGAACTCGCCTCCGACTTCTGAGCTGTAGCTTTCCTCGCAAGCTTTCGCCGCTTTATTGCACGTAGAGGTAGGGTCTCGCATCTTTATTCTGATCAAAGAACAAACTATAAGGGAGTTTCCAGCGAACTTGTAGTCCTTGCCGAAGCTGCGGCATCTAAACTGTCCATATCATGGCATTTTAACCCTCCGGGTGCTCCGCACTTCAATGGATTAAGCGAGGCTGGAGTTAAAGCGGTTAAAACCCACCTATACAGAGTCATTGGCCACCAACTCTTAACTTACGAAGAGTTCTATACGGTTCTTACAGGTATAGAGAGCTTATTGAACTCTAGGCCTCTATGTAGCCTCAGCGAGGATCCGAACGACTTAACTTCTTTGACCCCTGGTCATTTTTTGACAACTGAGCCTCTCACCTCGTTCCCTGAACCCGACCTTACTGAGATTTCTCAAAATCGGCTCAGTCGTTGGCAACTTTTGCAACGAATGCAATCGGATTTCTGGAAACGTTGGAGCCAGGAATATCTGCACACCCTTCAATTGAGTTGCAAATGGTGCAATGGTTGCATCCAGGTGAGGATGGAATAGTCCACGTTGTAACGGTAAAATTTAGCGGTCTAAACGGTTAAAACTTTTAATGTGATAGAAAAACTATTATGTTTTTGGCGGGTGAAATGTCGGAAACGCGCTTTTCGCATAATATTTTTAGTCAAAACCTTAATTATTATATTTTTCGGCTGCTTTTCAAAGTACCGTAAATGTCCTCATTTTCTTTTTAAATCATATAAAAAACGCCAGTAAACTACGACGCACAGGTCTGTTTTTTGGCACACTGCGCCGAATCAAGCTGTTGAGAGAAAAATGAACTTCCTTCGGTATCCACGTTCTTTTCGAAACGGTCACCAAATTTTCGGAGCAAAATTATAAAGTTAAAAGGCAGTCTCTCGGCTATAAATTTAGTTTTAAGTGCATTTGGAAACCTGAGGAATTGAGACCACAAGAACATCCAGTGGTTGGCCAACCAGAAGACCTGCAATCCAGCAATCTTGGTAAGTGCCTAAGTCTCTTGTGCGTCCGACATGTTTTTCTTTTTATCTTACACAGTGGGGAGATCCCGCTGCGAAATTCTTACAGTCCTTTGAAGTCAATAACAACGTCTAGCGTCGACACCCTTTTAGTAAATCCCAGTGGGTGATCGCTTTTTGAGGCTATTGTAACAGACATCTATCTGTATCTAGATATTGTCATGTATCCAGTCTAAGAAAGCACTGTAAACCTTTGTTTTTGAGAAAGAATTCTTACTGTAGCATGACTGTTTATTTTGGAGACAGTTTGGCTAGTTTTTAAAAATAGAAGAGTTTAAACCGAAAGAATATTCCTCTTCCAATACCAAGATACCTTTACCAAGCGGTCTATTATATTAAAGAGCCTTGAAATGTCTAACAAGATCCAAGAATATTGCAAAGCCAAAATTCATACAGAAAGTTCCTACCTATGCGTTTCCCAGGCGCAGCCACCCTGACTCAAAAAACTCATCACGTGACGCGGATTATTAACCTCATCCTTATAATATACGATACCTAATGAATATTCCCCTTCCGATACCAAGATGTTCCTTTGCCAAACAGTCTTTCATATAGGAGAGCCTTGAAATGTATCCGAAAATATTGGAAAACCAAAAATTCATACAAGTTTCGCAAATTATTTTTTGTAACTTTGTTAATGAGGTATATTATGCAATTTAAGTGTTTTATAGTAAGACATTCCAATGGGAAACAATATCTTAATACTTCCAAGATTAATTAAATTCAAATTCACAGGTTAAGACAGGTTAAAAATGTATACCTAATCTAACATATCGTTAAAATATCGATGAATTACTAATAAATGCAAAATATGTACTAACTAAAAGTTTCAATAAATAAGTCGTAGCAATATCGATGAAATATTAATTACGTAAAAACAAAAGATTAAATCATTAAACACCATCATACACTTTGACTTTTAATCACTCACAAATAGGACTGGTACGTATCCAAGTTACATAATACGGATTCGTCCTGGCGTGTTAATTTTTCCAATGAGATTATGCTCCTAAGGCAATTAAAAACAAAAAAAAAGAAGTTAAAAAACCTCCAAATCAGTTACTTCAACCGAAAAGAATCTAAAAATAAAAGATCAAAAGACCTTGGATGAAGCATCCCACAAGGAACACACAAAGGATCAAAGCGAAAAGAGAAATGATTAAACGATGTTTTGCCCTGGGGCTTTGTGTGTTTCTTGTGGGATGCTCATCCAAGTTTGAATTTTCATTATTTTCACCCAAGATCTTTTGTTTTTAGATTCTTTTCGGTTA
Organism: Oxystoma pomonae; assembly: GCA_963921995.1. NCBI lineage: Eukaryota > Metazoa > Arthropoda > Insecta > Coleoptera > Brentidae > Oxystoma > Oxystoma pomonae. The sequence continues at coordinate 58,276,133 of OY998168.1, forward strand.
AAGTAACTGATTTGGAGGTTTTTTTAACTTCTATTTTTTTAATTGACTTAGGAGCATAATCCTATTGGAAATATTAACAAGCCAGGACAAATCCGTATCAGGTAACTTGGATAAGTACCGCTGCGGAACGATGCCTATTTGTGAGTGATTCAAAGTTGGAAATCAAAGTGTATGATGGTATTTAATGTTGTTTGGGTGGGGGGTTACCAGTGAAATCACTGATGAGCCCACGCTGGTTGCTCAGGACGAAACATCGTTTAATCATTTCTCTTTTCGCTTTGGTCCTTTGTGTGTTTAATCAATCAAATAGTACTTTATTGTCCAGAACAATTACATATTCCATTGACGAAGCAGGCTAAAACTAAGTTATATAACAATTTTCACAAAAAACTAAGTAAAATAGAAACAAGAAAAAATCTCAATTTTAAAATCACAATATACAAAGGTGTAAAACATAAAAACAAAAATAAAACAATTTATTTAAATAAAAGGTATCATCACACTTAAATTAAACAATCATGGTACACATCCCAAACTATAAACAATGCGTACAAGTAACGACCTAAATAAAGTCAGGTTTAAAATAATTCTACAATAAAATAAATGCACACAATTACGCAAAACGGCTAAACCGATTTAATAAAATTTTCATTAAACTTCCTAACTAAGTATTTTTACATAAAAATTCCTGTATGTTACCTAAAGCATTCTTCATAAAACTCAGTTAGCGAATAATATGCTTTGCTGAGCAAAAATTTCTTTAAACTATTCCGAAATTGTGTAAAACAGGTAGCCTGCTTAAACTGTGGTGGTAAATGATTAAATATTTTTCGACCGGCATAAATTAATGATCTCTGTGCCAGAGCACTTCTAGGGATCGGTAAGGGTAATTCTGCCGAGTCCTACGTAGGGGTCCAATCCCCCGTATACTATTGTAGTTTTTAAACACTAAGCTTGCAGATTCTAAAATAAACAATGAAGTAAGGGTTAAAATTTTCTGGTGAATAAATTGAGGCATGCAGGATTCCCTTTGATGAATGTTGGCCAAAAAACGAACTGCCTTTTTTTTATAGAACAAAAAAGATCTTTAGGAGGTACTAATTAGCCGTCCCCAAAAAGGAATGCCAATTTTAAATAGGATTCAAATAAAGCAAAATATACCCCTCTGGCAAGGTCACTTCCCAGCTCAGTCCTAACAGTTCTTATTGCAAAGCATCCAGATGAGAGCCTTGCCCAGTTGGAAAATATGGTCATCAAACCGAAGTTCACTATCAATATGTACGCCCAAAAATTTTGTCACCTTTTTCTGTAATAAGGGATCGTCACCCAAGTTAATATTCTCCATATTACACTTAAATCGTATAATATTAGTCTTATCAATATTAAAGCAAAGACGATTTGTATTACACCAACTTTTTATCGCTGTATACACTCTGTATACACTCTATCTAAAAAATCAAAAATCGTATCGTGGGTTCCCTTTATGCTTGAAAACCGTATTGTTTAGGTGTAATTAGTTTAAATTTAACAAGATAGCTCCACATACGCTTCTTAACATTTTTTTTCAATAAGCTTAGAAAATGTCGTTAAAAGAGAAATCGGTCAGAAGTTCGAAGGTATACTTGTGTCACCACCTTTATGTAAGGGTATCACGACTGATGATTTTAAACAGGAAGGAAATGATCCATCTTTAAAGGAATTGTTTATAGCTACGCACAAGGCGTCAAAATCACTAGAAGGTAATTTATTTAAAACTTCAACAGAAATCTCATCATGCCCACTGGATTTTTTATTTTTAATTTCCCCAAAAATCTCTAAGTTCCACTCTCTCTACATGTTGAAACTGAAAAGAACCAGTAATGGATATGTCTGACATATAACTAAGAGGATCAGTGTCTACACGAAGGTTTTGGGTTAAGGTATTGGCAACACTGCGATAATATTTATTTAATGTGTTAACATCAACATCAACTTCCTTAGCCCTCGTGTTTTTATTGCGAACCTCTTCCAACTTTCCTTTTGTTTATTTTTAGATTTTCGTAGCCTATCATTGTAGTGATTTTTCTTAGATATTTCAATCAATCTTACTTATTACAAAAAGCAACAAACCAATTTTCTCTAAAAAATTTTTTCAAATAATTGAAACAGCGGAGATTTGTTGATGAATTCTTTAGTCCTACGGTTAACCAGTGCTTTCCATTTTTTTTAGTTTTTTTGTTTAACCCAACGTAAAGGAAATGCCCTTTGAAGGTTATCTGATAACAAAGCATGGAAAGCAGTAATTGGTTCCGGCGCTTGACAAACCCCCTCCCAGTTCACTCCCAGACAAAGTTCGTGAAAGTAGTTGTATGCATTTTCGCTGAAGATTTTTTTATGACAACATTTGCTTTTTTCGTATGCTGACTTAATAATAAATACAGAACTTACTGCCTCATGATCTGACAGACCAGAATGAAGCACAGAACATGAGAGTTCATCCAAGTTAGAACACAAGTAGTCTATAGTTGTAGAGATTGTTTCAGTAATTCTTGTAGGAGAATCAACATGCATAGTCAAACCATAAGCAGTGAGCATGTTGGAAAGCATAATGGTGTTGATTTGCCTTTTGTCGCTAAAATCTATGTTAAAATCTCCCGCAAAAACAACTTTGGACCTGGATGGGATCTCGCAAAGCAGAGATTCTATTCTATTTAAGAAATCTTTAATATTTGATGAAGGAGACCGATATAAACAAAATACATAAAGGTTAAATTTTTTATGGGATGTTAAAGAAAACTCAAAGCTTTTTTTTTTCTCCTCAAATGGTTAAAAGTATCGATATTTATAAGATCGTAAGATTGTTTTGACAATATTAAAGTTTCACCGTGAAGCGAATTTTTACGACATGATAATGATATTAGGTGATAACCGGGAACATTAAAGCACTCATCTGGATGCAACGAGTGCTCTGTCACTAAGACAATATCTGGGAAATCAGTACATTCTAAAAATAAAAACAGGTCATTACATTTATTTCGTAACGATCTGATATTTTGCAGCATAACTGTCAATTTTGATTGATTTTAGTAAAGAATCTGACTCGCTGACTAAAACGTTACTTATAGTAGAATCATTAATTAAAACATCATTATTGTTATTACTATTATTACTAGGTACTAAAGGAGGTTCTATTTCTAAGTCATTAAGGTTTCCAAGAGTATTTTTAGACAGAACGGAGACTTCAGGTATGACAGTTGTTTCTATAAAAATTAAGGGTTTAACATTTACGAAGCAATGTTGAATTTTTTCCGTAATAAGTTTACTGACTGACCAGTTACGTAACCGATATCCATAGCTTCTATTTATATACAGATATTCTAAGTTGCTCTCAGTAATCCTATCCAATCTATCCAAAACTAACTGAATCTTATTATTAAAATGATAAATATTATCCCTAAATATCCTATTTCTAGTCGTTAGTGGACAGCCCAAAACTATAAAATTGGTTTGTAAGTTTGATTTAAAATAATTTAACAAATTTTTAACTTTGGGATTCTTGTTAGTTAGAAAGTCATTCGAACCACCAAAAATAATCACAAAGTCGTGGTTGTCGTAGTCTTTTACCAGTTCGTCAACATTTTCTGTGACGTTCTGCAGTAACGCACCCGCCTTAATAATTGTTTGCAATTCATATTCATTTTATTATATATATAATTAAAATTTTATGTTTTTTTACATTAATACTTCTGGAAGGATCCAATATTCTCCCTGCAGAAGGCCCGGTTTTATCACCATTCTTCCTTTGTTCTAATACTGCATTTGAAACATCATTGCCGATCGAGTTGCCATCTATAACTGATATGGTGTCTTTAGAACAGGATGGTTATGACTGAGTGTAAGATAACTCTATTATTGTAAATATATGGTTCTTAAGTTCAATAATTTGCAAGTCTTTATTTTTAAGATTGTCATATAAGTCTAAATTTCTAACTGTCGCATTTCTTAGGTCTTGCGTAAGAATAATAGATTCTGATTCCAGTGTATTTGTCCATAAGGATAATTTTCATATGATTGCGAACTGCTTTTTATTCTGGAAATATAATTTTTCATGTCACCAATCTCTTTATTTAACTTACAAATCTCTATTTCTAGGTTATCATTTTGTAATTGGATTTCTTCAAGTAAACCTATCCTTTATATTTAAATCCTCCTTGGCTTTCTCGAAGGTATTATTTAGTTTTACAAAATTTAATAGATCATTACACAACGTTTTTCTTTGACTTTAAACCAGACAATCCATTTCAGTCGTGGATAGTTTTTCGCAATTTTGCAATAGGGTTTGTTATAGTGGTCATATAAGACACTAAATAATTCACCATCTTTTGGCCTTCGCTTAAAAATACAACTTTCTTTGCACTTTACACATTCAAGTACCACGTTGCACGTCTAGCCTGTTTTATTCTAAGGTTTACTATATAGAGATAAGGAATTATTTATTTATAAAAGGTTTTTTTTTGCACATATTGAAAATATTGTATACTGGTTAATTAGTTTATTATTTGCGTATTTATTACAGAATAACTTGACACTAAAACAAAATACATACACTATTAAATAAGCACTTTTTAAAGTCACTGTGTGCTATTTCTACACTAGTTTCTTTAATAGTTATTTGCAGAGCTCAACCTGAAAATTTTTCGAGTACTGCACGCGACGTCATTCTTGTGGGATGCTCATCCAAGTTTGAATTTTCGTTATTTCCACCCAAGACCTTTTGATCTTTTATTTTTAGATTCTTTTCGGTTGAAGTAACTGATTTGAAGGTTTTTCTAAACTTCTTTTTCTTTGTTTGTAAGTGCCTTAGAAGCATAATCCTATTGGAAATATTAACACGCCAGGACGAATCCGTATCAAGTAACTTGGATAATTAACAGTACGGAACGATGCCTATTTGTGAGTGTTTCAAAGTTAGAAATGGTGTTTAATGATGTTTGGGAAGGGTGATCAGTGAAACCACTGATGATCCCACGTTGGTTGCCCAGGGCGAAACATCGTTTAATCGTGAAGTGACTGATTTGGAGGTTTTTTTAGCTTCTTTTTTTCGTTTTTAATTGCCTTAGGAGCATAATTCTATTAGAAATATTAACACGCCAGGATGAATCCGTATCAGGTAACGTGGATAAGTATCAGTGCGGAACAATGTCTATTGGTGAGTGATTCAAAGTTGGAAATCAAAGTGTATGATGGTGTTTAATGATGTTTGGGGAGGGTGATTAGTGAAACCACTGATGAGCCCACGTTGGTTGCCCAGGGCTAAACATCGTTTAATCATTTCTCTGGTTCCTTTTTTTTATTAATTACGTACATATACCTAGTTTAAAACCTTAAAATAATGTAAATAACGCAGACAATTTTATACAAACGTTGACAAACTTTCATACTTAGAAGTAAACAATTTTAGTACACATAGGTACCTTGTTATAAATATAAATAATAAAATGATATAAAATCAACACAGAATTAGTTTGACGAATACCTAGACTAGAATAGTAGGCTCCTAACTTTTATTTAGAAATTTCTCTACTGAGTAGGGTTCAATTTCCCAAACATAATCGAGAAGTTTCTTTTGGCTAATGATCATGTTTTGTATATGGGTTGGTAATGCGTTTTTAAATCTCATGCATTGATAATGTGGAAAGTTTTCAAACAGAGTAAATCTAATTAGCTATTGTAATGCATATTCGTTTTTGCGCCTAGTGTTGTATTGATGGTTGGGTTTAAACCTTGCAAAATTGTTTTTGTCTTTAAAAATAAAAACTTAACAAGCATATATATAAATGCCGAACACAGTGAGCAAGTGGTTTGTTTTTAATAAAGATCTGCATGATTCTTGGTAATGCATGCCAAAGATGACTGCTTTCTTCTGAATAACAGATTTCATTGAGTCGATTGAACTTCCCCATGTTACTATAGCATATCTCACCCGACTATAAAAATTAGCATAATATATGCTTTTTAGGACTGTAAGTTTGAAGGATTTTGAAAGGATTCTTAGGGCATAGTATATACTGTTTGTCAGTTAGTTTTTCAATTTGGCTATCCCATTTGCAACTGGCATCCAGGGTCACACCCAACACAGGGACGCTCTCCGAAAATGTGAAAGTGTTTGAGTCAATGGTAATTGCTGCAGGATGGTCGGCAGACTGGCAAATTTTAAATAGTGCACACCTATATACTGCCAAAATTCCCCTGCCACACCTTCGAGGTCTAGGAAACTCGATGCTTTTAGTTCTACATTCAAGTAATCACAGTAGCTATAAAAAGATATTTTTTTTGAGCCAGAGATTAAAGATAGGTCGAAAATATAACCAATAAAAAAATAGAGGTCCAAGAACGCTGCCCTGAGCTATGCCCGTATTTGTGATGAGAGTTGAAGACTCCGCGCAACCACCAGTGGACCTAACAGATGTTTTTAGTGTTCTGTCGAAAAGAAAGGATTGAATACATCCATCCAAACTTATTAAATTTATGCACCAAGATGGCATGGTTCAAAGTGTCGAAAGCCCTGGACAGATCCAGGAAAACGCCAAGTGTCACATCCTGGTTGTCCAGTGCAGTCAGTACATCCTGAACCAGACCATGCCGTTTCTGTTGACCTGTTTTTGACAAATCCATGCTGAGAATCGGAAAAAAGTGGGCCCTTTTTAAAAAGGGAACCAGGCGATTGTACTTTGTACGAGTTTCGAGAATCTTCAAAAATACCGACAACAGACTGACGGGATGGTAGTTGCACATTTCCTCAGCGCTACCCTTCTTATAGAGTGGAATTATAATTGAAACTTTAAGGGTTTCTGGGAAAACACCTTGGTCAAGAGGTATTAAAAATATTACAGAGAACTGGTGCAATTATTTTTATGCGTGATCTAACAGTTTAGGAGAAATGCCATCTAAGCCGCAAGATTTTTTGGGTTTAAATTTATCTACCACTTCGCATATTTCCTGTTCCGTCACAGGCGAGAGAAATAAGTTATTTGGGTTTTCCTTAATCAGAGAACTAAAATCTTTTTGAACTTGCCTAGTCTGCTTACTGTTGATGGTGTCTTGAATGACAAAGAAGTAGTAGTTGAATTGATTAGGAAGATATTCTGGGTTTTTATTTTTTGGTGGTTTATTATCATTTTGTTTCTTATTGTTTATTTTAGAGATCACTAGTTGCCGCATACCTTTAGACTTGTTTTCTTAGTAGTCCGGTATCTTAACCCCAAGAAAGGTAAAAAACTTCAAACTTGGATGCATATGAGATTTTTAGTTTAGCTGAAAGAGGAATCTCTAAGCTTTAAAAGAAGTCCGAGACACAAGCTCTATAAACAAGTTGGACGTGACCTTGATGAAAAAGCTCGCGACAGACCGCAAATATTGGACTTTGATATTTGTATTCGAGCGGAAGTCTTTGCTTTTGTACAGATAAAAAGAAGGCAGAATATTGCGCTATATTCTACGTTTGCACGTACGTCCTATGACCAACTTAAAGTGTCTTATAAATATTAATGTTATCAAATATTCGTCAATTTACGATAATTTTTAGATTTATTTGTTTTTCAAGAAAATTCATACGGGTACGAAAAAACTCTAATAAAGCATTTTAGAAACAATAAAATTTCCTTTTAAACCATATGTCACTTGTCATTTTTCGGCTTATCGTAAGAGTTCCAGAACCGTATTAAACGGAAACTTGTTGATAAATCCGTAGAAAAGTATTGCGGTTTAATTTTATTTTTCTGATCAATATTATATTTTTCTTAGATATTTTTATAGTTTTATAGTTTTTTTGCAACGAAGGTTATAAAAAAAACATGCAAAATGTCATAATGATGTCATATTATTTATTAGGTATTTTAATCAATTTGATTTTGTTTTTTAGCTAAATCTTATTTTATGAAAGGATTTTGGGAAAAAACTAATACACGACTTTGACTACCCCCTCACATTTCCAACGTTAAATTAAAATTAAAAAATGATACAGTACAAATCATAATACTTATTGTTTTTTAATCAAAAATTTATTTTAAAAATATTAAACTTTATTTTACCTCAGAAAAATTATTGCAATTACATGGACATAATTTAGTAATCTTTAATTTATTTCATGCAACATTTGCAGAATTGCAAAAATGCTTACAAGCACATCTTATTAACTCCTGCAAACCGTTAGGGACAGTTGGAATAGTTGACCATAGTGGGACAAATCCATTGTCAATTTTTTTCCATCCCCCAACTCAGGTTCTGGGGGGGGGGTAAAGTTTCTATCTAAAGAGCTTTTCCAAATAATTGCTTGAAGAGCTGCTCTTTTTGCGTGCTGCAAGGTACTTTCAGGCGAGATGGAAAAAAATTGACCCCTACTTGCGAGGCTCGATTTTGAAGAGAAGTTCGAAGGTGAAAACCGCATCTTGATATGTCAAGCCGTTTAAAAGCTACGGGGGGTTTTGAAAAGTCTGCATTTTGGGAGAGGGTCTATAACTTCCTTATTATTAAAAATTTAGTTGTAGTGTAAAGAGCTTTTTTATTGACTTTTTGACAAAGAATTTAACTATCTTTCCAGATTTTTTCCACCGTATTTAGTTTCCAACGTTAGTATTTTTCTAATGGAACACCCCATGTTATATTTAAGTTTTGAATTTGTGATGAAATTTACTTTTAACTAATATAGCATATGTGATAGGTTGGTAGAACCGTTTTTGAGATATTAAATATTTTTCATTTCTGTCTAATCATTCTGACAATGACTTAATAGGACTTATGACTTATTAATTAAAGAGATTTCAATCCTTTGTTTTTACATTCTTTTCGATTGAAGTAACTGATTCGGAGGTTTTTTAATTTCTTTTTGTTTTGGTTGGTTGCTTTTGGTTTTAGATGGTATTTCTTGCTACATAGTAATAGAAGGGACGGAGAATTAGAGGAATTAGGACTTCTCGGTAATAATAATAGATCAGTAAGACGTCTAGTTTTTAAATAAGTTTTTACCTATCACTTGAAGCGCGCTTCGATAATAATTACGTTACATTCAAATGAAAGCTTTGTAGTTTTAAAAAGCAGGCCATGACAGGAAGCAATTTTGACTTTTCTCATATTATGGCCTATTTACAGAAATTTGATGACATAAATGACTAACACATTGTGAAGCTATCAAAATAAAGTCACAGCACACTAGACAGAAATGCAAAATTTTATTTAAATATCTCGAAAACGGGTCAATCACATATGCTATATCACAAATCCAAAAATTGAATAAAACATGGGATGTTCCATAAGAAAAATAGTAATTTTTGCTTGTATCTTGGAAACTAAAGACCGTGGAAAAAACCTGAAAAGACAGTTAAATTCTTTATGAAAAAAGTCTATAGGGAAGCCTTTTACATCAAAATTAAATTTTCGGTAATAACAAAGTTATAGACCCTCTCCCAAAATGCAGACTTTTCAAAATTTTCCCGTAGCTTGTAAACGGCTTGACATATGAAGAATGGGAGTCAGTTTTGCTCTAGCTTGCCTGGAAGTACCTTAAACCTCCCAAAAGTGCCCAATTTGGGACACCCTGTACAAAAAAATAATAATAAAATCTTAAGTTCTTTAAGAAATTTAAAACCACGGGTCGATTGAGTATCTAAAAACACTAGACAAATTTTTACTTACGTGTTAAATTATCAAGATAATTTTGTCTTATTTTATGGAGAACTTGTCGGGCCATAATTTGTGGTTTAATAGTTTTTATAAACGTGTGTCACATAAATCAGTAATTATAGTTTGAAAAAAAAAACACAAAAATGTATATAGGGCAGTCTAATGAACTGGCAAAATCGATGTGACTCAAATCAGCTGATTACTTGGAGTACAAGCAAACCAAATTACATAGGTTTTATATGAAATAGTGTATTGTTTCTGCGTCCTTCTTTTAAAAAAACGAATTAAAATGCCAAATTTTTGTGGGGTTGTGGGATGCGGCAATCGCTGGCCAAGAGACAAAGTAAATTTTTATGGAATTCTCACTGTTTTATGTTCTGAACATAAAAAACAGCTAATCTACAAGATGTGAGACATGGATTCAGGCGTTAAAAAGGGAAGATTTAACAAAAAAAAGTTAAAACATTTGAGAATATGCTCAAAACTTTTTATCACAGGTATGTAAAATTCATTTTCTGCACTGGTCACTTTAAAAATCTAATTTTCGGTAGGTAAATAAGTATTTAGTATATGGTTTTCCTCTATTTTTGAGTTTTTTGAAAAATTCCTTTACAAACGTTTTCAGGGTTCGTCAGAAATGCAAATTTGCCTGCGCCAGATTTTTCTTAGAAGGTTAGGATGGAAAGGATGCACTTCTGACAACCCCTAAAAACATTCTGTAAAACCTTTTAAAATAGACAGTAGACACTTAAAGTTGGCAAGCTATTTTTCACAGATTATCCCACTTAATTCAAGAGTTTGTGCAATAAACATCCCAGCTTTTACTATAGGTAAGTTTCAACTTCACCCTATTGGAATTTGGAAGATACTTGTTCAATAGCTCATTTCTGCATACATGTTTAAAGAATTATAAATTTAATCAGACAAAAATACAGAATTTGTTGGAGTACTGGACAGGCGGATTCAGAGTTTCGTAAGGTAAGCAGTATGAGGTAAGACGCAAGGGGAATAAACTATACCAAATGCATGCTACTATTCATGGTATTCGTAGCTTGTAGCTTATAGCTATTGTAATCTGCCTTACCTGTAACCATCCTTGCATCAAAAGGTGAAGAGGCACTGCTAGATGAAATTGTTACAGTATACTGGGCATTAATTAATTCATGTCTCCCAGTTCTCCCAATGTAACTAACTTTAGTTTTTAGTTTAATTCAGTTGCTCTAGTTTTTTGATTAATATACCTAGTGTTTGATTTTGTAGTTTTTTTTTAGAAAATACAGCATTTTGAAAATAAATAAAAGATATTTTGAAAAGTTTTTTTTTTATTTAGAACCTAAAATCCAGAGTACCAACAAAAATGTTTAAAAATAAAATGTACATAAAAAAATGTAAATAATTTTCCAAAACCTTTTACTTATTTTAATTTGAAAATAAAAAGGTACATACAGATAAGACAAACAATCAAAGTAAGTAGGTACTCTAAAAAAAATTAAAGTCAAATCATGATTTATGCTTGGTTTACCCATCAAATAAGCAAAAATTTAAGCGTAATTCTATATGGACCTATAGAATTACGCTTAAATTTGTGCTTATTTGATGGGTAAACCAAGCAAGTCTAGGGTTGCATCAGTTTAAACTTAATTATTACTATGTTAATCTGAGAGCTGCCGTTTGCCCTGAAATAAAGAAAAAAAATTAAACAAATGCTAAAAAGTAGGTAAGTGTAAAATTGCCTTTAATAATCCCTTTGAAAAATCTATCAATTTTAAGGATACTAAACTGTGAACACAAAGGTAAATCTGGTTGAATTTGTAATCTCTGCAGTAATTACAGCATGGTTTATTTATTTATTATTGTAACACAGACTAAGAGGTACAGTACAGTTTTTCCACAGAAAAACTTTTCCCAACTTAAAAGTGTAGTTCAGCAAAATAACAAGTAGGACTTAATTGAATATACAAAAAAAATTATGTCAAATGGCTAACTTCATTTTTCTCTAGGAAGCTTTGTTATTAAAATATGAGCATGTTTGTACCATGTGCAATGCACACTTCATTTATATCAGTTTTATTTTTTTTGTTGAATCTCTCTGTAGATCTTTCAGAAAAAGTTAACCGAAATACCATAGATTTGTCATAGATTTATAGTGACAGTGCCAAATGTTTTTGTGAGGCATTGTCAACGAAAAAAACATGAGATGTACCAAGTGATCAAATTCTCCAAATGTCATAAATGCAAGTGTGCGCCAGAGAGAAAGTAATAAATAGCTTATTATGTTGTTTCTGTTATGCACTTCATGTGGTACAAACATGCTGATATTTTAATAACAAATAAGTTTCGTAAGATCAATTAAGCCCCACTTGTTATTTTGCTGAACTGCACCTTTGAGCCAAACTTCTCCTCAGTATAAATTAGAACAAAAAATTTGAGTAAAAATTGCTCACCTTTGCCATAACTAGGGTGTAATCTCCAAAAATATGTTTTCTGCAACCACTTACAAATTCACCTGCTGGTTGTTGTAAAATGAAGTTGTTAGCACAAGATATGTTACAATGTCCATGTTAAAAACTGGGGGAAAACTTGCAGGGTCAAAACTTAATCAGTATCTTTTAGGGTAAATCTACATTATTAATCACTGAATTTTTTTTTATTCATTATAATTATCACTCATGTTTATTAGAAAATCTTGTAAAAAAAGCACAGAAGGTCTTAACAAAAAAGTTCTTGAAGAAAAAACGTATTTTAATAGGTACTAAAGGTCTCTATTAATGAAAACTTTTTGATTTTACAAAAAAAAAACGAAAAAAAGCGAAAAAACAAACGCAAAGCTATATGGACACATCCTTTGCTTATACTCCAGACGCCATATTGATTCTGGTTGACGTAAATCAGCTGGGCATTTAGACTGCCCTATATTTTTTAAACTTAACTTTCGATTTCTACGCTAATTTTAATACGAATATCATGTAAAAACCCGCGGTACCCCACTCTTTTAGCGTATGTTTTGTCACCTCACCTAAAATGAGCTTTTTAGCAGATTTGTGAAAAGGTACACCTTTTCCAGTATACTTTACATGTAAAAATTACTAAAAATGTAAAATATTCACTATACAAAAGAAGTACAAATTTTACTATTTTTGTACATTTGATGCTGCACTTTGCGGCGCCATTACAAATAAAGCAATATTTTAGTACTCTAATAAAAGTACATTATGCCAGTGCAATATTTACGCTTTTTTGTACTGTTGCTACGCATTGCAGCACAAATTGTACAAATATTGTAAAATGCCCTGTTCTAAATTAGTGCTATTTTTGTACTTGCGATATCTTTGCTGGGTTAGTACTTAGCAATATCAAAAAATATTTCATGATCCTTGGGGTCCGATGTAGGGCGATTTCCGTTTTAGTGACGTCATAACTGCTAAATCCGTTGACATATAGCTTGTGTCTCGAGCGTTTTTTTTAAAGCTTCGGGGCTCTGCTTTGAGACAAAAAAAGATCTCAGATGCATCGATGTTTGTAGTTTTTTTATGGTAAGACCCCGGACTATAGTGGCTTCTCTCTTAAAATATTTGTATTTTTAGTAAATAAAGCATATTAATTCTTGAATAAGTTTTTTGGTACTTCTGTAGGGTCCTCCCTATTTTATTAGTACTATCAAATAAACCTCCGTATCTTGTAAACTGCTAGTACGATATTTATCTCATATCTACAACATAACAAAATCTGGTGCCTCTTCATAATTTTTTTAAAATTCTATTTTTGACATTGTAAAAACTTTCTTTGACATGTGTAAGTGCAAATAAAAAATAACGGTAGGCACACATTAGCCAGAGCCAAACGAGCTGGAAGCAAACCGATTCTTTGATCCTATTGCCGCCTTGTGAAACAACGTTTTATGCGTTTCTTTCATCGTGAAGCATTGTGCCTAAGTTTAATCCTAAATCATTACCTTTTTTTTTTGAGTAAGTCTTGGTTACATCTCTTACGCCTAGTTCGGTGTCCATTTTAGAGCAATCTACCACCTTTGATATTTTGTCTAGCTTCTGTTGAACCTCGTATGGCTCAAACTCTACAGATGAATCGGTACTTTGATTTCTTATGTAACTGATGGGACCTAAAAATATATCGAAACACAATAAAAAAAGTAAAGAAAAAATAATACTCGAAATAGCACATGGCGACAATCAGACATGTACGTAATAGGGGTATCCATTTTAAATATAACCAGCTTCAAAACATTCGGAAGAAAACAATGGGGATATACAATACAAAGTTTAAACTTGTCATATTTTTTTAATTTCCCATATATATAATACGTGTTTAAAAATAAGAAATAAATAAGGGCAGCTACTCCCATTTGCTCCGCTCCTGAAATTATTTTTTTATCTGACTGAACTGGTGGTTGCAAAATATATGTGAATTAGTAAGATAGATGACAATATTTCTATAAAAAAAATCATCGTCGTTGGTCCTGCAATACTTGCTAAGTGCAAGTGAAATTTTACAGGAAGCCGAAAGACCACTTCACATTCGGTCCATTTAGATTTGGGCCTCTTCACGGCAATTTTTCTCCCAAAAATTGACATTTTTTGCTTATATCTAAACATTCGGAATGAGTTACTGCAAAAAAATTTCTTTATTGGCTATTTATTTCCAACACGGTTTTGTACTTGTGTACGTATTTCATGATTGTTTTAAAGTTTTGGGAAAAGGTAAGTTTAAAAAATGCGATTTTGAGCCAATTTCTGTGTCTCATCCACACCAAAGAACCCCGGACAAAATACATGGGAAAATGGATTTCACTCGAATTTGATGTAATTTTAGTATTAATTATTAGTTATTACTTAAAAATTGTAAAGTTTATGTTTTAAAAAACGCGTTTTAGGGGTAGGTTTTCCAACGAAATAAATCCACTTTTTAGACGGAATAAAATAAAGATGAATTTGCGATAAAAAAAGGCAGTTTATATAGTCCATTCAAATGTCACTATTAAGATTGATTGATTGATTGATTGAAAACATACTTTATTGTCAAAGAATAACACAGATATGAAAATTCTTAATGTCAAAGCATAAATTAAGCGTAAGTACACATCATAAAAAAAAGTATAAGTACTGATAATACTATGAGAAAAGCACTTAATTCCTAAATATCACATCAGTCGCTATAGGTTACGCAAAACATTAAAAACAAATAAAATTGAAATTAAAAATTGGAAACAAAACATAAGGTTGGCAACAATAAAAATTTTAATGTAAATGTTACACAAAACTCCAAAATAAAATAAAAAAATATAAAAATATAAAAAAAATCAAGACCATAACCTAAAATTACCAACATTAATATTGTGTTTAAGTTAAAAATTATAATGCACAATTTATTCGGGTCAAACATAAAGTATACGAGTATTAAAGCGAATGTCTCAAGAAAGATTCAACCGAGTAAAATGCTAGGTCAAGAAGAGCAGTTCTACATTTCTGGCGAAAATTTTTATAATTTGGTGCATTTCTAAAATCAATAGGCATGTGGTTGTACATCTTAATGCCGTTATATATTATAGAGTCCTTAACAAGAGTAAGATGAGAGATTGGAAGCCGAAAATCTTGAGCGTGTCTCGTGTCATAGACATTGTTTTCCTTTTTGTATTTTGACAAATGCTTGTGTATTAGGCATACAGTCTCGAGAATGAAAATGCATGGGAGAGGAGTTAAAATTTTATTGTCAATAAAGAGTTGCTAGCAGTGAGTTCGAGGATGAACTTTACGCATTGATCGAATGAGCACAAATGCAGAGCGGAATAAATACTGGCTGCAGCATCCCCAGAATGGTATACAGTATCGTAAATGTGATTCAATTAACGCAAAATACACATTCCTGGCTATGGTTTTGCCCAGCTCATTTGCCGTGACCCTAACGCTAAAGCAACCCGAAGCCAACCTGCTATTTAGTTTTTTGATATGAATATTAAATTTTAATTGGTAGTGAATGTCCGAGCCAAGGAATTTAGAGGAGTTAACACTTGTAATATACTGATTGTCGATATTCACTTTATTTATATTTGACTTACGAAAATTAATAATATGTGTTTTACAAAGGTTACGGGTAAGTTTATTGGAATCACACCATTGTTTGATTTTAGTTACATCATTGGTGACCATGTTTTTCAGGGTTTCTAAATCTTTATTCGACCAATGCGCTGATGGATCTGAAGTGTCTCCTCCTTTATGTATAGGAATCACCTTGGCTGATTTAAGACATAAAGGAAAATTACCTGTTTGAAATGATTTATTAACAGCGCATGCAAAAGATTCGATTGCTTCAATAGGAATTTCTTTTAAGATTTTAATAGAAATTCCATCACTGCCTGCTGCGTTTAGATTTTTCATGTTGTTGATCGTCTGCTTTATTTCAAGAGCACAAGTCGGAAGAAACGAAAACTTGTTTGGTACATCTATATGTGATAAGTACTCCATTTGTCCACATTTGAATGAAGCACCTGAGTTAGATTAGACGCAACAGAGCTGTAAAAGGTATTTAGATCATCTGAATTCAAAGGCACGTCGTTTGGTTTTTGTTTCTGTTTATTACGTGCTGTGAGCTCGTTTACTATTTGCCAAGTAGTTCGTAATTTTTCTGTATATTTTTTGGTACAAAGTAAAATATTGTTTTAAAAATAAAAGTGCAAAGTGTTTGTGCAAAGAATTAAGATAACGAAGATTAGCTGCAGATACTGGGATACCTTTGGTGATCCAAGGCTTAGAGTTTGCCTTTATTTTTACATTTTTAATTGGAAAACATTCATTTATAAGGCTACATATAATCGAGTGAAACCCTTCAACATCCAACCCTTCCCAATTTTGGTTTTGTAATTTATTATGAAATTTTTTAAAGCTTCCACGATCAAAAATTCTAATATGATATGTTTTTTTTCTTTAAGAACTGTTATGGGTATTTTTGCTATTATTGCGTGATGGTCTAAAATAGCTGCATCTATGGATTTACAAATAACTTGTTTTGAAATGTTTGAACAGATTTATTTTTAAAAGTTCTTATCGGTACACACTACACACCGATCCTATGACTAGTGCTATAATAGAAGAGTTAAAGTGCTAAAAAAAGACAGTTTAATGTTTTAAAATTTTCTGCATATTGTGATGCGTTTTGACAAAAAATAACTATGTTTATGTGTTTAATTAACATTTTTTTTTATATAGAACCTGTGTAGTACCACTGGTTTTAATCTTATGTGGACAAAGAATTTTTAATATTTTTTGTTATAGTTATATAGGGTTATTCAAAAAATATACTTGAGAAACTATAAACATTAAAACAATATGTCTTGTGCAAAATGTAAGCAAATATGTGTTTTTCGAGAGCCAAAGGATGATGAACTATTTGGTGGGCTATGTAACAAATGTAATAGAGTCATTTGTAGGGACTGTGAGGAATGGAGTGCTACAGAGGTACGCTTCATTGCATTAGTGTCCAAAAAAATACCATTTCTCTGTAGTTGTTGTGCAACAGAAATATGCCCTAGTGATCAATTTATAGATAAGATTTTTTGTGACAATAGAAAGCTCAGTGAAAGAATTATAGAAATAGAAGAAGAACATAGAGAAAAGAGCCTAGATCTTAGAAACCAATTAAACCCCTTGACTGAGGAGATCCATGAAAAAGATCTACAGCTTTAACAGACTTAGAAAACAGACAATGGAATTTCAGGATGAAGTTTTTGAACAGGAGAAGAGTATGGAAACTGACATGAAATTGCAAAGAGAAACAATTGAACGATTAAAATGTACAATATCTCTATTAACTAAAGAAAACCAAATTTTGAAACAAGAAAAAGAAAATGCAGTACATAGTTCTAGTAACAATGATGTTGACAAACTAAAAAGAAAATTGAAAAAAATTAGGAAGAAAAATGCAATAAAGAAATAAATATTAAGAGGTTGGAGAAACTACAAATAAAACACCACGAACTAGCAAACTTAAGAAGAAGAAACTTGGAAATGGTGAAAATATCAAGACTGACTCGAAAAAAACTAAAAAGGAAGATTTAGATTAGAAATAAAGGCACCCATATACAGGAGTTGATCCTGGAGATAAGTAGAATGTTGCAGATCAATTGTAATCTGGAGCATGATCTGGAAGTGTATCTGGAAAAAATCAGAATACTGGAAACGGATGTGTTAAATTTTAGAAACAGTGTTAAAAATAATAACAAAAAAGGTGGTTTTAAAATAGGCAGTAAAAATCTACAGATATGTAATTTCATAGATGATTGTGACTCTGAGAGTAAAGTTTTGATACTATCTGATGATCACGGAAAAAACTTGGGCACCATACTAAAAAATTATTCTGTTAAACTTGATTTAAAATTAAACGTATTTACAATAACAAAACCGGGAGCCGGCATGGACAACATACTTAAGGATGTAGAACTTTTTTCAAGAGGTTATAAGAAAAATGATTATATAGTTATCATGGGGGGTAGTAATGACTTTTACCGGCATAAAACTCCTTCTTTTAAACTAATTCTAGACAAAAATAGAGGCTTTTCTCACTCTAACATGATATTTTTAAGCTGTCTAATGACAGGAATATCGATAGTTGATAAAAAATAGACAAATATAATTCTGCTCTTGAAAATTTTTTAAATAAAATAAATAGAATTTCAGAGAACAAAGTCCACTACATTAACATGACTTCAGCTAAAGGTTTTAAACTAAATTTAAATCAAGTTTGTAGGTCTATTTGCAATGACATAACTCAGTTTAACACATCTAAAACTCTAAAGTTTGTACATGTAACCGATTTAATAAAAAATGTACATGTGAATAGTATTAGTAGTATACCTATATGTCAGTCACCTAATCAGTCTTTTTTAAACCAAATAATCCCGAAAACTTGTTTACCTTAACACTATTAAATATTTGTTCGGTCAGACATTAACCAAATTTGTTATACTTACTAAACACCACTTAAAGCTAAATGAGCCATTTTTTATGGAAAATTACGTTGTTGTCTCTAGGTATTCACGTAGTCAATTTAAACGTGACGGAATCCTAGTCATGATAAACAAATATTTTCTAAAAAGTTTTGATTTTGCAGTCATTGACCGTTTTAATAACTTACTGGAAGAGAAAACTTTTGAATTTTCACTGGTCTACTGTCCTAGACTAAATTTTTATGTTCTTGGGATATATGGGTCTCCGCGTGGAAGCAAGAAGATGTTCTTTACTTGTTGACTGGAATATCAAGCAGTGCAGATTTGATTGTATGTGGTGACTTTAACATAAACTTTCTTAAATACAATTGTAGAAGCTTTCAAACATTGAAGAGCCTTTTAAAATCCAATTATCTTTTCTTGCATGTTACGAAGGCTACTAGACACACCAAAAAAACTTCGACGGGAATTGAATATATTTGCTCTAGATTTCATAATTCTCTAGTATATTGTGACGTTTTTCATACAGATCTGACCATGATGTTATTTCATGCCATTGCCATTAACTTTAGCTTTAATACTTAAACATTTACACTTTAATATAAATCTAAGCAAGGCTTTTATCATTGAATATAAAATGTATTTTGGATAAATAAAGCTACTTTTGAATTGAACTGAATTAAATTGATATAATCAATTGTGGTAGCAGTGATTTCAATGACCTGAGTATGAGTTTGGACGTGCATAGTTAAGTTGTAGGATACCAACAGTTCATAGAAGATACTAGTAGCGTTAGAGTTAAAGTCGTCAAAGTTTATGTTTAAATCGCCTGTCAAGACCAATCTGGACTTTGTGGAAAAACTCCACAACAACAGTTCTAGTTTACTAAGAAATATATAAACGTCCGAGTTGGGCGTACGGTAAATGCACACCACATACATATTTAATTTTGAGGAAAAAATTACTGAAAATTCAAACTGCCTATCCTGAACTAGACCGTCGAATTTATTACATGCCTCAAAAGGCATACTGTCAAGAAATTCTTGATTAATTAGAGCAACAGTGCCTTCATGTTTATCTGAACTTCTACAATATTTAGAAATTACTTCATACCCTGACACAACAAGTGGTTGATTTACATGTAGCCAGTGTTCGGTTAATAAAACTATATGCGGAAAGTTAACACTGTCTAAGAATACATAAAGCTCATTCAGTTTGCTTCTTGTTGACTGAATGTTGAGCAGCATTATATTAATACATTTGTCGGAGGAATTTTCCATAAAAAATGCTCGTTATTTTAAGAAGTATCAGCTTGGTTTTGAGTTGAAAGGACATGAATGTTACGATTGTGAATATGACGGGAATGTCATTTATTTTACCAGGGTCATGAAGAGATAGGCTAGAGAGAACAATCTTATTTTTTAATATAAAACTTGTTTTAGAATAACTTAATAAATTTTCGCAGCCTCTCTTTCGATAAACGAAATTTACCATTAACAATTGTATTATCTAAAATTCTAATAGAAACGTTTTGATATTTAAGGGAATCTTGACAAAAGGACAAATACTTCGAATAATCATATTTATTATGAGGAGAGTAAGTCAGGGAAAATATTAAGTTGGTATATTTTCCTATTGAATTTTTTTTTAAAGTGGTAAAAACTAGAATAATCAACAGTACTAAGATTAAGATATAAAATTATATTGTCATTTTGATTAAAGCTTTTTGATATCTCAAATATTCTCTTTGCCATTTGAACTAGAGAAAAGCCAGGATGGCATTCACCATAAACTGAATATTCAGAGTCAGTTACGTACCTTTGTAATCCGTAAGAAATTCTTAGTTTGTATACCGGATGAATACAAAATTATCGTTACCTTTCTTGTCCCTACTTTTTAAAGTACGAGTTCATTGCGGTACTTTAAAAATTAGACATGGATAGGTAATTTATATTTTATATTATTTCATCTAAAAAGTGGGTTTTTTTTCGTCAGCAAACTTACTTATACCCTGTGATCCTACCCTGAAACACGAATACCTGCTGTACCCTTGCAAAATTGTGCTCCACAATGATGAGACCGATTTGCGATCGATTTGCGATTTGATCAAATTATATTGAATTTTTATATTTTTTAATTTACGTTTCGACTTTTTTCGGTTTAATAAATTTCTTTTTTATTTTATATTTTCGGTTATTTCACATTAAACATTTTTTTTTAGGGTTTGACGAAATTATTTTTCAGTTTGGTATTTTCGATCATTTTACGATTCGACTAAATTGTTGCTGGATAAATTTCCTTTCGCCAAAATTAAATTTCAACGTTTATATTTATTATATTTTTACTCATTTTATATAATATGCGACTTTGTAGCTACGTTGTCTATTTTTGTACAAAACCGCTGCTAGTAGATTTGGTAATCGGGTATTATTTTTTATTAATTTTTTCGATTACTAAACACTAAGATACAACGAAAAGAAAAGAGCCACATTCACAGGCTCATCGAGAACTATTCGTTCGATAAAATTTGGTAAGTAGTTTGTTTATGTTTAAGCTGTTGTAGGTGGTCATTTGTCATTTATAAATTATTAGTATCCACCTTCACCTCCTAGAAGCCGGGAAAGGGAGATGGGGTAATTAAATATATTTTAAAGCTAATTATGGATAACTTAGGGTAATCAGAGACAACACGTTAACCATTAAACATAAAATATAAAATTAGAAAACTCATATCAAGAACATTATGTTTCTTTTGTTTTTTTATATATATTAACATGTAATATATCATATTTTAGAGAAGGCAAAAAACTAGTTATTTTTTCAACTCCTATATTTTTTATTGTACTAGAAGATATTTTGGAAAGGAGAAAAACATATTTAAAGAAAACATATTCTATCTCCGCCACTGGTGGTCCGAGCCTAAAAGTTGTTACACTGTTTGAGAGATAATTTTATACGCTTTTAGTCTGACACCATAAGTTTTTGGACCGAACAGTTTTCGAGATAATTAGTAAAAAGCTTGAGACAAACCTAAAATATTACCTATTTCCTTCCTATTTATTATGGCGGTGTTGGTACCAGTTGGATTTTTGAGGGCTTATTAGGGAATAGTAAGGTTGGTACCCCTAATATTCTTATAAAAAAAAATTGTGGCTACTTATATTTTTATCGAAGATATAATAGCAATAACTAACTCGCCTCTATAGTAAACTTCCTGCGAGTTTTAAGTATAAAATCATTGGTACCGGGCACTTCCGGCCAGATTTGGAGTGGCACCATTTGATACTCGTATCGAGGAGATAAATACCTTTAATTTGACACCTCGATCAAGTGGTTACTTTATGGGTCGATTTTGCTTAAAAAAATCACCCCTTCGGACGAAGGTAGCGCTGCAACGCGGCCGGATGCGGGATAACACCATTGCATTTTTGGCATTGCCTAGTCTAATCCAAGTCCCAATCCAAATATTTATGGTTACGCCCAAAAAGAAAAAATGTCAAAAAAATGGGCCAAATACAATTTGTTTTTTGACATTTCCGGCCAAATGCCGACTGGCACCATAAGCTTTCTGGGAATGGTGAGTACTGATCTTCAACTTTTTAAATATTTTGAGTGGTTACGCGATCGGTCAAAAAATTTGCAGCCGGATCTCGTACTATAAGAATACTCTCCGAAGAATAGGCTTTAAACAGGAAAACAGCATCAAAATCGGTTCACTGGTTCGAGGGCTACATGCGCACAGACACACTCAGACCCACAGATACACAGACATAGGGGTCAAACTTAGAACGCCCCTATTTTTCGTTTTCGCCTCGGGAGTTAAAAAGGAAATAAAAGTGTAATACATTTCTTTAATTACATTTGAATAAAATAATGTTTATATTATTCTCAATCAATAACATTTAACATAATTAAATTAAACGTACCTACCTAGAAACACCTAGAAAGGCAAATAAGAACAAATTCATTGTTGTATTTTTTTTTTGTATGATATTAAGATTGGTTTCTATTAACACAGAACGTAAAACCTCTTCCTCTATTACAACAGTATAGTAAATTTTGTTTTAAGGACGAAAATAATTTTCAATTTGATTAAGTTGTATAATATTGGAGTACATTTAAGATAAATTACACAGGCCTGCATTTTTAAATAGTTAATTTAAAAATTTTAACTGTATTTTAGTATTTGGGTAGTGCCAATTTCAAATCTGCATTAACCTCATCGATGGGTACGTCACCTTGCCGTGGTGGTGAGGCTTGCGTACAAACAAAAGGAGGCCGACCTAACAGAAACAGAGGATGATCTCCTAAGATTTTCTAACATCTCTTCCTGATCTGACACTGTTTCTGTTTCAGGTCGGGATAGGATGGGAGAAGAGAAGACGGAAGAAAAGAGGCAGGCCAAGCTAGAAAGTCAACGGCAGAGACTGAGAGAAAAGAAAAAGAGGCGGAATAAAAAAAAAGGGAGCAAAGGCGAAAAGAAGCCGAGAGCGCGCAGCAGCCCCGGCCCCAGGCTTCGACGAAAACATCGGAGCAGGAACCGGCTGCGGCGTCCTCCCGCCCTTCTGCATGGACCAAACCTCTGGTAATTCCTACCGCTTCCAAGGAACCACCCATAAAGGAGGTTTCAAAAGAGCGGCAGGAGAACCAGAGCAAGGCTGCTCACGGAAAGGGCGGAGATCTTGGATTCCCGCGCGGGAGAAGGGTATATCCCAAATATCGCCAGGGATATCGGGAACTTCACCTACCTCCAGCCAAACACTCCCGAGGGGCCAAGGCTATAGAAGAGAGGCAGGACGAAGGAAGAAGTGAGAAAATGAGGCGGTACATTGACCTCCCAAGTGGTCCAAAGCGAACCCGGGAGGAGAAAGGGCGCCCCGGAAAAGACCTAGAGGACCAAATGAGACGGGAAGTGACCAGGACCTCTTTTGAGGAAAGATCGGGTTCCCCCTGGTAGGCAACCCGGTGCAGCAACAGCCCCCTCTGGGAGCAGGGCTCCACCCCCAAGGGATGATCCAGCTCTACAGGTGGTGTTCAGATCCGACAGGGAAAGGGGAAGAGTGGAAGAGACAGAGGCAATATCCCTGAGGAAAGCGCTAGTGGAAGCTATGATCCGGACCATGGAGGGTCCTTCTAAGGACCAACCGGGACTGGAACTTTGCTTCCACAATTCAGGGATCGTAGACCCGAAATGGTTGCTGGTCTCGGCCCATGACGCCATAACCAGGGACTGGCTCATGCAGTAGACCCTCGAGGTCGACGGTGCCACGTTTACTCCTACCAGAGCGGCCGAGGCACTTTGGCCAAAGAGAGTTAGCTTCTGGGTCAGAAGCCAGGAAGAAGTGGACACGGCAAGATTGCTACGTGTCTTTAATCTTCAGAAGAGTGGAGGCATGTGTCCAAGACAGGAGGACCAGGAGGGTGGCACCTCACTTTCCGGGTGAGTCGGGAAGTGGGGATCGATTGCAGGAGGAGGGTTGGACCCCGTACTATGAGCTTATGATCTTTGCGGTAAGCAGGGGTCACAGCTATAGTGCGGCGGCCCGGCGCGCCCCCGGGTAACCCCCCGCCGACCGAACACACAAGGGGAAGCAATGAGGAGCAACCCCGTCACCATGAGAGCCTCGCCATGGAGCCATTAAGGGTAAGCCAGATTAACCTCCACCACTGCTATGCCGCTAACGGAGAACTGGTTCATGCGGCAGAACGGCGGAGATGGGACGTTATTCTGATACAAGAACCTCTACTTCTTAGGGACAAAATCAGAGGACTAAGGACGGCCGGCTACACCATCCACACCGGCAAAGAGGAGAATCCGAGGAGCTGTATAATGACCACCAAGGGCCTCAACGCTGTGTCAGTGCCACAGATCGGATCCAAGGATGTCACAACGATACAGCTTGAATACAAGGTGAGTAACAATAACAAACGTAAAATTCTAATCTGTAGCGCATACCTACCATACAGTAGCGCGGAGTTACCACCATCAGAGGAATTAGTAAAGGTAGTAGACTATGCGAAAAGGCAGAATCTAGAACTCGTAATAGGATGTGACGCTAATTCGCATCACACAGTATGGGGAAGCTCAGACGTTAACCGGAGGGGGGAAGTTCTGCTAGAATATCTATGCGGGTCAGATTTAGAAGTAATGAAGAGGTAGCGAGCCAACTTTTGTGGTCAGTAACCGCCGCGAGGTTCTGGACATAACAGTGCCAACAAAAGGTATATCGAATCAGATAAAGGAATGGAATGTCTTGGCAGAGATCTCGAGCTCTGATCATAGAATGATTTAATTCGACATCTCAAGAGAGACACCGGAAGAGTCGAAGAGAAGAAATTCGAGGCCAACAAACTGAACCACCTATAAGGAAGGCCTAGAACGAGCTTTGGATACCGAACCATCGGAAATCTCTAATAAGGAAGAGCTGGAGGAGAAACTAAACAAGCTACAAAGTCAAATAGTGGCGTGCTACGAGAGGGCGTTCCCCCTTAAGACGGTCCCCCAGAAGAAGGTACCATGGTGAGGGGACCAGAGCGACCTTCAGGCCCTGGGAAGCCAAAAGGAAATTCAAAAAGGAAATTAGACAAAGCAAAAGGTCAAGCTGGAGAAACTTCTGTGGAGAGCTAGAAGGCCTCTCCGATGTAGCCAGACTGATAAAAGTGCTAAGTCAAGATAAGGAGGAAACAATAAGAATGTTCAGGAAACAGGACGGAACGTGGACCACTTCTGCCGAAGAGTCGCTAAGATATCTCCTAGAAATACACTTTCCGGGGGAAGCAATAGCGCAGACCGCTCAGCAAGCAACTGATCAGGTTGACCCAGATTGGGAGCTGGCTAATAAAATAGACGGTCACTTGGGCAATACAAGGGTTCCTTCCGTACAAGGCCGCAGGGCCGGACGGAATCTTCCCAGCCCTATTGCACGAAGGCCTAGGAACTTTACTCCCACACATAAAGGGAATTTTACGAGCCAGCGTAGCAATGGGTTATGTTCCAGCTATGTGGAGGCAGAAAGACTATACTATATATAGAGAAACTGATAGACAGGCATCTCATCGAGGGACCCCTGAATACTACACAGGAGTCAACACGCTTACTGGAAGGGGCGATCTACAGATACGGCCCTCCACGCAGCTGTACACAAGGAGAGCTCTAGACCACAAAGAGTATGCCTTGGCGCTATTCTTTTACGTCGAAGGAGCTTTCGACAAAGCTTGGACCACATAGATCCGCGGATCAATGAGGGAGAGAGGAGTAGACCCTATCCTCATCACCTGGACAGAGATGGCGCTGAAAGATAGAGAGGTGGAAACAGCCTTCAAGGACGTGTCCGTCTATCGCCCCACTTATGGTGTCTCATAATGGACACCCTACTAAGAAGACTTGAGGAGGAAGGTATTGAACCCCTAAGCTACGCCGGGGACGGGCTTGTCATAATACCCGGCAAGTACCTCGGTGTGATCTGCATTAGAATGCAGAGGGCATGCAATATAACACAGGAATGGTGTCCAGAAAACAGTCTTTCTATAAATCCAACCAAAACAGAGACGATCCTCTTCACCAAGAAGAGGAAGATAGTTGGGTTCAAACCACCAACTATGTACGGACAACCGCCGACATTGTCGCGGGAAGTAAAGTACTTGGGGGTGGTGTTGGACGACAAACTAAACTGGAACGCTCACATTGACCATGTGAAGACCAAGGTTAATGGGACGTTCTGCCAAGTTAGTAGGCTAATAGGTAGGAAATGGGGCCTAAGCCCTAAGGTAATACTCTGGATCTACTCCAACATCATACGACCAAGGATCCAGTACGGTTCCGTGGTTTGGTGGAAAGGAACCAGTACAGATAAAAATACTAGGAAGCTAGAGAGCCTGCAAAGACTGGCAGCCATAGGCATAACTGACGCAATGAGGACGACCCCAAAATCAGCTCTAAAAACTGTCATGGGACTGCCGCCGCTCCCCCTCTGGATCAGAGGGGAAGCGATGGCAACGCACCTAAGAATCAGGGATGTGGGGCTGTGGAAAAAGGGAAGCGAAAAGGTCGGGCACCTGGCCATCGCCGGGATGGCGGAAAGGGAAATACCCCTTTCAGCATACAGGATCGAAAACCCAGAATACTAGAGAGGCATGGACTAGGAACGAAGTCGACCTTTCAGGCAATGCCATGATCTGCTTCACAAATGGATCGAGGCTAGCAGACAAGGAATCAACAGGAGAAGGTCTATTCATAGGAAATAGGGAGATAAAGAAGAGCTACCCACTAGGACGGTACGCGACGATTTTCCAGGCGGAGGTATATACCATACTGGCAGCCGCACGAGAGGAAGAATTAAGGACCGGAGCAGAAGATAAGGTCTACATATGCACGGACAGCCAGGCTGCCATAAAAGCACTTTGTAAACCTACAATGCCAAAAGGACTGGTCCAGGAATGCGCGGACGCCCTCCAGGATCTAGCAAGAAAGGATCAGCTCAAGCATACCTCGGACCGGAACCGTATCTGGGACCTTGAGAGGTCAGATGAAATCTGCCACCAAGGAATGGACCCACACAAGACTTAATCAGGAATAGCAACACACAGGGGACTCCAGGCAAGCCAAGGAGCTCATCCAGGGCTTCAGCAAAACAAGAAGGGACTGGTTACTGCAACTCAAAATTAAACAAAACTTAGTGACATGCCATTCCTTTTTTCTAATTCCATATGGAAAGTTGGCCAAAACAGTTTCTATAGAATTTTTGTCCCCTTCATGGTATTGAATCAAAGTAAGTCGATTTCTAAAATAGAAAAGCACTAGTTTATGTGACAGCTTTAGTAAGCTGAATGTACAAGGCGTGAAATTTATCCCTAAAATTTTTTAAGATCCTTAATATCTTTACGACCCACACGCTTATTACGTAATCCATTTTAGCCTGTTTGAGATACGTAATAAGATGTATATTGTAGTACTGACATAATAAGCCCTCATTACATATCACTAGTGAGCTCATTACGTAACTAATTTTTTAGGAAATCGAATTTTAAACTTTTTTTGGAAAACATACTTTAATTGACCTTGCGTCCTAGATAAAATATTGTAGGATACATGTACGGTAAGGCCCATTAAAGCACTCTTGTGGTTACCACGACTCGGTCTACGACCTCCCAGTGGCAATATTCCCTACTTGTTATGTAATGAATGATGTTGACAATTATTTTTTATTTTTTTTTCCAAAAAAATTTTAAAATATTAAAAGGAAATTTAACTTTTGACGTAAAACCCACTGCTTGGATTACATTTTCATTAATTATTTACTGATTTGAATATGTGTTACTTGTAAGATGTAGTCTGCGTACAATTACAAAAAAAGATAAAATCTACATTTCTAATAAATCTGCATTTTCATTGAATAACTAAAATTTTGTTTTAGATCACTGAATTTTTAAAAATGCTTTTTGTTTAGTCTCTGTTGATTAAATTGTTGACAAACTAACAACAAAAAAAATTATCTAATGTTTCAAACAAGCCTTTCCAAAATTTTAGTAATTTCTTAACAGCCTACTAACCCTGAATTCAAAATCGACTTGTCCGAGGTTTTTTTGAAATCACACTCTCAATATATTATAGATAACATCAAGCCTACTTAAACCCACTCAAACCCTGTTGTAACGGTTCAATATTTCCCTAAGAATATCCCTTAGAATTAAAAAAACAGTCCTAAAAACACTAGGAGCCTGGTGTTTATCCTATATTTTTATAGTTCATGGTGAACCCACATAACATTGAAGGAATATTCATGGTATAGGAATATTCCCTCAAAGTGATTTTTGGAATATTCTATTGCGAATATGACAGGAATGTTCCAGGCCTATTTTTTGTTGAATATTTTTTAAGAGTTTGTGATAGTTATATTTATTTGGTAATAAGATAATAATATTCCCATGATAACATGATAATTAAGTTATTTCTATGAATATTCCCAAAAAGAATATTTTTATCAGGATCTTGGCATGTTTGCTGAAAATATTACTGGCACTGGAATCAATATGTTCTCTATGTAGCAGGTAATATTATTATAAATATAAGACAGCAAAAAGTAATCTTTTGATAACTAATCTCAAGTAGTACATCACCATAATACTGATACATTGATATACCTATATCCATAGGCTACTCCATAATTGCACTTTAGTGGAAGACTAATGCAATTTGGTGGATATTTATGTAGATATATATCCACTGCATTATCTTAGGATATCCATCTCGTGGTCATCTGAACATATTTTGAATCACAAAATCATATCAATCCAATATTCAACAGGCATATATATATTTGCTATGTAGGATATTCTAGTCAGTGCTTAGGTATATTACTATAATTCTTTAAAAAAAAAAAACGTTTTCTGGTCGTATTATAGTCATGTTTCACGTCACGTTTCGATCACATTTATATCACCTGTATGAGCTAGAACGTAACTTATTGCCGGCATGTGTTAGTAATATTCCCAATGGTAAAATGTAACATTCCTATCACATTCTTTGTTCTCTAAGTATATGACTATTACATTACAGGAATATTTAATTGTTATGTGTGAATGCTCTGCGAAAACGATATTTACTGATGGATTGAGCTTGAATTATACGAAAATTATGATGATTTGAAATGGAGTCATTTTATTCTTAACTTTTTTTTAAAACATATGTTACGTTAAGAAAAAAAACACAAAATAGAAAAGATGACAACTTCCTATACTTTGGGTCCTATCGAGTCTTGCATTCTTGCCAACTTGAGTAAGCACACGGTTGTGGGGCACTTAGCAATGAAACACCAGGTCATACAGTGTCAAAATATATTGTTGGAAAATAGTGTAAATTGCTTGTTGTAATCTTAAAGGTTAGTAAAGGCATGCAATATTTGTAAAACAATAAATGTAAATTTTAACAAATAAAATAGTTTTTAAAACTAACATTTTAGGGGTCTTTCCTCTTGTTTTTATGATTAATTTCAATGATGGAAAGTTCTTTTATCAAAGATGAAAAAGTTGAAATGGTTCTCATATTAAAAAAAATGAAGTTGAAGCTTGTTTTGGACTCATGACTGGACTAGGCATCTTAGGCCAGGGCAAAGCAGCACTCAGGACGGAAAGTCAAATGTATGGTGTTGAGAGTCTGCACTAGGACCACCCATGGCTGTGCACCAGAACCAAGCACCCTAGACAGATATAAAAACAACCTTCTAGAACAAGGGAGAACACCCTAACGTATCATTTATAACTAATTTCTAATAACGGACATGTATTTTACACAGGAAAAAAAATAAGAAGTAAAACAGTAACACAAAAAAACTACTGTTTACTTATTGTACGGGGCATGCCTGAGGGGCAACACTCAAAGTACATACGCCAAAAAGGCATAAAAAACATATAAGTCCACACTCTATTGTATAGTGGGTACCACGGACGATAAAACTAAAAATTACTTAAAACGACAGAAAACAGTCTAATTTCTTACAAGGGCAAAAATAATCAAGGTACACACGCAGCAAATATTTACCTCAAATCATCCTGAGGGCGACATTCCGCATGGCAGGTAACCTAATACCTCCCAGGCGAACAGGGAGTTGACGTGAGGCCTCCTCAACCTGTAGCACAAAGAAAAATACAGAATCAAAAATAGTCAATATTGAAATAAACTGGAGGGAAAACGCTTTAAAAAAAATCGAAAATAATTACCATAGATCGGCTGATAAGCCACGGTCTAGCCGGCCATTTGCCGTATCCTATACGTTCAAAAAAACATCTTCAAAAATCGCCACCTCAAACGCCAAACACAGGCAACGGGCACTTCCACGAAGACTTTCTTCTTTTGATGGGACCTATGCGGATTCCGTCTACGACGATTTCAGGTTGCAAAGGTCGCCATAGGCACGACTTCTTTTCGGTATTCTTGGAAAAGAAAATTCAAACGTGGCACTCAAAACGGTGCCGGAAAAGAAGTGTTTCCTTCCCTCCAGGAAATCTCAGACGCTAAAAAAGAACCTTCCTGCGGGCAAACGATTGGTCAAAAACCTCAGAGGCGCGAAAACTACAGTCGAAAATCGCTTATCCTGATTACCATATTAGGTGATGCTGCTGAACAAGCATTACAATTGGGCGATCTTTCTGATATGGGCAAAAATCGACAGGGGCTGGGGTCCAAATTCTACTTTTCGAATGCGACAGGTTCAAATCGGAAGTCTCTATTCATCAACCTAAGACAGACAAAGACAACGAAGCGGTGTTGTCAGATTTCCTTCTGTATCAGCGGGATAGGGAGAGATCACGTGACGAACAGAAGTTAACAACAAGGCATTGGTTGCAGTAGTGAGCAAGAAATGGACTTTATCTTTCTGGGAGAAACAATAAACAATAAGTGTAGACACTTGGTTTTCTCGAAAACGACTCAGCAGTAACGTAATGTGCAACTTTAAATCACAGTTATGTGACGTGAAGTTAGTCACTGTATATTCCCAGGATTTCGCCTGGCAACGTCGTCCCAAACGTCACGGTCAGCTGGCGGTCGAATTTAATTTTGAAAAACCATAAAATGCCTAAAGAAAAACACGGATTTTCGCCAAGAAAAAGACCACTTTCCGGCACTCCAAGCCTTCCTAAATAATCCAGGTGAGTCACAGTTTCCTTCCGTGTAGTTAACATACGGATCCTTGACAAATATCTCTCTCCCCTTTACTGTTTGTTTACCTCTTTAGAACGACTATAAACCTCCTTTATTTCGAATTTCTTATACTTTTAGGCCAGTCCGAGTCGTATGAGGACAGATGATCGCCTCGTTTGAATAAATAAACTGAATATCTATCAAAATTTAACCTGTTAAAGTCTGCACAGCCTATCGTATAAACCACAGGAAATATGGACCCTACAGACCAACAATGCACACAGAGACAAGCAACACGGTCCACACTTGATATGGCTAGGCTGTATGAGGTTGGGCAATGCCCTTTAAGGAATTCACGCATACTTGAAACCAAAATAAAACCAACAGGTGAGTGTTGTGTCAACTGACGACAAAGATAGAGTAATTTTGTAATATCAATACCATATGATTGGTGACAACTTTGGTCCTGTTATTTTTAGGACTTATTGGACCCCCTAAAGCCTGACATGTGCAAATTGGGACCGATCAGTAACAGAAACTGCCAACCACCGACACATTACTAGTGACAAGAATCTACCACTCAACAAATGAACCGACACTAGTTTCTAGTAAGTATAAGACCGCTAAGTCTCTTTTTGTTTGACACGGTTTATAAAACTAACCTTTATTATCTACTTTATTTTCGGGTGTTAAGTAGTTGACGAAAGGAGAATTTGATATAATCAATAAAAAAACAAAGGCTTACAAATCTAGTAAGTTGGCCGTTTAAACTATGCGCTAGAAAGACCGTTTTGGTGTTAAGTTATGTAAAATTATGTTATTTTTTTCTTGTTTCAGGTTACTGCAGAGCCAGAGCAACCTTTCTTGGACTGGTTAAATTATACAAGAAAAATACGAAGTTTCATTGAACTGTAGACTGTATATCATTAGTTAATATAAAAGAAAGATGGATGTTGTAATGTTATTTTTGGAAAACACATGATTTGCCACAGTAATTAAATTTATTGGTTTATTAGAAAGGGTTCAATGGTG
Organism: Oxystoma pomonae; assembly: GCA_963921995.1. NCBI lineage: Eukaryota > Metazoa > Arthropoda > Insecta > Coleoptera > Brentidae > Oxystoma > Oxystoma pomonae. The sequence goes on from OY998168.1 coordinate 58,308,412, forward strand.
TTTTATTTGAAATATTGAGGTTTGCTTTGTTTTGAAAAAAAACTTAAACAGAGTAAAATGCCTCCACATAAAATAATCATAATTCTACTATAATTCAACCTCAGTCCAACAGTAAATATTGTTTTTCCAGCGCATTCGCCATAAAATAGTAGGATATAGAATAAACAAAATTCTCAGACATATAGTAAAGATGATTGACTTAAAGATTTTGCCAGGGTATTAGAAGGGTGTTTTGAAGAATTATTTTTTTCTAAGGGATATTGTTAGGGAAATATTGAACCGTTACACTCCCCCTTTCCTCCGTCAGAGGTGAACACCGATTAACTTTGAATTAAACTTCGGGTATCGTTTTGACAAGTTACTCCAAATCCATTACTGTGGCCCATCCCTCACCGCTGGATTGATCCCAATACCATGTGCATCCCACCAAAAAACAAGAAGCGAATCGACAACTGTGCGGACTCGACAACACCAGTACCTTACTGCCCGCAAGGAAAGTATTTTAACCAATACCTTCAAAACTGTGAAACCTTGAAGAGGAAAAAAAACGTAGTAAAACCTTTGAAACCTTGAAGATGAAAAGAAAAAGTAGCTAAAATTTTAACCACTACTGAAACTCACATGCTAACTAACGCAGCAGTATCGCGTGCAACCCCTTGTTGCAGGCGACACTACCTAGGGGAGCTATAATGAATAGCTACCACTAATAAAACCAAAATAATATAATTTTGACAGGATATCCCAAATCCATTACTGCTGCTCATCTCCCACCGCCAGGTTGAACCCAACACCAGTAGCCCGGACTCCCCATAGTTGATTGGCCCGCCTCAGCTACCAATCGAAGAGCCCGAACCCCCCAAATGCGAATCTCCGCCGCATAAGGCCACGTCAGATGCCCATCCATCCTGACACACCATCAGGAGGCAAGCAAAAGCGGTGACGGTGAAACCGAGCAGCACCCAATAGACAGGGACCCGTACCGAAAGGCCGAAAAAGAAATAATAAGAAAATGAACCCCCCCAATATACCTTGAAGACTCCCCAGAGTGACAAAGCACCGATCAACCCAGAACGCCGGAAAGCAACCCTCCAGACTGTGATGGTGCTGCCGAGACGTCAGTATACCTAACGGAACCTACATCATTAGGCACACTGCGATGGTAGTTCGACCCAGCAGGCTAAAATTGCACAAGGTGCTAGGGCAGTACCTGTCTCGTTCAATAGCCCTCACCACAGTCTAAAGGACCACGTTCCCGCACTCAAGGAAGACCAGCCCTCGGCCACCGCCCGGAAGTCAACCTGGCATACCAAAATACACACAAAAAGGGAAAAAAAGGTCGGGGATACTATCCACCGAAGAAAAAAAACTCAAACTTCTTCGACAGGACTTTGAACAACATATGCGTATTTGTTGTCCCCCATAGACTCTCTATAGATCCTGTCAAACGCGCAAGTCTAAAAAAGACAAGAAGGAAGAAGCTTAAGAAGACATTTGATGTTCAGTCTTAATGGAGCTAACTAGAGCCTTGGAATCGGAAATCTGCCAAGTTCTAGCGCCAAATACAGAAAAACTCACCACTAACCCGATTCAGCAACTGCCTGAAAAAGATGTAAAATTCAGGCCAGTTACCACCAGAAAAAAAATTATGAAGTATAGAAAAAGAAAAGAAATGAACTTTTTTGTATATACGTATCTGTCGCTACAAATTAAGACTATCGTCGTCGTCTTCTACAACGACCACCGGTTTCAAGTCCTGGACGTGCCAATTTCCAACGCACAACTTCCCATCCAAATCCTCAAGCCGATACGTCACAGTACCTAGCAATTTCCGGACACGAAACGGTCCAACATACTTAGGGCACAACTTGGCGTTATCGAAATTCAGGGCGTCCGATTGAACTTTATTTTTCCTCCATACGAGATCTCCCGGTATAAATGACACTTCTCGACGTCTCAAGTTGTAACGACCACGATTACGATCTGAAGACTATTTCATATTTACCATGACAGCTTGGTAAAGCTTTTTGAAGCCATCTAGCCTCTTCTCTATGACAGGTTTAGGATCCTTATTTATGGCATAAGAATACTCTCGACCGTCGGAAACATACTCTCGACCAAAGTTAATATAATATGGCGAAAACCCAGTAGCTTCACTTTTTGAAGTTCACACGCGAGCGCTGGCAAATTAGCGTCCCAACGACGATGGTTATCTCCTACATAAGTGGAAATCATAGTTTTGACCACTCGGTTTGCTCATTCGCACGGATCAGCCTGTGGATGATGATGATGACCTGCTGGCGCTTTCTGCTCAACTTTAAACTTCGCACAAGTCTGACAGCGGTTAACATAGCGAGTTACATCGCAACGCATCTTGGGCCAGTAATACCTAGTTTTAAGTCTATTGTACGTTTTAAAAATGCCGAAATGACCAGAGCGGACATCGTCATGACTCTCTGTTAAAATCTTCGATCTATAGTCTTTCGGAATGACAATTTTCCAGTAATCAGATCCTTGGGCTAATTCAGGAATGGCACATTTAACATATTTGTATAATATCTTGTTTTCTATACGCCACTGAGAATACTTTAATGGAGAGGTGTTTACTAGGTTTTCCATCCTTAAATACCACGCATCTTTAGTATCAGAAAAGTCATATTTTTGGTTTTCTATGGTAACGCTGTCTACATTAGGGACTAACCTAGAAAGAAAATCTGGCACGACATGGTCACGATCTTTTCGATGAATAATCTGGTAATTAAATAATTGTAGCCTTAATGCCCAACGCGCCAATCTGCCTGAAGGGTCTTTCAGATTGTGTAGCCACACCAAAGAGCTATGGTCGGTTATGACCGTAAAGTTGGTAAGTTCCAAATAGGGTTTGAGTTTTTCCGTGGCCCATACAACAGCTAGACACTCACGTTCTGTAGTCGAAAATTGTTTTTCCTGTTTTGTCAATGACCTAGATATGTAACAAATCACCTTTTCGCCTTCGTCGAACTGTTGCATTAATACAGCTCCTATGCCAAATGCGGATGCATCTGTTTGTAAAGCAAATGGCTTTGTGAAGTCAGGACATGTAAGAATGGGGGCTGAGACTAAAGCAGTCTTAAGCTTGCAAAAAGCGTTTTCACACTCCGGAGTCCAACGAAAAACCACGTTTTTCATCGTAAGACGAGTCAAGGGAGCGACTACTGAGGAAAACTCGGGAACGAATCGCCGATACCAGCTCGCCATGCCGAGAAAACTTCGGACACCTTTCACTGCTGTTGGGGCAGGAACATTAATGATCGCTTCGACCTTATCAACATCGCATTGAAGGCCCTTAGCAGTAACCGTAAAACCAAGAAATTTAAGACTGGGGCGGCAAAATTTGCACTTTTCGGGACTCACAGTAAGTCCTGCAGCCAGCAACCGATCCAAGACAAGTCCCACAATACGAAGATGTGTCGAAAACGATGGAGCAATGATTATGACGTCATCCAAATATTGGAACACGTAGGGTTGGAGATCTACGCCAATAACGGTGTCAATCAGTCTCTGCCAACAAACAGGCGCATTTGTCAGACCAAATGGCATCCTTTTAAATTGAAACAGGCCTCTGCCTGGCACTGTGAAAGCTGTAAGTTCTCTACACGATTCTTTGACACTTACCTGCCAATATGCAGAGCCTATGTCCATGGAACTTATATATTTTGCCTCGCGCAGTCGATCCAAGATGGCGGAGATGTACGGGATCGGGTAAGCGTCCTTTGTTGTGGCTTTATTTAAAGCTCTATAGTCTACGCAAAACCTAAACTTGCCGTCCGACTTGGAAACCAGTAAGACCGGTGATGACCAAGCACTTTTGGACTTTTCGATGACATCCAACTCTAGTTCCTCATCAATTAGCTTGTGCTTCAAAGGTGATACAGGATAATACCTTTGTTTAATGGGTTTGGTACCTGGTTCCAGGAGTATCTCATGCTCATACACTGAGGTAAACCCCAAGCCATCTTTCATTCCTGCAAACTTTTCTTTTAACAGGGTATCTAACTGAACTTGTTGTTCAGGTGTAAGGACTGATAGGGAACCAACCTCTTCCGTCTTCACTACAGTAGCTGAAGAACACTTGACCTGATCTAAAAAATCTTCGAAAAACTGTTGTTTACTAATAGCCTCGCAATCAACTGCACTATTACCGAAACTCCACTGGTTGCGTCTCAAATCAGGAAGAATATCCATAGAAATAATAAAATCGACACCCAGGATCAAGGAGTGGGGGAAATCAGGGACTACCATCACAGGTAAAACACGGATACGACCCATAAGTAAAAATGGAACAGTTCCCTCAATATTCGCTGTCTGTCCATCGGCTACAACAAATTTGGACCGACGACTCCTATCTAACTTTAATCCTAGTTCCTGGAAAGTTCTCCATCCAGACTCCCCAGCAATCGTGGAACTCGCACCGGAATCCAAAAGAGCCAAAATAGAATGACCTAAAACGTCAACATTCAAGGACGGCCGCCTGTCTCCAGCAGCATGCGACAACGCATAAGAGAGAAAAGTCTGTTCCGCCGTGGGAGTTTGATATTGGGTCACTAGACGATGGTCTAATGACCCTATTCGGCGTTTCCCGAATTCGAACAGTTTGGACAGTTCCTGGTAGTAAAACCCTCCTTGGAACATTGGTAACATTTCAGTTTTTTCTCAGGACAGTTCACTCTAGTATGACCTTTAGCTCTGCAATGCCAACAGACTATTTCCCTGGATTGGTTACGTGACGGTGTGTCAACAGTGTGCACAGTGCTTCGTTGGGAGGTGCGCTTATAAGCTGAGTTAGGTTCGGGAAAATTCGTGGAGGTAGGTGGTGGAGCAAATTTTTCTGTTCGGTACATGGTCTCTTCTACTTCACTTCCTAATTCGATGAGGTGGTCAATGCTCTCAATATTTTGCAATACAAGGGCTCGTTGTAAAGGAGGTAACATGTTCCTTCTGATCAGGGCCACTTGCTCACTCATAGGTAACGGTGGTCTAAGTTGACGAAACAAACTTTGCATGCGGGTTACATACAGACCAAAGCGTTCATCTGAACCTTGAGTACGTTTAGGGATTTCCCTTCGCAAGGCTGCCTCATGATCATGAGGAAGAAATGTTCTCCTCAACTGAGCTTCAAAATCGTTCCAGTCACGAAAAGTGTCTCTTCGGACCCTATACCAATCCATTGCATCTCCTTTCAGAAATTCTCCCATAGCTCTTGAAGCTATCAGTTGCTCCTTGAAAATATTTCTGGAAAGACATTTATCTTCCAGACTATCCAAAAATGAGTTTAGGCTTGAATGTCCATGATAGCAAAGGTTCCACTTCTCAAAGCTGTTAAGTTGAGATATCGTTGGGTTCATCAAAACATGGGACAAGTTAGAGTTAGCCAAAGGAACTTGAGGTGGCTCTGTCCTTCGGTGTTGCAAAAAATCAGGGACTGGCTGGTATTCTCTTCAGTGAGGTATTTCTTCGGTATCCCTCTGTGGTAAAGAGTGGGAATAATGATGAGGTTCCGTACTGAACCTAGCTCTTTCAGTGGATAGGGTTTCGATCAATGCACCACAAGACTCCAAAACTGAAGGGCGACTGATCGGTGAAAAGTCTGAAACATGGGGTTGAGAAAAACACTCAGGTCTCATCGAAGAAACAGCAGGACCAGCAGGACCAGCAGGATAAAATTTATAATCAGATGCAGGGGCAGCACTACAATCAGGAGGGTACTGAAAACTAACTCGTCTACGCTCCACAGATGGATTTGGTTGAAGGGGCCTATAGTGGTCACGAGGAATTTCAACTGCTCGAAAAGGATCTTGAAATTGAAACCTTTGAGAATAACCAGCACTGGGTAGAGGCTGTGAAATTACCAAACTCAATATTCCTGTTCTGTGCTGGAGGTAAGATTTCATCAACATTCTGGGGCTCAGGAGAATCACAAAGAAAAGGGTTGGCGTTGTTATGAGATCGCTCACTTTCAGCGGGTAAATCTGATCCCTGCAATGCTTGTGGGTGAGTAGCTGACTGTGTAGCTGAGTTATTTCTAATAGCTGGGCGTGAAGAAACAATAATTTGATGGTTTTGTCGTGCAGCTGAGTTGTTGGTAGCGGTAGCTGAGTTTGTTGTAGCTGTAGCTGAGTAGCTATGTTGAGTATATGATTGCGAAAAACCATTAATTTGTTGATTTTGTTGTGTAGCTGAGTTGTTAATAGTTGTAGCTGAGTAGTTGTGCTGAGTAGCTGCGTTATTATGGGTAGCTAAGCTTAAAAATTCAGTTCTTGGTACATTTGCTTGTATAGCTGATTTGTTTGTAGCTGTAGCTGAGTAACTGGATTGAGTATTTGGGTATGAAGAACCATAAATTAGCTGATTTTGTTGTGTAGCTGAGTTGTTGGTAGTTGTAGCTGAGTAGCTGTGATGAGTATCTGGGTTATTATGGTTAGCTAAGCTCAAAAAGTTAGTTCTTGGTACACTTGATTGGGTAGCTGAGTTGTTGGTAGCTGTAGCTGAGTTGTTGGTAGTTGTAGCTGAGTGGCAAGAACCATTATTTGGGTTGCTTGGTGGTATAGCTGAGTTACCAGCAGCAGCTGAGTGTGAAAAACCGGTATTTTGGTGGTATGGCTGTGAAGCTGAGTTGCTGTTAGTTAACTGTAGCTGAGCTTCAGTCTGTAAACCGACTCCAAGGTCTATCATTGGTTCATCAGAAGCTGTGGTAGCTGGATGACTGACAACTTCAGAATGTGAACTATGCTCTTCTGTTGGTATCCCGGAAGATTCCTCGGAAAGATTTTCAAGCAGATCACCCAAAAAGTCCTGTGCACTACCAGCTAGGCCCAAGGTTGCTATGTTGTAAACGCCTTCCAATGCTCTTAACAATCCACAACACAAGTCCCTCAAACTATCTTTTCGTCTCGCTTCCTCTTCAGTTTCTGGGTGAATTAAATTTATCCTTCCCCGAACATGAAATAATCTTGTGTGAATTCTCTTAAATTCATTATCTCTGTTGTTCTTGTCAAATTCCTGTATACTCTCACCAAGCTCATCGAACTTTGCTCGACAAATAGCTAACTCTCGAATAGGATCCAAACAAACACAGCTCTGGTGTTCCCAGACCTTTCTTCAGCAAAAACAGCCCTCAGCTGTGCCTTTTTGTCCCGAGCTGCAAAGTTTTTGATTTCCACTCCTCGGCTTTCCAGCTCGTATGTGATCTCATCACTAAGTAAGCGATTCACCTCCATATTTTCCTGAAGCACCAACGCACTAGCACCAAATCAAACAAATATCCTGTCTTTCAACCTCAAAAAGGTCAGGCTATGAAGTGGAACGGTTTCGGTTCAGGGAAAAAGTGACAAAAAAAACTTGCCAAAAACACTTGTTTTTGTAAGAGGCGCAAAAATAATTTCAAATAAGAAAAACACAGAGAAAAGGGGACTCAATTTAGTCGCTGTTTACTGTGACAGCAAAAAACTACCAGAAACTAGTTTCGGGGTAAACGCTGCTTAAAAAAATAATTGCCGCTTGTAAAAAAAATAACAAACAACTAACTTAAACTAACAATACACTTAAACACTAATTCGTTTACGAATTCTTTTCCGGATATATATCTAGCCGACCTAGACTTCGAAGACTTTGACACATCAACACCCTTATATAAGAGAGAAATTATTGTGGAAACAAGCACGGGGTAAAAATTTTTAAAAATATATTTTTGATTTACTATTAAGACTTTCTTTGGATTTACCATGCTTTGAAAAAAGAAAAAAATATATATTTCTGATTGAACAACAAAATATATCTGATTGATGATGCTTTAAAAAAAATATTTCAATTTAATAAACATTGAAAAAAAACAAAAGTTTGGGATTTTCTTTGCTTTGAAAAAAAATATTTCGTTTCATTATGCTTTGAGAAAGAAAAACATTTATTTACTTTGCTTTGAAAAAAATACTCTTTAGAAAAATTCTGATTTGATTTACTATGGTTTGTGAACAAAAAAAATTTTGTTTTGAAAAAAACATTCTTTTCCTGAAAAAAAAAATCAATTTACTATGCTTTGCGAGAAGAAAAAAAATTGGATTGGCTATGATTTGAAAAAAATTATTTTTGAATTTATTTTGCTCAGTGAGAAAACATTTTTGATTTGCTTTACTCGGTAAAAAATTATTTTTTGGAATTTATTTTGCTCGGTAAGGAAAAAAAAATAATTTACTTCACTCGGTAAGAAAAAAATAATTCTTGAATTTACTTTAATCGGTCAGAAAAAAAAATGACTTTAATATACTTCACTCGGTGAGGAAAAAACAAACTTTGAATTTATATATTATGTTGTTCGGTGAGATTTTTTTTTTTTTAAACTACCTCACTCGGCATAGGAAAAAATTGAAATTTACCCCAAAAAAAAAAATTTACATTAATTTTTAAAATGACTGGCTTGCTCTTAAAGAAAAATACCATTAAAAAAAAATTGCAAATGCAAACCCCCCCTTCGCTTTCTCAAAGCAAAAGAAAAAAGAGAACGCTATAAAATCACTCGCTTAGGAGTACAACAGGAAAGAACCTACCTCTATACAGCCTTGTAGAACTCTACTGCAACCTATCTTCTTTCCTGAAGCCAAAGTACCATGGTATTTCATTGCCAAGGCAACCCAACAACCAAAAACTTTTTTAAAAACCAAAAAAAGAAAAGTACACTTACTCCAAAGAACAGAGAACCACGTGGGCAGCCAGTGTTACGTTAAGAAAAAAAACACAAAATAGAAAAGATGACAACTTCCTATACTTTGGGTCCTATCGAGCCTTGCATTCTTGCCAACTTGAGTAAGCACACGGTTGTGGGGCACTTAGCAATGAAACACCAGGGCATACAGTGTCAAAATATATTGTTGGAAAATAGTGTAAATTGCTTGTTGTAATCTTAAAGGTTAATAAAGGCATGCAATATTTGTAAAACAATAAATGTAAATTTTAACAAATAAAATAGTTTTTAAAACTAACATTTTAGGGGTCTTTCCTCTTGTTTTTATGATTAATTTCAATGATGGAAAGTTCTTTTATCAAAGATGAAAAAGTTGAACTGGTTCTCATATTAAAAAAAATGAAGTTGAAGCTTGTTTTGATAAGTTTTGATAAAATTTTATGCGTTTTTTTTATGAAGGTTTTTAAAGAGAAAAGGTTTGGACAGGTAAATATTCCTTATCTGTTTCCACATAGCTAGCCGATGACAGGGCTAAACATCACTGGAACAGGTACACAGGACTAGGCATCTTAGGCCAGGGCAAAGCAGCACTCAGGACGGAAAGTCAAATGTATGGTGTTGAAAGTCTGCACTAGGACCACCCATGGCTGTGCACCAGAACCAAGCACCCTAGACAGATATAAAAACAACCTTCTAGAACAAGGGAGAACACCCTAACGTATCATTTATAACTAATTTCTAATAACGGACATGTATTTTACACAGGAAAAAAAATAAGAAGTAAAACAGTAACACAAAAAAACTACTGTTTACTTATTGTACGGGGCATGCCTGAGGGGCAACACTCAAAGTATATACGCCAAAAAGGCATAAAAAACATATAAGTCCACACTCTATTGTATAGTGGGTACCACGGACGATAAAACTAAAAATTACTTAAAACGACAGAAAACACAAGGGCAAAAATAATCAAGGTACACACGCAGCAAATATTTACCTCAAATCATCCTGAGGGCGACATTCCGCATGGCAGGTAACCTAATACCTCCCAGGCGAACAGGGAGTTGACGTGAGGCCTCCTCAACCTGTAGCACAAAGAAAAATACAGAATCAAAAATAGTCAATATTGAAATAAACTGGAGGGAAAACGCTTAAAAAAAAAATCGAAAATAATTACCATAGATCGGCTGATAAGCCACGGTCTAGCCGGCCATTTGCCGTATCCTATACGTTCAAAAAAACATCTTCAAAAATCGCCACCTCAAACGCCAAACACAGGCAACGGGCACTTCCACGAAGACTTTCTTCTTTTGATGGGACCTATGTGGATTCCGTCTACGACGATTTCAGGTTGCAAAGGTCGCCATGGGCACGACTTCTTTTCGGTATTCTTGGAAAATAAAATTCAAACGTGGCACTCAAAACGGTGCCGGAAAAGAAGTGTTTCCTTCCCTCCAGGAAATCTCAGACGCTAAAAAAGAAGCTTCCTGCGGGCAAACGATTGGTCAAAAACCTCAGAGGCGCGAAAACTACAGTCGAAAATGGCTTATCCTGATTACCATATTAGGTGATGCTGCTGAACACGCATTACAATTGGGCGATCTTTCTGATATGGGCAAAAATCGACAGGGGCTGGGGTCCAAATTCTACTTTTCGAATGCGACAGGTTCAAGTCGGAAGTCTCTATTCATCAACCTCAGACAGACAAAGACAACGAAGCGGTGTTGTCAGATTTCCTTCTGTATCAGCGGGATGGGGAGAGATCACGTGACGAACAGAAGTTAACAACAAGGCATTGGTTGCAGTAGTGAGCAAGAAATGGACTTTATCTTTCTGGGAGAAACAATAAGTGTAGACACTTGGTTTTCTCGAAAACGACTCAGCAGTAACGTAATGTGCAACTTTAAATCACAGTTATGTGACGTGAAGTTAGTCACTGTATACTCCCAGGATTTCGCCTGGCAACGTCGTCCCAAACGTCACGGTCAGCTGGCGGTCGAATTTAATTTTGAAAAACCATAAAATGCCTAAAGAAAAACACGGATTTTCGCCAAGAAAAAGACCACTTTCCGGCACTCCAAGCCTTCCTAAATAATCCAGATGAGTCACAGTTTCCTTCCGTGTAGGTAACATACGGATCCTTGACAAATATCTCTCTCCCCTTTACTGTTTGTTTACCTCTTTAGAACGACTATAAACCTCCTTTATTTCGAATTTCTTATACTTTTAGGCCAGTCTCGAGTCGTATGAGGACAGATGATCGCCTCGTTTGAATAAATAAACTGAATATCTATCAAAATTTAACCTGTTAAAGTCTGCACAGCCTATCGTATAAACCACAGGAAATATGGACCCTACAGACCAACAATGCACACAGAGACAAGCAAGACGGTCCACACTTGATATGGCTAGGCTGTACGAGGTTGGGCAATGCCCTTTAAGGAATTCACGCATACTTGAAACCAAAATAAAACCAACAGGTGAGTGTTGTGTCAACTGACGACAAAGATAGAGTAATTTTGTAATATCAATACCATATGATTGGTGACAACTTTGGTCCTGTTATTTTTAGGACTTATTGGACCCCCTAAAGCCTGACATGTGCAAATTGGGACCGATCAGTAACAGAAACTGCCAACCACCGACACATTACTAGTGACAAGAATCTACCACTCAACAAATGAACCGACACTAGTTTCTAGTAAGTATAAGACCGCTAAGTCTCTTTTTGTTTGACACGGTTTATAAAACTAACCTTTATTATCTACTTTATTTTCGGGTGTTAAGTAGTTGACGAAAGGAGAATTTGATATAATCAATAAAAAAACAAAGGCTTACAAATCTAGTAAGTTGGCCGTTTAAACTATGCGCTAGAAAGACCGTTTTGGTGTTAAGTTATGTAAAATTATGTTATTTTTTTCTTGTTTCAGGTTACTGCAGAGCCAGAGCAACCTTTCTTGGACTGGTTAAATTATACAAGAAAAATACGAAGTTTCATTGAACTGTAGACTGTATATCATTAGTTAATATAAAAGAAAGATGGATGTTGTAATGTTATTTTTGGAAAACACATGATTTGCCACAGTAATTAAATTTATTGGTTTATTAGAAAGGGTTCAATGGTGTTTTATTTGAAATATTGAGGTTTGCTTTGTTTTGAAAAAAAACTTAAACAGAGTAAAATGCCTCCACATAAAATAATCATAATTCTACTATAATTCAACCTCAGTCCAACAGTAAATATTGTTTTTCCAGCGCATTCGCCATAAAATAGTAGGATATAGAATAAACAAAATTCTCAGACATATAGTAAAGATGATTGACTTAAAGATTTTGCCAGGGTATTAGAAGGGTGTTTTGAAGAATTATTTTTTTCTAAGGGATATTGTTAGGGAAATATTGAACCGTTACACTCCCCCTTTCCTCCGTCAGAGGTGAACACCGATTAACTTTGAATTAAACTTCGGGTATCGTTTTGACAAGTTACTCCAAATCCATTACTGTGGCCCATCCCTCACCGCTGGATTGATCCCAATACCATGTGCATCCCACCAAAAAACAAGAAGCGAATCGACAACTGTGCGGACTCGACAACACCAGTACCTTACTGCCCGCAAGGAAAGTATTTTAACCAATACCTTCAAAACTGTGAAACCTTGAAGAGGAAAAAAAACGTAGTAAAACCTTTGAAACCTTGAAGATGAAAAGAAAAAGTAGCTAAAATTTTAACCACTACTGAAACTCACATGCTAACTAACGCAGCAGTATCGCGTGCAACCCCTTGTTGCAGGCGACACTACCTAGGGGAGCTATAATGAATAGCTACCACTAATAAAACCAAAATAATATAATTTTGACAGGATATCCCAAATCCATTACTGCTGCTCATCTCCCACCGCCAGGTTGAACCCAACACCAGTAGCCCGGACTCCCCATAGTTGATTGGCCCGCCTCAGCTACCAATCGAAGAGCCCGAACCCCCCAAATGCGAATCTCCGCCGCATAAGGCCACGTCAGATGCCCATCCATCCTGACACACCATCAGGAGGCAAGCAAAAGCGGTGACGGTGAAACCGAGCAGCACCCAATAGACAGGGACCCGTACCGAAAGGCCGAAAAAGAAATAATAAGAAAATGAACCCCCCCAATATACCTTGAAGACTCCCCAGAGTGACAAAGCACCGATCAACCCAGAACGCCGGAAAGCAACCCTCCAGACTGTGATGGTGCTGCCGAGACGTCAGTATACCTAACGGAACCTACATCATTAGGCACACTGCGATGGTAGTTCGACCCAGCAGGCTAAAATTGCACAAGGTGCTAGGGCAGTACCTGTCTCGTTCAATAGCCCTCACCACAGTCTAAAGGACCACGTTCCCGCACTCAAGGAAGACCAGCCCTCGGCCACCGCCCGGAAGTCAACCTGGCATACCAAAATACACACAAAAAGGGAAAAAAAGGTCGGGGATACTATCCACCGAAGAAAAAAAACTCAAACTTCTTCGACAGGACTTTGAACAACATATGCGTATTTGTTGTCCCCCATAGACTCTCTATAGATCCTGTCAAACGCGCAAGTCTAAAAAAGACAAGAAGGAAGAAGCTTAAGAAGACATTTGATGTTCAGTCTTAATGGAGCTAACTAGAGCCTTGGAATCGGAAATCTGCCAAGTTCTAGCGCCAAATACAGAAAAACTCACCACTAACCCGATTCAGCAACTGCCTGAAAAAGATGTAAAATTCAGGCCAGTTACCACCAGAAAAAAAATTATGAAGTATAGAAAAAGAAAAGAAATGAACTTTTTTGTATATACGTATCTGTCGCTACAAATTAAGACTATCGTCGTCGTCTTCTACAACGACCACCGGTTTCAAGTCCTGGACGTGCCAATTTCCAACGCACAACTTCCCATCCAAATCCTCAAGCCGATACGTCACAGTACCTAGCAATTTCCGGACACGAAACGGTCCAACATACTTAGGGCACAACTTGGCGTTATCGAAATTCAGGGCGTCCGATTGAACTTTATTTTTCCTCCATACGAGATCTCCCGGTATAAATGACACTTCTCGACGTCTCAAGTTGTAACGACCACGATTACGATCTGAAGACTATTTCATATTTACCATGACAGCTTGGTAAAGCTTTTTGAAGCCATCTAGCCTCTTCTCTATGACAGGTTTAGGATCCTTATTTATGGCATAAGAATACTCTCGACCGTCGGAAACATACTCTCGACCAAAGTTAATATAATATGGCGAAAACCCAGTAGCTTCACTTTTTGAAGTTCACACGCGAGCGCTGGCAAATTAGCGTCCCAACGACGATGGTTATCTCCTACATAAGTGGAAATCATAGTTTTGACCACTCGGTTTGCTCATTCGCACGGATCAGCCTGTGGATGATGATGATGACCTGCTGGCGCTTTCTGCTCAACTTTAAACTTCGCACAAGTCTGACAGCGGTTAACATAGCGAGTTACATCGCAACGCATCTTGGGCCAGTAATACCTAGTTTTAAGTCTATTGTACGTTTTAAAAATGCCGAAATGACCAGAGCGGACATCGTCATGACTCTCTGTTAAAATCTTCGATCTATAGTCTTTCGGAATGACAATTTTCCAGTAATCAGATCCTTGGGCTAATTCAGGAATGGCACATTTAACATATTTGTATAATATCTTGTTTTCTATACGCCACTGAGAATACTTTAATGGAGAGGTGTTTACTAGGTTTTCCATCCTTAAATACCACGCATCTTTAGTATCAGAAAAGTCATATTTTTGGTTTTCTATGGTAACGCTGTCTACATTAGGGACTAACCTAGAAAGAAAATCTGGCACGACATGGTCACGATCTTTTCGATGAATAATCTGGTAATTAAATAATTGTAGCCTTAATGCCCAACGCGCCAATCTGCCTGAAGGGTCTTTCAGATTGTGTAGCCACACCAAAGAGCTATGGTCGGTTATGACCGTAAAGTTGGTAAGTTCCAAATAGGGTTTGAGTTTTTCCGTGGCCCATACAACAGCTAGACACTCACGTTCTGTAGTCGAAAATTGTTTTTCCTGTTTTGTCAATGACCTAGATATGTAACAAATCACCTTTTCGCCTTCGTCGAACTGTTGCATTAATACAGCTCCTATGCCAAATGCGGATGCATCTGTTTGTAAAGCAAATGGCTTTGTGAAGTCAGGACATGTAAGAATGGGGGCTGAGACTAAAGCAGTCTTAAGCTTGCAAAAAGCGTTTTCACACTCCGGAGTCCAACGAAAAACCACGTTTTTCATCGTAAGACGAGTCAAGGGAGCGACTACTGAGGAAAACTCGGGAACGAATCGCCGATACCAGCTCGCCATGCCGAGAAAACTTCGGACACCTTTCACTGCTGTTGGGGCAGGAACATTAATGATCGCTTCGACCTTATCAACATCGCATTGAAGGCCCTTAGCAGTAACCGTAAAACCAAGAAATTTAAGACTGGGGCGGCAAAATTTGCACTTTTCGGGACTCACAGTAAGTCCTGCAGCCAGCAACCGATCCAAGACAAGTCCCACAATACGAAGATGTGTCGAAAACGATGGAGCAATGATTATGACGTCATCCAAATATTGGAACACGTAGGGTTGGAGATCTACGCCAATAACGGTGTCAATCAGTCTCTGCCAACAAACAGGCGCATTTGTCAGACCAAATGGCATCCTTTTAAATTGAAACAGGCCTCTGCCTGGCACTGTGAAAGCTGTAAGTTCTCTACACGATTCTTTGACACTTACCTGCCAATATGCAGAGCCTATGTCCATGGAACTTATATATTTTGCCTCGCGCAGTCGATCCAAGATGGCGGAGATGTACGGGATCGGGTAAGCGTCCTTTGTTGTGGCTTTATTTAAAGCTCTATAGTCTACGCAAAACCTAAACTTGCCGTCCGACTTGGAAACCAGTAAGACCGGTGATGACCAAGCACTTTTGGACTTTTCGATGACATCCAACTCTAGTTCCTCATCAATTAGCTTGTGCTTCAAAGGTGATACAGGATAATACCTTTGTTTAATGGGTTTGGTACCTGGTTCCAGGAGTATCTCATGCTCATACACTGAGGTAAACCCCAAGCCATCTTTCATTCCTGCAAACTTTTCTTTTAACAGGGTATCTAACTGAACTTGTTGTTCAGGTGTAAGGACTGATAGGGAACCAACCTCTTCCGTCTTCACTACAGTAGCTGAAGAACACTTGACCTGATCTAAAAAATCTTCGAAAAACTGTTGTTTACTAATAGCCTCGCAATCAACTGCACTATTACCGAAACTCCACTGGTTGCGTCTCAAATCAGGAAGAATATCCATAGAAATAATAAAATCGACACCCAGGATCAAGGAGTGGGGGAAATCAGGGACTACCATCACAGGTAAAACACGGATACGACCCATAAGTAAAAATGGAACAGTTCCCTCAATATTCGCTGTCTGTCCATCGGCTACAACAAATTTGGACCGACGACTCCTATCTAACTTTAATCCTAGTTCCTGGAAAGTTCTCCATCCAGACTCCCCAGCAATCGTGGAACTCGCACCGGAATCCAAAAGAGCCAAAATAGAATGACCTAAAACGTCAACATTCAAGGACGGCCGCCTGTCTCCAGCAGCATGCGACAACGCATAAGAGAGAAAAGTCTGTTCCGCCGTGGGAGTTTGATATTGGGTCACTAGACGATGGTCTAATGACCCTATTCGGCGTTTCCCGAATTCGAACAGTTTGGACAGTTCCTGGTAGTAAAACCCTCCTTGGAACATTGGTAACATTTCAGTTTTTTCTCAGGACAGTTCACTCTAGTATGACCTTTAGCTCTGCAATGCCAACAGACTATTTCCCTGGATTGGTTACGTGACGGTGTGTCAACAGTGTGCACAGTGCTTCGTTGGGAGGTGCGCTTATAAGCTGAGTTAGGTTCGGGAAAATTCGTGGAGGTAGGTGGTGGAGCAAATTTTTCTGTTCGGTACATGGTCTCTTCTACTTCACTTCCTAATTCGATGAGGTGGTCAATGCTCTCAATATTTTGCAATACAAGGGCTCGTTGTAAAGGAGGTAACATGTTCCTTCTGATCAGGGCCACTTGCTCACTCATAGGTAACGGTGGTCTAAGTTGACGAAACAAACTTTGCATGCGGGTTACATACAGACCAAAGCGTTCATCTGAACCTTGAGTACGTTTAGGGATTTCCCTTCGCAAGGCTGCCTCATGATCATGAGGAAGAAATGTTCTCCTCAACTGAGCTTCAAAATCGTTCCAGTCACGAAAAGTGTCTCTTCGGACCCTATACCAATCCATTGCATCTCCTTTCAGAAATTCTCCCATAGCTCTTGAAGCTATCAGTTGCTCCTTGAAAATATTTCTGGAAAGACATTTATCTTCCAGACTATCCAAAAATGAGTTTAGGCTTGAATGTCCATGATAGCAAAGGTTCCACTTCTCAAAGCTGTTAAGTTGAGATATCGTTGGGTTCATCAAAACATGGGACAAGTTAGAGTTAGCCAAAGGAACTTGAGGTGGCTCTGTCCTTCGGTGTTGCAAAAAATCAGGGACTGGCTGGTATTCTCTTCAGTGAGGTATTTCTTCGGTATCCCTCTGTGGTAAAGAGTGGGAATAATGATGAGGTTCCGTACTGAACCTAGCTCTTTCAGTGGATAGGGTTTCGATCAATGCACCACAAGACTCCAAAACTGAAGGGCGACTGATCGGTGAAAAGTCTGAAACATGGGGTTGAGAAAAACACTCAGGTCTCATCGAAGAAACAGCAGGACCAGCAGGACCAGCAGGATAAAATTTATAATCAGATGCAGGGGCAGCACTACAATCAGGAGGGTACTGAAAACTAACTCGTCTACGCTCCACAGATGGATTTGGTTGAAGGGGCCTATAGTGGTCACGAGGAATTTCAACTGCTCGAAAAGGATCTTGAAATTGAAACCTTTGAGAATAACCAGCACTGGGTAGAGGCTGTGAAATTACCAAACTCAATATTCCTGTTCTGTGCTGGAGGTAAGATTTCATCAACATTCTGGGGCTCAGGAGAATCACAAAGAAAAGGGTTGGCGTTGTTATGAGATCGCTCACTTTCAGCGGGTAAATCTGATCCCTGCAATGCTTGTGGGTGAGTAGCTGACTGTGTAGCTGAGTTATTTCTAATAGCTGGGCGTGAAGAAACAATAATTTGATGGTTTTGTCGTGCAGCTGAGTTGTTGGTAGCGGTAGCTGAGTTTGTTGTAGCTGTAGCTGAGTAGCTATGTTGAGTATATGATTGCGAAAAACCATTAATTTGTTGATTTTGTTGTGTAGCTGAGTTGTTAATAGTTGTAGCTGAGTAGTTGTGCTGAGTAGCTGCGTTATTATGGGTAGCTAAGCTTAAAAATTCAGTTCTTGGTACATTTGCTTGTATAGCTGATTTGTTTGTAGCTGTAGCTGAGTAACTGGATTGAGTATTTGGGTATGAAGAACCATAAATTAGCTGATTTTGTTGTGTAGCTGAGTTGTTGGTAGTTGTAGCTGAGTAGCTGTGATGAGTATCTGGGTTATTATGGTTAGCTAAGCTCAAAAAGTTAGTTCTTGGTACACTTGATTGGGTAGCTGAGTTGTTGGTAGCTGTAGCTGAGTTGTTGGTAGTTGTAGCTGAGTGGCAAGAACCATTATTTGGGTTGCTTGGTGGTATAGCTGAGTTACCAGCAGTAGCTGAGTGTGAAAAACCGGTATTTTGGTGGTATGGCTGTGAAGCTGAGTTGCTGTTAGTTAACTGTAGCTGTGCTTCAGTCTGTAAACCGACTCCAAGGTCTATCATTGGTTCATCAGAAGCTGTGGTAGCTGGATGACTGACAACTTCAGAATGTGAACTATGCTCTTCTGTTGGTATCCCGGAAGATTCCTCGGAAAGATTTTCAAGCAGATCACCCAAAAAGTCCTGTGCACTACCAGCTAGGCCCAAGGTTGCTATGTTGTAAACGCCTTCCAATGCTCTTAACAATCCACAACACAAGTCCCTCAAACTATCTTTTCGTCTCGCTTCCTCTTCAGTTTCTGGGTGAATTAAATTTATCCTTCCCCGAACATGAAATAATCTTGTGTGAATTCTCTTAAATTCATTATCTCTGTTGTTCTTGTCAAATTCCTGTATACTCTCACCAAGCTCATCGAACTTTGCTCGACAAATAGCTAACTCTCGAATAGGATCCAAACAAACACAGCTCTGGTGTTCCTAGACCTTTCTTCAGCAAAAACAGCCCTCAGCTGTGCCTTTTTGTCCCGAGCTGCAAAGTTTTTGATTTCCACTCCTCGGCTTTCCAGCTCGTATGTGATCTCATCACTAAGTAAGCGATTCACCTCCATATTTTCCTGAAGCACCAACGCACTAGCACCAAATCAAACAAATATCCTGTCTTTCAACCTCAAAAAGGTCAGGCTATGAAGTGGAACGGTTTCGGTTCAGGGAAAAAGTGACAAAAAAAACTTGCCAAAAACACTTGTTTTTGTAAGAGGCGCAAAAATAATTTCAAATAAGAAAAACACAGAGAAAAGGGGACTCAATTTAGTCGCTGTTTACTGTGACAGCAAAAAACTACCAGAAACTAGTTTCGGGGTAAACGCTGCTTAAAAAAATAATTGCCGCTTGTAAAAAAAATAACAAACAACTAACTTAAACTAACAATACACTTAAACACTAATTCGTTTACGAATTCTTTTCCGGATATATATCTAGCCGACCTAGACTTCGAAGACTTTGACACATCAACACCCTTATATAAGAGAGAAATTATTGTGGAAACAAGCACGGGGTAAAAATTTTTAAAAATATATTTTTGATTTACTATTAAGACTTTCTTTGGATTTACCATGCTTTGAAAAAAGAAAAAAATATATATTTCTGATTGAACAACAAAATATATCTGATTGATGATGCTTTAAAAAAAATATTTCAATTTAATAAACATTGAAAAAAAACAAAAGTTTGGGATTTTCTTTGCTTTGAAAAAAAATATTTCGTTTCATTATGCTTTGAGAAAGAAAAACATTTATTTACTTTGCTTTGAAAAAAATACTCTTTAGAAAAATTCTGATTTGATTTACTATGGTTTGTGAACAAAAAAAATTTTGTTTTGAAAAAAACATTCTTTTCCTGAAAAAAAAAATCAATTTACTATGCTTTGCGAGAAGAAAAAAAATTGGATTGGCTATGATTTGAAAAAAATTATTTTTGAATTTATTTTGCTCAGTGAGAAAACATTTTTGATTTGCTTTACTCGGTAAAAAATTATTTTTTGGAATTTATTTTGCTCGGTAAGGAAAAAAAAATAATTTACTTCACTCGGTAAGAAAAAAATAATTCTTGAATTTACTTTAATCGGTCAGAAAAAAAAATGACTTTAATATACTTCACTCGGTGAGGAAAAAACAAACTTTGAATTTATATATTATGTTGTTCGGTGAGATTTTTTTTTTTTTAAACTACCTCACTCGGCATAGGAAAAAATTGAAATTTACCCCAAAAAAAAAAATTTACATTAATTTTTAAAATGACTGGCTTGCTCTTAAAGAAAAATACCATTAAAAAAAAATTGCAAATGCAAACCCCCCCTTCGCTTTCTCAAAGCAAAAGAAAAAAGAGAACGCTATAAAATCACTCGCTTAGGAGTACAACAGGAAAGAACCTACCTCTATACAGCCTTGTAGAACTCTACTGCAACCTATCTTCTTTCCTGAAGCCAAAGTACCATGGTATTTCATTGCCAAGGCAACCCAACAACCAAAAACTTTTTTAAAAACCAAAAAAAGAAAAGTACACTTACTCCAAAGAACAGAGAACCACGTGGGCAGCCAGTGTTACGTTAAGAAAAAAAACACAAAATAGAAAAGATGACAACTTCCTATACTTTGGGTCCTATCGAGCCTTGCATTCTTGCCAACTTGAGTAAGCACACGGTTGTGGGGCACTTAGCAATGAAACACCAGGGCATACAGTGTCAAAATATATTGTTGGAAAATAGTGTAAATTGCTTGTTGTAATCTTAAAGGTTAATAAAGGCATGCAATATTTGTAAAACAATAAATGTAAATTTTAACAAATAAAATAGTTTTTAAAACTAACATTTTAGGGGTCTTTCCTCTTGTTTTTATGATTAATTTCAATGATGGAAAGTTCTTTTATCAAAGATGAAAAAGTTGAACTGGTTCTCATATTAAAAAAAATGAAGTTGAAGCTTGTTTTGATAAGTTTTGATAAAATTTTATGCGTTTTTTTTATGAAGGTTTTTAAAGAGAAAAGGTTTGGACAGGTAAATATTCCTTATCTGTTTCCACATAGCTAGCCGATGACAGGGCTAAACATCACTGGAACAGGTACACAGGACTAGGCATCTTAGGCCAGGGCAAAGCAGCACTCAGGACGGAAAGTCAAATGTATGGTGTTGAAAGTCTGCACTAGGACCACCCATGGCTGTGCACCAGAACCAAGCACCCTAGACAGATATAAAAACAACCTTCTAGAACAAGGGAGAACACCCTAACGTATCATTTATAACTAATTTCTAATAACGGACATGTATTTTACACAGGAAAAAAAATAAGAAGTAAAACAGTAACACAAAAAAACTACTGTTTACTTATTGTACGGGGCATGCCTGAGGGGCAACACTCAAAGTATATACGCCAAAAAGGCATAAAAAACATATAAGTCCACACTCTATTGTATAGTGGGTACCACGGACGATAAAACTAAAAATTACTTAAAACGACAGAAAACACAAGGGCAAAAATAATCAAGGTACACACGCAGCAAATATTTACCTCAAATCATCCTGAGGGCGACATTCCGCATGGCAGGTAACCTAATACCTCCCAGGCGAACAGGGAGTTGACGTGAGGCCTCCTCAACCTGTAGCACAAAGAAAAATACAGAATCAAAAATAGTCAATATTGAAATAAACTGGAGGGAAAACGCTTAAAAAAAAAATCGAAAATAATTACCATAGATCGGCTGATAAGCCACGGTCTAGCCGGCCATTTGCCGTATCCTATACGTTCAAAAAAACATCTTCAAAAATCGCCACCTCAAACGCCAAACACAGGCAACGGGCACTTCCACGAAGACTTTCTTCTTTTGATGGGACCTATGTGGATTCCGTCTACGACGATTTCAGGTTGCAAAGGTCGCCATGGGCACGACTTCTTTTCGGTATTCTTGGAAAATAAAATTCAAACGTGGCACTCAAAACGGTGCCGGAAAAGAAGTGTTTCCTTCCCTCCAGGAAATCTCAGACGCTAAAAAAGAAGCTTCCTGCGGGCAAACGATTGGTCAAAAACCTCAGAGGCGCGAAAACTACAGTCGAAAATGGCTTATCCTGATTACCATATTAGGTGATGCTGCTGAACACGCATTACAATTGGGCGATCTTTCTGATATGGGCAAAAATCGACAGGGGCTGGGGTCCAAATTCTACTTTTCGAATGCGACAGGTTCAAGTCGGAAGTCTCTATTCATCAACCTCAGACAGACAAAGACAACGAAGCGGTGTTGTCAGATTTCCTTCTGTATCAGCGGGATGGGGAGAGATCACGTGACGAACAGAAGTTAACAACAAGGCATTGGTTGCAGTAGTGAGCAAGAAATGGACTTTATCTTTCTGGGAGAAACAATAAGTGTAGACACTTGGTTTTCTCGAAAACGACTCAGCAGTAACGTAATGTGCAACTTTAAATCACAGTTATGTGACGTGAAGTTAGTCACTGTATACTCCCAGGATTTCGCCTGGCAACGTCGTCCCAAACGTCACGGTCAGCTGGCGGTCGAATTTAATTTTGAAAAACCATAAAATGCCTAAAGAAAAACACGGATTTTCGCCAAGAAAAAGACCACTTTCCGGCACTCCAAGCCTTCCTAAATAATCCAGATGAGTCACAGTTTCCTTCCGTGTAGGTAACATACGGATCCTTGACAAATATCTCTCTCCCCTTTACTGTTTGTTTACCTCTTTAGAACGACTATAAACCTCCTTTATTTCGAATTTCTTATACTTTTAGGCCAGTCTCGAGTCGTATGAGGACAGATGATCGCCTCGTTTGAATAAATAAACTGAATATCTATCAAAATTTAACCTGTTAAAGTCTGCACAGCCTATCGTATAAACCACAGGAAATATGGACCCTACAGACCAACAATGCACACAGAGACAAGCAAGACGGTCCACACTTGATATGGCTAGGCTGTACGAGGTTGGGCAATGCCCTTTAAGGAATTCACGCATACTTGAAACCAAAATAAAACCAACAGGTGAGTGTTGTGTCAACTGACGACAAAGGTAGAGTAATTTTGTAATATCAATACCATATGATTGGTGACAACCTTGGTCCTGTTATTTTTAGGACTTATTTGACCCCCTAAAGCCTGACATGTGCAAATTGGGGACCGATCAGTAACAGAAACTGCCGACCACCGACACATTACTAGTGACAAGAATCTACCACTTAACAAATGAACCGACACTAGTTTCTAGTAAGTATAAGACCGCTAAGTCTCTCTTTGTTTGACACGGTTTATAAAACTAACCTTTATTATCTACTTTATTTTCGGGTGTTAAGTAGTTGACGGAAGGAGAATTTGATATAATCAATAAAAAAACAAAGGCTTACAAATCTAGTAAGTTGGCGGTTTAAACTATGCGCTAGAAAAACCGTTTTGGTGTTAAGTTATGTAAAATTATGTTATTTTTTTCTTGTTTCAGGTTACTGCAGAGCCAGAGCAACCTTTCTTGGACTGGTTAAATTATACAAGAAAAATACGAAGTTTCATTGAACTGTAGACTGTATATCATTAGTTAATATAAAAGAAAGATGGATGTTGTAATGTTATTTTTGGAAAACACATGATTTGCCACAGTAATTAAATTTATTGGTTTATTAGAAAGGGTTCAATGGTGTTTTATTTGAAATATTGAGGTTTGCTTTGTTTTGAAAAAAAAGTTAAACAGAGTAAAATGCCTCCACATAAAATAATCATAATTCTAGTATAATTCAACCTCAGTCCAACAGTAAATATTGTTTTTCCAGCGCATTCGCCATAAAATAGTAGGATATAGAATAAACAAAATGCTCAGACATATAGTAAAGATGATTGACTTAAAGATTTTGCCAGGTTATTAGAAGGGTGTTTTGAAGAATTATTTTTTTCTAAGGGATATTGTTAGGGAAATATTGAACCGTTACACGTAGACTTCAATATTTAAAATAAAACAAAATTTAACCCTTCCTAATCAACATCTAGATTTAATGACTATATCAAATCCTATGTATTAAAAAAAATAACAACACAACAACAAGTTTTTTCTTATATTAATTAATAAAATACAGTCTACCAGTTCAAAAAGGACGCTTTGGGCTCTGCAGTAATCTGAACGAAATAACTTAACACCCAAATGGTCTTTCTAACTTACTAGGTTGGTATAGTAAAGCCTTTGTTTTTTAGACTTATTATATCAAATTCTCCTCCCATCAACTACTTAACATCCAAAAATAAAGTAGATAATAAAAGTTCGTTTCATAAAATCTGTCAAACAAGGAGAGACTTACACCCGGTTACCACATATGACTTGAATGATCGGTCTCAGATTTGCACATGTTAGACTGGAGGGCTCCGAATATGTCCTAAAAATAACAGGACCGAGTTTGTCACCAATCCTATGATATTGATATCTTTGTCAGTTGAGTAAACACTCACCTGTTGGTTTTGTTTTGATCTCAACTAGGCTTGACTTCTGCAAAGAGCCTTGCCCAATCTCTAACAGCTGGGCTATATCAAATGTGACGTTTGTTACTTATACTTCTTGATGTTTCTTCTGTAGGCCCTGGTTGGCTTTATGAATGCGGGATAACTTACAAGCGTACGGAGGCAATTTTTTATTCATTTTCACAAGAAAACTGTAAACAGTAAAACTGGTGCGAATTAAAAACAACGACAACACTTGACAAGTGACAGACATGTCAGACAGTAAGTTTTCGCACACCTTACCACACCGGATAGGTAGATAATTTGAATCTTTCTAAAGCAATTAGAGTTTTAGAGAGAGAGAGAGAGAGAGAGAGAGAGAGAGAGAGAGACATAAAGAAAAGTTGTAGGAAGCTTCGCCAAAAGTGCCGTTCATTGCAATCGTGCAAGTTCTGAACACCTCGCACGACTCTAAAAAACAGCTGGTCCAGTGCAATGTTGCCTTTATCCCTAGATCAAAATACGGCCTTAATGAGTTTATAAAGATAATAAATATTAAAAATAGCAATAATGTGCTGCAAAATGCTTAAATAAAGCAATGAGTTAATTTTTCACAAAGCTATTACAAGACCAATATTTTTATAGACTGTAGTTATTTAAAAATTATTAAAGTCTGAAAAATATATAACATAAAAATAAAAACATCTATTAGACAAATTCAAAATTGAATTAATAACGTGCGCACACCGCTATGGTTTCAAATAAAAAAAATTAAAAACTATAAATAAAACTTAAGTTAAAACAAACCTTATTTACGAAGAGAGTACACAAAACATGTTTTTAAAGCTTACCGAAAACTAATGGATTAAAAAATAAAATAAAATTCAAATAAAATATAGCATAATACCTAAAAGTTATTTTGTTGTTATTACAAACTATATAAAAATAGAGAGTGCTACAGAGCAAAATAAAAACATAATTAAAACGATTACATGTTGCGCACAGCTATGATGTTGGATAAAAACAAAAGTAACGAATAAAATATAATATACACAAAACCTAGTAATTAAGAAATTCTGCGACTGTATATGATTCAATTTGACATGATCTAGCAAAGCATTCTTTTTTAAATTGGTTGATGTTTTCAATCTCCTTCATACTATCAGGATAACACAGCAATCTCAAGAAATAGAAGATCTAGATGCTAAACATAACACTTTCGGTTTACACAAACGCATAAAGGAAGCGGCTTATTTAATAAAAGACAAGCTAGAATTCTTGTGGACAATCAGGGCAAAATCATACCAGATATCAAAGAAAAACTAAAAGAATGGTGTAGCATTCTAAACATAACACTTTCGGTTTACACAAACGCATAAAGGAAGCGGCTTATTTAATAAAAGACAAGCTAGAATTCTTGTGGACAATCAGGGCAAAATCATACCAGATATCAAAGAAAAACTAAAAGAATGGTGTAGCTACATAGAACATATCTTTACAGATAACCGATCCGAACAGCCAGAAGAATTCTCAAACCAAGGCATAGATATAAAATCAGAGGAAGTACATCACGCACTGAGGTTCTAAAGCTAATAAAAACGAAGATTCGCTAAATACGCTGGTCCAGCTTTTTGACTTGATTTATCGCAACGGGTAAATCCCTGCTCACTGGCTAAAATCAACCTTTGTTACGCTGCCTAAAAAACATACATTCAGCAGATAAGTGTAGTGATTGCCGCCTAATCAGTTTAATGAGACATATGTTAAAGATATTTCTAAAGATTATCCATAAAAGAATTTATGGAAAATGCGAATCCTTTATGGGCGACACAGATAATCGCTAATCTATACTGGAATCAGATTGCTCAAATAAAGGTTGTTGGCCAACTGTCCGAAGAGGTCCAACTAAGAAGAGGTGTGTGCCAAGGTTGTATATTGTCTCCGCTGTTGTTTAATATCTATAGTAACAAAATAATAGAGAATGCACTTCATAGCTGCGAAGAGAGTCTAACCATAAACGGCATAAAAATCAACAACATACGATATGTCGACGACACTGTCATAATAGCAGACACGCTGTAAGGCCTGCAAGAGTTGTTGAATCAAATTGCTGCCAAAAGTTCGCAATTCGGGCTTAACTTAAATGTTGAAAAAACAAAATGGATGGTCATATCCTGTGAGCTCACATCTTGTCCTTTGCCGTGAAGTTTTGTGTACGTCCTTAGCACTTTGAGATTTTATTAAAATTTATACTGTAGAAGATGAAAGTTTTACGTGCAGATTATTGGTGTAAAATACCTATGGATGAATAAACTCCCTGTAAGTACCATTTTATATAGATTTGTGTAGTAAGAAACTAATTTTTTGGTGTTCTCTCAAAATCGTAGAAATAAAGTATGTGTCGCTGTTACCATAGTGCGCATTTCCACTGTTGACAGTTTATGTGAACTATGTTAGAAGAAAATCTAATAGCTATTCGTAGATTTTCAATGCCATTTTTTATAATAATTTTCTTGTTAGCATGTGCGCTTCAAATTTCACCTAGCTTAACACATTTTTTTAGTAGCTTTTTCGCGCGAATTGAGCAGCTCATCTTGGTTTTTTTGTGGGTGTCGCCTGGTACAAATTAATAGTAGCGATTTAAAGGAACCTTAAGACAAAATAAATCCTTTTTTTAGTATTTTTATTTAATGGCATGTAATATTTGCATGCAAGTATATTTTAGATTTTTTTTTTTAAATGCGATCGTTTTTTTTTGAAAATTTTAAATGATGATTTTTATGTTGTCCTCGTACCCATTCTCATTCTTTTGCCACGTTTTATGTGAGGTATAAGCCACCGTGAAGCCTAGCCTAGTCCACTAAGCAACCCCTGCCCATCACACTTCGAGATCGCTTGCCAGTTTTGAGGAAGGACCCCTTCATTTTTGGCAGGTTTGGTCCAGTTGATTTGCCATCCAATTCGAATTTGTGGAAAGACTTGTTCTTAGGCTGTTGCTGAGTGCTGTTTTTCACTCGGAGTTAACACAGCAGCAATACTCAACGCGGATCTGGTGTAAGCCGAGTAACAACGTGTGCCGACTCTTCCCCTCCTCAAAACATTCCCGTTTCCTAAATAAGTGCACTTTAAAAGTCAAATCATGATAAAATAACGAAAAAATATATTTTTTTTATACCTTCATCAAAAACATGATTTTAGTAACTGTCTGCAGATAACTAAAGCATGGCTTTTTTGGTTACCGATGCAAAACTTTTTTTTTGATCACGGGTGCAAAAAAAGATTTGGATCCGTTTTTTACCCAAAATTAAAGAGAAATAGCGGAAAATAGTAATATAGAAAAAATCTAATTATTCTTGCTTAAAAATTAAGCCACTTCAGCCAGTTTTCACCAAGTATTTACGAAAAATTCATTTAAGAAATCGGCAAAATTTCAAACTGTCAAAGATTAAAACGTCGCAACAATAAACGTCACCGAGTAAAAAGGCACATCACTATGGAAATCATATTGTTATTTCATTTACCAGCCGCCTTGATTTATAGTGTAAAGATGGTGTCTTGCGAGAAGTGCTTTTCGTTCGACATTTTTAAAAGCATTTTCTTGTTTTTCTTGGATTTTTTATATAAAGGTATTTAAAAAAATTGTGTTCACAACTCGCGGCTAAACTGTGCTTTTTTTACTCGCGTTTTTAAATACCTCGCTGCGCTCGTTATTTAAACCAACGCTTGTAAAAAAAGCACTATTTTAGCGACTAGTTGTGAAAACTACTATTTTTGCTAATTCTATAAAAACTAATATTTTTTAAGCGTTCTCGAAATTGAGATACCTTACATAAAATAATTTTTCCCCCTGTTACATAAAGCCACATGTGTTTTAAATACAACTTTTGCTTGAGGTGTTTAGTTTATTTTAGTTTTTTCGTGCGCTTTGCCAAGGTTTGCCCTTTGTAATATTGGGGTTCGCCAAGTTCGCCATGCGTCAAGACTCTTGTTTGTTTGGGTCATTCCAAACGTTTATTCTTGTGATAAGCTAATTTAGTAATTATGAACTTAGTAATTATGAACTCGGCATAATTTTTTTGTGATACACACACGACAAGATACTGTTGCCTCCATGTTCAAAGTAAAGCTCTGAAAGAAGCGAGCTTTATATAAAGCCAAAGTCCAAAGTTCGACCCTAGCTAACAATTTCCCAGTCAGCAGTAAGCAAGCAGCAAAGCAATTTAATCCATGTTGGATCAACTCCCGTAGGCAGCCGCCTCTGATAGCTGGTTATCCATTAACTACTTTTGGAGTGAAGAAAGGCACAGAAGAACCTAGAGTAGGGACACTTGTGTATATTTAGTGACTAGAAGAGTAAGTTTCTTTTGTATTTTTTCCAATTATTTTTTTTTATTTCCCTTAAGAGAAAGACTTTTAATGCGGACTCTTTTAAATGGAAATAGTGCCTTGAGAGAACTTTTTTTCCCATTTTGTGAAAGACATTTAAGATTTTTCCCTAGTTATATTTTTTTTATTTGTAAAGCTCAGCATTTAAAATATAGTCTATATATTTTTTTAATCTGGTGTTTTAGTCTGTATTATTAAAGGACAAAGGTACTCGCCATCAAGATTTTTGAAAGGGTCTAGTTTTTTTAATAGCGAATCGCGATCTTTGGTGGGTGTTCACTGCAAATTGTCCCAGTGCTTCCCCGAGGAATTAAGCAGCCCTCTGGCGCCCTCCTTAATTAAATAATGACTACAATAGAAACAAAACAATAAAAAAAAATATATTAATTTAGAACATTTTCTCATTTTTTTTGCAACAGCAAAAAGAATTAAGTTTAAATTGCGCCATATATTAAGTGAAAACTTTGGCTGGTCGAACTCATGACCCAGCGATCCAAATCAGTCGAGAGCTTACCGAGGCACGTATGATGTTTACTTTTTAACCAGCCAAAAATACCATCGAAAGATAAGTATATAATAATATTTTTTTATTTCCCTGATTTTTTTCGTCATAATCCAAGGAAAAGAACATCGGAGGCATGTTAGAAGTAAATGGGCAGCAAGTCGAACGCGTGGATTTATACAAATAACTGGGTTGCCTCCTTAATCAGAACTGGGGCAACATGCAAAGCGTTCGTGCAAGAATTGAACAGACCAGATCATCTTTTATCAAAATGAAATCAGTGTTGTGTAGTCGCGATCTTAATACCACTCTCCGAATTCGTGTGCTTCTGTGTGATTATGTTTTTAGCATCTTAGAGAGGCATTTGAGATGTGGCGTTATCGTAGAATACTAAGGATATCTTGGATGGACAGAGTAACTAATGTGGATGTTTTGCTTAGAATAAATAAAGATCTTAAAGTTTTATTTACCATCAAAAAACGAAAACTTGAATATTTTGGGCATATTTTTAGAAATGACAAATATAAACTTTTAAAATTGATAATAGAAGGCAAAATTGAAGGCAGAAGAAGTCCGGGTTGTAGTTAGTTAGTACTACGACCCTTTTCCGAAAAGCAGTGGACAGGCAGTGGATCTCGATCATGATAACCAACGTTCGAAGAGAGCATGGCACTTAAAGAAGAATGTCACAATATTGGAAGTAATTTCGTTTTAAAGATGAGGAAAAATAAGCAAAATGACACCTGTCACTATTTAATCAGTGTCGAAACTACTTTTTTTGGGTTTTTCGCCACTAAGTTAAGGAAATTTTTTCAAAAATATGTTAAAACCCACTGCGTAAATTCCTAAAGAAAAAAATTTGTTCGTTTGTCAGTGGTTTTTAAATAACATAAAAAATTTGCCTACACACACGCAAATCCTAGCTAGAATCTAAGTACTTATCTGACGTGTCGGCAGAAATTCTACTGCCGTTATCACAGAATTAGATTCTAGTTAGGATTTGCGTATGTGTAGGCAAATTTTTTATCTTATTTAAAAACCACTGACAAACGAACAAATTTTTTTCTTTAGGAATTTACGCAGTGGGTTTTAACATGTTTTTGAAAAAATTTCCTTAACTTAGTGGCGAAAAACCCAAAAAAAGTAGTTTCGACATTATGAATCCGCCACAAACATATAGATTTTATTTATATAATCAGTGTCGTACGTGAGTCATTATAACGTAAAAATGGTGTCAAAATGACAAAATTTTATAAAAATTAGAGAAAAATGCAATAATTTTTCAAAAATAAAAGTAATGTTAACAAAATCAGTCGCGTACGCAGAAATTCTCTCAGGGGGGGGGGGGGCTTGAGAAACAGGATAGTTCCAGATTT
Source organism: Oxystoma pomonae (assembly GCA_963921995.1). NCBI lineage: Eukaryota > Metazoa > Arthropoda > Insecta > Coleoptera > Brentidae > Oxystoma > Oxystoma pomonae. Next base: position 58,339,132 of record OY998168.1, read on the forward strand.
CCATTTTATTAGCGATTTTTGAAAAAAATTTTACTTTAGGAGTCAATTTTGAGTGGCTCTGAAAGGGGCTTAAGCCCCTAAGCCCCCAGCCCCCCCCCCATGCCGGTGACAAACTACAAAGGTTGATGTAAATAAATACCAGTACATATATTTTTTAGATCTCATAGGTGGGGAGATAACACTATTTTTATGAAAATTAATATTTTTTTTAATAATTTATTTTTGTAGATACCGTAAAATAGTAAATACAAAAGTTGAAGATCTTGTAATTTCAGGTAAATCTCTAATAAGGCATGCAAGCAATGCTCCGCGAGATATATAATAAGACATTTTTTTAAAATATTAAAAAATAGTTAAAAATAAATTATAGCTAAACCCAGACAGCAAACTTCGTCCTAAGTACGTACATTTTACGTTAATTTTATGTCGGTACGTCCCTGAATGTAAAAGGGTTACGTACGGAAATGTACGTACATTTTACGTCCATTTTAGGTCGGTACGTACCTGGACGTAAAAGGGACGTACAATGTAAGTACGTTAATGTACGTACATTTACGTACGGAAATGTACGAGATACGAACACTTTTAGACGTAATAACTTACAGTGCGATTTACTAAGGTCTAAAATAGTACCCCCAACAGATCTACATATTTACATCTGTGGGGGGTTCTAAATCTTAAAACCAATTTTCAAAAAACACTTACACATACAGAAAAGACACAAAGTTATTAAATTTTTTTTATTGTTATTGCAAAAAACCACTCAAAAACTGCTTTGTTTCTCAAAATATATCATATTTTAGGAGAAAATGCCCTAAAACTTTTTTTTTACAGATTTCAAAATGGCAAATGGTGAATACGCCAAAAATTTGGCACGTAATAGCTTCATTATCTGTGTTTGAGGTTATAAAAACTTGCATTTAAGTTTTTTATTACATTTCATAAGTAAAAACACCCTTTAAATAGATACAAAATTAATCTACTCCTTGTGTGACACGAAGTATTAATTGGAAAAAGTTTTAATTAGAGTGACATATAACCCCAATTTTAATTTGTTCTACACAGTGTTTACTATTTAAACCCTGCGTGGGTTCAAATTTTTCAATTTTCTTCTAAATTGAAACTTTCTTTTTAAATCCAACAAAAGGTTGTGTTAAGATGACTATCCAATAAAAAAATTTATTAAAATTCTTCTTATAAATCAAACTATGTCCAAAACTTAAGCAGGGTTGGTTTTAAATGCTTAAAACCAAAAATTTCTTAATCTTTTTGGGTTGTCCTAACAAAATATTTTTATTTTATATTGTTATTTTTTGATTATAAATTAATTCTCTTTTTAAAATTATTGCTGACTACAAAAAATATTATTTGCTACTAAAAAATTAACCCATCGTCGTTTTACGACCTAAATTAATAAAATTGTCGTTTGTTCATTAAAAAATCAACAAACTAAAAATTCTCAATACATATGAATAAGGTAGGTATGAAAGGTATTACTTATTATGGTATTTAAAGATATTAAAAAAAATACTTGACGCAGTCCAGGATTGAACCCGCGACGTAAAGCATTTCAAACAGATGTGCTGCCAATTACACCTACTGCCCTTTAGCTTTCATTTTGCAAACGCATTATTTGAACAGTTTCCTGTGATACCGCCTCCAATGGTCACATGACCTTTCGACAGTTTCCGATGGTGCCAAGCCGGCATAGTTTTTTTTAAACCTACTTGTGCATTTAAACTACTTGTGCGATACCTAAGACATCTATAGACTAACAGTTAGTTTGTTTATACGGGCCTCTTAAAGCGCTTTTATGTAAGGACGGTCTGAAAATTTTATCATATAAACACCACTAAATCGATTTTATTTTAAAGCAATTTAATGAAGCGGTGACCTGAAAATTAGTTACCTATGTAAAAACTTAGGGCACCATATCACAAATTTTGCTTAAATATGGTGCTTATCTTACTTACTAACTAAATGCTTCAAATTATTGTAAAACCTTTTTTCTAAACCAATATTTTTTAATAATAAAAATTTTTCAAATTAATTTTGAAAAATTTCCAATTCTCAACATTTTGGTGTTGACCTCACTAGATCATTAATTATTTAAGTATATTTTTTCTGGTTATGCCAACTGCTGTAATATTTGTGAATATTACTGTTTTAAATAAAATACATTTTGTATTTTATGCTATACACCGGTAAAAACGACCTATATACCTGTTGTTTTTATTCTACTCACTTGTCTAGCCAACAAAGGCATTTAAATTACCTATAAGAGAGTTAGCACAAGTTAGATATACATTACTGAACCAAGTCCTATTTTCCAAAATGGCGGTCGAAAAACATTCCTAATAAAATTAAAAGATGAGGATTTAACAGCTATTTAGTGACACATAGGCGTGCCGCCAGGTGTTTTGTTCGCATCCGTGGATGGAGAGATGGAGACCAAAAATCATAACAACGCAACCGGGACACGATTATACTCGATTCCACATAATTTGAGAACGAGGATTCCAAAAAATTTACTTTTAGGGTCACCCGACCTTAAATGACTTTGAAAATCGCATAAAACAAGATTTTAGTCATTTTCTGTTCAATAAATCTTAATAATTCGACGTTTTGTTAGACCAACTTCAAATGTACCTCAAACTATTAGGCATGTATGCTAAATTCGATCCTTAGAGATTGATACAGTTTAAAGTTTCAGACCTTGAAAAATACCCCAGTAAAATCAACAAATTGAAAAATAACATACTAAAGGGCATTAGAGAGAGAGAGAACCGAATTTGGTAACAAAGATAAGAAGATCAAGTCCCACAAATTTGTTAAAAAAAATTTCAGCTATGACGCGTTTCAATATGGCGGCTGATATATCAAAATGGCGACCTATAACCACATTTATTTATATTTATATATAAAAGTTAAAAACCCGCTTTTTGTAGTGTTTTTCAATTTACCACTACGCAAAAACTGTAAGTGCCGGAGATGAAATTAATATGTTAGCCATAATTAAACACTTAATTTTAAACCTAATCACCATTTTTTAAAATCTGGTGTCCCAGATGTTTATGCTATACCCTGGTAAAAATGATCTATATCCCTGTGGTTTTTATGAAGTTTCGGAATTGTGAATATTAGGTTCTACTCACTTGTCTAGACAACAAGGTAATTTAAGTTACCTATAAGGACTCTGGTCTAAAATGGTGCCGTACGAAATAGCGCGTAAGAAAAAAGTGTTGAACTGAAATAGCGTGTAACGAAACAGCGCTCATCATTAAAGCGCTCTTTCAAAACAGCGCTGTTATGAAAGAGCGCCAGTAATAATATAGCGTCAGTATTAAAACAGCGCTTTAATGATGAGTTGGGTTAAGGTTGGGTTAGGGTACGACGATATTTCATTACTGGCGCTATTTCATTACTGACGCTATTTCATTACTGGCGCTATTTCAATACTGACGCGATGTTATTACTGGCGCCCTTTAAAAACAGCGCTGTTATTAAAGAGCGCCAGTAATAAAATAGCTCCAGTAATAAAACAGCGCTGTTATTAAAGGGCGTCAGTAATAATATAGCGTCAGTATTGAAAAAGCGCCAGTAATGAAATAGCGCCAGTAACGAAATAGTGCCAGTAATGTAATATCGTCGTACCCTAACCCAACCTTAACCTTACACAAACCCAACACAAACCAATTGGGTTATAACCAACCCAACCCAACCAAACCAACTATCCCAACCCAACCAATTGGGTTATAACAAACACAACCCATGCCAACCCTTCATAATCAAGCCAACCTAACATAATCAACCCAACCCAACCAACATAGACCAACCCCACGAGTTGGGTTGGTCTATATTGGTTGGGTTGATTAGGTTGGGTTGAGTTGGTATAGTTGGTTTGGTTGGGTTGGGTTGATTATGTTGGGTTTTTTGGGTTGTTTATGACGCTATATTATTACTGGCGCTCTTTAATAACAGCGCTGTCTTATTACAGGAGCTATTCTATTACTGGCGCTCTTTAATAACAGCGCTGTTTTTAAAGGGCGCCAGTAATAACATCGCGTCAGTATTGAAATAGCGCCAGTAATGAAATAGCGTCAGTAATGAAATAGCGCCAGTAATGAAATATCATCGTAACCTAACCCAACCTTAACCCAACTCATCATTAAAGCGCTGTTTTAATACTGACCCTCTTTCATAACAGCGCTGTTTTGAAACAGCGCTTTAATGATGAGCGCTGTTTCGTTACACGCTATTTCAATACAACACTTTTTTCTTACGCGCTATTTCGTACGGCACCATTTTAGACCAGAGCCCTTATAGGTAACTTAAATTACCTTGTTGTCTAGACAAGTGAGTAGAACATAAAATTCACAATTCCTAAACTTCATAAAAACCACAGGGATATAGATCATTTTTACCAGGGTATAGCATAAACATCTGGGACACCAGATCTTAAAAAATGGTGAGTAGGTTTAAAATTAAGTGTTTAATTATGGCAAACATATTAATTTCATCTCCGGCACTTAAAGTTTTTGCGTAGTGCCAACATAACATAACAACCCAACCCAACATAATCAACCCAACCCAACCAACATAGACCAACCCAACCCAACGAGTTGGGTTGGTCTATGTTGGTTGGGTTGATTAGGTTGGGTTGAGTTGGTATAGTTGGTTTGGATGTGTTGGGTTGATTATGTTGAGTTTTATGTAAGTAGGTTGTTTATAACCCAATTGGTTGGGTTGGGTTGGTATAGTTGGTTTGGTTGGGTTGGTTTAATTGATTATGTTGGTTGAGTTGGGTTTGTGTTGGGTTAGGGCACGACGATATTTCATTACTGGCGCTATTTCATTACTGACGCTATTTCATTACTGGCGCTATTTCCATACTGACGCTATATTATTACTGGCGCCCTTTAATAACAGCGCTGTTTTATTACTGGAGCTATTTTATTACTGGCGCTCTTTAATAACAGCGCTGTTTTTAAAGGGCGCCAGTAATAACCCTAACCCAACTCATCATTAAAGCGCTGTTTTAATACTGACGCTATATTATTACTGGCGCTCTTTCATAACAGCGCTGTTTTGAAACAGCGCTTTAATGATATCCGGCACTTAAAGTTTTTGCGTAGTGGTAAATTGGAAAACACACTACAAAAAGCTGGTTTTTAACTTTTATATATATAAATAAATGTGGTTATAGGTCGCCATTTTGATATATCAGCCGCCATATTGAAACGCGTCATAGCTGAACAAAATTTTTTTAACAAATTTGTGGGACTTGATCTTCTTATCTTTGTTACCAAATTCGGTCCTCTTCGCTTTAATAGTCGATGAATAACGCCCTTTAGTATGTTATTTTTCAATTTGTTGATTTTACTGGGGTATTTTTCAAGGTCTGAAACTTTAAACTGTATCAATCTCTAAGGATCGAATTTAGCATACATGCCTAATAGTTTGAGGTACATTTGAAGTTGGTCTGACAAAACGTCGAATTATTAAGATTTATTGAACAGAAAAGGACTAAAATCTTGTTTTATGCGATTTTCAAAGTCATTTAAGGTCGGGTGACCCTAAAAGTAAATTTTTTGGAATCCTCGTTCTCAAATTATATGAAATCGAGTATAATCGTGTCCCGGTTGCGTTGTTATGATTTTTGGTCTCCATCTCTCCATCCACGGATGCGAACAAAACACCTGGCGGCACGCCTATGTGTCACTAAATAGCTGTTAAATCCTCATCTTTTAATTTTATTATGTATGTTTTTCGACCGCCATTTTGGAAAATGGGACTTTCAGTAATGTATATCTAACTTGTGCTAACTCTCTAATAGGTAATTTAAATGCCTTTGTTGGCTAGACAAGTGAGTAGAATAAAAACAAAAGGTATATAGGTCATTTTGCCGGGGTATAGCATAAAATACAAAATGTATTTTATTTAAAACAGTAATATTCACAAATATTACAGCAGTTGGCATAACCAAAAAAAATATACTTAAATTATTAATGATCTAGTGAGATCAACACCAAAATGTTGAGAATTGGAAATTTTTCAAAATTAATTTGAAAAATTTTTATTATTAAAAAAGATTGGTTTACAAAAAAAGGTTTTACAATAATTTGAAGCATTTAGTTAGTAAGTAAGATAAGCACCATATTTAAGCAAAATTTGTGATATGGTGCCCTAAATTTTTACATAGATAACTAATTTTCAGTTCACCGCTTCATTAAATTGCTTTAAAATGAAATCGATTTAGTGGTGTTTAGATGATAAAATTTTCAAACCGTCCTTACATAAAAGCGCTTTAAGAGGCCCGTATAAACAAACTAACTGTTAGTCTATAGATGTCTTAAGTATCGCACAAGTAGTTTAAATGCACAAGTAGGTTTACAAAAAACTATGCCGGCTTGGCACCATCGGAAACTGTCGAAAGGTCATGTGACCATTGGAGGCGGTATCACAGGAAACTGTTCAAATAATGCGTTTGCAAAATGAAAGCTAAAGAGCAGTAGGTGTAATTGACAGCACATCTGTTTCAAATGCTTTACGTCGCGGGTTCAATCCTGGACTGCGTCAAGTATTTTTTTTAATATCTTTAAATACCATAATAAGTAATACCTTTCATACCTACCTTATTCATATGTATTGAGAATTTTTAGTTTGTTGATTTTTTAATGAACAAACGACAATTTTATTAATTTAAGTAGTAAAACGACGATGGGTTCATTTTATATGTATATAAAATAAAAATATTTTGTTAGGACAACCCAAAAAGATTAAGAAATTTTTGGTTTTAAGCATTTTAAACCAACCCTCCTTAAGTTTTGGACATAGTTTGATTTATAAGAAGAATTTTAATAAATTTTTTTATTGGATAATCATCTTAACACAACCTTCTGTTGGATTTAAAAAGAAAGTTTCAATTTAGAAGAAAATTGAAAAATTTGAACCCACGCAGGGTTTAAATAGCAAACACTGTGTAGAACAAATTAAAATTGGGGTTATATGTCACTCTAATTAAAACTTACCCTTGGTAATTAATTTTTCCAATTAATACTTCGTGTCACACAAGGAGTAGATTAATTTTGTATCTATTTAAAGGGTGTTTTTACTTGATGAAATGTAATAAAAAACTTAAATGCAAGTTTTTATAACCTCAAACACAGATAATGAAGCTATTACGTGCCAAATTTTTGGCGTATTCACCATTTGCCATTATGAAATCTGTAAAAAAAAAGTTTTAGGGCATTTTCTCCTAAAATATGATATATTTTGAGAAACAAAGCAGTTTTTGAGTGGTTTTTTGCAATAACAATACAAAAAATTAATAACTTTGTGTCTTTTCTGTATGGGTAAGTGTTTTTTGAAAAATGATTTTAAGATTTAAAACCCCCCACAGGTGTAAATATGTAGATCTGTTGGGGGTACTATTTTAGACCTTAGTAAATCGCACTGTAAGTTATTACGTCTAAAAGTGTTCGTATCTCGTACATTTCCGTACGTAAATGTACGTACATTAACGTACTTACATTGTACGTCCCTTTTACGTCCAGATACGTACCGACCTAAAATGGACGTAAAATGTATGTACATTTCCGTACGTAACCCTTTTACATTCAGGGACGTACCGACATAAAATCAACGTAAAATGTACGTACTTGGGACGAAGTTTGCTGTCTGGGTTTACCTATAATTTATTTTTAACTATTTTTTAATATTTTAAAAAAAATGTCTTATTATATATCTCGCGGAGCATTGCTTGCATGCCTTATTACAGATTTACATGAAATTACAAGATCTTCAACTTTTGTATTTACTATTTTACGGTATCTACATAAATAAATTATTAAAAAAAAATATAAATTTTCATAAAAATAGTGTTATCTCCCCACCTATAAGATCTAAAAAATATATGTACTGGTTTTTATTTACATCGACCTTTGTAGTTGACCTTTCAGAGCCACTCAAAATTGACTCCTAAAGTTAAATTTTTCCCAAAAATTACCAATAAAATGGAAATCTGGAACTATCCTGTTTCTCACGCCCCCCCCCCCCCCCGAGAGAATTTCTGCGTACGCGACTGATTTTGTTAACATAACTTTTTTTGTCATTTTGGCACCATTTTTACGTTATAACCCAATGAGCATTTTGTCTATATAAAAGTTACAGCAAATAATATAAAACCTTCATAAAATAACCAAAAGTTATATTATTTAGTGTTGGTGATAATTTTGTAACTCTAATATATCTCTTAAATGAGTAAAAAAGACTTGAAAAACAACTGTTCAACACCAGCTTATAAAAATTTATGGTACATAGTAATGTATAGAAAAACAACATATAGATTTTATAAAACTTCCTTATGAGCCCTCAAGTATAGAGATTATTATAAAAAGGTTTTACAACTGTTCTAACAACACTACATAACAAATTAAAAGTTTTTATGGATTTAGAAATATAGATTTTCCATCTTTCTTCCCTTTGCTTGTTATGTATTATTCTTTTTCTTTTTACAATAAAAAAATTTATAAAATGGTGTTTAGCAATCTTCTAAAATAAATAAAAATGAAAGTGAGATAAGCTGAAGCAGGAATATGAATATTTATATACTATAGTCAAATAAAAGCTGTTTTTCAAGTCATCCTACTCTGAAAATCAGCTGCGGTCCCGTGTTTACTGTATAGTTTTCGAATACACTCACGTAAATTTCATGGGCTCCAAAAATACTTGAGAAAACGGAGAAAAAATATTCATTTAAATATCAGTTTTTTTTTCATACCCGTTTTTTTCTTTCTGGAACAAATATTGAATTTTGTATGTTGTTCTTAACCCTAACAAGCAATATTTCGATTGAAACACATGTTGAAATCCCATAAATAACGTTTTTATTTAGGCCAAAAACCTATTTTTGTAATCCAAAATGGTGAAAATTGAAATGAAAAAAAAACAACTATACCACTGTTTACCTCGACAAACACTATTTTATGACCCTTTTAAAAAATGATGCTACTCGGAACAAAGGGCTGCAGATGGCGCAGTGTTGAACACTGATGGTCCGTTTCTGCGAGCTTAACATAGTTACTATTGTTCTCTTTTCCTAAATGCATTCCTCGAGCAATACCCTCTCCACATAGGCCGATCAGCTCTTATCGTTTTAGTGTCCTTTTCTCCACCTTCGCCGCCATTTTGACAGAAAACTAATGGATTATCTGTCACTTTTGAGTAAAATGGCGGCGAAGGTGGAGAAAAGGACACTAAATCGGTATGAGTTGATCGGCCTATCTGGAGAGGGTACTGCCTCGAGAGATCCAGCATACTACACATACCAGGAAAAATACCCGCCTCCACACACTTCAAGCCCGCATAACTGTCAGAGGTAACTATCTCAAGAATATAGTTAGATTGCGGGGTCGAAGGGTGTATAGGCGAGTATTTTCCGGGGTGTTCACATTTGCCGCCGACCAGCAGTATCAGCGTATGCGCTCGACGTTTTACGGTGCGTTTTTGCGACCTTAACACGGTTACTATATTGTTCTCTTTTTCTAAAACACGGTTCCCATCTATGCGTTTCTCATTCGTGGGTCCCCCGAATCAAAACACGTATCACGTGGTCTAAGCGACATTTGCCTATACAAGTTCATGTCGGACCACGTGATGAGATTTTTGAGTCAGGGTGACTGCGCATGGGAAATGCTGGTGGGAATCGGGTGTAAAATGCATTCGATCCCAATATCTGTCATCGGCAACTATCTCAAGAAGATTTGGATCTCTTATCTCTCTCAAATTGATGTAATTAAAACAAGATAATAATGGTATGGAATCTCGCAAAAACGCGCCTTTTGATGTCACAAAATTAACCTTAAAAAATCTTATTATAATTGCCAAAATAAATTAAAATTGTTTTTTTGTTCTAAAAACAGTTGTATTATAATCACTATATAAAGAAATTAATAACAACATTATAGAAAAAACCTTATGGGCAAAAAAGGTTAATGAATGAGTTCATAAGAATATTACAGACACCAATTTATATAACTATTGTGTGAGTTTCCAAGTTTTTATAAGTGTCTCTCGAAATATTTTCAATCTTATCTTATATAAATTTGTTGCTGGTTAATTAAGTTTTATAAGTGGGTTGATAGCAACATTTTAAAAATCAATCTATTATATATCTTTAATTGATAGTTACTTACGGTTTTATAGGTGGGTTGACAGAAAGGTTTCAAACACCAATTTACATAATTTTGTCACTGATGACTTATATTTTTATAAATATGTTGGTGGAAACATTGTTAACGCCATTTTATATAACATTTGAACCGATGACTTTAATTTTTATAAAGATGTCCGTGGAAATATTGTTAACGCCAGTTTTATGTTACTAGGGGGTACCATCAATTTAGATCCTTTAATAAAACAAATATACAAACTCAATTCTTGTAGGAAACTTCTAAATACCCTAGGGTATCAATGGAACCCTCTTTATAATAATTATATAAATATTTCTGAAAATGCTCATTGAGAATGACTCACGTACGACACTGATCATATAGTGACAGGTGTCATTTTGCGTATTTTTCCTCATCTTTAAAACGAAATTACTTCCAATATTCGGAGAGTGGTATTAAGATCGCGACTACACAACACTGATTTCATTTTGATAAAAGATGATCTGGTCTGTTCAATTCTTGCACGAACTTTTTGCATGTTGCCCCAGTTCTCATTAAGGAGGCATGTATGTATGTTCTAACATGCCTCCGATGTTCCTTTCCTTGGATTATGACGAAAAAAATCAGGGAAATAAAACTAGACCCTTTCAAAAATCTTGATGGCGAGTACCTTTGTCCTTTAATAATACAGTCTAAAATACCAGATTAAAAAAATATATAGACTATATTTTATTACAAATAAAAAAAATATAACTAGGGAAAAATCTTAAATGTCTTTCACAAAATGGGAAAAAAAGTTCTATCAAGGCGCTATTTCCATTTAAAAGAGTCCGCATTAAAAGACTTTCTCTTAAGGGAAATAAAAAAAAATAATTGGAAAAAATACAAAAAAAAACTTACTCTTCTAGTCACTCAATATACACAAGTGTCCCTACTCTAGGTTCTTCTGTCCCTCTCTTCACTCCAAAAGTAGTTGATGGATAACCAGCTATTGCTTTGCTGCTTGCTTACTGCTGACTGGGAAATTGTTGGCTAGGGTCGACCTTTGGACTTTGGCTTTGTATAAAGCTCGCTTCTTTCAGAGCTTTACTTTGAACATGGAGGCAACAGTATCTTGTCGTGTGTGTATCACAAGAAAAATTATGCCGAGTTCATAATTACTTAGTTCATAATTACTAAATTAGCTTATCACAAGAATAACCAGCTAACTAGTGACCTTTTACTAAAAGCAAATAGCAAAAAAAACGTTTAGAATGACCCAAACAAACAAGAGTCTTGACGCCTGGCGAACTTGGCGAACCCCAATATTACAAAGGGCAAACCGGGGCAAAGCGCACGAAAAAACTAAAATAATCTAAACACCTCAAGCAAAAGGTATCTCAATTTCGAGAACGCTTAAAAAATATTTGTTTTTATACAATTAGCAGAAATAGTAGTTTTCACAACTAGTGGCTAAAATAGTGCTTTTTTTATAAGCGTTGGTTTAAATAACGAGCGCAGCGAGGTATTTAAAAACGCGAGTAAAAAAAGCACAGTTTAGCCGCGAGTTGTGAACACAATTTTTTTAAATACCTTTATATAAAAAATCCAAGACAAACAGGAAAATGCTTTTAAAAATGTCGAACGAAGAGCACTTCTCGCAAGACACCATCTTTACACTATAAATCAAGGCGGCTGGTAAATGAAATAACAATATGGTTGGCTGAAGTGGCTTAATTTTTAAGCAAGAATAATTAGATTTTTTCTATATTACTATTTTCCGCTATTTCTCTTTAATTTTGGGTAAAAAACGGACAGAAATCTATTTTTGCACCCATGATCAAAAAAAAGTTTTGCATCGGGTAACAAAAAAGCCATGCTTTAGTTATCTGCAGACAGTTACTAAAATCATGTTTTTGATGAAGGTATAAAAAAAATATATATTTTCGTTATTTTATCATGATTTGACTTTTAAAGTGCACTTATTTAGGAAACGGGAATGTTTTGAGGAGGGGAAGAGTCGGCACACGTTGTTACTCGGCTTACACCAGATCCGCGTTGAATATTGCTGCTGTGTTAACTTCGGGTGAAAAACAGCACTCAGCAACAGCCTAAGAACAAGTCTTTCCACAAATTCAAATTGGATGGCAAATCAACTGGACCAAACCTGCCAAAAAATGTAGGGGTCCTTCCTCAAAACTGGCAAGCGATCTCGAAGTGTGATGGGCAGGGGTTGCTTAGTGTACTACCCAATGAGCATTTTCAGAAACTTCTGGTGACAGATATTTATATAAAAATTATAAAGAGGGTTCCATTGATAACCTAGGGTATTTAGAAGTTTCCTACAAGAATTGAGTTTGTATATTTGTTTTATTAAAGGCTCTAAATTGATGGAACTCTAAAGTAACATAAAACTGGCGTTAATAATATTTTCACGGACATCTTTATAAAAATTAAAGTCATTGGTAACAAATGTTATATAAATTGGTGTTAACAATGTTTCCACCAACATATTTATAAAAATAAAAGTCATCAGTGACAAAAGTTATATAAATTGGTGTTTGAAATCTTTCTGTCAACCCACCTATAAAACCGTAAGTAACTATCAATTAAAGATATATAATAGATTGGTTTTTAAAATGTTGCTATCAACCCACTTATAAAACTTAATTAACCAACAACAAATTTATATAAGATAAGATTGACAATATTTCGAGAGACACTTATAAAAACTTGGGAACTCACACACAATAGTTATATAAATTGGTGTCCGTAATATTCTTATGAACTCATTCATAAACCTTTTTTGCCCATAAGGTTTTTTCTATAATGTTGTTATTAATTTCTTTATATAGTGATTATAATACAACTGTTTTTAGAACAAAAAAAACAATTTTAATTTATTTTGGCAATTATAATAACAAAACAAACAAGATTTTTTAAGGTTAATTTTGTGACATCAAAAGGCGCGTTTTTGCGACATCAAAAGAAGCGTTTTTGCGGCATCAAAAGGCGCGTCTTTGCGAGATACCATACCATTATTATCTTGTTTTAATTACATCAATCTGAGAGAGATAAGAGATCCAAATCTTCTTGCGATAGTTGCCGATGACAGATATCGGGATCGAATGCATTTTACACGTGATTCCCAACAGCGTTTCCCATGCGCAGTCACCCTGACTCAAAAAACTCATCACGTGGTCCGACATGAACTTGTATAGGCAAATCTCGTTTAGACAACGTGATACGTGTTTTGATTCGCGGGACCCACGAATGAGAAACGCATAGATGGGAACCGTGTTCTAAAAAAAGAGAACAATATAGTAGCCGTGTTAAGGTCGCAAAAACGCACCGTGAAACGTCGAGGGCATACGCTGATACTGCTGGTCGGCGGCAAATGTGAAAACCCCGGAAAATACTCGCCTGTACACCCTTCGACCCCGCAATCTAACTTGAGATAGTTAGCTCTGACAGTTATGCGGGCTTGAAGTGTGTGGAGGCGGGTATTTTTCCTGGTATGTGTAGTATGCTGGATCTCTCGAGGAATGCATTTAGGAAAAGAAAACAATGGTAACTATGTTAAGCTCGCAGAAACGGACCATCAGTGTTCAATACTGCGCCATCTGCAGCCCTTTGTTCCAAGTAGCATCATTTTTTAAAAGCGTCATAAAATAGTGTTGACAAGGTAAACACTCGAAAGGTTTTTACTTTCGTGGGTAAACAGTGGTATAGTTGTATTGTTTTTTTTTATAGAATTGTCGGAAATTTTCGCCATTTTGGATTACAAAAATAGGTTTCAACATGTGTTTTAATCGAAATATTGCTTGTTAGGGTTAAGAACAACAAACAAAATTCAATATTTGTCCCAGAAAGAAAAAACGCGTATGAAAAAAAAAACTGATATTTAAATGAATATTTTTTTCCCGTTTTCTCAAGTATTTTTGGAGCCCATGAAATTTACGTGAGTGTATTCGAAAACTATACAGTACACACGGGACCGCAGCTGATTTTCAGAGTAGGATGACTTGAAAAACAGCTTTTAATTGACTATAGTATATAAATATTCATATTCCTGCTTCAGCTTATCTCACTTTCATTTTTATTTATTTTAGAAGATTGGTAAACACCATTTTATAAATTTTTTTATTGTAAAAAGAAAAAGAATAATACATAACAAGCAAAGGGAAGAAAGATGGAAAATTTATATTTCTAAATCCATAAAAACCTTTAATTTGTTATGTAGTGTTGTTAGAACAGTTGTAAAACCTTTTTATAATAATCTCTATATACTTGAGGGCTCATAAGGAAGTTTTATAAAATCTATATGTTGTTTTTCTATCCATTACTATGTACCATAAATTTTTATAAGCTGGTGTGGAACAGTTGTTTTTCAAGTCTTTTTTACTCATTTAAGAGATATATTAGAGTTATAAAATTATAATATAACTTTTGGTTATTTTATGAAGGTTTTATATTATTTGCTGTAACTTTTATATAGACAAAAATGCTCATTGGGTAGGCTACTGGCGCTATTTTATCACGGACGCTCTTTTACTATTGGCGCTATTTAGTTACTGGCGCTATTTAGTTACGCGATCTTTTTATTACTGGTGCTATTTTAATACTGCCGCTGTTTGGTTAATACGACGCTCAAACAATAGCGCTATTTTAGACGGCGCTATTTTAGACCAGAGCCATCTATAAGAGAGTTAGCAGAAGTTAGATATACATTACCATATTTTGGACCAGGTGTTTTAAATGCCATTTTCCAAAATGGCGGTCGAAAAATCATAAAAAATTCTAATTATGCCAGTAGGGCATGGGTATACTTATTTATTAACATTCATAATAAAATCCAAGGATGAGGATTTAACAGCTATTTAGTCACACATTCACGTGTCACCGAGTGTTTTGTTCGCATCCGTGTAGAAGGGGTTGATATGACGTCATATTTCAAGATGGCAGCTAAAAATCATAAGAAATACAATTTTTGCAACCAGGGCATTATTATACTTGATTCCAAATAACTCGAGGATGAGCGTTCCAAAAAATTCACTTTCAAGTCATCCGACCTTAAATTACAGTGAAAATCGCAAAAAACACAATTTTTGCAATTTTCTCTTGAAAAAATCTCCATAATTTAACGTTTTGTTACACCAACTTCAAATATATCTGAAAATATTAACCATAAATGTCAAAATCGGTCTTTACAAATTATTGCAGTTTAGAGCTTAATGATATTGAAAAATGCCCCAGTAACATTGACATATTGTTAAAGCAACATATTAAAGGGTGCTACTTAAAAACTATTAAAGTAAAGAAGACCAAATTTGGTAAGGACGATAAGAAGATCAAATCTAACAATATTGTTGGTTCAGCTATGACGCGTTTCAATCAGCCGCCATGATATATAAAAATAGCGACACATCCACTATATTTTATTTTATTCAATTTTGTAAACAAGAAAAAATTTCCAGTTGGACTTATCGCCGCTTATTAAGAAAAAATGGATTTGTTGATGTGTGACCTCGATGGACGTTGAAAATACCGTATAAAATACGAAAACTACTTTTTATAAAACCTTCAGGTTCAGAGATAAAAACAACCTTTTAAGGATAAACTTCGAATTATACCCCGGTAGAAATGACTTAGATTCTTGTCCTTTTTATAAAGTTTATTTATTTGTTAAATAAGAGGATACGCGTAAAAATCTGTGTCAAAAAAACAAAATACAGCAATTTAAAATGTTTTTAAAACTATTTTTATTTAACACATGAATGTGT
Organism: Oxystoma pomonae; assembly: GCA_963921995.1. Taxonomy (NCBI): domain Eukaryota; kingdom Metazoa; phylum Arthropoda; class Insecta; order Coleoptera; family Brentidae; genus Oxystoma; species Oxystoma pomonae. Next base: position 58,355,066 of record OY998168.1, read on the forward strand.
GACTAATTAGCTGTTAAATTCTAATCCTTGAATTTTATTAAGAATGTTAATAAACAATTATAGTTATGCCCAACTGGCTTAATTAGAATTTTTTTATGATTTTTCGCTGCCATTTTGGAAAATGGCATCTAAGTCCCCTGGTCCAGGTAATTTAAATGACTTTGTTGGCTAGACAAGTGAGTAGAACATAAAATTCACATTTCCAAAACTTAATAAAAACAACAGGCATATAGGTAATTTTTACCAGGGCATAGCATAAACATCTGGGACGCCAGATCAAAAAAAATGGTAGGGAGGTTTAAAATGAAGTGTTTATTTATGGCTAAAAAGCTAATTTTATCTTCAGCACTTGTTGTGTTTTCGCGTGGTGGTAAATTGAAAAAAAAACACCACAAAAAGCTGGTTTTTTACTTGTACATGGTATTTTCAATCAAGGTCATACATCAACTAAACTTTTTTTTTCATAGTAAGCGGAGATAAGTCAACAAGAATTGATAGCCGCCTTGTCATATTTGCTGTTTTACAAAATTTAATAAAACAAAATATAGTGGATGTGTCGCCCTTTTGATATTGAAACGCAACATAGCTGAACCAATTTTTTTTTAACAAAATTGTTGGACTTGACCTTCTTATCTTTTTTACCGAATTTGGTTCTCTTAGTTTTAATAATTGATAAATAGCGCCCTTTAGTATGTTATTTTTGCAATTCGTTAATTTTACTGGGGTATTTTTTAATTTTATTAAACTTCAAAACTGCATCAAACTCTAAGGATCGAATTTCGCATACATACCTAATAGTTTGAGGAACATTTGAACTTGGTCTGACAAAACGTTGACTTATTAGAATTTTTTTAAGAGAAAATGGCAAAAATCTTGTTTTTTGCGATTTTTAAGGTCATTTAAGGTCGGATGACCCTAAAAGTAAATTTTTTGGAATCCTCGTCCCCGAGTTATATGAAATCGAGTTTTTAATTATGCCCCGGTTGCGAAAGTTGTATTTTTTATGATTTTTGGCCGCTATATTGAAAGATGTCGTCATATCAACCCCTTCTACACGAATGCGAACAAAACACCCGGTAACATTTGATTTTGTGACTAAAGAGCTATCAATCCCACATAGTCACAAATCTCCTTCATAAAAAATCCCACGGGATAGAAATCATCGACATACGCCCCTACACTAGATGGACTAAAGTTAAATTATAAAGTTATATCATAGGTAAAACTAATAAAGTTACTACACACTTACTTTTAAACTAATGGTGAATGCGTGACAACTTCAGCTGATCAAATGCGTGAAAACATCGTTACGTACGCAGGGATGGTCGTAACGTTACGACTCCCTTATCGACCCTTACAAGGTTTTCGTGCATTTGATCAGCTGGAGCTGTCACGCATTCGCCATGATTTTAAAAGTGCACTTGCTTTATTGTTCGATTCGATAGATATAAGGATATGAATGCTGATAAAACTGAAAATTAACTTTAACAGTGAGATTTACTAAGATCTAAAATAGTACTCCCCACAGGTATAAATATTTACACCTGGGGGGGGGGGGTACTAAACTAAACTACACTTACCCATACAGCAAAGATACAAAGTTATTGATTATTTTGTATTGTTATTGCAAAATACCACCGAAAAACTGCTTTTTTCTCAAAATACACCATATTTTAGAAGAAAATGCCCTAAAACTTTTTTTTAACTGGTTTCAAAATGGCAAATGGTGAATACGCCAGAAATTTGGCACATAATAGCTTCATTATTTGTGTTTGAGGTTATAAAGTTGGTGATTTTTTAGACCACCTCAGGGGCGTGGTTTAAATTTATAGCCCCCAGAAAGGATTATTTTGTGGCATTTGGTAATAAGTTCGTTTATAATTTCCCTAAGTAACCATTTTTACAAGGACTAATTTACCTTATTTAATATCCCAAGTTGTTCATTAGCCAATAAAATACCTCCTATTTTGTCCAGAAAAACGCCATATTTTGAACCCGTTTTCAGCACAAAAAATATATTTATGAGGGCACTACGAGGCAAAACAAACATAAGTGAAGGTCACTGATTATGCACGAAAAATATACCAAACAAAAAAACCCAAAACAACTATATTAATTTATTTACAAACTGAAAGTAAAACAGTGAGGTTTTCTAAAAGCTCAGTCAAAAAACCTTTCCTTACTCAAAGCCCACTCATTTTAAAGCTATAGCTTTCATCGTAGAGGTTGGTACAAGCCAAAGTGCAAGCAGAGGTAAAAGATCCGAACTCACTGTTTGTAATTGAACGCAGCGCTAATATTTTTAAACTGACATTTCGACAGTGACACAAATGTCAAAAAACTTGCATTTAAGTTTTTTAATACATTTCATAAATAAAAACACCTTTTAAATAAATACACAATTAATCTACTCCTTATTTTATTATCACCCATCTAAATCGTTGTGTGACATCAAGTATTAATTGGAATAATTAATTATCAAGGGTAAGTTTTAATTAGAGTGACATATAACCCCAATTTTAATTTGTTCTACAGAGTGTTTACTATTTAAACCCCGAGTGGATTTAAATTTTTTAATTTTCTTTTCTCCTAAATTGAAACTTTCTTCTTAAATCCAACAAAAGATTATGTTAAGATGATTATTCAATAAACCAATTTATTAAAATTCTTTTTATGTCTATGTCCAAAACTCAAGGAGGTTCGGTTTAAAATGCTTAAAACCAAAAATTTTACTTAAACCTAGAACCGTTCTAAAATAGACTAAACCTTTTTAGTAAATCCCACCGTAAGTGTCCATTAATGTAAATATTTTTTGTAGAATTAATAGTTCGGGAGATATTACTATTTTTATCAAAATGAACTTTTTTAAATTATTTTATTCTTGAAGATAGGTAAGTGGTAAATATAAAAGTTGAAGAGGAAACAATGATAAGTAAATTTGTGATTAGATATTTTTGCGCGCAAATAATAATGCGGGAGATATAACGCATTTTTCAAAATTATTAAAATACAAAGGTAGATGGAAAAAAATAAGTAAGGACAAAATTATAGTACAATTAATGGTAAATATTTTATTTATATAACATTTTTTGTCCCGTTAATAAATTAAGAGATATTAATATTTATATTATAATAGGACAATTTTTTAAAAATATAATTAAAAATCGGATCATAGTCATCTCCAGTGTCATTAACGAGCCGAAGGCGAGTTGTACACTAATTGAGCAGGTATGTATCAACATTAATCCGGTGTTAAAATGTGTGTATAAAAATCACGTAATAATGTTCCCTGGTGATTTTGGCGAGCCGAAGACGAGCTGTACGTTACTTAAAGTGGCGAAACAGGTTATTAGCATTCTGATTTTTTTAAAATTAACAAAATTAAATTCATTTTAAAGAACAAAATATAAAAATAACTCCTCACCTATAAGATATAAAAAATATCTGAGAATCTAAAGATAATTATATTTTGGAAATAAGGCGTTTGTACTCTCGATTGTACTAAAACTTGTTTATATACAGGGTCTAAAAATTACAACTGCATATTATAATAATTCAGGTTAAAACAAGAAAAAAAAGTAACATAACTTAGGAGTCAAAAATCCAGGGGAGTCGCAGTCAAAAACTCACTACAGTCTTAGGTCACTCAAAAAGAAAAGGGTTTATTAGTTTCCGAGACGTTTTTCTTTCTTAAAATGATCAATTTTAAAGCTCCATAATGTGTAAATTAACTTTCCTATTGAAACCGGACCATTTGATTATTTCCCTATTTGTTTCGCTCCCTAACCGTAAGAATTTCCGAATTAAACATTTTTTTGTTGTGTCGCCGTGTGCTTTAAGGCTTTAAAATTGATTATTTAAAAAAAAGAAACGCTTTTATATCGGGAACTAATGACCAGATATTTTTACAAGTGACATTCTCTTGAGGAAAAAGTAATCTTCTTTATAAGTTTTCGTAGTGACCTTTTCACTTCGAAAACTTTTTTTGGTGGAAAGTCCCCCCGACCTCTGGGTCTACACTGTAATTGACCAGCTCCAAACAAGTAAAACCTTAAATCAAACGCCCAAAATTCCCACCGGGAGGAGAGAGCGAATGATATCAGTAGCACATCGTCTAATAAGGGTAATGATTGAGGATAAATACAATTTACAAAAAAAATGGTATTTTTTGGGTATACTATCTTTTTAAATTAAAGTAAAAGGGCCCATTTGAATTTTCTTTCTAGTATTTAAGACAGGTTGCCAGAGATACATAACATTAACCAATCCTGGAGCTGCACCGACACCCGTGCCCGCGAGTGTGAACAAATTTCTTACTTCTCGCCTACTCTGAACCATGTGTAAAGTGAGAGAGGCAAATACTCACCAGTGGCTATTTACCTCACAGCCCGTCAAGAATACGGGTCCTGGTATTTTTTTTCTAAGAATTAAATTTATAAAATTAAGCATTTTTACCCTACCGGTTTAAAAAACTGAATAGGACATTTTTGAATCTTAATAAATTAAAGTCATATGGCGTTATTAGTATTTTCCATTTTTAGAATACCCTTTTTCCCTCAGTCCTCGAATCCAAATATCTTGGAAAAAAGGAGTTTAGACCCCTCTCTATGTTATGGTAGCATTTTTACTATTTTTTTAATTTTCTATCACTGATTATGTTATGGTAGCATTTTTACTATTTTTTTAATTTTCTATCATTGATTATAATATTTGCAATCCTTGTATGCACTCCTGTATAGCGTCAAAATGACAAAAAATATGTAAATGTGTAATGGCAGAATGGTTACCATTTTTCAATTTTCCTTTAAAATGAGCCATCATAGGAGTACCATTTAGTAGTCGTTTTCCAAAAATTGAAATTTTAAGACTTTAATTGCTGATATCTTGAAAACTAGGAAAGCGAACCCTATGACATTAGTAAGTAAGTAATTAATTAAAAAAGAGGTCGTATTTTTGAACATTCGTAATAAGTAAGCCATGGAAAAAACTTTTAAAATAAAAAAAAAGTTACTGAATGTCAGGATTCTTTCTCCTTGTCAAGTGTTTTTTTTTAAGAATACGGCTTTTTCAATTTACCGGGAACTTTTATTCGCAAAGTTTTCAACCCGGATACTCAAGAATAAGCGTCCTGGACGTTTTTTAGTTTTAAAATTCCCTGACTTTTTCCGCGTTGGGGGAGGAGCAGCTACCCTAAAACAATTTTAAATTTGAAAACCTTTACCTTTAGAACCATGCTGTTCAAACGTTGTAATTGCCCTTTGCGTTGCAGACTTCAAATTGTCGAAAATTTCCAAGCTCTCTCTATGCGTTTCAACATCATTGTGATTTGCTGTTTTTAAATTATCAAAAGTTTCTCGACTTTTTTCGACGGTCGTTTTATTTGGTTGAGGACCCTCTAATATAGTAAATAAATCCGGAGTGTTAAGGGGATAATTTGATTGATTGGAGCCGTCTTTGGAATCTGGCGCCCGTCCATTTTCTGTAACAAAAAGTAAATTTTATACGTAAGTGCGTCAGTCCAAACTGCAGTATATTATAACGTACGCGATTAACACTGGCTGGTCTCAAAATAATCCTATACAATAAAGCTCTTTACAAATTGATTTATGTTAAATATTTTTTTAAAAACTGTTATGCACAAATGTTTAATGAAGTGGAGGGCAAGAACTATAGATAATAAATCGAAAAAAAGGTTTTTTTAACTAGGTTGCGAAGACTGCACTTTTTAGCGCTCATTTCCCTTTCCACACTGAAAATGAGTGCTAACAAGTAAAATCATCAGAATCATAAATTAGCGGACCGCAATTTGTATATTATTTTAAAAGCAAAATAAGTATTGATTACTTAACTTACCTGCTAAATCAAGCTCTAACAAAGTTTGACTTATACCGTTCATTTCCGCCCCTTTGGCTATTTGAGATTTTTTCAAGAAGTCTTCCTCTAAATTTCTCAAATCTTTATCAGAAGGTTCTTTTAGAGGCTCTTTTGTAGATTGAAGGCTTGAGTGCACAGCACTGTCATGGTTGGACCAGTGTTGGTGTTCAGTTAGAAATACTGCTTTGGAAACGATTTCTGTGGCAGATGGTCCCTAAAAATTACATAGAATTGTTGCGAGTTTTGAAACCTCACCGGAGTGATTTATTAAAGCCCAACATAAAGAATTAGTCTAAAAGTATTTAAGTAACCCAGAGGAATTTTTTGCAATCAAGCTGAATTTTTACTAGAATGTGGTACTATCAATAACACTTTGTAAGTAAAAATAACAGCTCCTAGAGCGCTTGCATTATCCACCATGTTGAATCAAAGATGGCCGACAACGGTATTATTCAAAAAATCATAACTTTCTTATTTTTGTGAACCGATTTTTCTCAGACAGATTTTGATCTACTTATAGTGTAACGGACTTTTAGAACCATCATCAATACTTCTATATATCAAAAAAAAAATATATATTTTTTTCGTACAACTATTACTTTTTTTTCATGTTTCTTTTTAGATCTTTTACGAAACTGTGCATTTTATTAAAAAAACACGCGCTTTCAAGACGTTTTAATAATGGGCATTGGTTTGGCGATAGGTTTTCTAAGGTTCTTCACCAAAACTCAAAAAACCGTAAAATTTTTCACAAAAATCATAAAACACTCTAAAAACTACACAATTCGAGAGGTGATGCCATTTTGAATAAACTAATTAAAAGTAGTTGTTTCGGTACGCTAAATATGGCGTTTCAGAGATGACTGACACGCGATTTACGGAAATTATCCCCACAGGGCTAAGAAATAAAGCCATTTTCACACACTACAAAAAACAGTTTTACAACTATTTAATATAGTTGATGGTTTTTGCAAACAAAAACGAGGCCTTTACCTCGAAAAAATGGCTAGGTGTGGACTTCTTCAAAAACAGCCACATTTTTGTCAGATCTTGGTTTACCATTGTGGTAACTTTTTTTGTAAGTTAGTTTTTTCATTGGGATTCTTTGTCCGCCATATTGGATAAAAAACAGCCGACAAGGGTATTATCCCCAGGTTAAAAAAAAAATCGCACATAGTAATTTGTTAGAAATAACACAGTTGGTCTTAGGACCGATTTCAACAAAAAAATGTAAGATTTTTTAAACAGATATTTTTCAAAAGGTAGTTATGTACCACTAAATAAAATAATATTAAAATGAAAATCTTGTATATATTACTCTTTTTAAATGGAATCAACAAAAGGTCTTTATCCTAATGTTACTAATCCCAAATATAGGATTTAAACATAATAGTTATTGACATTTTAATTAGTTCATAACTATCTTTTGAAAAATGTTGGTTTTAAAAATGTTAAATTTTTTTTGTTGAAATAGGTCCTGAGACTTACTGTGGTAACGGCCTCGTTTTTTGTTTTTTTTTGCGAAAAACTATCTATGTGAAAAAAATTGTAAAACGATTTTTTACCTTTAAATTTCTGTACTTCTTAACTGATTTTATACGTGTTTATATATTTAGCGTTCCGTCGGCTTTACGTCGAAATCACTAGTCTTAGTCTATGACATCACCTCTCGATTTTCTTACTTACTGTGTCTAGGGGTATTCAAAGGCCAATTTTGCTAGTGCAGAATCAATGCCCTTTAGTAAAACGCCTCAGACGAGAAGTGACTTTTTTTAAATAAAAAAAAAAAATATTTTTATTATAATATTATAAAAAATTCACGAAAATATATTTTTTTAATACCTTCATCAAAAACATGATTTTAGTAACTGTCCGCAGATAACTAAAGTATGGCTTTTTTGGTTACCGATTCAAATAAACTTTCTTTTTGATCACGGGTGCAAAAAAAGATTTCTGTCCGTTTTTTACCCAAAACTAAAGAGAAATAGCGGAAAATAGTAATATTGAAAAAATCTAATTATTCTTGCATAAGAATTATGCCATTTCCGCCAGTTTTCACCAAGTATTTAGGAAAAAATCATTTAAAAATATCGTCAAAATATAAAATTGTCAAATATTAAAATGTCGCAACAATGAACGGCACCGAGTAAAAAGACACATCGCTATGGAAACGATTGTTATTTAATTTACCAGCCGCCTTGATTTATAGTGTAAAGATGGTGTGTTGCGGGAAGTTCTCTTCGTTCGAGATTTTTAAAAGTATTTTTCTGTTTTTCTTGGATTTTTTAATAAAGGTATTAAAAAAAATAGTCTTAACAACTCGCGACCAAACTGTGCTTTTTTTAATCGCGTTTTTAAATACCTCGTTACGCTCGTTATTTAAACCAACGCTTGTAAAAAAAGCAGTATTTTAGCAAAGCAGTATTTTAGCCACTAGTTGTTAAAACTTTTATTTTGGTACACAAACGTCAAAAATGAAAGGTATTGGTAATAATTCTAAAAGACTATAAATACATTAAAATTGGTTTAAGAAAAATCGGTTCATAAGAATACCCCTCGGAATACTCTTTATAACCCAATTACCATTTATTGTTTTTGGTACAATCACCATAGCTCAAGTCATAAGTGTAAGCTAATATTATAATTATATTTAGTAACTGTCCTGAAAACTTACTCATTTTTGACTACATATACACCCTACCCAGGAAGTGTTTAATACACTCTAAAAAAGCCAGGATACACCCCGGAAGTCCGCATTATACTCTGTAAAAGTCTGGATACACTCTGACAAAGTCTGGATGTACCCTGTAAAAGCCCGGATATACTCGAAAGTCTGGATACATCAGGAAAAGTCTGGGTACATCAGGAAAAGTCTGGATACACCCAGGAAGTCTGAATACACCCTGAAAAAGCCTGGATACACTCTAAAAAATCCAGTATACACCTCGGAAATCTGGGTATACCCTGTAAAAGTCTGGATAATCTCTGAGAAAGAGAGATACCTGGATGCACCCTGGAAAAATCTGGTTAACTAGAAGGCTGTATACACCCAAAAAAATCTGGATAAACCTTGAAAAAGTCTGAATCAACCATGGAATAGTCCGGATTCACCATGGAAAAGGCGAATACACCCTGGAAAAGTCTGGATAGAACCTGGAAGTCTGGATACACCATAGAATACACCCTGAAAAAGCTTGGGTATACCCTGGAAATCTAGATATACCCCGGAAGTCTGGATACAATCAGAAAGTCTGGATACGCCCTGGAAGTCTGAATGCACTCTGAAAAATCCTGGATACACCCCGGAAAAGTCTGAATACAAGCAGGAAAATCTGAATACACTCGGATTATAGTCAAATATTTAAAATAAAAACCTATAGTAAATAAATACATAATTAATTTAAGGACCTATATGTGTACAGGTAGTGTTTTTTTTTATTTTCTTGATCAAGGGAAGTGTTACTCTAACATACCTTTATATATTAATTATTATAAGGGTTTACTGCACTAAATGAACTATAAAAACCCAAAAACAAGTTTTACTAAAAAAGTATTAGTATCTTTAATAAACAACATCGGCGCAGCTAAAGTAAAACAGTCAAGGAGTAGAAATATAAAAAAAATAGTCAGGACTATAGGCCAGAACCCCAAAACTCGGCCGACTAAAAAAAATTGAAGACCAAAAAGGAGTAAATTTTACTTATGAATAAAATATCCCAATGAGCATTTTTTTCTATATAAAAGTTACAGCAAATAATATAAAACCTTCATAAAATAACCAAAAGTTATATTATTTAGTGTTGGTGATAATTTTATAACTCTAATATATCTCTTAAATGAGTAAAAAAGACTTGAAAAACAACTGTTCAACACCAGCTTATAAAAATTTATGGTACATAGTAATGGATAGAAAAACAACATATAGATTTTATAAAACTTCCTTATGAGCCCTCAAGTATAGAGATTATTATAAAAAGGTTTTACAACTGTTCTAACAACACTACATAACAAATTAAAGGTTTTTATGGATTTAGAAATATAGATTTTCCATCTTTCTTCCCTTTGCTTGTTATGTATTATTCTTTTTCTTTTTACAATAAAAAAATTTTTAAAATGGTGTTTAGCAATCTTCTAAAATAAATAAAAATGAAAGTGAGATAAGCTGAAGCAGGAATATGAATATTTATATACTATAGTCAAATGAAAGCTGTTTTTCAAGTCATCCTACTCTGAAAATCAGCTGCGGTCCCGTGAGTACTGTATAGTTTTCGAATACACTCACGTAAATTTCATGGGCTCCAAAAATACTTGAGAAAACGGGAAAAAAAATATTCATTTAAATATCAGTTTTTTTTTCATAGGCGTTTTTTTCTTTCTGGGACAAATATTGAATTTTGTATGTTGGTCTTAACACTAAAAAGCAATATTTCGATTGAAACACATGTTGAAAACCCATAAATAACGTTTTTATTTAGGCCAAAAACCTATTTTTGTAATCCAAAATGGCGAAAATTTCCGACAATTCTATAAAAAAAAAAACAATACAACTATACCACTGTTTACCTCGAAAAACACTATTTTATGACCCTTTTAAAAAATGATGCTACTTGGAACAAAGGGCTGCAGATGGCGCAGTGTTGAACACTGATGGCCCGTTTCTGCGAGCTTTACATAGTTACCATTGTTCTCTTTTCCTAAATGCATTCTTCGAGAGATCCAGCATACTACACATACCAGGAAAAATACCCTCTTCCACACACTTCAAGCCCGCATAACTGTCAGAGGTAACTATCTCAAGAATATAGTTAGATTGCGGGGTCGAAGGGTGTACAGGCGAGTATTTTCCGGGGTGTTCACATTTGCCGCCGACCAGCAGTATCAGCGTATGCGCTCGACGTTTCACAGTGCGTTTTTGCAACCTTAACACGGTTACTATATTGTTCTCTTTTTCTAAAACACGGTTCCCATCCATGCGTTTCTCATTCGTGGGTACCCCGAATCAAAACACGTATCACGTGGTCTAAGCGAGATTTGCCTATACAAGTTCATGTCGGACCACGTGATGAGTTTTTTGAGTCAGGGTGACTGCGCATGGGAAACGCTGGTGGGAATCGGGTGTAAAATGCATTCGATCCCGATATCTGTCATCGGCAACTATCTCAAAAAGATTTGGATCTCTTATCTCTCTCAGATTGATGTAATTAAAACAAGATAATAATGGTATAGTATCTCGCAAAAACGTGCCTTTTGATGTCGCAAAAACGCTCCTTTTGAGGTCGCAAAAACGCGCCTTTTGATATCACAAAATTAACCTTAAAAAATCTTGTTTGTTTTGTTTTTATGATTGGCAAAATAAATTAAAATTGTTTTTTTTTGTTCTAAAATCAGGTGTATTATAATCACTATATAAAGAAATTAATAACAAAATTATAGAAAAAACCTTATGGGCAAAAAAGGTTTATGAATGAGTTCATAAGAATATTACAGACACCAATTTATATAACTATTGTGTGTGAGTTCCCAAGTTTTTATAAGTGTTTCTCGAAATATTTTCAATCTTATCTTATATAAATTTGTTGTTGGTTAATTAAGTTTTATAAGTGGGTTGATAGCAACATTTTAAAAACCAATCTATTATATATCTTTAATTGATAGTTACTTACGGTTTTATAGGTGGGTTGACAGAAAGATTTCAAACACCAATTTATATAACTTTTGTCACTGATGACTTATATTTTTATAAATATGTTGGTGGAAACATTGTTAACACCAATTTATATAACATTTGAACCGATGACTCTAATTTTTATAAAGATGTCCATGGAAATATTGTTAACGCCAGTTTTATGTTACTTTAGGGTACCATCAATATAGAGCCTTTAATAAAACAAATATACAAACTCAATTCTTGTAGGAAACTTCTAAATACCCAAGGGTATCAATAGAACCCTCTTTATAATAATTATATAAATATCTGTCACCAGAAGTTTCTGAAAATGCTCATTGGAATGAGATTTTTTCGATTTTTATCAAAAATATGAAAATTTTATAACGTAAGTAAGAAATATGAAAAAATTATGAAAATAGGCGTCGAATACGGGCTCTGTATTTATCCTCGGATTTATCAGAATCATTTCCACCAATCAAAATTAAGATAATTTTGAGAGACAATTTTTGTTTTAATAAAAGGCTGTGCGATTCTTGTGTTTTTTTTGTGGAAGTTTTCAAAAATGAACAAAAAAGTTAGCCCTGAACAAAAGCATATTATGCTAAAAGTGTAATTTTTATGTGATTATTGTCAAAATGACATCTCTTTAAAATTCAAGATGCGGACTCCTCCATGGAAAGTCTTTTATCACACAAACAGCATCAAATGTAAAACTGCAGAACTTTCTTATTTCTTAACCGATTTAAGCAAAGTGCTCGTGTATATGTACGTTAAAAGAATAAGTCTATTTACCGCACATCTCAGTTTTATTACAGTGGGGCACATACAATTTTTCCAGGGGGGGCCCTGAAAATTGCCTATTTTTCAAAACCGTCCGCCATCTTGGTGTTTAAAGAAATGTCAATTTTGACAATAAATGCATAAAATTGTTTTATTCTTCAGAAAAACGTTAAATTTCGGATAATTAATGCGGAAGTTATACATATTACACGTATATTTATTAAAAATAAGCCATAAAGACCTTGTGATTTTGTTTATAAAGATTTGTGATTGTGATCTCCGATCCGGTTTTTTTGGAACACCCTATATTTATTAAAAATAAGCCATAGGGATCTTGTGATTTTGATTATAAAGATTTGTGATCTTTTCTGTGCATAATAGATTTACTTATTGTAAGTAGGTTTAGTTGAAAATATTGTTACCTATGTTTAACTTGATGTTGTAGAACTTTTTACAGTCTTAGGTATCTTTATACCTATATGTTGCCTTGTTTTTAGTAAAAAAACTGTTCTAGTTTCAAGTTTTTGGACTGATTTTAGTAAGATTTTTTTTATTAGATAAAATAATGCCAATAAACAAGTCGATTATAACCGTCCATGTTTTTTGAATTTTAAGTCCAAAAAATAAAAAACCTAACAAAACATTGAAGAAAGACTAAACAAAACATTAGTTTTTGCCTAAAAAAACTTCGAATAAAGTCCAACTAACAGAAAATAAGTTTTTAGAGTCCAAAAATTTTAAAGGAACTTAAAAAAACGCAAAAATCAACAGAAAACAGTTTATGTTTACTCAAAATATCACAATTCCGCCTATTTTTTCCCATTTCTCTCACTAATGACCAATAGAATAAAAATTTCTCTAGGGAGTAGAAATTTCCCTTATTTTTTGAGAGAGATTTTTCAAGAATAGTGCATTTTTCATTTTGAGGGAACCACGCCCATTTTGGAACGGTTAGCCAACGGATTTCTATTCCCTGGAACTCAAGAATAGGCACCCTGGTTGTAAAAACTACTATTTTGAACCCCTTTGAGTATTGACAGTTCATACCAGTACTTTATATATCTAATAGCTAATTTTGTGTTTAAAAAATAAATATAAATCTTATAATTTACCTCTGATGGGGGAAATTCCTTTGCGTCAGGCGAACACGAACAAAATATATCTTGACTCTGAGAATGGTTTGTCCTCACAACACATGGACTAGTTGACTTACTGTCAAGCTTTACATTTTTATCAAAACTCTGACTTTCTGATGAACTAGCGCATTTTTGTGTAGAGGTAGCTTCTTGATTAGAAACAATTGTAACAGATTTTTCATTGATATTCCAAATCACATCTTTATTAACAGGGAAAGTTTCCTGACAATTTTCTTTGTTTTGTGAAGAATCTTTACAAATAAGATAGCTTTTATTTTGTGCCACAGAAATCTTACTATTACCGATTTCTTGAATTTCCTTTAGAGGTTTCTTCCTGTTAAGTTTTATCTTAAAAACTGGTAATTTTTTACCTTTGTTTAAAGGTACTTTTTCTAATTCCAACGCTTTACATAAAGCAAGTTTGGATTTCAACGTATCAGACGCTTCCCCAATTCCCAACTCTATTTCTTGCTGTCTTGAATTTCTCTTTGTGACTTTTTTAGCATTTTCCTCACTGGATTTAGCCGTTACTTTACATTTTCGTCCTTTAGATTTGTGTAAAACTGTCTCTTTCATAGGGATCTCGTTATTTTTAGAGCTTCTTACAAAATTTTTTTGGCCTTTCTGCATATTTATGTTAGTTACATCTTTTGATTTGTACTCTTCCGCTTTGAATACTTCTATAATGGTTTTTTCCGACTCCTCACATAACTCAGGTTTATTTGTGTCCTCGGCTTCATGCTTAATAACCTCTTTGCTACCATTTCCTTCATCTTTAAAATCTATTTTTTTGTTAATTGCTACTCTGGATTTACGGATTTTTAAACTCGATTCTTTATTAGTCAATTTTTGCTTGTAACCGTCTTGTTCTGAACCCAAACTTAACTGTTGATGAAATTGCTTGTTCTCTTTTGATTTCTCTTTGCAAATTACTTCATTATCTTTTTTTTCTATGAACTCATTGCTTTGTTCAATGACTTTTTGTTGCAAAGGCCCTTCCTGCACTTTTTGGCAACTGTTTAAAAAATTCTGTTGCAGTGTAAGTTCCTCTTTTTTTTTGCTTTCTGATTCAATAGTCCTACTTCTTACAATTAATCGAGTATTGCTTTGTTGCTTTTGAGTCTTTGTTTTTGTTGAGATTTTTGAAGTTTTTTCCATTTCTTCGCTGCTATTTTTAATTTTGTTTTGTTTTATAACAGCTGCTTTTCCAGAACATAGAACTGATGTATCAGACTCACACATATTAGCATCTTCCCCAGAATAAACCATATATTTAGTAGTTTCTTTACCTTTGATTTTTTGATTTCCTGACCGTAGATTTTTAGCAGCATATTCTCCCCGCGATTCTTTTTTAGGATTAGAAATCACTCTATCGTCGTTGGTAGCGCCCACATCTGTTTGGGAACCAACATATGTGGATATCTTCTTAATTGATTTTGCTCCTTTATTATTTTCACCCAATTTTTTTATTGGTTCTTCTACCAAATTTTCAAATAATTCCGAAAATTCGACTAATCTTGAAACTTTTACAGGGGAAGAGGAGGCACGTATATTCAAGGATTTAGCAAATTCTACACTGGTTTCTAAGAGTAGCGATTGTTGAAGAGTAGTAGCAGGTTCCAAATTGTTCGAATAATGTGACTCTAAATCTTCTGATTGGTGAATAGACGAGGTTACTATGTTATCTTGTAGTTTTTGATTTAAAGTCTAAAAGCAAGTATAACATAAATAATAGTTATTTCGAGGGTGCCTTTATGTTTGATTTGCTTATCTCAACGAAATTGAGATTTGCAAACAGTTTGGCCAATGTAAGCAGAAATAAAATCTTAAAGTTTTGGTGAACAAAAAATCTTGACTATTTTAATTTTTTATGATTTTCAAAAATAAAAATAGTACAAAAAAAGGTAGGGATAAAAACGTCACTTTAAAACTAAATAAAGTACGTCCCAAGTTAAATAATGTAGTTTAATTGTATTTGGGTTACCTGATTTTCTTTTCGCTGAATTTTTTCTGGAAGTATTGAGGGGACTTCATCGGATTCATCCTCGCTAATGCTTATTACCTTCAATTAAAAAGAATAAAAACATATTGTTAGACACGAAAAGCAAATGGACCACGTTGTCTTACCTCGGGACGTAAACATTGTCTTATAGTCCAATTTTTTGATGAGCGGATTGACGTCATTTTTCCCTCTGAAAACGTATTTCTTTGTTGTCAACAGTTCGCATGTAAAATAATTCGTTGTTGTCAATTTGAAGTAACAGTTGAAACAATCAACGACACGATTTTTTTTACATATTTATTCTCGCAAAAAAATTACGTCAGTCCGCTCATTAAAAAATTGAACTATATTCTAGATACGTTAACGGAAATCTACCCAGACAAAAAGTGGTTAAACGGTGCGTTATTCAGTGGTTAAACCACATTGTTGAAAGCTATGAAGTGTAGACGCTGGTCATTTAAGTCAACTTCCCCGTTGCTTAGTACACCTTACTGGTATATCTTTCATTTTTTTACGTGCTTAAGAAAGAGATAAAGAATATACATGTATGAACAGATTTACCGAGTTTATGTGTTTAGATACAGCGTGATTTTCTGGTAATTTTTTGAGTCATTTAAAGCTTGGGGGATTGGGCAGTCAAAAAAAGCTGCAAAATAGCTGGTCTGCTACATTATTTTTTGGAGTAGTGTAATGGTTCATTTTTAGTAGTAATTTTCCTGACAATTTCTTCACAGCAAAAAATTGACAATATCAGTCTGGTTTTATTGTTTATCAATATACAATACCATCGACGTACTAACTATAGACCCATTTCACCCAAACAACTCCCAGAAAAACAGACAAAGAGAGAGTTTCAAGGTATCTGTGACAATACCGCGGGGGCGCCCAAAAAGTAGGTGTAGTTTGGTTGCAGCTCGAAGCAGTCACGGCATATATATTATAATAAAAACAAATTATATGCATAGTTAATAATATCGCCATTTTAAAAATCATTATTTTGGTATGCACTTGGTAAAAAGCATTATTTTTATTATTGGTTTTACATAACATTTGAAGGTTTTAGTCTTTAGTGTTCTGCAAAATGTACTGAATTCTTCTTGGGAAGAAGAACTAGGTTAGGTACCATGTGTATATTTTGTTAAAAAATATTCAAATAAAATTTCTAGGACTTTCTTATATTTTGAAAATTTTGGCTTTTATAATATTTTTGATCACTATATTATACATTATTTCTTTTTATTTCTTTTTCAATTTTATACACTTTCATTCATTTATCTACTAGCTGAGGAACCGCAGCTTTGCCTACGGTTTTCCCATTTTTTCCGGTTTTTCTTGTTTTAAATGGTTATAACTTTTGTTATCATAAACCGCTTTTGATGAAATAAAGCCTATTTCCTGCCCGGAACACCAAGGAAGTTTTTGCTTGCTGCTGAAACAAACAAATCAACAAGAATTTATTAAAGAAGAAGTTAAAAAAAAAACCTCCAAATCAGTTACTTCAACCGAAAAGAAACTAAAAAACAAAAGATCAAAAGATCTTGGGTGGAAATAACGAAAATTCAAACTTGGATGAGTATTCCACAAGGAACACACAGAATATCAAAGCGAAAAGAGAAATGATTAAACGATGTTTCGCCCTGGGTAACCAGCGTGGGCTCATCAGTAGTTTCACTGGTCACCCTCCACTATACATCATTAAACACCATCATACACTTAGATTTCCAACCTTGAACCACTCACAAATAGGCATCGTTCCGCACTGGTACTTACTTATCCAAGTTACCTGATACGAATTCGTCCTGGCGTGTTAATATTTCCAGTAGGATTATGCTCCTAAGGCAATTAAAACAAAGAAGAAGTTAAAAAACCTCCAAATCAGTTACTTCAACCGAAAAGAAACTAAAAAAAACAAAAGATCAAAAGATCTTGGGTGGAAATAACGAAAATTCAAACTTGGATGAGTATCCCACAAGGAACACACAAAATATCAAAGCGAAAAGAAAAATGATTAAACGATGTTTCGCCCTGGGTAACCAGCGTGGGCTCATCAGTAGTTTCACTGGTCACCCTCCACTATACATCATTAAACACCATCATACACTTAGATTTCCAACCTTGAACCACTCACAAATAGGCATCATTCCGCACTGGTACTTACTTATCCAAGTTACCTGATACGAATTCGTCCTGACGTGTTAATATTTCCAGTAGGATTATGCTCCTAAGGTAATTAAAACAAAGAAGAAGTTAAAAAAACCTCCAAATCAGTTACTTCAACCGAAAAGAAACTAAAAAGCAAAAGATTAAAAGATCTTGGGTGGAAATAACGAAAATTCAAACTTGGATGAGTATCCCACAAGGAACACACAAAATATCCAAGCGAAAAGAGAAATGATTAAACGATGTTTCGCCCTGGGTAACCAGCGTGGGCTCATCAGTAGTTTCACTGGTCACCCTCCACTATACATCATTAAACACCATCAAACACTTAGATTTCCAACCTTGAACCACTCACAAATAGGCATCGTTCCGCACTGGTACTTACTTATCCAAGTTACCTGATACGAATTCGTCCTGGCGTGTTAATATTTCCAGTAGGATTATGCTCCTAAGGCAATTAAAACAAAGAAAGATTAGCCCACGCTGGTTACCCAGGGCGAAACATCGTTTAATCATTTCTCTTTTCGCTTTGATATTTTGTGTGTTCCTTGTGGGATACTCATCCAAGTTTGAATTTTCGTTATTTCCACCCAAGATATTTTGATCATTTGTTTTTTAGTTTCTTTTCGGTTGAAGTAACTGATTTGGAGGTTTTTTAACTTCTTCTTTGTTTTAATTGCCTTAGGAGCATAATCCTACTGGAAATATTAACACGCCAGGACGAATTCGTATCAGGTAACTTGGATAAGTAAGTACCAGTGCGGAACGATGCCTATTTGTGAGTGGTTCAAGGTTGGAAATCTAAGTGTATGATGGTGTTTAATGATGTATAGTGGAGGGTGACCAGTGAAACTACTGATGAGCCCACGCTGGTTACCCAGGGCGAAACATCGTTTAATCATTTCTCTTTTCGCTTTGATATTTTGTGTGTTCCTTGTGGGATACTCATCCAAGTTTAAATTTTCGTTATTTCCACCCAAGATCTTTTGATTTTTTGTTTTTTAAGAAATTTATTATATTAGTAGATTTTTTTAAATTTTGACCCGCCCCACTATTTTTGTTCTGAAACATAAGAGGCTTACATTAGAATACGGACCTAAATTGGTTATTTGCAACATGCTAGTTATTGGAATAGAAACTTACCTTTATAGTTTTTGCATTTAATTTAGAAATATTTTAAAAGCGTTTTATAACCTCAAAAATTAATTACTTGAATTTTTTGAGTTTATTGAGTATAAATTAATTCAGTCCTGATTGCTGTTGTATTTTCAAGTTATATTTTTTAAATTTAAAAATAAGGAAGGGCTTTATCCGATTTTAACTAAAGGCGGCTATATAACACAATTACGGCCGAAGTAAATCTGATGATTTCTGTGCACGCGTATATGTAAACAGTGTCAAAATAGTGCCCGGCCATAATATTTCCGGCTGTGAAAAATCTATATTACTTTTCGTTAATTCCTTAGCTTCTCACAAAATTTTAAATACGATTAAATATAGAAAAAAAAAGAATATGCATAGTTGTATATTGTTTGTTAAGTAAGTTTATTCAAGTGTTTAAGTTTCTGCTTATACAAATAATTAAGGATAGCATTAATAAGATCAGTACATATGTAGTTTTTATGTCATTGTGTAACGCTAAAATTTTGGAACGGTATGTGTACGATTTACTGCTCTAGTTATTATCGAATATTTAACATCGAAAGAGTTGATGGTGCAAAAATGACAAGCCTATAGCAAAAAAGTTCCCTGATTGTAAGCTGCTTAGATACTTTGAAAAATTGATCCTCTTGGGTTTAAAAAACATTACCTTCAGCACATATTTTTGAGCAATAATCAAGGACTCAAGAGCAGATTCTGAGTCTGCACCCCATCAAACACTACCATAGTTTATAAGAGACTCAACCAAAGCAATTTTATAGAATTTATTAGAAATTTGTTTATACATAATTAATGTTTATACATAATTAATATGTACGTCCCACCTTAAAAATCAGTCGATATAAACACCAAAATATTTAACGGAACGTTCATTAGAAATCAAGATTGAAGTTAGCAGCGGTAGGATAAAGTCGTATAAAATGGTGTGCCAAGTTTGTGAGCAAAAAATCAAAAAAACAGGGTATAAAATTATGTCTAGTGGTGATTGCCAGTTTTCATCTCGGCTGTACAACTCACCAGGTGAAAAACATCAAAACAACGCCTATTTCATGGTTTGGCAAAATGTGTTCACACAATGAGGTTAGGTTGTCAACCTCTTCTAAATCAGAGGATGAGATCGAATCGCCTACGGCTAATGAAAAAACAAGTGCATATGACACACACGTAAACAAAAATAAAAGAAGATCACTCATAACTTCACCGGGAGAAGTTATCCCCAAAGACTTGGCCAAAAGGCCTTATCTTGAAAAAAGAAGAAACTGAAAATAACCCAATAACTGAGAAGACTACACTTACAGAACTTGTAGTGGTCTTGAAAGAACTAAAACAGGAGATTATCCCAATGATTTGTTTCATTCTTTTCTTGGAGATCGTAAAAAACAGGTCAACATAGGTAATACATTAAATGACAAGCTTCCAGGGAGATATGGTGTGCCGCAGGGGACGGTTCTTGACCCCATATTGTTTACTTTGTATATGGATGGTATATTCTCTTTAGTGCCAGATGTCCTTCTTAGGGGCGACACATGAAGTAAGGTGTTTGAAAAGGCGGAGAATGTTCTCATTGTAGTTAAAAAATGGCTGGATTGTAGCTTCTTATCTCTTAACATTGGTGAATCGCACTTCATGACTAAACCTGGACTGCATGAACACCTAAACCTAAACAGTATTAAAATACACGATAGCAGCTGTGATAATGTCATTACTTTGTTGTAATATTTTTTAATAAAACATTTTATTATTGTTTAAATTTTCAACTTTTATTTCAAGATTTCACAAAATTACGTCTTCTATCATGCTTGACCTCGGGGAGAGAAAGAGCCCATCCTAACCTGCTCAAAATATGTCTAAAATCGATGTTGCCAACATAAAACTAGTGACAAACGTCAAAGTACCAGAAAAGGCGCTAAATTCAAAAATTTCGACAACAACTTGTAAGTGTGTAAAGATTAGTGCAGTGGAAGAAACTAAGTACCTGGGTGTATTTTTTGATGTACACTTAAAGTGGGACTATCATGTGCACATTTGTAGTAAACTTAGAAAACTTATCTACAAATTTTATATTCTCAGGCATAGTGTTATGCAAAATAGTATTTTGAATGTATACAAGGGCTTAGTGGAGTCTCTCATAGGTTATTGCATCTGTATTTGGGGAGCTGCAACTGACTTACTATTTCAAGAATCCAAAATTCTTAACATTACCAAATTCCCTCTGAAAGTAAATCTCATTTTCTTGATATATTAGAAGAGTTCCTAGGCTTTGTCACCCCTAGAAGATATGATTTTGTAATAATTGCAGGAGACATAAATATTAACGTGTTGGAAAACAGCCTGTATCCAAATAGATTAAAAAACATACTCAATACTTTTGAGCTCACTCAACACATAACTGAGTCAAGTAGAATTAATATAACCACAAATCAATCTAGCTTGATTGACCTGATAATAACAAACAGCAGCCTCACCGCATTAAAATTTGATTCTTTACCGATATCCCAATGCATAACAGATCATAACCTGGTGTATCTACTTTTCTTTTACAAAAAATACGAAAATCCAAAACAAAAAATTCATATTGCCAATACAATAAAATTGATAGGAATTAATTTTTGATTGAGGGGCAGGAAAGTGATTCGGATTTGGTTTACAATACGAACGATGTGGATGAAAAGGTAAGATTTTTTAATAATAATATTTTAAATATCTTAGACAAACATGCTCCTGTAAAAACTTAATTACTAAAAAGCCTTTTCTACCATGAGTTACAGACAACATTAAACTAATGATAAGATTAAGGGATAAGGCACATAAAAAGTTTTTGAGATCTAGGCAAGAAAGAGATTTGAACCACTACCGGCAATTAATAAATTTTACTAAACATGCATTAACAAGAGAAAAAACTCATCTCTCAGAAAAAAAATTATAAAGAGTTTTGGCAACATACAAAAAAATTAGACTTTAGTCAAAATACAAATACGGACATACCAGAAGACTTACAGGTTAGGACGGAAATAAAATTAACTGTTTTTTCGCGAGACAGACAATATGGCCGACACCACTTCTGATAAGTTAATACATTTTTACAACAACGACACTTTTGATTTTCAGCTTATAGACGAGGACCTATTCCACAAAATATTTGCTTCAATTTCTTCAAATGCTATCGGGGTGGATGGGGTTTTAATTAAAGACATTAACCTGTGTCTGCTATTTTGCTCTGGTGCTTTTATAAATATATTTAATAGCTGTATCTTACAAAACACTTACGCATCTATTTGGAAAAATGCAATTATAAGACCAATTGCCAAGATTACAAAGCCTAAAGAACTAAAAGATCTACGACCGATAAATGTTTTGCCTACCGCCTCTAAAATATTTGAAAAGTTTATTTAGCTCAAAAACATTATTCCGGAATGCCAATCAGGTTTTCGAAAATTTTTTAGCACTACTACAGCTTTAGTAAAAGTAGTAAACGATATTCGAGGATACGAAGAACAAGGCAATAGTACGAGCTTGACGTTGCTAGATTTTAGTAAACCGTTTGACACAATTAGTCATAAAATGTTGTCAGCTAAGCTTAATTATTTTGGTCTTTCTGGGAATTCAATAAAAAAAATACATCTGGCTCCCAAAGGTCGATATTTAGGCTAATTAAACAAGGTATAGCCCAGGGGTCCTTTTATCCCCATTGCTTTTTTTCTATTTACGTTGCAGATATGTCTGGCAACAACTTCACATTCCTGTAAAGAAACATTCTTTTCGCGATGTTAACGTGAAACTTAATTCAGACCTAAACAATATAGCTTCTTTCGCAAAAGAGCATAATTTAAAATTAAACTCATCAAAATCACAAATTTTAATTCTAAATAAAAATAAGCAGATTAGAGAAAACCTTGAAAAAAATTTAAGCATCAATAATAATATATAATAAACCAATAGTTTTAAAGGCAAAGAATTTGGGAGTCACATTTGATGGTTCTATTTCTTTCGACTATTATATGAAAGAACAAACTTACTGTCGGCTACATACAGCTAACAAACTTATACAAATACAAACGATTTTCATTAAAATAGAAATATTATCTTTGTGACTTCTTAATCTTATCTTTATTTGACTATGCCGATGTGATTTATAGTGATTCTCTCTCATGGCAAACTAAAAAATCGATACAAAAAATCAAAATAGTTGCATGAGGTTTGCTTACAATTTATCTTACAGAAATCACATAACCCCATATCTAAATAATAACAAAATATTAAATACGATCAATATGATAAATCGTCGCAAGCACCATATGTATACTTTTGTTTACCGTATCAACAAAACAGGAAAACCTGCTTATCTAGCTAGAAAATTTCTGCCATTATCACGTAGAACAAGAAATGTTCATAGGCTCATCACTCCCCGCTATATATAATATAGCAAAAATTATTTATATTTTGCGCTATAAAAATCTGGAATGCGCTCCCGCAGAAAGTAAAAAACTTATCCCCAAATTCTTATTCGAAATATATTAAAAAACTTCTGCTGGAACAACAACAATCGCTGTAAGTTTTTTTTTAAGTTTTTATTTTTTTCTCTTGCCGATATAGTTTTATGGTTATTTTTTACACTCCTTTCTGATTCTCCTGGACGTGTATTCTTGAACAGGGAGCGGCATACATCTATGGGGGGAATGATCACATGGGACGAAAACGTTATATTCTTGAGCGATGATCCGATCTTACGGATCTCATGAAAATCATACGTTCCCGATCGTATGGTCCAAAACCGGGGAACAGCGTCGAATCTATTAACGCCTGCGCAATAAAGAGGTTTTTTTTTTAAATGTTTTGCTTCCCAAACTAGTTTTTATTCGTGGGAGGTGATAGATCTCATGCCATAGATCCCATCGCACGAGAGAAAGGCCGGATCGTATAACTTTCAAGAAAACACGTCCTGGACGTATATTCCTGAAAGTCATACGATCCGGTCTTTCTCTCGTGTGACAGTTTAGGAAGCAATACATTCGTAAAAAAACTTCCTTATTGTGCAAGTGTCACTAAATTGGATGCTGTTCTCCAGTTTTGGCCCATGCGATCGGGAACGTATGATTTTCATGAGATCGGTAAGATCGGATCATCGCTCAAGAATATAACGTTTTCGTCCCATGTGATCATTCGGTCGGTCTGTAACTCAAAAACCCCTGCACCAATCATAACAAAATTTTACATACTGATTACGACGCGCAGACCCCTATTGTTTTTGAGCATTCCCCTACTACACCCTTCGCCCCTCAAAAAACTTCATACCTAAATTTTTTTTTTTCTCAACGTGTGATAACCCTTTGGAAAGCTTATAAGAATCGTAGTTGAATTGCGCCAAAATTTTTGACTATATATAAAGATAATTTTTTTTAGAATTCAAGAACGTCAAACTATACAGGGTGTCCTATTTAAAAAAAATATATATTTTTTTGCCATAAATCCAAGATAGCACAATTAAAGAAAATTAAAAATTTCAGTTGAAGTGTTTTTGGATTTTTTTGTAAAACCAAATTCTAACCCGCTAGAAGCACCGTTCCGTTTAAAGAATCCACCCTGTATATGTATATATATATATATAATATCACATAAAAATTTTCTGTGCCATGTCTCTCTAGTTATCGAACGAAATGTTCAATAAAAACCCCTATTGTCCTATCAAATTTCATACAAATTTGTTTAGCCGTTTATGCGTGATTAATGGAAAAAAATCTTAGTTTACCGGCACTATATATATACAGTGTGGATTCTTTAAATGGAACGGTGCTTCTAGCGGATTAGAATTTGTTTGAATAAGAAAATCCAATCCAAATAGGACACCCTGTATATTTTGCAATTTTTCAAATCTGCAAACAATTCTCTCTTTAGCAATACCACACAGTAGGATCTATCTTTTCCGATAATCAAGATATTTTTATCTAAATCTGTATGGAAAACTTCGCTATTCATTCAAATATCCCCCGTAAAACAGGGTATAGACAACAATTCCATGCAACTTTAAATGCTTCTATCTTGGAAACCATAAGAGATAGAGTATTAGTGTGAGGTACTGTCAAAGAGATAATTTTTTTTAGAATTCAAAAATGTCAAACTATACAGGGTATCCGATTTAAAAATGTTTTGCCATACCTCGTAAACAAAACGACATAAAAAAATCCAAGATAAAAGAAATTTAAAAATCTCAGTTGACGTGTTTTTGGATTTTTTTTATAAAACCAAATTCTAACCCGCTAGAAGCACCTTTCCGTTTAAAGAATCGAAACTAAGAAATTAAGAAAACGAAATGTTTTTAGAAAAAATAAAGTCTGAATCTATATATATATATATACATATATAGCACATATAAAATGTATTGGAAAAATCCGTCTACTCGAAAGATATTCTGAATATACCCTGAAACAGTCTGGATACACCCCGTAAAGATCTGGATATACCCTGGAATGTTTGGATACACCCAGGAAAAGTCCGGATACGCCCTGGAAACGTGTGGAAACACCCAGGAAAAGTCCGGATACGTCATAGAAAAGTGTGGAAATACCCAGGAAGTCAGGATACACTCTGATAGTCTGGAAAGACCATGGAAAAGTCTGGATATACCCTGGAAAGTCTGGATACATCCAGAAAAAGTCTGGAAAGACTCTGAAAAAGTCTGGAAAGACTCTGGAAAAGTTTGAATACACTCTGGAAAGACCCTGGAAAGTCTGGGTGCACTCTGTATATATGAAAAGACTCTGGAAAAGTCTGGAAAGACCCTAAAAAGCTAAGTTTTCTTCGCGTCATTTTTAAAACAATGATCGACATGACAGTGACAACATTTTCATATTGTAGTTTGGTACGCAAAATCATTGTAGTATGTATTCAGTATACAGGGGAGGATTTTAACTGGAGCAAATTCGCTACAGCTTCAGGGTGATAAACGTGTATAAAACGCAAAAACACGTCGATTGAGTTTTTTTCTCTGCTTTCCAGTCATACTAAAAAAAATTTTTTTACCCCTTTTACAGGGTGAAACCCAACCCCATTTAATTTTTTTAAACGGCATGATAGTACTTGTAGCACCTTCCTTAACAGCTCTTTTAAAAAGAAAATTGCCTGTAGATTTTTTTTTAATTTTAACTTAATAGGTACCTAATTTTTATTAAAAAAAACTTTTTTTAAAGAAAAATTCCCGCCTGTCCGTCACTTGTAACCAGCAGAATCGCCAGTCCTTTTGTATAGTGCCTTGCAATAGTAGCTCTGTTACAGCAACATAAAAATTCACGGAGATGCAACCATCGAAATCGTCTGTCCATTATTTTTTGATATTAGACGTAGACACTATAAAACATATTGGAATTATAGCTTTGCTAAAGTAAAATAATTTTTTGTTTTTTTTTTTTAATTTTAAAATTTATTTCTCAAGGACGCAACCCGGTATGGTTTGGCAGGTAAGTACTATTTTTATTAACGACTATTTAAACATATGTTTACAAAATTCTGACCTTGCTAAAACACCTGTGTCGATTTCGCCGCTGGCTCTTCTACTATTACAATAAATGTTTAACTACGGCCACCTTTTTACAAAAAATATTTTATAAACTAAATAATGACAGGCTTGAAAACCTCTTAAATTCTTATGTAATTACATTTTTTTTAGTAGCTAGATTTAAAGAAGACAGGTTCTACATACACCGAAAAACATTCTACTCCATATAAAAGGAGGTTTTTATTTTAAGTAGTTTTTTAAATTGCTTTGGGTTACGAGCTTTTAGCTCATCGTCAAGTTGATTATATAGACTAACGCCTTTAAAATAAATCGAGTTTTTGCCAAGGTCAGATCTTACTTGAGGCATAAAAGGTAAGAGATAGGAACATAAAGGTGGTTATATGTAGCGCGTACCTTCCGTACGACAGCGTAGATCCTCCTCCTTCAGAGGAATTAGCGCGGGTCATCTCATTCGCGGAGAGTAAAAGACTTCCAGTAATCGTGGGGTGCGACGCCAACTCACATCACGTAGCGTGTCGTATAGCGGAGGCTCTTTTTGAGTTTCTGACCACCACGGAACTGGAAATAGTGAATAAAGGGTGCGAACCAACGTTTGTCGATAAGACCCGACAGGAAGTTATCGACATAACACTGGTCTCGCGGAGTATATACCAAGACGTTGTCAACTGAGGAGTAACTGAGGAGATTATTACGTCCGATCATCGCATGATCAGGTACGAGATAGACACCGACGAGAAAATCCAGTAACAAAAAAGGAACCCGCGTAATACGGACTGGAGACACTTCTTAGCGACCCTGGACCTGAATAAGGGTATTCCAGAAATGAACATCGACAACTGTGAGGACTTAGAAGAGGCAGTCGACAGGCTTAAAACTGTCATAACAACAAGTTTCGAAGAGGCGTGCCCCTTAAAAACCCAGTCGACCCGACGGGTGCCATGGTGGAGCAGCAAGCTAGACAGGCTTCGCAGCAAAACCAAAAAGGCACTAAACAAGGCGATGAGGAATGGGGAGAATGACTCTTGGGAAATATACAGAGAAGCTAGAAAGGAGTTCAAAAAAGAGGTAAGAAACTGCAAAAGAGACAGTTGGAAGAAATACTGCGGAGAGATTAATTCCCTTCCAGAGACCACCAGACTTCTCAAAATCCTAAGCAGCGAGAATAAACAAACTCTAACATCGTTAAAAAGGCCAGACGGGAGCTGGACCGCCTCATGCGAGGAGTCAATACGACACCTGCTCAAGGTTCACTTCCCGGCAGAGGGCGGCGAACGGGGGGCGCAGAGGACCGCCGGACCCCGGGAGGGGCAAGACCCTGACTGGAGACTGGCGGACCGAGTGGTCTCGGATGTTACCATCTCCTGGGCAATCAACGAGTTCAGTCCCTACAAGTCCCCGAGGCCTGACGGCATATTCCCGGCACTCCTGCAAAAAGGCCAAGAGATACTCCTACCTTTTGTAAGGAGAATCTTTAGGGCCAGCATAGCAATGGGATATGTACCGACAGAGTGGAAAAAAGCCACCGTTGTCTTTATTCCGATATCCGGAAAGAAAGACTATACGGCGGCCAAATCCTTCAGACCCATTAGTCTAACATCCTTTTTGATGAAAGCATTGGAAAGAATGGTGGACAGACACCTACTAGGGGGAGTGCTAACCAACCAACCTTTCCACAGAAACCAACATGCATACGTGGAGGGAAGGTCTACCGACACGGCCCTACATGCCCTTCAATTCAAACAGTACGCCCTGGCAGTATTCTTTGATGTCGAAGGAGCTTTCGACAAGGCGAAAGTGCAGGTAATAACAACAGCCCTGCAGAGAAGGGGAGCCGAGTCTCTTATCTCCGAATGGGTAAAATCTGCACTAACAGGGAGAAAGATCCAGGCCAATCTAGGGGAGTCCAGGGTCAACATAGAGGCAACGGGAGGCTGCCCACAAGGCAGCTGCTTATCCCCACACCTGTGGTGTCTGATCATGGATACTCTCCTACAACGCCTAACAGAGGAAGGATTCGACGCCCACGCATACGACGACGACGGTGTCGTGGAAGTGGTAGGCCACCACCTAAACACCGTCTGTAACAGAATGCAAAGGGCGTTACGAATCATAGAAGACTGGTGTCAACAAAACGGTATCTCTGTCAATCCAGGAAAGACAGAGATGATCCTGTTCACAAGAGGAAAATGGAGGGATTCAGAGCACCCAAGATGTACGGGAGACCCCTGACTTTGGTTTCAGAACTGAAGTACCTAAGGGTCACCCTAGACAAGGGGCTCACCTGGACACCACACGTTGCGAAATTGACCAATAAGGTGTAGGCAACGATGTGGCAACTGCGTCGAGTGGTTGGTCGCACCTGGGGTTTGAGCCCTAGAAACCTCCACTGGATGT
The DNA here is from genome assembly GCA_963921995.1 of Oxystoma pomonae. Classification (NCBI taxonomy): domain Eukaryota; kingdom Metazoa; phylum Arthropoda; class Insecta; order Coleoptera; family Brentidae; genus Oxystoma; species Oxystoma pomonae. Next base: position 58,383,751 of record OY998168.1, read on the forward strand.
ACACGGCAGTACTAAGACCAAAGATCCAGTACGGATCCATAGTCTGGTGGCCAGCAGTGGAGAAGGTCACTACTACCCTCAAGCTTAGGAGCCTACAGGAAACCATATGCAGAGGGATAACCGGCGCTATGAGGACCGCCGCTTCCGATCTGGATCAGAAAAGAAGTGATGGCGACCCACCTCCGGCTGAGAGATACAGGTCAATGAAGAGTAAGAGGGGAAGCTGCGGGGCATCTTAGGATTGCCCAAATCGCCGAGAGAGAACTCCCTATGGCAGCGATTAAAACACAAAGACCAAAAAACCCCTGGAGATTCAACAAGAGGTACAAAGTAGTCATCCCAGACAGGGAACTATGGCAGAGTGAAAAACTCCGCGAACAGTTCGAGGAGAACGCCGTGATTTGCTACAACGACGGGTCGAAACTGTCGGAGAGGCAAACAACAGGATCGGGGGTTTATGTGGAAGAACAGGAGGTTCAAAAGAGCTACCCGCTCGGAGAGCAAGCCACGGTCTTTCAGGCAGAGGTGTATGCCATAATAGTGGCTGCAAGCATGGAAGAAATAAAGAACGGTAGGGAGGAGCATGTTTATATATGCTCCGACAGCCAATCAGCCCTAAAGGCACTAAGGGCGCCCAAGATCAACAACACCCTGGTGGAGGAATGTGCGGATGTACTGGAATCCTTGGGAGAGGGCAAACAAGTGACACTTATGTGGGTACCGGGACATATGGGGGTGCCGGGTAACGAGATGGCCGACGAGCTCGCCAGGATCAGGGCAAGCACCCAGTATGTAGGGCCGGAACCACTCCTAGGAACAACCAAGAGGCAATTGCAAAGTCGACTCAATAAATGGGCCAACGATGCCATAATGACCGCTTGGAGAGCAGGAACAGGATGCAGACAAACCAAGGACTTCGTGAAGGGCCCGGATGTAGCCAGACAAAAATGGCTTCTGGGGAGATCGCGAAGGGACGCTGGTCTGCTGACAGGTATCATAACAGGTCATAACCGACTAAGGAAGCACATGACCCGGATCGCGGTGGAGAATGACTCGACCTGCCGGGCCTGCGGGCAGGCAGAAGAGACATCTCGATACGTTATAGCGAACTGCGAGGCATACCAGAGGACGAGATATCAGATATTCGGTTTCCCGACCCTGGATGAGGAGGACCTGTACATGCTCAAATGGGACAAAATACTGGACTTTGCAAAAAGAACAGTGAAACCAAATGAGCAAACTGCCAGGCTAGTGTTGCAGGCGGTGGATTAGGGGCAGGCTCGGGGTAGGGCAGAAAGGGCCCAGGGAGGCCTACTTGCCAGGCTTCGCGCCGCCCCTTCTCTACTACTTACTTGAGGCAAATGAAGTTTAAGAGTTTGTTTTCTTAAATAGGCATGACGATAGTGTCTATAGTAAAAAATAATCTGAGAGTGTCTAGTTTTATTTAACACTTGATAGATAAACAGATTTGTCTGAAAGTGAAAAAAAAATGCTTTTAACAGACATTATTTTATACTTATTATATAGATCACATGTTTGAAGTGTTATAATAGGTTTTAAGTTTTTTTAGCTGCGTTTGGCAAAATGGCGGTTAGATATTGTAAATGCGAGTGCATCAAAAAGAAATAAATTGACTGCAAATATTTTTTTGGAGTTGTGTAACTTAACCGCCTTAGAACACCTATCACACCCACAATTTTCCTCCGTACATGATCTCTATGTTCCACACAAGAAAGTTTCTCGTCAATTGTTAAACCTAGAAATTTATTTTATTTTATTTGTATTTTTAATGTATTATTATTAAAGTTTATTTTTGTTTTTATACTTTTTTTTATTTTCCTGCCTAACCATATGTAGTTTGATTTTTTTATGTTAAGTGAAAGCTTGTGTGAGTCCAACCAAGTAGAAAGCTGGTTTTAAATCACCGATTATTTCCCGGCACGAATCCCCATAATATGTTACATTTGCATCATCAGCATATGCTTTAATATTTCCTTTTAAGTTTTCTTTGTTTAATGAATTTATGTAAATTAAAAAAAGGATGGAGCCCAGGATTGACCCTTGAGGTACACCACATTTTATTTGAAGTTTTCTGCTTTTTTCTCCATTAATACAAAGAAATTGCTGCCTATCCTCCTCCAAATAATTTTGAAACCAATGGAGATCAGTGCCCTGAAAACCAATCAGTGACCAACCAATCGTTTTACTTAAAACTTAATTAACAGTATCAAATGCTTTTCGAAAATCAAGCGACACAATAGCACACTTTTTTTTTGGCATCTAGCTTTATTTGTGTATTTGATAAAACATCAATTGTGGATGAACTTGTATCACTTGATTTTTGAAAGCCATATTGATTTGCAGATAATATATTGTTTACGTCCAAATGTTCTCTTAACTGATCGTTGACCACTCTTTCTAAAACTTTTGATATTATTGGCAAAACCGATACTGGACGGTAATTGTTTATCTCTTCCTTATCACCCTCTTTTAACACCAGGCACTTCACCATTAGTCAAAGACTGATTTATCAGCTTACACAGTAAAGGTTTTAAAAATTTCTTTGCATTCTTTTAAACTTTTGGCATCAATATCATCGTGGCCGGGGGCTTTGTTGGTATACACATTTTTTTATAATTTTTCCCACATTATCTGGACTTACATTCTTAAACTTAAATTTGGGATTGCACTTACTTTCTTTACTGTAGTCTAGTTCTTCTTGAGGTATATTTTTAGTTTAATTCTCACCTATGCTAATGAAGAACTCATTCATATTTTGTGCCATATCTAGGGGGTTATGAACACTTTTACCATTTTTATCCCTAGGGCTTTTAATTAAGAATTTCCTTGTGTGGATTATTAGTGTTTTTTAGAATGTTATTTATGAGTTTCCATATTATTCTATAAAAACATGGTGAATCGATCCTTTAACCAAATTTAACAGAAAATATCTCAGTACCTAAAAAACCTAACGTAACGCAACGGCAAATTATTTGTCATCGTGTTGAATATAATAAATCAACCAAATATTTTCATAAACTACCACAACCCTGAGAATACCATACATTAACCACAAACCACGAAAGTGTTTACATCAAGTGTATTATATTTTAAACAAGCTGAAGACCCCGCAGCTTCGCATGTGGCTTTACCTGTTTTTTCCCGTTTTTCTTGTTTTAAATGGTCATAACTTTTGTTCCCGTGAACCGATTTTGATGACATAAAGCCTATGTTCGGCCCATTAATCGTAGTAGTAGTGAAAGTCCAATTCAAAATCGGTCCAGTACTTTTTACGTGATGCTGGAACAAACAAACAGACAGACAAAAAATGTAAAAATTGTGTTTTTCTGGAACAAACAAACACAAAGACAAAAATTGTAAAAATTGTGTTTTTGGTATCTATATATGGTTTGCTCAGCATTCTCCGGGTCAATTTCTATATAGAGGCTGACATTTAAACAAAGAAGTTAAATGGAAATGTCACCGTCAGTGTCAAAAAATTGGTCCGGATAAATTTGAAATTGAGTAGTTTATATTTAAAAAATGTAAGCGAATAGTCTGGCGCCACTGGCATTAACAGTATTAATATCTTCCCACTCCACCTATATTTTAAAGTAATCTCAATAAACAAATATCAATCTGATTGGTGCTTGGTACAATCGCTGTCGACCAGCGATTTAAAAAATATATTGTAAGGTAAATGAAATTTAAAAAATGTTTCTGTAAATACTACACCACTGGTAGTAATAATATTTATACCTTGTTACTCCACTATAAAAAATTTAAAATCTGGATTCCATCCGAGTACAAAAATAACCATCGTGCAGATTTCTGTCAAAAATACGCCATCATGATTAACTTTAATTAGTGTAATGATAAAATTTATACAATATAACTGTCTATGATTCAAAGTCTTAAAAATCTAAACGTGCGGCATAGTCACGTCGCATTATTTGTATTTAATTTCCATTTTTTTAAATTCAACTCTAGGTATTTTTAAATCCCGTTTTTTAGCAAGGTCATTTTTCTCCATTGACTCTAAAATATATGTAAATATTAGTGGATAAGCTTACTATATCTACCTTATATAAACCATTGTATGATCAGCTTACACTTATACCTATATGCATAGGATACATCTACATGTCATTATCATCAGACAAATCCTAGGATTTCCCCACTGTTAAAGCAGGCAACGAAGTAGCATTTATGGAAGCAAAACGCACTCCCGGACGGTGTTGAAGTTTTAACGCACCGAGTCTCCCTTGTAAAATATCGTGATTTTTAAACAAATACTGAATAAAACTGTATTTTTTTATTATCTTTAATTGAAAACAATTAAAAAACAATGGGAAAGTGTTTAGTGTGTGGCAAAACAGGGGAGCAAAACCTCGAAATAAGACTTCATGGGTAAGTATAAAAATCTGTCAAGTCAGACGTGGGAATCGGGTTTTTATAGTTTATTAATTGTAAAACATTTACGAACTCATATTTTGTTTAAATAATTTACCAAGTATGGTTTTTATTTTGTTAGATTGCCTTTGTTGTCATTAGTTATATTCATATAAACTTTTAATATTATTTAAAATGCCATATTAGGCATTTCTAGGTAGTTACGTATACTTAGATAAAAATACTAGTTTTGCCTAAAATAATATTGTGACTGGTTTATTTTATAAACAAAAAATAAATGATTTGAAAGTTGAATGTTCTGCCAATAAAAACAAAAAATAACCTTTTTACGAAACATTGTTGTATGTATAATCCCGCAAAAGATCCTAGTTATACCTTCCTACTTATAAATACTGAGAAATCCCCATAAAAATAAAATATGCCATAAAGCTACCAATATTGTTTTAGGTATCGATTATTATTTAATCAAAAATCTGATAAGTAGGTACAGGTTTTTTTTTAAACCTGTTCTATATTAATTGTTGGTAAACCTACTTTTTACCTATAATTGAATAAAAAATTTAAGAATGTGAATACCAACTTTGAATTTTTAAAAAAGTTTTTTTTCTCAAAAAAGCTTTTTGTTTTTTTTTGTTGAAAATCTAATTACCTACCTTAATATACTAAGAGTCAGCTCAAAAAACTAACGTCATTTTGTACACGATTTATTAATTTAAAAAGGGATTTAGTGAGGGTAAATAAATAAGAAAATCAAGGAATAGCGAGCTTTCCCTCAAAAAAGGTAATGGTAACCGTAGATCCGGATTTCGCCTGGTGGTGCTCATCAGTACGGTGCTAGGAATTAGGAGATGAAATGATGATGAAAAAATATGACACGGGTTTCATGTAAAAGACAACCATCTGTCAAATTGCAGAATCCGCAGATGAACCTTCAATTTGAAGGAAAATTAAGCGTCTCTACGGAGACAGATATAATTATCCTTACAGATATCCTAAGCTCTGGAGTTAATAAATTTAAAGAGGGATTTAGTGAGGGTAAATAAATAACAAAATCAATGAATAGCCAGCTTTCCCTCAAAAAAGGTAATGGTAACCGCAGATCGGGATTTCGCACTTGTGGTGCTCATCAGTACGGTGCTAGAAATTAGGAGATGAAATGATAATGAAAAAATATGACACGGGATTCATGTAAAAGACAACCATCTGTCAAATTGCAGAATCAGCAGATGTTACTTACCTTTTTTGAGGGAAAGCTCGCTATTCATTGATTTTGTTAGGAAATTCATGTCTGCCACTTCAGACCGGGGAAGGAGAGGGGTCCATTAAAGTTGGAAAATGCACAATATTATAGCAGATGATATCTGAAGACACGAAAGTCCATTCGAAGACGTCCTGGTGGAGCACATGACGACGGCAGACGACGTCAAAGTTGTAAAAAATACTAACAAATAACATCATTTGTACATGGATGAAAATTCACAGTATTATAGGGGACGACGCGCGACGTCTTAAAAAATAAAATGTTATTGGCTGACGTCCTAGTGGACCACAAAGTGCTGACAGACTGCGCCAAAGTCGTAAAAATAAAAAAAATCTTTATATTATATACGATTTTTTGCGCGAAGAATAGGTGAAAAAAGTGTAAAAAAATGGCAAAACTACAAGGCTGCCCCCCTCAAATCAAAAACTAGGGGGGGGGTCCTCCAGAGCCGGTAATTTCTTACAAAATTGACGTAATTTGTACATACATGAAAATTTACAGTGTTATAAGGCACGACCGCTTGAAAATTAAGTTGCTATTGGCAGACTTCCTAGTGGAGCACAACTGCCGACAGACAGCGCTAAAGTCGTAAGAATAAAAAATTGTCATCGCTTGAAAGTTCATCTTCACTGTCCATTTCACATTCCGTTTCTGACTCGGAGTCAGCTAAAAAAGAAATACACAAATAAAAAAAGTATGTTTTTATCGTCGCATTATTTTTTATTGAAAAAATATATAAATTATTCATTTATAGAAAAGTTTTTACTTTTTTAAAATCAGTAGATCGTATTTTTACCCTAAAGTCTATTTTGGAAGAGGGGGGGGGGTTGTTTTGGGGAGGAGGGCAATAAATATCCTAATTTTTTACCCTAATTTATTACCCCCCCCTCTAGTTTCCGGTTTGGGTGGACTTGTGGTTTTGCCATTTTTAACACTTTTTCATCTATTATAAGCGCAAAAAATGGTGTATCAAATAAAGTAAATCTTTTATTTTTACGACTTTAGCGCCGTCTGTCGGCACTTTGTGCTCCGCTAGGAAGTATGCCAATAGCAACTTGATTTTTAAGCGGTCGTGCATTATAACACTGTGAATTTTCATCCATGTACAAATTACGTTAATTTTGTAAGAAATTACCGGCTCTGGAGGACCACTCCCCTCTAGTTTCCGGTTTGAGGGAAGAAGATTTAGTTTTGCCATTTGTAACACTTTTTTCATCTATTCTACGCGCAAAAAATCGTATATAAAATAAAGTATTTTTTTTTATTTTTACGACTTTGGCGCCGTCTTTAGGCACTTCGTGCTCCACTAGGACGTCTGCCAGTAACATTTTAGCAAAAAAAGAGGATATTTATTGCCCTCCCCCAAACCGACGCCCCCTCCCCAAAACAACCCCCGCCCTTCCAAAATAGACTTTACGGTAAAAATAAGATCAACTGATTTTAAGAAGTAAAAACTTTTCTATAAATGAATAATTTATATATTTTTTTAATAAAAAATAATGCGACGATAAAAAGATACTTTTTTTATTCGTGTATTTCTTTTTAGCTGACTCCGAGTCAGAAACGGAATGTGAAGTGGACAGTGCAGATGAACTTTCAAGCCATGAAGATTAGGATATGAAAATTTTTTATTCTTACGAGTTTAGCGCCGCCTGTCGGCAGTTTGTGCTCCACTAGGAAGTCTGCCAATAGCAACTTAATTTTCAAGCGGTCGTGCCTTATAACACTGTAAATTTTCATGTATGTACAAATTACGTTAATTTTGTAGAAAATTACCTACTCGGGCGGACCCCCCACCCCGCTAATTCCCGGTTTGAGGGGAGGCACATTTTCATATATTCTAAGCGCAAAAATTCTTATATAAAATAAAGTAAATTTTTTATTCTTACGACTTTAGCGCCGTCTGTCGGCACTTTGTGCTCCACTGGGAACTTTGTCAATAGCAACATGATTTTTAAGCGGTCGTCCCTTATAACACTGTGAATTTTCATCCATGTACAAATTACGTTAATTTTGTAAGAAATTACCTGCTCTGGAGGACCACCACTTTCCCTAGTTTCCAGTTTGAGGGGGGCAGACTTAGTTTTGCCATTTTTAACACTTTTTTCATCTATTGTACGCGCAAAAAATCGTATATAAAATAAAGTATTTTTCTTTATTTTTACGACTTTGGCGTCGTCTGTCGGCACTTTGCGCTCCACTAGGACGTCTGCCCCTATAATACTGTGAATTTTCATCCATGTACAAATGAAGTTATTTTTTAGTATTTTTTACAACTTTGACGTCGTCTGACGACGTCTTATGCTCCACCAGGACATCTGTCAATGGACGTTTGTTTCTTCAGACATCATCTACTATAATACTGTGCATTTTCAGCCATGTACAAATGATGCTAATTTTCTCCACCCCCCCCCCCTCTCCTACCCCGGTCTGGAGTGGCAGACGTGTGAATTTTCTACTTTTACCGCCCCCTCCGTCTAACGCATGCAAAATAAATCGTGTACAAAATGACGTTAGTTTCTCGAGCTGGCTCTTATACCATAATATGAAAACCGCATGTCGCTAGTTGCACCGGTTCGAGAATTAGAATTTTTTAAAAAGTTTTACCTTCCTTCTTACCTTCTTTCCAACACCCCACCCACAAAAACTAAAAAGCTCATCGCCTGGTTACAAAGAATTTTTTTCAGTTATCGTTTCCCAGACAGACAGACAGACGGACAGACAGAAACAATCCCAAAATGTTGTATTTAGGTCTTTATGTTATCCACGTGAGTTTGACACATTTCAAAGGAAATAAACTGAGGAATTGTCAAAAGTCACACAAGTAACTTGTCATTTTGTACCACTTATTTTTTGCTCGAATATACTTAATCAGCTAATTACATCACTATTGGATGGAAATGGAACTGTCATTGTCAATGTCAAAAAACTGGTCCGATTGAATTTGGAATGAAGTGTACAAAAGCTATGCAACACTATCAAAAATTGAATTTTTATAACCAAAGTATGATTTTTTCTAAACATTTTCAAGTGCTGCACATTTAAATCATGTTTTTGCCAACAATTTTAAGCTGAAAAACAACTCGCATTCTTTTTATACATACTTAAGTTGCATGCATGATCAGCAAAAGCATAGCCATATTATAGTGTAGGCAGAAATATATAAAGCTTGCCTATGAAACTATAACTTTCTTACTGTGGCTGTATGTGATTTTTTGTCATTATCTGTAGACAAGGCATATCCAAGAAATATGTAAAATTTTGTCGAAATAAATATAACTTTACTAATAACATTAAATTTATTATAAAATTAGAAAACACCACGGCACTGGATTTTTTTTACAGCGTTGCTATTCAGTGAGACCGCGCATCTTTTTGTCTCTGTCTGACACATTGTGAAACAAATCAGTGTTGGCCTCATTTAAATTATAGTTTTAATGGGTATGCTTCGTCTTTTGTTTTTTAAAAGTCTATGGCAATACTTGTATCTTACCACGCCAATTTTTAAACTAAGAAGTAATTTTAATACAAAAATGTCCTTTTGGATGACATATGCCATAACCGCTGCGAGTCCGAAATTTAATGTTAATGATATGACCTTGCCACTCCACCATATTTTTTTTTTTTAAATTTAGGCATACTCTGAATGCAAAAATACCAACCGTGCAAACATCTGTCAAAAAAAGCTCGCCACTGGCGATAATACTGTTATTATATTGCCGCACCACCACATTAATTATCTCATTTGGAAGTAATCCTAATTCAAGAGTATCAATCTGGATGACATATGTCCAAACCGCTGTCATCCAGGGATATTTGAAAAATGATTGGTACATGAAGTTAAACAAATATTTCCATAAATTTCTACGCCGCTGGTAAGAATAATTTGTGACCACACAAATTTTTAAAGTTGGATAATATTTGAATCTAAAAAGACCAATCATGCAGACATCTACTAAAACTACGTCAATCAGAAATATTTTTAAATAAAGATCTGTGAAAAAATAATAAAAAACATATTTTTAAGTTGGGAGGTCACTCCAACTTAAACAAAAAATTTTTCGATTTTCAACTTATTTATTTATTTATTTATTTTGTCAGTAATTTTTGATTATGTAAGGTAAAATTAATTTATTAATAAAAACTGGTATACTTGTTAATTACTAATTGTGGAAGCATTTGCTACAAAAAAAAATACGTGCACACGGGAAGACATAGGCTGCAGGACCAATATTAAAGGTTTTCGTAATAAAAGTAAGTACTTCATGCAGGGTATTATCTGTAGAAAATCCAGTTTTAAAGCCAAATTGATGCTCAGATACAATACTATTTCTCTCTAGAAAATCATCAAGTTTTATTTTTTTTTTAAATTTTCAGTAATTTTACTAGGTACGCTTGTTAACCCTATGGACCTGGGAAAAACCACATCACTGCTTCTTGAGATTATTCTAAGGCATTCGATAGGATTAATCATCCCACGTTGTTTTCAGTTCTTAAATTTAATGTTTTTTTTTTTAATTTTGCAATTAATTTGGTTAGAAATTATATGTCTAACCTTTTTCAGTTTGTGCAAACAGAAGAAGGGACTTCAAATATGAGGGATTTGCAGCGGCGTACCATAGAGGTCTATCCTAGGACCACTTTTATTTATAATTTATACTTCTGGTATGGTGGACTGTCTACGTCACTGTGATTCTTACTTATATTATGATGGCCAGCAATTGAAACTCTCATTTCTTAAGAATGATCAAAAAATACAGAGGAAGTTCAATAAAGATATAGAAAGACTTGTTAACCAATCCAAAGATCACAACTTAGTCATTAACCCGTCCAAATCTTGTGTAATGCTATTTGGAAAAAAAGAAAATCTCTTTAGTTTGAAAATAGAAGAAAGAAAAAAGGAAGAGATTACAAACACAGCAAAAAATTTAGGACTAGGATGTTTTGTCTCCATTTCTAAAAAGTGCATCTATAAAATAGACATTTTTAAGACATCGGGGTACTCATCCGTAGATAAGATGGGAGTTAGTAATAGATTTAAAAAATATTGTATTTTTTGTTGCAGCCTTTCTCAACCCATTTTATTTTTTTGGATTTTTTTATTTTTTTTTGCCAAATTAACACCGATTGAACTAAACCATTTATTGAAATATTTTGCAATTAAATTATCTTTCGTGGCTATTTCGTTTTTACTGGTTTTTATTACGTTTATTTTTGCATCATTAACTACACTCATTTATAACTTTCCAGACAGTTTTAGGATTATTTAAACTAAAAAACAAAAGATCAAAAGATCTTGGGTGGAAATAACGAAAATTCAAACTTGGATGAGTATCCCACAAGGATTAATTGCTTTAGGAGCATAATCCTACTGGAAATATTAACACGCCAGGACGATTTCGTATCAGGTAACTTGGATAAGTAAGTACCAGTGCGGAACAATGCCTATTTGTGAGTGGTTCAAGGTTGGAAATCTAAGTGTATGATGGTGTTTAATGATGTATAGTGGAGGGTGACCAGTGAAACTACTGATGAGCCCACGCTGGTTACCCAGGGCGAAACATCGCTTAATCATTTTTCTTTTCGCTTTGATATTTTGTGTGTTCCTTGTGGGATACTCATCCAAGTTTGAATTTTCGTTATTTCCACCCAAGATCTTTTGATCTTTTGTTTTTTAGTTTCTTTTCGGTTGAAGTAACTGATTTGGAGGTTTTTTTTAACTTCTTTATTATTTAAACTGTTGTTAATTTTGTTTTTATAATAAACAGTTTTTGCCTTATTTATAATTTTAGACAGGTTCGTTTTGTAGCAATTACATTGCTAGATTTTTGTTTTAAAATGTCATTCCGTGACTCTGTTTTTAGAGCACTGAGAAAACTAGTTTTGCTAAGTCTCTTATGTATCTTCTGAAATTTATGTTTAGAATAATCGGAAAATGATTAATTATATCGCTATCAATTATTAAACCATCGCAATTGTTTAAGCCTCTAAAAAAGAAGTGATCCAAACAGCTATATGAAGTAGCTTCAGTTACACCATTAATAAATGGAAAATACCCAAAACTTGATAAACTGTTTGGATATTCGTTAAAATTTTTTATTTTTTTGATCCAAAATGTTAATATTGATATATCTAGAAAAAATATCTAAGCTACATGAAGTAAAATATTTTTCTGAAAATAATCTATGCAGGATTTCCCAACCTTTATTTAGATCCAGAAAAGGTAGCCTATAGTTTGCTATAATACTATACTTTTTCTTTCCTTTTGAAATTTCAATCCTTAAAAATTTCATATTGTCTATATACAAATGATTTGACTTTTTTGAACCAGGTCTTTTTTAGCAAAAATAATTGGGCCAATACACCAATTTATTGTACTTTCGTTATAGAAAACTGAGTAATGGGGACTTAAAAACTCATTTAAATTCTTTACGGGATGTGTTTCAGAAAGTATGGTAACATCGAATCTTATTTCTATAGAGCTAAGTAAAAGCAGCAAGTTACTAAAATTGTTCTTATTCCTCTAACATACGATACATGTTCTGGAATGCACCACTGTGTATGCAAAAACAAGAAGTATGTTAAAAAGTCTTTGTCCTATCAAAACTTTGATAGAAATTCACTTAAAGTATACGGTTCACTTTTAATTAGCCACTCTGCTGCTCTGCACTTCTAAATGTTTTTACATTAGTTAACAACTTTACATTAATTTGTAATCTGGTATAAAGTTTTATACAATTCTAGTGGGTTCCGTTTTCAGTTATGGCTAGCTTGTGACGTGAAAGTTATAATTCATAGATCCCATGTGGTGTTCATGCACAGATACGTTGATTATGACATAAATTAGATTTTTAAGTATAACTAATACACATTCCGGAATGTGCAAGAACAAAAACGTGAGATTTTTAAAAACACTTTTTGGAACGATCAAAATGTTTGTGAAATGTAATTCTTTCGGGGGCTGCGTTTAATGACCTTTATTTAAATAAGGAAAGTGTGACAAGTGGTACCCAAAAAATCTTAAAATTGTCATATAAAAAAGTACATTTTTTTGTAGGTTTTTGTAAAATTTTGAAGAAATGCCGAAAGCCGTCGATTTTATTTTATTCCAAAGAACAAAATTTTCTAGGGTACTCTCCCCGGGAGGTGCGAGTTTTACCCCAAGAATTTAAATAGGGAACGTGCGATATTTAATAAGATGAGTTAGGGTTTAGGACTATGAAACGCATGTGCTTTCTAATCTAATTTTACGGCTTTTTCTTTAAATATGAAAAAAAAATTAATGAAATTTTGCTTTTTCTCCCTAAATTTTCAGAGGTCCATATGAGTTAAAATATCCTCACAAAACACATCTCCAATATGATGAGAAAATTAAATTACAACTTTTACTTCATATATTTTCATCGATGGCAAATTGTCAAAACACTTAACTGAAGTTTCGCTCGCTGTACGAGAACCGTACCTTTTGAAATAAATAAAACCTTTTTATATCTATAAACGCGTTGAAACACTAATTTTGCCAAATTTTGATTTCGTCTAGCTTTTAAACATTTTCTATACCTTTCTTTCCCCCCCCCCCCACACTCTTTAAATAAGTTAAACAAATAATAAATTCTACCTACTGAAAAGAAGGCATTAACTTATATATTTTTTCATTTGCCTCCAGAGGCTAAGACTGATTCTATTAAAAAAGAAATTTAAAATGTTTCTATGTAGTGTCAAAAAAATGCCAAAAATATGAAATTTGGGTGTTTTTTTAAATTAAAAGATCAGCTTAAGCTTTTTAAGCTCAAATATTTTTGCACACTATTCATTAAATAATTGTATAAAAAATAAATAAAGTAGGCTGGCTAGTATTACCAAGATTTATTCATTTTGCGTAAATCACTTTTCTTGTAATTTAAATATTGTTTCTATTTTGAATGGAAATAGTGTTCCGTCTGTTATGTATGTGGCTGAAGTTAGCTTGGGATTGGGATTTCAATCTCGCTTAAATTACAGTGACCCAAACAAATATTGCATTAAAATAGATTTTAGCTAAACTACAAGGGTCCAAATATTTCACAAAAGTGTGTAACTCAATTTCTTTACCCCTAATAAGGTTTTACCAAACCTTAAACTAATTTCCTTTATTCCAAAATTTGCGCATCTAAAAAAAAAACAGGAATAAAATACTTTTTATTTTTTTCTTAATCGTAACAAGTTGAGAAAATTTTGTTTGAAGTATTAGGGGATGAAAAAGCAACCCTTATTAAAACCGATTGTTTTACTTGTAGATGATTTTGTGCCGCTTTCGAACTAGGCTGAAAAAATAGGATATATAGATGCCTTTTTAGTAAACAACAGATTGAGAGAAATTAAAAGTTTTAAGGTATATGAAAAACCACCCCTTCATTAAAAAACCTTTTGTTTCACCCTGTGGATGATTTTGTGCCGCTTTCGAACTAAGCTGAAAAAAAAGGTTATATAGTTGGCTTTTTTATTAATCAGCAGATTGACAAAAATTCACAATTTTAAATTATGAAAAAACACCCTATATTCAAAAAATCGATTGTTTCACCCTGTAGATGATTTTGTGCCGCTTCTGAACTAGGCTGAAAAAATAGGGTATATAGATGCCTATTTTAGTAATTAACAAATTGCGAAACATTCATAGTTTTAAGTTATAAAAAAACACCCCATATTAAAAAATTGATTGTTTCACCCTGTAGATGATTTTGTGCCGCTTTAGAAATAGGCTGAAAAAATAGGTTATATAGATGCCTATTTTAGTAATCAACAGATTGAGAAAAATTCAGAGTTTTAAGTTATGAAAAAACACCCTATATTAAAAAATTGATTGTTTCACCCTGTAGATGATTTTGTGCCGCTTTAGAAATAGCCTGAAAAAATAGGTTATATAGATGCCTATTTTAGTAATCAACAGATTGAGAAAAATTCAGAGTTTTAAGTTATGAAAAAACACCCTATAATAAAAAATCGATTGTTTCACCCTGTAGATGATTTTGTGCCACTTTTAAACTAGGCTGAAAAAATAGGTTATATAGATACCTATCTTAGTAATCAACAGATCGAGAAAAAATCAGAGTTGTAAGGTATGAAAAATCACCCCTTATTACAAAATCGATTGTTTCATCTTGTAAAAATCGATTGTTTCATCCTGTAGATAATTTTGTGCCGCTTTTGAACTAGGCTGAAAAAATAGGTTATATAGATGCCTATTTTAGTAATCAACAGATTGAGAAAAATTTAGAGTTTTAAGTTATAAAAAAACACCCCATATTAAAAAATTTATTATTTCACCCTGTAGATGATTTTGTGCCGCTTTCGAAATAGGCTGAAAAAATAAAGTGTATAAATACCTTTTTTAGTAATCACCAGATTGAAAAAAAAACAGAGTTTTAAGTTATGAAAAAACACCCTACATTAAAAAATTGATTTTTTCACCCTGTAGATGATTTTGTGCCGCTTTTGAACTGGGCTGAAAAAATAGGTTTTATGTATATGACTATTTTAGTAATCAACAGATTTAAAAAAAATCAGAGTTTTAAGTTATCAAAAAACACCCTATATTAAAAAATTGATTGTTTCACCTTGTAGATGATTTTGTGCCGTTTTTGAACGAGGCTGAAAAAATAGGTTATATATATATGCCTATTTTAGTAATCAACAGATTTAGAAAAAATCAGAGTTTTAAGGTGTGAAAAACCACCCCATATTAAAAAATCAATTGTTTGATCCTGTAAAAATTGATTGTTTCATCCTGTAGATGATTTTGTGCCGCTTTCGAACTCGGCTGAAAAAATAGGTTATATAGTTGCCTCATTTAGTAATCAACAGATTGAGAAAAAATCAGAGTTTTTAGGTATGAAAAACCACCCCTTATTAAAAAATCGATTGTCTCATCCTGTAAAAATCGATTGTTTCATCCTGTAGATGATTTTGTGCCGCTTTCGAACTCGGCTGAAAAAATAGGTTATATAGTTGCCTAATTTAGTAATCAACAGATTGAGAAAAATTCAGAGTTTTAAGTTATGAAAACACACCCTATATTAAAAAATCGATTGTTTCACCCTGCAGATGATTTTGTGCCGCTTTCGAACAAGGCGGAAAAAATAAGGTGTATAAATGCCTTTTTTAGTAATCAACAGATTAAGAAAAATTGAGAGTTTGAAGTTATGAAAGAACACCCTATATTAAAAAAAAACGATTGTTTCACCCTTTAGATGATTTTGTGCCGCTTTCGAAATAGGCTGAAAAATTAAGGTGTATAAATGCCTTTTTTAGTAATCAACAGATTGAGAAAAATTCAGAGTTTTAAGTTATGAAAAAACACACTATATTAAAAAAATCGATTGTTTCACCTTGTAGAAGATTTTGTGCCGCTTTCAAACTAGGCTGAAAAAATAGGTTATATAGATACCTATCTTAGTAACACGGATGTAGAAACCTTGGATTGCTAATACCCATGTGAAATTTTCATGAAAATCACTGCCGCGTGTCTTCCGCTATTTTCGCCGCTATGTTGTGGAGATTTGGGTTGACGACATTGGTTTCCTTAATTTTAAATAGTAGTGTGGGAACACTGACTGTTAACAGTGTCAAGTCAAAATATGATTGAATCTGACATTTTTTTTAAAGGTTATTTTTATTGTCGTTTTTTAATACAAAAACAAAAAAGTAAAGAAACAAATCATAAACAAATGCTCCAACGTCACGCCATTTATGTCTCTCATTTGGTCTGGAGTATCCCAATAAGCATTTTTGTCTATATAAAAGTTACAGCAAATAATATAAAACCTTCATAAAATAACCAAAAGTTATATTATTTAGTGTGTGTGGTGATAATTTTATAACTCTAATATATTTCTTAAATGAGTAAAAAAGACTTGAAAAACAACTGTTCAACACCAGCTTATAAAAATTTATGGTACATAGTAATGGATAAAAAAACACGTATAGAGATTATTATAAAAAGGTTTTACAACTGTTCTAACAACACTACATAACAAATTAAAGGTTTTTATGGATTTAGAAATATAGATTTTCCATCTTTCTTCTCTTTGCTGGTTATGTATTATTCTTTTTCTTTTTACAATAAAAAAATTTATAAAATGGTGTTTAGCAATCTTCTAAAATAAATAAAAATGAAAGTGAGATAAGCTGAAGCAGGAATATGAATATTTAAATACTATAGTCAAATAAAAGCTGTTTTTCAAGTCATCCTACTCTGAAAATCAGCTGCGGTCCCGTGTGTACTGTATAGTTTTCAAATACACTCACGTAAATTTCATGGTCTCCAAAAACACTTGAGAAAACGTGAAAAAAAATATTCATTTAACTATCAGTTTTTTTTTTTTCATACGCGTTTTTTTCTTTCTGGGACAAATATTGAATTTCGTATGTTGTTCTTAAGCCTAACAAGCAATATTTCGATTGAAACACATGTTGAAACCCCATAAATAACGTTTTTATTTAGGCCAAAAACCTATTTTTGTAATCCAAAATGGCGAAAATTTCCGACAATTCTATAAAAAAAAACAATACAACTATACCACTGTTTACCTCGTCAACACTATTTTATAACCCTTTTAAAAAATGATGCTACTTGGAACAAAGGGCTACAGATGGCGCAGTGTTGAACACTGATGGTCTGTTTCTGCGAGCTTAACATAGTTACCATTGTTCTCTTTTCCTAAATGCATTCCTCGAGAGATCCAGCATACTACACATACCAGGAAAAATACCCGCCTCCACACACTTCAAGCCCGCATAACTATCAGAGGTAACTATCTAAAGAATATAGTTAGATTGCGGGGTCGAAGGGTGTATAGGCGAGTATTTTCCGGGGTGTTCACATTTGCCGCCGACCAGCAGTATCAGCATATGCGCTCGACGTTTCACGGTGCGTTTTTGCAACCTTAACACGGTTACTATATTGTTCTCTTTTTCTAAAACACGGTTCCCATCTATGCGTTTCTCATTCGTGGGTCCCCCGAATCAAAACACGTATCACGTGGTCTAAGCGAGATTTGCCTATACAAGTTCATGTCGGACCACGTGATGAGTTTTTTGAGTCAGGGTGACTGCGCATCGGAAACGCTGGTGGGAATCGGGTGTAAAATGCATTCGATCCCGATATCTATCATCGGCAACTATCTCAAGAAGATTTGGATCTCTTATCTCTCTCAGATTGATGTAATTAAAACAAGATAATAATGGTATGGTATCTCGCAAAAACGCGCCTTTTGATGTCGCAAAAACGCTCCTTTTGATTTCGCAAAAACGCGCCTTTTGATGTCACAAAATTAACCTTAAAAAATCTTGTTTGTTTTGATATTATAATTGCCAAAATAAATTAAAATTGTTTTTTTTTGTTCTAAAAACAGTTGTATTATAATCACTGTATAAAGAAATTAATAACAACATTATAGAAAAAACCTTATGTTGTTAACGTCAGTTTTATGTTACTTTAGGGTACCATTAATTTAGAGCCTTTAATAAAACAAATATACAAACTCAATTCTTGTAGGAAACTTCTAAATACCCTAGGGTATCAATGGAACCCTCTTTATAATAATTATATAAATATCTGTTACCAGAAGTTTCTGAAAATGCTCATTGGGATGTGCAGGTTTCGAACAAATAAATCACAGTATGGAAACATTGCCCCCCAATTTATAAACTCAAAGGGTACTGTTAAGCCACACGTTATAAATTGTAGTAAACGCTCGGTTCAACCATTGCTGCTGGCGCTCCTGCTGAAGATACATCTTTATTACCTTGATCTGAATCTGCACAGGGCCTAAAACAGCTAAGAACAGATGCACCAACGTGATACAGTAATAAAAAATAAGTTAATAGAGGGAGATACTGACTTTGATAATAGCATATATGGCTCAGCTGAAAGCCAGAGCCATGGCAAGTCAAGCAACATTTAGCGATCACAAAAAAAGTACATCTTTGGCACATGGAGTCGAGCATGGAGTTTTATTTTTATTTTTATATTTGAAGACCTTGGCGGAAAAACCTACTAATTAACAACTGTGTTGACCATACCTTCCCTAAGTTAACAATTTATTACTAAGATATCCTTGAGTTTTCGTAAGTTTTCAACATTCAACATTTTTTTTGTAGTTCTATCTTTTATAAAGGATGTGGGATTTTGCTCGAAACTGCATATGTTGTAGGTTTCATTGTCCTGATAAAAATCTATCATTGCTGTGTGATCTGCTATGTGGTTTTTGAGATACTGCGTTCAAAGTTAAACATTTTGGTATTCTGGTTTTTCCCTAAAATCAGTTTTTTGCACTTTTTGTGAAAATGTAAATAATATTTATGAACCAAATTGTAGTCTGAGAATAAGTAGCAGAAAAATATTGGTTGCGTTGCACTGGCATCATAAACATAAAAAATATTAAATTCATATGACCAAGAAATGACTTTTAACAAAAAGCAAATTTCAATTGTTATGTTGACACTTAGTATTTAACAAACATGCTTCACAACAATAACTTTTGTAACATTTTTTTTTGTTATTTGTTGCTATGGGGCAATGATAGATTTTCATCAAGATAAGTAAAATCACACAGAACGCCAGTTTCCATAAGGCAAGTGCATCATCCTTAAAAAACAAATCTACAAAAAAAGTGTCAAATGCTGAAAACTTACCAAAACTTAAGGATATCTTAGTAATAACTTTTTCTGCTGAGTTTTTCAGAATCAGAAAACTTTTATTACAAAAATTGTTAACAAAAAACATTGTCACAATTGAATAAATAAGCGTCAAAATTTAGTGTTACAAATTAACATTAAGGTAAATTTAACCAAAGAATGTCTTTAAAATGTAATTTAGATATTAAACAATGTTAACATTAAGGTTATGTTAATAAAGATTAAAAAATAAATATTGATTTTTCTTTATTTCTAGTAAACTGGTAAAACATCTTATAATTACTGGTCTTAAAATCTCAAAAAAATACTGGCTACAATTTCACAAAAATTGACAATGAAATCTTAAACTACTTATAACTTAAAATTACATATAGAAAGTTAGAAACACATGGAAATTACAACAAGAAAAATAAAAAAAATATACTGATAAAATATATATTAAACTTAATTTTTTTTAATGTTCTTTTTAAAACTCATGAAGTATTGTTCTAATTTTGTAAAAGTCAATGTGCCAAAGATGTACTTTTTTGTGATCGCTTGCCATCACTCTGGTTTTCAGCTGATCCATATATGCTATTATCAAACTCTGTATTTCTCTCTATTCATTAATTTTTCTTGTCTTCTAGGCCTATAACAACCTCGGATTTATAAACTGTTGGCGTATATCTGTCCCTAGACGTTTTAGTTCCTGTTTCAGATTCAGAGATCAACTTAATGAAGGTTTATCTTGAGCAGGAGCGCTAGCAGCAATGGTTGACAGTACCCTTTGAGTTTATAAATTGGGGGTAATGTTTCCATGTTCTAATTTATTTGTTCAAAACTTGCACATTCCGTTGCCGTTCAAGCATTTGTCTGTCTTTTAAATGGTTTTTATTGCTTGGTTCTTCACTTTTTTTGATTTTGTATTAAAAAACAACAACAAAAATAACCTTTCTAGAAACGTCATTTTTTGACACTGTTGATCATAGGTTAAGGAGCTCCTTAACCTATGCTGTTGATAGTCAGTGTTCCCACACTACTATTTAAAATTAAGGAACCAATGTCGCCAACCTAAATCTCCACAACATGGCGGCGAAAATGGCGAAAGACATACGGCAGTGATTTTCCCACAAGGGTATTATCAATCCCTTTCTTTTTTACATCCGTGCTTAGTAATCAACAGATTGAGAAAAATTCAGAGTTTTAAGGTACGAAAAACCACCTCTTATTAAAAAATCGATTGTTTCATCCTGTAAAAATCGATTGTTTTATCCTGTAGATGATTTTGTGCCGCTTTCGAACTCGGATGAAAAAATAGGTTATATAGTTGCCTCATTTAGTAATCAACAGATTGAGAAAAATTCAGAGTTTTAAGTTATGAAAAAACACCCTATATTGAAAAATTGATTTTTTCACCCTGTAGATGATTTTGTGCCGTTTTCGAACTTGGCTGAAAAAATAAAGTGTATAAATTCCTTTTTTAGTAATCAACAGATTGAGAAAAATTCAGAGTTTTAAGTTATGAAAAAACACCCTATATTAAAAAAATCGATTGTTTCACCTTGTAGATGATTTTGTGCCGCTTTCGAACTAGGCTGAAAAATTGAGGTGTATAAATGCCTTTTTTAGTAATCAACAGATTGAGAAAATTTCAGAGTTTTAAGCTATGAAAAAATACCCTATATTAAAAAATCGATTGTTTTACCCTGTAGATTATTTTGCGCCGCTTTCGAACTATTCTGAAAAAATATTGTATATAAATGCCTTTTTTAATAATGAAAAGATTTAAAAAAAATTCAGAGTTTTAAGTTAGGAAAAACACTCTATATTAAAAATCGATTGTTTCACCCTGTAGATGATTTTGTGCCGCTTTCAAACTAGTCTGCAAAAATAGATTATATAAATGCCTTTTTTAGTAACAGATTGAAAAAAAAATCAGAGTTTTAAGGTATGAAAAACGACCCTTAATTAAAAAATCGATTGTTTCACCTTGTATATGAGTTTTTTGCCGCTTTCGAACTGGGCAAAAATCAAAAACGATTTAATAGGTATACTGTCAATATTTGCAAATTATTGAGCCTTTAAGGGACATTAGTCAATATATTGATGGATTTCCGACAGAGAAAATAAAAATAGGGCTAGAAATTGTTAATAAAAATTTACCAAAAATAAAAGCACATGCTTTTTTTACTAGTTGTTTCAAGTAGAAAATATGCCAGGAAACTAATTATATGAATAACAATATTGATGCAAACCCAATCTATAATATACTAGCAGACGCACTAGGCCGGTATAAGGTATGGAAACCAAAAAGGGAGTCTCGCATTAAACAGTGTTCTATCTATGCGAAATCAGGTCGTTTTTATTTTACTGTTTCTGAATTACAACGCCTCTATTTTGGAAAATATGGAAACCTTACTTTGAAAAGCGACTCTCACAGTTCTTCTCCTCCGTTTTAGAAGTGCGTGATGATATTAACAATATATTGTCAATATAAAATATGCACAATAATATTGATTGTTAGAGGGCCGCTTTAGTGAGGGTTTATAAAAACAAAAGCAATAGATTAGCGAGCATTTCTTAAAAGAAACTCTAGGACTCAACAAAGGACCTTGTGATAACGGTTTAGATTTCTGATTATACTTTTTATACTAAGTACTAAGTACTAAGTATAAGAAAGTTAAAATGATCGATTAAAAGTTTTTTGGGTATCGACGGTTGTTGTGTTCAATAAATAGGGCCAAAAGTTTCGCCGACTTTTTATCGCACCCGTTCCGCGACACTATATCATAATAATAAAACAGAAAAATTGCAAGACCTAACACCGATCCTTGTGGTGCCCCATCGCTTTTTGCTGTTAGGTTCCTTGTTACAGCGTAAATACTGACTAGTGTTCTAAATTCGTGATAATATATCTAAAATTTTTTTCTGACACTACGCTACTACGTATAAGAATGTTTTTGACCTTATATTATATAAAAATGACAGCGCAAGTTAAATCGATTTTTATATTACACCCGCGCCGTGACAAAATATCATTAAAGTAATACAAAAAATTCTAGGACCCAATACCGAACCTTGTGGGACTCCATAGCTTTTTGCTCTTTGATTCCTTATGATAGAGCAACTATTGACTAGCGTTTTAGATTAGTAATATTACATTTAAAAATTATTTTTTGGCACAATATTATTCATAAGAATGTTAAAAAGTTTTCTCAATTTTCTTATCGCACCCGTCCCGCGACTCTGTACCAATAAAATAAAAAATAAAAATTGTAGCCACCAACACCGTGCCTTGTGGGACCCCATGGCTTTTGGTTGTTAGAGTCTTTATTATTGAGCAAATACTTTTCTATCTTTTTTGCTATCGACGGTAGAGACTTTATATTATTTATAAATGGCAGCAAAAGTCCTGTCAATTTTTGTGTAGACCATTCCCGCGACAGTAGATCATTAAAGTATTGACCTTTTCGGTCCCGCGATAATACACTAAGTCAAACAAAAAAAAATTGAAGCACCCAACACCGAGCCTTACTCGACTTTACGTTAGATTCAATAGCAATTTTCTTTTGCTTAATAATGTTTCAAGATGAATTTGTTAGAAGGTATGACTAACGGCTCTTTCTTAGAGGATGTTAGAATTTTTTGTGGTAGGGAAGGCTGCACCACTGATGATATGATAATTTGTTCCTGGCGTGCAAAGAATTCAATTTTGTCTAAATTGTGTTTTCATTTATCTATTAGAGACAACCCTATCAACAGAAAACGTCTAAAGACGAGATTACAACGATTCTATAAGAATTGCAATGCAAAAGATTCAACATTCAGCTTTGACAAACGCGAAAAAGATGACTTTAAAAAAGCTAAACAAGATTCTGATATTAAACAAAATAATAAGGACAAAGAGCTAAAAATGACTGCCCCAAAAGTAAAAATAAATGAAAAGGATTTAAACTGTAATAATGATCCCAAGAAAGTTAATAAAACTAACATAAAAACGAAAGATGTTGGTGTAATAAAAACAAAAAACACAAAAAAAGCAAAACAAAGCTGCAATCAAAAAGTTATACAAATAAAAACTAATTATGGAGAACTGACTAATGCAAAAGGTGAGATTAATTCAAAAATTTACAATAACGGAAGTGACTTAAATGATTTTAAAGTTAAGGAAATTGAATTTACTGACTTAAAGTGTGAACCGGTCAAACTTCAAAGACAAAATACGGTTTTAATAAAAACAAACAAAACAAAAGAAGTATCCTTTAAAAGCAATTATAATATGCCTGAATTAAATGACAAAATAATAAATAAAAACAATAAAAAACAAACTATAGTGGTGCCTTTGAACAATGAAAACCAAACTACAAATAATGAAAACAAATCGATAACTACAAAAATTAAAGAAGATGTTTTGTTAATTAATAGCGATAATTTAAGTAACGGAAATAATAAGCGTTTAGAACAGTCAGAAGAAAACACGACGATGATAAAGAACCAAGAGAAAAATTGTAAGGAAAATCGGATTTCAAAACAGTGCTTAAAACTAGAAAATTATCCATATTACGTAATTTTTATGGAAAATTTTGTTTGTGAGAAACTTAATCAAACCACTATTAAACAATCTGCCATAAAAGAAATGTTGCTCTTAAAAATAAAAAATATTGCGTAATAGCTTTTAAAAAGAGTGCAAAAAATTTCGATTTGACTATTTTAAAGTTGATAGAGCAGTTTAAGTCTCAATAGCATCTGATCGGAAGGAAGAGAATCATAAAGAGCAAAAGACATATCAATTAAAAGGAAAAGAAAGAGAAGAAGTTAAAGAAAGACTAAAACGATGGAAATTGGGATAAAACTAGGGCTTTAACTGTTTATCAAAAAGCTAAGTCTGAACTTAAGTGTGAATCAGATCGCAGTACAAATACTTATTTAGATCTAGTTATAAGAATATCAGAGGACAAGTCGTTAAAGGATTATGTGCAAATACCTAGTACCCCACCAATTTTTTTATATTCTAAGGAACAGGCTGATCTACTTAAATATAAAAAACCACTTGTTGCTTATTTTGACGCTACCGGATCCGTGGTTAAGCCAGTAATAGCAGGGTCTAGCATGCTTTATTATTCCTTGGTTGTTAAAATAAATGACATTATTGTACCACTGGCCGAATTTATTTTAGTAGAGAATGACGCTAGCGCACTATCTAGCTTTTTTGCAAGATATAAAAGATTTTTAACGGTAACTTTAAGAAAAAAATGGCCCCTTTTCTCATGTATTGTAACTGACTGGAGTTTTGCTATAATAACAAGCATTTGTCAATCAATGAATGAAATAACGCTATACAGATACTTAAAAATGACCTATCGATTTGTTACAAATAATTCGCAAGATTTGGGTGATTTTATCATAATAAGATCATGTTGTACCCATTTTATAAAAATGATTTGTAACAAATTGTCAAAAATTAAAATCAAAAAGCAAAGTAGAAAAACTATTGTTGAACTGGTTACGACATTGATGCTTTCTGATAATATAGAAATGCTAAAGTCTCTTTTCAAGGCCTTTATTCTAATTTTGTTAAGCCCTTATGTGAATGATTCCGTAAAGGAGTCATTAAAACACATGAAAAATTACGTATCGCTTGAACTTTTAGATGTTGAAGAAAATATAGAGTTAGAGTCCGAGTTGGAGGAAGAGGAAGATTTTTGTCGTGAGAGAGGCAAATAAGCCGAATCTCCATTTTTTTTTGGTATTTCATAAAATATACGTGGAAACCGAAAAATCAGTAAAAACCAATCTGTCGCTTTCAGAAGTTTCTTTGCCACTAAAAAATGAATTAAAATCCGAAGAATTTGCCAGCTACTTGCTTAAATATTGCATGGCTTTTGCCCCTCTTTGGATAGGTTTGCTAAATGATCTTATTGAGCCTAATGTAACAAGATATTCCAACTCCATTATTGACTGTTGGTTTAAAATTATTAAACATGAATTGCTAAATGGGGAAAAAAATGTTAAATTAGCAAATTTTGTTTTGATAGTTAAAGACAAAATAACAACCATTAAAGGCCATTAATTACAATGTTGATGTTAAGTCCCATAACAATAAACGGAAGCGTTCCGAACTAAGCACTGAAATAGATCATCCTTTGGAACAAGAGAACTGGTGACCAAAACGGCAGAAAAATAATTATTTTGCATTAAAAAATGTAGAAAGACAAATAAAAAAACAATATATTCCAAATAAGACAGATACGAAAAATGAGTCGCCCAATAGTACTGGTAATACAAAAAATTCTTTAAAAGTACAAACCAATCAGGAAAAGATAGTTAAAGAAAATTTCGAAACCGCTAATTTCAAAGATTCTAAAGTGACTTTAAAAGAATTAAACGTTTCAAACGATGACAGTGAAGCATAAGTCTTACCATCTAGAAAATGGTCTTTTATTTAACTCGCAATACTATCTGAACAATGCCCTAGACCATTCATTTTTTGTAGGCACCTATTCATTCAATAACTATGTTGAGAAATTAAGTGCAAAATCATATTCCACCCTAATATCTAATTTTAATTACGATGTTAAGGCTCCTAAATTATTTACTGATAAATGGCTTACTGATACAGTAATAGACTGCACCGCTTTTTCATTGCTAAGTAAAAAAGATAATTTTTATTTCATTGATACCATAAACTCTCAGATATTATTTTCTAAAAATTATAAAGATTACGGCAACTTTCCTCCACTATTTAAATCGCTGGATAATATATCTCATATATTGATACCTGTAAATACAGGGAACCACTGGATTCTTCTAGTGTTGGATATATCTGTTAAAGAGGTTTATGTTTTTGATCCATCACAATATTCCATTGTCGACCATGGGCTTATTGAAAGTGTAGTTTGCAAATATTTTCGACTTCGAAATGAATATCAGCTTGGTATTGGACTAAATATTGACAAATGGAAAATAATCGATTACCACTCATTTCCAAAACAAAAAGATGGTGTAAATTGCGGTCTTTTTATTTTATATTATATTTTTACAATGAGTACGACCCTCGGCGCGCTTATTAATATGAATGAACTTTATAAACATTTTGATAATGACTTCGACGCTGAAAGTTTTAGACTACATTTACAAGAATTACTGTTATTAACGTCAGATAACATGAAATCAAGATGCCTGACTTGTGGATATATAACAACTCCAAAAAAATGCTTAAAGTGTATTAATTGTGACCGACTAACACACATTAAGGGCTTTAAAAATCAAGAAACTACTACGATCTGTCAGCTTTGCAAAACTGTTCCATTACCCTTTAAGAACCGCAAGCAAAAAACACAAATTGTATTAAACAACATAATTATAGAGTATTTCGTCTTACATTATTTCCCAGAACATATTTTTGACACAAGGACTACGAATATATTATGCGAAAGGTACTTTCAATTAAAAGATAAAAGCCAACATTTGAAATGGGATCAGACTACACCATTTATAGATTATGATACATCGGCTAAGATTGCTTTTACTTAAAATTGACGATCATTTTATAGCGTATGTTCTAAAAATATTTTATTCTTATTATGGTCTAGATGAAGATATTGATTTAATGCATTTATACCAGGAACTGTTTGGTATTGAAGATGCGCAATTTCAATATCCTAGTCCATATACATTAGATCAAATTTATAATGAACTACTAAAGCGTTTATAAGTAAAGCTAAGTAAAAATAATTATTTTTTACTTATGATTTTTACACTTATTTTTATCGTAATCGTTAGCAATAAGTAAAAAGTTAAAAAAATAAGTGATCAGTTAAAATGTTATTTTTTTTCTTGTTTTATACTTAGTAAAGTAAGTTTTTTAAAACAAAAGTAAATTGAAGTAAGTTAAAACTAGGTTAAAAACATACAAAAGAAAACAAAAAAAAAAATTAAAAAATAAACAATACAAACATTGTTTATCGTCTCCTGATGATGCTAACGATGTTAGCGAAACGCGCGTCGAGTGCAAAAAAGTGTTGTTTTGGTTTGTGGAAAACAATCATAACTTTGTTATAAACAGTTTTTCCAATATTGAGAAACGGACGGCAGTAACTTTATAAATGGGATTTTCAAAAGTTATTGTTTGGGTCTATTTTGAAAGAGGCACAATATATTTTAACCATAATATAATATAAAGAATGCGTCTTTGTCCACAGAAATTTTTTTGCAAGATTGGAAAAAAACATTTAAAGAAATAATAATGAAATGCCACTTAAGGGTAATATATTTGCATAATGTCACTCTCAGTACTTTTAATCCCTCATTTTAGGGACTTAAATTACTATTTTAATCCCTGGATATATGGGTTTAATGGCACATTATACACTTAGGGACTAAAGTGGTACTTTTAATCCTGAGACAAGTTTATAGCTCGACCAACGGTAGGGCTATAATTTGTCGAGAGATTAAAAAACATTTTAGTTCTAAGGTGCACTTTAGAAAAAAAATATTAATCTTAAAAAACACATTTCTATAGGCTATTTTTTCAGCCTAATTCGAAAGCGGCAGAAAATTCTCTACAGGGCGAAACAATCGCCTTTTTTAATATAGGGTGTTTTTTATGACTTAAAACTCTGAATTTTTCTCAATCTGTTAATTACTAAAAAAGGCATTTATGCACCTTATTTTTTCAGCCTAGTTCGAAAGCGGCAAAAAATCATCTACAGGGTGAAACAATAGATTTTTTAATATGGGGTGTTTTTTCATCACTTAAAACTCTGAATTTATGTCAATCTGTTGATTACTAAAAAAGGCAACTATATAACCTATTTTTTTAGCCTAGTTCAAAAGCGGCACAAAATCATCTACAGGGTGAAACAATCGAGTTTTCAATATGGGGTGTTTTTCATACCCTTAAACTCTGAATATTTCTCAATCTGTTGATTACCAAAAAAGGCATTAATATAACCTATTTTTTCAGCTTAGTTTGAAAGCGGCAGAAAATCATCTAAGGGGTGAAACAATATATTTCTTAATTAGAGTGTTTTTTCATAAATTAAAACTCTGAATTTTTTTCAATCTGTTGATTACTAAAAAAGGCATCTATACACTTTATTTTTTCAGACTACTTCGAAAGCGGCACAAAATCATCTACAGGGTGAAACAATCAATTTTTTAATAGAGTGTTTTTTCATAAATGAAAACTCTGAATTTTTCTCAATCTGTTGATTACTAAATGAGGCAACTATATAACCTATTTTTTCAGCCCCGTTCAAAAGCGGCAAAAAATCATCTACAGGATGAAACAATCGATTTTTACAGGATGAAACAATCTATTTTTTAATATGGGGTGGTTTTTCATACCTTAAAACTCTGAATTTTTCTCAATCTGTTGATTATTAAGATACGCACCTATATAACCTATTTTTCAGCCTAGTCCAAAAGCGGCACAAAATCATCTACAGCGTGAAACAATCGATTTTTTAATATAGGGTGTTTTTTCATAACTTAAAATTGTGAATTTTTGTCAATCTGCTGATTACTAAAAAAGACAACTATATAACCTATTTTTCAGCTTAGTTCGAAAGCGGCACAAAATCATCCACAGGGTGAAAAACAAGGTTTTTTTAATGAAGGGGTGGTTTTTCATATACCCTAAAACTTTTAATATCTTTCAATCTGTTGATTACTAAAAAGGCATCTATATATCCTATTTTTTCAGCCTAGTTCGAAAACGGCACAAAATCATCTACAAGTAAAACAATCGGTTTTAATAAGGGTTGCTTTTTCATCCCCTAATACTTCAAACAAAATTTTCTCAACCTGTTGCGATTAAGAAAAAAATAAAAAGTATTTTATTCCTGTTTTTTTAGATGCGCAAATTTTGGAATAAAGGAAATTAGTTTAAGGGTTGGTAAAACCTTATTAGGGGTAAAGAAATTGAGTTACACACTTTTGTGAAATATTTGGACCCAAAATAATTACATTCATACATTAAAAGTGTTCTGGCGCTTGTAGTTTAGCTAAAATCTATTTTAATGCAATATTTGTTTGGGTCACTGTAATTTAACCGAGATTGAAATCCCAATCCCAAGCTAACTTCAGCCACATCCGTTATGTCCCGTCCGTTATCCAACATTTTGATAGTTAAAGTTTTAACTCTTTCATTTTTTGGTAAAATAGTAACAAATATTATTTAAGTGTGATTTTAACTTTGCGGTTATATCATATATAAGTTTTGGCATCTTTTGAGGTCCTATTGCCAGATAAATAAATAATACAAAAATGAATGAAAGTATGCTTCTTTTTGCTGTTTCATGCGTTATGCATATTAAAAAGCTTTTTATCAGCTTACTAAAGTAGATAAAAAATAAGTTTACTTTTGAATCGTTTGACTACAATTAATGTATTTATTTTTTGGTAACAGCGTTAACATATTTGCAGCGCCTAATGGCAATATTTAATTTAAAAAAAATCGTGCAGTGTCCCGTCCGTTATGCTGGAATGGCTGTAGAATTTGATATTACTCTTGATAAAGCTACAGTTTTAGCGAAACATGTCAAAAAATTGTTAATTTATATTAATTTTTTTGTTTTAATATAGTGGAATTTAGTAAAGTTATTTAATTTTCTGTATAGATTATGGAGTTCCACCAAGTCAATTCAGAGTCAATTCAACCTTTTATTATTAGTATTTTTTACATACACTATGCTTTCATTTGCGCTGTACCATATATTATTTCGGAAAAGATGGACATGTTTGCGCGGTTTGGGATTATGCTGGTATCAGTTTTACGCTGTAATGGCATACGTTTTTTGCTTTCTTGAAAAATAATAGCGCACAGTGTTTACAGCGCAAGATTTATACCGTAAAAAACTACTTTTGAAGATACCGCGAGCTACCAGGTACGCAAAAATTCAAACTTTTTTTATCTATTTATTAACCGTACGCCTCTGACAACATATAAGAAATCTTTGTTTTCCATTAATAAATTTTAAATGTATGTGTAAAAGGCTTTTTCTTGATTTAAGAGAGCAGTGATCTCCCTTAATCAACTTAAAGTGAGATACCGTACGTTCCTTTACATTGACTTAAAAAACAAGCTATAATGCCCAATTAAAACAAAAAAGGCCTGTAATTTGTCTTTTTTTTTAAATTAAAATACTTCGAAATATTATTTTGAACAAAAAATCAATCAAATCGTAATTGTTTTGAAATTTAAAGCAGATTAACCACCTCTTGGCGGTGGTCTATAATATACCATGATTTTACTCGAAATACTACATCCCGTGTCACTTTTCATTTCTCAGATTTACTATTCACCCATATTCTATTAATTTTTACGGATTATTTGGACTGTTTTAAGAAAAAATGGCTTACGCGTCTCATTCCAGTGCATTTTGACGTTCATCAAGATATCTTACCAATTTTTGACATGTATATGTCAGCCTTTAAACCAAATTTTTTTTACTAGAAGCAATAATTATCACATACTTACTAAAGCCAATTTTGCAACAGTACTAAACTAAGACTATCAATCTTATATACTAGCATGTGTTCAGTGAACCATAAAACCAACTCGTGTTCAGTAAACCAAAGTTTTTTAAATATTAAGTTTACACTTGGTTGGCTCCGATGTTTCGCAGTTGATATCTGTTACCTCCGAAAAGTATTGGTTTCCAAATATCCTTGATGGTGACCCCTTATTCAGAAAATACATTTTGGTTCATCTGTATGAATGCTGTTTCTTTAAACTTCTGCTTGAATAGATTTTCCTCCTTGGCGATGATCTTTGCCTCTTTCCCAGCAATGTTGAGCTATTTTCGATCCGGTTGTGTCCCCTTGTCAATTTTTGCATTTGTGTTCTGTAAGGCCAACTTCTATGGGTCGGCTCGTTTCTCCGATGTAGATGCAATTCTTGGTGTCGTGGCGTTGTGACTTAGTTTTTGTTAATTGACTTCTTATTGTTGCGGTCATTTTGAAGACAGCCCGAAGATAGTATTGGTTGTGTATTCTTACTCTACCTCTATCGTCCTTTATGTTGGTGTGGTCTGAAGAGTTTTATTGATCCTGTAGTTGACGAAGCCGTTCCTTCGCAGATCGGATCGAATTTTTGACTTTTCTTTATTTAAAGCTTCTTCTGTATTGCAGATGTAGGTGGCTCGATCTCTGAGAGATTTTGCAATTCCCAGTTTGGTTGATGTGTAGTGGTTTGATTTAAAGTTTAGAAACTGTCTAGCATGAGTTGGATGCACTTTTCAAATTGTCCTTAAGTACAAAGAAACTACCAATCAGGCAACATTTATTTATTTGTTATGTTATTCTACGGACCACAACTGACATTTTCTCCCTTAATTTCGAGTATCATATACAAACAGGGTGAGCCAGGAAATACTTTTTCACGATTATATTTTTTCTGTTTTGGTAACTTTCTACAAGGCACGTAACAAGTGACATAATTAGTGAAATTTCATGATAGATAAAAGTGTGCAAAAAACCAACCAACTGTCACCAACTGACTTTCTAGGGAGAAACAAAATTTAATTACTAAACGTCCGATCAAAAATTCTCGGTTGACGTCAATTAAATATGTATAAACTTAGGGTGGAAAATACCGTAAGTAGGAGCTGTCAAAGTTCTGCATGGACTATCACAGAACAGGCTTACTGTGGCGGAAATTGCTCTAAATCGCGTAGTGATCCTTTTTCGTTTTACTATACTCTTCTAATAGTTGAGTTTTATAATAAGCGATTTTGAGTCATTTCAGGCGTATTTCTTGACTCACTCTGTACATATTCGATGAAAATGAACTAGTTCTTAGTTATCCGCTTATTTAAACTTTAAATCAAGATTAAATTTAAGGGATTTGGAGCAGTTTAAAAAATATTTCTTGACTCACCATGTAAATATACGATGACCGGAATTAAGGTAAAATGTGTTTGTTGTGGTCTTGTTGTAACATTACAAAAAAAATTGAATAAAATAAGTGTTGCCTGATTGTTTCTTTGAAAGGACAATTTGAAAAGGTTAAAAAAGCGTATTTCGTATGTTTTGGCATATTCTATACATATTTAAAAGTTTATCGCTCATTTTGTGTGCATCCTTTTTAGGGTATCGAAAACCATTTTTTCGCTACTCCTATAATCGTCAAATGCTGCTTCTAAGATAAGGGATTTTGGGCAATTTCAGGCATATTTTTTTTGCTTACCCTGCATACATACAAACATTGATACTAATATCAAAAATGTAGATCGTCATGTGTTGAATCAGATCTGCAGACATCATTATTATCCTATCTTTAGTTTTATCGTAAACGAATGTTAAGTTTAGTAAAAAACAGCCATTTTTGTAACTTTAAGTCTAATTTCTAGCTCACCCTGTACATATTGGAGAAAGTGCCCATGATGAAAATTACTCATTGAGACCCCCTTTTTGACATTTTATAAAATGGGGCAGGTTTTTTAATTTAGCTGTTTTTTACCCCTCCTGCCGAAACTTTTTTTTCAAGCCAAGGGGCCAGAGTTAATTATGCGGAAAGTCACGACATTGACGTGTACAAAAAGGTACCGATTGTATGAATTGGACAAGAACTAATGGAGGTTTACCCAACGAAGGAGGTGTTGTGTTTAATTCTGTGTAAAACAATAGATAAAATACGTTTAACAAATTTTACTAGTTATTCCACTTATATTTTAAAAGTCCCATAATACAAGAGTGATTTTGAAGATGTACAGCGATAATTCTTTCAGGCCAAAATTGTGAGTTGTGCAATTACCCCCGATAATTATTCCTTGGTTACTGTACTTATTTTGTATGCAAACAAATGGTTTTCGTTTGTCAAAGGTGGTACTTTATTATAACAAATACTTAGTTGTCATTGTCAATGGCGGGTTTTTCATTCAATTGTTTGTGTCAACATTGTAATAATTTTAGATTTTTATTAAAATTTCGTAAATTGAATAGGTTTAGAGAGGTTTATGGTGACGCGAGTGTACTATTTAAAGTAACAATATTATACTGCACTTACCACGGTTGTAACAACGCTGGACATTCCCGATAGAGATTCAAGGCAGTTCTGAAGGATCTTTTGATTATGTTGTTGGTTGGGCAAGACTGGGGTAGGTGATACCGCTGCACGGGCCACTTTTTCATTCTGATTGTCGGGACTCATCGACATCGACTAAAAATGTAAGAATAGGACCATTAGCAGTGACTTTTGTTGCTGCATAAATTTTTAAACTGCCAAACAAATTTATATTGCATATTTAAAAAAGTTGTTGTCAAAAATAAACTTTTTTTAATTTTCTCAGCTGAAGTTATTATACCGGGTGGGGCAAAAATATGAAAATTTGTTTATTTTAATTGATCTAAAAATATATCTGTAAGTAAAAAAAAATCTGGAAAACAAATGTATAAACTCTAAATCACGATTATATTTTTTCTGTTTTGGTAACTTTCTACAAGGCACGTAACAAGTGACATAATTAGTGAAATTTCATGATAGAAAAAAGTGTGCAAAAAACCAACCAACTGTCACCAACTGACTTTCTAGGGAGAAACAAAATTTAATTACTAAACGTCCGATCAACAATTCTCGGTTGACGTCAATTAAATATGTATAAACTTAGGGTGGAAAATACCGTAAGTAGGAGCTGTCAAAGTTCTGCATGGACTATCACAGAACAGGCTTACTGTGGCGGATTCAAACGATCTGAGTGTTGTTGTTTTGTCAAACGATGTCAAAACGGCAGCACGTCTTTTTACGGTTTTTTGATACTAGACAATTAAAGTAAATATTTCAACGCATCGGTATCGGTATACGTAACGCGTTCGAAACAAAGTCAAAATACACTACATTTTTGATTTTTTTATGAGATGTTTCGAACGATGCCTGCTTTTTTGAAGGTTGCGATAACACAACTGCTGATTGAAATCGTTGCGTATGTTCGTGGGTCCGTAACGATACGTACATCCTTCCGTACACTACGAGATTCTGTCATCACACCCGTCAAAGAAGCAGGCATCGTTCGAAACATGGCATGAACAAGTAAAAAATGTAGTGTATTTTGACTTTGTTTCGAACGCATTACGTATACCGATACCAATGCGTTGAAATATTTACTTTAAGTGTCTAATGTTAATTGCAAGTGTTTGGTAAATAGACACTTAAAGTAAATATTTCAACGCATCGGTATCAGTATACCTAAGGCGTTCGAAACAAAGCCAAAATACGCTACATTTTTGACTTGTTTATGCGAATTTCCGAACGATGCCCGCTTCTTTGACGGGTGCAATGACAGAACATCTGATTCCATTCGTTGCGTACGGAGGGATGTACGTAATGTTACGGACCCACGAACGAACGCAACGATTTCAATCAGCAGTTCTGTCATCGCACCCTTCAAAAAAGCGGGCATCGTTCGAAAATTCGCATAAACAAGTCAAAAATGTAGTGTATTTTGGCTTTATTGCGAACGCGTTAGGTATACCAATACATTGATATATAAATTTACTTTAAGTGTCTAATAACTTTTTAGGAGTATTTGTCAAAAAAAAACCTTAACACACTTTAACCGGTACAGACGGTACAAGACGAAAAGCACTTGAAAGGTGCACTTTTGGTTAGCGGTATGAAACTCAGAACATAGTTTCTAGAGACTGTAAGAAAATTGTTTTTCCGGAGTAATCGATTTTTCTTCTGGATTCGTGGAGGATCATGAAAATCTGGAAGTGCGATTTTTAGATCATTACATTACCTCCCTTAGCGAAGAAAGTAAAAAGGGCCGGCGAACGCCATGTTCTCTGCGCCTTAGGAGCTATATCCTCATTTCCAGAGATGCCACGTTGAGATATATGCAGAATTTTTATTTTTACAAGATAATCCTGAATCAATATTTTTTATAGTCTACTAAAACGATTCAAAATCCGTTTTTGGACTCCCTTTGAGTGCCTAATGAGTAAAACTAATTTCCCAGTCATGACTGCTGTTTGTCTGCTAATACTGTGACAGTTCTCCTTAGATATCTACCGGAAAAAACAAATACTATTTTTTTATACATCTTTCATGGGTTTCGGTTGAGAACCAGCCACAAACATATTGTTTTAAGAGTTTTTAATGCACACTAGAAAACTAAGTGTACCATGAATACAGCATTTCAACTCTGTGTTGCTGGAATAACTAAAAGTCAGTTGACCGTCGATTTTCACCTAGCAAAAAATATACCAAGAACACAGACCTTTTAATTCTTTACCTATCTTATCAAGTGAAACATTTTTATGTTTGGGAAAGATGCAGCATTCAAAGAAAAAAAATATTATGGTGCCAGTGACTCACAGAAAAAAACTGGTATTTTTTTAAATTGTCCAATAAATATGAAGTATATTTTTCCAGCTATGTAACTGTTTTAAAAATCGGACCATTGATTTTAAAGTTATTAAGTATTTAAAAAGTCAATTTTTTTTTTGGCCCACCTTATATTTTAGATAGATATTAATATTCTTTTAAGGCTTAGTAAAATATAATCCAACTTCATGAGCCGGCTCTGGCCATTTTATTCGTAATTCTTCTCCTTCTTCAACAAGTGATACATTAGATATCAGGTGAGTTGAAAATATTTTCTTTTTAAATTCAGATCGATGTAAGTACGCCTGCTTCTGATTATTTTTTTTTTGAGTTGTAGGCCATTTTTTTAAAAGAATATCTTAAAACGAAGCAACTTTTTTCTCAACTCTGAAAATAATAGGACAAAAAATAATAAGTATTATTTTTCACGTTTATGATAGTATTTGAACAATCCACGTAGCACTGAATGTATAGGTATGCTTAATGCTTTTTCCTGAAAGCACATGAAATCAGCTTTCAAGCAAGGCATAGACGTACAAAATCAGTCACATACAAGCTGAGAAATATACAAATTTTTGAAGATTCCTATCTAGTGCAAGAGCTCGCGAAAAAAACGTGCAAGAGTTTTGGAAGGGCTGATATTTTCACGATGGACTATACTTTGTCCATATAGAAGAACTGTAGTCAGCTAGCTAGCGCAAGCTAGGTATGGGGACACCCGGCGGTGAGGCGTTTGCGAAGGTGTTAAAATAATGGCTATTCTCAAACTGTTTTTGGAAAGGCTGAAAATCCATTTCCATGGGATTATCTTAGAAGAGCTGATGCACTACCAAACGCAAAACAAACAGTCAGACACTATAACATTAGAACGCGTGACGTCAGCATCGCTCCAAACATGTCAAAAAAATGAGTTTAATACAACTGTTTTGGAAAGGTTGAAACTCAGCCATATGATAGTTTGTGTAATTACATTTATGAAAAAAATAGTCTGACTTGATGTTATTGGTACCGACGCACTCAGCAATCAATTAAAATATGGTAACTCAAAAAACCCATATTGATAAATGTTTTGTAACTTTTTTATTTATCATTGGATTTTAAAGCTTGAAAAACTTTTGGAAAACTAAAATAATTTGCTTGAAGACACAATCTCAAAAAAAATCATTTTAGGAATATCCAAGATGGCGTTAGCCAATGAATTTTCCTAAAATCCTATAGTTCCATTATTTAAAAAGAGGGCATAATAAATCATTTTTGGCCAAGTTTATACCCGCATGTTGATCACTTTTCCTTATTTTGTGTATGTAAAATAAAATCCACTAATGTAATTTTAACAGTTCTTAACTTCTAGCTCCCATGGACCGCTTGAAAAGAAAAGATTTTGCGGTTATCGGGTCTTAAATTGGATGTAGACGTAGTTTTTTACTGCTTTAGGAAAGAGACATAGAGAATCCTTGCGTGATAAAATAATGTCCAAATCTAGGTAAGTCCATTTTTTTAAAATTCAATATTTTCGTCTGTCGGAACAACATAAATATGACTAACTATTATAAGAAGCACTATTTAAGCCACAGATATTAAATTTGGTTAGGAATTGATGGTACTACTTTATTGAGAGACTGTTATCCTGACGAATTTTAAGGACCGAGCTTTTGACAGAGTTAATTCCGTAAACGGAATTATAATATCTTTTTTTTAATGCAAAACACACAAATAGCACATTTTTCCCTAATATTTTTTTGACACGACGTAAATGACGCGGCCAAGAATATCTAAAATGCCTTACAACTGAATGATCAATCAAGTAGGCTTTGGAAGGCTTCAAAAGTATAAAGTTTTCCATAAATTAATTTAGTTATCTATGACATTGAACCTTTCGCCAATATTTGCCTAGTTTCAGGGGCGGCTTAGAATATTAAAAATTTGTTTATTATATTTTAACAACAGGTTTAACTGTTTTTTTTTTTTTAATGAAATTACACAAACTACAATATGGTTAAGTTTCAACTTTTCTAAATCAGTTGCATTAAATTAATTTTTTTGACATAAATACAGCAGCGCTGACGTCAAAAACATAATGACAAAAGTATTTATTTAAAATCTTATTGCTAACCCGATAAACTTAGCCAAAAATGATTTATTATGCCCCCTTTTTAAAAAATTGAAGTATAGAATTTTAGGCAAAATGAATTTTTTTGATACTAAGCCTTCAGGCAAATTATTTTAGTTTTCCAAGTCTTTCCCACATAGCAATGAAAGAACATTTACTTGCATAGCATATGCGTTAAACCTTCTTTTGGGGATGTCCTTTTCAGCACATCTTTAGCATATGCTTTTAAGGATATACATAGCAAATGCTATGATTGTACCATTTGAGCAGGTCCTTTTGAGTACATCTTTAAAACATGTAAAGAATATATCAATTTTAAAACATTTTTTGGTGCTAAGAATGCTAAGAATATACCACTAAAGAAGGTTACTATTAGAACATCTTTATCAGTCAGTTTAGCGCACATGCTATGGTACTGGAAAAAAACATAAAAAAATGCTCTTCTAGTAGCATATGTTGAGGAAATAACATTAAAGAAGTTAACTTTTTTAGAACATCTTTAGCATATGCAAAGTGTATATCACTTATTAAAACATTTTTTGGTTGTTTTAGCGCACAAGCTATTCTGGTACTGTAAAAGCAGAACATTAAAATAATTTTATTCTAGTACCTATTTCCTTAGCAAATACTAAAGAAATACCATTAAAGAAGGTTGCGTTTAGGACATCTTTAGCATATGCAAAGTATATACCAATTATGGTACAATATTAAATACATCTATATGCATGATACAATAAAATCATGAGCGTCTAATTCAGTGAACTTAGAAAATCATCCCAAGTGAAGTGTCTACTTCGACCAAACGCGAAAATTCTCTGATTAAGTCGACCAATAAGAATCCGCCAAAACGCTTATATTCCGCGGTTTCAATCTATTTCTTTATAAGCGCATGGTACAGTGGATAAAGCTTTGGTCTCTCAATCTGTAGGTTGTGGGTTCGAACCCCGTCGGCGCGTCACAATTTTTTTTTTAATTATTTGATTTAATTTTTTTTTCATAGGGTGTATATTGATAGGACATGGTTTTTAGAGCTCAAAAATATATTTTTTATTTTACATAAAGCCTTATTTTAGGAGTTAACGGTGCTAAGGATGACCAGTTTCTATAAGTGCTAAGCACATGGCAATCATCTGATAAGAATATCTATTAGTACATCCTAAGGACCTACATGTGATTAGGGCGGAACGTAACCTATTCTTAGCACATGCTAAAGATGTTCCAATATTAATTTAGAACATCCTTAGCATATCCTTTTCCTTCTTGAGGATATTCTATGCATATGCTAAGTATGACAAATTGCTATGTGGGTTCTAGCATTAAAATCCAATGATAAATAAAAAAGTTGAAAAACATTTATAATTATAGTTTTTTTGGTTAACCTTCTTTTAATTGACTACTGACTGCGTCGGTCCCAATAACATCAAGTCTGACTATTCTTTTCATAAATGTAATTACAAACTATCATATGGTTGAGTTTCAACTTTTCCAACAGTTGCATTGAACTCATTTTTTGAACATGCTGCGATGGTGACGTCACGCGTTCCAGTGTTATAGTGTCTGACTGTTTGTTTTGCGTTTGGTAGTGCATCAGCTCTTAAGAAATGGATTTTCAGCCTTTCCAAAACAGTTTGAGGATACCCATTACCCACACCTTGGCTAACGCCCCACCGCCGGGTTTCCCCATACCCAGCTTACTGACTCTACAGATCCTTTATATGGACACAGTATAGTACATTCTGAAAATATCAGCTTTTCCAAAACTCTTGCACGTTTTTTTCGCGAGCTCTCTCAAAGAGATTCCGCCGCCGCGCCGCTCCGGCTTATATATCTGGTTGTTTGGTGATCCGTGGTTTTTATGGTGTATTCGCAATTGCCGCGGTCGTGGGGTCTCTCGCAGCGCGCCACCCTCCGCCCACTCTCATATAACGAGTGTCCCAAGGTGAGTAACCTATTAGAATATTTTGGAAACTATACAATGGAAACTTTTCAAACTTTCTATTCTATTTGCAGTATTGCCATTTGCAGGAAAACTTGGCAATAATTTTCTTATTTTAAATTGAACGCCCTATATATTTTTGCATTTTTGGATTCTACAAAATATTTTAGGTACATTTTATGTTCAACTGTTTTTAAAATATTGACAGGTGAAAATTGACATTTTTTAACTTTGACAGCCCGTAACATCGAAACGTTTAAGGATAGATCAAAACGGTTTTTACATTCCTATCTTGGTTTTGTACCAGCTATCGTATGGAGCGGAGTAGGCCGCGTTAGCTAAAAGGCAGGCTAACACGATTCCATACCGTCCCTCGTTTTTGCGTGTTTAACCACTGTGCTTATACATTTGTTTTAAGGGTACGTTTAAATTTAAATGAATTATGTATCTACCCACTTATGGGATTTATGCCTAAACCATGGCACATAAATTAAGCAACAGTTTGTCATAACATAAAAAAAACAATGTGTATAAGTGTCCTATTAAAAAAATTAACTGAAATATTTTTCTAGCCTTAACACTTTTGCCTTAGTTTTACAGTTTCATCGTCTAAATGTGTGAAAAAAACTTATGTAAAACAAGGATGTCGATACCTAATGTTTCTCAAATTTTCACTGGGCAATTTTTTAAAACTTTTTATGGACTGTTTTTTGGTTACGGAGAAAAACACATTGCAGGAAGATTATGTTTGTCACCATATCTTAAATTTATTGTTTTTTTTTTAAGGTAAAGGTGCAAAGAAGATACGTCGCTACATTGCCACAATAGAAAAATTAGGGGAGGGCTAACTTTTCCATCAGTGTGTTAGAAAAATTTTTCTAAAACTGGAAAGCAAAAGTTACAGTTCCGTAAGAATGAACATCGTTGCTAATAAAATTAGTAAAACATTAACGGACACAATAACAAAACACACAAACATAAAAAGAGTTAAAACTTATTTCATTTAAACCTTATATAATTTAATAATAAAATTCTAATTACAATATATACCTATTGCATAATTGAGAGGTGCAACAAACGCTGGAGTATTTATTTCCACACAACTCAAATGAGATTTAACATTAACATTACAGTTTTTCTTCACAC
Source organism: Oxystoma pomonae (assembly GCA_963921995.1). NCBI lineage: Eukaryota > Metazoa > Arthropoda > Insecta > Coleoptera > Brentidae > Oxystoma > Oxystoma pomonae. The sequence goes on from OY998168.1 coordinate 58,424,597, forward strand.
CTATTGTACTGTCATAGAAAATTGGTTGTAAAATAGCTAATGCTAAAAAAAAATATCGATTGGCAAAAAAAAACCTGCTTTTTTTTCTTTTTTCTATAATGATCTATTAACTGTTGTATCACTAATCCATTTTTCAACAACTTTAAAAACTTTTGATAGGTTTCTAAGTGAGCATTTTTTGCCGTACCCATATAACTATGAGATACTATAATAGCTCTACCTTCGCTTTTTCCGAAAAAAAAGCCGTGGCAATAATAACTCTCCCAATATAACTATGAGATACTATAATAGCTCTACCCTCGCTTTTTCCGAAAAAAAAAGCCGTGGCGATAATAACTCTCCCAATGAAGTTAGGCTGGAAAAAATGCATAGCCAAAAGCTCATAGTAATATGATCCTACTATACCGTTCAAAAATATATTTTTTATACTTACATCAAAAACACGATTTTGTTAACTGTCCGCATATAACCAAACTATGGCTCTATGCAACAATTTTTTTTCGTATTTGACCCAAATTTAAATAAAAATAGCGCAAAATGGCAAAATTGAGAAAAACAAATTATTCCTACCTAAAAAATTGTTCGCAATTTTTTGTCCAAGTTTGCACAAAAAAATGATTTTGAAAACACTCGAGTTTTTAAATTACTCGCTGCATTTCTTATTTAAACCAAAACGCTTGTAAAAAACATTAGAGACAGAAAGCTATTTGTAACTCACCGCGGTATACGTATCCGCATCTAGCGAGAACCAAGCACATTAATTGGTAAGAAACTTGTACCACATTCGAAAAGAGCAGATATATGCTAATCTAAAGTGTTCTTGAACGCGATAGGTGTTGAGATGCGATAGGTATCACGTATCGTTATAGCACACGTATCGTATCTCAGCACCTATTGCGTTCAGAAACACCTTAAATTAGCATATATCTGCTCTTTTCGAACGTGCTACAACTTTCTGACCAATCAATGTGCTTGGTTCTCACTAGATGCGGATACGTATACCGCGATGAGTTACAAATAGCTTTATGTCTCTATTATTTTAGCCGCTTGTTAAAAAAAAACTATATCTACTATTTTCAATTTTTTTTATAACTGCAGCCGTCTAAAATATTTAGGTCATCAAAGGTGTGCCGAAAGCCAACATCGTAATCTGAGCCGCTAACGTACTAATAAAATGTACATTACCAATTTGGTAAAAATCGGACGAGCCTTTCACAATCGCTTGCATTCATCTGTAGCAATCATCGATGTACTAATTATAGACCGGGCAGTGCATTAATAAATCACTATTCGTTTTTGCCCCAACAGCAGAAAAAGAAAGAGCGAGTTTTAGGGTATCTGTGGCAACACCGCAAAATACAGCGGGCGCGCCCGAAAATTTTTTAAAAAATAATACAAAACCTGTGTCCATAGTTAAGAATGTCGCCCTTTAAAAAGCATTGTTTTAGTATTGCACTTGGTAAAAATCAGTATTTTTATTATTTGTTTTACATTACGTTTGAAGGTTTTAGTCTCACGACAAAAGTTTTTTGGGAAGAAGAACTAGGTTGGTACTATGAGTATATTTTTAAAAAAAATATTGAAATAAAACTTCAAATCTCTCACTTTTTCTTATATAATTAAAACTTCAACTGGTAAGATCACAATATTACATATTATTTCTTGTTCAATTTTACATACTTATTCATTTACTATCTAAAAACCCGCAGCTTTGCTTGCGGTTTTACCCATTTTTCACGTTTTTTAAAAGATTATATTATAACTTTTGTTCCCGTAAACCAATTTTATTAAAATAAAGCCTATGTCCTCCCCAGAAATCAATGAATCCAGCAGTGTAGTAGTAGTAGTAGTAGATGGGCGGCCGTAGGCCTGGCAATTAGGCCGCATAATGGACCCTTTTTGCCATACCCCCCGTGCACCCCCGACTGATGCACGTGCCCCTTAGGATGCAAGTTTTCTTTCTCTAAGAGGACTTAATTTTGCCTGACACCTCTTGACTGCGTAGCAAGTATACACAGTGGACCGCCGGCTTTACACCCCCTCCGAAGGGTGGTCATGCTATATGTTAGACTTGTATCTATCTAACATCGCTACCGTCCCAGCAGAACTTGGTTGATGGTAGACTTTTCTCCCCAGCAGCCCGCCATCATATAGGTTGACCCAAAAATCGAGGTCCCGGTTTCGGTCGCCTTCGGAGTCTTCAGATGCATCTCTTTGAAGTGGTTCTGCTACCCAAAGGTGGTACCGCCTCTTCCAAGTCACCTTCTGTCGACTCCCGCTACCAAATCTGTCGGAGTCCAGCCGCGTCCCATGGAGTCCCGATCTCGGAGAAGTCCAGGTCGTCCTTTTTTGGGTCACCGGCTAGACTCCTCTACCCAGTTTGGCGGGGTCCTCGGCCGTCCACCTTTGAGTCCCGCAAAGTTTTCGGTGCAGTGTCAACCGTGCCGCCTACTTCTACCTCGTTTGTTGTTACTCTATGCACAACGTTAACTGCGGAGCTGCTGAGAAGTGTGGCCGCCCGTCGTCATCTGGAGTCGCATTCGATGTTGTATGAAGCAATGTGTACTTGTCGAGATCCGATCCTGCGATCTCTGTTCTGCAGGCTAAGACGCTGTTCACTGGTCTACGGCGGCCCCCAATCCATTTCATTTCAGTGTTTGCTTGATGCTGGAACAAACAGGCCAACAAGAGATTTAATAAATGTAGACTTTTTTTAAACTTTGCCCGCAGTACTATTTTCGTTCTTAAACAATAGGGGCTTATATTGGGATACGGACTTAAATTAGTTATTTGCAACATGACAGTTATAGGATGACACGAGCTCAACTCACAGGGCGTGGCTTTCTTTGTGAAAGAATAAAATATTTATTTTGTTGTTAATTTAGGGCTCTGTTTAGTTTTTGGGTTCGAGACACCATTTTTTTAAGGATGGATGGATTGTGCAGTGAAACACTAAAGTTCATAAAAATTATACAAAAATATATTGTTCATGTAACAAAACATAAAAAATCAGCTACTTTGGTAGAGGGGTTAGTACCTTAAAGCTAAAAAATGTATATTTTAAAATAATAAAAAAAACAGTGGAACCTAAGAATGGTTAATTACTCGGCATATCACACTAAAATTTATCATAGGTAGGGTAGGAAACTAGGGGTGCCGTCCTATTCTCGGTTATCTTTAATTTTCATAAAAAAAATCTCGTAAAAAAATTGTGTGCAGGGGCCCTGGCACATAATATGGCCATTGATACCAGCTAAACAGGAATAATAAATTGACCTAAATTATATTTATATCATAAAAAAACTACGGAAAGTTACTTAAATTGTTGGTGGTTGTTTTGGTTGAAAATATTTAATTAAGGTTATAAAAAAAGTAATACTGAGTATAGAAACAAAATAAGACCCAAAATAGATTTTATGTTGCTTATCTGTCAGTATAGAACCATATCTGCCACCGCACAACCATCTTGTGCGAGGCTCCATGGATGAAACAACCTAGCCCGAACGCATCAGTCTGTGTCCTAGCCATCGAGGGTGAAGTAGGTGGTCCAGGGTGATATGGGTGGCCCAAGGTGATGTGGGTAGCCCTCAGATGATGCGGGTGGCCCCCAAACACTATACCACCTAATTACCATCATTCAAACATTAATTTAACCTATCATATCTTAGGAACTAAACAAGTGCATAACACTTAGGACTTGAAGCCAAAATACTCAAAGGTAATTATCATCCTTCAAAAATAAATTTAAACTATCATATCTTAATAACTGGACAAGTGCATAACACTTAAGACTGACAACAAAAATACACAAGGGCAATTATTTAACGTAAAAAAATGAGTCACAACTTGGGAAAATTATAAATCTTACCTCAATTAAATGAGGGAATCACAGTCCGCCATTATGGCTTGCGGCTGCTGGATGTTGGACAGCATGATTCTTTCATCTACGACAAGGAAACAAAAAAAAAATAGTACAATTGCCCAGGGACAAAAAAGCAACAACTCAAAAAGAAGTGAAGCACTCCGGGCATTTTTATCGGATTTAAATAATAGCAATAAGCAATCAATAATTTTTTTTTTAATTTTCTTTTCTTAAAAAAATCGGCCACACAAGCCAACAAAAGTTAAGAAACTTGGCCCTTGCAGGCTTCACCTGTACAAGTGTCCCTTGTTCGACCTTCTCAACGCTGAAGCCTCGGACTGTAAAAAAAAACGACCAATCAGGGAGCGCGATGCAAAGGATTACCTTATTTGGTCACGCTTAGCATCGAAAAATACCCCTCTCCAGGAAGGTATGAGTTTTCGAGAGTAAATGGAGATTTATTGTCTACTAGAAAATATATTTCGGCTGACCACACTCGCTAACGTTATGGCCCATTTCGGGCTAGCTAAACGAAGCCGTAACAGGAATAGAAGTGGTCATTCTGTTTTCTTCCTTCAACCTCATCGCCACACTGGTCGCGATTCTTCAGAAACGACAGAAAATCTCACCCGTCAGAATTCTGGAAAGTGGCAATTTTTAGTTATCGCCTCATTTAAAATAAAAACACAGCGTTCTTCATATTTATCCTAACGTTGTAAGAGAAACTGCGTCATTTTTTTAATAAAATTTTGTAAATTTAATATTTTAAAGATATTCTCCAGGACTAGTTTATGGCGGAGCTAAATTGTTTGAAAGCGTACCAATAAACGTCAAAAAGTGTCGAAAATTCTCACCATGTAAAAGGAAAGACAGAATTTGTGTGACATTTCTGAACACTGACAGCGAAATATTCCATGGCTATCTATGGTTTTCTATGTTAAAAGTTTTAAAGGTTTGTTTACACAAAAAAATAAGCTTAATAACATACGTTTTTAAATAAGAAACAGGGTTTTCAGGAAAGCAGCCTACAAAAATTAAAACTGACATATTATTTATTGACTAGAACAGTATTTAGAATAAAATTTTACGGAATATTAGCAAATAGTCCTGACAAAAAAAGCATTAAGTGTAAACTTGTGTTTAAAAATCGTCAGATTTTTTGTAAGGGCAAGATTTTCTGACGGATGTTGAAGAATCGCGACCACTATGACAAATAAAAACTGGTCTAACCTACTACGCAGGCGCGAGAGCAACTAGAAATAGCGGCAGGCATAACGGAATATTAAATTGTAGCCGTCCACAGGCAGACAACAACTCTCTAATCTAAGTAAGAAAGAGACACCAGTAAAAATGTGATGTTAGAAAAGGATGTTCTTTCCCGAGAGAATGGCGATATATGACACAAGTGTACGGGAGAGAGACACCGCCAACTAACGAATGCTAACGGACAGCTCAAAATCGCCGGTCACGTCACATGTAAATAATGAAAACAAGTGAAAATTCTCGGGTTCTCCTACGGAAAATGGTGAAAAACCAAGGCATCGTCCACAGGAAACTACTAGGTCTCAAGTAATATTCCTTTGTGTGTTGTTGGTCAAAACAGTGGCGTCTTATGCCCTTTTATATATCCAACTACTCAGGCCTGTTTTAACCTAAGATTTCTTTTTTTTTCCAGGGGCGAACCTTGCATCGAATGAAAGAAAACAGGCTGACAATCACTCTTAACTACTCACAATAAATCTTGGCAAGATTCAGTTGGTTACAATAACTCAATTGACAGGCAAGGCCCAAAGATTTGACCCTTCGTAGATCCAGGAGACATGAGTTTATAGGCATCATCGGTGGAGTCTTAAATAGGGAAATACACCGTAGATAGCACAGGTTAGGACCCACTTTACCTCTATGATAATATGAATATATAAGTAAGGGAGCTATCAGGGTGATTAAGTACAGTTGTCGTTATTACCACAGCACCTTACAAAAGTGCCATTCTTAAAAATAAATACTCAAGTGAGCTACCGATTAAGCTAATGTTTTTGTCTTTTTTTCGCCTACTACCCATAGAAGGTTATAGGTATTATCAACAGCAATCAGTAAAAAGCATTTGAATTTTATTGTAAATTACAAAAAAAAAATTAAATAGAGCAGAAAAACTTGTGGTTAGCGTTTTAATAAAATACTAAAAAAATCTTAGGAGCAAAATTGACTGCTTTGCTCAATATATAATACAAATCTTGAATTTTGAATCTTAAATTGAAAGTTTTACTATTAGTATTTTAAACAATTTTAATCATAAGAAAAAGGTAAGAAACTAAACAGCTCTAGGTGTCTCATAATTATTCAAGCATTCTTTTCTATAAATAATACAGTTCGTTTGGGGTTACATAGATGGCGCAAGTAGTTAGTCGACCACATTAAAATATTAATAAAATTAGACTCTTTACGAGATTAACGATTTAATTTTGCGTTATACTTTTAGTGAATTTCGAGATCGTTACAAGAAATAGCGGATCAAAGTGTATGGTGTTGAATGATGTTTGGGGAGGTGACCAGTGGAACCACTGATGAGCCTACGCTGGTTGCCCAGGGCGAAACATCATTTGATCTTTTCTCTTTTCGCTTTGGTCCTTTGTGTGTTCCTTGTGGGATACTCATCCAATTTAGCATTTTAGTTTTTTTCCACCCAAAATCTTTTTGATCTTTTGTTTTTAATATCCATAGTATTCCATTATATAACCATGAAAATTTAAAATACTATAGATTAAATACATATAAGCAGTACGAGTTTTTTTTTAATAAATTGCTCTACCTGTTCCGTAAGAATTTCAAAATGAGGTTCGTATATTTTTTAGAAATATTGTAATTGAGCGATAATATTGAAATTAAAAAAAAAATATATTAAACTATAAAAAAGATTTTTTGCAAAACGTGACAAACACGCCGCACTGCTTTACAAGGACGGATTTTTATCCTAGACTTATGTTTTGTGGGAGAGCTTTGTTTATGTTGGCGTCAACATATTTTGGACGTTCCCTATCTAAGATTGGTATATCGATGGTAGCAACCTACAACACAAGACGGTATGAGCGCTTTCCACGGTTGCAGCTAAAGTTGTCCACCCCACCCCACTCTACACTTTACTGCTAAGTTGCAAATGTAACAGCCTAAATATGGCCTATTGATAAAATATAAATACTTTCAATGTAAATAAACAGAAGTTTATTTCTGCCGCAGAACCCCTTTAAAGAAGAAGCGTAATATTTAAAGTAATAATATTATACTGCACTTACTCCGGTTGCAGCAACGCTGTAACTTCCCGATAGCGATTCAAGACAGTTCTGAAGGATCTTTTGATCATGTTGTTGCCTGGGCAACGGCGGGTCAGGTGATACCGCTGCACGTGCCACCTTTCCATTCTGCTTGTTGGAACTTGCCGATATCGACTAAAAGTTTATATAACAATAAAAAATAAATTATAATATATTATTTTTTTAAATTCTAGTGCTTTAATTGGTATTTTTAAATCCTGACGTTTGGCGCCAAATAAAAAAAAATCTGCAAAATTTTTTCCGCCGAAAAGCGATGTTTCGGCTTGGGAGGTTATGTTGTTTGTTTTATTTTTAATTTTTTGTGAAATTATGGTGCAAAATCAGAAGTAGTTCAAAGACCACTTATTTATTACCGAGTGATCCGCTATCGGCGTAGATTCATCTTTAAAACTGGCAATCTCCCGCGACCGCGTAGGATTAGCAAATAGGCGAGAAATTTTTCGTTTTTCAGCGGTTTTGGCTGAAACGCCAGAACGCCAAAACGCCACCCAGTCTTTCCGCCGAGTCATCTTACCTTATTAAACACTATCTGTCTCAGACATTGGCGCGAGATATATTGATAAGAAAAGGGATTTTTTTAAAACCATGTTAATATTTTGAAGGAATTCCATCTAATAACACTGGGCAACAAATTTTAATTTTTTTTAAATGTCGTTTATGACTTAAAGATCCAAAATGTTTTTTGAAAAATTTTCTTAGGTCGTAAATCAAAAATAGGACCACAATATTCTGAGAATTTTAGTATGACATTGTTTTTAACTAATAATTCGAGTTTTCATATAAACTACCATATTTGACTAACACTACTATACTTAATGATTAGACTAATATTAAATCTAATTAACTTATAGCTAATTAAAATAATGACAATTTAAACTAATCACTTTTCTTATGTCTTTTTAAGTTTCTCTTACGCACAGCCCCTGGTTCCTCTCGACAAAACGTCCAACACTTCCATTCCACTTCCCTTAGTATCTTTTTTCTACATTTTAAATTTATTGATCGAATCGTTCTCCATGTTCGTCACTCACATCTTCAGTTTTCGAGGAAGTAGTCTAAGTGAGTGTAGAAAGTGTGTTTTAAAAAACATATTACATCCCATATTTTCATATGATTGTAGAAGTTTGTTTACAATCTCTGGATAATTTTCTGCTCTTTTACTTCCTAAAGATTTGGTCACCACCATTCTAAAGGATTCCCATGCCTCTTTTTCTTTTCCCTCAAGCTTAGCGTGAAATCCCGAATTTACAAGAAACTTTCTTATTTGGGGTTCCACAAAAATTCCCTCTTTAATCATGGCTTCACTTATTCTGAGATATTTTTGTTTTGTGATTGAAGGCAGGAAGATCTCTATTCATAGCTTTGACTAAGTTTTTAAATAAGCCAAAATTGATATGTAACGGCGGAAGTAATATTTTATTTGAGGGAACCAAATTCGTAATATTTTTCACTCCCGGTACAAAAGATTGTCTTTGTGCCCAATTTCTTCTTTTATAGTGATCCTTTTTAGTTCGGCTATCCCATTCGCATAGAAAACAACAGTATTTTGTATACCCCAACTGTATCCCAAGTAAGACAGCTACTTTAAACTCAAAAATGCATTCTGTAGTCCACAAACAAAATTTAACAACCAATTAAAAAACTGTTCACACCACATTGATTGATCACATGGCTTTAAACACTAAAAAGTGCCAAAAGTGTGAGAAGTTCCAAAAAAATGGATGCTTCGGGAAAGCAAAAGTCGTTATTGACAGTTTAACAGTTTTAACAGTAAACGAGAAGTATTCATTACCAAAGATTTCGGACTTATTAGATCAGTTAGGCAAATGCCAATACTTTAGAACTCTTGATTTGGCATCGAGATTCCATCAAATCATTTGATCAAATTGATAAAAAATATATTTAAAAAATCGCATTTTCAATTGAAAACGAACATTACGAATTGCGAAAATGCACCTCTACTTTTCAACGTGTGATGGACAATGTCCTTATAGGTCTTAGCGAAAGGTGTTTAGTTTACTTTGACGATATTTTATGTTATAGAATTAACATCTACGACCATATGGTTCCACTAAAAGAAATATTCATTCGATTAAAAAAATAAATCCTTAAAATACAACTCCTACGCAAACTTATCTTGGTCATTTAATCACAGAAAACAATTTTTTTCTTGGCTTGGCTGGATACTACCGCCGTTTATTCTCTAGTATTGCTAAAAGGTTGCCAAGATGCCTTTAATGAGTTAAAAATTGCAATAATATCAGATCCCATTTTACAGCACCCTAATTTTGAAGTAGAATTCGTTCTTACCACAGACGCAAGTGCTTTTGCGATCGGAGCCGTTTTGTCACAAGCTCCAATAGGTAAGGACCTACCAATCGAATATCAAGAACTCGTTTTAGCGCGGAAACTAAATACTCAACTATTGAACTCTGCATTACAAAATAGTTGATGATATTTTGTAAAAAGAATTAAGTTTTTCAGAATTAAAAATCAATATTGTTAATAGTAAATCAGTCAAAAATCATACTTAATAATTCCATTACCGTTTCAAAATGATTATTTTTTACCGCCTTTATTTTTCCCTTTATACAAATAACAAGATGTTTTTAAACCAACCGAAACTTACTGAATTGAAAATAACTTGGATTTGCCTTCTTTTGAAATGTAACCTTCCATATTTGCCGATAAAGAAATTAAATTAAACATATGCCAAAATATTGTAACTACCCTCGAAGAAGACCAAATACCCCTAATGTTAGAACAATACCTCCTCCAGGCAGTAGGGGTTTTTGGCTTGCAAAAGGTGGGGAATAAACAATTTTTAAATATATTATAGACGGATAGACTCTAATAAAAAATCCAAGTTTTCGACCTTGGGGGGGGGGGGGCGCCGCTCGCGTCGCCATCTTGGAAATATTTTTTTTAAACTATATCTTCGTAATGGTTTACCCTATCGAAAAATATTTAATAGCAAAGTTGAAGAGAACAAAATGATCTACATTTCATTTTACACTTTTTTGTATGAACACAAAGATGAAATTTCTTGGCCTTCAACTAAGATCGCCGCACGATCACCAAGTGTGTGTGTCGTAGTGGCGGCTCGTGATTTATAAAGAAGAGGTTCCCAAATTTAAAAAATTGACAGTGAATTTTTTTTTGTAGGTGGCACGACTAAAAGTCATGTTTAATTAATATTCTGTTGAAGTCCCTAGATTTGCCCTTATTGGTTTGCGCCAAGTCAATTAGGTCTACCTGCATTTTTTATTTCAATTTTTTGCTCCATACTCAAAGAGCTAAAATTATTTTTTAAGTACCCTACCGTGAAAATGTTCAATATAACAATTGTTAAAATAATACAACAGAAAAAGTATAAATAAAAGCCCCTATAAAATCGGTAAACGCCCGAATGCATCACGGACCACAGCAACAAGGCAAAGCAAGCGGACTCAAGCACACCAAATGTGTGCGCCTTTCTCTATTGAAATTCGCGATATCCCTCGCTACTCGCCCACTGAAAACATACAGATATCCTGCTAGGCTCCACCTACTTCATCGCATGTGCGACTGCGTCATCAAGCATAGGTTCATTTTATCGGTGTCGAGATCGAGCAACTGGTAGCAGGAACTGCGTTGAACGGATGCGGCAATAAGAGCGCGCGAGACGGAAAGAGACCTGGCTATTATAATATTATAAATATCATCTAATTTTGACGCGGCACCATAATAATCGGCATGATATGCTCATACAGGTCTCCAAAACGAAATATAAACTTTTTATTTTCCAGGTTTACTGAACTAATTCATGAACTCTACTCTCCTGACAAGATTCTGGTTGTCTGCGGAGACTTTAGCTTTCATTTTGAAATTGAAACAGATCAAAATGTACAATATTTTATAAAGCTCATGCCAAACTATGGGTTGGTTTCACACATAAAAGGTATAACTCGGCCTAGCTCACAATCTTAGCTAGATAATATATTTTCTAACTTTAGTCGATTTTAAAATAGTGAAACACTGGGGGAAATTTATCAGTATGTGTCATGCAGCAGAAAACACTCGATTTATAAAAAAAAGATTTTACTCTGATGAATATATTAAAAAATTCCAACAAATATTATCAGCTGAAAAGTGGCATGAGGTATATGCATTGCAAGACATTGACGCTTTGCTTTACCAGAATTTTGTACTATCATTTTGACTAGTCTTTCCCTTTAAAAACAACATAATAGGAAGCTTCGGAAACATTCCAAAGAATAATATAAATAAAAGATATTTTAATATTACTTCCTTTGTTCGTTGCTGACATTTGATTGGTCTCTCTAAGGTCAAGTGAATATGATGTAAAACAGCCAACATAAGATCATAAACTAACCTAAAATATCGGAGATAGAGGGAGAGTGTCAAAAATCGGTGAAGAAAGTATTATAGTGCCAACACAATACCAAGAAGACAGGCAGGAGGAGTCTCGCCACCTTTAGAAACATCTACCATACCTGGAGGTGGTAAGAAAATCCCAAAAATTCAAATTTTATCAACCGAACAGAACAGCTGATAAACGTCAAATCAAGCTGATTAAGGTGAATTATTCTGCCTTACCGTGTTAAAAAAACGGCAATTGGTTGGTTAAGTCAAAAGCACAGTGGCGGTTTCGACTAGTGTACTTTGGTTGAACTAGGGTGCGTCCAGAAACGATATCGTCGCCCACTAATTCACCCACCAAAACGGCGGCCTGACACCAACAGCAGTTACATACAGTTGTCATGTAAAACAGTAACTAAAATGTCTAGTATGCAAAATATGCTATGGGGCCGTACACAGTAGATGCTTTGAGCGAGACTTCAAACAAGGTGTAAAAATTGACCAAAAAACATGTCTGTGCAGCCAAAAATGCAGGGAACAAGAACTGAGGCTTTTAAGCAGCCTAGGTATGATATAAGGCGTTCCAAGTCTCCAAAAGGAAATAAAAACTCTTTCTTTTCCAGTTTTACTGAACTAATTGATGAACTCTACTCTCCTGACAAAAGCTCATGGCAAACTATGGGTTGGTTTCACACATAAAAGGTATAACTCGGCCTAGCTCACAATCTCAGATAGATAATATATTTTCTAACTTTAGTCAATTTCAAAATCGTGAAACACTGGGGGAAATTTACCAGTATAAGTTGGCAGATCATACCTTGTTTGTTAAAAATTCCAATGTGTCATGCAGCAGGAAACACTCGATTTATAAAAAAAAAATCTGATGAAAATATTAAAAAATTCCAACAGATACTGTCAGCTGAAAAGTGGCATGAGTTATATGCATTACCAGAATTTTATCGTCTTTCCGTTATATAATATATAATAACTATATAAAAGATCTTTATGTGAACTATAAAATTCTAAATACACAGGAAAGCTATGTAAATTACAAAACAGAGAAAAGAAAGTTAGTAGTAAAAATATTTGTCTGACTTAAAAAAACAAACAAATGAAAGCTTAATCATAAACTCTAAAAACAAAGGAAGGACAATGTGAAAGATATTTAGAAAGGAGACAAATAAAGAAAGAACAGATAAGGGAATTACATTAAAGGTGGACTAGAAATAACACATCCACAAAAAATCGCGTCTATTTTTAAAAAACTGTTTGACCTACCTTTTGTTCATAAAGATTTAGAAACAAGTATTCCCTATTACCCAAACTCACTATTTTTGCAGCCAACCACAGACAGTTAAATTTTTAATATAATCAGGGATTTTCAAATAATTTTTCATATGGAGTAGATGAAATTCCTTTGGCTATCTTAAAAAATGGTGCAAATGAATTAAGCAAGATACTTTCTTACCTAATAAATAAATGCTTCACAACTGGTATGTACAAAAAAGGTGAAAAAACAAGTTCAGATAACTACAGGCCAATATTACCGCTTCCTTCTGTGTTGAAGTTCTTTGAGACGGCACTTTACAATCGGCTGATAGACTTTGTAGAAAACCAAAAGATATATATTCTTAAGGTTTATAGTGGAAAACATTGATCAGGGAAAACATACAGCTGGATTGTACTTTGACCTCTCAAAGGCATTCGACACAGTGGACTTTAGACTAATGTTACAAAAGTTGGAAAAAATCAGAAAACAAATAGTCTGTATTCAAAAAAATAAATAATTTTTTTTTCGGAATGGTCAGATATCAATCAAGGAGTCCCTCAAGGCTCAATACTGGCACCGCTCCTCTTCCTGCTGTATGTAGGTGACCTCTCTGAGAGTAGATGCAGGTAGAACAGCACAATTTGCAGATGACACCACATGCGGGTAGGCAGACCATACCCTATCTGGTAACATTCAAAAAACTGCTTTAATTACCTTCAGTAAGACCAGCCAAACAAAAGAATCATTTTTGGTAAAACTGACTATCAAATCTATTCCAAACATTGATAATGTCAAGTTCTTGGGGGTAACAATAGACCCAAATTTAAACTGGGAATATCATATAAAAAAATTGTATTCAAAAGTTAATAGCGCTAGTGCAGAAACAAGAAGATTAAGAAAGGAGAGGTTATTACTGTAAGCAGTTTCAGAATTTACTATCTTGCAAGTGTACAGAGTTTAATTATTTATGGCATTATCTTTTGGGGCTCCTCCAGTTCAGCATCAAAAATATTTAAAGCACAGAAGCGAATAATAAGGGCTCTTTTAGGACTGCATCCAAGGACAACTTGCAAACCTCATCTCAAAAACTTGAATATCTTGACTGTTCCTTCTTTGTATTTTATGCACTTTTGTCAAAAAAAATCATCATTTATTTCCTCAAAACAGAAATTGTTATAGCAACCAAATGCACATGATCACAAGAGATAGAGAGGGCCTGGTTATACCAAAATATAAAACTTCTTTTTACGAAAAGGGAACAGAATACATGGCAATAAAAGTTTTCCGCAGCCTTCCTGTGGATCTCAGAAGAGAGAACAATCTGAAAAGATTTAAAAGACTTGTAGGTTTATACTTGCAGGATAGAGTCCTGTATGATTTTAATTTTTAATGATTTTAAGTTTGTTTTTTAAAAATTTTTTAAGTCATTTCGTATTTATGTCTTTTTTAGATGTTTTCTTGTTTTCTGTCAGTTAAAAGTGTTTTTTTTTTTTATTTATTACAAGGGTTCTCAACAGATTGACAATAGCCAATCCTATTACAGAGAACCACATAGTGAAAAATTACATTGACTTCTTACAGCTACAGTCCACTAGAGGTTAATCAACTAAAACTATAAATGTCCTTATTACTAAAAAAAGCTAAACAAAGAAAAGACCTTTATCTTTATGGAACCACACTAGTTTTTAACTGGTTATAAAGCACCTGATTCATTGAATAAATTGGTAACACATTCGCGCAAGAGAGAAAATACTAACACTAAACAAATCTATTTGATAAAAATGAACATTGAAGTTTCTTTGAATTGAGATTATAGGTGAATTACCCAGATAATTGGTGTTAAACCTAGGCAAGTAAAACATATTTAAATGCCGAAAGCTGTGGTGCCAGCCTGTATTAAATTTTAACCGAGATAATAATAAAGTACAGTCAATTTTGATTGATTACTTTATATAAAAAAATTGTAGAGTGAACAATTCGCACTTAGCTTACACATATTAAGTCGCTTTAAGCTAGTCTCATAATTTTCATGACTTTGAGCCCGAAAGTATTGAGTTTATGATTTTTATAAATTTAGACTGAACTCTCTCAATACGGTCAATATATTTTGCATATGATGGACTCCAAACGATGCTAGAATATTCGAGATGACTACGAACAAAAGAATTGTATAGCATAATAACACTTTTGTGTGACCTAAATTCTTTGGTAACTCTAGCTATAAAACCTAAGTTTCTGTACGCACGAGGCACTTGTGGAGGAATGGACCCTTGAGGAACTTCAGAGGTCACATCCACAAGTTCCGAAATACTGCCTCCAATTCTGACACACTGCTGACGTCCGGCAACATAACTTCTTGATAAATCCATGAGTTTGCCGTACATACCGAAATTCTCCATATTAACTAACAATGTTGTATGATGAACTTTATCAAAGGCTTTGGAGAAATCAGTGTACACGGCATCCACCTGGCAACCAATTGCGATTCCTTCAAAGATATCTTGAACATAATTAGTTACCACAGATCTGTTTTTAAAAAAGCCGTGTTGATTCTCACTTATTATATGTTTAACTTGAAAAAATAGTTTATTCGAAATTATTGATTAAAAGATTTTACCAAAAATACAAAGCAAAGTTATGGGCCGATAGTTTTCAATGTAACGCTTATTACCTGATTTAAACAACGGAGTAATCAAACCTTTTTTCCAAAGTAAGGGAAAGTACCCCTGATCTAATGACTTATTATAGATTAAGTAAACTGGATAATTCTCTAAACCTAGCGCAATTCAAAAATTGGAAAATTAAGTTTAAAAATTATCTTTTATATCAAGGGATGAATATCAATGGCAGTGGTCAGGTAACAGCTTTGCTCTTCTCATTGTTCAATCAGAATGTTGTGAATGTCCGATTTGTACTAAAAATCGAGAATTTTAATCAAGTGAAAGCCATTCATGTTCGAGAAGAACTTGATAGCTATTTTAAGAAAAAAGAAAATACTCGAATCAGTTCATGAATCGTAAACAAGAGGAAGGCGAATCTTTTGCAAGAATACTTTATGGGAGACCTATTAGATCCCTGATACCAACACATCATAAAGCTTTTGCAATCGAATGACAAAATGTTGCAAACAGATGAAAAGATTGAAAATAGCGCAAAACTACAATCCAACAGCTAAATATTTAATTCCGCTTATGGTTGGGCACAATGTGTACCTTACACAATACATCCAATTTTTCCAACTTTGACATTATCGCAGAAAATGACGGCATAATAGGCTGGATACAATTCTTACACTTCCACTGCAACCCTTCGACCACCGTAAAGGCTTGAATATTTAAGCATTTAAAATGAAAAAGCTTTTTACAAACGAAACAATCTATTGTTGGATTGCTCCGTGAAGTTAATTTTGCCGCTGCATTGCAAATCATACAGTTATCAGAAATCGCGACAAAAAAGAATGAATATTCGACTTATTTATCTCGGGCGCAAAAAAAAACACAATAAATTCAACCTACTTTGCTCGTGAACTGAGCTGCGTGTATCCAGACTTTGTCAGGGTCTTTCCAGACTATATCCAGGGTCTTTCCAGACTTTTCCAGAGTGGAGCCAGACTTTTCCAGGGTCTTTCTAGACTTTTCCAGAGTGTATCCAGACTTTTCCAGAGTGTATTCGGTATTTCCCAGGATGTATCCAGTATTTTCCAGGATGTATCCAGACTTGTCCAGAGTGTATTAAGACTTTTCCATGGTCTTTACAGACTTTTGCAGAATATATCCAGACTTTTCTTGGGTGTATCCACACTGTTCATGAGTGTATTTAGACTTTTCCATGATGTACTCGGACATTTTCAGAGTATATCCAGATTTTTCCAGAGTGTAGCCAGACTTTTCCAGGGTTTTTCCAGACTTTTCCAGAGTATATTCATAATTTTTCAGGATTTATACAAACTTTTCCTGTATCCAGACTTTTCCAGGGTGTATCTAGAGTTTTCCTGGGTGTATACAAACTTTTCCAGGATGTATGTAGGCATTTCCAGGGTTTATCCAGACTTTTCCAAGGTATATCCAGAATTTCTTTCGACTAGACGGACTTTTCCAATACATTTTATATGTGCTATATATATATGTTGTCAAAAATTATAGTGCCGATAAACTAAGATTTTTGTACATTACTCACGCAAAAGCGGCAAAACCGATTTGTATGAAATTTGATAAGACAATAGGGTGTGACCTGGATCTTAAATTAAGTTAATTTTTATTTAACATTTCTTATGCATCTCTCAGCTCAAAGCGCGTTGAATAGGTATCTTAAATGCGGACTGACTCGCGTGATCAATAAAACAAATGAACTCGTCCATAATTGCGTTTTAGCTCTTATGTTTCTTTCTGGCTTGGTTATACAGAGAAAGAGAGACATCAACCGTGTATTTAGATTTTTTTAATCCTGCCAATCAATCCAGAAAAGAAAGGTAAAGTGACAAATGCTCAGACTCAAAAGCACGCGAAATGAAAAACTAAAAATTAGAGCTAATCTAAAAATTCGATTTTGACGTTTATGTAAAACCAAAACGAGTCAGATCTCGCGTTATTCGTGGTAATCTTTTTCTGACTCACCTATACAGAGAGAGAAAGAGAGACATCAACCGCAGATTTAGACTTCTCAAACTCACCCAATTAATACAGTGAACCAACGACCGATACGTGGGTAAATTTAAAAGGAATGCAAAATTTGTTCCAATATATTTTTTTTTTTTAATTATTTTTTCTTTTTTAAATTTTATTTTGACAGGTAGGGGGAGCTTTGGTCACAGGCAAACAAGAAGGCGCTGAGAGGGCATTTTGAAGTAGTTTTGCACAAGAGGGCACAAATTAGTTTGAAAATTTGAAACAAAAAAAAAACGAAAAACAAACAAAAGTAGAGGCGTATTCTCGCGTTGAAATTGTTTTGAAATATTTCTTAAAACAATTTCAACCACGACGTCATCCGTTTAAAAGACGAGAAAATGAATAGTTCAAACCTCACGTTTCTCACTTTCCTAGAATATTTATTTTTATTAAAATTTTGTGTGTGTTTAAATGGATCAAGTTATTGTTTAATTAACAAAACCTTCATTGTTATCATTTTTGATAACTTCTCCATCATGGTCCACAAATTTGTTAAATATAACGCCCCGTTAATCGTCTCTTATTATAATCGCTGGTAAAAAAGTATAAACAGTACTTTAGAAAAAAAAAAACAAAATCTAAAAAGGGAAAATTTTGACGTAACTTCTGCGCACTTTTGAAACGGGAATAGATTCCGTTTTGAAATATTTTTAACCAGTTTAAATGTGACGTCACCGTTGCAACGCGAAAAAATGAATGTGTCAAACTTTTTAAACAATTTCAACGCGAGAAACCGCCTTCAGTGAAACTGTGACCTGGGCATTTTCACTCAGTTTTAGGACAAATTTTTTGAATTACCCATTTTCTCCTGCCAAATTACCTTGGTATTTGTCCCCACTTTGGGAAAAAGGCAGGAAATTTCCCTCTTTTTTAACCACTCATTTTTCTGTACGGAAAACTTACTAACTGAACTGGGTATTTTTACCAAATTTTAACCAAAAATGTTACTTGGGCTTCGTTAAAACTTTCATTCGTTTTCAATACGATCCGCGTTTTCATGCCAGCTAGATTCCAAAAGGTGTATTGAACTGAGGCAGGGCCAACTAAAAAAAACTTGCGATTCGCTTTTCGATTCGCGTTTTTACGATAGTTTTGAAAGTGAGTCGTATTGAAAATGCATTTAGTTCTACATGAAAAAGTAGTACAGGTATTCCTAATATGTTTATTTTAAAAACAACGAGTTCAAAAGGTAAAAGTTTTTGGTATCTGGCTCTGGCGTTTCATATGAGTCACTCTTGGGGGGTTTAACGTACTTTCAGGGAGATAGAAAAAAATGACCCCCACTTGCAAGGCTTATTTTTTAAGAAAGTTTAAAGGTGAAAGCTGCACCTTGATATGTCAAGACATTTTTGAGTAACGAGGGCTTTTTGAACAGTCTGCATTTTGTGATAGGGTTTATTACTTTTTTTAATTTGGGTGTAAATTGCTTTTTTGTAGATTTCTTTTAAGTAGGATACGACTGTCAAACTGGATTTTATCTGTCACTTTTACTTCTTCAGATATAACACATCACAAAGTTGACTATGAAAAGTTGACCTGTTTTTACTTGATTTTTTATTTTTGATCAGCGTATCAACAGTATTTGCCATCCGAAATTTATACAAATTTAATTGAGGTCAACTGACAATGAGAATTTTCGAATTGACGTAATTTTGTTTTTCCCTAGAAAGACAGTTGGTCATTGCCGCGTTGTTTTTTTTTATTGTGTTTTTTTTTCTTATGTGTGTTGATGATATTTTTATAAATATTTTTTTTGCGCACTTTTTTTCCTTTCATTTTTGGGCATAACTTTTATAAACGAAAAAGTTTTTGCCCATATTCCAAGCTATTTCTAGTCAAAAATAACGATTCACTATTATAACATTTCAGTGTCCAAAAACTAAAACAATGACAACTAAAACGAATGCAGGGAAAACTAGGTTTGCTGGTGGCACAATTAAAAGATATTTTTTATTATTTTTATTTTCACGATTTCTTTCATGACAAAATGTAAACAAACACGTCAAATTTTTTCGCACCAGGTTTTGTTCAGTAGTTATTGAAGTAGGGTTTTGTCTAAAAAAAAATTTACGGACTGTACATATTTTTATTTTTTTTATTATCCATTTATTTTTAGCCATTTAGCCATCCATACAAAAGTGCTATTTGTTCTAGATTTCTAAAAGTATTTTCCTTTTTTTCTTGGATTTTTTGATAAAGGTATTAAAAAAATAGTGTTAACAACTCGTGGCTAAAGTGTGCTTTTTTTTACTCGCGTTTTGAAATACCTCGCTGCACTCGTTATTATAATGTTATAATAAGTTATTTAGGTAAAAAAAGACTTAAATACAAAATGTTGCCATCGTATCTGTTTGTCTGTCTGTCTCTCGGTCTTTTTTGATTTTTTTTTTGTTTTAATAATTTTTTTTTATTATTTTATGGATATACGGCTATACGTACCTGCTTGCGCCATTTATTTCTATTACCATTTACTTGTTACATAATTATTACCCAAACAATTTTTGAATTACCCATTTTCTCCTGCCAAATTACCTTGGTATTTGTCCCCACTTTGGGAAAAAGGCGGGAAATTTCCCTCTTTTTTAACCACTTATTTTTCTGTACGGAAAACTTACTAACTGAACTGGGTATTTTTACCAAATTTTAACCAAAAATGTTACTTGGGCTTCGTTAAAACTTTCATTCGTTTTCAATACGATCCGCGTTTTCATGCCAGCTAGATTCCAAAAGGTGAATTGAACTGAGGCAGGGCCAACTAAAAAAAACTTGCGATTCCCTTTTCGATTCGCGTTTTTACGATAGTTTTGAAAGTGAATCGTATTGAAAATGCATTTAGTTCTACATAAAAAAGTAGTACAGGTATTCCTAATATGTTTATTTTAAAAACAACGAGTTCAAAAGGTAAAAGTTTTTGGTATCTGGCTCTGGCGTTTCATATGAGTCACTCTTGGGGGGTTTAACGTACTTTCAGGGAGATAGAAAAAAATGACCCCCACTTGCAAGGCTTATTTTTTAGGAAAGTTTAAAGGTGAAAGCTGCACCTTGATATGTCAAGACATTTTTGAGTAACGAGGGCTTTTTGAACCGTCTGCATTTTGTGATAGGGTTTATTACTTTTTTTAATTTGGGTGTAAATTGCTTTTTTGTAGATTTCTTTTAAGCAGGATACGACTGTCAAACTGGATTTTATCTGTCACTTTTACTTCTTCAGATATAACACATCACAAAGTTGACTATGAAAAGTTGACCTGTTTTTACTTGATTTTTTATTTTTGATCAGCGTATCAACAGTATTTGCCATCCGAAATTTATACAAATTTAATTGAGGTCAACTGACAATGAGAATTTTCGAATTGACGTAATTTTGTTTTTCCCTAGAAAGGCAGTTGGTCATTGCCGCGTTGTTTTTTTTTTATTGTGTTTTTTTTTCTTATGTGTGTTGATGATATTTTTATAAAGATTTTTTTTGCGCACTTTTTTTTCTTTCATTTTTGGGCATAACTTTTATAAACGAAAAAGTTTTTGCCCATATTCCAAGCTATTTCTAGTCAAAAATAACGATTCACTATTATAACATTTCAGTGTCCAAAAACTAAAACAATGACAACTAAAACGAATGCAGGGAAAACTAGGTTTGCTGGTGGCACAATTAAAAGATATTTTTTATTATTTTTATTTTCACGATTTCTTTCATGACAAAATATAAACAAACACGTCAAATTTTTTCGCACCAGGTTTTGTTCAGTAGTTATTGAAGTAGGGTTTTGTCTAAAAAAAAATTTACGGACTGTACATATTTTTATTTTTTTTATTATCCATTTATTTTTAGCCATTTAGCCATCCATACAAAAGTGCTATTTGTTCTAGATTTCTAAGTATTTTCCTTTTTTTCTTGGATTTTTTGATAAAGGTATTAAAAAAATAGTGTTAACAACTCGTGGCTAAAGTGTGCTTTTTTTTACTCGCGTTTTGAAATACCTCGCTGCGCTCGTTATTATAATGTTATAATAAGTTATTTAGGTCAAAAAAGACTTAAATACAAAATGTTGCCATCATATCTGTTTGCCTGTCTGTCTCTCGGTCTTTTTTGATTTTTTTTTGTTTTAATAATTTTTTTTTATTTTATGGATATACGGCTATACGTACCTGCTTGCGCCATTTATTTCTATTACCATTTACTTGTGTTACATAATTATTACCCAAACAAAATAAAAAATGTAAAAAACGTAAAAATGAAAAATTTGAAAAAATACAAAAAACACAGAAGTCTCATCATATCAACTATGTGTTATATGTCAAAAAATAAAAGTGACAAGATAAAGTACAATTTAACAGTCTTGCAAAAAAAGCAACTTGCACTAAACAAAAATGTTTACAAATAAAAAAACCTATAGACCGCATCCCAAAATGCAAACTTTTCAAAAGGCCCCTGTAGCTCAAAAAGGGCTTAACATATCAAGATGCGGTTTTCATTTTTAAACTACTATTAAAAATTAAGTCTCGCAAGTGGAGGTCAGTTTTTTTCTTTAATTAATAAAAGCTATTTATTTAACAAAAATATTTAAAAAAAAATAAAACTCACCGAGTTAATCGATGAAACGCTAGCGGAATTGCGGTATCTCTGGATCCCTAGTGGTTTATAAATGGGCTCTGAAAAACAAAAGTAAATTTACATTTTTATATTCCATTAAGTTTCGACCAATATCCGTGACTTTGGTTTCTGCACATTTTTTTAAACATCCAAAAAATATATGATATTTGTGGTTAAGTAGTTTTTTTTTTAATTTTTCCGGCTTTTGTTATCATACCAGACGGGACATAAATATGAAAAACTGTTAATTTTAAATAACTAAAAAAATATAAAAAAATTCTGGAAAAAATTCTGTACTCTGGCGTAAACACCTAAATAAATATTGTTTTTTTTCTATGCTTGTAATTTTATACAAGGTATATAAAAAGTGACATAAGCTTGATGCACTTTGACCTATTTCGCAAAGGGTCTATTTTCTCACATCGCTATGTTTTCAAAATTTTTCTAGCGAAGCGTATAACAAAGTATTTTTACCTGTCCTACTACTCAGGAAAATGTGTGAATTATCCTCCTTAAAAAATCTAAAATTGTACAGAAAGATCCAGGTAATTTTTTTTGTTTTTGAAATATGATTCGTGAAATAAATCAAATTGCAGCGAGTTTGTCATTTTTTACGTAGCTTGTATAAAATGATCAGAATAAAAAAGAAAACAATGTTGATTTAGGTGTAAACTTCGGAGTTAAGGTTTTTTTCCAGGTTTTTTTTTAACATTTTTTGTAAATTCCATATATTTTCTTAATTAACATTGACAAATTTTCATATTTTTGGCGCACCACAGGGGGAACATTAAAAACTATACATTTTTGCCAACTACTAATAAGCATGTTTTAATTTTAAAAAGTATGCAGCGACCTGGGTTGGTCGGAATTTGATGGAAAAATCCACTAGTCAACACAAAAAAATGGTCGGCAATAAAAATAGCTCGCAGTCTTATAGGTTTTGATCTGCTTGCTTGGCGCAAATCCATCGCTTAAAATATTTTCCGAGGTCTGGTTTACATGATACGGGCAGTATACCTGTCTACGAACCATAAATCTTTACGCTGGCGTAGGCTGTTAACACATTGTCATGGATTAAACTGGAGTGATTTTGGTGTGTGTATTTGAATTTAGGTAATGAGAGGTATTGTTCTTTTATGTTTAGTTACTAGGTATTGTTAATCTACATGTATGCTCGTGCTGTGGTCGACGCATACAGAACATTCATAAAGTGGCGAAACGCGCTCCGCTCGCAAGTATTCTCGAACCGCTCATGCCCTTCCATTGGCATATAAATATGCTCGGCAGTAGCCACGTGAGAACAGAACTACAGAATAATTCTTCTGTGACAGAACAGGTTAGTTCTTCTGTGACGTGAGTTAGTGTCGAGTTTAGTCTGCGATATCGACACAAGTCGAGGATAGCACGAAGCTATAGAAGCGATAGCGAGTTATGAGAGCTAGTTTATGTAGGGATTTAGTTGGAAAAATTTTAAGTCGTTGTTTTTGTTCGTGAAGAGCTACTCAAAGAGATATCGAACCCGTAACAGTATTTTTCATATCTCTTCGAATTGCCGACTAGAGGTCGGTTTCTGCGAGCTTAACATAGTTATTATTGTTCTCTTTTTCTAAATGCATTCGTCTGAGAGAGATCCAGTACCAGGGCAAAACCCGCCTGTACACCCTTCGATCCCGCAATCTAACTATCTTCTTGAGATAGTTACCTCTTGACAGTTATGCGGGGTTAAAAGGTGTGCAGGCTTGTATTTTTCCTATATAAATAGTAACTATGGTAAGCTCACAAAAATTTGCTATTAGTGATATTTCAATCGTCGACGTCGTTTCGTTTAGTTGATACCTATTAGTAAATATACTCAAACGCCGCGTGAATGTGTTAATAGGCCAGACAATTTTTGTTATATTTATGGAGATGTTATTTTTAATAAGAGAAGTATGACTTCTTTAGTGAAGAACGCCTATGAGTTGTATTTTAAATGTAAAGTTGGTGAACAAGATAAAAAAAAATGGGCTCTCCATATTTGTTGTAATACTTGTGCCAACTGTCTTCGAGACTGGCTTAATGGACGAGGTCGATCAACAATGCCATTTGGTGTATAATTATTAATTATTATAATAGAATTATTTAGGTATGGTTTTTTAATATTTCTCTTAGTAGCAATTGTTGTAACTAAAACTATTTACCAGTTTTGTTAGTTAGTAGCTGGTGTTAGCGGATTTAAATTTTTCCGCCATTTTTAATTTAGTTCATAAAATATATCAGACCCAGTAATTTTTAAATTAACAGAAATATATTTTTTTTAAGCTGTCAATAATTGACACAGAATGCCCTCAAAAATCAAAACATGTACAAATATACAGAGTGTTTCATTTAAAAATTTAAAGTAAGTGCTATTTCTGGTGAAACCGGAAGAAGTCACGTGACCTCTCAGAAAACGTCAAATTTAATGTAATATGTGGTTAGAAACTTTCAACTTTCTATCCCAATATTTATGGAAAAAAGATATGTTTATGTTTATGTAATGAAATTTTTAATATATTTATTTTAAATTGAATCCATCATTTATCCATTACAAAATTTTGGAAGTAATTAAACAATGGCCTTTCTGAAATTTTTCAAAAAATATTTTTCTTTTCAAAATCAAAATTTTAAAGGTCTTTAAATAGCTTTAAAATGAGCCATTTCTTACTGTCGCTACTACTCGCTTAAGTGTAGCGTATATATTATAAATTTTCGTAGAAACTTGAAAGGTTAAGGGAAAAAACACAAGAAATTAAAAATGACTCACCGTCTGTGCTTAGTGACTTCTCGAGAGCGCTCTCTCTTCTATTCTGTTGAGTGTGGATGGACATTCACAGTAAACACTTATGAAAAGTTCGGAAAATTGGAAAATTAACGTAAACTTGCGTATTCGTATATCACGCCGAACGACGTTCAATTTTTGTAGAATAGTTATTCTTTCTCCTGCTAGGGGGGGGGGGGCTAATGTCAGTTGAAACCTTGTGTGTATAAAATGTACAGAATAAACAAGAAACTTAAGAGTTGCCTGAACATTACTCATTTCCAAAACTTACGGTTTTACTAGCATTTAGAAAAATAATTTAAAAAAAATATATGATTTCTAAAATGAACACATTGACGAAACAAACGTTAAACATGTAGGGAACACAATTTAACAATTGGCCGTTGAAATTCACCATGTGATGTCTTTACTGTGACTACTCTGACAATTCCGTCAGTACCCGGGTGTAATTTAACTATTCTTCCCAAATCCCACTGTAATGGCGGTTTTAATTCAGTTGTAATAAGAACTAGCGTATTAGTCCTTATAGTTGGACCAGGATTTGTCCATTTTGTTTGTTGCTGGAGAGTATTTATATATTCAATATGCCACCGTTTCCAGAAATCGGCATGTAAACGCTGGAATAGCTGCCACCTATTAAGGCGATTTAATTGAATATGGGATAAATCAGGGTCAGGAAGACTGTTAAGCGGTTCAGTCGAAAGAAAGTGTCCGGGAGTTAGTGGCTGAAGATCGTTACGATCGATGGACATTGCACATAATGGCCTTGAATTAAGTAAAGCTTCGATTTGACAAAGTATGGTTATAAATTCTTCGTATGTCAGAATTTGTGTTCCGATGACTCGATAAAAATGTTGTTTGAAAGATTTGACTCCAGCCTCGCTTAGGCCATTAAAGTAAGGGCCAGATGGCGGATTAAAATGCCATGAAATTTCAACCGCATGGCAAGCATGTTGAGACAACCTTTGAAGTTCAGTATCAGCTCCTTTAAACGTAGTAGCATTATCACAAAATATATTAGAAATACGACGTCTAGCTACAATTCTGCGGAATGCAGCGATGAAAGTTTCTGAAGTTAGATTAGACACCAGTTCTAAATGTATAGCTTTTGTGGCACAGCGCACAAAAATACACACCCACCCTTTTGAAGTTTTAGCTCCTCTTCTGTGCTTTGATCCCAAGACCAAAGAGAACGGTCCAGCATAGTCAATGCAGCATTGAGCAAAGGCTTTAATGGAAGAAAGACGACAAGGAGGTAGATTTCCCATGTAAGGTGTATAAGATTTGGGTTTGCATAGAAAGCAACGTATGCATTTAGAAAGGCATTGGTATATGGCTCGACGAGCTGAAATAATCCAAAAGCGTTGTGCTAAGAGATAATACAGTTTTTAGCCCAGGATGGAGATTTTCTCTGTGAGTTTGTTCGATAATAAGATCAGTAAGACGATCAGATCTCGGAAGAAGCAAAGGATGGTTGATATCGTAAGCTAAGGGAGCTTGTCGACATCTCCCACCAACTCGGAGTAAACTATTGGAATCTAGAAATGGAGCCAGCTTGCGGAATGGTTTAGGTAGAAGTTGATTATTTTGTATTTTAAAAATTATGTCTGGAAAATGATTAGATTGTGTATGCTTAACTAGAATAAGTAAGGCATTATGAAGCTCGTCAGCAGATATATGCAGATCTGCCGGTCGACTTTGTAGCTTATTTTTTATGCCTTGATAGAAACGAAAAACATAAACAAGAAGTCTTTGAATTTTAGCTAACGAAGAATATTGGTTAAGAAGTGAACTAATGGCATTATACTTGGGTACAGAACTATGTAAAACTAATTGCTTTTGCTCTTGCAAAATGATTGGATCTAATTGATCAGTATCTAGAACCTCAAGTGAACGAGATCGCCAGGAAGCTTCGGACGATTTCAACCACTCAGCTCCATGCCAATATAAATCATGACTTATTAATGCTTTGGTGTAAGACCACTTGAAGCGCAATCGGCAGGGTTTTCTGCTGAAGGAACGTAACGCCAAGAATCGACTGAAATAACTTCTTGAACTTGATAAACCCGATTTGCTACAAATGTTCTCCATTTGTGTGGTGATGAAGTAAGTCAGTATAATGGTGCTTGAGAATCAGACTATCTATAGATATTATCGAACGTAACAAGGTTTGAATAAGAATCTTTGACTAGGAAAATTAATTCAGCTAGGAGAGTTGCAGAACATAGTTCAAGCCTAGGTATAGATTTAGTTTTTAGAGGAGTAACTCGAGTTTTTCCTGATAAAAGAAGTCTTGATTGACTTAGAAATTTCCAGTCTTACATATAGTAAGACGGAATAGCCGACTTCTGATGAATCACAGTATCCGTGTAATTCTATGTTTTTGTAAGAATCAGAAAAGGCTCTTCTGGGAAGGTGAATATTACAAAGCTCTGGTAGCTCCAATCTGTATTGGTTCCAAATATTTACAAGATTATCTGAAGGTGTTCCATCCCAGTCACATTTAGAAAGCCACAGTTGCTGCATCAGATGTTTAGCTAATAACGTTACTGGGGAAAGAAATCCAAGAGGATCGAACATTCTTGAAATTTGGGATAAAATATTGCGTTTAGTACATGATTTTTCAAGTGGTTGACATGTATAAGAAAAGTCATCTTAAACTGGGTTCCATTTAAGGCCAAGCACTTTAATGAAGCTTGGTTCTTCCTTGTCGAATGATAGCGAAGTTTGAGTGTTAGACGAGGAAACAGACTTAAGTAACTCAGGATGATTAGATGACAACTTATGTAGTTCAAAACATCGACGAAAAAATTTTCTTTTAGAAATTGACAAACTTCTGGGTACCTATCATTCTGCAAATCAGCTAAATGATATAATGTACGGATAGCTAGGTGTGGAGCGGAAGAAGTTCCATAAACCACAGTATTCAAGGAATATTGTTGTATAGGTTCGTTTGATGAGAATCTCCATAAAATTCTTTGATACTTAGTATGCGCTGGCACCATAAGAATTTGTCGATACATTTGTTTAAGATCAGCGACAAAAACAAAGGCGTGAAATCTAAAGTTAAGAAGAAGTTTATTGATGTCAATTTGAAGTTGTCGACCTGGTAATAGTGTAGAGTTTAAGGATAATCCATTAGACGTAGGAAAGCTTCCATTAAATACCACGCGAAGTTTGGTAGTCACGCTTTCTGGTTTAATAACACAGTGATGTAGTAAGAAATAAGCATTAGAAGTACTTTCGTCTTTACTTGAAACTCGACTTATATGGTTGGCTTTTAGGTAGTCTCTGATACTGTACGTATAGGTTTGAATTTTTTACCAGTCTGGACTCAAGAGAGAGAAAACGGCGATAAGCCCCTGTATATGAATTTCCAAGTATGAGTTCTCCATTTCTGAAAGGTAGGGAAACCATAAATCGACCACGGGGTTCTTGTCGAACTGTAGATTTGTAGATCTTCTCGCACTTGGCGTCTTCTGGGGAGGGAGGAATTTTAACTGACACATTCTCCAGTTCCCAGAATTTTTGTAAAACTTCATGAAGAGATTGATCAACCATTGCGCAATTAACTGAAATAGCTGAATTGTAAGAACAGTTAACTTTACCCAACAGAACATGTCCAAATATTGTTGATAGTGAAGATGGTTGACCAGGTAGCCCTACGATATGATCAGATTTAAGTATTTGAGGTATTACCTCCCCTCCAATCACCATTTGAATGGGTGATGGAGTATGGTAGGTTGGATCTACTAATTTTAAATTAGCTAATTGAGGATAATTGGTAAAGTCAATTTTTGCGAGAGGCGTTTCAGAAATATATGGCAAGACAATTGCCTCGAAGGAAAGAATTGGGCTCTTGTTGTTTAGGTTTGATACTACAGTATGTTATTCCTTTTTAGGATGTATTCATACCATTTAAACCATTAATTGGTAGGTTTAAATTGCGCCTAGGCAATCCTAGTCGGTTTAGATAACTTTCAAGAATAAAGTTTCCGGTACTGCCTGTATCAATCAGAATGCGAATAGGTTGGTAGTATCCATTGGAGTCAAGAACATCAACAATGGCAGTTGATAGTACTACAGTAGTATTTTTAGTATGTAAAAGAGTTGTATTTACCTAAATGTGAGCAGTAGTGATTGCTCCGTTTAGATTCTGAGAATGTGAAGGGTTTGAAGATATAGATAAATTTTTATTTTGTTGAGGAGGCACTGCAGACTGAATATGTAGATAGCTGAGATGTTTTTGAGAACACATACGGCACGAATAGTGCGATATACAGCTTTGCTCAGTATGACTAGGAGGTAAACAATTTATGCAAAATTTCAGCTGTTTTACGATCGACAAACGTTCGGCTGGTGATTTTGATAAAAATTGAGTGCATTTAGTTAATGAATGAATGTTCTCATTGCAAACCTTGCATTTGATTGTTGGTTTTGTAGTTTGATTATTGGAAGGTAATTGTTGAGTTTGTGGCTGAGTATGTGCAGAAAATGCAGCTGTTGAATTTTTGTTCTGATATTAAAAAAAAGGTTTTTGTTCTGAAGAGAATTTTGATTTAGAATTAACTTCTGTATTAGTTGGAACGACCTCTAAAGCTTTGCAGTGATTTTCCAGAAAGGTAAAGAGTTCTTGATAAGTTGGAAACTTATCAGATAAGCGGGAATTGTTGCTGTGGCTTAGCTCAAAACTAGTGCGGGTAGAAGAGTCTAGTCTATTGACATGTTAAAAAGAAGAAAACACCAAGATTGTACATTGAACTTTAGTGCCTCTAGGCAAAAGACATTTTCAGCAAAAATATCAATTATTTTTCTAATATCAGTATAAGAACCACTTTTTGCTATTGGTGCCTTTGCAAGTTCATTGTAACATTTTGTAGCCAAAAGTCTGTTATTTTGATATCGCGTTACCAAAAGATTATAAGCAACATCGTAGTTAGTTTCAGTCAAAGAAATATTTTTGATTAAGTTTAATGGTTGACACTCAACTAATGTTTTAAGCAACATGCATTTTTGAATTTTACCATATTTCGTGGTATTATGCACTGCATTGTTGAACCAATCCAAAAAGGTTGGCCATGCTTTAGAATCTCCCGAAAACATAGGAGTATTGATTTTAGAGAAGTCGGTAGTTAAAGTCGGATCAGGTGAAGTATTACTTGAAGTCGAAACTTTCTCAAAAATATCATAATACTTAGCCTTCACTTCGTAATAGTACGTATCAATTTGTTTACGTATGGCATCTTGAATATCAAACTCGTCATCAGTGGTAATTAGCCCAATAATGTCAGTATGATAGTTATAAAATTGAATATAAACGTCCTCCAGCCCTTTGTAACGTGCCAAAAAGTTTGACCTGGTCGACTGATCGGTCACTGCTTTCACAGCAATAGTATACGTTTCTGTTATGCGATTAATTAAAATATTCCGCTGTTTTATGTAATTACTTAACTTTGACATTTTTTTGTTTTTATTTTTCTTTTTATTGAAAAAAAATAGAAAAATATCTGGTGAAATAGAAAAATTACGTATGAAATAGCGTATTACGGACGGTATTAACAACCGGTATTAAAAGGTTAGAATTGAAAAGATTGGTTTTCAAAAAAATTCTGTTTATTTTGTCAATTTACCACATCTAGGGAAATTTTTGAACCTCTCTTAGCTTAGATTTTTAACTTAACACAGCAGAATTGAGATGGTGAAAGTTCTTGCACTTTTACTGCACTGTGCGTGTTAGTTGAGCGGTTGCCCGTGTTATTGTATAGGAGGCAGCCGTCTTTCGCAAATTATGAATTTCAATGCATTTACTGGAGAAGCAAACAGAACGTTGAGCGAGGTATGATTTATTTTTGCTTTGATTCGCAGTCTCAATGTTTTAAGGTAAGCTGTATGGAAATAACACGGGTTTTTTTTTGGCACAAAAAAATCCAGAAAGAATTGAATGGAATTGAATTTTCGACTGAAATTTTTGATAGATTTTCGAAAATGCTAGTAATCCGTTGTAGAAGGATCAAATGTCGCTACTACTCGCTTAAGTGTAGCGTATATATAGGGTGTTCCAAAAAAAACCGGACTTTTTGGATTGCCTACAACTTCCACAATAATTTTTAGAATTTTAAAATTTAAAGTTTATTTGAAAAAGGAAACTTCAAAATTTATGCGCCCAATGTCAAAACTGACATTTCTTTAAAATTCAAGATGGCGGACAGATTTAAAAAATGGGTATTTTTGACCCCCCTGCAAAAAAATTGTGTGCGGCACTAATAAATTTAAGATACGCTGTCAATAGCCTTATCATTTAAAGGTGTATAACCGTTTTGTTTCTTTTATATCGGTTAAGAAATAAGAAATTTCTGTAGTGTTAAATTTGATGGTGTTTGTGTGGTGGAAAACTTTCTTACTATAAGTCATCTTTTTATTCGACGTTATACAATTTGATTAAAATTTATCAGAATTTAAAGATTTTAAGGTTTCTTAAAAGCTAAAAGTCTAAATTTTACACGCCCAGCATAAAAACTGACATTTCTTTAAAATTCAAGATGGCAGACAGAGAATCCCTTCTGAAAAAAAGTGTGCGCCTCTGTAACAAAATTGAGTTATGTGCTAAATATCCTTATTCTTTTAACGTCAACACACGTTACGTTTATTTAAGTCGGCTAAGAAATAAGAAAGTGATGCAGTTTTCTTACTGTAAGTCATCTTTTTATTCGACGATGTACAGTTTGGTTAAAAATTATCAGAATCTAAACATTTTAAGCTTTATGAATAGATAAAAGTACAAACTTTATGCGCCTAATGTCAAAATTGACATTTCTCCAAAATTCAAGATGGTGGACAGATTTGAAAAATAGGTATTTTTATCCCCTCTGGAAAAAGAATGTCTGCGGCAGTGTAATAAAATGAAAATGTTCATTTAATAACCTTATTTTTTTAACGTATATTCACATAACGATTACTAAAGTCGGTTAAGAAATAAGAAAGTTTTGCAGTTTTACATTCGATGTTCTTTTAGTAATAAAAATTATCTTTTTTACTTGGTGGGACAAATTTTATAAGGCAACTGGAAAAGAGAGACAAAATTATCATCGGCACCACTGTAATTAAGTTTAGATATGTGATAATAGCCCAATTACTTTGGTCTTAATTGAGTATTGTTTTTTTTTGTGAAGAAATGAAAAAAATTATTTTCCTTTTAATAGTAGGTTTTTTTTTATTATCCTGGGACTTTCCATCCATAAAAGGATCAATCGCCCAGTCTTTCCAAGATATGCAGAGTTTTTTTTAAATTTAATTTAATTGCAGGGTTTCTTATTTTACATCATCTATAGTAATGAATTATCTTCGTCTTAATATTTGAGACACTGTAAATCCACTTTCAAACAGATTTTTTACAAAGTGCTTATGTTCTCCCTGAAACCCCATTTTGATTTAATAATATTTTTAATTAATATATTTTTTTTTCATGGCCTAATAGGTCCTAATTCTACTTTGCGACACCTAATGACTTAAATTAATAGGTATGTAATTGTTACAAATAAAAATTCAGATTTTTGTTACTTTTTAATCGACTTTAATTTGTTACGTTAAAAAAATAAGGCAGCGCACACGTTATTTTTACAGGAAAAATAAAAAATAGCCACTTTTCAAATTTACTATCTTAAATTTTAAAGAAATGCCAGTTTTGACATCAGCCGCATAAAATTTGGACTTTTAGTTTGCCAGCTTAAAAATATGACTCATAGTAATGAAAATGCATAACTTTCTTATTTCTTAAACGATTTAAATAAACGTAACGTGTATACGTTAAAAGAATAAGGCTATTTAGCGCACAACTTAATTTTGTTACAGTGGTTTCCAATTTTTTTTCAGGAAGGTAAAAAAAAGCACTTTTCGGATTTCTCCGCCATCTTGAACTTTAAAGAAATGGCAGTTTTGACATAAAGTACATAAAACTTGGACTTTTAGCTTTTAAGAAAGCTTAAAATATTTAAATTCTGATTATTTTTGACCAAACCATATACCGTCGAAAAGATGACAACTTTTAGTGAAACGGTCTTTTACCACACAAACAGCATTAAACTTAACACTGCAGAACTTTCTTACTTCTTAACTGATTTAAAAAATCAAAACGTGTATATGCCTTTAAAGGATAAGAAGGCTATTGTATATGCCTTTAAAGTATAAGAAGGCTATTTAGAGCATATCATAATTTTGTTACAGTGGCTCACACAATTTTTTTGCAGGGGGGGGGTAAAAAATACCCATTTTTTAAAATCTGTCCGCCATCTTGAATTTTAAAGAAATGTCAGTTTCGACATTAAGCGCATAAATTCTAAAGCTTCTTTTTTTAAATAAAGTTTAAATTTTAAATATCGGGTAATTATTATGAAAGTTGTAGGCAATCCAAAAAGACCGGTTTTTTTTGGAACACCCTATATTATAAATTTTCGTAGAAACTTGAAAGGTTAAGGGAAAACACACAAGAAATCAAAAATGTCTCACCCTTTGTGTGCTTAGTGAGTTCTCGAGAGCGCTCTCTCTTCTGTTCTCTGTTCTGTTGAGTGTGGATGGACATTCACAGTAAACACTTATGAAAAGTTCGGAAAATTGGAAAATTAACGTAAACTTGCGTAAACGCCAAACGACGTTCAATTTTTGTAGAATAGTTATTCATTACAGAATACTAATACGTACAGAATAAACAAGAAACTTAGAGTTGCCTGAACACTTACATTTTTAGTATGAGTGTTTTTTGAGATATTGCTAGTTTTGTACATCTTTGCAAAGAACAAAATGCCGATTTTTCTTTATTTTACCCAATCATGCCGATCAAAAATCGCTACCTTCCGGTGTTCACCTTTTCTTTGCCCATTTCCGATCTCGTAACCTCTATATCTCTGGTGCCCGCTCACGCGCCACATCACTGTCATAACATTTCATATTGACATCATATGACGCGTGAGTGAGCACTCACGAGAAAGTCGTAGGTGGGAACCGGGTGTTAGACTATTTCTCCGAATACTGTGTAGATGTGAGTGACGAACATGGAGAACGATTCCATCAAGAAATTGCAAATATACCAAGATAAGATACCAAGGGAAGTTGAATTACTGTTGGACGCTTTGTCGGGAGGAATCAGAGTCTGTGTACAAGAGAAACTTAAAGAGTCATAGGAAAAGTGATTAGTTTATTGTCATTATTTTAATTAACTATAAGTTAATTAGAGTTAATATTAGACTAATCATTAAGTATACTAGTTCTTAGAACATGTAGAGATATGGTAGTTTACGAAAACCTGAATAATTACTTAAAAACAATGTCATACTAAAATTCTCATATGGCGTGTCTATGCAATAAATGGTCCTGTTTTTTTTTACGGCCTAAAGAACTCTATTTTTACTCACAACCTTTAAAAAATAATTAAAATTGGTTGGCTAGTGTTATTAGCGTTGGTAGTTTTTAGACCTTTTACCCTTACCTTGCTGTATAAAGTAAATCAATCAATGAATGAATAAATCAATCAATATTCGCGTCAGTTTGACCACCTATTTTTGAGCTACAGGGTTTTTTTGAAAAATATTAGTTTTAGAATTTCACCTGTAACTTTTTTATTATTGAAGATTGCGTTTTGGTGTAAATTGCTTTTCCGTAGATAAATTAAAGTTAATTTTATTTAGGAAACTTGATTTTACTATAAAGTTTAATTTTTGAGACATAACACTAAGTTGGTAATTTTCATATTCACATTAAGTCCAGTTTGACAAAAATATTACTTTAAATTATCTATAGAAAAGCAATTTTCATTAATAAAAAAGTTGCAGGCCAAATTCCAAACGTATCTCAAAAACGGGACATAGTGACATGCGGTTTTTACCATTAAAAATTTCTTAAAAACCTTAAAGCCTGTAACATGATTAATAGTTTACAGAGTAGTATTTTATAAACACATACCCCACAAACTTAATTATTTGTCGTAAATGACTGACGAAATTTGGAAGTTTTTTTAAAATATTTTTTTTAGGTCACCTGTATATTTTATTTTTATATCCATTATTTTATATAAAATTTTAAATTAATATAAAGGATATCGCACTGGATACATAGGATCCTGGCGATCTACCGATTTCATTAATTTTTTGATATGTTGCTGTCCCCGGCCAGAGAAGCATTTTTGGCAATTGAAACATTTGTGTTTAGATTAACGGTTTGGCAATATTTAAGAAACACCCTTTATTTTTTTACCTTGACGAATTCTTAAGATTTTGACTGATAAAATTTTGATTGATGAATCTATCAACCTTTTTTTCTTAAATTCCAAAGTGAAATATATAATATTAGCCTTAAGGTTACTAAATATTAAAATTTTAACTGAAGGGGTTAAGAGTTTGAATACATTTTCTGGCTTACCCGGAAGGGTCACACAAAAGTTCCTATTACCAAAAGTGCTTCTTTGAGAGAGGAAAATAACATATTAAAAAGTAGATCGCCAGGATCCTATTTTAGTCCAACCAAATTAAAATAAAAGACAAAAAAATTTTTAATAGCACTTTGATGACTGGAAATGAAAAGGGACTTTTGATAAACGTTTTAAAAAAAATGCGTGAGTGGGGGTTTTGCGGGGTGGATTTGGTGGGGGGAAAGGGGGAGAAAAATGGTATTATTGTAGTTTCCGGCAAAACTGGACGTCATAGAGTAAAAACATCAATACAAAAATTGTAGACGGTGCAAAGTTCTATAACTTTTGTAAATGTCACTTTTTCACATAACCTCAAAATCTTCGAGAAAAATGCGAAAAATCGAAATATTTTTATTTTTTCGTTTCTTATTTTTCATTTCCGCAAAAATAATTGTATTTTCAGGAAACTTTGCCAAAATATGCCATTCTGTGTCTTTAATGCCTACAATTTTTTTAGGTAAAAAAGTTTAACATCTTTTAAGATATGTTTTTTTTCTGTCCAAATCACTTTTTTTCAATCAAAAATTCTACTCAGGAAAATTCTCGTAGTATTTTTTCACGTTACTATTTTTTTTGTTTTGACATAAAAAACATGCTCAGAATTGCACAAAAACAAATAATGGCTTTTGCAACAATAAATTTTTCATATATTTATACGGAAAAAATATAAAGGCGACGGTATTTAATTTACTACGTTTATACGCGCCTAAAACCAGTTTTATATAAGAATGGTTTTAAAAAAAAGTCGCTTTCTTTTTCATTAAAATCGTTTTCTAACAGCTGATCGATGTACTATCAATCCTCTTACCTTACAGTTCCTCACAAATTAAAACATATATATTGTTATATTGAAAAATCCTTATATTACATTTTTTTTAAACGCAAATAAAACAACTAAGTTAACCAATTTTTTCCGGTTTAAAATAAAATTGATTTGGTATTTAAAATTATTATAATGGTATGTTTAGGACAAGCATTTTTAAACCGTCCTTTGTTTAAAGGCGCTTTAAGAGTACCGTATAAACAAAGTAATTGTTTGTATAATATTTGTTTGTAATATCTTATTTCGATTCTTAAAGTGTCATACATAAAAAATTGTTTGTCGTAGAATCTATTGGTGCATTATTTACCTTATAGTTAAATTTGAATCTAAATTGTAATTTTTATGTTTTCAAAAATAGTATATTTTTCTAAATTTTTACAATAGATATTTATATTACTGGCTCTCGAAAAATCGTAAGGTAATCTATTAGAGCTTATTAAGCTGGAGTTTTTAATTAATTAAATTAATTAAAAAATTAATTTTTAATTAATTTATTTTTAATTTCCAACAGGAAGCTAAAATTTTGAGCTATTTCCGTCCAACAATTATTTCGATAGAAATAGAAAAATCCGCCTCTCATATTATCCTGATTTAAACAGAGTTTACAAAAAAAGGTTATAAGAAAGTTTTTTTTTTTAGGAAAAAATTTTGTGCATTTTTTCCGTACAACTGAATGATGTAATTGATTCTGGATTTTTTTTAAATTGAAATAAATTATAAACAATTACTGAAAAATGAAATGTTCGTAATGCATGTTTTTTAACTGTAATTATAATTTTTTATTATCTCACCAAAAAGTATATGTCAAAACAAAAAAAAATGAGTAATGTCAAAAAATTCTATTCAGGAAAATTCTCGTTAAAATTCTAAAATAAATAAATATTGAAAATGACAATTGATTTTACAATTCCGGCTTAATAAAGTCTCTAATAGATTATCTAACGATTTTTCGTGAGCCAGTAATATAAATATCCATTTTAAAAATTTAGAAAAAAATTACATTCATAATAGACACGGATTTTAGATTAAAATTTATTTAGACGGTAAAAAAAAATAATTTTAAATAATATATTAAAAAATGTATTTTAATTGTTAAAATAAAATAACAAAACAACTTTTTGTTTATTTATGACACTTTATAAATCGAAATAAGATGTTTGTAGCAATACTGGACAAAAATAAAGTTTTAAACAAATGACGGTTTGAAAATGTTTGTCCGAGGCATATCATTAGAACAATTTTAAATACTAAATCAATTTTATTTTAAAGCAGAAAAAAAAATTGTTAACTTGTTTTTTTTGCGGTTAAAACAAATGCAATATAAGATTTTTTTATATAACAATATATATGAAATTAACTCTGTGTTTCGGACTTCCATTATCTATATTTTATTTATACACGACGTTTCGATCACTACAATCTCTGATCGTCTTCAGGTGCAAACTACTAATAATATATATGTTTTAACTTTTAGTAAACTGTAAGGTAAGAGGATTGACAGTACATCGATCAGCTGTTAGAAAACGATTTTAATGAAGAAGAAAGCGACTTTATTTAAAACCGTTCTTATACAAAACCGGTCTTAGGCGCGTATAAACGTAGTAAATTAAATACCGTAAATTGAAAGAAATTATCAACAATGAAATGAAAAATTCCTTTGAAATTAACTCTGTGTTTCGGACTTCCATTGTCTATATTTTATTTATACACGACGTTTCGATCAGTACAATCTCTGATCGAAACGTCGTGTATAAATAAAATATAGACAATGGAAGTCCGAAACACAGAGTTAATTTCAAACACATCATTGTCTCAAACTTTCAAACGAAAAATTCCTTGTTGAAAAAGCCATTATTTGTTCTTTTGCATTTCTGAGCATATTTTTTAATTATTACTATAATTTTTTATTATCTCACCAAAAAGTATGTGTCAAAGCAAAAAAAAATGAGCAACGTCAAAAAATACTATGAGAATTTTCCTGAGTAGAATTTTTGATTGAGAAAAAAGTGATTTCGACCGAAAAAAATTTATATCTCAAAAATTTTTTAACCTTTTTATCTAAAAGAAATTGTAGGCATTAAGGACACAGACAGGTATATTTTCACCAAGTTTCGTGAAAATGCAATTATTTTTGGGGAAATGAAAAATAAAAAACTAAAAATAAAAATATTACGATTTTTTGCATTTTTCTCTAAAATTTTGAGGTTATGTTAAAAAGTGACATTTACAAAATTTGTAGACCTTTGCACCGTCTACAACTTTTGTATTGAAGTTTTTACTCTATGACGTTTAGTTTTGCCGGAAATTGCAATAATACCATTTGTCTCCCCCTTTCCCCCCACCAAATCTACCCCGCAAGAGCCCCACTCACGCATTTTTTTTAAACGTTTATTAGAAGCCCCTATACCACTTCCACTCATCAAATTGCTGTTAAAATTTTTTTTATTTTTTTCTCGCTAAATGAGTTAATCCGATCGGTCTATTTATCCGATATTCTTTCCTACATATTGCTTGGCAAACCACTTGTTTCAATTTGGCAAATCTTGTAGTTTTTAAAAGCGCAAGATTCAGTTCTCTGCTTTTAAAATAAAACGTTTAACGTTAAATAATCAGTTGAATCTTGAATAAACCCGTACACAATAAAAAAACACTTCATTTCAATTTTTTGACAATGACAGTTTGATTTAGTTTAGGCGAATTTAAACTGATAAGCAAGCAAGCAAGTCGGAAAAGTTCGTCTAATGGGAACACACACAACCGTTTACGCTCGCAAGTGTCAAATGTCAAGCAGAAGTGCAATTCCCTATGTACAACTGTCAATTTCCTGCTTGCTTAATTGCTTGCTTCGCCAGCCTAAATCCGCCTTTTTTGCGTTGTCACCAGCCATATTGAAATGGGCGAAAGTATTTGGAATGAACCGTATATATTTACATCTCTTTTAAGAAGTTATAAACTAAAAAAAATACACTTACTGTTAGGAAATACAATCTTTGAGGATCTTTCTTGCTTTAAAAGTTGTGTAGGAAATACGGCGTGTAAAACTTTATTTACAAATTTGTTCAATATTTCCAGACAAACGATGTTTTCATATTTCATGTGAATTACTTTATCCGCCTCTGCAAAATAGTCCTGATAAGCCGAATTATTGGATATTACCGGTTCATTATAGAATATGGTAAGCAAAACGGTGTGTTTCCCCCTGAAAAAAATGATAAAAATTCAGAAAAAAAATATATAAATAACAAAAATATGACAAGCGTGCCAGTAAGCATAACTGTTCTTATTTGCATTACAATATTAGAGTCTATAGTCAAAAGATAACACAGTTGGTCTAGAGGGGTTTTAAGAAAAAAAAATGCAAACTGTTGTCATTTTTTATTTCCTCGTAAAAAAAAACCTTAAAACACAATGGAGATATTTTCTTTAGTGTCTAAGAAAAGAATCTCTTGAATTGAATTGAATTGAATTGA
This sequence comes from Oxystoma pomonae, assembly GCA_963921995.1. NCBI lineage: Eukaryota > Metazoa > Arthropoda > Insecta > Coleoptera > Brentidae > Oxystoma > Oxystoma pomonae. Next base: position 58,464,224 of record OY998168.1, read on the forward strand.
ATTGAAAAAGAAATTGAATTTTTTATATTTTAAAAGCCAATATCTCTAAAACTAGTACAGTAACTTTATGATCTAGGGGGGTACCGTTGGAAAGAAAATTTCAGCGAGAACTCAAATATGATATCAAAATAGGGAGTTTCTATTTAAGATTTTCAGAATATTTTCCAAAAATAGCCCCCCAGAAAAGGGCTACATAGGGGATTTTATTTTTACGGTAAATGGTAGTTGGTGATGTATCGAAAAACAAAAATCTACGATTTAAAGATTATATATTTTTTTCTTAAAAGCCCTCTCTACACCAACTGTGATAACCAGACTTGTTCAAGGAAAAATATTTATAATAAGCGGAACAGCTCCCTTTTGTAACATAAATACAGATTAAAATAACAACTGAATACAAACAACGCATGCGTGACATTTTTATCAGGAACCTAACACGTACCTTATGGAAGTAAATAACGAATTAAGTGACATGATACCATATAACTATGAGATACTATAAAGGCCCTGCCCGTGTATTTCCCTATTATAAAAAGCGACGCGGAAACCCCTGCAAAATACCAAGTTGACCGTTGCCAATGGATTAAAGACGGGCTCCAATGTGCATGCGTCAGCTGGAAGTGCGCTGAACGAGAAATGAGGTGATTCGATGTTACAAACTCGCGCAGGCTCAGATCGAGCCGTCTTTATCCCATTGGCCAAGTCATGGCAATTTTGATTTTGATTGTGGCCGCCACGAATGTCTCGCACCCTGGTCCTTTATATTATCTAATAGTTATATGCATGATACTTACGCGAAAAAGTGATCGCTTCCGAGGATGGAAACAAAATTACACAATTTAATAGACACTTAAAGTAAATATTTCAGGGCATCGGTATCGGTTCAGATTGCCGTTAAAAGCGCAAGCAATGGGCCATGGATCGCTTTCAGCAAACTAATTTTCAGTCGGTTTCCTTCAGAGAATATCCGACGTCAGTTAGCAAGGTTTGGTTTGCCAAAAATTAACGCATTCACGAAAGAAGAGAGAATTTTTATCGTGAAATCCTACATGAAATCCGAAAATGTCCATGAGGTAATTGGGCACTTTGCATTTGAATTCCCTGTTCGACCGTTTATAACAATTTCCACAATTTTAAAACACATGGTTGTATCAATGATTGTCGAAATTGTTATAACGATGGAGTCGCACCAGCTCGTTCCATTCCTCCTGAAAGGGTAGAACGGGATGAGACGGTATGTTAAGTTCATACCCCTCGTTCTCCACTAGGGCAATCTCTATTACAAATCCTACAAGGTAAAGTGTTGTCAGGAGCTGTCTGAAGATGATTGTTTTAGACGTTTGCAGTTTTGAGAAATTATGAAGAAAAAATGTGACAGGGATAAAAATTTCTGGAAAATTTCCTGTTTAGTGATGAAGAAACATTTTTCCTTCATAAAAAGCACAACTCGCAAAATACTCGGTATTGGTCGAGAGAACACAAACACCTTGAGGCAGCTGTGGGAACACAATACCCTCAAAAGCTAAAGGCATGGACAGGGATCATTGGTGATCACATAATTGGACCTTATTTTATCGACGGTAATTTGAATTCCCAAAAATATCTTGAGCACCTGCAGCAATAGGTTTTACCTAGATTGCAGGAGCTAAACATAAATTTGGGAACAACGTGGTTTCAGCAGGACGGTTGCCCTTCTCATATATTTCACGTCAATTTTCAAATTATCTTCGAGAAAATTTCGAAGATCGAATTATGTCCATCCATGGACCCATCCTTTGGCCCGCGAGGTCTCCTGACATGGCGCCCAATGATTTATTTTTGTGGGGTAAGTGGGAGGGCGTCATCTTTGGATTATCTCATTTGATCCATTCAAATGTTGGCAAGTACCCGACAGGATTTTTACGATCGGTTTCGATATTGCGAGATCCAAGCTGGAGGACCATTTGAGTCTCTTTTGAATAAAAAGTAGACATCAAATTGTGCAACAGTTTTTAGGATTGTGTGTTAATTTCTGAAACACCAAATTTTTGTAACTGAACGATGGGACTTGGAAGGTTTTTAATAAATAATTAAAAAATATTGAACCCATTTCTGCATATCGAAAATTTTTTACACTTGCAGTGCCATCTTTCCAGCATCGATGCAACCATCAGGTGCAAAAATCGATAGGTATCGATCGATAATTCCATCCGCAATCCGCTTAGTAGCGCCAGCCAGCACTTTCAGCGCGTAAGTCTGTTTTATAAGGAGATCGTAGATGTAAATTTGCTCAATTAATCACTTATAAGATCTTAAGATTATTTTTATTTATTTGATGCTGAATTGATGCAACTAAAATACCACAAAATATTTTTATGTAAGACCTGAAGAGCAGGCGTCCCTTCGCGATTATACAGGGTGTCCCGCTATATTTTGACCCCTCAGTTAGCGCCGTTAATATTAATGTTAGAAAAAAAGGTTAAAAGCAAAACTTGTATAACTGTTTGCATATTTTCAGAGTTACCAGTCTAAAATAGCTAAATGTCATTGAAAATATCACACCAAGTTTGTTATATTAAATGAAACACCCTGTATTTTTTCAAATTCTTTAGACAGGTAACTCTTAAATCATGCAAACAGCAATACAAGTTTTGTCTTTAACCTCTTTTTCTAACATTAATAATAACGGCGCCAACTGGGGAGCGGGTCAAAATATAGCGGGACATCCTGTACATCTGAGGATGGGAGGAGCCCCGTTTCCTCGGCAATTTTTGTAAAATAAAGGAGTCGACAAGAATCAGATTTTTTAAACAAGACGTGAACACGGTTACAAAAAGTGTTCTAAGTAGAAAAAGTAGAGGGTTGCAGATTGAAAGACTGCGCTACGTTGTTTTATTTTTTTTATTCTTTTAAAAAAGTAAAATTTTGTTTTAAATTTATTTCAACAGGATATTTCGTGAGAACGCTAGACTAAAACGATAAATTGTCTCGTAGAGTCGGGACTTAGTAGGAGGAGGTCAGACTCAGACTTTTCCCAGCTTTATTGAAAGAGCAACGTCAATCGGTAATAAAAGTTTGTGGATAAATGGGCATTTATTTAGCAGATTCTAATTTCAAACTAAAATAAGAAAATATTCATTATCACTGTTTCACGCCCTTTGAAGGCAACATTTATCGTTAAACTTGACGGGATCTTACTTGGGAATCTTTTAGTTTATTGTGGGTGACATCGGCAACAGCGTATCAGTTTCTCAAGTTTATTATCTCTTTCGCTCTCATTTACTAGCCAATGCGCTTCTTTTTCAATACACGCTATTTCGGCATGCTAGACAAGAACTGTCGAACCCTGTATAACTAAAACTATTTTACTCATGAACTGCCAAACATAAACCCAACTTTTTATGTATTTTTAAAACAGAAAGGAGAGGTTAATCTAATTTTTTTTAAACATACAGGGTGTTCCATTCGAAAAAGAACCTTATGGCCATCCTGCGTACAGGGTAACTTAAGAAAAACTGAAACTAATACAAAACTAAATTGTTTATTTAGTTGTTTTAAATTTAAAAATAATGTGATTGTGATGCCACGCATAAAAATATGCTACGCAAATAACCCAGTTTTTTAATAGTTTAAAATGCAAATTTACATAAGAATCTGGTACCAGAAGATGTGTTTTGAATCCCTACATCCAATCAAATAAAAGGTAGGCGAAAGTTTTGTTTACTAACGATCATATGACTGTTTTTTGTTGATGTGGGAGGTACTTAGTTTTATCGTAGCCTCTCAGACAGCGAGACGCCGATCTCGAATTAGTAAAATTTTCGCTGATGTGTGAACTGCATCGCACCGCTTGCCAATTTACACGCAGGAGATCGCTACTGCACACTAATGGGAAAGCCAACAACGATTCAGCAGATGTACGAGCTTCTTAAAGAAGATAACAGGAAACAAACTAAACTCTTAACTAAATTAGAAAAATGAAGAAAACAGCTGAAAAAGCAGATCATATTCTGCTGGAAAGGAAAGTAAGGCGAAACAATATTCTACTGTATGTTTTAAAGGTAGAAAACTTTAAAAATATAGTAAAAGAGACAAGCTCAACGAACTTTTCTCCACGCACGTTGTTACCAGCGACATAAATAATATTTACAAACTTGGAAGAAGTGACAATGCTCCAATTTTAGTAGAGTTTGTCTCATATTTAAAAAAATCTGAGCTTTTTAAACATTCGACTAAGCTTAGAAACCTGAAAGATACAGGATTTTCCATGTCAAATGACCTCGGCTCAGAAGATAGACGTGATCTGAAAATCCTAAGAGACCAGCTTAAAAAAATCTAGAGGGGAGAACAAAGAAGCAAAATTGAAGGGACTAACATTGGAAATAGAAAAAAAGATTTACACAGCCAAATATGTAGAATCTCAGACTTGCAGCGAGACAGAAGACTCGTCTGAATCAGAATCTGAAACATCTGGTTCTAGTGATGAAGAAGGGAAAAGAAGCAGATAAAAATTCTCACATAGCATGTGGTGTCACTAAAGAAAATCTGAATTAAAAAAAAGAGAAAAAAAACTCCCAGTCCTACAGGTGTGAAGACCAGATCAAAGAGGAAGACGAATCATTAGTGTGACATTATTTCGATGTAAAATATATGCTCTACTCTTGTACTAATTAAAAATCGGAGCTTGGCACCGATATGTTCGTCCTTTTCTTTCATCTGGTACTAGAATAGAACATATACATGTTTAATAATTGATTAGGTTCCTTTTCATGATATTTGAATATATTATCTACATTTTATTTAGATTAAAAGAAAAAACACTGAAACAACTGAAAAAACCAGTTGACTACTGTTTTGTCACACTAGTCACTATTAAAATAGACAACTATTTACAAAATTTCAAAATAAATGAAATAGAAACATTTACAGTTAAAAATATTGATCAATTCCAAAACCAAATAATAAAAACTAATTTTGATTTTCAACTAATTCATCAAAATATACGAAGCTTAAATAAAAACTTTGATTCGTTTTGGGTGAAGATTCAAGAAATAGCAGATAATATTCACTGTCTAGTTTTAACAGAAACATTTATAATCACTCAAATCAACTTGCACCAACTTAGTGGCTTTAACATAATTTATAGCGAAGGAAGGTTTAATCTACATGACAGAGTTGTAATTTTTTTGTTTCAAAATAGCATTGAATTGTCACTAAAATATCAAGGTTTATCGATATTTTTTACAGCCATATGCAGATCTCCAGCAACTAATGAGAAAGATTTCCTAAACAGCTTTTCCAACTATCTAAAAAAATTGTAATAAGGGTCACGATATACACCTAATTTTAGGAGATATAAAAATTGATCTTTTGACGAATGACAAAGTAACTGAAGAATATTTCAATCAATAAAGGCACTAGACTTAAAAATGGGAAATTAAGATCTATTGATCACATTTTTGTAAAAATTAAAACTAAAATCCCCATAACTTTTTTAAAAGTAAATCTGGAAGATCACAAACAAAAAGAAAAAATCAAAAATTTTACAACAAAAACAATATTTAATGAAAATATTTTTATCAATTTAATTAGGTCAGAAAGTTGGCAAAATGTATGCCTCGAACAAATATTACATATAACAGAATGTACGAAAATAATTAAACAAAAGGCAAAAACTAAAGAAACACCGTGGATTACAGCAGACATAAAAAATAAAATTAAAACAAAAAACAGCCTTTTTTAAAAGAAAACTAGAGGATCCAACAATTCAAAATACAAAAAACTATAAAAAATACAAAAATAACTTAAATCTTTTAATAAAAAATACAAAATCTCAGTATTACCAAAAACAGCTATATGTAAATAAAAATAACTCTAATATATTGTGGAATGTGATTAACAAAATTTGTCCAAAAAATAAAAAAAAAACATACTTATGAATTAAACCTCGAAAATGGTAACATCCTTACAGACCCAAAAGAATTAGCAAATCATTTTGTAGATTTTTCCACTAACATTGGAAAACACTTTCAAATAAAATAAAAAAATGTAAATTATATCGAAGAACAAAAGACACAAAACGAACTCAAAACTTAATTCTTAAATTAACAACAGTACAAGAAATTAAGTTACAAGTGAACTTACAAAAAAATATCACCATACATAGCGAAACCTTTGAAATATTTGATAAAGAACTCTTTTGTTTCAGGGATTTTTCCCTTTAATTAAAGACTGCCAAACGAGATCACTGTAGCAGTTTTTCTAGACTTAAAGCGAGCATTTGAAACAATTAGTAGACCTAGAATGATAAAAAAGCTTAAAAAAATTGGAATTCGGGGATCTGCACTCGATTTGCTTATCAATCTTGTAAGTGATAGGTGGCAAAAAGCAAAAGTTAACGGGGTAGTTTCAGATAAAGTACAAAACCATCACGGCGCCCCACAGGGAAGCGTACTCGCACCAATTCTTTTTTTAATCTACTTCAGTGATATAACAGAAGTAGTTTTACAATGCGTTACTGCGCTGATGATGGATTGTTTTTTTTCTGGGAAAAATATGGGAGAGATAATGGATGTAATAAACAGAGATCTGGAACACACTTATAAGTGGTGTAATACAAATAAACTGAAAATAAATATAACGAAAACAAAATTATGTTAATAGGTAAAGGTAAATACCAAAAAAACTTTGAAGAAGAAAATATATGTGCTAAAGTTGGGAATGACCAAATTGATAGAGTAGGGACTTTTAAATACCTTGGCGTCATAATAGACGAGCACTTGAGCTTTAAAGATCACGCAGAATATATTATTAACACAATTAGATTTAAACTCTCATATTTTTATACAACGTGCAACTTTTTAAACAAATGGACAAAAAAAACCTGTTCAACTCACTAGTATTACCACACTTTATATATTGTACAACCATTCTTTTCTTACTACAAAAGAATGAAACATCTAGGTTGCAAAAATTACAAAATAAGGCAATGAGATGTATTCTGCGTTGTCCGAAGAGAACTCCTATAAGAGATATGCTGAAGTAACTCGATTGGTTGCCAGTTGCCAGAATTTATTGATTTTCAGGCACTTGTTTTTGTTTACAAACTAAAAACTAAGAATGCTCCAATTTACTTACTGAAGGAAGTAGAATACAATCGGGAGATACACACGTATAATACTAGAGCTAGAAACGACTTTCGTACCAAGCGATATCTTTTGCAAAGGTTTAAATATGTTCAACAACCTACCAAACGAAATTGAAGACTGCCAAATAATAAATATTTTTAAATCTAAACTTAAGGCACACCTAATACGGTGAATTTTTTAATAGTAATGTTCTTTTGTTGAAAGTGTCTTTTTATAAAAATACAAAATAAATTTTAATTACTTTACCTATTTATATGTGCTATATGCGCTATAATAATTAATGTCTGTCTGTATTCTATGTCTGTTGTATAATGGTTATGGTTAATTTTTAACGTAACTTACTTTGTATTATAAGGTATGTTCTTTTAGATTAAGTAGTAAGTTAAGTAAGGAACTTAGGAGATCTTGACATATTGGTATTTATCAATTTTTAAGATAAAATAATAAAAGATAAATAATTAGTATGTATAATATTATGTATTTTGTATGTAATTTTTTGACAAAAGTTGTATTTTACAAGATGTGTTGGTTTTTTTAAGCTAAATAAATGATTATTAACTAACTAAAATGAGATTAAAATTTTGACTGTTTATGAACTTAAAAACATTTGTAATAACTTTTGCAACTCAAAAACTAGATAGCATTAATAAACCCTACAATAGAAAATATTACCTAAAATTTTCAATAGAGCTACTAAGCAAAACGAGATGGTAGTTTTATTGCCCTAACAGATTTTGTCTGAAAGTTTTCTGGTATTAACTTAAAGCTGTCATTAGAAAGTGAAGTTGTTACATTGCTTTCGCAGGAACTATCATCATTACTTAATCTAGAGCTTAAATATACAATTGTGTCATTTACTTCGTCAGAAAAATTAAACTTCCTAGGGCTATTTAGATCACAGTGATCATTACAAGATTCGTCATAACTTATACTACTTCTAAAACTATTACTACTTAAGCTAATGCTCCTAGAGTCATTTTCAGATTTTTCGCTATTTGAAAAATCTGAAGAAACTGAAGGTTTATGTTACTATAAGTAAACTCACTACCTAACCTACTTTCATTTTTTGAGGATATGCTAAGCTGCTAGAATTTCAGATGTTACTTTCATTCAAATTTTGATTTTGTGAAAATCTAGCAAAATTATACTTTGAAAAATTCTGTTAAAAATTTGAAGATTGCTGGTTACCAGAATAATACAGTTGATGGGCTGGTATTTTTAACATTAGTCTTATTTTTGTATTTAAGTATTGACATATCTAACATAGATTCTATTTCTGACAAATTTTCTGCCATCCTGCAACAATATTTTATATGCTCTTATACCTAATTTTGCTTTTGGCTTAATATGTGCCCACACTTCACAGAAGTTCACTCAGATTTTTTGAGATTTTCCCATCAAAATAATGCTTTTGTTTTATCTGACTTTGAGCTAAACGATTTTCATACTGACGTTTGTTATACAAACTAGGTTTTAATTTTTGGTTAACTTGAGGCAAAAGAGATTTTGGATTTCCGCTCATCAAAATATTGGCTGGTGAGTGTTTCCCATCAATAGGAGTATTCTTTATATCTAATAATGCCAAATAAGGATCCTTTATGAGAGTTTGTTTTACTTTCCGAATTATTCTCTCCACTTGCCCATTACTTTGCGTATAAGTAGGCGAAGAAAGTACATGTTTAAAGCTGTAATTTAAAATAACCACCATATGTGAAGCAAATAGATGGTATACCGAATCTTGCAAAAATACTTTTTAAAATATTGATGACATTTTTGCTGGAAAGATCCTCATTTAGATTAATTGCTTCTATATACTTTGAGTAATAATCTACTAGTAACAGATAAGATCCATTATAAAACTTAAATATAAATAAGTTGAAAGTCATTTTTTTTTAAGTTCAACCAACATATGTTGAAGTCTTGCTGGACAAGAATTTAGTAGTTTTTTTCATTATAGAAACTAAAGGAGAATGGTCTGTTTTTACTATGAATGATTTGCCAAAAACATACTGCTCAAAATGCTTTACACCAAAGATAACTAATCACAGCCATCAGAAACTGTGAAGTTGTGTTGTGTTCATTGCAAAAAACTAAGTTATTGAACGGTTTAGTGAGTTTTTATTGTCTACTTGTTGAAAACAGTCATCTTAAGGAACTGAGCTATCCATGTAATTAAAAAATACACCAAAACAAATAAACACATGGAGTAATTAAAGTTTGTTTTTGACACAAATCCTACAGATATTTCGTACCGATTTCGGCCATTGAACTGATAACGTGGTCATAGATAACATAACGAAAGTAGACTCCCCTATATCATGGTGGTCCACTTGACAAAGACACAGCAGCTGGAGGAAATTAAAAAGTTTATAGCCACCAACACAGCAACATTAAGACTCGATAAAGGCGATAAAAACCGATCTTAGCCACTACATAACTTCATGCAACGTAAAAGTTTCTGAACTTGAGGAAGAAAATAAACAACTAACAACCAAAAAAAATCATAACAATAAAAAAACAACCAGATAAATAGGCAGCAACACTACTAAGTAGATCTTTAGAAATTGACGTTAAATTTGAATATATTGCTAACATATTTTTTTGTGAATACGGCTAAAGAAAATTCCTTTCATAATTGAATTTAACAACCTGCTTATCAAGGATCTAATCCTTAAAAACAAGATTAGTCATAAAACAGGACCTCACCAGAGAATCTAACGGTTAACAGACTCCTAGTAACTCACTTAAGAGAAGCAAAAACAAAGAAACAAGCTCTATATAGGCCAGGACTGTTACACTTACGAAGATCTTCTTAAGTGGAACTTCCAACTATTAACCCGGAAAATAATCTGCTGGATATTATTCCCTCTACGCCTACACCTAGATTAGTGCACCGGGCACGCCGACCATTAAAGACAACGAAACGGAAATTATTGAAGCAGAATTGGAAGTCATCGCGCAAATCGAACCGTAAACTGAGTCAATACCAGTCTCACCTAGCGCACAACAGACTGCAGGAACAACGACTGCTACCACTGTTAACAGTAAGACAACCGCACAGAACTTGACCAAACCAAGCGAGCCGACTAAGCCTTTAAAAAATCCAGTGCACATAACGAAAAAGCAGCAGCAAGCAATTAAATTGGCAAGTACTGGTACTTCTCCGATACAACAAGAGAGGAGGATTAGCTTTTTATATTAGAGTGGGATTGAAGTTTGTTAGACTTAATGTGCCAAATGATACTGAGCAGGTGTAGTTTAAGGTGCGTATTTATAACAGCGAGCAGCTCATAGGAGTTGTGTATAAACCGCCTAGTTTTTCATACAAAACATTTTTAAATAAATTAGAATCTTTCGTTTCAACTTTATTGCCAAGCAACGAATTTATTTATTGTATAGGCGATTTTAATATAGACTGGTTATCTTTTGAACAATCATATACAAAAATGGCAAGCGAAGTTTTTAAGGGGTTGGGATTGAGACAAATAATTGAAAAACCAACTAGAATAACGGCAAATTCGATTACATACTTTTGGATTACATACTTACTAGAAATGAACATCATATTAAATCATCAGGGGTTTCGCAAGTAGGACTCAATGATCATGAGCTTACCTACTGCAGTTTTAAATATAGATTTAAACAAAAACATTTATAGTCCATTTATTTAAAATTTTCAAAAAAAATTTAAGATTCTTTTAACTTTTACGACATGACACCATGACTATATTACAATCAAAAGTCAAATAATTTCGGCCTACGTCCCTTGGGGGGCGGTTACCGAATTTTTAATAGAAAAGGAGAAAATCTAATAATTGCTCATGTTTTCCATGAATATCTCAAAAACTAAGACACCCACTTAAGAAGGCTTTTAATTTCCAGAAAGCCAAATCATTGCTTTATTTAGCAAGGTTAAAATTTCAGCGTTTTTAACTTCTTTACAAGTTACTTTCCTTTGTTCTGGTTTTTAGGTTTGATTCCGAAATTATATTTATTGACTTCAAAAATTGACCCATTATCTTGCCTTTCTTTTGCTGCTTTTTAAAATATTTTATGGTACAGATTGCGCTACCCGTGGATTTTTTAGCACAAAGAGTATCAAAATAATTGTTTTTTTTTTAATCTGCAGCATCAGGGACTTTATTTTTTTTCTATAGATATGTTACCATTTTTGTTATGTATATTTTTCGAATAACTTTTAAATATGCCTTTTAATCCTGTCACAGTTTGTTTAATTTTTTTTCAGTAGCGTCCTCAGCAACAGTTAAATTTGAAAATTTCACTAATTTTTCTTAAAAAATAACAACGCAATATTTCTCGCTAGCATTTTGATTCTGCAAACTTTGTGAGAATTTGATAAGGTTATATTTTTTTATCTAGCTCTATTCATTCCCTTTTAGAGCTGCTACTACATATGCAAAAAAATTGGGGTGGGGCTATGCTAGAGAGGTTCTTCTGTAACCATGCTAGTCAAAAGTTCGTACGAAAATCGCATATTAGTCTGCAAGATGAGCAGTTTAATTAAGAAAAAATAATAATTCAGCAGTGAAACTTGGCATGCATAATAAGTAGACCCTTATATAATTTTTGATAAATGTTGCTAACATAAAGTTTTCTGAAAATGGCCCCTATTTCCGAAAATAACAGAAAAATTGTTAAAGGTTTAGAAGTTATTGTGGAGCGATTAAATTTGGCACAAATGGTCATTGATTCTGCAATTTTTTCTGTCATTTGTTATTTATTCGATGTATCTTGCCTGGGACCCCAATTTTCGACGTTAAACAAAAAATAGGAAAATATTAATACAGCCATCCAAAAAGTCATAGAACTATCAGATTAAGAACAAATATTTGTCGCTATATTAGCTCAAATTAAAAAATAAAAAGTTTTATGTAGAGGCCTCCAATTCTTGAAGTTTTTAAAAAAAAATACATTAAATATCACTAAAGCATAACGATAGAATAATGGAATTTGCCACAAATGATCACTAGGTAGTAACAAATTTTCGAAGAGCATTTGCAAAGGACCCTTACTCCCGAAGTTAGTTTTAGAAAATGTACTTTTAACGTCAAAAAACGGCAAACTAACAGGTCGTGTTTTAGTAGAAAAGTAAATATTATTTGTTGTATACTGTCATTTTAAAGTCCTCTACAAAGGTAGGGATCCTAAACCTATATTTTCGCTGTCAGATGGTTGTCAATTGTGTTCACTACTGACGCAATCGACACGCTTGCCCGGTACACTCCTCGTCTCTGGATTATTATATTATCTCATAGTTATATTGGTTATACAAACCACTATGGGGGCACTGTTATTTGTATTTTAAGTTTTAAATTTACACATTTTGAAAAAAATTGTAATTTAATTTTTTGTTATATATACTGTTTTGTAAATATGTTTTCCTACGAGCGGAGCATGCGGAAAAGTTACTTTTCCGTACGATATTTCGTTTTGAAAGTTGAACTTTTCCGCACTAGTGCTAAAAAGTTACTTTTCCGCACGATATTTGTGTTGTTAAAAATGAAGATATTTAAGATTAATTAGGTGATATATATAACTATTCTGTCTTTAGCGTATTAAAAACATTTTTTATAAATTTTTGATAAATAAGATGGACAAAAACATTTGAAGCAAAAACATTGTACCTAAACCTGTCTGAAAATTGTATTTTCCAGACTATTTCTAGTGCAAAAAGTCACTTTTTTATATGAGCGTGCGGAAAATTCCGCACGATAAACTATGCAAAAATTACTACTTTTTCGTGCGATTTTACTTTTTCTATCAATTTTTACTTTTCCGCACGATTTTTCCTTTTATTCCAGATTAGATATATAGATTATAGATACGAAAATAATTTCTTCACTATTGAGGACAAATTTCTTGTAGAAAAATATTTCGTCCCTAGAGAAGAAAATACTCTTTTCTGTTAAGGTAAAGCGCTAGGCGTCTAGGTAAACTATCCAATATCTTGTTAGTCAAAGTCAAATGAAATATATGTTTTCAAATTATTAATGTAGATAAGCAGAATATCTAGTAATTTTAAAATTTATTGTTAAATAAATAAACCCGTCAATAACACAAAAGTTGTTTTCCTTTTAAAAATATGGGCCTCTGTTCTACTAAAACACGATCTGTTAGTTTGCAGTTTTTTGGCGTTAAAAGTGCATTTTTTAAAATTAACTTCGGGAGTAAGGGTCTTTTGCAAATAGTCTTAGTGCATTTGGTACTAACTAAGGGACCCAGTGATCATTTGTACCAAATTCCATGATTCTGTCGTTATGCTTTAGGTGATATTTAATGTTGTTCTTTTCAAAAAACATCAGCCTCTACATAAAACTTTTTAATTTAAGCTAATACAGCGACCAATATTTGTTCTTAATCTGATAGTTCTATCACTTTTTGGATTAAACTCCTCATCTTCCAGACTAATATGCGATTTTTGTACGAACTTTTGACTAGCATGGGTCCTATCTAGCATAGCCCCATCCCAATTTTTTTGCATATGTAATAGTAGCCCTAAAAGGGAATGAATAGAGCTACAAAAAATATAGCCTTATCAGAATCTCACAAGGTTTGTAGAAATGCCAGCGAGAGATATAGCGGAAAGTAACTTGCAAAGAAGTTTAAAAAGCTGAAATTTTAACTTATTTCCAAAACGAGCCTCTACTGTTTTCGTACCACTTACTTTTAAACAAAAACGAATACCTTGTTAAATAAACCAATGATTTGCCTTTCTGGAAATGAAAATCGTTTTTAAGTGGGTGTCTTAGTTTTTAAGATATTCATGAAAAACTTGAGCAATGCTTAGATTTTCCTCTTCTCTATTAAAAATTAGATTACCGCCCCACCCCCTCCCCCACAAGGGACCTAGGCCGAAATTATTTCACTTTTGATTGTAATATAGTCATGGTGACATGTCATAAAAGTTTAAACAATCTTACAAATTTTTTGAAAATTTTAAAGAAAATGCACTATTAAAACCTCGCGCGATTTTAAAAATCTGGACCCGAAACAGTTTTACACCGATCTTAAATCTATTAGACCGCAAAACATTTACGATCTTAAAGATATTGACAGTAAGATTATATTTTTAAATGAAAATATTATCTCTTTACTTGACTTGCATGCTCCCTTAAAAACCTATCGCATCATAAACCTTATGCACCTTGGCTTACGGATACTTTAAAGGCTATGATGGTGGAAAGGGATAGGTTTCTGACCAAGTATAAAAAGAACAAAAATATCGGAGACTGGAATAGCTATACGCAAATGGTACTACTGCAATAGGTAGGGATAATAAAGCATTTTTAGTTCAAACGAAACTAAAAATATAAACAAACCTTGGAATAAACTAAAACATCTTAATATTTCAAACAAGAAAAATATCACAACCTTCCTAATTGCATCAGCGATGTTAACGCTATTAATGAACACTTCTTACACTCTGTCCCTGACCTAAAACATTATTCTGACCGTTTGAACTTTTACAAATCAAATAGAAAATACGATTTTTGCTCCGACTTATATTTCGTGCCAGTGTTCGAGTCCGAAGTGCTTAAAATTATTTCCAACATACAAACGAAAGCCACGGGGATAGATGGAATAAATAAACTAACATTAGAACTATGTCTTCACTTTCATATATCACACACTGCATAAACTTTTGTTTAAGTCACTAGGTTGTTCCCGATTCATGGAGAAGAGCAAAAGTCATACCCCTGGCAAGTCACAAATCCAGAGAGTTTTAATGATCTAAGACCGGTTAGTATTTACCAACAATGTCAAAAGTTTTGGGAAAGAAAATCGAAAATCAAGTCTCATTTAACCTAATCTGGCTGTAGGGCAAATCACAGCTGCACACCTGTACTTACCAAAATTGTTAACGATATAATAACAGCCACTGATCAAAGCAAAATAACCGTATTAGCCAAGCATTTGATACGATTAACCATAAAATGCTCGAATCAATTTTGAATTACATAGCATTTTCTACTAGTCCAGTAAAGTTATTGTCAAACGTTTTTGGGGCCCAGACAACAAGTAGTGTCATATGGTAATAAAATGTCATCATTCGTATCTCTTAGGTCAGGCTGTCCCCAAGGTTCAATACTGTCACCACTTCTGTACTCCATATATGTCTCTTTCCAAAAGCTTCTTAATCGTGCATAGACCACTATTATGCAGATGATACGCAATGGCACATCTCTTTCAAAATATTCACACAGGCAATATTTACGATTAATTATGACCTATCTATGGTTTTAGAAACATCACGTCTGTTTAAAATTAAATGCTCTGAAAACCAACGTAATAGTTTTTGGTCCAAAAAGAGAAAGAATAAAATTTGAGGAAACATTTAAAGATCATATAATGATGGATTCGCAACCCATTCCGTTCTCTAAAAAAGTTAAAAACAAGATTTTCGGTCCAAATGTAAAACTAATTTATTAAAACTCTTTTATAAAACCAAGCTTTCGGAACGTTTTGTTGCTTCTTCAGGGCTTATATGAGTTTAATTTAGTTTCTCCATTATTTTTTTCCTTCATACATTTATAATAATTGTAGAACTTTTACGATTTTTTTGGATCTGTTTTTTTTTACTTTTTTAAATTATATGGCAGAAGTATTTTATATTATATATTATATTATATGTATTTAAAAAAACAGATCCAAAAAAAATCGTAAAATCTACAATTTTATACATTTCTACAATTGTCATTATAAATGTATGAAGAGAAAACAATAGAGAAACTAAATTAAACTCATATAAGTTCTGAAGAAATAACAAAACGTTCCGAAAGCTTCGTTTTATAAGAGTTTTAATAAATTAGTTTTATATTTGGATCAAAAATCCTGTTATTCCTACAAACTCAATACCAATGTTCGTTATCCATTCAAAACAGTTAAAAACTTAGGTCTGATTATCGATCAAGGATTAAGATTCTACAAAAGACTACAAATACGATATTTTAATTTAAAGATGATCTTTCAACATCGTAAATCACTTACCAATAATCTCAAAATGTTACTTTGTAAAAGTTTTGTCTTATCTCAGCTAAACTACTGCGATACTCTTTATGGACCATGTCTTAAACCAACTGATTCTAACCGAACACAAAGATTACAAAATTTTTGCTTGCGATTAATCCACAGTATAAGAAAATATAAACCCATCCGCCATACCGTTAAAAGTTAGCAACTGGCTTAATATGCATGAACGACGAATAATGCAGTCCACTACATTTTTCTTTAAAATTATTAACACAAAAATCCCAACCTATCTGCACCAAAACTTGCGATATAATAACATTGATCTTCGTTTTAAAGACAGACTAACGATGCCTAAGCACTACTAACGATACCAAAACATTATGAAAGAACATTTTCATACGTGATAGTCCAGACTATACACAAACTTCCTCTAGATTTGCTAAATATCAAAAATATAAATTAGTTTGTATTTTTACTTACATTTTTAATGTTAGAATTAGGTAGTAACATGGGTTAGGTGGAAGAACAGGTCACCTGTTTTCTTCCGAAAATGGATTAACTGAACTAGCCCAAATTGATCAATTTGCCTTGTATTATTTGTTTATTATATGATCAATAAAGACCTTAAATAATTATAATAAAACTGCCAACAACTCTTTCTCTATTTGGCTATATCGTTAGTAGTGTGTCGCCCATAAGAATTAACATAGGAATTTGGAGAGCCAAAGATTCAGCTACACATGGGGTGGGGGTGATCCAGCTTAGACAGCCGTCTTGGTCAATGGCTTAAAAAACCTGTTAGAAGGTAGAAAATAAATTGAACCACATCTTTTGTCTTATAGACGTATTACAAACTGGTTTAGTCGGTTGCAGTAAACCAGGTCACGGCTGTCTTGGTCAATGACTTGAAAAACCTGTTAGAAAGTAGGAAAAAAATTGAACACCTTTTGTCTTACATACGTATTGCAAACTCGTTTGGTTGGTTGCAGTAAACCAGGTCACAGCTGTCTTGCTCAATAGCTTAAAAAACCTGTTAGAAGGTAGGAAATAAATTGAACCACACCTTTTGTCTTACAGACGTATTGCAAACTAGTGTGGTCGGTTGCAGTAAACCAGGAGACAGTTGTCTTGGTCAATGGCTCGAGAAATATGTCTTAATAACAAGTCTTGTTTCTGCTGTAATAAAAAACGGGTTTATGCTCTTATTCCCACCACTTTATACGTAATATAAATGATTTGTTTTGAAAAGTTTTATACAGTCTGAAACAAAATGTCTTATAATTATTTAGATTGAAATTCAAAAAATGTCTTTTTGGGAGAAAGAAAATTTTATCTTAACAAATCAAAAACAAAGTTTGTTAGTGTGAGTTTTCTTTCCATGTGTATTAATTGGTGGAATAAAAACTTTTATGGGTATAAAGACATCATAGATGAATCCTTTTTAGCTGTTGATACCACCTTGAGTTTGGATCTTACCAGTTTTTTTATCAATTTTAAACAGATGGATTATGGAAATCTGATTGTGAATAATACAGGCGAAGATACAGTACGATTAACAAACTCTACACTATCAGAACTGTGGAAAACCTCACCGTTAATAGATGAGCACATTAAAATATTAAAAAATCTCGAATTCAATAGTCGCTTAAAAATTCTTCAAATGGGAATAAAAAACTCTGTTGATGTAACTAACACAGCAATTTTCATTATGGATCCTATCAAAAATATAAATACTTTGACGTATGGATTGGCGATGGAACTTGTTTATTTTTATCCTGAACTAAAAGAAGATCATGAATAAATCGTTAACATTTAATGAACAATTTAATAAGGTGAAAATATTATATGTGTATAGTTATGCATCTAAAGAAGTGAGAAAAAAATATTGGGAAAACTTAGCAGTGGATCGCATGCATTTCCAAAATAAAATCATTAAAATGGAAATGATGTTAAACGCCATTGACTATTTTAATCAAAATATCCAACGCCAGTAGTATATTTCTTAAGCTTAAAACTGTTACTTTATGTTTTACTAGTATAAGTAGATTATTTATTCTAAAAATAAAAAACAGAAATATAAAAAAATGTGGTTTTATTTCATAAAAAAGTTATCATAGAGGTAAAATACATTCGACAATGCACAAAAGCATGGAGACTTTGTGCGGTAAGTAGTGTGTTTATGCCGGTTCTAGGAATTTTGAGAGCCAAAGATTCAGCTACACATGGGCTGGGGGTGATCCAGCTTTAAAAAATTCTTAGGTAACCCAGAAAGTCGGCTACGTTTGGGGTGGGATAAAAAAATTTTGGGAGGGGGAAAGCCTAAAATTTATAAGTGATAAAAAATTAAATCTTTATCAGTCATCTGCTTTGCTTTTATTTAGCAATGTGTCTTGAAAGTTATGATGTACCCGACACACAACAAATGAAAATAGAAAAAAAAAAAAAACAAAAGATCAAAAGATCTTGGGTGGAAATAAAGAAAATTCAAACTTGAAACTACTGATGAGCCCACGCTGGTTACCCAGGGCGAAACATCGTTTATTCATTTCTCTTTTCGCTTTGATCTTTTGTGTGTTCCTTGTGGAATACTCATCCAAGTTTGAATTTTCTTTATTTCCACCCAAGATCTTTTGTTTTTTTTTTTTTTTTTTTTTTTTTTTTTTTTTTTTTTTTTTTTTCGGTTGAAGTAACTGATTTGGAGGTTTTTTAACTTCTTCTTTATTTTAATTGCCTTAGGAGCATAATCCTACTGGAAATATTAACACGCCAGGACGAATTCGTATTAGGTAACTTGGATAAGTAAGTACCAGTGCGGAACGATGCCTATTTGTGAGTGGTTCAAGGTTGGAAATCTAAGTGTATGATGGTGTTTAATGATGTATAGTGGAGGGTGACCAGTGAAACTACTGATGAGCCCACGCTGGTTACCCAGGGCGAAACATCGTTTATTCATTTCTCTTTTCGCTTTGATCTTTTGTGTGTTCCTTGTGGAATACTCATCCAAGTTTGAATTTTCTTTATTTCCACCCAAGATCTTTTGATCTTTTGTTTTTTTTTTTTTTTTTTTTTTTTTAATTTCTTTTCGGTTGAAGTAACTGATTTGGAGGTTTTTTAACTTCTTCTTTATTTTAATTGCCTTAGGAGCATAATCCTACTGGAAATATTAACACGCCAGGACGAATTCGTATTAGGTAACTTGGATAAGTAAGTACCAGTGCGGAACGATGCCTATTTGTGAGTGGTTCAAGGTTGGAAATCTAAGTGTATGATGGTGTTTAATGATGTATAGTGGAGGGTGACCAGTGAAACTACTGATGAGCCCACGCTGGTTACCCAGGGCGAAACATCGTTTATTCATTTCTCTTTTCGCTTTGATCTTTTGTGTGTTCCTTGTGGAATACTCATCCAAGTTTGAATTTTCTTTATTTCCACCCAAGATCTTTTGATCTTTTTTTTTTTTTTTTTTTTTTTTTTTTTTTTTTTTTTTTTTTTTTTTTTTTTTTTTTTTTTTTTAATTTTTTTTCGGTTGAAGTAACTGATTTGGAGGTTTTTTAACTTCTTCTTTATTTTAATTGCCTTAGGAGCATAATCCTACTGGAAATATTAACACGCCAGGACGAATTCGTATTAGGTAACTTGGATAAGTAAGTACCAGTGCGGAACGATGCCTATTTGTGAGTGGTTCAAGGTTGGAAATCTAAGTGTATGATGGTGTTTAATGATGTATAGTGGAGGGTGACCAGTGAAACTACTGATGAGCCCACGCTGGTTACCCAGGGCGAAACATCGTTTATTCATTTCTCTTTTCGCTTTGATCTTTTGTGTGTTCCTTGTGGAATACTCATCCAAGTTTGAATTTTCTTTATTTCCACCCAAGATCTTTTTTTTTTTTTTTTTTTTTTTTTTTTTTTTTTTTTTTTTTTTTAATTTCTTTTCGGTTGAAGTAACTGATTTGGAGGTTTTTTAACTTCTTCTTTATTTTAATTGCCTTAGGAGCATAATCCTACTGGAAATATTAACACGCCAGGACGAATTCGTATTAGGTAACTTGGATAAGTAAGTACCAGTGCGGAACGATGCCTATTTGTGAGTGGTTCAAGGTTGGAAATCTAAGTGTATGATGGTGTTTAATGATGTATAGTGGAGGGTGACCAGTGAAACTACTGATGAGCCCACGCTGGTTACCCAGGGCGAAACATCGTTTATTCATTTCTCTTTTCGCTTTGATCTTTTGTGTGTTCCTTGTGGAATACTCATCCAAGTTTGAATTTTCTTTATTTCCACCCAAGATCTTTTGATCTTTTGTTTTTTTTTTTTAATTTCTTTTCGGTTGAAGTAACTGATTTGGAGGTTTTTTAACTTCTTCTTTAAATGAAAATAGATTAAGTACATTTAGAAATTGGCCTGGAGTATTAAAACCCGAAGATTTGAGTTTTCTGGATTTTTCTATAAAAATGAAAAGGACATAGTAGAGTGCCACTATTGTGACGCGCAGATATACAATTTTGTAAAAACAGACTGTCGTTTTTTTGAACATGTAAAACTATCACCAAATTGTGAATATGGTAAAATGATGTGGCAGAATAGGAAATTGAAACACAAACAAAATTATGAAAAAAAAATCAAAAGTGGTTTTTAATATTAGGTATTATAAACGCATTGATATTATATAATTTATGGAAATAAAATCACATGTATACAAATATATTTCATTTCATTTTATTGTTAGTGTCAAGGTTTTGCAAAAAAACGTCTGTAACGGAATTAAAGGTGTGTTGCATTCTGGTTTAATATACCTACATAAAATTACCAATTATATCGGTCCATACAGCTGCTAAATTTCTCATGCAATAACCGTGTATACTTTAATTATCTGATAAATAAATTTAGTACCTCTGTCAAGTTTTTAAATTGCATATAAACCGTTATTTGCGAATTAAGAAAAGCAACTACCATATTACATGGAAGCACAGATAAAATGTAAGAACAGGGGATCAAGAACGTTGCTTTATATAGCTGCAGTTTAAGAAATAACTTTACTTACAGTCAAATCAACCTACAAAAAAATGAAAGTACCAAGAGCTGGACCAAGTGTGCCATTGGCAAAAAAATTAATAAAATTAATGAGACAAATTATTCAAAAGGAAGAAGATTCCATAGAGGTGCTTGATGGGAGTTTTTCCAAAATAAAACCCATAGGGTGGAAAAAAAGTGACCCCAAAAGGGTACACATAATCCAGAACATTATATTGTTTGTAAGTTTGAATTTTCTTTATTTCCACCCAAGATCTTTTGATCTTTTGTTTTTTTTTTTTAATTTCTTTTCGGTTGAAGTAACTGATTTGGAGGTTTTTTAACTTCTTCTTTAAATGAAAATAGATTAAGTACATTTAGAAATTGGCCTGGAGTATTAAAACCCGAAGATTTGAGTTTTCTGGATTTTTCTATAAAAATGAAAAGGACATAGTAGAGTGCCACTATTGTGACGCGCAGATATACAATTTTGTAAAAACAGACTGTCGTTTTTTTGAACATGTAAAACTATCACCAAATTGTGAATATGGTAAAATGATGTGGCAGAATAGGAAATTGAAACACAAACAAAATTATGAAAAAAAAATCAAAAGTGGTTTTTAATATTAGGTATTATAAACGCATTGATATTATATAATTTATGGAAATAAAATCACATGTATACAAATATATTTCATTTCATTTTATTGTTAGTGTCAAGGTTTTGCAAAAAAACGTCTGTAACGGAATTAAAGGTGTGTTGCATTCTGGTTTAATATACCTACATAAAATTACCAATTATATCGGTCCATACAGCTGCTAAATTTCTCATGCAATAACCGTGTATACTTTAATTATCTGATAAATAAATTTAGTACCTCTGTCAAGTTTTTAAATTGCATATAAACCGTTATTTGCGAATTAAGAAAAGCAACTACCATATTACATGGAAGCACAGATAAAATGTAAGAACAGGGGATCAAGAACGTTGCTTTATATAGCTGCAGTTTAAGAAATAACTTTACTTACAGTCAAATCAACCTACAAAAAAATGAAAGTACCAAGAGCTGGACCAAGTGTGCCATTGGCAAAAAAATTAATAAAATTAATGAGACAAATTATTCAAAAGGAAGAAGATTCCATAGAGGTGCTTGATGGGAGTTTTTCCAAAATAAAACCCATAGGGTGGAAAAAAAGTGACCCCAAAAGGGTACACATAATCCAGAACATTAGGGTAAAGTCCCCTTTCCACCCTCTGCGGACTTCAACACCTATAGAAGAACAAGAACAGGAACACAAACAGGAAAATGAAGATGAAGAAGAACAGGAAGAAGAAGAAGAACAGGAAGATGAAGAAGAAGATGACATCAACTTGAAGTTTATTTTAGACGTCAAAGAGGAAGAAAGAAAAAGAAAAGAATATCAGAAGGAGATGAATAGCTTTTTAAGAATTTCAGAAAAATTTCAAAGAGACAAAAATAGTCAAAAAAAAGAAATTAAAAAAATATTAAAAAAAAAACTATAAAAAGACGAGAGGCATTAGCCATATTAGAAAAAATATATCAATGTGTGAAAAATTCGTATAGTTAATAAAAAAATAAAAATTAAAATATTATCATACCTACATGTTTTTCTTTAAGTTTCCACCTAGTCTTAATATATATTTATTTTAGTAACAATAACATAGCTAGATACCTTACCCAACTGAAAATATCGGTCTCTTTCTTTCCTAAGAAAATAAAAAAAGATAATTCTAATAACAGCGACGTAACGTAACTTAATTTCATTTAACGTTACCAAAAAATAAATGCATGGAGCTGGATCTAGGAAAAGAGGAACCTTTATATATAGCTGGTTCGTTATGTGTGAGATAAGCAGTTGTAGAGTTACGAAAAATATTGGGGTGACTGGTTAATTTAAAACGCCCTGGTTTTAAAAGTATGCGCGTATTCAGTGATCTAGTGGACATTAGGTCCAAAATGGCTAAGCACCAATAACTTAACAAATAGTGTAATTACCTAGCGGAGATCAGCCGGGACTCTCGTCACTATAATTTCAACAAAAAACACACAAAACATATCCACTTAAATCAGGTAGCAGGTTTGTCGCTCTATTCTAACAGTACCGCCAAAAAATGTTCTCGGACTCTCATCACGGATCATCGTTCGGTACTCTGTGCGCCCATTTGGTATAAGCGCATGCTTGGTAAAGTTATTTTATATTAGTATGGGATCCCAAAAACGGAAAAATACCATAAAACGTTGTAGTATGGGAGCCGAGGAAGCGTGTTATGCTACACAGTGAATACAAATCCTACTAATATAAAAGCGAAAGTATGTACCTCAATCACGCAAAAACGACTAATCCTATTTGGATGAAACTTGGTAGGAAGATAGAATGATGCGATCTGGATTTAAACAAAGACTACTTTTTATTTACTATTTCACTCAATGACGGCTGTAAAAGGGAGAGGAGCGGTTTAAATAGGTGATGGTGTATCCGAAACAAAAATACTTATTTTTCAAAGCAAGTCATATTGCAGATTTTTTACAAAATTAACCCTTAAATGCGCCGCAGGCAAAAAGTTTGAAAAAAAAACAAAAAATTCTTTAATAAAAATTTTGATCTCTTTGGTTTTTTGCAAAACATTTTTGAAAAAATAGAAAGGGTTCCAAAAACTGTGGAATATATAGATTTGTTGCCAGATCAAAAATGCGCCGCAGATAAAAAAATTATGAGAAAAATTATACTTAGAGTGCCATTTATTACAACTTTTTGAATGCTGAACTGATTGTAGCTCTCCCTGGGGACCTTGATCATGATTAAATTATTATAGTTTGGGTCGGACCTCCTGGGGGATTTTAACCCCCCCCCTCCCCTGGCTACGCCACTGCTGTAAATCAAAATGATTTTTTTAGACTGCTAGTATTTCTTATAAAGTAACACTTTGTTTAATTTTAATTTAGTTGTTATATAGCAATGGAGGCTTCGTCGTTAGTTATTCTAAGCGCCTTTATAGGCAACACATTATTTATTGAGTATGATTATAACTATCCAACAGCTCAAATATGTTTGAGTTCAAACAAAAACGATTTTAATGGTTGTTACAAATCTTTAAACAAACTATATGAGAAAAACTAGTAACGGACCCCGTTACTTAACCTACTACATTAACAAGAAACTTTTAAAGGATAGTGATTATTTTTACCAAATAAAATACGAAGCAAAAAAATCATACTGCATATTCGGATTGGTTAATTTCACCTAGAAAAAAACCAGAGTTGAATTGCAGTTACGTTTATTTTTACATTATTATAGGTTTTTTATGTACCATTTTATTATTTACCATTTTTTCGATTAAATATTGTAAGTTTAAAATAAATAATACAGGTAAACATTTCTGTCTATTATTTTTTATTTTTGCTAAAATTGAGAATTTCTACAAATACTACAATAAATTGTGAGATTTACGGAAAACAAGTTATTACTGCATAAAAAAACAACGCGAGAATTTTAAATTAGCGATGTTTTCGGTAAAATGTGTCGAAACCACTTCACAGAATTTCTTCTCATCGAGTTGATAGAAATTTTCCGATACACAGCAAGATCCTCTGACATCGCTTTTTAGCCATTTATCAATGTTGATGGATTCTTTTATTTTTAATTTGATATCCATATTACAGTTGTCGCTCAAAATAGCTTCATTAGATGACAAACTATCCATCGAACTTTCAGTACTGGATCATACATCTCTATAATTTCGAATGAGTCAGTACTTATATCAGATAAGGTTTCTTCAAACCTCATAATTTTTAGATTTATTTGCAAGATATCTTAATGGTTTAAGAGTTCTTTTGACTTAAAAACCAAATTGTCTTGTTCTCTTATAGTCAATATAATTCTGGGGGGGATTAAATCACACCGATGTAACCGGTTAGACGAGTGATAACTACCAATCGTTCTTGCAATATCTGGTTGTCAATAAAAGGTAGAAAACCGGTTTTCAATATCCGTAATAAGAAATTAGCTCACATCTGTATAACCGGTATTACTGCCTTGAAAAAAACGGTTTTATCTTTATTCGACCACGCTTTTCTCTTATACTTTCTTATTATTTTTGGCGAGGTGGGGGCGGCACACATATAAGTCGTAGTTGGCAGAAAATGTATCTATAGTTTTATATTTTGTTATAGAGTTTCATATTTTGTTACTACAAATTTTTATTTCAATTTTATTGAAAAATAAAAATGTTTGGTTTTATTCAGTTGATTTCGGGTGTTTTTATGTTTTTTTACAAATAAGTATGGAGATTTGGTTAGTTGCAGGGAGGAGTTGGTTATGGAGATGGATATAAATAGTTCAATAAATCCCGAGGAAGAAAAAGGTTTCGAAATGAACTAAGAGCAGGGAACATGAGCTATATCGTGTCTAGTAAGAACTCAGAATATTTCATAAGATAAAACCGTAGAGCCGGGGTACCTTGAGAAACCGATATGTATTATGCAGTCGTATGTGACCATTAAAGGAGGAAAAAACACTTTTTTTGCATTGTGTTGCAAGTGCTATTTTAATCATGGAATTAATACACCAATGGGTAAGAATATGCACGCCAATTTACATTATACTGACAAAATGAATTGTGATCACTTGACGTGTGCCATATGCGAAGACAAATTATATCAATTAGTTTATCCAGGGACGCGCTTAGTTTGTCTTGGAGGAATTGAAACCTAAATTACAAACCATAGATTAAATCATGAATAAAATTGAGTTAATAAGTTTCTTTAATGTGTCACAATGACAACCGATGTCGAAAATAACCTGCTAGACTGGATTGGAGCACACCTAATAACTAGTCTTGGCTATACACGTAAATACCCGCACTAACAGTTTATTTATCATATAAAAGGAATTGTTTTCTTTAACAATTTAGTTTATTTATATACTATCATGCATCAATGTTCGGATTGTCATAAAGATTTTAAATATAAATCAAACCTTTATAGACATAAACGAGAATCGTGTTTATATAGACCATCTTGCTCGGAACCTGCTTCCAAGAAAAGAAGTTAGTTTTGAAAAATCCAAAAAGGAAGAACTAGTACACAAATTAGTTTTGACGAAGTGTAAAGACTGTGACGAGTGGTACATAAAAAATAAACTTAGTGGACATTTACGATCAAACCCTCATAAAAGAAAAATATTGGAACGAAATAATGATGAATACGTAAGAATTAAAACAGCAGCATTTAAAAAGAGGATAGTTTCATTTATACTGTATCCATCAATAAAAATTGTTGATATTGATGAATTTTTTGATGAAGTTAAACAAACATTTTTTAGACTGGTTATGGAACAAGTGAAAAAGAATACCATTATTAAGTTAAATGTGGAGGTGTTTGAAAGTTTTGTTCTACCAAGTAAGAAAATAATGGAAATAAAATCATTTAATACTCGAAATAAGGTTGTAACAGAAACAACCAATGTTAAAGATATTTTTGGTGAATTTGCATCAACAATCAAAGAGAAAATGTCAACGTTTGCTGAAAACGGATCTGGATGGGCGTTAAAAGAACTCTTATATTTAGAAGTTAATATTCAATCCATTACGTGCATCATCTTGATCAACCTAAAAAATAATGATCAGTGTTGTTTTGCGTGGAGTGTTATTAGTGCCTTATATCCATCTCAAACTAATAGTGATCGGACCAGTTCTTATCCTGACTTTTATAACATTTTAAATTTTGACGGTATTGAATTTCCTGTCAAGTTAAAACACATTAGAAAATTTGAAGAATTTAACCAAATATCTACACTACACAAAGAAGAAACTACCTACTCATATTAATTTGTTATTAATAAGTAATGACGAAAACAACCATTATTGTTGGATAAAGGATATGTTTAGTATCCTCTCAGATTAATAGGCAAGAAAAAGTACTTTTGTGATGGATTATCTAATTTATTTTACATCTGAAGAAAAATTGCAAAAACATCAATTACATGATTGCAACCAAACAGTGACATCATTAACCGCAACCAACATTAAAACAAATAAATATGGAGAAAATATTCCAGAAAATATACTTCAGTTTAAAAATTTTCAAAAGCAACTTAAAGTTCCTTTTACATGTTCTTATGATGAATCATTATCTACCATGAAATATTACTGGTGAAGATGCTGCAGAGGAATTTTGCAAAAGAATTGAATATAATGTTCGAAGAATTTATCACAACCATCTAAAACATGTTGTACCCATGTCTCCCTTAACATATGATGAAAACATTGATTTTAAATCCGCAAAAGTATGTCACATATGTTTCAAAAAATTTTAAACATGAAGATGAAACTGTAAGAGATCATGATCACCTAACAGGAAAATATAGAGGTGCAGCTCACAGTATTTGTAATCTAAATTACAAAATACCAAATTTTATGCCAGTGTATCTCCATAATTTGACGAACTATGATAGCCATCTATTTATAAAGCAGTTATGTTATGAAAAAGATCAAATTGATGTTTTAGGACAAACTAAATAAAAGTACATCTCATTTTCCAAAGTAATTTTGGTAGACAAAAAAGAAGAATTTGGAAAAACTAAAAATATTTATACCAAAATTAGATTTCTCAACTCGTTTCATTTTGCATCAAAATCATTGCAAAAGTTAGGTGAAAGTTTAGACACCTCTCAATGTATCGAAATTAAAAAACATTTTAAAAATCCTGATCAATTCAATGAGATACGAAGAAAAGGTATTTGCCCTTATTCATATATGGATTCTTTCGATAAGTTGTATGAAAAACAACTGCCAACTATTGAGAACTTTTATGATAAGTTAAAAGAAGAACCATTAAGCCTTACGGATTATAACAGAGCTCTTCACGTTTGGAACTTGTTTAATTGTGAAACTTTATTGGATTTTACAAAAATTTATTTATTTTCTGACGTCTTAATTTTAGCAGACTTTTATTAGTCATTTAGAAATTTATCTCTAAATACTTATAAGTTAGATCCAGCCCACTACTATACATCTCCTGGTTTAAGTTGAGATGTAATGTTAAAAAGTACAGAAGTTAAATTAGAATTACTTACCGATATAGATATGTTGCATTTTTTTAAAAATAATATTCGAGGTGGTATATGTCATTGTAGGGTACGAAAAGCTGAAGCAAATAATAAACTGGTTCCAAATTATAATAGTGAAAATCCAAAAACATTTATAATGTATTTAGATGCTACAAATCTCTACGGTCACAGTATGAGTCAGTATTTACCTATTGGCGATTTTACTTGGATGACTAAATCTGAAATTAAAGCAATAGATCTACAATCCATAGCAGATAATTCGGAATACGGCTACGTTTTTGAAACAGATATTGATTATTCAGACAATCTACATGAAAAACATAATGAATTTCCATTCTTGAGTGAATCAAAAAATAACAAGTTAATATGTAATTTGGATCACAAAAAGAATTATATTTTGCATTACAAAAATCTTCAACAGTCTATGCGAAACGGACTACAGTTGGTTCAAATTCATAGAGGAATAAGATTTAAGCAGTCACCTTTCCTAAAATCTTACATAGATTTAAACACTAAATTGCGAAACAAGTCCAAAAATCAGTTTGAAAAAGATTTCTTTAAGTTACTCAATAACGCAATTTATGGTAAATCACTTGAAAACGTTGACAAAAGAGAAGATATCAAAATAATTACACATTGGCAAAATATTGGAAAAAAAGCAAGGAGCTCAAACATTAATTGCTAAACCAAATTTTAAAAACTCATCAATTTTTACTGAAAACTTGGTTGCCATTCAAATGGAACGAGTAAAAGTCACATACAATAAACCTGTTTATATTGGATTTTCAGTCTTGGAATTATCAGTAATGTAAGATTTTTATTATGAATATATAAAAAACAAATATGGAGAAAAAGCAATTTTGCTCTACACAGATACTGATTCTTTATTACTAGAAATTGCAACCAATAACTTTTATTCAGATATTCAAGAAAACCTGGAGACGTTTGACACATCA
This sequence comes from Oxystoma pomonae, assembly GCA_963921995.1. Lineage (NCBI taxonomy): Eukaryota > Metazoa > Arthropoda > Insecta > Coleoptera > Brentidae > Oxystoma > Oxystoma pomonae. The sequence goes on from OY998168.1 coordinate 58,493,400, forward strand.
AATTACAGCGAAGACAATTTACATAACATTACCAAAAACCAGTCTATAGTGGGTCGTATGAAAGATGAATTTGCAGGTCAACCTATAGTAAGCTTTTATGGCACAGGTGCTAAGGCGTATTGTGTTGATTTGGCAGCTAGAACTGAAAAAAAGCAAAGGGAGTGAAAAAGTATGTTATTCAAGACAACATTACTAAAGAAGATTATCAAGACGTTCTTGAAAATGATGAAACAAAATACAGAAAAATGAATTGCTTCCGTTCCATTCTTCATGATATTTACACACAACTAAAAAATAAAGTAGCACTATCACCTAAAGATGACAAACGATGTGTAGTTCCTGGAACTTTTAAAACATTAGGCTAGGGTCATAAAAATATTAAGTAGTTTTTAGGATATATGTTGCTAACAGACGTTAAGTAAAAAACAATGGTTAAAAAATGTTATTCTTTATTGTTACAAATAATTTTACAATACATTATTTTTATTAATCCACGAATTGTGAGTTTTATTTAATCCTAACTATTTTACGAAAACTTTGTTTCCTTTTCTTCTCAAAACTTTTTCAACAAGATAAACATCTGGATATATTACTTTTTGCAATTCTTCTTTGTAGAAACCTCCTTGAATTTCTTTCCTATTTTGATCTTCAAGCAAAGTGATCGGATTAGTCATTTGTATTTTCTTTACAAGAAATATTTCATTTGACCAATTAGGTGTGTATCCTTTTGAGTTTGCTGGTGTGGCTTTTTGTTTTTTTTTCATTATCATAACTCTTTTTTCGACAGATAGCAAAGAATTTCTTAGTACAGTTTGAACAGTAATTAGCGCCTGGTTAAAATTTGTTTCAACCCTAGTAATACTTTCTACATTTTTCTGAATGTTTTCTTGAAAAGAAACAAATTTTTTATCCACCTCTAGATTATCAATATAATTTTTTTAAATATTAAAGTTTTCGGTTATTTTGTCTTTTAGCAGATTTTTAATTTTAATTAACTCTTGCTTAAAATTGTTTTCAACATTGCCTATATGTTGTGTTAATTGTAATTCTGTAGCTGTTATATTTTCCGAAGATTTTCTTGCAAATTATTAATACTTTTATCAAGATTACTTAATCCATCATCCAAATTATTAATTGATTTTTCTAGTTTTATAACGTTTTTGATTAGTTCTTTATTCAGTTCTTCCTTAAATTTTTGATTAGTTTCATTGAATGATTTTAGTTCTTCTTTAGTATATTCTTTGAGATCTTTAAATTAATTATCAAGACCAGTTTTGGTTTTTTCTAAAACATCACCAAGGGAGTTGATACATTCACCATAAGATAATTTTATAGTATTTAATTCATTTTGAATAGAATCTTGAAGTTCGTTAAAAGTCACTTTAAGTTTTGAAAATTCGTTTTCATAATATCTTCCAATTGTTAAAATTTTTTCTTGTAGTAATTCATAAGATGTCCGTCCCTGTCCAAACCATTTTTTAGATTTTCATTTATATGTTTTATATAATTTTGAATCGTTTCAAGTTTTTTTTCAAAATCTGACTTTTGTTTATTATTTTTTTCTATTAAATCATGTATTTGAGTAGTATGTTCTTCACCTTTCTTTTTATAATCTTTAAGGTGTTGATTTATATCTGAAATTTAGGACATTTTCTTGAATATTTTTTTTTTAAAAATTCTTTATTTTTTTTTTAAAGAATCAATTTCAGTGGTGTTTAAAGAACTTGTGCTTTTTATAGCAAAATAATCATTAAAAATTGGTTTTTTCCAAATAGCTTTGTACTATTTTTTCTATTGCTAGTGAATCAGTTTTTTTACCGCTCATGAGAATTTGTTTTTTATTTCATCACGAAATTTATTATCTACTTTATTTAAATCACTTTGTGTAGGTAGATTTAAAATATTCTTGACATTTTTTTGAATTTATTCTTTAATCTCCTCAATTTTATTTACACTTTCATCATAAATTTTAATTTTGCTCTTTAAATTTTCTATATCTTGGTTTAAATTAATCTTTTTAATTACTTGCTTTATTTCATTTTTAGGAAATATAGTCTCTGATATGTTTGATATAATTTTATTTTCCAAGTTTGATAGTTTTTCAGTTAAAACAATGTCTTGCTGGTTTTTAAAGTTTTCTTGAGTTTCTTTTATTTCTTTTTCTAAATCAATTTTTTTTGCCAAAATGTTTATATCTGGAGTGTTTGCTTGGATTAATTTTTTTAAACTCTCTAGTGTGGAGTTATCTATGCAGGTATCAATCTTACTTTTTACAGCATTGATAAGTGTGTCATTAAGTGTAATGTATTTATGTTTTCAATTTCATTAATATTTTTAATTATTAGATCCTTATCATCCTTAATTAAATTTAGTTGTTGTTGTCACCTAGCTTTTCATTTAAAAATTTTTCCTGTTTTTTTTCTAAACAGTTGATGGGTTTCATTTAATTCCTTTGTTAAATCGTCTTTTTTTACAAAAAATTTGTTGTTATTGTAGACTTCAATTTCTTGTTTTAGACTGTTTAAAACAACACAATTTTGAATATCAGTTTTGATGGTATCGATTGAATCATCATTAAGTTTAAGTTTTTTATTTATATTTTCAATACTAATATCATTTGCATTAATCCTTTTTTTACCTTTTCAATATCAATTTGTGAAACACTGCCTGTTGGAGCAAACTGTACAATGTGTTTTTGTACATTTAAAAAAACTTTATTTTCAATATCAGACATGTCAATTTTGGGTTTTTTATGCTTGGAAATGTTTCCAAAACTTATCTACAGTCATGGTACCCTTTTTTAATAAATATGCTCTAATAATATCCATATATTTGAAAGTATTGCTTGATTGTATTTGTTCTTTTGGATCTATATTTCTTTTGTAGCCATTGGTTCTTTTCAATATATCCATGTAATTTTCCAAGTCTTCTCTTTTGAAACCCACTGGATGTTTTTTAAATCCCTAAATATTTAATATTTTTTACTTCAATGTCTTTCCCGATAATTTTAAGCTCTGAGTCTCTAATATAAAATTTTTCTTCGTCTTTATTATGAAAAACTCCATAAGTATGACCAAATTTATCATCAACGTCTCTAATTGATTCATCAGTATATGTTCTGGGGAGGTCGTCAAATGAATTTAAATATTCATTGTATGCTGGTAAGGCAGATAAATTTTGAAAACTCTCTTATTTCGTTAGCAGTCTGGTCTATAGTAGTATCACTTATATTACTAGAATTCATATCTATATCATGTATGAATTGATCTTCCAAAACAGTAACGGTAGGTAAATATCCATGATAGCTACTTCTCTTAGGAAATGTAGTAGAATTCAATTTTTGAGACGCAGATACAATAGTAGAGTTAAATCTTTGAGATTGATTTGGTGATACAGGTGGACTTTTTATTTCTTGCTTTATGTTTGATGTAGTTTTAACGTTTGATAAAAATTCTTGCAATGGTTTCGTGATTGGATACAATTCCTTTTCTCTTTTAAAATGGGATGCAATTAAATCAGATTTCAAGCCTCGTAATTTCCTTTTTATGCCATTTTTTGTTTCGCTTGTTTTTTTTGTTGTAAGGTATTTATAGGTAAATAAACGTGTCAAAACCTTTCCTGTATTTACCATGCTTTAAATTACAATCTTTATCCACCACAATAAAACCATGTTGTTCTTTCCAACACAATGAGCAAAGTTCTATAAATTCTTAAAAAGACATATCAACATTAATATGATCATCATAGATGTGATGTAAATTAGTGTTGTCTAGTTGAAATATAATCAGTAAATTTGCATTATCTCTTATAAGCTGTTTTGGTATTGAGGAATAAGTTTGACTTAGGTAAAAACAATCAGCACTTTTATGTCTAGAAAAACAAAAATAATCCCGTATTTTGCTTTGATTACCACAAACCATATCATTAAATATTACAAATGAATTATCCTTTATTTCACTTGGTGAAATAATTTCATTTCCATCATTGTTTTCGTAATAATCAATTTCTTTAATTGGTTTGAGTAGTTCTTTTAGATATTTATATTTTGGTTCATGTAAAGATTTTGAATAAACATAAACGTTTTGAAAACATCATCCATTTTTGTTCTCTAATAAACTTATAAGAACATTAGTTTTTCCAAAGCCTGAAGGACCAACGATCAATCCTCTTTTACAAGTTCCTCCAAAAAGTTGTCCATGCGTATTAAAATCAATTTTTTGATCATCATGATTTTTAATAGGAAGTGAAAAATTTTGCTTTACTATTCGCATGATTATATATATATAAGTAAGAGAAAATACTTGATGTGTCAGTATATATAATGAGTGTACAGAACAAACATAAGATTATTAGATAACCAACAATTAAAAAGAAAGGAAGGGGTTTGTTAAAAACATTAATCAACAAATTACCTTTTGAACTACACATCCCATTTTACAATTACTGCGGGGGGGGGCCTAACCTAACAAAGAGATTAGCAAGAGGCGAACGAGGAATTAACAAATTGGATGAGGCTTGCAAAAAACACGACATTGCATATTCAAAAAATTTAGATCTTAAAAGTAGACATAAGGCTGACAAATTTCTTACTTCAAAAGCAGCTGAGAGAATAAATGCATCCGACGCAAGTTTAGGTGAAAAAATAGCAGCAACTGAAGTAACTGAAACAATGAAATTAAAAACAACTTTTGGAATGGGTTTAAAAAAACGTCATCGACGTAATGTTAAACGAAAAAACACAGGAATGTAGATATCTTTAAGCAATGCTATTAAAAAAGCACACAAAAGTTTAGTTGGAAAATCTTTTAAGAACTTAAACACAGCTGCAAAAACAGCACTATCATCATTAAAAGGTTATAAGGTTATCCCACCAAAGATAAGAATTATTCCAGTCCCAAAGATTGGAGGATTTTTGCCGTTTCTAGTACCTGTTTTATCTGCTCTCTTATCTCTTGGAGCATTGGGTGAAGGAGCTGCAGGAATATCCAAAGCTGTTAATGATGCCAAAGCGACAAAAGATAAACTTATTGAAGATAAAAGACATAATCAAGCCATGGAACAAATTTCTGTTGGCAAAGGACTTTATTTAAGACCTTATAAGCAAGGCTGTGGTCTGTTTTTAAAACCAAATACAAAAAACTGATAAAAGGACTACCTCACAGACCTCTAACAAATATTGACCTTCTTAAATATTCAAAAAAATATCCCACATTTTCGTGGTGTTTTTATACGTAATGACTTACCGAAAAAAAATTAGAAAATTTGAAAGTGGTATAATCAATTTAGATAGTAAAGAAAAACAGGGAACCCATTGGACTGGATATGTGAAAAAAAATAACATAATTTCATACTTTGATAGTTATGGAAATTTAAAACCACCTTTGGAGGTTGTTAAATATTTTTTAAGTGATGGTAGTCATAATGTTGTAATGTGTAATTAGAAAAATTATCAACGAAAAGATTCAGTTATCTGTTGAATTTGTGTTTAGAGTTTTTATATAACAACAGTTAATAACTTGTATTAGTATTACATCAACTTTAACACAATAATGTCGCTTACAATTTCTGTCAGGCAATTCGGCTGAGTGGTCTGCTTCATTTAATCCACCAATTTACTTAGATGATGGTGAATATGTTGTTTGTCTTACGAATTTCGAAACTTTTAATGCAATACCCAATATGGGTGAACAAAATATTAAATTTCGTTATGGTAATAAAACCATTGAAATTCGATCAGGAGCCTACGAATTGACTGATATTGATTTACAAGATGAACTTTCTAAAGAAGGTGTTAGCTTAACACTACGTGCCAACAACAATACCTTACGTTGTAATTTAAAATGTAGTGAAGATATTCGTTTTAGTAAAGATACTATAGGAAATATTTTAGGATTTAGAGATGATCTCTACACAGCTGATAGAACACATATTTCACAAAAACCTGCTGAAATTATTAAGGTAAATGCAATATTAATCGACTGCAGTATAGCTGATGGATCATATTTTAATACCAATCCCGTACATGTAATTCATCAGTTCTATCCTAGCGTCAGTCCTGGATTTAAGATAATAGAAGCTCCAGAAAATTTAATTTATTTTCCTGTAAACGTTAAAACAATAACCAGTATATTTTTAAAAATTATTGATCAGGACGGTGATCTTGTAAATTTTGGTGGTGAAACTATTACCGTCAGACTACACATTAAAAAAATTTAATAATGGTCTTTTGTTACAATAACCCATTAATATCATATAATAAAAAAAGTAGAGTTTTTTAAGCAGTAAGAGGAAAACTGTCTAACGGTTAACACCAACAAATTATAGGTTTTTAAAATCACTTGGATTTAAAGTAAATACAAAATGAGTTTTTTGAACGTTACCGAAAAACTTTTGGAAGACAGTTCTGTAGTAAGAAATGAAACGTATTCTTATGATCCCTTTTCACCAAACAAATTAAATAATAATGATGAAATAAAAATTGTTATACCTGATATCGAAGCCTATACTATACCATGTGAAAGCTTTCTTTTTATTGAGGGACAGTTAACTAATGATGGTACCTATTCTGCAAGTATGAAATTTACAAACAATCCCATAGCTTATCTTTTTAAAGAAATTCGTTATGATCTAAACGATGTAACCATAGATTCAATTCGAGATGTAGGAACCACTTCTACTTTAAAAGGATATTTATCATTTACTGAAAGTGAAAGTAAAAAATTGCAGAACGCTGGTTGGTTTCCTAAAATGGATATTTCAAAATCGAGCATTTTGGTTGATAAAAAGGGTAATTTTAATGTATGTGTCCCACTTAAAATTTTAATGGGATTCTTTGAAGACTATAGAAAAATAATCTTATTGTTATGTTATGATATTGTTGGTCAAAAAGTAAAAATTTCGATCACAAAACTAACATGGAATATGCCTTATGTAACCGTTAATATCCCTACTGAACTGAATTTGTCAAAGCTTATTAACAAAGATGTTGAAATACCAATAGCTTTTAGAAGATGGGAGTTAATAGAGTATCCTGAATTGCTTAAAACAGACATAATTGGCAAGTTAAAACATCAACCAAAGCTAAAGTTGCACGACATGTTATAGTTGCTTTTCAAAAAAATAAAAATGATAAATTAAATGAAAATATTAGCAAATTTGACGATGTTAGAATCCGCAATATTAATGTCTTTTTAAATTCTGAAAGATATCCATACAATGATTTGTATGTAGACTTGGAAAATAACAAATTTGCTTCCTTATATGAAATGTATTCGAAGTTTAGGGCTTCATACTATCAGCTTCCTAATGAACCGTTGTTTCTCCCTTCAGAATATAAAGAGATATCACCCATAATATACATTGATTGTTCTTATCGAAAAGAAGCTGCACAGAGTGCTAATGTTTCAATGAGAATCACTTTTGAATGCCGAAGATGTACCGAAAAAAACGACAGCATACTGTTTGATTCCTCATGATAAACTTTTTTCATACCACCCTTTGACTAAAACAGTGAAACAGTTTTAATGCGCATGTACAAAAAATATTTTTTCTCTATAAAATCGAATTATTACATATTTTGATATCAGTTCAAGAAATGTGTTCAAAAAACACTTGTAGCATTTGCTTACACCTTCAAAATTTAAGAATACTGAAAAAAGCCATAAGTTTATACAGTGAAAAACAAATTATTTTAAAAAAGCTTTCCAACTTAACGATATGAATTTAAGAATAGATGTTCAAGGATTTAAATTGGAAAGCAACAAATTTGTTCCTAAAGAATTGGCCGCTTATGATGAAACGAGAATTTTCCATTATATTTTTAAACCACCCTATGGGATTCAACATCTTAAACCACAGTTACATAAGGAAGCCAACTGGTTGATGGAAAATCATCATTGTATACCATGGAATGCAGGTTTTACCCCGCTTCATAAATTTTCCGAAATATTACAAAACTTGACAGAAAAAGTGGATACAGCTTATAACAAAGCTAACGAAAAAAGTTACATATTTAAGGAGATACTCTTTAAAACCAGTTATTGAGCTTAGAGAGACCCCAAAACTGCTCAAACAAGACCCAAAGTGTTTTTTATTTTTAAAATATATAATCTACTTATACTAGTAAAACATAAACTAACATTTTTAGGCTTAAGAAATATACTAGTGGCGTTGGATATTTTGATTAAAATAGTCAATGGCGTTTAACATCATTTCCATTTTGATGATTTTATTTTGGAAATGCATGCGATCCACTGCTAAGTTTTCCCAATGTTTTTTTCTCGCTTCTTTAGATGCATAACTATACACATGTAATATTTTCACCTTATTAAATTGTTCATTAAATGTTAACAATTTATTTATGATCTTCTTTTAGTAGTTCAGGATAAAAATAAACAAGTTTCATGGCCAATCCATACGTCAAAGTATTTATATTTTTGATAGGATCCATAATGAAAATTGCTGTGTTAGTTACATCAACAGAGTTTTTTATTCCCATTTGAAGAATTTTTAAGCAAGTATTGAATTCGAGATTTTTTAATATTTTAATGTGCTCATCTATTAACGGTAAGATTCTCCACAGTTCTGATAGTGTAGGGTTTGTTAATCGTACTGTAGCTTTGCCTGTATTAATCACAATCAGATTTCCATAATCCATCTGTTTAAAATTGATAAAAAAAACTGGTAAGATCCAAACTCAAGGTGGTATCAACAGCTAAAAAGGATTCATCTATGATGTCTTTATACCCATAAAAGTTTTGCCAATCGAATTCTGTGAACTGGACAACATCGTTTTTTATTCCACCAATTAATACACATGAAAAGAAAATTCCATTATAGCTTAAACACACACTAACAAACTTTGTTTTTGATTTGTAAGATAAAATTTTCTTTCTACCAAAAAGACATTTTTGGAATTACAATCTAAATAATTAGAAGACATTTTGTTTCAGACTGTATAAAACTTTCCAAAACAAATCATTTATATTGCGTATAAAGTGGTGGGAGCATAAACCGGTTTTTTATTGCAGCAGAGACAAGACTTGTTATTAAGACATATTTTTCAAGCCATTGACCAAGACAGCTGTGACCTGATTTCCTGCAACCGACCAACCCAGTTTGCAATACGTCTACAAAAGAAAAGGTGTGGTTTAATTTATTTCCTACTTTCCAACAGGATTTTTAAGCTATTGAGCAAGACACCTGTGACCTGGTTTACTGCAACCAACCAAACCAGTTTGTAATACATATGTAAGACAAAAGGTGTGGTTCAATTTATTTCCTACTTTCTAACAGGTTTTTTAAGCTATTGAGCAAGACAGCTGTGACCTAGTTTACTGCAACCAACCTAACCAGTTTGTAATATGTCTGTAGGACAAAAGGTGTGGTTTAATTTATTTTCCACTTTCTAACAGGTTTTTCAAGTCATTGATTAAGACAACTGTCTAAGCTGGATCACCCCCACCCCATATGTAGCTGAATCTTACCGGCGTAAACACACTACTGCGGTAAAAACACTTTGGGTCTTCTTTGAGCAGTTTTGGGGTCTCTTCAAACTCAATAACTGGTTTTAAATACGTAGCTTTTTCCTTTCCTTTGATATAAACTGTATCCACTTTTTCTGTCAAGTTTTGTAATATTTCGGAAAATTTATGCAGCGGGGTAAAACTTGCAATCCATAATATAGAATGATTATTTTCCATCAACCAGTTGGCTTCCTTATGTAACTGTGGTGAAAGATGTTGAATCCCATAGGGTGATTTCAAAATATAATGGGAAATTCTCGTTCCATCATAAGCGGCCAATTCTTTAGTAACAAATTTGTTGTTTTCCAATTTAAATCCTTGAACATCTATTATTAAATTAATATTGTTAAGTGGAAAGCTTTTTTAAAATAATTTGTGTTTCACTGTGTAAACTTATGGCTTCTTTCAGTATTCTTAAATTTTTAAGGTGTAAGCAAATTCTACAAGTGTTTTTTGAACACATTTCTTAAACTGATATCAAAATATGTAATAATTCGATTTTATAGAGAAAAAATATTTTTTGTACATGCGCACTAAAACTGTTTCCCTGTTTTAGTCAAAGGGTGGTATGAAAAAAAGTTTATCATGAAGAATCAAACAGAATGCTGTCGTTTTTTCCGGTACATCTTCGTGGCATTCAAAAGTGATTCTCGTTGAAACATTAGCACTCTGTGCAGCTTCTTTTTGATAAGAACAATCAATGTATATTATGGGTGATATCTCTTTATATTCTGAAGGGAGAAACAACGGTTCATTAGGAAGCTGATAGTATGAAGCCCTAAAGTTCGAATACATTTCATATAAGGAAGCAAATTTGTTATTTTCGAAGTCTACATACAAATCATTGTATGGATATCTTTCAGAATTTAAAAAGACATTAATATTGCGGATTCTATTCTATATTTTCATTTAATTTATCATTTTTATTTTTTTGGAAAGCAACTATAACATGTCGTGCAACTTCAGCTTTAGTTGATGTTTTAACTTGCCAATTATGTCTGTATGTTTTAAGCAATTCAGATACTCTATTAACTCCCATCTTCTAAAAGCTCAAGCTCAACATCTTTGTTAATAAGCTTTGACAAATTCAGTTCAGTAGGGATATTAACGGTTACATGAGGCATATTCCATGTTAGTTTTGTGATCGAAATTTTTACTTTTTGACCAAAAATATCATTAAAAACACAGTTATTGTCAGAATTGGATCTTATTAAAACAAGTTGCTGTTTTGATTTTAAGATTATTTTTCTATAGTCTTCAAAGAATCCCATTAAAATTTTAAGTGAGACACATACATTAAAATTACCCTTTTTACCAACCAAAATGCTCGATTTTGAAATATCCATTTTAGGAAACCAACCAGCGTTCTGCAATTTTTTACTTTCACTTTCAGTAAATGATAAATATGCTTTTAAAGTAGAAGTGGTGCCTCCATGTCGAATTGAATCTATGGTTACATCGTTTAGATCATAACGAATTTCTTTAAAATAATAAATAAAATAAAATAAGCTATGGGATTGTTTGTAAATTTCATACTTGCAGAATAGGTACCATCATTAGTTAACTGTCCCTCAATAAAAAGAAAGCTTTCACATGGTAAAGTATAGGCTTCAATATCAGGTATAACAATTTTTATTTCATCATTATTATTTAATTTGTTTAGTGAAAAGGGATCATAAGAATACGTTTCATATCTTACTACAGAACTGTCTTCCAAAAGTTTTTCAGTAACGTTCAAAAAACTCATTTTGTATTTACTTTAAATCCAAGTGATTTTAAAAACCTATAATTTGTTGGTGTTAACCGTTTGACAGTTTTCCTCTTACTGCTTGAACAACTCTCTTTTTTTATTATATGATATTAATGGTTTATTGTAACGAAAGATCATTATTCAATATTTTTAATGTGTAGTCTGACGGTAATAGTTTCACCACCAAAATTTACAAAATCACCGTCATGATCAATAATTTTTAAAAATATACTGGTTATTGTTTCAACGTTTACAGGAAAATAAATTAAATTTTCTGGAGCTTCTATTATCTTAAATCCAGGACTGACGCTAGGAAAGAACTGATGAATTACATGTACGGGATGGTTATTGGACAACGTAAGGTATTGTTGTTAGCACGTAGTCTTAAGCCAACACCTTCTTTAGAAAGGTCATCTTGTAAATAATCCTCAATATCAGTCAATTCGTAGGCTCCTGACGGAATTTCAATGGTTCTATTACCATAATGAAATTTATTATTTCGTTTATCTATATTGGGTATTGCGTTAAAAGTTTCGAAAGTCAAACAACATATTCACCATCATCTAAGTAAATTGGTAGATTAAATGAAGCAGACAATTGATGTAATACTAATACAAGTTATAAACTGTTGTTATATAAAAACTCTAAACACAAATGTCCACAGATAACTGAATCTTTTTGTTGATAATTTTTATAATTATACATTACAACATTATGACTACCATCACTTAAAAAATATTTAACAACCTCCAAAGGTAACCACCTTAACTATCAAAGTATGAAATTATGTTATTTTTTTCACATATCCAGTCCAATGGGTTCCCTGTTTTTCTTTATTATCTAAATTGATTATACCACTTTCAAATTTTCAAATTTTTTTCGGTAAGTCATTACGCATAAAAACACCACGAAAATATGGGATATTTTTTGAATATTTAAGAAGGCCAATATTTGTTAGAGGTCTGTGAGGTAGTCCTTTTATCAGTTTTTTCTATTTGGTTTTAAAAACAGACCACAGTCTTGCTTATAAGGTCTTAAATAAAGTCCTTTGCCAACAGAAATTTGTTCCATAGCTTGATTATGTCTTTTATCTTCAATAAGTTTATCTTTTGCCGCTTAGGCATTATTAACAGCTTTGGATATTCCTGCAGCTCCTCCACCCAATGCTCCATGAGCTGAGAGAGCAGATAGCACAGGTACTAGAAATGGCAAAAATCCACCAATTTTTGGGACTGGAATAATTATTTTCTTTGGTGGGATAACCTTATAACCTTTTAATGATGATAGTGCTGTTTTTGCAGCTGTGTTTAATAGCATTGCTTAAAGATATCCCCCTTCCTGTGTTTTTTTCGTTTAAAATTACGTCGATGACGTTTTTTTAAACCCATTCCAAAAGTTGTTTTTAATTTCATTGCTCCAGTTACTCCAGTTGCTGCTATTTTTTCACCTAAACTTGCGTCAGATGCATTTATTCTCTCAGCTGCTTTTAAAGCAGAACTTTGTCAGCGTTATGTCTATTTTTAACATCTAATTTTTTTGAATATGCAATGTCGTATTCTTTGCAAGCCTCATCCAATTTGTTAATTCCTAGGTCGCCCCTTGCTAATCTTTGTTAGGTTAGTTCCCCCACCACAGAAATTGTAAGATGGGATGTGTTGTTCGAAAGGTAATTTGTTGATTAATGTATTTAACAACCCCTTCCTTTCTTTTTAACTGTTGGTTGTCTAATAATCTTATGTTTGTTACGTACACGCATTATATATACTGACACATCAAGTATTTTCTCTTACTAATACAGCTGACGTAATCATGCGAATAGTAAAGCAAAATTTTTCCCTTCCTATTAAAAATTATGATGATCAAAAAATTTATTTTAATAAGCATGGACAACTTTTTGGAGGAACTTGTAAAAGAGGATTGGGTCCTTCAGGCTGTGGAAAAACTGATGTTCTTATAAGTTTATTAGAGAAAAAAAATGGATTACGTTTAAAAACGTTTATGTTTATTCCAAATCTTTACATCAACCAAAATATGAATATCTAAAAGAACTACTCAACCCAATTATAGAAATTGATTATTATGAAAACAATGATGAAAATGAAGTAATTTCACCAAGTGAAATAAAGGATAATTCAGTTGTAATATTTGATGATATGGTTCGTGGTAATCAAAGCAAAATACGGGATTATTTTTGTTTTTCTAGATATAAAAGTGCCGATTGTTTTTACCTAAGTCAAACTTGTTCCTCAATACCAAAACAGCTTATGGACAACACTAATTTACATCACATCTATGATGATCATATTAATGTTGATATTTCTTTTCAAAAATTTAAAGAACTTTGCTCATTGTGTTGGAAAGAACAACTGATAAATTGTAGTATACTATTGTAGTGGATAAAGATAATTTGAAGCAGGAAAGGTTTTGACACGTTTATTTACCTTTAAATACCATACAATTAAAAAATTGTAAATCACTACTTATATTAACGTCCTAAGAAAAATCTGATTTAATTGCATCCCATTCTAAAAGAGAAAAGGAATTGTATCCAATCACGAAACCATTGCAAGAATTTTTATCAAACGTTAAAACTACATCAAACATAAAGCAAGAAATAAAAAGTCCACCTGTATCATCAAATCAATCTCAAAGATTTAACTCTACTATTGTGTCTCCGTCTCAAAAATTGAATTCTACTACATTTCCTAAGCAACGTACCTATCATGAATATTTACCTACCGTTGGTTTTACTTTTTTGGAAGATCAATTCATACATGATAATGATATGAATTCTAGTAATATAAGTGATACTACTATAGACCAGAATACTAACGAAATAAGAGAGTTTTCAAAATTTATCTGCCTTACCAGCATACAATGAATATATAAATTCAGTTGACGACCTTCCCAGAACATATATAGATGAATCACTTAGAGACGTTGATTATAAATTTGGTTTACTTATGGAGTTTTTCATAATACAGACGAAGAAAAATTAAATATTGGAGACTCAGAGCTTAAAATTATCGGAAAAGACATTGAAGTAAAAAATATTAAATATTTAGGGACAGTTGGATTATATGAATTGTTATTTAAAAAACATTCAGTGGGTTTCAAAAGAGAAGACTTGGAAAATTACATGAATATATTAAAAAGAACCAATGGCTACAAAAGAAATAAAGATCCAAAATGAAGGTGTGATGAAGGTATCAATTCCCTTGGTGATGTTTTAGAAAAAAACAAAACTAGTCTTGATAATGAATTTAAAGATCTTAAAGAATACACTAAAAAAGAACTAAAATCAGTCAATGAAACTAATCAAAAATTTAAAGAAGAACTGTATTAATAATTTGCAAGAAAATCTTCGGAAAATATAGCAGCTAAAGAATTACAATTAACACAACATATAGGCAATGTTGAAAACAATTTTAAGCAAGAGTTAATTAAAATTAAAAATCTGCTAAAAGACAAAATAACCGAAAACTTTAATATTTAAAAAAATTATATTGATAATCTAGATAAAGCTTTCACAGAGGTGGATAAAAAATTTGTTTCTTTTCAAGAAAACATTCAGAAAAATGTAGAAAGTATTACTAGGGTTAAAACAAATTTTAACCAGGCGCTAATTACTGTTCAAACTGGACTACGAAATTCTTTGCTATCTGTCGAAAAAAGAGTTATTGATAATGAAAAAAAAACAAAAAGCCACACCAGCAAACTCTAATCATTAGAACAAAAAGTAAATTCGTTTAAAAAACCAGATTCTTTTTATGGTTATTTACCATTAACATTTTTTGGAAAATACTATAATATAATATAATAATAGAATCAGCAAATTTTCAACCCAATGATTTAATAATGGTTGTAAGAAATAAAGGTGGTTTTAAATCATACGACCTTGAAAAGGTTTTAAATATTGAGTTAAAGAAAAATGATATAATTTCTTTTGAAAGATTATTTAATAGTAACACCACTAACTTTCATGCAACGCTTTTACTTAAATATCAATTAAATTCATAAGACATATCAGTACTACTCAAATATGGATCTAAAAAAGTGATGAGTTACATAAACCGGCCAGAAAAAAGTGTCCCCGAAGAAAAGTCATTATTAAATCACTAAATGACCTTTGGCAAGCTGATTTAGTTTCAATGATTCGATATGCTCGATAAATATATTTTGATTGTGATAAATGCGTTTTCTAAATATGTTTGGGCAAGACCTGTTAAAACTAAAGGAGCTGAACACGTAACAAATGCTATGAAATCAATTTTGGAAGATGCTAAAGTTGCACCAAAAAATTTGCAAACTGATTTAGGAACGGAGTTTGTAAATGCTCGGTTTAAAAAACTTATGAGCGATTTCAACGTAAACCATTATAGTACTTTTTCAAATTTAAAAGCTAGTATAGTGGAAAGGGTAAACAGAACTTTAAAAAATACAATGTGGAAAAAAATTATTATGCGTGGATCTTACAATTCGATTGATATTCTCAACGAAATTGTTAATGACTATAACCAAACAATACATTCTACAATTGGAATAAAACCAATCAATGTTTCTAAAAAAAAAAATTAAAACGAATTATTTAAGAAAGTTTATCGTCATACAAAAATAATAGATCCACTAAAATCAAAATACAGAAAATACAAATGACTAATCCGATCACTTATTTGCTTGAAGATCAAAATAGGAAAGAAATTCAAGGAGGTTTCTACAAAGAAGAATTGCAAAAAGTAAAAGATACAGGAAACAAAGTTTTCGTAAAATGGTTAGGATTAAATAAAACTCACAATTCGTGGATTAATAAAAATAATGTATTGTAAAATTATTTGTAACAAAAAATAATAACATTTTTTTAATCATTGTTTTTATTTAACGTCTGTTAACAAAATATATCCTAAAAACTACTTAATATTTTTATGACCCCAGGCTAATGTTTTAAAAGTTCCAGGAACCACACATCGTTTGTCATCTTTAGGTGATAGTGCTACTTTATTTTTTAGTTGTGTGTAAATATTATGAAGAATGGAACGGAAGCAATTCATTTTTCTGTATTTTGTTTCATCATTTTCAACAACGTCTTGATAATCTTCTTTAGTAATGTTGTTTTGAATAACATACTTTTTCACTCCCTTTGCTTTTTTTTCAGTTCTAGCTGCCAAATCAACACAATACGCCTTAACACCTGTGCCATAAAAACTTACTATTGACCTGCAAATTCATCTTTCATACGACCCACTATAGATTGGTTTTTGGAAATGTTATGTAAGTTGTCTTCGCTGTAATTTGATGTGTCAAACCTCTCCAGGTTTTCTTCAGTATCTATGTAGAGCAAAATTGCTTTTTCTCCATATTTGTTTTTTATATATTCATAATAAAAATCATACATTACTGTCTTGGATAATTCCAAGACTGAAAATACAATATAAACAGGTTTATTGTATGTGACTTTTACTCGTTCCATTTGAATAGCAACCAAGTTTTCAGTAAAAATTGATGATTTTTTAAAATTTGGGTTAGCAATTAATGTTTGAGTTCCTTGCTATTTCCAATTTTTTTGCCAATGTGAAATAAATTTGATATCTTCTCTTTTGTCAACGTTTTCCAGTGATTTACCATAAATTGCGTTATTGAGTAACTTAAAGAAATCTTTTTCAAACTGATTTATGGACTTCTTTCGCAATTTAGTGTTTAAATCTATCTTACATAGATGACTGCTTAAATCTTATTCCTCTATGAATTTGAACCAACTGTAGTCCGTTTCGAATAGACTTTTGAAGATTTTTATAATGCAAAATATAATTATTTTTGTGATGCAAATTACATATTAACTTGTTATTTTTTGATTCACTCAAAAATGGAAATTCATTATGTTTTTCATGTAGACGTTCTGGATAATCAATATCTGCTTCAAAAACGTAGCCGTATTCCGAATTATCTGCTATGGTTTATAGATCTATTGCTTCAATTTCAGAATTAGTTACCCAAGTAAAATTGCCAATAGGTAAATACTGACTCATAATGTGACCGTAGAGATTTATAGCATCTAAATACATTATAAATGTTTTTGGATTTTCACTATTATAATTTGGAACCAGTTCATTATTTGCTTCAGCTTTTCGTACACTACAATGACATATACCACCTCGAATATTATTTTTTTTTAAATGCAACATATCTATATCGGTAAGTAATTCAAATTTAACTTCTGTACTTTTTAACATTGCATCCCAACTTAAACCAGAAGATAGTAGTGGGTTGGATCTAACTTATAAGTATTTAGAGATAAATTTCTAAATGACTCATAAAAGTCAGGTAAAATTAAGACGTCAGAAAATAAATAAATTTTTGTAAAATCCAATAAAGTTTCACAATTAAACAAGTTCCAAACGTGAAGAGCTCTGTTATAATCCGTAAGGGTTAATGTTTCTTCTTTTAACTTATCATAAAAGTTCTCAATAGTTGGCAGTTGTTTTTCATACAACATATCGAAAGAATCCATATATGAGGATAAATACCTTTTCTTCGTTTCAATTGA
This sequence comes from Oxystoma pomonae, assembly GCA_963921995.1. Classification (NCBI taxonomy): domain Eukaryota; kingdom Metazoa; phylum Arthropoda; class Insecta; order Coleoptera; family Brentidae; genus Oxystoma; species Oxystoma pomonae. The sequence goes on from OY998168.1 coordinate 58,511,215, forward strand.
TTGAGGATTTTTAAAATGTTTTTTAATTTCGATACATTGAGAGGTGTCTAAACTTTCACCTAACTTTTCCAATGATGTTGATGCAAAACGAAACGAGTCGAGAAATCTAATTTTGGTATAAATACTTTTAGTTTTTCCAAATTCTTCTTTCTTTTTTGTCTACCTTACTTTGGAAAATGAGATGTACTTTCCTTTAGTTTGTCCTAAAACATCAATTTGATCTTTTTCACAACATAACTGCTTTATAAATAGATGGCTATCATAATTCGTCAAATTATGGAAAAACACTGGCATAAAATTTGGTATTTTGTAATTAAGATTACAAATACTGTGAGCTGCCCCTCTATATTTTCCTGTTAGGTGATCATGATCTCTTACAATTTCATCATCATGTTTAAAATTTTTGGAACATATGTAACATACTTTTGCTGATTTAAAATCAATGTTTTCATCATATCTTAAGGGAGACATGGGTAAAACATGTTTTAGATGGTTGTGATAAATTCTTCGAACATTATATTCAATTCTTTTGCAAAATTCCTCTGAAGCATCTTCACCAAAGTAATATTCCATGGTAAATAATGGTTCATTATAAGAAAATGTAATGAAAAAACAAAAAGCAAATGGTTCATGTTTAAATGTATTTTTTGTGTATGGAGTAAAATGATTTTTGGGATCTTTATATTAGTGGTTTAAGAAGACACTCAAAATCAGCATATATAACAAAAGGAACTTTAAGTTGCTTTTGAAAATTTTTAAACTGAAGTATATTTTCTGGAATATTTTCTCCATATTTATTTGTTTTAATGTTGGTTGCGGTTAATGATGTCACTGTTTGGTTGCAATCATGTAATTGATGTTTTTGTAATTTTTCATCATCACCATCAAAAAAGTACTTTTTATGATCTTGCCTATTAATCTGAGAGAATACTAACCTGGACATATCCTTTATCCAACAATAATGGTTGTTTTCATCATTACTTATTAATAACAAATTAATATGAGTAGGTAGTTTCTTCTTTGTGTAGTGCAAGGGGCCCACAACTTAATTTATTACTTTATCATTTTTGTAAATGCTTTCCAAACCATACACGTTTATAGATATTTTGTTAAGTTCTTCAAATTTTCTAATGTCTTTTAGCTTGACAGGAATTCAATACCGTCTATATTTAAAATGTTATGAAAGTCAGAATAAGAACTGGTCCGATCACTATTAGTTTGAGATGGATATAAGGCACTAATAACACTCCACGCAAAACAACACTGATCATTATTTTTTAAGTTGATCACAGCGTTTTTTTCAAAATATATTTTGGTAGCATAATGTAAGACGATGTACGTAATTGATTGTATTTGTTAATATTAACTTTTAAATATGAGTTCTTTTTAACGCCCATCCAGATCCGTTTTCAGCAAACGTTGACATCTTCTCTTTGATTGTTGATGCAAATTCACCAAAAATGTCTTTAACATTGGTTGTTTCTGTTACAACCTTATTTCGAGTCTTAAATGATTTTGTTTCCATTATTTTCTTACTTGGTAAAACAAAACTTCCAAACACCTCCATATTTTACTTAATAATGGTATACTTTTTCACTTGTTCCATAACCAGTCTATAAAATTTTAACTTCATCAAAAAATTCATCACTATCAACAATTTTTTTTGAAGGATACAGTATAAATGAAACTATCCTCTTTTTAAATGCTGCTGTTTTAATTCTTACGTATTCATCATTATTTTGTTCCAATATTTTTCTTTTATGAAGCTTTGATCGTAAATGTCCACTAGGATTATTTTTGATGTACCACTCGTCAGAGTCTTTACACTTTGTCAAAACTAATTTGTGTACTATTTCTTCCTTTTTTGATTTTTCACAACTTACTTTTCTTTTCTTGGAAGCAGATTCCGAGCAAGATGGTCTATATAAACACGATTCTCGTTTATGTCTATAACAATCCGAACATTGATGCATGATAGTATATAAATAAACTAAACTGTTAAAGGAAACAATTTCTTTTATATGATAAATAAACTGTTAGTGGGGCTATTTACGTGTAGAGCCAAGACTAGTTATTAGGTGTGGTGCAATCCAGTCTAGCAGGTTATTTTCAACATCGGTTATCATTGTGACACATTAAGGAAACTTATTAACTCAATTTTATTCATGATTTAATCTATGGTTTGTAATTTGGGTTTCAATTCCTCCAAGACAAACTAAGCACGTCTCTGAATAAATTAATTGATATAATTTGTCTTCGCATATGGCACACGTCAAGTGATCACAATTCATTTTATCAGTTAATGTTGTTAATTCCATGATTAAAATAACACTTGCAACACAAGGCAAAAAAAATGTTTTTTCCGCCTTTAATGGTCACATTGCATAACACACATCGGTTTCTTAAGGTACCCCGGCTCTACGGTTTTATCTGATTAAATATTCCGAGTTCTTACTAGAGCCGATATAGCACATGTTCCCTGCTCTTGGTTCATTTCGAAACCTTGTTCTTCCTCGGGATTTATTGAACTATTTATGTCATGTCATGTCCATAAGCAACTCCTCCCTGAACTAACCAAATCTCCATACTTCTTTGTAAAAAAACATAAAAACACCCGAAATCACCTGAATAAAACCAAACCTTTTTATTTTTCAATAAAATTGAAATCAAAATTTGTAGTAACAAAATATGAAACTCTGTAACAAAATATAAAACTATAGAAACATTTTCTGCCAACTACGACTTATATGTGTGCCGCCCCCACCTCACAAAAAATAATAAGTATAGGAGAAAAGTGTGATCGAATAAAGATAAAACCGTTTTTTTTCAAGGCAGTAACACCGGTTATACAGATGTGAGCTAATTTATCATTACGGATATTGAAATCCAGTTTTCTACCTTTTATTGACAACCAGATATTGCAAGAACGATTGGTAGTTATCACTCGTCTAACCGGTTACATCGGTGTGATTTAATCCCCCCAGAATTATATTGGCTATAAGAGAACAAGACAATTTGGTTTTTAAGTCAAAAGAACTCTTAAACCATTAAGTTTTGAAGAAACCTTATCTGATATAAGTACTGACTCATTCGAAATTATAGGGATATATGATTTTGAAGAAACATCCAGTACTGAAAGTTCGATGATGGATAGTTTGTCATCTAATGAAGCTATTTTGAGCGACAACTGTAATATGGATATCAAATTAAAAATAAAAGAATCTATCAACATTGATAAATGGCTAAAAATCGATGTCTGGGGATCTTACTGTGTATCGGAAAATTTCTATCAACTTGATGAGAAGAAATTCTGTGTTAGCTGCTTCTATGAATGTACACCTACTATTACGTCAAAATTTTGTGAAGTGGTTTCTACACATTTTACCGCAAACATCGCTAATTTAAAATTCTCGCATTGTTTTTTTGTGCAGTAATAACAGTAATCTCACAATTTATTGTAGTATTTGTAGAAATTCTCAATTTTAGCAAAAATAAAAAATAATAGACAGAAATGTTTACCTGTATTATTTATTTTATAGCGTTAAACTTACAATATACTTATAAAAAAATGGTAAATAAAAAAATAAAATGGTATATAAAAAACCTAGAATATTGTAAAAATAAACGTAACTGCAATTCAACTCTGGTTTTTCTCTACGTATAATTAACCAATCCAAATATTCAGTATAATTTTTTGCTTCGTATTTTATTTTGTAAAAATAATCACCATCCTTTAAAAGTTTCTTGTCAATGTAGTAGGTTAAGTAATGGACCCTGTAGTTTTTCTCATATAGTTTGTTTAAAGATTTGTAGCAACCATTAAAATCGTTTTTGTTTGAACTCAAACATATTTGAGTTGTTGGAAAGTTATAATCATACTCAACAAATAATGTGTTGCCTATAAAGACGCTTAGAATAACTAACGATGAAGACTCCATTGCTATATAACAACTAAATTAAAATTAAACAAAGTGTTACTTTATAAAAAATACTAGCAGTCTAAAAAAATCATTTTGATTTACAGCAGTGGCGTAGCCAGGGGAGGGGGGGGTTAAAACCTCCCAGAAGGTCCGACCCAATCTATAAAAAATTAATCATGATCAAGGTCCCCAGGGAGAGCTACAGTCAGTCCAGCATTCAAAACGTGTAATAAATGGCATTCTAAGTATAATTTTTCTTACAATTTTTTTATCTGCGGCGCATTGTTGATCTGGCAACAAATCTATATATACCACCGCAACCCACTCTTTCTTGGAACCCATTCTACTTTTTCAAAAATATTTTGCAAAAAATCGAAGAGATCAAAATTTTTAAAGAATTTTTTGTTTTTTGTCACAATTTTCGCCTGCGGCGCTATACCAATATTAAATATTGCTACAACTTTGTTTTAATACAAGACATGTTTTTGTCAACAACATTTGAAACACGTAAAAAATAGCATTTTAATGTAATTTTTTCAAACTTTTTGCCTGCGGCGCATTTAAGGGTTAATTTTGTAAAAAATCTGCAATGAGACTTGCTTTGAAAAATAATAACACCTATTAAACCGCTCCTCTCCCCTCCTTCAGTTCAAGAGTTCAAGCAATAGGCACCTACCTAATTTTTAAAAATTTGCCATATAGTGAAGGGGCATGTGTAAGTCCGTGGGATTTTGAATGAAGGAGTTTTGTGACTATATGGGATTGATATCTCTTTAGTCACACAATCGAGTGTTACCGGGTGTTTTGTTCGCATCCGTGTAGAAGGGGTTGATATGACGTCATATTTTAAGATGGCGGCCAAAAATAATAAAAAATACAACTTTCGCAACCGGGGTATGATTATAATCGATTCCATATAATTCGAGAACGCGGATTCCAGAAAATTTACTTTCAAGATCATACGACCTTAAATGACCTTTGCTGAAATCTTGTTTTTTTGCCATTTTCTCTTCAAAAAATCTTAATAATTCGAGGTTTTGTCAGTCCAACTTCAAATCTGGCTTAAAGTATTAGGCATGTACACCAAATTCTATCTTTAGAGTTTGATTCAGTTCATGACCTTAAAAAATACCCCAGTAAAATTAACATATTGAAAAAATAATATACTAAAGGGCGCTATTTATCAGCTAATAAAGCCAAGAGAACAAAATTTGGTAACAAGAATAAGAAGGTCAAAACTAACAATTTGGTTTAAAAAAATTTTGTTCAGCTATGACGCGTTTCAATATGGCGGCTGATATATAAAAATGGCGACATATAACCACATTTTATTTTATCCAATATCGTAAAAAAAAACAAAAACGACAAGGTGGCCATTAATTCTTGTTAACTTATTGCCGCTTACTATAAAAAAAAGTTTGGTTGATGCATGACCTTGATTGACCTTGAAAATAACATATTCAAGTGAAAAACCAGCTTTTTGTGATGTTTTTTTCCAATTTACCACTACGCAAAAACTTTAAGTGTCGGAGATGAAATTAACATCTTAGCTATAAATGAATACTTCATTTTAAACCTCCCTGCCACTTTTTTTTGATATGGCGTTCCAGATGTTTATGCTAGACCCTGGTAAAAATGACCTATATGCCTGTCGTTTTTGTTTCGGAACTGTGAATTTTATATTCTACTTACTTGTCTAGCCAACAAAGTCATTTAAATAAGAGTTAGCAGAAGTTGAATATATATTACCATATGGTGGTGGTTTTAGATGCCATTTTCCAAAATAGCGAACGAAAAAGCATCAAAAATTCTAATTATGCCAGTAGGGCATGACTACACTTCTTTATTAACATTCACAATAAAATTCAAGGATGAAAATTTAACAGCTATTTAGTCACACATTCATATTCCACCGCATCTCTGTAGCAGATCCGAAACTTAATAAAAACTACAGGCATATAGGTCATTTTCACCGGGGTATATAAAATAATAAACATCTGGGACGTCATATGAAAAAAAAAAATGGTAAGGAGGTTTAAAATTAAGTGTTTGTTTATGGCTAGGATGTTAATTTTATCTCCGGCGCTTAAAGTTTTTGCGTAGTGGTAAATTGGAAAAAAAAAATCACAAAAAGCTGGTTTTTTACTTGTACATGGTATTTTCAAAATTTTTTTCATAGTAAGCGGCGACAATTCAACAAGAATTGATAGCCACCTTTTCATTTTTGCTTTTTTACGAAATTGGATAAAATAAAATGTGGTTATAGGTCGCCATTTTGATATGTCAGCCGCCACATTGAAACGCGTCATAGCTGACCCAATTTTTTTAACAATATTGTTGGACTTGCCCTTCTCTTCTATATTACCAAATTTGGTCCTCTTCGCTTTAATAGTTGATAAATAGCGCCGTTTAGTATGTTATTTTTGCAATGTATTAATTTTACTGGGGTATTTTTCAAGGTCATGAAGCTTTAAACTTTATCAAGCTCTAAAGATCGAATTTGGCATATATGCCTAATAGTTTGAGGTACGTTTGAAGTTGGACTGACAAAATCTCGAATTATTAAGATTTTTTTAATAGAAAATGGCAAAAATCTTGTTTTTTCCGATTTTCAAAATCATTTAAGGTCGGCTGATCTTAAAAGTTAATTTTTTGGAATCCCCGTCCTCGAATTATATGGAATCGAGTATAATCATGCCAGTTGCGAAAATTGAATCTTTTATGATTTTTGGCCGCCATCTTGAAAGATGACGTCATATCAACTTCTTCTACACGGATACGAACAAAACACCCGGTGACACTTGATTGTGTGACTAAAGAGCTATCAATCCCACATAGTCACAAAACTTCTTCATTCAAAATCCCACGGAGTAAAATTATCGACATATGCCTTTACACTAATAAGTAGGTAGTTAGTTGATTTTTATTAAGAGTCGATTTCTGGCTACGCAACTGTTTACAGCCGTCATTGAGTGAAATAGTAAATAAAAAATAGTCTTTGTTTAAATCCAGATCGCATCACTCTATCTTCCTACCAAGTTTCATTCAATAGGATTGGTCGTTTTTGCGTGACTGAGGTAAAAACTTTCGCTTTTATATTAGTAGGATTTGTATTCACTATGTAGCATAACACGCTTCCTCGTCTACCATACTACAACGTTTTATGGTATTTCTCCGTTTTTTGCCTCCCATACTATATATATATAAAATATAAAATAACTTTACCAAGCATGCGCTTATACCAAACCGAGAAATTTTTTTGGCGGTACTGTTAGAATAGAGCGCCAAACCTGCTACCTGATTTAAGTGGATGTTTTGTGTGTTTTTCGTTGATATTATAGTGACGAGAGTCCCGGCTGATCTCCGCTAGGTAATTACACTATTTGTTAATTTTATTTAAGTTATTGGTGCTTATCTTATCGCCATTTCTGACCTAATATAATTATATTTTTTGTCCACTAGATCACTGAATACATGCATACTTTTAAAACCAGGGCGTTTTAAATCAACCAGTCACACCCATATTTTTCATAACTCTACAACTGCTTATCTCACACATAACGAACGAGATATATATATAAATTATGGAATTGTCCATTTCGTTTGCTGCATAAACATTTACCAAGGTAATACGAAGGCATAAAGAAGTTTTACAAATATTGTATAAACTAATAAGGTGGATTCTTGACTTTTTGTTTTGAGACAAAAAACACCTGTTTAATTTCTTAAATAAACTCCATGCATTTATTTTTTTAATAACGTTAAATGAAATTAAGTTATGTTACGTCGCTTTCATTAGAACTATCTTTTTTTTAGGAAAGAAAGAGACTGATATTTTCAGTTGGGTAAGGTATCTAGCTATGTTATTGTTACTAAAATAAATATATAATAAGACTAGGTGGAAACTTAAAAAAAAAACAGGTATGATAATATTTTTATTTTTAATAACTATAAGAATTTTTCACACAATGTTATATCTTTTTCTAATATGGCTAATGCCTCTTTGCTTTTTACTAATTTTTTTTTATATTTTATTATATTTTTAAAATTTCTTATTATCCCTAAATTTTTAAAAAGATATTCATCTAATTCTGATATTCTTTTCTTTTTCTTTCTTCCTCTTTGACGTCTATCATAAACGTCAAATTGGTGTCACTTTCTTCTTCATCTTCCTATTCTTCTTCCTCTTCATCTTCCTGTTCTTCTTCTTCCTCTTCATCTTCCTGTTCTTTTATAGGCGTTGAAGTCCGAAGAGAGTAAAAAGGGGACTTTACCCTAATGTTTTGGATTATGTGTACTCTTTTGGGATCGCTTTTTTTCCACCCTATTTTACTTTGGAAAAGCACCTCAATGGAATCTTCTTCTTCTTCTTTTTTAATAATTTGTTTCATTAGCTTCATTGATTTTTTTGGCAATTGCACACTTGGCCCATCTTTTGGTACTTTCATTTTTGTACTTTAATTTTACTGTAAGTAAAGTTATTTACATAAACTAAAGCTATACAATGAGCTTCAGGCTACTGCGAACATAGGGGGAATCAAGTCCAATTTACTCTCCGTGCCGTACGACCGAGGTGGATTCGAAGAAGCACGCTGCAGTATTATCTTTTGGAAATTTATTTTGTTTTTATTATTTTGTTTTATTTCCGCCTTGCTCGAGAAACAGATTGGTAAGTTCTTAAGTGAAATAATACATTTTTAAAACTAAAAATGGATGTCTACGAAGTTGCCGAAAAAGTGCAGATGGTCAAATGGCACTATCAAAGCAGACCATTGAGACTTATTCAAGAACTTTTTTTGGAGAATTTTGTAAATCGCCCAGAACCTAGTTTTTCAACGATTTATAGGTTTGTGCAGAATTTTGAAAAGTTTGGTTGTGTAGCGCCAAGAAACCATAAAAAACCCACTGTTTTGAATGACGAGCAGGAAGTACGAGATGTGATTATTTGCGCAGCAGTGGAGAAAAATCTAAAGTTAACTAGCCACCAAATTGCCGAAGCAGTTGATACGTCTTCAGCCACTGTCTTACGTGTTCTCAAAAAGAATGGTTATCATTCTTACAAAGCGTCAAAAACGCATCAAATTTTTCCGGAGGACAACTATCGTCGTATGGAATGTTGCGAAACAATGATGGAAAGGGCTAATCGTGATGAAAACTTTCTGAGATCTATTCTTTTCACAAATGAAAGCACTTTTCAATTATTAAATCATCATAACCCAACACACGTTCGATATTGGTCGAGGGAAAATTTGCATTTGTATTTTGACGTAAGAACACAGTATCCCCAAAAACTAAATGTTTCAACAAGATGGTTCCCGCTCACAATGTTGGTCTTGTTAGAGAATATCTTGATAATGTATTTCCTAATCGGGTTACAAGTACACGAGGAACTATTTTATGGCCAGCTCGATCACCCGATCTTGCTCCTAATGACTTCTATTTGTGGAGTTATTTCAAAAATAAAGTTTACGGGCATGAAAGGGCTAATAATTTGGAAGAACTTCGGATTAAAATTGAAGAAGCTTTTCAAACTATCACCCCTAACATGCTTGGAAAAGTTGGAAGGGGTTTTTATAATAGGCTCGGATATTGTCTAGCCGAGCAAGGAGGACTTTTTGAACATTTGCTCTAATTTTTTTTGACTGGGAGAATCTTTTTGGTTTTTACAATGTATTATTTTATTTTGAGAACTTGCATTTATTTTGTTTCTCCTTATTATTTTCATTGTAACACGTTGTCAGTGATAAATCTGAGCAGTTGACAATAAAACGCTCTTATTTATCAGTGACAAAAAAAAGAAAATTACGTTATAAAAACTTGCGTATTTATTGACCAAATTCCGGTTTCATTGACTACACTCCACACAGCACCGTGGTTAGAGGCGTACTAAATACTAAACGCAAGTGGTGATCGCAAGCCTGAGTATTGGTTGCTTCACTGATAGGTGTGCGGTGTCCCTGCATGTACGTACACTGGCAAATTGGACTTCTTCCGGCCTATGTTCACAGTAGGCTGAAGCGGTCTGTACAAAGCAACGTTCTTGATCCCCTCTTCTTACATTTTATCTGTGCTTCCATGTAATTTGCAAATAACGCTTTATATACAATTTAGAAACTTGACAGAGGTACTAAATAACAACAAGAAGTTAAACTTCTAAATCAGTTACATCAACCGAAAAGAATCTAAAAAAGAGAAGATAAAAAGATCTTGGGAGGAAAGAACGAAAATTCAAAATTGGACGAGTGTCCCACACGGAACACACAAAAGACCAAAGCGAAAGAAGAAACAATTAAACGATGTTTCGCCCGGGGTGACCAGCGTGGGCTCATCAGTGGATTCACTAGTCACCCTCAATCCAGACATCATTTAACACCATCGCACACTCTGACTTCCAACTCTGAATCACGCAAAAATAGGCATCGTTCCGCAGGGTACTTATGATAAGTCACCTGATACGGGTTCGTCCTGGCGTGTTAATCTTTCCAATAGGAATATGCTCCTTAGACAATTAAAACAAGAAGTTAAACTTCCAAATCAGTTACATCAACCGTTATTGCATGAGAAATTTAGCAGCTGTGTGGACCAATATACTTGGTTATGGTAATTTTATGTAGGTATATTAAACCAAAATGTAACACACCTGTAATTCCGTTACATACATTTTTTTGAAAACCCTTGACACAGTAAATTGAAACGAAATATATTTTTATAAATGTGGTTTTACTTCCATAAATTATATAATATCATTGCATTTATAATACTTAATATTGACAACCACTTTTGAATTTTTTTTCATAATTTCGTTTGTGTTTCAATTTCCTATTCTGCCACATTATTTTACCATATTCACAATTCTGTTTTTACAAAATTGTATATCTGCGCGCCACAATAGTGGCACTCTACTATGTCCTTTTCATTTTTATAGAAAAATCCGGACAAACTCAAATCGTCGGGTTTTAATACTCCTGACCAATTTCTAAATGTACTTAATCTATTTTGATTTGATTTCATATCGTATTATATATCATAACTTTCAAGACACATTGCTAAATAAAAGCAAAGCAGATAACTGATAAAGATTTAATTTTTTATCACTTATAAAGTTTTAGGCTTTCCCCCTCCCAAAGAAATTTTATCCCACCCCAAACGTAGCCGACTTTCTGGGTTACCTAAGAATTTTTTAAAGCTGGATTACCCCCACCCCATGTGTAGCTGAATCTTTGGCTCTCAAAATTCCTATGTTAATTCTTATGGGCGAATCTTTGAATCTTGAGCCAGAACCGGCGTAAACGCACTACTATCGTTGTTAAGTTTCTGTTAAACTTTTTAAAGCATACGCACAAGGCATAATCTCTTGTAATAAAACTGCTGACATACCATTTTTTGCTTGATTCTACAAATATAGTTGTCAATTTGTTCACATCAAAAAATTTCAAACAAGGACAAGGATTTTAAACAACGTAGATGATAACTCTTTTCAAAAATATTTGGTAGAAATTTACCTACATATGTAATGTAACCTAAAAATCTCTGAATGTCGTTTTTGTTTTGTAGTTTTGGCATATTCTTTAGGGCATCTAATTTTGAATTATCTACAGAGCTTTCAGATCGAATATCTTGTCTACCAAGATTTTACATTTATTTTTATTAAAACGAATGTTATTTTTAGCTGCAACCTCCAAAACTCTCTGCAATCCTTCATCCGTAGAGCATCCATATATTATACAATTATAAATAAAAATTCCTACACCCGGTAATTCACTAAAAATCTCATTTATTCGTTCTTCAAATACTTCAGGGCTGCTTGTTAAGCCATAGGGTAGTCTTAGAAAACCTTCCAAACTCAGTTGCAAAGTACATAATTTTAAACTATATTCATCCAACTTAACCTGTAAAAATCCTTGTGTACAATCCAGAACAAAAAAATACTACACTACAGATACTGATTAGTTACCTGTGAAAGGTGTTTGCTATTTGAAATGTTTGCATAGAAATATCAATTCTAAAATTCTTTTTTATGTAGTAAAGATGGATTGTATTCCATTATTAAAAACATGTATTTCTTTAAATTTAATTCAAACACTTAACCTAACATTTGTTTCTTGTAGTTTACCCATGTCGTATGCAATTCTTTTAAGCGAACTTACTGGAATAATATTTGCCATTGCTCTGGTGTCTTGAAATTTATGTTACTGCCTCCTATGTCCAAGCACTGAACATATGAATCTCGACTACTTCTGTCAATCTGGTCCTTTGATATATCTATGAAAAAAAATCATCAACAGTATCATTCTACCGGTTCGTGCAGTTTGGAATGGTCAGCTGCTAATAGTTTTTCCCTCAAGGACTCATCAGACAACCCACAGATCATCACGTTTTACTAGGGACTCTGTAAGATCACCTAACTTTTTGTCTACAAGTTAAAAATTTAAAAAATTCGTAGGTAAGATTTTTTTCGGTAAAAAATTAAAAAAAAGATTTTAGTAATTCATCAAAATTATTTTTAACTGCATCCTCCAGCTGCATAGAGTTAAAAATTCTTAAACCTTCATCCCCCATAAGGGTAAGAAGTTGTGCAAACTTGATTGCGTCATCTTTTTTCTAATTCCTAATTCCGCTGCTATTAAATAATTTACAAACCTTTGCTTCCAAAACTTCCACGTTTCTGCCACGTTACCTTGGTAGGCCATGGGTGGAATTCCAGAAAAATAGTTTTTTTCTCGTGGAAATATTCTGCTCGCCAGGTGGTTGAAGGTTGTCAAAATGCTTTTCGTTGGAGAACTCAGCTTTTCTCTTTATTCAACTTCTTAAAATTGGATTTTCTTATTGCATCGCGGTGTTGAGAACGCCATTGATACCATGTTTCGAGACTAGCGTTGATTCGTTTTACTGCGCCATATAAAGATTGTTAAATAAGGCACCCGGTTTAGCTTGTAAGTGAATAGCGACTGCCGATTTATTCCCGAACATGAAACGGTATTAATTCTTTGTAGCATTTACATCCAGTGAACATTCACATCCAACCTATAACTACATAACACTCGAAGTGACACTGGCAGCGGCCCACAAAATTAAATTTCCTACGTTACAAATCCGGGGTGACGGTGACGTCACAAAAATTCAGGGTCGTGGCCCGTTCATTATGTTGGCCCAGGAATTGGCTGAACTATACATGGAAGGAACATTTTGTAAAAGCACGACTCGAAAAGCATCCAAAGTTCAGCCAACTCGGATGTTTGACTCCAAAAATAATGGATATCACATGACCCGTTTTGAACGTCACTTCCACATTTCCTGAGCTAAGGTCACTGAGGGAAAAAAAAGAATCTCTACTCTTACTTGTGAGTTATGGGTATATACAAAAAATCCGCTAAAAGTGGAGAGATTGAGCTTCCTATAGGGACTCCATCTAAAGCTTTATAAGTTTTGTTAAAGTACTCTCTCTGTTAAAGACAGCAGACAGTTTTTCTGGTCCGCATTGAGATTGACCGCAAATCATTCAAGAGTTGAACAGTTTGGTTTTTCGGTATACTGGGAAAAAGGTTACATGCGTCGAAGGAAATAAAAAAATACTGTTGTTAGGGAGTTTTATGTATTTAATTGAATTTACAAAATGTATAGTGTTTGTTATATGTCTAGAAGATTTAATTTTTATTTTTTCTGATAAGATTTTGTCAAGCCACTTCGCTAACCGTAGTTTTTTAGAAAGTTAGAAGAGAAAGTCGAAAAAAACGGCGATTTCTAGAAAATAATCTATTTTCAGTATAGAAACATTTCAAAATCAAAGTATAGTAAAATCAAAGCTAACCAAAATTTATCTGAAGAAAATCGTTTAAATAATAAGAATGTTAGGTAGTTTTTAAAATACCCCTCTCCGCCATGTTTGATTTAACATGGCGGACGAACGCAACAGTATTTTCATCTGACGATTACAAAATGTACTAAGGATGTTCTGAGAAGTATTCTGTTAAAACGTCAGACGGAGATAAGATGTATAAATTTTTAACCAAAAATGACAACCCTTTAGCAGAGGCCTAGGTGTCTGAAAATTTGCATAGTTCGTTTGTGACTTCTAGGCAACTACCATGTAAATTTTCAGCCGGAGGTAAGATCGTTTTTTTTTGCTCAATTTTTTGCAACTTAAAGTTGTCTCAAGTCACTTATACAGAGGCTTGCATATGACCCTTCCTGATGGTTCGCCCAATCACCTCACAAAGTTTCAGCCAGAGGTCTTATCGTTGAATTTTTGGGCCCAACAGCTCTTAGTCTTTCTTTCTCTTTCTTCTTCTTTCTTTTCTGCGGAGGATTGAGTAACAACAGAGCCTCGAGAACACCATTTTATTCTTGATTTTTGGGGAAAACTCAATCTGTAGGAGTCGATATTCAATGGCTCTGGGGGGGGGACTGAGCCCCTAGCCCCCCGCTCCAGCCTGCTGTACGCCAATGCTATAGTATTCCTTTTTCTAGTACACTATTTCATTATCATTCTTCGGCTTTAGTTAAATATAATCAACTCTATTTGTTCGTTTCGAGTCTTGTAACAGCCACCAAAATCAAGCTTATTAACAAAAAATTTAATAAACTTTTTTTAAAATTTACCAATTTTAATATACTTGGACTTTCAAAATTTATAGAACTAATGTCAAAACTGTCATTAACAAAAAATCAAAGATGACAGGCTAATTTGAAAAATAGGAATTTTTATCCCCACTGAAAAAACTTGTATTTTATCTTAAATTCGTTCTTTCGTTAAAGCGTTAAAGCGTTTTAATGTAGCACTTAAAAAATTCGGTTTAGAAATAATGTGGTTTTAAATGGTTAAATGGGCCACAGTTTGCCAAATTACTAAATACTATGCCTTGTATAAACGATAGTACTTATAATAGAACGCATTGAGTACCTAGTTGAAGAGAGGCAGCTGATTCTGAATTGCTATGCACCACCAAGCCAAAATTTTGCATCCCTTCCCATTCTATCCCCTCTTCTTCAATGATTTCCTTTTGCACAGGATAGTAGATCTTTTGAACTCCCTCCCTCTGCCCGCTATCACCATTTATATGGATAAATGACAGACAAGAATCATGTACCTAACTTTCGTACATTCGAATTGATTTTGCTAAAACAAATTTTGATGTACACATTGTAATGTATTGTTCTTTTTTTTTAGGTCAACTGTTGAAAATCTACAAGAGCAGAACCCATGCTGTAGTGCCAATAAGAGAGAAAATAAATTATGAAGTTTGGGAATAAACACTTACCTTAGCTGCTCAATGTATATTGATTAATTATATAGAAATCAGTTTTGGTAAGTTTTCAATTCCAACAGCTGATTTTAAATTTGTAGGTACACCTATTGTCAAGTAATGCAAACTATCCTAATATTTTGTCTCATACAGTCAAGTATTGTCAGGTATTATCGAGTTATTGTACACCTATTGGAGGTATTGGCCTCTCGGTTTTAGATGTTTTAATAGAAAGTTTTAAAAATGTTTACTTAAATCTCGAGTTAATAATAAGGCATGTTTAAAAAGTAAACAAAAACTTCTAGTAAATTTTATCATCAGTACCTATAGATATTGATTTGTTTCTCAATATTTTTAAAAATTGATAATTTTTGACACTTATATACTATAATTTACATGTATTGGCTAAAAAAAAACTAGATTTATTTTTTTCTCTGTTTGTAAATAATATGTACTTACTTGCTTATCATTCAATATTGTGGTTTCAATAAAGTCAAGAAATCTCAAAATATATACAGAATAGCTAGCTAATAGTAGCTTTCAAAAGACCCTGTTTGATTGGTCTAATTTTTTTAAATATATTTTTTAGGTAAAAGAAAAAATTTAAAATAATCTGATAATAATAAAATGTAATTTTACTCGGAAGTCATTTTATTGGGATAATTTCAGATAATTTCGTTTTTTTAACCGGAATCAGAGAGTTTTTACCTCAACTCCCCCTTCCTTTGGGACGACATTGGGTAACCATACAAATTTTATGCGTTTTTGTTAGATAACTTTGAAAAAAATTTAATTATTTAATTCACATTACATTTTTTATGCATAGATTTTATGGATGTCACTAATAAAAAGAATAAGTAAAATTGATAATACCGTACCTAAAATGTGTTATAAAAATCTAAACTTTTTACATGAAAAAGTTAGCTCATTTTTTTCGTCGTATTGAAAGGTCAAATACAGAAATTTAATCATCAGTAGAGCATGAAAAAATAACAATATATGACAAGTTTTATTTATTTTGATTTAGGCCTATATGAGATGATTAACTTTAAATTTGGCACAAAATTGTAAAAATAATGGGAAAAAACAAAAAAAAATAGCACATGGTATTGCTATTGTCTGAAGTATTAATTCAAGTGAACTAACAGGTTAGCTGCTTAGACTATAGATTGGCATATATCACACCTATAATAAATTACTTTAAATTTAATTTCAGATCAATGAAACATTTTAAAATCCAACTACTTTTTGGAAGATTGTCGTCATTTCAACCAAATATAAATTTCCACTTCTTGGTGGAATAAAGTTTTAAGGTAACTTTGTATGTCCACAGGATATTTAAAAAAAAACATTAAATACAATTGAAGATCTTGGGGTAACTAGGGGATAAGCTACACTTATCTCGTTAATTTAAAAGAAAAACTCAAGAGTCTTTTACCAGTTGGATCCCAACTTGTTAGATTTTCTGAACTTGTTCTCTTTGTTTCCCCAAAATTTTTAATTATTATTCACTATCTTGACATTTTTTTTGATTGACAGTTTACATTATTTTTTCTAAATAATACAGGGTTCCTAAGATTTTCCTTAGGGATAGGATTTCAATAAATCAAACAGAAATGGCATAGAAAGTTCTGCGCGCACAAAAGAAACAGGTATATTAAGCAATGGTGCCAGTTTGTTATTATCTCCGGACTGCTTTCATGAGAAAAAATTGTCGCCACTCTTTCATTGTGAGCATAAATCATAGTTGCAATAATAACCGTTGACAAGATGTCTGCAAATTCCGCTAGATGGCGGCCACACATCTAATCTAATTAAAAATTAGATGTTTTCAGGTCCAAACCATAGCTTTTTCTTGCTTAAAGGAGGCGACAGGGTCCATTATTTACGATACTAAGCGATAAACTCATGAAGTTGTTAACATTAGAAAGAAATATCTTCGCTTTTAATTAAATTTCTTTCCATTCTGTTCTACTAGTGACATCTATCCGGAAACGGCCAAACCATGCAGCTAGCACTAGCAGCCACCGACTTTCAAAGCTGTTTTTCCTGCAGAGCTTTTTGCTTGCGATATTATTGATTTTAAATAAAGCTGGTCCTACACTACATTTGATATTTTCGAGGTGTTTTATGACATGATCTCGAAACATGTAGCGAACCAATTCTTCAAAACTAGCGGGAGGGTAAAAGCGAAAAATAAGGGGCTGCCAATATTTGTAACACCCAAAAAGGGGTGAAAAGATTTATTTTGCTCTGTTTCTTTACAAAAAACGTTTTTTTTTTACGAAAAACTTGAACTCTGCCACTTTTTTTATTTTTTTCTTCAACTTTCTCGAATTTCCGTCATACCGTAGAAAACATACTCTACTTTTATTCAAAAAAATTTAGAAACAGAGACGGGATCAGTTTTCCTAAAACGGGGGATCTTGGTTTCGAGTGAGAAGATAAAGGGCGCCGCAGGCAAAAATTTTTCAATTAAATTAGCCGAACGCAAAAATGTTAGAAAAACAAAGCACGAAATAAAAATGCGCCGCTTACAATTTTTTTTCAAAAATTACGTAATTTCGGGAACGCAAAGAAATAGGTCTAAAGAGTATAATTTTTAAGAAAAAAATATCAATTTTCTCGCCCTCCTCCACTGGGACTACAGGGGCCGTGCACAAATTACGTAATGGTCATAGGGGGGAGGGGGGTTACAAAACGTTACGTAGGGGAGAGGGGGGTTTTCGACAGCGTTTGCATTTGTGTGAAACTAAGAAAATTTGGAATGAAAATAAGTGAAAAGTTTTTTTTTTGGGGGGGGGGGGTAGTGGTCTTGAAATCGTTACGTAATATTAGGGGAGTGGCGGGCCAAACCGTTACAAAACATTACATAGGGAGGGGGTCAAAAATTGGTAAAATCACCGTTACGTAATTTGTGCACGGCCCCACATCTGACTGTTCATCCTTTTTGATTTCGAATCAAAGTGCAAAACCCGGGTTGGACGTTCGAAGACGTCAACCCGTCCTATTTGCTTGATAAAGTTTCTACGGAAATATCTCAGTCGATTTCTCCGGCCGTGTATGAACGCTTTAGGTTAGGCATTTGCATGTATCTCAGTCCCCAGCCTGTAAACAGTGCGTAAGGACAATGGTTACAAAATGAAAAGCCGAAAAATATTTTTTTTACGATATCTTTCATCAGTTTGGTATTAAAGTCGAGCAAAAACAATTTTTATTCCAGTCCTAAAGGTATGAAAATGAAAAACATTAAAAAAACAACAACCTGGAATGGATTTACTACGTGTAAGATGTAGTGACAACATCGCCCCATGCCCATCCTTTTCTGCCTAGTGTGCTTTTCCTTTTGTCTGCTTCTTATACACGGCTGCTTGGCCATCTAAGGATTTGCTTAGGAACTCTGTATATACAGGGGCCAAATTCATACTGTTTTTTTACCACCTTAGCCAGAAAGTTGTTTTATCCTCTCCCTTCATTTCTAAATCAAAGTGCTTTGGACCAAATTCACACAAGCATTGACCATCAGTTAAGTTTCTAGTTTACCTTAAATATTAAGATGTAGGGTAAACAAAAGAGTCAATAATAAAATTTTCAAAGTAGAATTTAATGTAAAACTTGGTCCGTACTTTTCTAAAATAATCTAAATTGGCAGACAGCAATAAAACTGGTGGCCAAAAATTGGTGAGATAGAAACAATTTTTAATTCTAAGTAATATTTAAACCAATAAGTAAAATAAATCAGTTTTTTATCCCAAATTTTATTATTTTTTAATAGCAATGTTAAGAGTGACAAAATCAAGTCAAATCAATTTTTTCTTTGTAACAAAATAAATTGGTAATATTAAATTAAAAACTAGTATAAAGTATAAATCTAGCCAAAAAATTAAATTTACCTAAATGCATTGTAAAAAACTTGTCATGTCAGTGAAGTACTAAGTAGGTTTCTTAAATTATATTACTCAACTTTACATTCATAAAGATTGATTTAAAGTATGGTATTTTCAAGAGTATTATTTAAAAAAATAGGTTTCTGAGGTAAGCATTTATTTGTTTATTTAGAATCTATAACTTTGAGTTATTAGTTTTTCTGGTAGCCGTAAAAATAAGTTGACAAAGCAAATATTAAAAAGTTATTTAAAAATTAAAATAATTTGCTTAATTAGCCAAATGCTATATAAATATAATGCTATGCTATGTGTGTGTGGGAAGAAATATCATTTAGATAACTTAAAAATGGATGTAAAATAATGAAGAAATATCATTTAGGTAAATATTAAATCACATGAGTTCAATTTTAAAAAAAATCTTTATCAATTATTTTTTATACCAACCAGAGCTGGAAATAACTTAATACTGTACTTAACTTTCTCCACCAAACCAATCTTAAGGCTCTTGAAAAAAAAACTGCCTTATTTTAAAAAGTTTGCAATAACTTAAATTAATATGTTTAAAATAAAGTGGTTTTACAGGTGTGGCGGTAAGCAGTAACTGTGACCCACTCTGCGAATTTTCATGAAAAAGTTCTTAAGTCGTAGTTACAAGGTCCAATGTTCTATAACTATGACATTTAAATTTTTTGATTTAAACAAATGCGGCCTAACATTACTATATTTTACACAACTTTTTAATTCATTAAAAGTTATCTTATGATTTTTTTAAAATGGGAGAACGAATAACATTTAGCATACATGTACGTATATTGCATCAGTTTCTTCTGAAAGTTAGTTTCACTATATCTATTGAACATCGAATCTTTGTCTACTTTCATCTAGTGCCTTGGAAGGTTGGTCTATGTCTTACTTGAATCCATCCATACTCAATTTGTGGCCCGAGTTGTGTTACTTGATCGGAGACTTGATTCTACTAGTATGATTCTTACATGTAGCTCCATTCACATACCCTAGCACATTATACCTAAAAAGAAGTATACATTTTAAGTTTTATCCAAAATCTGATCACAGCTTTAAGTAGTTATTTTTTCTTTGGTGAACTGCAAGAATCTAAGTCAGTAGTTTTTATTTTAAATAAACCGTCTTAGTAGAACTCAAAAGATATATATGGACTCGATGGCCCTCGCTAATGCGCCCATGTATACACGGATGCAAAGAATATATATGTCATATATGCTCACTTGTTAACTTTAAGTCCAAAATTGGTAAAGTATGTTACATAAACTAAGCTTTAATTTCTTTCAAAAAAAATTTGAATCCTACCTTTTACTGTATAATTTTTTCTAGGCTCATCTTATGAGTATGTTCACTAATAACTAATACCTCTTTATCGGTGATAAACATACACACCAAAAACACAAAGAGCATGACTTTTGATTTGTTCTGTCATTATTTGTTTTGTTAGACCTATGTTCTTGAAGGTCTTTGGCCATTTAAAGCATTTTTTAGCTAACAGTTTTTTTTTAATAAAGACATTTTATGTATTAAAAACAAACAATCACCTCACAGTATCACATTCTCGCCCACCCTGACTTTAATTTAAGTAGGTAATAAACTTCAGCAAACTCAACTGGTTGGGCCATGCTTATCTATATTCTGCCATAAGGGCTTGCGTTTCGTTTTACAGAAGAGTATAAAATATAAACCCACCTTAAAAGAGCAGTCTCATAAATAGCTAGTCGGGAACTTATGATGTACAAGTTTGGGATGAGAAGTAAAACAAATATTTCCCCATAACAAAAGCTAGTTTTACTTACTGTGCTGCTCTTTGTGGGCTCCAAATATGGTATGAACTGCAACCATCGCAGAAGAAATCATGTTAATTTTTCTCAATCATTGTAGCACCATTATTAGTCAAAAGTTATATTTTTGTGCGAGTTTAGTTGTCAAAGTTGAATTAACACGGCCGCGGCCATTGTGAAACAACAAAACAAACCGCGGTATTGCCGCGCTAACGAATTCGCTACGTAACGATATCGGTATGAGCCACTAGAATGGCCCCCCCCAGATACGCTGACCACTGCGTTACGGCGGCCGGCAACTACTACTATTAAATAACTATCAATTTAGTGTTTCTATTATTAAGTTAGTATCTGTAATTGGCACTTGTGCTGTTGATACTTAATGAATAAATAAATAAAAAATGCTTAATATTAATAAAATCGCACAGTTTCTCGATTACTTACAATCATTTAAAAAAAAATCATTTTTTTGGCAAACCCTAAGAGGTATACTAAATAAGTGAAAAACAAAATATGGCACTACAACTGTATATTTAAGAGTTTGCACTAAAATGTTACCTCTTGAGTTCGCATACGTATACGTCGTTAAGATTCCGTTTCAGTCTTAAAAGTTGGTAAAAGAATTAAAAATAAAAAACGTTTACAGTATCAATTACCAGTGCCTTTAACCTATAATACTTTCTCTTGGTCTGCAAGAAAGCTAAAATGTATAAACAGTTTCGGAGCTAAAACAAATAATCGTTTTTCAATCAATGTATTTTTTGTCCCGTTCGTCCCAAACGAGAAGCTTTAGAGGTTAATGATTCAAAATAATTTTTAACACAAATGTCATTAAAATTCCTTCTCCCTTAACTTGACTCCTTTTTATTGATTTTGGTAAAGCCAAAAAATTTAAAATGTAAAAAAATTAAAATTGATTTGATTTTTTGTTTTTTTTTGTCCTGTCCATCCCAACGTCTTGCGAATTGGAAAATATAGTAATATTTTTAATCATATAGAATGGTAGTATTGAGTAACTTTTTTCGCGTGGAGCAGATTTACGATGGCGACGTTGCCACTTTTAGTTAAAAAAGTCTAGGACCTAAAGTTGTGCCTCTGCATCAAAACGTATTTCCTTTGCAGGTTGTAAATTTCTGTTTCTTAAATTTACCTCTGCACTTCAACTTTCTGAACGTGGCTACTTGGCAACAAAGCGTACGTCCACACATCGTTTTTCTCGATGTCACAATACCAGCCCATGGCACTGTCTTGGATATTGAAGTCGATCCACATTGCGTCCGCGGACTAAAAACAAAAAACAAATGTTACAGAATATTATGAATAATATAATAAAAAACAATAGTAATAAAAACCTTTGGTAAGCAATAAAAATAATATAAAACAATATATATTATAAAAAAACTAGGCTAAAGCTAAGGGCAACTAAAATTAATTGGTGCCCGATTGGCATCATGTACAGGGCAACAAAATAGGGCACTTTTAGAAGGTTTGAGTTACTTCCAAAGTGGCTTCCACTAAAACTTCATCTGGCATAAGTTAAGTTTTGTATTCTGCAGGAGTTTTAGTTTCCTGGGTCGTATGTGTTTTAATTACGACGGGGTGGAAACTCATTTTCAATTTTTGAATTCCCTGACTTTTCCAGATTTTCCCTGATCAAAAATAAAAAAATTCAGGGTTTTTTATAAGTTCCCATAAGCACATTAAAAAAAAAATAATTTATTTAAAAATTTACATCCTAAAAACGTTTTAAAGAAAAGGTTATCACAAGCTTGTGGACCTATATACACAAAAAGTGGGTTGGGGTGGAATCCAGTGCCAACTCTGGTTTTTTGGCCAAAATTATGTAATAAATGTACCGTATTCAAAAATTTTGAGAAAAGTATAGTGAAAATGTCATTTCAAACACGTTTTTAATAATGTTATCGCGCCGCAGGCTAAATTTTTTTGCAATGTAACAGTAAATTCTTCAAAAATGTTCATATTTTTCACGTTTTCCCGAAATATTATACAGGGGAGGTCGCAGCTTTTTTTTGTGTTGCTAAAATCATGTCATAAATGTGACGAACTTGGAAGGCTGTTGAATTAAACTAAAACTGTAATAACTAATGATGTTATCGCCCCGAAGGCAAAAATGTTTGCAATTTAAGAATGAAGTTTCTTAAAAGTTTAGATATTTTTCACGTCTTTTGCAAAATGTAGGAAAAAAAACATTGAAGAACAAAAGATAAAATACTGTGTTTTTGGCATTATATGAGGAACAGAGTGAGGAAAGCATAAAGCCCATTGCCTGACTTTTCCAGGTCACTTTTTAAATTCCCTAACTTTTCCAGAATCTCCAGGTATCCCTGACCAGTTTAAACCCTGTACGATCTTCAGAATCTTACTAGATTCAATTTAAATTCGATTTTTTTTGTCAAAAACATGCTTTAACTGCTAATGATAGTGATAAAAATTGTTTGAAATTAAACAAAAAAATGTAAACGGGAATTTCTTATGTTATTTTTTAATAGTTTTTTATGTTATTTGTAAAAAAATGTAGAGGGAAGTAATTATCCTATCCATTACGAACAGTGGTTAAATTAGGATTTATTTTCAAGTTATCTTCTTTAAACGTCAATCTACTTGATAACTAGTTAATGACATTAAATATTATTAGACATTTTTCATATCACCTCCACCTATATGCACCCATCGAATAACTATGTGAAAATAAGATATGAAGAATAAGAATGAAAATCAACCACAAGCAGTACATAATAAAATTTAAACAAAACAATATTAAGTAAAGGACGACTTCGATAAAAATGTTTAGGAATTTCTGTAGATAAAACCGGAAAATTGGAAAAATAATTCGTAAAACTATTACCTAAACGCTATTTAGTAAACGCTAAAAAATTATATTTTATTTAACAAATTTTTCATTTACTTAAAATTATTTTATTTAAAAAAATCAATTCGTAAAGGTCTAAAATTTTATCCACTAACTACTGTATTGAGTTTTATTGCTTAGCACGCTTCTTAAAACAACTTGACTTTCAGTATTAAATTTTAAAATTTAAATTGTGGCCATTTTAAAACATCTTACCAGTTAATGCCAGTGTAGCGGAGCGGTAGTTACATAAAAAAAATAGCAAAAATATGAATTTAACTTACTTCGGGCGCCTCACAGATCACACCTCCAAACTTTACTTCAGTGCAGCTCAGCGAAAACACTTTGTTAGAGTTCTTGTTAAATTTGTTCAACCATTTTCGGATATCGCTGTCAAAATTGTTGTAAGAAATTTCCGTTTGTAAGGCGTTGCTTAATTCGTCTGATCCAGGAAGTAGTGTGTATTTTAATTTTCCAGACGTTATTGCGTTACCGAAAATGCGGAACATCGTCTCCATTATATCGGACTGAATAACATAATCTCCGTAGTTTGACAATTGATCCACCAATTTATACCTGATAACAATAAGTCTTCAGTAAAAGCTTAGCATATTCTTGTACTAAAGAAGAATATTTTATTTCACAAATGTCAAAGAAGTTTTTTGTAAACTATGTTATCTACAATATACGGAATATTAGCAACCTTCTAATTTCTTTAAATAGCTAGTAGGGTGTCTAAACTTCGATTGAACTGAAACAATACTATTTAGGTGTTTGGAGCTTTTTAGCATTATATATAGCAGCTTTTAAAGATTTAAATTTTGCACTTCAAAGGAGCATGATTTAGTGCGGATTATAATCCAAGTAAAGTTTTGAGATAAGAAGTGGAAATTAATATACATGAATTTATTTAAAGAAAGAAGTTATGTAAAATTTAACGTAGACAAGAAGTTCTTTAACCAATCTAACGCTAGAAAATTAAAATACTAACAAGAGCTTGGCTGTCTGATTGTTTCGAGTAAACGATCTAGACAGGCAATGACTACTAACTCGAGTAGAGTAGGTAGAGTGACATAAGGAGAAAAATAAATATGTGTTGCCAAATTTATTTACAATATAATGCAACAAAAAATCGAAGAGGGTTGCATTAAGTTGTTTTATTAAATTGTTTTATGAACAGCTTAACATGCAACAATTAAATGAAAATATTAACTAGTAAACAGAGGCCGGAGTTATGTGTTGAGAACAAGACAATTTTTTTTTAATTTTTATTTTTGTAAATTCTAAGGACGCAATTTTAAAGCTTTAAAAGTTAAAAAAGACGAAGAACAATGTTTTTGCAGATTGAATAAAAAGCTTCTTCTATAGTGGAGTAAATTCTTAAAAAGAAACTGCAAAAAGGATATATTTTTTTATATTTGGCATAGTAATACCTATAACACCAAAAGCTAAAATTCCAGTCGAGGATCCCCCATTTTCCCAAAATATGTTTTTTAAGTTTTCAGAAAAATCAAAAAAAACTCCCTGACATTCAAATTAAAAAAAAAACAATGTTTGAAGAAAAATATTTATTTTTTTAACAAATAAGAACAGATAAATTCGGAATTCCTAGTTTAAAATTTACATAAATACTTAGTATATCTTTTTGTACTTATTTATATTATCAAAAATTCAACAAATACACTTAACTAAAATCGGAATTCCTAACCTAAAATCTAGATAGGTACTTAATAGTACCTTTTTGTACTTATAAAAAAGTAAGTACCTTATTTATTTATATCATTAAAAATTCAACGAATATACTTTAATTAACATGAAAATATAATACCTAACCATTTCCTCAATTTCTAGAATAGATAGTTCATTAATTTTTTTCTTTTTCTTTTCTAATTCTTGTATCTCTGTTTTAATTTTTGTTTTTTGTGTTTTAATTTCTTTTTTCCTATTCTGGATATTTGTTTTTTCCTCCAAAAACATCTTATATTTTCTGCTTGATTACCTGCAGTATAAATCACTTATTTCAACAAAAAAAAGTAATATCAAACAAATAATATATACCTACTAGACACACAATTACTTTCAAGAAGTTGTGCATGTGTCTATACTGTAATTATTAGACCATTAAAATCAAATTAAGATTTAGGAAAGTCAGCAGCAGGAGAAAAAATAATAGTAATAGTAATAATAAAAATAAGTAACAATCTTAATAGAGGCGCAAGCTCAATAACAACTCTAAGGATATAATCTTGAAGGTCCAATAACCATAGGTTAACTTTATGCTTAATTTTAGAGAATTTTTTATCCTTAAATTCCTGAGGTATATATTTTGGGAGCCACAGAAATTAAACTTTTTTGAACAGCCGCAAAGTGTAGATTAGGGACCAACATCAACCTACTTCGAGCAAATCTAGTGCCAATGGAATGATCCGCTGTATTAATTTTTCATTACATAGAAGTTTGTTTTTGGACCTCATATATGGGCGATTCTACAAAAAGTGTTTAATCACATGTCCAATGCTAATTTTGGCCATAAATATACTTTTCTTACCACAAAATTAATTTTTACATAACTTGATTATGATTATTATAGTTTAATATGTCTTTGAACCAAAACCAAAAATTATTGATTAAAAATATTATTTTTTTTACAAAAAAACTCCTAATGTCAGTTCCGTGCCATGTCCTAGGCCAGAAGTCTATTTTTTAAAGCATTCAAATAAACCTTAATTCAAGATATATCCATTGCTTATTTAGTTTCAAAAATAGTGTACCCTTATTTCCAGAATAATTAATATACACTTTTTGCATCAAATTAAAACATAAAGTTTGTCCGAGAATTTTCGATCATTTCCGGGCCTACCTTATAACTGAGTTTAGCTTGGATGCAGAAGGGTGTGGGAGCGTAATTAATCGGTTGATGTGTCGGTCTTGATTCAGTTTTCTATCTGATACAAAAGGAAGTGCACCTGTTGTTTATATATTGCAAAAATTCAAGATCTAACAAGTTTTAACCTATTTTTGTGACTGTTACGAGCCCACATTTTTATTGAATATTGCGGCAAAACCAAATATTTTTTAAAGGTAAGAGTTTAAGAATTTTAACACTTTTTAATTTTGATTATTTTAGTTTGAAAATTAGTTTGGGTTTTAAAATTAAATTGAATATTTTTAAAAAATTAAAGTTCCGTGCTGTCAGTTCCGAGCCAAAGTATCGGCACGGAACTGACGAGAGAGACATGGAACTGACAGTTTCACTCTATATTTAGTTTGTTAATTACATTTTTGGAAATATAAAAGTATTTTTACAACTTTACAACTAAGCGAAGATCAAAAACGGCAAAAACGAGAACGATAGAAAGAAAGTTGTAAAAAGATAAGAGAAGATCCAGTCAAGTGGGAAGAACAATAAAGGAAAAAGAGAAATATCTGCGGTATAAGCAGCAAAAAATACAGAAATGCATTAAGGACATGACTCCAAGAGAGCAGAGAAAAAGAGAAAAGAATGGAGAGAATACAAAAAACGAAGCAGATTTCAAAAAAAGGAGAATGTCTTGGAGAACACAAGAAAGTGAGGAAAAAAGAATCAAATAGAAGATGCGTTAGGCATCACAGAAACAAACAAAAGTTGATGTTTTTAAGTTGTTCTTTAATGTTTTATATGTTTACTTATTTAGAATCCAAGTTTAAGAGTTTAACACCAAAAATTAGATTTTTTTTACATTTATGATGCTTATTGAACATATTTTTTTACACAAGAGGTTTTTTTTTCAATAAAAGTTGCATTATTATTAAAAAAGTGTCAGTCCCGTGCCAATTGATTTAAATAAAATTGCTCCAATTTATAAAATACTTGTTAAACTTTACACTTTTGAGAAAATTTCAATCAAAAAAGTCAAAACTAGCACATCAATAACTTTTCGTATAATCACCCATATAATTGTTAGAATTTTGGATTCTTGAAATAGTAAGTCAGTTGGGTATATCATGTCTTTGGAGAGATATTTTTAGGATTTCTTTCTGTGTAGTTTCGAGAGAGGATAGAGTAGTACCATTTGCAGTTCCCCAAATACAGATGCCATAACATATGATAGACTCCACTAAGCCCTATATACTATTTTACAAAAAACTATGCCTGAGAATATAAAATTTGTACATAAGTTTTCTAAGTTTACTACAAATTTATTGCACATGAGAGTCCCACTTTAAGTGTAATAATAATAATATAATATTAATTTACGTAAGAAAAAAAGAGTACAATAATAATTAATGACTTTTTAAATAATAGTTGTAAACAAATATGAGAAAAAAATGTTAGCATTTTGTGATTTTCTTTTTTTTTAATGATCAAAAAGAGTAAACCTAACCAGCAGCAACAAAGTTTAAAAATAACTTGTCTGTCGCTTTTGGCAGTCTATTTGGACTTACTGATTTTCAAGACGTTTTATTGAAATGTGCTTTCCTTATCTTCTAATCTAGCCTAACTACCTACTTATTTAAAAGAAAAACAAATTAGCAGCAAAATATTTTTTTAAGATCATATTATGATTTTTATTGTGAATTATCGGATTATGATTTTTTAATTTGTTTTAAAATTACTTTGGAGCAACCAAATATTTTTTTAAGGACTTTTTATAAATATTATTTTTTAGTTCTATTGGAATAACGTTGTATACGGCTAGACCGATATATTGTTTTATTAATTTTTGGCAATACCATTTTATTTGTTTTTGAGAATCTTGTGTTGTGTTCGTCTTCGATGTTAAGATTTAGTTGTTTGTTTTTTGCTAGATATATATAAAAGGGAAGTTTTGTAGTACAATTGTCTTACACTTAGTATACCAACTTGTTTATAAAGCTTCTAAATCTTTTTGTGAGTTTACATATAATTTTGAGAATCCTTTTTTGGGCAATTTATAATTGATTTAGTACATTTTCATATGCTCCTCCCCATGCTAGAATTCCATACGAGAGCAGTGATTGACCTAATCCGAAATATATTGTTTTGGCAATACTTAAGCTTGATATTTTTATCATTTGACTAAACATGTATATAAGTGGCCTGACTTTTTTAGTTAAGTTTTGTATTTGTTTGTCCCATCTTAAGTGATAGTCGATAACAATTCCGAGATAGTTTGCTGTGCTTTTGGATTTGATTTCCCAATTTTCATTTGTACTTTCTACGTTGATCGTAATCGTTTTATTCTCTGGCAATCCCGGAGCATAGCTGGCGAATGGCAAGTATATGTTTTTTTTTTGATTGATTGAGAGAAGGTTCATGTCAAACCAGTTTACAATTTTGCTCAAATATTTTTTTATTTTATGCTCAACTTCTATCTAAGAATCGCCATCAGTATGATACACTGTATCGTCGCAATAGGAGACTATTCCGCCATCTAATTCGTCACTTAAAAGTTCGCTAATATATATATTAAAAAATGTTGTCGAAATAACTGTGCCTTGTGGGACCCCGTATGCCATCGTTTTTTCTTCGTTGTGTGAGTCTCCTATCCTAATTATTTGGTTCTATTCGTGTAGGTAACACTAAAAGGTTAAGAGAGCTATTTTAGTTTAGCCAAAAGTCTACGATGACACACAGTATCGAACGCTTTTGCCAAATCTATGAATACTGCAGCGCATTTTTTTCTTTTATCAGTTGTTTTATAGATTTTATATAAGAGCGCTATGGCATCATTTGTCGATTTGTTTGTTTTAAATCCATATTGTTGTTTTTAAATGATATCATTATGTGTCAGATAATTCACCTTCACTGTTTTAGGACTTTTTCAGAAATTTTAGCAACGTTTGATATTAAGCTAATGGGCCTATAGTTAATGGCTAAATGGATTTCACCTTTTTTAAATATCGGTTTAATTATGGTTATTTTAAAGGGTTTTGGAACCTGACCTTTTGAAAAAATAAGGTTTATAAGATGTGTAAATAAACTTGTTAGCTCCCTCGCGCCTTCTTTTAATAATAATTTAACGGTAATTCGGTCTTTGCCTGGAGAAGAGTAATTTTTTAGAGAGTTTATAATTTTCAAAATTTCTGATTCCGTTACATGCTTAAGAAGCCATAGTTGTTTCGCTGGCAGAGGACTTTGCTATAAAGTTTGGTGGTGCCCTACTGTTTTTCAAAATATCTTTAGCCATTTTGATGTCCATAGTTGAATAGTGTTCGATGAAGATGTTTGCTTTTGTTTGTTGCTGTTTTATTATCGCCTGTTTCTGTTATTATTTATGTTGGTTCTTTAATTTTTTTCTTTTTTGTTATATTGTTAGACTCGTTTATTGTTATTTTTTTCCAAAGCTTTTTGGTTTTGCTCTTGTTTTTTATTATTAAATCTTTATAATGTTGTTTTTTGCCTCTGTTATAAGTGTAGTTATTTTATTTCTGTAGATTTTCTATCTGTCCTATAGAACTTATTTTTTCTTTTGTTCCGTTCCAATCCAGCCATTTTTTAACTACACTGAGAACATACTCCGCCTTTTGCAACACCTGACTCCATGTGTCGCCCCTAATAAGAAGAGCTGTGTCGTCAGCATAACAGATCACAAGGACACCTGGCACCAAAGAGAATATACCATCCATATACAAAGTAAACAATATCGCGCTAAGGACCGTACCCTGCGGCACGCCATATCTCACTGGAAGCTTGTCACTTAATTTGGACCTGTTGTTTACGATCTGCAAGAAAAGAATTAAACAAATTATTGGGTCTCTCTTATACCTCTATCCTCCATACGTTCCAGTAAAACATGGTGCGTCACAGTATAAAAGACCTTGGCCAGGTCTAAGGATATAGATATACATTTTTGTTGTTTGTTCTACTATAGACATGCTTTCAAACGGTATGAAAATTTTTTTATAACAAAATATGCTTGGTAACTGGTAGTAAGAGAGCGTTTAAAGTTGTGTATTTTTTAGTTCTTATACAAAAATATCAAAATTATATACTATATAATGACCTGTGCTATATTTTCGGGTCTATTTCTTTAATTTGACAAACCTAGACATAGTACAACTTTTTACAAAAATTTAAAAGCTGAAAATAAATGCAATTTGGTACATTAGTAAGGGTGCTAACACCATTTTATATTTTAAACAAAACTCGGAAATACTTATAATTTTACAAGCGAGTGATATTTTACACTTTTAATAAATTCAAGAGGTAAAAAAACAGAATATTAGGTAGTATGGGTGCTAACCCGATTTTTACTTTAAAAAACGCCAATGCAGGTATGAAAGGCGAGCCATTAGAAAAAAATTCTTTGTTAATTTTACATTACATTACATCCAAATACAGTAATAGGCCTATAAATTCAGTCAAGCCATTAGAGAACCTACACCCATATAAAAAACATAAGATTATGCATGGTCATATTCTAAAGCTTAAAGAACCAAGGAGAGCACTAAATATTTTTAACAAATTGCTGCCAATTTAGATCAAATTTAATAGAAATTTTTTAACATATTGCGAATAGCTTTGAAAAATTGAAACATAATATAATAAGTAAACATGTATCTACCTAACAAACAAGAAGTCATGTCATTACTTACTTATTACACAAAGTATGAAAAACTCAAGTTTCGTCAACTCCAAAGGTCCCTGCACTGCTAGGAGACCTGTGTAACTTGTTAAAATTATTTTTATGTTGCCACGAAATGTGTTTTATTTTTCACGGATGCCAATCCCACTTTTTAAATACAGGAATAACGATCGTAGAAGTGCTCGAACTTTTGGAGTTGGCGGGACCCTGCTAACAATTCGTATTTTAGTGGTATGAACAAAAAAAATCTAATTGTGTTTTGTGTAATGTAATGTAATGAGGTAAATATATATTTTTTTTAAATAATGAAATATTTGTTTACAAAGCATTATTATTTTTGTTTGAACAGTTGCCTTTACAAGTACAAATATTAGTACAGGGTAGATTATGTAGATTACATTTACATCAAGAACTAAGGCAATTTTTGTCAAAACACATCTATAATGACCTTATATTTTTGGGCATATTTTATTTCGGATCTATATGAATACAAACCAAACAATCTTGATCTATTTTCGAACCATTTCCTTCAATAGAATAGTCAACTTTAGGCTTTTGTGAATTAGTCCATATGAGACACTGGAGCCTAGCTCTTAGTATGTGTAGTTTAAAACTATTATCTGTTGGTAACAAGAATTTAAGGGACTTATTTGTCGTTGTAGCTAGAAGAGTTCGTAATTCATTTAAATTTAATATTTGAAAATAATTTTTTCTATAACATCTAATAACAAATTCTGTTGAATTTTCGATGTCAACCTTTACTTCATTCCCACCAAACACAAATCGTCGGCATTGAATCGGGCCAATGTCGACAACTTCGGCAGTGTGTCGGCATCGGCGAGTACACGCTGGCCCGATGTTGGACAGATTGCAATTTTCAGTTTTCGGTCAATAATCGGCAACTGACAGAGGTCCACATTACTACAGTTGGCACTTTATCTGCTTTAGGGCCGACGATGGTGCGTTGGAACTTTGTTTGATTGGTCGAGAATCGG
This sequence comes from Oxystoma pomonae, assembly GCA_963921995.1. Taxonomy (NCBI): domain Eukaryota; kingdom Metazoa; phylum Arthropoda; class Insecta; order Coleoptera; family Brentidae; genus Oxystoma; species Oxystoma pomonae. The sequence continues at coordinate 58,543,481 of OY998168.1, forward strand.
CAACTGACGATGGTCCGATTTACTATAGTCGACTTTATGCCGAAACGTACTCTATTTGCTTTAGGACCGACGATGGCCTGATCAGATTTTTGTTCGATTGGTCGATAACCGGCAACAGACGTCACATTAAAATTTTTAAACTGCTTAATAGTTTCTTCCTAGTATGTAGAGATGACGCTAATGTCACTATGTTCCCTGTACAGTAGAAGATAATATTATATATATAATGCTATATTTCAAAACTAGAATGCGGACTTGACAAGATGGTGGTACTTCTCTACAAGAATCACCTCTTTCGCCACTTAAACCACCCCGACTGGTTAAGCACCCGCATTATCGAAACTTTGTATTTTTCCAATGTCGGATCGTGTCAAGCAACCACCGACGGACCTTCATCAATCACCGACGTCGGCCCGCTTTGAAAGGCCGATGTGGGGCCTTATTATCCACTCGTTATCGAACCTTTATGATTTGCCATTGTCGGGCCGCTTTAAGCTACCACCGACGGACCTTCGTCAATCCCCACGTTAGGCCGACACCAGCTTGCCTACGTTAGACCGACCAAATTAAGCAGCTGTATGGGCGAATGGTCGGTACCATGTGGTTAAACCATATCGGACCTTAATCGTATGGCGACGGTATGCCGATGTCAGTAAAAAGTAAAATTTACCATTGGTCCGACGGCGGGCTACAGTCTAACGTTGCGTCGGCAAACATACATTGAGCTTACATCGCAAAGCGGACAAAAAATACTGCTGGACCGATGTCGTAAATCGACGTCATGCCGATAACGGCAAATTCGAAGACCGAGGGAACCGTGTTTGCTGGGTTAATAGCGTCAAATATGTAAAATATTCATTTCATACCTTTTCATTTTATTAGGAACTTACAGTATTAATAAAGGCCCGTTTGAACTTGTGAGGGATTAAGTACCTAATTCAAATGTCTTAACTGCAATGTGTTAAAAAAAAGTAAAAAAATCGGCTTGCCACCCATATTACTTAATGTGTCAATTAATCGTGTTTGTCTTGGCCTTTTAAATTTATTAAGAGCTTTGTATTTATTATAATTTTTACTGAGTTGCATTGTGATTAAAATAATGGGTTTAGGACCCCTACTAAGGTGTAAAATTGCTTGTAAATTTCACTAAAAAGTTACACTATGTCTATGTTTCTCAAATTAAAGAAATAGACCCGACAATATAGCATAGTTCATTATAGTATATAACTTTAATATTTTTACGAGAAAACTGAAAAATCCCCAACTTTAAACGCTCCCTTACTACTAATTACCAAGTATATTTTGAAAAAAAAATCATACCGTTTGAAAGCATGTCTATAGTAGAACAAACGTTTTCAGGGGACCCAAAATTAACCGCAAACTAAAAAATCACCAGTCATTTATCTCCAAAGGTGTCATTTTCGGTTAAAAAAACCGTTATTTTAAACCAGCAAATTTTCCATGTTTGCGGTAAATTTTTGAACATTCTAAATTATATTTCCACAGAAGTTTTTTAAATTGTAAATTAAGTATTTAGTTTTCTTTCAGAAACGACAAAAACGTTTTTAAATTTTGGTCAAATACAGTTTTAAAAAATTGTTTTGTATAACCAATCTAAAATCTTTGAATTTTGCCAAAAACGCGACAGTTTGGTATTTCGGATTGTACCACACATTTTCCCTGTCATATTTTTTCATATTTTAAAAAGTGAGGTACAGCTAGACTCAAAAGGAAGAAAACAAAGTAGTACAGAAAATCCGCATCAGAAATTTCTTGACAGGTACCAAAAATTCAAATTTGAAAAAATACTACTTTGGTAAATTTGTGAAAGTTTCGACTTTGACATTATATTTCCTAAAATAGGGAAATGCACCTAAAATTTGTGTTACATGGGGCGATTAATATAGGTCTTTCCTAATTGAAGCAGCAATAAAAAACATTTTGACTTTTTTTGGTCTTGAGATATTCAAAAAAAAGTGGGATGGTGCAAACCTCAAAGTTAAGGGCCCTAAAACGCAGCTTAGAGTGGAGTACCGACCAAAATATTTTTTTTTCTTACGTTTCCTTGGTCGATCTATGAATGTACCAAGTTTTATCAAAATCACCAAAAATTGCGCTTTGCTGCCCGACCAATACAAAATGACGATGAAAAAACATCAGTAAGAAATAAGTTTATTAACATTTTATCAAACTATCTAAATACGAATAAAACTAAAAATCAAAACCAATCAGTAACTTTTTTAAACAAAAATAAAAATATAACAAAACTTTCCATGGCGGTTAAAGAAACCACACATTTTTAAAAAACAATGATGTCATCATAAGTAGTGCAGATAAAGGCAACATAACAGTGGTACAAAACAAATAATACTGGGAAAAAAAGGCAAAAGAAATATTGAGCGACGAATCTACCTATAAAAAACGCAAAAAAGACCCCACCATCATAATCCAAAACAAAAACAATAAATTTTTGGAGCAACTGCAAAAAAATAAAGTAATGTGTAAAGCAAAATAACACACTCCCACTTTTTAATGAAAAAACTAAAAACAAACGCTGCGGTCACCCCAAAAATGTATTTTTTACCCAAGGTTTACAAACAAAATGCCCCTCTCAGACCTATCGTTTCCTTCATTGGATCACCATTATATAATGTTAGCAAACATATATCACACCTTTTAAATCTCGGTTTCGAAAAAAATGAAAAATAAGTCAGAAATTCCTTTGAGCTTGTCGAAAACCTCAACCAAACCATACTACCACTAAATTATATATTAGTTTCCCTCGACGTAGTATCACTTTTTACAAATATACCAACAGACCTTACGAAAGAAATTATCATAAAAAAGTGGAATAAAATAAAAGAATACACTAACTTAACCTTGGAAACATTTTTAAAGCTTTTTGAGTTGAGACTTGCAAACAACTATTTTTCATTTCAAGGTGAAATACATGCACAAACATTTGGCTTAGGCATGGGTAACTGCATGTCGCCTATATGCTCGGATCTGATTACAACTCCAGGACGAATATCTGTCAAAACTGCCCTTTAACGTACCCCTCTTTAAGCGATATGTTGACGATATGGTCCTAACCATCCCCCAAGGACAGGAAACTACCCTCTTCAAACTTTTAACAGTTTTCACCCAAGACTGTAATTTACACTCGAAAAAGAGCAAAATAACACACTCCCATTTCTTGACGTTTTACTGATTAGAAACAAACAAGGCGAAATCATAACAGACTGGCACCACAAAGCCACGTTCTCTAAAAGGTTTTTGAACTACCATTCCACTAACCCACACAATCAAAAAATTAATATAATAAATAACTTAAAGCACAGAGCCTTAAAATTATCCCATCCAATCATCCGTCAAAAAAATCTAAATCTCATAAAAACCTACTTAACTAAAAATAACTATTCTAAACACCTAGTTAACAAAATCTTATCCACACCCCTCTTACCAGGATCCTTACAACTGCAGACAAATCAACAGTCTTAACAGTATACAAACAGGACACATTTTACCACCACACACTGAACTCACCCAACAAAATCACTCAACACCAACACATGCAAACACACTTTCACAAACACACACATCAAACACCTCTCAAACACAAAGGCCATCCTCACACCCTCTACAAACCTACTCCAAAATTCCTTACATACCACACCTTTCAGAGAACCTAAGAAGTACCATCAAAAAAACCACAAAAAAAGCGTTTAAATCAGAAAATACCATAGGTAAAAAAATCTACAGCAAACTTAAGGAGTTTACACCAAAGAATAAAAAGCAAACGCAATTTATGAAATAAAATGCACCGATTGCAATAGGGTGTATATAGGTCAAACGCAGAGATACTTAAAAACAAGGTTACAAGAACATGTAAGAGACTGCAGAAACCCACAAGCTCAAAAAGAAAACAAAACGGCGCTTTTTAAACATTTTTAAGAAAAAGGACACATATTTAACTTCCAGGAAACAAGAATCCTAGACACTCAACAGAATTATAAAAAGAGGATTTTCTCGGAGATATTACACATTAAAAAGACCCCTAACTCTATAAATAAAAGGACTGACATAAAAAACTTAAAAATCTGATATTTCGGTATATTTAATATAACTAAAATAATAACATAGGAAGGGGAAACAAAACAAAACAAGTATCTGCTGCATATCAGTATAAAAATTAAATGTGAACGAAATACGTAGTAATAATATTTTAATGTGTTTGTTTATGTCTTCTTAAAAGTTTTTAATCAAAATTATGCTTTTTTACCGAAGGATGACGTCTTTTGGCAATAGAATCGACATATGGAACGGCCGTCTTGAATGTAAGTCTGTTTTTTACTTTTTGTGTTTTTTTTTCTCACAATTTTACATTTGATTGTTCTTATTGTTGTATTATTTTTTATCTTCTCAAACTTATACTAAAAAATAAAAAAATTACTATACTTACTTTACTTTTACTTTTTAAACTTTTGCTGGATGTATAATAACATTTTTTTTTAATTCTTTTAAATCCACACTATTTTTATTGTACATTTAATTTTAGAGCCCTGAAGAAGCAAATAAATTTTGCGAAACGTTGGCATTAAAAAAAAGGACGTTTCATTAATAAGATTCCTCAACCCATAAACCTACACCTTCAAAAAAAAAAAAAATAATAATATCAATATTTATGTCACCATAAAATATTTCCCTTTCAAATTTATGCTTAAGATTATTGTAAAATGGTTCAAGATTATCTACGAAGTCAGATGCTGTAAGGTCATGACAGCGATATCTACCTATAATGCCAATAAGGCATGAGTTTTTATTTATGACAGCTCTGAGAAACTTAGAGTTGTTAATCTGTATAGTTTCAACCTTTTTTATCTAATCAAATTTGACAAACATGGTAAAGCCATCATTCTTATTCAGAGTACTCTGGTTATAACATAAGGTGTAGCCATATATTTTTAAATTTACTATTTTATCAATTATGTTAAAGGTTTGAGAAATTGCAATAATATCTAACTTTTTATCTAAGAATTCTAGGTAAGCTAACAAATTCTTAAAATGTTTGCCTAAACTACTAAATATTTAAGATTCAGATTTAGATCTCTGGTATTATAATTAAAGAAATCAGTCTTATCTAAGGTATCAACGGTTTTAGTTACATACTCCTGGATATCATCGCATAATGTATTATGCTCCATTAAAAATACAAAAAAGACTACACATTGTTTGCCTCCCTCAGAAGATTCAAGGTTTGCAAAAGTTAGTTATTCATTAACATAAATGTTCCCTAAATTTGAGATCCCACAGTCTTCTCCAGTTACCTTCACCTTTGTTCAAAGGTTTGTCGACTTGGTGTTTTGTAATTTAATAAACTTAATGTCACTGTTGCTAATATTTGCATCAATGTATTTCAGAACAGACATTATTTTTGCTTTAATAAGTTGCTGTTCTTCATTTTTGTTACAGCAGATTCCAATTAGTACTATATTGTTTTTGATTTTTTGATAATCCATGTTATTTATTACAGTGGTAAGATGACCCATCTCCTTTTTTAAAATTAAATTTTCGGCTTTGAGACATTCGATGGTCTTCTTAAGCGTCTAGTTTTGCAACCTTTCTGACTCAAATAGGTCGTTAATGAAATCTAAGGAGTTTTTCATTTGGATAATCTCCTGTGTTGGTTTTAGTTCTTTCACGAGCACTACAAGTTCTGTAAGGGTAGTCTTATCAGTTATTGGGGTATTTTCAGTTTCTTCTCTTTTTTCAAGATTAGGCCTTTTGGCCAAGTCTTTGGGGATAACTTCACCTGGTGAAGTTATGAATGATCTTTTATTTTTTGTTTACGTGTGTGTTATATGTCGTCTTCTGATTTAGAAGAGGTTGACAACCTAACCTCATTGTGTGAACACATTTTGCAAAACCACGAAATAGGCGTTGTTTTGCTGTTTCTCACCTGGTGAGTTGTTATATTCGTGCAGCCGAGATGAAACCACTCCTGACAATCACCACTACACATAATTTTATACCGTGTTTTTCCGATTTTTTTGCCCACAAACTTCGCACACCATTTTATACGACTTTATTCTTCCTCTGCTAACTTTATATATGAAAGAATTTTTTTGTCACCTCAATATTAGAAGTTCCTTCCTTCTTTTTATCTAATCTTATTATGTTGTCACAAACTATTCATTGAGAAATGATTGACATTTTACTTAAATTTTCTACTAGCAGATTTTTATTTATGGAGAACCCACTTTCAACAAACGCATTACCATGAAAGAAAATGAGGACTATTTTAGTTACCGTAAAAAGATCCCCATTTTCTTTTATGAGATTGAGAAAATACTGATCCAATTTCATTTCTGGTTTAAACTCAGTTGAATTATTGAACTTTATTTTTTTCCACTACATCGGATGAAAAAATATTATGATCTTCATAAAAAATTTGCAAGTTTTTTAAAATTATAACAACAAAAAATCTTTACACATAATTAAAGGGTTCAATGATGATGCTTCAAGCATTTCATATTTTAGTGCCCCCCTATCAACAATTTTGCGGAAAGTAGCAATCAAAAATGTTTGACAGTCATATCGAAACAAAGTTTTAGAATCTTCTGTTGTCTTTGCCTTCTTTAAGTATTTCTCTGCAGCAAATCCAATAACAATTTTGTTTACAGGCAGCAATATTGATTTATTTGATAAATCAATTTTTATTATTTTACCTGTGCTGTCAGGAATTTCTGATTTTTTTCACAAATCGCTCCAAAATACTATGTAGAAGCAGATTTAGGTCTGTATAAAGAAAAGACAAACGGGTATTATTGGTTTGATATTTTACCAAAAAAGGTTCTAGACTAGATGCTACCATTTCAAAAAAAGCAAGTTTTGACTGCATCAAAGGATTTCCAATCCAATTATTACATTTTTGATTGATATGGTCTGTGGTAAGTCTTTAGATGAATGTTGTGGCCCATCCATGGAAAGCTGTAATATTTTTTGGTATTTGATACCCAACTTTTCTAAAGCCACAACTAATTGTCTCGTTAAATTTTCAGCTGTAGGTCTACCATTCAGAAATAGAAATAGTTAAATACCTTGTCTCAGTTTCTTTTTTTGTGTGATTATAAAATCACCTTTCTGTGAGACTTTATTTAAAGGTTCATCAAAAGCAAAGATATAGTAATTCTCTTAATCTCAGGGTCGTAGGTTCGAGCCCCACGTTGGGCGCCATTTGATACCTTGCTAAAATATCAGGGGATTCATATCCTCGATTTCATGCCCTCAAATACTTTAGCAGTGGGTATAATCAGGTTGTTTATTTGTTGCAATATAAAACAGAACTTTCATGCATGAGGGAAAAAAATATACAATAAGCCTTATACCTGCTTGGGTACTTTTGGTGTCTCATGAACCTAAAAGGGCCAACCCTACTCTAATGCACCTTTAAAGCTCTTGTTTGTCAACAAATCAGCTGAGGCTAGCCGTTAGTAAGGTTAGACTTTAGACTGTATATATATATATACAACACGGCTTTATTTCGGTCGTGAAAGAACAGTAGAATATTTTTATTACCTACCAACTGGGTACCTACTAAACCGGAAAATATTAAGCCGACAGATTTACAAAAAAAAAGGAATAGACCCGAGGTGCACCAAGGTTTACATGGGGGTGGTATTACCAAATTATGGTAGTTTTATACGTCACCAGAAAGGTACCAAGCACTACAATTATTACTCTGGAGTGTGGAATTCATTCGTCTTCAGAAGGAGGCTGGACTTTGGATTGAATAAATTATTGATTTGGTAAGTTAACCACTGGTGAAACATTCTTAATAATAAAAATCTCGTCCGTAAAGGAGCGGTGGCCCACACAACTGGGTATATACTTTATTTCAGTCTAAACCTAAGTACTTAGCTGCACTTTAATGGACATTCGTCATTGGTCATCTCAGGTTCCTCACTGCAAAATGAAATGGGTAGTCAGCGTACTATTAAAGTTATCCCCTATCTTAGCCTCCTAAATACTGCTCAATCATGCAAAGCGGCAAACCATTGGACATGCAAAAGAAAGTCACTAAAAGCGGGTAAAATTGCCTTAATGTTGGGTAAAACCACCCAAAGTAATCCGTGAAGAAAATCAAAAGCTTAAAATAAAGGATTCACCGGTTGGTATGGAGGCTTGAAGATCCTTCGAATAATGGATATTCGGGTAATTTTACTTTGAAGAAAATAGTTTCCTGCTAACACGGCAAAAGAGGTAACTCAGCCTACTAGTGGACATGAAAATCAATCCATCAAAACTAACCAACCAAATCCACCAAACCAACCAATAAAACCAAACAACCAAACCAACCAACCAACCAAACCAAACCTACCGTCATTCGATGAAAGTGTTTTCGATGAAAATGTCATTCCATAAGAGTGATTTCGATGAAAGTCATTCGACAAAACTGATTTCGATGAAAATATCATTCGATAATAATATTTTCGATGAAAATGTTTTTGATGAAAATGTAATTCGATGAAAATGTCATTCGATGAAAATGTTTTCGATGAGAATGTCGTCGATGAAAATGTTCGCGAAGAGTGTGTTTTCGAGGAACGGACAGTGACCCATTTTTCTAATAGCCCATGAACAGAAAAAATCCCTAGGAGATTTTAGCCTTGACATTGACATTCACTGAATTTTAGGGGGAATTTTCATGAAAAAGAATTGCTGTTTTAGAGGTTGTAGGGATATTAAATAGAAGCGAAACATTGTGTACAGATAAATTAAGGACCCCTGAGTTTATAGATAGTGGTTATAAAGTTTTTGATGTCGATGAAATTTTTTTGTTTGTTTACATTTCTTGAGTAGTTCCATAGTCAATAAATTTTATTTCTTTTATTTTTTTTCTCTTACTAAAGTGTTAAAAACCAAACTTTACGGGGGTTTCCTTACACTATATGAGAGACAACATTTCATGGTTTGCTACAGTGCCAGTGGTGAAATTTCGGCATAATTTACACCCACAACAAGTAACAGTTTGGCACAAAACCAGAGTATATCTCTATTGAAACAAGTTCAAAGAGAGCAAAATATCTGGAACTACAATAAGGTTTTTTTTTTGTTTACAATCCTAAGTTTTGTTTCACTGTAAGGGTTCTAAGAACTAAATTTCTTACCAAAAGCCCAAACTGAATAGCAATTAATTCGCCAATTCTTGCATACTAAAAAAAAAATCCATGGTCGATTGACCCGTAACAAGGTCTTGGGATAATAAAAATTCATCCTTAAAATATTCACCCTTTCCAAAATTCAATAAATAGGATGCCTTTGTAGATCCCAGTTGCATGCAATTGGAAATTTGTGAATCTGATTTTAAAAAGTGGAGTAGATTTATTTACACTGTTTAAGGAGCTGCTATTGCCCACCAAGTGTATTGACCACAATATTTCTGCTGTCAAAACATTTACATCGGAAGTGAAAAACTTCGGATCTGTGGGTTATATTTTTGACGAACATGTTGTATTTTCAGTTGTTTCCAAACTTGAGCCAGCAATCATTTGAGTTATTGTTATTATTAAGCTCAGCACTACGTTTCTGCACATTATTATTTTCCGTGTTTGAAAATGCTTTAAACACGGATTTATCAGGGTTGGCGATAGTGTTCACTGCTCTATGATGAGAAATAGACTTACAGAAGCTTATGATTGCCTTTCTTTCCATGTTACTTAAACTTGTTTTTTCCGTAATTCAGCATCCGGACGAGGTAACGACTGATAAATTAGGAACTTTTTTCAAAAAAAATTAAATTTTTATGAACTTTTTTCTAATGTTATGAACTAAATATTGAACGTTTAATAAGGTGCTCATTTTTTTTAATTGCCTTAGGAGCATAATCCTATTGAAAATATTAACACGCCAGGATGAATCCGTATCAGGTAACTTGGATAAGTACCAGTGCGGAACGATGCCTATTTGTGAGTGATTCAAAGTTGGAAATCAAAGTGTATGATGGTGTTTAATGATGTATGGGGAGGGTAACCAGTGACGAGCCTACGCTGGTTACCCAAGGCGAAACATCGTTTAATCATTTCTCTTTTCGCTTTGGTCCTTTGTGTGTTCCTTGTGGGATGCTCCTCCAGGTTTGAATTTTCGTTATTTCCAACCAAGATCTTCTGATCTTTTCTTTTTATATTCTTTTCGGCTGATGTAACTGAATTGGAGATTATTTAACTTCTTTTTTGTTTTTTACAATATTAGATAGTCTTAAAACCCTTTGCATTTGAATACTTAACAAAAGATAATAAACACAATGTAACTCCATTATTTAATAGAAAACTTTTACAACATTAGATATGTATTCTTAAAAAACTTTGGACATAAATTCCTAACAAAAGATAATAAACACAAAGTAACTCCATTTTTATCAAATATAATCAGACCACTGCTAAACCACTACTCCTCTGACCAATTTCTCGATAGGTATTGAATTACAAACAGCACGTCTGTCGCGTGCTAGTAAAAATTTAATCTCTCTACGCACAGAACCCTTATACCTCACTGTGGAATAAATCCAGAACGATCCAAGAATCCTTTTCAGTTTGTCGTCTACTTTCAACCTTATTGGGGCTCCTTAGGCCAACGTAGTTTCCAGAAATATTCGAGTTGTTAGAAAAGTTGGGGAATTCTGGAATCCCACGTTGTCCTGAGAAGACCAAATAAAGTCGAAATTGGTCGACAAATTGGGAGACAGAAAGCAAGAAAAGATTCTTGGATTACATTTTTTAGATTTGTTTTACAGTGAGGTATCAAAGTTCTACTTCTGTGCGCCCTGGGGCTCGATTCTGGGCGTAATAGATCGATCATGCCCTGAGAAGTGATCCATCGCACAAAAGTCATGCGAACAACGCACGGTGGTCGATTTTCAGAAAAACGCGGATATAACTTGAAAAATTAAAAAATTCAAAATGTGTCTGAATTTGCCCTTATATGGTTGTCAAGATACTAGGCGAATAGTTGGCCAAAGAATAAACTATGCTTTTTACGAGTTTGATATTACGCATCAGTATTCAACACCAAATTTCAAATAGAAGACCCAGAGTATGAAAGTATTCAATTGTTGATATCTCGAAAACAGGTGAAGATCGACATAGGGTATGTTATATAAAAATGCTTAGAATTTCAAAACAGAATGCAAAAATGCAATAATATACTAGGTGTTTCATTTGAAAGTTTCGGTTGGCATTCTTTTTAATATACCCTATATACATAAAAATATACTAGTATACTGTAACACTTATATATTGTGACAATTACTTAAAGTAAATTTGATTGTTCCGAACTAAAATTTTTAGTTTAATTTAGCCAATTAATAAATATGTCTCTTTTATCTTCTTAAAAATGTCTTAAGGTAAATGTGAAAATTCACACGATCATCCTGTGTATCAGCTAAAAAAGAATAAATGCTTACTTATTTAAATATTGTAAACTATTTATTTTGTAATTAAAACTAAATATTTTGTACGAATAAATTACAATGTGGAAGTTTTTATTTAATGTCCGCGTTTTTACAAAAATCGACCACTGTGCGACGTCGTACTTTACGAGACGGTCAAGTTGGCCGTAGCATGTGCATTAGCGAGATCTGTCACGTGATGGTTTCATCCAATAGCGTGCTCTAAAATCATACAAGTGACGTTTTTCACACGAGCTTTCCTACAAGTCCATACTACTGGGTCTAGTCAAGAGAACGGCTTCGCTCAAAAATTGTTGTTCGAGGCAGCTCTGCGCAGGTCCATAATAGATTGGTGATTCTTTGATCGTCTCGTCACTGCTTATAAGCGCGTTTATCGGTTGACACTGCTTCCCTTCTCTCAGGCGAACGATCACTTCCTATGATTTCCTGAATCGGTACCCAGAGATTAAATTGTGACCAGAATGCCATCGAAGTGCTGTTTGAAAATCAATATCCGTCAATGCATTAGCCAGGGGAGGAGTTGTTCAACAGTCGTCTGGTTTTACTGGAGGGAATATCAAACCTCAATCTCTAGGAATCTACTTCGTTTAAAAAAGTTAAGGCTGACTTTTTTTTAAATATTTTTTTTTAATTAAGTTTAGATTGTTTTGTCCACCAAATTCAACGTTTCAATTGTGGACACATGATATAACGATCTAGAACATACTGGATCTAAAAAACGATCAAATGCCTTTTGAAATAATACATGGGCGGGTATGCATCACGTGACTGATAACTGAAAAATATATATAAAAACCACGTGTCCGAAGAGACGGTTGAATTCAGCACACAGAAAAGATCAAAGTCAAAAAAATTATGCGTTTACACTAGTGTAAAGACCGTCTTTATCGGATTTTAAAACTCCGATTAACATAAAAAAGTTTTTGAATAATTTAGTCATTATGAAATTTTTTTCAAGACATTTTTGACAAATTTCCTGACATTACCTGACTTCCCTGACAGATTTTGCCATTTCCTGACGCCCCAGGTTTTTCCAGACAAGTGGGAACCCTGAATTGGGTAATAGTGAAAAGGTCCCACTTAATCCAAAAATATAAAGAAAGTTGACATGTGTCACTTATAAACAAAATGGCGGCCAGATTTCAAAAATTTAGTTTTTATTTGATTTTCTTTATATTAACGCTACTGACCGGCTTCTTGATCTCACAATAAACAAAATTAGAGGGTGCAAAGATGGCGCTTTATATGTGAAAAATTAACCTAAAAAAAACATTTAAAAAAATGTTTTTTTAGTAGATGCTATTAGCGATCAGTTCGTCTCTGCTAAAATTTAAAAAAATATTTGAATTGACATTTGACATTCAAATTGGCGGACAAACTATCGAGAAAATAGTAATTTTCCCCTTCTGGTGTGGTATTTATACTAACGTCATGCAATATATCGATCGAAGACGCCTGTCTCAAAAATTGTAAAAAAAATGACACATGCCATTCCCAAATCAAGATGGCCGCGACTAAAATTAAGACACGGCATTATTCTTCTGCACGTTAGCAATTTATCACAAACCAAAGCAGTTTTAGGATAGGTTCAATTAATTTTAAATCTTTCAAAAAAAAAAATAATTTAATTCTTCAGTTAAAATGGCGGACTATTATAATGGCAGCGACTATAATAAAAATAAATTAAAAAATTAATTTGACAAAATTTAATATTTTAACTAATAAATCTACTATTTTATCAGGTTTTTTGTTTAACTTAAGAAAATAACAAAAAAAACAACTTTTTTTTACTTAATTGTTTTGACTGTGAAGTATTAAAATTTATTTTTTTTTGACACAAAAATTGATTCTTCCATCTTGATTTATAAATGACATATGTGACTTTTTTATTTTTGGAATGGCAATGTCTTACTTAGCGCAACCCAATATTTTGCCAAGTGCTTTGTGTTTAACTTAAGGAAAAAACCAGACAAACACTGTTTTTTACTTATCGTCCGCCATATTAACTGAAGCATTAAAATTTGAAAAAAAATTTAAAAAGGAATTTAGTGAGGGTGAATAAATAACAAAATCAATGAAAAGCGAGCTTTCCCTCAAAATGGTAATGGTAACCGTAGATCCGGATTTCGCACTTGTGGTGCTCATCAATACGGTGCTAGAATTTAGGAGATAAAAATGATAATGAAAAAATATGACACAGGATTCATGTAAAAGACAACCATCTGTCAAATTGCAGAATCGGCAGATGTACCTTCAATTTGAAGGAAAATTAAGCGTCTCTACGGAGACGCCATTACCATTTTGAGGGAAAGCTCGCTATTCATTGATTTTATTAAAATTTGATTTTTTAAACAAAAATTACCAATTTTTTAAAACTAATTTAACTCATCCTAAAACTGCGTTGACTTGTGCAAAATTGTTAACGTGCAGAAAAATAATGACGTTTCTTAATTTTAGTCGCGGCCATCTTGATTGATTGATACAAATTAATATATTGCACGACGTTAGTGTAAATACCACACCAGAAGGGAAAAATAATTTTTTTCTCGATATCTTGGCCGCCATTTTGAATATCAAATGTCAAATCAAATGTTTTCTAAAATTATAGCAGAGACGAACTCATAGCTAAGGGCATCTACTAAAAAAAAAAATGTTTAATGTTGACTATAGGTTAATGAGGTCTCTTATATTTTTGACATATAAAACGCCTTTGTGGCCGCTTATAAACTACAATTTTTTTTATTGTGAGATCAAGAAGCTGGTCAGTAGCTTTAATATGAGATATTAAAAAAGATCATCACCTAAAAAGTAAAGAAAAACTAATTTTTGAAATCTGGCCGCCATTTTGTTTTGAAGCGATATATGTCAACTTTTTTACATTTTTGGATTAAGTGGGACCTCTTCCCTATTACCCAATTGATTTCAATTTTAGTTTTCTGAAAACGTAGAAAACATATTTTTTCCTAACTTTGACAGCCGCCATGGTTTCTGGGGACGGAAAATTTTAGCTTTTGGTATTGCCAAATATAAAAAAAATATACCCTTTTATCAGCTTTCTCTTGAAAATCTCTACGAATTTACTCCACTACTAGTAGTGGTTCAATGTTCTAAGAATGTAATCCGTAAGTGTTAAATTACAAGTGATCCAAAACTTACAAGTTATCAGTAAGATCCTCGGCGACTTTAAATCTGACAGCCTTCTCGGCACCTTGAAGAGTTAGGTTGAAGGTTCTTATTAATGCACCCTTGCACAGGGTGTTGAAATAATCCATTATGAAAATGTCGAGAATTTTTGCGGTAGCCAATTGGGTAAAAACATTCTTAAACGGTGTTGTGGACACGATTTCCTAAAAAAATAATTAAAATTGGTTTATAAATTATTTTTTAAAAATGAAATCTTCGATTCCAATTCTAAAGAGAATCCTCAGAGTATCTAGACGACTAATCGCCGAAGAGAAAATGTATATCCACAAATATTCTACAATTATGGAGAATTTTAGTCCTCTTTCTTTATGTCTGTGTACCGAAAAAATTAAAATTTTAATTCTTAAAAAAAAAACAAGGTGTTACCCGAGGGGTAACTTACTGCCCCAAAAAACGTACAGTTATTTCCATGTTTACAAGTAGATTCCCAATTATTCCCAGCGATCCCCAGGTGATTCCCATGTGATTTCTAGGTGATTCCTAGAAAAAATGTAGTGATTACCACCCTTAAAATTTTCCCTCAGTGTTACCTCTAGAATTTTTATTAAAAATTTATCTTAATACATCACCAAAAAAAAAACAAATCCTAGACATTAGCAGAAGAAGAAATGTTCATGGCTAAAAGAGCTGAATCAAAATTATCCAAAGGCGATATCAAAGGAGCCGTTAGAACTCTTTCCTCAGATGACACTCTTGCGCGAAATGTTGCTAAAACCTTTTCCAAATTACAATAAAAATATCTAGCTAAATAAATCAACAGACAATTTTGAAGAACCCGAAAATACTAAGAGACACTAACATCAGTATTAATATGTTTGTTTCAGAAAGTGAAATAAAAAAAGCATTTTTTTCTTTTAGGCCTACTTTTGCAGGGGGACTTTAATCACTAAGAACACAACACTTGAAAGACCTTATTTCAGAAAAACTTGGTAACTTTTCTTCAGATCTAAAACTTTTCATAGCCTCTTTTGCATCTCATGTTATAAATGGATTAGTTCCGAAACCCATATGCCCTCCCTGCATTAAACCTCATAAAAAATAAGGTTTATAATTTTTTGTGAGGCAAAACTTTAGGATTATAAAAGTTTGCAATAATTTATGAGTTATGTCTGTGATTTTGGTAAGAATTTATGTGCTGTCATATGTGTGTTTTTTATCTGATCCTATAATCAGACAGATTTTATAATCAAATCGACATATCAACTTTTATAGGTTTCTATATTTACATACTTTTTCTTTTATAATGTATTATTGAATAATATAAATCGATGTTTTTATGAGTTTTTTTAAGAGGTTTTATAGTCAAAATAACTCATAAAATTTTAAAGGTTTCTACGATTACACCCTTGTTCTCTTATAATGTTTTAAGAGTTTGTAAAAAAGTCGCATTTTAATGAGATTTTGTGATATTTTATGATTAGACCAACTCATACAATTTGACAGATTTCATTTATAATTTTCTATGGTTTGGCAAAAACATTTTTTTTACAAGTCTTTAAATAGATTTTACAGTCAGACAAATTTACAACATTTTATAGATTTTTATAAGTCCACCCTGCCAAAAAAATCTCATTAAATCTTATAAAAAAACACCTGAATTTTATCAGTTTTTATTTGTGAGGTAAAATTTTAGTTTTATTAAAGTTTGTAATAATTTATGAGTTAATTCTTTGATTTTGGTGAGATTTTCTGCGTTTTCATATATCCGTTTTTTACCTAATCCTATTAGACTTTCAAATATTTCATGGGTTTATAAAAGGACAGTTTTCTAAGAGATTTTATAATCAAACAGACTCATTAAACTTAATAAGTTTCTATGATTACACCCTTGTTTTTATAATGTATTATGGGTTTGTATAAGCACATTTTTTATGAGACTTTTGGAAGATTTTATGATCAGAGAGACTAATAAAATTTTAAAAGTTTCTATGTTTCTATAAAACACAAGTTTTTATAAGTATTTCTATAGATTATATAGTCAGACAAACCCACAAATTTTTATATGATTTTATGTGTCCATATTTAAAAAATATATGCTATGGGTGTGAATATATCCCCAATTTTTATTGGTTTTCCAGGGCATTTTATAATCTAACCGTGGTAACCCACAATGTAAATAATTTTATGTTTACAAAGTGACAACATTGTAAAATAAAGAAATGAACTTTTCTACGTGAGAAAAGGGGAGCAGTCTTGTCTGGGTCTCCGTTATAAATGTTACTAAACTGTGATATAGAAATAAATAATTGAAGTGTTTTAAATATGTGTTTTATTAAATAATAATTAAATAATAAATAATAACAAATAAAAAGGTAATTTTAATGGCGACGAAATGGTTTTAGAAGACGACGGACCACGTATGAATTGGACTTGACTCAGTCAGTACCCGATTGATTAAATTTTATTGCACATATAAAAAAAAAATCAAAATTTCGACTAAAGGGACACCCAAGTTTTATGAATTTTGTGTAAATTACTTTGAAATTTTTCAAATTTACTCCGAACGAATTGAACAACATTTTTATGTACATTCAGTTACCGAGGATCAAATGAAAGTTAAAGACTTGTGTGATTTATTAAATAGACAATACTCAGTTCAATATAATTTTTGGCGCGAACGAAAAAAATTTATCAGTTGACCCAAAATGATTTAACAATTTATTTGTGGTATGCTAAAATTAAATCGGTAGCCAGTAAATTTGAATTCGGCAGTAATTTAGAGACATTTTTAAAATATAAATGTATTACGGGTTTAACAAATGGAAAAATACTCGATAAATTGTGTGATATGGCCAACCCCGAAGATAAAAGAAAAACCGCTAAAAGATATATATTCAAATGGCGTTGAGAGACGAAAATCACGAAAAAACTATATGTCTGTAAATTATTTGAGGTCAAATCGGTCAAACTTCAAGCGAAAAAGTTTTAGAGATTGCAGGAATTCACCACATAGAACAGCGATATGATGGATGGGGGAACGGTGGCGCGCAAAAATGGCACGCAATACCAAAATCTGTCGCGAAATTTTGGCCACAACCACAATAACATGCGCCATCGGTCCCCTACTCCGCATCGTAGAACAACAAGGTCGACAGCCAACCAGTACTACCAAAATTCACCAAATCAAGCAGGCAGTAGCGGATATGGAATGACGTCATCTCATCGCAGACATTTTCGAGGTAATAATAGAAATTTTAACAATTTTTTTCCAAATAGATATCAAAATTATAGAAGTAAATGAAATTATCGTCGGAATTCAAGAAAAATAAATTTTTTGGATTAAAGTTTTTCCGAAAATTCGGATGTAAAAAATTTTAATGATGGCAAAAATAGTTTTGAAAATTCGTCAAATGAAAAACAAATATGTTATATTTCAGAAACTTATAATTTGAGTTCAGCCATTAATTATGAAATTTTAAAATTGATTTAAGTTTAAATAATAAAAAATTAACTTTTTTAGTTGACAGCGGTAGTTCTATAAGCGCTATAAATGAGAATACCTTTAAAAATATTTTTTTGATTTTAGATTTACCAGAGACAAAATCACGTTAAGAGGATATAACGGAGACACGTTTAAACCAGAAGCTTATAGGGTCAAACCATATCAAATCAACCAAAAAAAAGGCACTTTTCGTTTTGACCATCTCCGATTTTGATGATTTTTGGTACACTTATTCTTCTGATCCAAAAACTTAAAAGTTCAAAAAATTAAATTTTTTGGATAAGCGGTTTTTGTTTTATTGATTTTTGAAAATAAAGAAATTGACCAATATGCCTTGACAGGCACATACAAAAATAGCAATATCTCAAAAACTATTGGTCCTATAGAAGCGAGTTATAGCTTATTTTGAAGGTTTTTTAAAGACCTTTTTAACCATGTGTATCACCATGTAATTTTTTGTTTTTATTTTTTTTTTAATTTTTTTAATATTTTTTTTTAAATCTTGAAAACACCATTTTGATTTTTTTTCAAAAAAATACTATTTTTTTTTTAGTATTTTTTTAATATTTTTGGAAAATTTCAGGATGGAGAAGTTATTGGTTCTATTTTTTTAAAAATAATATAAAAAACCTTGCAGGAAAAAAACATACATTTTAGCAGGAAAGAGCGGTACACATACAGTGTGTGTGTGCACAATACATCAAAATATGAAGTTAATGATAGAGTGTTCTAAAATAAACAAGTTTATCTTAAATGATAAGGGTAATCCTGCTTTACCAGACTACCATGCTTGCCTCTCAAACATGATGTGTAACCCACCAGGAGTTCACTGCTTTTCGGACAAATGTAAGATATGCTCAGGAACTGAGAATTTAAAAAAACTTTTTGAATGAAAAGTTCGAAGAAGCAATGATCGACAATGTGACTTTTAAAAAGTGGATATCTGTAGATAGATGCAATATGGAGATATTAATTAAACCAGCAGAGGACTTCATTGAAACGACTTGATTAAATTAAAATCTCATTCTTTTTACACTCACATGCAAAAAGAATACTACAATGAGGTAAAAGACAATTTAAAAAAGGGGGAAGCACTAATCACATGCGACTTCGCTGAAAATTATTCATTTATTTTGCAGGATGAAGTGCAGTCCTATCACTGGACAAATAGCCAGGCAACCCTACATCCTTTTGTAATATATTACAAAACTCATGAAGGAAAACTAGGTCATTTAAATTATATATTTATTTCAGACTGTTTGGTATACAACACTGTGGCATTTCATCTTTGTTTAAGCCACCTTATGCCTGAACTAAAGAGGCAAATTGATAATTTAGACAAAATCATCTATTTTTCAGACGGCTGTGCCGAACAGTATAAAAATAAAAAAAATTTGTTAATATTGCGTACCATCTCGAGGAATTTAAAATTAAAGCAAAATGGAATTTTTTTGCCACCTCCCAAGGGAAGAGTGCATGCGATGGACTGGGAGGCACCGTAAAAAGGTTGGCTGCTAAAGCAAGTCTGCAGAGACCATATAATGAACAGATTATGACCCCCGAAGATCTTTTTAAATTTGCAACAGAAAACCAGCAACATGAAAAGTTTTTGGAAAAAAGATACCTGGAAGCACAATCGATACCTGGGACTCAAAAATTGCACTCGATTATCCCCCTCAGTAATGAAAAAATTATTACAAAACCATTTTTACTAAGTAAAGACGAAAATATTCAATGTCTTTTTGCAACCTGTGGTTTGTCAAACACAGAAATTGAAAACATCGACTCCGGTTTTGTAACCATAAACTATGACTGTCTTTGGTGGATGGGATGTATCATTGGCAAAAATATAGAAAGCGGGGAATTAAAAGTTAGTTTTTTACATCCTCATAGTCCCTCTCCGTCTTTTTACTTTCCAAAGCCAAAAGCTGATATATTGGTCATAGATAAAAATTCTCTTTTAAGACGGGTCAACCCAAATACTGCCACTGGTAGGACATATACGCTAACTGCAGAAGAAATGACAGATTCCTCAAATATTTGACAAAAAAAAATTAGCAACCTAAATATTTTTTATTGTAAATTTTCTATTATTCTTACTTTTCATTTTTTTGTTATATCCATATTAGGTAAATTAGCCCTGTATTAAATATCTTATTATTCTTTTAAAGTATGACTCCATTATTTCTCCATCCTAAAATTTTCCAAAAATGTTAAAAAAAACATTGAAAAAAAAGAAATATTTTTTTGAAAAAAATTAAAAAATGTGTTTTTGAGATTTAAAAAAATATTTTTTTTTTAATTAAGAAAAAAAAAATTAAACAAACTATATCGTGTCACACATCTTTAAAAAGTTCTTTAAAAACCCTTCAAAATGAGCTATCACTCGCTTCTATAGGATCCATAGTTTTTGAGATATTACTATTTTTGTAAGTGTCTGTCAAGGACATATTGGTCAATTTCTTGATTTTCAAAAATCAATAAAACAAAAACCGCTTATCCAAAAAATTTGTTTTTTTGGATTTTTGAGTTTTTTGATAAAACGAATAAGTGTACCAAAAATCAGCAAAATCAGAGATGGTCAAAACTATTGCCTGGTTGACTTGATATGGTTTGACCCTATAGTAATGTGAAAACAAAATTTAACAAACAAGTTCATGAAGTTAGACTGTATGTAGTTCAAAATAGAGGCCAGAACTTGGTCGGAAGGAATTTTTGTAAACAATTTAACATAAAAATGAGTTCTTTAAACTGCATTGAAGATTCTTCTTTAAAAAACGAGTTAAGAAAGTTGACTGATAAATTTTCTTCATTATTTTCTAATAAAATTTAATAAATATAAAATTTCTTTAGATTTGGATCCTGAAATTAAGCCAGTCTTCTGCCGTGCCCGTCCTGTGCCATTCGCATTCCATTGCGTCTATTCTTTAATCAAGAGCAAATTTGCTCCCAGGGAGTCAAATTCTCTCGGTACTATGCACCTCATTGGTCCAAATCTTCGGTTTAAATCAGTTTCTCTCACTTTTGCCCGCTATTGATCGAAAGTAATTCTATTGGTCTTGACTAAGAGAATTACTTTCGATCGATATCGGGCAAAAGTGAGAGAAACCGATTTAAACCGAAGATCAGGATATCATTGAACCGGTGGAAAACAGTCTATGGGCATCAGCATTGGTGTCAGTACTCAAGGAGAATGGAACTGTGAGATTATGCTGGGATCATAAAGTAACTGTCAATGAAACACGGTGAGCACTATTCTAAAATAGACATAAAAGTTGCTTATAAACAAATGGAAGTAGATGAAGAAAGTTCAAAAGTTCTAACAATAAATACCAATAAAGTATTATTTAAATTTAAATTTAAACGTTTAAGTTTTGGTTTAAAGGCAAGTTCAGCAATTTTTCAAAAAATTATAGATCAGCTTTTACAAAGTTTAAATGGGGTGTGTGGATTTATAGATGTTATATGAGAATTCCTTCCCACACTTTGAAGAGACTCAACTCACACGTGCATTTCCGTTGACTTGCTGTTCTCACAACCAGTCTCCACGTGCATTTATACAATCTGGCAAATCCCAGGAAACTTATCGTTACTCGATTCCAGAAAGAAGATAATAACCCATGAGAAAGCCAATTCAGCACCTTTTTAGCCTATAAGTAAATATGCTTTGTTAGAAATAAGTTAATAAGTTAAGAACACGACAAATGGCACCAAGTCTACATGTAAGATAAAGAAAGAAGACGTCTCCTAAGCAGCCAAGTGTCTTCACTTTGCAACAATGGCACGGAAAGAACACCTGGTAAAGCCCCTGGTACTCAACAAGCGAAGAACACGACAAATGGCACCAAAAGTCTACATGTAAGTGTTTAAACTGTAAATCATACGTTTTACCAATTTTTGTTATTTTTTTCGAAAACTTTTTGTTTTTATAAAAAATAAGATTTTTTCGATTTATCTAGTATTAACCCTGAAAACCCTGACAACCACGCCAGCAACAACTATTACTCAAACCGCACCTACAATTACAATGGCAAACACCAGTACAAACACAGAACATCAACAAATGCTCGTAAATACGCCAGATCCGGTTTTAGAACCATATCGATTATCCGAAATATTTTCAATAATCCCTTAATTTGATGGTAATTCTTTATTTTTAAGTAAACAAACGCGATTTGTTAGTGATTCAAATAAAAAATAATTTAAGATCGAACGAGGCACAATTGATTAGTTCTAGAAATCTGTTTTCGTGGATAGAAATTAAACAACTATTAAATTTGCATTTCGGAGATACCAGGGATCTTTCTTCATTGATTCAAGATTTGCAAAGGTTAAAACAATTGCCCGGAAAATCACCATTAACGTTTTTCAATCGCTTGCAAACTTTAAATTCAAAAATGCATTCTGCTGTAGATAAATAAAATTTAACGCCCAACCAAAACCTGGCTTAAACTACATTAATTGATACGATGACTTTAAACACTCTTTTAATAACAGGCTTAGAAACAGAACTTGGTAAAGCAATACGTGCTGCTAATCCTATGAGTTTATTAGAAGCGCAAGTTAAAATTAGACGCGAATTCAGTTAACGTATTTTGAAAATCAAAAAAAGAACAATCGACCACCCATTCCGCAAATAAGACAAAACCAACCCATGCGTCCTAGACCACCAAATCAACAACCAAAATGTTTCAAATGCGGTCGAATTGGCCATACATCTAACATATGCCAAGCTCAAAGACCATCTATTAAGCCACAAAATAAAAACCAAAATACGAATCAAAATGCAAACCAAAATTTTCAATTACATTTGGTTTTGAAAGAACTCATCTGGGATAACTTCATTGAAAAGTGGATAAACATAGATTCCTAACCTAGAAAAAATGCAGCTAGGAATGTAAAACTATGTATAAAGAATATTATTGTGTATTTGTGTAGATGGATTGAGTAAACATTTTGTGAAATATTTAACAACCAAGACAGAAAGTGGATATTTTAAAAATTGTAGAATTACCCAGTGTCAGTGCTTTTCCTTAAAACGAATTAACCTTCTACGTCGTGGAGACTTACAAACCCTCAAAAAAATGGGATAAAAAACTGTTTTTCTCTTAAATATCGACTGCAATTGGTCCAACAATTTTAGGTAGGAAACATCCACCGATTTCTAACTTGAAACGTTCTCTTTTAGGTGCAGCACTTTAAAAGACAAGTCATTTTATATTATGTCCTAAAAATTTCTAAATTTGACCATTTTTGGTCAATTTTTTTTCTTTAATTCCTTTGGGAATTAATCACAATAATGTGGTACAGCACTTTAAAAGGCAAGTCATTTTATATTATGTTCTAAAAATTTCTAAATTTGACCATTTTTGGTCAATTTTTTTTCTTTAATTCCTTTGGGAATTAATCACAATAATGTTTGATGTAGTTTTTTTATTCATTTTTATTTTATCTAGTTATGCTAGAGGACATTTTATGACATTTTTTTTTTGTTGCGTTTTCGGGTGTTTCAGTCACATTAATTTTTTTTTTAAATAAATTTAAATTATTTATTTATTTACCTGAAAGGAATTTAATGCTTTGCATTCTTTCCTATGGACTGGTTAGTTGAAAAACTGTTTTTGCTGTGTTTTCTTTGAAATTTTTAGCATGGTATTTGGGAACCGTTGAGTTTTGCCTTGTGCAGTCTTTGGGTTCATCACTTACCAAAACGCTACTTAATCTGGAATTCATGGTTAGAAAGTTAGATAAACAACCAGCCATATTACCTACCTTTTGTCTCCCTAAGGGCTTAATTTTTTTAATTTAAGTCCGACTACTGTTGAAGAGACTCTGATACTGGTACGCCAAACATTTATGTTGATATTTATATCAATGTGCGCTATGCGTATCTTTGTATAAATTTTGACTAGCCAGTACAGAGTGCTTTGACGAACCCTGCTGAGTACATTGATTTTTTTACCTTTTATTGCCATAAAAAATTATCATGCCTACCTTTATCTATTTTCTACCTTTTGCCTGGTTTTTTTTATTTGGTAAATGGGTCAGTCAATATCAAGTCAACCAGGGTATTTTACCACACCATCTCCGATGTTGATGATTTTTAGTATACATGTTTTTCCTACCAAAAAACTGGAAAATCCAAAATTTCAGACTTTTTTGACCAGTTGTTTATTTTGAATTAATTTTTGAAAATCGAAAAAGTCACTTATTTGTCCTTAACATGTGCGCACAAAATTAGGAATATCCAAAGAACCACTTATAATAGAAAAGTAGGTGAAGGTTCATTTTAAAGCTCTTATAAAGACCTTTCATATGAGAATATTGCATAACATATATTGAAAAAAAAAATTAAAAAAAAAATTTTTGATTTTTTTTTTTGAAAAATTTTAAAAAGGCCATTTTTAATTTTTTTCAAAAAATTATATTATTTTCTTTAAAGTGTTATTAAACTATTCACAAAATTTTGAGATGGACAAATCATGGGTTCAATGTGAAAAAATTTATTAAAAATGTCACATGCATGAAAAATCGCCTATAAATAGACAATGCATTTTGGTAATTAGAAGAATATAATGGGGTTTAAAGCGATATTATAAAAATATTTAACAATATTTTATTTAATAAAAAATTATATCCTACGTTTCATTCTGTATCAGTAATCAGATTAACATTGCCCCCCATTGTAATATTTACTTACAAAACCTCTTTTCCACCGGAGACGTACTATTGGATGTTCCAATTCTTAGGAAAATATGCCTGTATAAACCTGCCAATACTTTTGTGAAATACTGCCTGTTTATTCCTGTTTAACATTAAGGACACACCTCCTTTATTTTATTGGTCTGTTTAGGTACATTGTGGGGATTTGCTGACATGAAAATTCCTGCATAAATTCATTTTAAATTTTTGGCAAGTATCTTCCTGATACAGCTCCAAATAATCGATACATAATAGTTCGACTGAAGGTTTATCAGAAGTCATCTCTGTGTAATTTTAAAAGTTTCAACTATGGGTGAGGCAAGTGGATGGACTAAATATAAAGTAAAGTGCTGTGATCCACTAGAGTTAAAAATCAAGCATTTTGGGAAATTAAGAAATGTGACCAAGTGGATGTGCAGTTACAAAAATGTCAAAATAGGAATGAAAATCTGTGATGGTTGTAGACTAAAGCTTTCAAAGGAGTTTAAGGCATCTGAAGAAGATGAGGCAGGGTAAGTAACAAATAGTATTTTTTAATATAAAATTAATAAACTAAACCAATTGCGTCAAGTACGGAGTGGAAAAATCTCATGGCATTATTTTGCATGGCATTATTTTGCATGGCATTTTGAGAATACAGACATTATGTACAAATTTCTTGGCATTATGTACATATTTTGGGTCAGCTGTTACCCCCTTTTTAAGTTCTTATAAAAAACTAACTTTTTAAATTTTTTTAGACCCAGTCAAGTTCCAGAAAATGATCCAGATTTTCAAGATCCTGATGAATCATTTACTCTTTTAAACAAGTCATTGGAGCTTCTTGGTGTGTCGCCGATTAAAAGAAAAAATGTATACAAAGAAAAAATTGATATTGTACAGCATACAATTGCGAAAGCATTTACAAAGGAATCAGATTCAACGCTAGTAAAGGAATGCCAGAGTGACGAAAGTGAAATGATTAAGCAGTTAAAGGACAAATTTTTAAAAACCGAAAAGAGGAGTGAGAAAATACTAGTTTTATCATGTTTACCTCAAAGTTGGAGTAGAAAGAAGATTGAAGAAGAATTTGGAGTTTCTCAATATTTGGCCAGAGCTGTAAAACAGTTAGTTAAGGACAATGGGATATTATGTTCTCCTAACCCCAAACCGGGAAAGACCCTTAGTGATAGAGTGGCCCAAATAGTGGTAGATTTTTACCAAAGGGATGACATTAGCAGGACCATGCCAGGTAAAAAAGATTATGTTGTTATCAGAAAATATGGAGCTGAAAAAGAATATGTACAAAAAAAATTAGTCTTAGCTAATTTAAAAGAAATTTATGCATTGTTTAAATCTGAGTACCCCAATGAAAAAATTGGGTTTTCAAAATTTTGTGAACTGCGACCCAAAAACTGTATACTGGCAGGAAAAAGTGGGACTCATACTGTATGTGTATGTACTATACATCAAAATATAAAACTAATGCTCAATGGCTCCAAATTAAATAAGCTATATGATGAAAATAACAGGCCTCTTGCAATATCTTATCATGATTGCCTTTATAAACTAATGTGTAATCCACCTTCAGTGGACTGTTTTTTAAGCAATAGATGCAAGCAATGTCCTGGAGTAGAACAGTTTAAAAATACGTTAATAGAAAAATTTGAGGAAGAATTAATTGATGAGGTCTCATTTAAAAAGTGGGTCTCAGTAGATAGGTGTACTATGGAAACCGTTGTTAAGAAAAGTGATGATTTTGTCCAGGAATTTACTGATGATCTTGTAAAACTTAAATCACATTCTTTTATTGCAAAAATGCAAAAAGATAGATACAATGAAATAAAAATTAACCTTAAACCTGGAGAGTCTTTGATCACTTGCGACTTTGCGGAAAATTATTCCTTTGTTATGCAAGATGAAGTCCAGTCTTATCATTGGAATAACAGCCAGGCAACCCTCCACCCTTTTGCCATTTATTTTCTAAGTGATGGTAAACTGCACAACCTGAATTATGTGTTTATTTCGGAAAGCTTGACACATAATACAATTGCATTTCATTTATTTTTAAAAAAATTAATGCCTGATTTAAAAATCAAAATACCAGGACTTAA
Source organism: Oxystoma pomonae (assembly GCA_963921995.1). Lineage (NCBI taxonomy): Eukaryota > Metazoa > Arthropoda > Insecta > Coleoptera > Brentidae > Oxystoma > Oxystoma pomonae. Next base: position 58,570,389 of record OY998168.1, read on the forward strand.
CAAAATTTTTTATTTTGCGGATGGATGTGCTGCGCAGTACAAAAACAAAAAGAATTTTCTGAATATATGCCTGCATAAAAAAGATTTTGGTGTTGAAGCAGAGTGGCATTATTTTGCCACCTCGCATGGCAAAAGTGCCTGCGATGGCTTGGGAGGAACTGTTAAAAGACTTGCTGCCAAAGCCAGTTTGCAGAGGCCCTATGACAATCAAATAATGACACCTCTACAATTGTTTACTTGGTGTGAAGAAAACATATCTGGCATTGATTTTAAATATTGCACAGAAGCAGATTATACAAATCATGAAATAATTTTGAATAAAAGATTTGCGGAAGTCTTAACAATACCGGGGACACAAAAATTCATGCTGTAATTCCTCTTACAGAAAGCACGTTTTTGGCAAAACAGTTTTCTACATGCTTAGAGGTCGAAACACATAATCTTTTTAAAGGTGGAAGCATTATTTTGCAAAATATCGAGTCAGGGTTTGTCACTGTAGAATATGACAGTGCTTGGTGGCTGGCTTGTGTCTTGGGGAAAAATAATGAGAGCGGAGAACTGAAAGTAAGCTTTCTTCATCCACGAGGACCTGCCTCATCATTTTTTTACCCAACACCTCAAGATATTTTAATTATTAAACCAGAAAGTCTTATAAAAAAAGTTGAACCCAACACTGCTACTGGCAGAACTTACAATGTCAGCAAAAAAGAAATGTCAGATTCATCAGAAATTCTTAAAAGAAAGTTAAAAAAATAAATTTAAGGTATATAGTTAGTCTTAGTGTTTTCTGTCTAATTTTTATCAACGAAGTAGAAAAGTTTGTTTATTTCTTTTGCGAGTTTAAAATAAAATAATTTGTAGATAAAGCCTCTGGGTATTTTTTAAAACCTGTATCCATCCAACAAATTTATTTATTTTAATATCCAGTGCACTATTGGTGCTCCTAAAATATGTTTATTTTTTTAAATGCATGATTTTTAATGTACTTAATATTTTTGATATTTTTTTGACATTGAACCCATCATTTCTCCATCATAAAATTTTGTGGATAATTAAGTAACACTTTGACCAAAATTATATATTTTTTTCAAAAAAATTAAAAATGGCCTTTTTGAATTTTTCAATTTTTTTTTCAATTTTTTATTTTCAATTTTTTTTTTGTTAAAATTATGTTGTGATATTTCAAAATGACTTTAAAATGAGCCATTTATTACTTTCCTAGTGTAAGTGGTTCTCGAGATATTGCTAGTTTTGTACATTCTTGTTAAGGTCAAAATGCTGACTTTTTTATTTTGAAAAATTAAAAAAAAACTACGAATCAAAAAAATCTAAAAATTTGCATTTTCAACTTTTATGGTAAGAAGAAAATATATACCAAAAATCATCAAAATTGGAATTGGTCGCGTAAAATTTTTGTGATTTTTTGGTTGATTTGATATGGAATGACCCAAATGAGGCCTAGATTCGACTTATCAATATACCAAAGCTTTGCGCAGTGGCATTATCGTAACCAATGAGGTTTATCCGAGGTGCGATTATTGCTAGTAGACGTCATTGTAATTAATTTTTGCTCATACGGGAAGTGTTGTTAGCACAGCACAAATTTTTTTAGTAAGTTTACGGTTGGTTAAAGACGGGCGCCCCCTCCACGTGGGCTACTGGCGGGCAACTACTGGTAGGCAGTAAGTCGACCTGGGCGCATTGTAAGACGACCCGGGCGCCAGAAGCCTCCTACTTAAGGCCAAGAGCGCTTACGAAGGGGGTTCCGGGGTAGACCCCCTTCAAATTACAAGTCGGACAGTGTCCCCTGTCCAGGGCTCCGTTTGGAGCCGTTTTGCCTTAGAGCGTTTCATTAGCATAAGTCTTAGTTAAGAAATTTCACTAGTTTTAAGATGGATGAACTCGATAAAGAGGCATCCAAAAAGAGAGCTCGAGACAACGACTCTCAAGAGAAAGACCAGACCAAGTTGAGAAGGGAACACAGCAACTTAAGCACTGGCAGCGGACTAAGCAGAGAGGAGAGCACTCAGCACGGTCCTTATTTGAACACTATTGCAGATGCAGTTAAAAGCATCGAATCAGAACTGGAAGCACTAACACAACAGAAAAAAGGCAAAATTAGAGGCGAACTGAGAAGGATCCTCTCTGCTACCAAGATACTTGGAGCTAAGTTCGAAACACTGATGTCGCTTAAGAGTGGAAGCGATGAACTTGTAGAAATCAGAACATTACTAGAAAATCAAGGCAAGCAGATAACAGATCAAAACGCCAAAATTGATCTTCTTAGCACAAAGGCTCCCATCTCTTATGCGGCAGCAACTAATCTTAATCTGGGTCAACAAAACAAAGTCAAGGTGGCAGGCATCAGACGACCAGTCCAAGCACCTAAGGTTTACAAAGTTCAAATCACAGCCAGCGATAACATCACTGCTGAGGAACTTAAAAAAAGGATTACATCCAATATCAATCCAAGTGAGGTCGGGTTTAAGCCCACCAAGATCTATGCAGGCAGGGATAACAAAGTTATAATTGAATCAGCCAGTTCAGACGTTTGCAAGTTAGCAAAAGATCAAAAGATGATTGACCTTAAGCTCAGAGTTCATGCAGTTGGCAAAATGAATCCTAGAATATTCAACGTCCCCTCTGATGTCACTAGGGAGGCACTGACGGATGAAATTATAAGGCAGAACTTTGAGGGTGTTCAGGATATCAAAATAGAGTCAGTTTTCAAGTTTGGACCAAGAGACAAACATTACGTGCATTGGGTTATTGAAGTTGATGCCAATACTCGCAGCAGAATACTTAGCAAAGGCACGCTTTATATCAACTGGCACTCTTGCAATGTAGAAGACAGAATCAACATAACCAAGTGCTACCATTGTCAAGGCTATGGTCATGTAGCAACAAAGTGTAATCAAGAAGTAGCCTGTGGAAACTGTGCGGGTAATCACGATACCAGAACATGTCCAAACAAGGAGAAGCCCGAAACGATCAAGTGCATTCTCTGTGTTAGAGCAAAGCTTGAAGACAATGGGCACCGTCTGAGAGATGATAGGTGTGTAGCGTACAAGAGGCGAATGGAATCACACTTAGCAAACATCGAATTCCAACACGATGCAGAGTGAAATCAAGATAGGGCAGCAGAACCTACATCACTCGTATGGTGCTACTATTGCTATAATTGGCGAAGCAATGAATATGGGTCTAGACATTCTACTGATACAAGACCCGTATAAGAATCATATTGGGAACAAATTTTCAATTCCTGCATGTGGCAAGTGCAGAGTCATAGCGAAACATGAAATAAACTTTCAAGCATGTATTATAATTCTTAATACGAAGATTCAAGTATTGAAATTAAGCCAGTATATGTCGGAGTATACAGCAACGGCAATACAACGAGATTAGGATTAGAGTATGCAGCTCATATTGGCTCCCTCGAGCCAATTTTGCTTTGGACGTAGAATTAGAACTAATAAGCTCATTCATCGCGGATGCTGGGGCACATCCAACAATAATAGGAGTAGATTCTAATGCTCACAACACATTCTGGTACTCGTCTACCAACGACGATAGAGGCGAAACAGTCATTGACTTTATCAACGCTCATGATCTTCATCTACTGAATCAAGTCAGCCAATACACGACTTTCACAGCAGCAACCGATGGAAGTAACATAGATCTCACGCTGGGAAGCACAAACATCATAGACAAGATAGCAAACTGGACGGTCCATCCAGACACGATTAGTGATCATAGATTAATAACATTCGACTTCCAATGCGAATCCCGCGTTGTGAAGTCGTTTGTTATGCCAGTTAGAACAAAGATTATGGTGAATAGAGCACTAGACATGGCGATTCGGGGCATGATCGAAATGGAGCGCATAGTATGGCAACCTAACACGGACTGCATTGACGCACGCATAGACTTTCTGAATGGTGTCCTGAGGAGCATTGGTGAGAGCTGTGTCCCTCTAAGAAAAATCTATATTGGTAAACCGATTTGGTGGAACGAGCAAATCGAATTCGTAAAAGCAAGAACTTATAGAGACAGAAGAAGATACCAACAAGAGCGGGATCCAGTTCTTAAAGAACAACTCAGGCTCACGTACTTGAGAAGTGCGGAGTCGCTAAGAGAAACAATAACACGGACCAAGAACAAATCATGGGACGATTTCGTTAATGAAAAACTTCAGAACGATCCTTGGAGCTTACCATATAAGCTTGCGAGCAAGAAGCTGAGAGTGGGCGGCGACATCAAGCAGACAATGGTGGTCGTTGGGAATCAAACCCTAGGCTTTGATGATACAGCTGAAGCATTTATAAATGAGTTCATAGCTTCAGACGTAGCGGGCAACGATAACGAACTCCATGATCGTATAAGAATAGAAACTAATAACATTGAAGACTTGGTGGAGGTCCTATTAATACACATTGAAGAAGATGAAGTGCTTAAATATCTAAGCACAATAGATATCAAAAGAGCTCATGGTAACGACAATATTCCCGGCATCGTAATCAAAACTGTCGCTCCTGCAATTAGCAACCAAGTATGCAGAATATTCAATGATTGTTTTCTGCTATCTTATTTTCCTAAGTGCTGGAAAGAAGGAAAGCTGGTCACTATTCCTAAACCAGATAAACTAGAGTACGATAGTCCTAACTCATACAGACCAATAACACTACTACCAATACTTGGTAAAGCGCTTGAAAACTTCATGAAAATGAAGTTTTTTTTACATCGAGAGGAACAACGATTCCATCACGAGAAACAGTTCGGCTTCAGAAAAGGAGTTAGCACTCAAGATGCAGTTAACTCATTAATTGGAAACATCAACAATGGGAGCAGGTACACTGCTTCCATTTTTCTTGACATTAAGGGAGCTTTCAACAACGTCTGGTGGCCGTCAGCGTTGGCATCGTACAAGCTCAAAGACCCGCCCGTCCGAATGTATCAGATGATGCAGAGCTACCTATCTGAGAGAACAGTCGAATTTACACATGGACCTAGCTCTACAAATAGACAAGTAAACATTGGTTGCCCGCAAGGCTCCAAGCTAGGACCAAACATATGGAACTTAGTAGTAGACGAACTGCTCTCTCAGTTTGATGACACTGAGGACTTGAAGATAGGAGCATTTGCAGATGACATCGTTGTCACGGTCTCAGGCAACAGCAGACCACAACTCGAGCAGAGGATGAATGCATCGTTAACAATAGTTAATAACTGGGAGATTAAGAACAAACTTGAATTTTCGGAAACCAAGTCAGTTTATATGGTGTTTGGCAGGAAACTAACAAGGAATCCCACAGTTTTACTGGGTAATATAAGACTTAGAAGAGTCAACAAGTACAAGTATTTAGGACTACTCATGGATGACAAATTAACCTTTACTGAACACATTAAGGTTACATCTGAAAAGGCAAAAGCTCTATTCCAAAGCTTGCGTAGACAACTTGGCAGGCTATACCAACTACCTGGGGCGGCTCTAAGAAAAATATTTTTTGGCGCTGTTATGCCGTGCTTCAATTACAACGCTGAAGTTTTTATTGAGCGAATAGACCATGCTAGGAATAAGCAAAGACTAGAGTCGACTAGAGGCCAGATATCTAGGTCTATCATTGGCGCATACAAAACCACATCCAACTTGGCATCATCCGTATTAGCCAAAATACCACCCATCAATGAATTGATGAGTGAAGCAGTAGACATGAGAAAGCTCAAGAGAGGAGAAGAAATAATAATAGGAGAAGAACAAGTCAGCATAGCCCTAATTGGGCTTAAGGCATGTAAAGAAATCCTGAGGAACAGAACTATCACTGCTTGGCAAGAAAATTGGGAAGATGGCGGAACCGGCAGACTAACCCATTCCTTCATACCGGACATCAGAAGGTGGCTCGATAACGACAAACAAGCAGTTATCAACAAGAGGACAATTCAAACCATCACTGGACACGGACAGTTTATGGGGTATCTCGCAAGAATAGCAAGAGCAGACAACACACACTGCAGCAGATGCTTAGAAGAGTTGCACATCATTCATGACCCAAGGCACAGGTTATTACATTGTCCTAGGTTCAACCACGCGAGAGCAAAACTTCGTCGAGCAACTAATGGCGCCTGGGGACTCCACAACGAAGATAGACTCGACATCCTGTTCGAGAACTTGTTAGCAAACAACAGTACACAGCTGCTCGCCGAGCTGGTACCAACTAGAGAGGAGGCGAACGTAGTCGCTTAAGGCAAAGCGGCTCCAACCGTATAGGATAAGTAGTAAGTAAGATAAAATTGTTCGCCAGATGGCGACCTTACCATTGGGACGCAGCAAATACGATCCACGGCAAAGCTCAACCTTAAAATAGGTTCGCACTTTAATTTAATTTCACGATTTGGAAGCATTTAATGGAGGGTTATTGGCACCTCCGGGTTAACACCCAAACAAAGCGGGGAATCTTTTACTTCCCCTTTAAATTGCTGAGACCTAATGGAAAGGACATTATTTCTTGTATATACAAGAAGAAGAAAAAGGAAGCATTAGCACGGTAATGACTTTGGCACATTAACAGCCTTCAGCTGAACCTTTCCTAAGTATATACAGAAATCCTAGTGATTTCTGTTTTTTTTATATTTTTTTTTTCAAGTAAATTTGGCACTTTGCATTCGATTTTGATACGCGGGGGCACCTGGGGATATCCTTCAGATACCACAGGTGGAGTGGGTATAAGGTGGAACCCCCTTCCTTCTTCTTCTTCTTATCAATATACCAAACAAAAAAAATATTTTCCTACATTTTTTTAAAATAAAAATATCTATTTTTTTAACCACTTGCCGATTTTAGTGTGAACACTATGAGAGCATTTATTGATTGTCTTTCCTTCTAGCTTAGTCAGGTATTTTGGTATTATTGTTTAACGACTACTCTAGAGGAAAGCAAGCAATATCTTAAATTTCTATTTTTTCTTCGAAAAGTTATATATTAATTTTTTGTTATAAGGTTTATAGCATATTCCATTATATTAAATGCTCGAGAATGTAAAGGGGATAATACATCTTAAAATTATGACAGTTTTTTTTTAAATATGAAAATTCCTTTTAGATTTTCTGGCTAAAAAACATTACCCAACTTCTTGGTCCATAAACCACTTTATTTTAACAAATTGACCAACTAAATAACGTAACAAATAAATTATTTTTAACAAATTGTTTTTTGTCTTATACTGATAACAGTTTCGAAAATTGGAACTACTATCCTGAAAATAACTATGATCATTTTCCTGAACAAAACTTTGATAACAACTACACTGGCAATCAAATCGAATATCAGCTTGACCCATTGATTATCAATTTCAAAATCAATTTGAGAATTAATCTTTCGATCTCTTACCAATCAAACAGTGCATTGCCAACACCATCAAATTTTCCAATGGTCTCGAATCAGAACCACCCACCAAACTATGATCACGCAATACATTATTTATTTGTTTTCCCACCAAAATCTTTTATTTTGCATCACCAACCCTATAGCTTTTAAGTCATATGTTGTTTCAATTTTGAAACAACAAAATAGTGTGTTTTAATAAAAAGTGAACGACAGTAAAGAATCTACGACCCATTTAGCCGTGGCAAAGGTTTTTTAAAAGATTACCCAACTTATTGGTCCATAAACCACTTTATTTTAACAAATTGACCAACTAAATAACGTAACAAATAAATTATTTTTAACAAATTGGCACCCAATGCTATATTGTTGTTTTTTGTCTTATACTGATATCAGTTTCGAAAATTGGAACTACTATCCTGAAAATAACTATGATCATTTTCCTGAACAAAACTTTGATAACAACTACACTGGCAATCAAATCGAATATCAGCTTGACCCACCAATTGATTATCAATTTCAAAATCAATTTGAGAATTAATCTTTCGATCTCTTACCAATCAAACAGTGCATTGCCAACACCATCAAATTTTCCAATGGTCTCGAATCAGAACCACCCACCAAACTATGATCATTTTCCTGAACAAAACTTTGATAACAACTACGCTGGCAATCAAATCGAATATCAACTTGACCCACCAATTGATTATCAATTTCAAAATCAATTTAAGAATTAATGTTTTGATCTCTTACCGATCAAACAGTGCATTGCCACCACCATCAAATTTTCCAATGGTCTCGAATCAGAACCACCCACCAAACGAAACGCAACAATCTTTAGCTCAAACAGAAACCAAAATTGGTACAGTACGGATTAACAAACTCCCATGTTTGACGAATCTCGAACAGCAGTTTCTTTAGATCAAAGAAATTTGCATACAGTAAGCTCTAAAAACCTTATTATATTTACAACGCAACAAAAAACTACAAATTACTTATAGATACCGGTGCAGGAATTTCTGTTTTTAAAGATTACGTTGCTCAAAATTTTAAAACCCGTTTTGCTGAAAATTTGTACAAGGCATAACTGACCAAAAAATTTTAATCCAAGAATCAACCCTTGTTCCTTTCTGTAATAACAAGCCTTGTAAAGTTAATATCTGTAATTTAGATATTGAATTTGACTGAATATTGGGACTAGACTTTCTAGAGCATTATAATTGTATTATTGATTTGGAATCCAATTTTAAAGATATCTCTATGTGTAAATATGAACCAACACAAAAATCACCACAAATTGAAACAACAAAACAAAATTTAAATGAACATTCTAACACCACCATTATACCCAAACCAACAGGTAAACAAAAAATTAAAAATCAAATTACAATAGAACCACGAGTAGAAAGTCTACAAACTAAAATGTGATCTAACAAACATTGACGTGACTTTATTAAGACAAGAAAAAGAAAGAGTTAGACTACCAACCGCTATAGTTCATATTAACGAACACGGTGAATTCTTGACAACCATACTTAACTCAAACGCAATCGAAAAAACAATCGATTTTTCTGAATTTTGTTTCGAACCCTTACCCAATTTTGTATCAATTAATAATTTTAATTCTTCCGAAAATTTTAAATTAACAGACAACAATTAATTCAAGAAAAATTGAGACTCGATCACCTTAATGAAGAAAAACTCTGCTTTGAATACTCTGATATTTTTTATGTCGAAGGTTACCGATTAACTTTTACAAACGAAATCAAACAAGCTACGCAAGACCAATCTATGCTAAATCTTATTGATATCCCCAAATTCATAAAGAGGAAGTTAAAACGCAAATTTCCAAAATGCTAGATAAAAAATTATAAGACCTTCAGTCTCACCTTAGTCCGCTCCTGTATGGGTAGTTCCCAAAAAAATGGATGCCTCGGGAAAACAAAAATGGCGAGTCGTGATTGATTATCGAAAATTGAACGACGTAACAGTATTCATTACCAAACATTTCAGACTTATTAGATCAGTTAAGCAAATGTCAATACTTTACCACCCTTGACCTAGCATCGGGATTTCATCAAATCGAAATCGATTCAAAAGACATTTAAAAAAACCGCATTTTCTGTTGAAAACGGACATTACGAATTTGTTAGAAAGCCCTTCGCTTTAAAAAATGCTCCTTCTACTTTCCAACGTGTGATGGACAATGTCCTTATGGGTCTGTTAAACGAAAGATGCTTAGTTTACGTTGAAGATACTTTATGCTCTAGTGTTAACATCGATCACGATCACATAATTCGACTAAAAGAAATATTCAATCGATTAAGAAAATCAAATCTTAAAATACAGCCTAATAAATGATTGATTACAGAAAAAGGTGTAAAACCAAACCCCCACGAAAATCGAATGCATTCAAAATTTTCCTGAGCCAAAAAATCAAAAAGACTTTTCTTGGTTTAGCTGGCTACTACTGCCGTTTCATTTATAATTTTGCTAAAATTTCAAAACCACTAACAAAACTTTTACAAAAAGATACTCCTTTTATTTTTGGCAAGGACTGCTAAGATGCTTTTAACATTTTCGCCCTTATCTATTCGGTAGAAAATTTTCCCTTGTTACTGACCATCGTCCAATAACATGGTTGTTGTCTATACAAGATCGCGCGATGGCGTCTTAAGCTCGAAGAATATAATTATAAAATCGAATATAAACGCGGCAAATACAAGAAAAACGCAGACGCTCTCTCTCGAATAAAAATAAATAATTTTAAACAATACATAGATTTTAAAAATAAAACAAAAATATTTGCTTTAGAAGAAGAGGAAAATTTAAATGCAATCCCTAACGAAGATCTTCTTACGAAAGAAGATAATAAAAAATTAACAGAAGAATTAAATCGATTTGTTGAAAATTACAAAACTAGATCAATAATTGATTATTCAAAAATCGAAGTTTCAAACGACCAGTTACTTGACAAATCCAATAAAAACATAGTTACATACTTTCGACAAAATAAAATTGAAGATTTACATAACAAAATAAATGCACTTATTTGTTTATAATATTGTTTGAATTTTTCCTCGATTTTTTTCTATTTTTTGGGAATTGTTTTTTTTTTAAATAGAATTATGTACATTTTTGCAATTATTATCCTTTATTCTCGTTTAAAGAAAAATATTTTAACTTTTCACAGCCATCAATTTTTATTCTCTTGTAAAAGTAAACCTAAACTATTTTTTTTAAATATTTATAAACTAAACTTTATTGACTTACAAAAGATTGCTTACTTGAGTTTTTTTTAATGTTGTAAAAATCTTGTGTTAGTTTCAAAATGTTTGTGTAACCGACTGTGATAAAACAAAGTGAGTGTCATGTTATTTTTGAAAGACTTTAAACGAGGCATTTTGGATATTGAGAACTTTTAATAATTAAAAAGGAGGATGTCATATACTAGTTATATATGGTCTTTTAGGTTGGCACCTCTGGGCTGTGAAGCATGATAAATACTGCCATTGTGTTAAATAAATCAGTTGCTATTCAATCGTCTTTCGTTGTTCTTCCCCCTCTTCCCTATCTGCTGTTACCTTTTCACACTATATTAATTAAGTTGTATTGTGTGAAGTAAAAACTTATTTTCTAAACGTGTAACATGTGGAGAAATAATAAGGTAAAATGGTTTCTGTAGATTAGAATTTTTTTCTACACTTACGGACTGGTAGAGTAAGCTAGTAAAGGCTAATATTTTTTTCACATTATTCCAACAATCAATGAATACTACAAAACCTAGTCAATTCTTACCGGAATAGAGTCCAAGCACCTTAGAAGATATCTCCTTTGCTGTCTACTGTCGTTGATACTGGCACTGACAAACGCTAAAACTAGCTCAATATATTTCAGCAAGGAATCGGACATGATTTCCATTAGTTTATGATTCTGAATAACATTGTCTCCGATGGCTAGAATTTGATGACGCAAAGGTCTTATTTTTTCCCATGTGGGGGTTTGGCTTCCACTTTCCTACAATGCAAACATATTTTAGAATAATGAATTCTGCTGGAGTAAGATAAACGAACTTCGGTGGGCAGTAAGATAATTGATTGCTACAACTCTCTACCCTTCCCAGAAGTCCCTAAAAAATGCCGTCGAAGTTGTCGAAATCGCACTTTTTAGGATATTTTGATTTATTTGAAACAGACCTCAATGTATTGAATTGACATAACTGCCTTTTTAAAAATAAAATACAAAATGTCAAAACTGCACTGCCATATGGAACTTTTTTATTTCTTGTCCGTTTTAAACGAAACTTTCTCTAAATTATAAAGCGTTTCCAAGACATTAACCGTTGGCAGAAAATTGACAGATGTCAGTCGCCATCTTAAGTCGGCCGTATTAAACTTCATTATTTTTTTTCCGATTAACACAAAACTCCAAAATTTACATGTCAGTAGCCACCTTACATTTTCCTTATTGACCTTTTTGTCCACTTAAAACAAAACTTCTGTAGCACATAGAGCGTGTTTAACATATGGCAGTAACCATTTTACGCCGGCCATATTAAACTTTAAATAGTATTGCAGTCCAGTTTTGACATTTTCAATTTTATTTTTAAAAAATGCGGTTATGGAAAATTTTAAAAAGAAAATTAAAATAAGGTCATCCAATTCTACCAAATATAAACTTCCATTTAAAAAGAGCGTATTATTTAAATTTTGGGCTTGGTAAGTCGGGTCTCTAAAGCTAATTAAATCGGGGCCATCACAAGTCTTAGTACCCCCCTAACGTTTTGTTTTTTATCATTAAAAAATCCAATTTAGCATGAAAGTTTATAAGAAACAGCCGATTCGTATCGTAGGTAAAGCATAATTTTTTGGGTTTGGCTAGTTGGGTTCCTAAAGACAGCAAAATAAGAGTGGTAACAAGTCTTATATACTCCTCTTAGGTTTTTTAACAAAGAAAAATCAAATTTCGCATGAAGGTTTCTAGGTACATTATTAATTTTTTTAAGTACCAAATAGATTATGCTATCGTCATAAAAGATACCAACTTTAGTTTTTTAAATTGGACAACTAGCTATAAAAAAATATAACTAGAACTCTTCTTCCTAATTTCCAAAGTACTAAATGGCTTTCAAAAAACGCAAGACTGGCCATAACATGTTAGATAAAGACATCGGTTATTGGATGAAAATACTGGTTACTCTATAAAAACATGCACACTAGCACATGTCTGAGTTCCCACCCTGAGAGCTCAAGGTCGCCTCCGTCTTTTCCTCATTAACGTAAAGAGACGCAGACTCACCAAATATGTTTCTGGGCTGTACAAAGACGGTACGGTATATATAACGAGGGGGTGGCTTTGAAATGAGTGGGTATTATGTAGGTACTCGTAAATCGTCGCCCTAGATGTGAATGGATCTAACCCACTTAATACTACTTTTGAGTAAAAGATTTAACATTTTTTGTGGCATAAAAATGGTTATTTTTTGGTTCGCTGTCATAAAAAAAAAGTAATAGGTAAAAAGGTAAATGAGGGTTAGAGCTTTTGTCAACACAAAATTTGGAAATTTTTAAAGTAGTTGCTATCATTCGACGACCATTCACATATAGGGCGACGACACTATAAAATATAATAGGTTATATGAATCCATTTTTAATTCGTCGGCAATTAGTTATATCCCATTATTAAATTTTAACCTTCTCCAACTTTCCTGACAAACAAACATTACTGACGCATGCGCAGTTACTCGTCGTTATTTCGCTACTTCAGCTATCACGTTATACCGCACTAGATTCCGGCGTCGTGACGTAGTTGGCTGTGCACGTGCGGACGTCGGTACGACTAAAAAATCATCCATCAAATAGGTCCCAATAAGGGTCGTAGCGTCGTAGTTGGCTACCAACGTCCGAGTAGGCAATTTGCTGCTTGGGGAAGGTCACTGATTATGCACGAAAAATATACCAAACAAAAAAAACCCAAAACAACTATATTATTTATTTACAAACTGAAATTAAAATATTGAGTTTATCTAAAAGCTCAGTCAAGAAAACTTTCCTTTCCTACTTAAATTTAAAAAAAGTCCAGACTCCCTACTCCTCTACACCTGCCCTAGTAAAATGTATGTACCTCTTCAGGGCTGAAATCCCCATATTGGAAATGTCCACGCACTATTGTTTAAGATTGACACCGTTGCAACTATACACTGAAGTTCGGGTCAGATAACCATTCAGTTTTAAAACTTCCGAAAACTCATATGGAAACATTAACTGCGAAACTCGCATTTAAAAAACATTAATTCCATGACTAAGGTTTTTAAAATGAAGTCAAGATGTAAGCGTGGCAAGAATTTTTTTTCGTAGAAAAGTTCTACTTTTGCCACGCACAACGAGGTATAAATCATTAAAACCGGTTTAATGGTTCTTAAAAATTTAATTTTTGTTTCCATCACTGTTTTCCAGATTATACGATTGCTTTCTCAATTCCGTCTGCATTAATTTTCTCATAAATTCATAATTACTGAACCGATTTTAATTTAACAAAAAGCATTGTGACAAAGATCGATTGAACTTTAAAGACCACTATTAAAATTTGTGGTAATTTGTAAACCCAAGACAAAATCAAATTTGACCCTTCGAAGACACTCGATTATTCTTATGTTTCGAGAACCTTTCGACTTTTCTTAAATTTGAAAAAAAGCTCTGTGTCCACCGCGTATAACTAGGTACAAATCATTAAAAACGGTTTAGTGGTTATTAAAATTTTAATTTTTTATTCACCTATTGCTTTACAGACTATGGGTACGAATGGTACGATTGCTTTGCTAATTCTGTCTGCATTCGTTTTCTCATAAATTCATTATTACTAAACCGATTTTAATAAAATGAAAAACATTATAGCGAAAATCAATTGCTCTTTGGAGATTACTATTGAAATTTGGCGCCATAAAATTCAAGATGGCGGATTAAATCAAATTCTCCCCTTTATAAAGGAACATTTTTTCATATGTTGCTGTTAAATCTAGTTTAGCTTCTTTAAAGAGATAAATTTAATTGTGTTCGCCATCTTGGGTTTCAAAATGGCGACAAATTTCGATAGTGATCTGAGTTTTTGATCTTCGCCATGATGTTTTTTATTTTATTGAAATCGGTTGAGTATCAATTTGAGAAGGCAATCGTATAATCTGGAAAACAGTGATGGAAAGAAAAAATAATTTTTGAAGAACCACCAAACCGATTTTGATGATTTATAACTCGTTCTGCGTGGCGAACTTTTGTACAAATTAAAAAAATATTAAATATTTAAAAGTTTACAGAACATATAAATAAACGAGCTTATTTAAAGAGGACAAGTTTGATTTTGTCCGTCATCTTGGATTTCAAGATGGCGACAAATTTCAATAGCAGTAGTTAAAGAACAATCGATTTTCGCCATAAGGCTTTTTATTTAATCAAAATTGGTTTAGTAATAATCAATTTATGAGAAAATGTATGCAGACAGAATTGAGACGGCAATCGCATAATCCGTAAAACACTGATTGAAAATTTCTTATTTTTTTTAGGAACCACTTAACCGATTTTAATGATTTGTACTTCGTTCTGAGTGGCAGAAACAAGGCTTTTTTACGACTTCATAAAAAAATCCAAAAAAAAATCGGCAACATAAACGAGGCTCTTTAAAGGGTAAAGTTTGTTTCTGCCCGCGATCTTACATTTAGTCAAAGTCTTGCTCAATTCCCTGCAAAGAACAATTTGTTGCATTAAAATCGGTGGTATGGTTTAAAAGTTATAACGGAAAACATTTTGTCCGGTTTTTTTATGGCCCACCCGGTACATGTGCACGCAACCACTCACACAATTTGAAACTTTCTGCAATATGGCAGTCGAGGTTGCTCAATTTAAAAGGTTTTCCATCAAAAATACTCTGACTAAGATTGACATATGGTTTCTCCATAATACACTTATGAAGATTTAATTCCAAAATTCGCACAAATATTAACTTCAAACAACATCCCTTTAAATACAAGACACAGATGGAGAATATAAATTAATACGAAAGGCGGCCATTTTATGTTGGTATGAGTGATGAGAAATGGATGGAATGATATTGTCTGGTTGGGCGGGTTTTCTAAATATGCCAAAATTAAAAATATTGATTTTATTTATAGAGATGTCCAGAAAGTTTAAGCTATTGTTTTGTTCAGTTTCTATGGTAAATTTGATATTGTTACGAAAAGTATTTATTTTTTGTAAAATATTGTAAGCTTTAAAAGAGTTTCCTTTCATTAATACGAAGCAGTCATCAACATATCTTGCCCATAGTAAGATTTCTGGGTTGTTCGGCATAATAAAATTAGTTTCAAGGTGATTCATGAATACATCCGCCATCCATCCAGACAAACAAAGGCCCATAGCTTAGCCATCAGGTTGTTAAAACTGAAAAAGTTTTGTGCTAAGCAATGGTTTAGTAATTTTAAACTGTATACAATGTCCTCTTTTTTGACATTATTGTTTTCCATGATGGATTTTATGAGTGTGATTGTTTCTTGTTTAACTTGAACTAAAATATTTTATTGATTAACTGAATTGTGTTTTTGGTTGTGTATTCTGGGTTAAATTGGGTGAGTCCTTTTAAGATTTGTAAGACAATTCTGGCTAAAATGTAACAAGGGGTACCTGAAAAACTACAAACAGGTCTGATTGGAAATTTTTCTTTGTGTATCTTGGGTAGACCATATAATCGAGGCATTTGTGGGTTGCTCAGTATTACATTTTGAGGATTTTGACCAAATTGGGCTATGAAATCTGAGTGAATGTCAATAAGTTTTTTAGTTTTATTTATATATGAATTTAGAGGATTTTGAGTAATTTGTGTGAATTTGTTTTCAGACAGAAAATTTTCAACTTTATCAACATAACTATTACGGTTTAAACTCACCAAACAGTTGCCCTTGTCTGCTCTTGAGATTACCAAATTATTGTCTTTGATTTTTTTGTTGATGTTTTTTAGAATTTTATGCAAATGTAAGTCTGTCTTAGTAATGTTTTTATTGAAATTATAAATCTCACTAAACACTTTTTTCCTCAATTGACATCTTACCTTGTTGTCCTTGAAATAGCTTTCTATAATTATGTCAAGTTCAATCGAAATCTTAGGTTTTAGAGGAAACTTCAACCCCAGACTTAACATATATATTGCATCCTTATTAAATTGTGTGTCTGACAAATTTTTTACGCGTTCGTGAAAGTTAAAGTTTGAGAATTTGTTTTTGTTATTTTTATGATGTGATAGAATTTTATTAATTTTGTTTTCAACCTACCTATCGAGTTTGTGACTTACCCTAATAAATTTTTTGTTTCTCTTTGTTGACTTCCCTTATGGTTGTAGCGTAGATATTGTTGAGTTGTTTCATCCATTGAATCTCTCAAACTAGTCTCTAGACTAATGATTTTGATCTCCATCTGTGTCTTGTATTTAAAGGGACGTTGTTTGAAGTTAATATTTGTGCGAATTTTGGGATTAAATCTTCATTAAGTGTATTATGTAGAAACCATATGTCAATCTTAAATTTTTACATTAATTTACATACATAGATTAAATAACATTCCATTAAACAAACATGAATTCAATAAAGAAGTGAACACCCTCAAACAAATAGCGGTAAAAAACGGTTATGAACCACAAATTATAGACAAACTTATAGACAAATATAAACTAAACAAATTGCGCAAACATAATTACTCTTTGCCCTCCTCTGATAAGTCAAACATAAAATTTTGCAGTTTACCGTTCCTCGACAACCATCTTAACACTAAAGTCTCAAAGGCCATCAAATAATTTAATGAAACATACATATCACACACACAAACAAACATAACCTAAATAACATTTTAACTAACTCTAAAGATAGCATTGATAAATTAAGTAAGAGCGGAGTCTACAAACTGGGATGTGTGGAATGTCCTGCCTCATACATAGGAAGAACCTGCCGCAATTTAGAGACCAGGATCAAAGAACATTTACAAAGACCAAATAAATCAGGCTTTGGTCACCACATAACAGTTTCCAAACACAACTTCAGTCCTAACGCCAACTCCAAGATTTTAAAAAATATTCAGTCCAAAAACTACACCAGACTGGATTTCACCGAAGACATAGACAACCAAGTCAATTTATAAAGGAACTACACCCCTATTCACAGATTACTGTTGGGCATTGACGAACCTAAAACCCCCCAAGTAAAACGTGATAGACTCAACTCGGTATAACATAAACAAATCATATATATTAAATAACATATCAATAAAATTCCTTTCCACTACAATTCCTTATAATCCATCCAATGCACCCTTGTTCTTTCTTTTACTTTTTCCATTTCTTTTTCTTTCCTTTTCCTTTTCTTTCAAGAGAGGAAGGAAGAAAAAGAGAGGGAGCTGTTTAATTTTTCGAATTTTTAATCAATTTCCGTTTTTGTTTATATTTTTAACAGAAAGCAAGCATCTTCATACAGATTGCTTTCACTGAAGCAGGTTATCAGAGAGCAAAAAATTTTCAATAAACGAAGTTATTACTGGATAGTTCCATTTCAACCTCGAGATGGCTTTCACGAAATTCTTTTATCATTGGGAAACTATTTTTTCATGTTTAATAAACAATTTCCTGTTTTATATCATCACTTCTGATCCCAGATTTACTCCATTAAGAATAAAATATAAAAAAGACAAACTCTGAATGTTTCACATTTCAACTACTAATCAACCAAACATCGATGTTGTGATCTTAATCAAACTTTTGAACGCCAAAATGTCATTGTTTAAACAAACAAAACAAGTTTTTGTGACAAAAAGTTTAACAAAAAACTATGAAAGCTTAAGAACGAAACTATGTACCTTAATTATTAGAATCTAGTCAATTTTCTAAATGTAGTCGTCTTTTGATTCTCCCAGATTAATATCAAATGTAAGTTAAAAATAAGCTGCTAATTTAGATTTAAGTTTACCCATTTGTCTTTTTTGACTTTTTAGATACTCCGATGATGGCTTTAGGCCGAAAACATGTTCACTGAAAAAAGAAAAAAGTAAATAAAATGAATTAAACTTTGCACAAAATACAAAAATTTTCCTATATTTATATATATGTGCACGCAACCACTCACACAATCATGGAAAGATTTGATAAGGTTCAAACAGAATTTGAAGATTTGCTAATAAGCGATTTTGCTGATAATTATGATGAGTTGGCGCAGCTAAACGAACGAGGTGATTTTGAATCGCGATATTTTGATGCTTCAGGAAAAACCAAACAAATACTTTCCACTTTTTCAAAAAAAAATAACCCATTGACCTCACTGAGTCAAGTCGCGGTCTCCTCAGCGAGCTTTCCCGTCGTGCCCGGCACTTCGTCGGCTGCATTCAATACGATGTTGCCGAGTGCTGCAGTAAATCTTCCACCGCTTTCGATTCCAACTTTTAACGGTTCTTACAGCGACTGGCAGCGCTTTAGACACGTTTGTTGCTATGCAAAAATTTTATTATTTAGAAGGTGCTTTACAGGGTACGGCAAAGGATGTAATAGCTTCTTTCAACGCCTTCTGACTCAAATTACCCTATTGCATGAGATCTGGTTTCACGTAGATATGAAAACAAAAAGATATTAATTGATGCTCACATTAAAGAAGTTTTAGAATGCCCTTCCTTAAGTAAAGAATCCCACAGAGATTTACGTAACTTTTTAAATATTTTTTTGAAAAATTACCGAGCCTTGGAAGGCCTTGGTGAAAATATTAACGGCTGGAATACCCTATTGCTACACATTTTAGTTGGAAAAATTGCCACTGGTTCCAAACGGGAATGGGGTCAATTGTTGGAGGAATTAGATTCAAAATTTAATCCCGGTATATCTAACTTGCCTACACCACCTAAAGGATCAGAGAATATGCGGTTAGTACTGAGGATTCCAGCGGGTACAAACCTAAATGTCAATATTGCAAAAACTCGCATTCAATTCTTCTTTGCGAAGATTTCAAAAAATTAGCCATCAACGACCGTTTTACCCAAGCTAAAAGATTAAGGCTATGTACATGTTGCCTACGTTATGGGCACAAAACGGTTGATGGCCAACGTTTTGGTTGTCGAATTTGCAAAGAAAAACATGCCACGCTTTTTCATCAAACGTGCGAACCCAAAAAAGACACTTCGCAAGATTTAAAAGAAGTTTCCAGTCAAAAACAGCAAATTTCCAGTTTATTTAATTTACTTTCAACTGCTTTGGTAGACGCAAAAAATAATCAAGGAAACTTCGAGCAATTATTGGATAATGCCTCTCAATCAAATTTTTTCACTGCCTCTATGGCTAAAAAACTGAATTTAAAAACCCAAAGGGAATAAACCAAGTTTCAACAAATATAAGTGGAAAGGTAGAAATCAGTATTTTTTCTCAAAATTCGCATTACAATTGATTTTGTACAAAACATTCATTGTTATCTAGATAATAATAAATGTAGTTGTATTATTTTTTGATTTAACTCGTGCCTTTGACACTATCAATCCAGATTTTGTCTCAACTAAGATAGAAAAGTTTGTTGTTAGAGATTTTCTAAATAAATTTGTTATCACATTTCTCAGGGATCGAAAAAATAGAGCGAAAATCAATAATACCTACTCTGAAGAGTACATTTCCAATATTGGCACGCCCCAGGGAAGTATACTTGGACCTTTGATCTTTGATCTTTTCATTGAGGATCTACCAAGCCATATTTCTAGCGGTGAGGTACTTACTGCGATGACACCACAGTTACAATTGCGGACAATGATATTCATAATAATCTTAAACAAAAAATAAATAACTCTAGAGGAATTTTCACATTGATGTAAAAAAAAACAATTTAATAGTGAAATTCAGTTTTACTGTCAGCGCGGAATTCAGAACAAAATGTAAGGGCCCAATTAGCATCGACATTACCTTTAACAATAACTTATTACTTACCAATCTGTAATAATACTAAACTATTAGGACTGACTGTTGACACTTGGACTGGAATAAACACATTGACAATTTGTGCTCTAAAATTAGTAAGGATATTTTCCAACTTAGACAACTTAAAAACTCCTTGGGAATTCCAGTGCTCCTGACAGCCTAATATGCCAATATCCACTCCGCTTTGGGGTACGCTATTGTTGCTTGGGGACAATCCACCGAATTTTATGGGCAATTCGGGTAGTTTTTAATCTCCAGTACCGCAAATCGTGTAGGAATCAAAATCAAATAAAATTATGACAGTTATCTCAGTTTACCTCTTTAAACTTCTTCAATTTGTACATAAAAATAAAGAAAACTTCACAAGAAACGGCTATTTTAAGAGAAGTCCATATTATGCAGGTGCTAAACTATATAATTTAATTCCATCAGAGCTAAAACTATTGACATATAACCGTTTTAAACAACAGCTTAAGGTTCTCCTGTGTTCCCAAACTTTCTACTCACTTAGATTGATTTTGTTTGTTATTTTAATTGTTTTCTTTTTCCTGTTGTCTTCAAAACTTGTATATTTACAAATCTTTTTAAATTGATTTTATTATTTTTAGATTTATTTATCCGACACAAACTAAATATTTTATAATAGGTATATAACTGCAATAATTTTACTCATGTTATCGCCTAAATCTGAAATTATATGTGAATTGTATTGTGCTTTAATATGTCCCTAGTAATTTTAATACATATTTCCATTATTGTTATTCTGTAAGCCACAAAAACTTTATACATTAAATTTTTGACGTGTACATCCTATTTTGTAGGCCAAAGTACTAAATAAAATTGAATTTGAATTGAATTCGAATTTGAATTGAATAAAAGGCTTAATTTTTACGTTTTGCCAAATATAATTGAGTTTACACCTTCTGAATTGTTATTGGCATATCCTAAGTTTAACGTGCCGTCTACCGTTGACATGCTTTTATGTGTGGAAGTGTTTTATGACTTGCTGTATACAGACCGATTCATGCTACTGCGAACATAGGCCGGAAGAAGTCCAATTTGCCAGTGTACGTACATGCAGGGACACCGCACACCTATCAGGGGAGCAACCAACACTCAGGTTTGCGATCACCGTTCGCCGCCGTTCGCATCGCAGCTTGTTTCCTTGTTTAGTACGCCTCTAACCACAGTGCTATGTGGAGTGTAGTCAATGAAACAGGAATTTGGTCAATAAATACGCAAATTTTTATAATGAAATTTTCTTGTTTTTGTCACTGATAAATTAGAGCATTTTATTTTTAACTGCTCAAATTTATCACTAACAACGTAACAATGAAAATAATAAGGAGAAACAAAATAAAATAATACATTCTAAAAACCAAAAAGATTCTCAAAAAAAATTTAGAGCAAATTTTCCAAAATTCCTCCTTGCTCGGCTAGACAATATCCGTGCCTATTATAAAAACCCCATCTAACGTCTCCAAGCATGTTAGGGGTGATAGTTTGAAAAGCTTCTTCAATTTTAATCCGAAGTTCTTCCAAATTATTAGCCCTTTCATGCCCGTAAACTTTATTTTTGATATAACTCCTCAGATAGAAGCCATTAGGAGCAAGATCGGGTGATCGAGCTGGCCATAAAATAGTTCCCCGTGTATTTATAACCCGATTAGAAAATTCATTATCAAGATATTCCCTAACAAGGCCAACATTGTGAGTGGGACTACCATCTTGTTGAAACCATAATATGCTGCTGCAGTAGATCCAATATCTAGGACCATTAAAATTGCCGTAAATAAAAAATGGCCCAATTACGTGTTCCCCTACAATACCCCCCCCCCAAACATTTAAATAAAAATACAAATGCAAATTTTCCCTCGACCAATATCGAACGTGTGTTGGGTTATGACGATTCAATAATGGAAAAGTGCTTTCATCTGTGAAAAAAATAGATCTCAGAAAGTTTTCAGCACGATTAGCCCTTTCCATCATTGTTTCGCAAAATTCTTATCAATCTGTTTCTCGAGCAAGGCAGAAATAAAAAACAAATAATTAAAACAAAATAAATTTCCAAAAGATAACACTGCAGCGTGCTTCGAATCCACCTCGGTCGTACGGCACGGAGAGTAAATTGGACTTGATTCCCCCTATGTTCGCAGTAGCCTGAAGCTCATTGTATAGACCCAATGAGCATTTTCAGAAACTTCTGGTGACAGATATTTATATAATTATTATAAAGAGGGTTCCATTGATACCCTAGGGTATTTAGAAGTTTCCTACAAGAATTGAGTTTGTATATTTGTTTTATTAAAGGCTCTAAATTTATAGTACCCTAAAGTAACATAAAACTGGCGTTAACAATATTTCCACGGACATCTTTATAAAAATTGAAGTCATCGGTTCAAATGTTATATAAATTGGTGTTAACAATGTTTCCACCAACATATTTATAAAAATATAAGTCATCAGTGACAAAAGTTATATAAATTGGTGTTTGAAATCTTTCTGTCAACCCACCTATAAAACCGTAAGTAACTATCAATTAAATATATATAATAGATTGGTTTTTAAAATGTTGCTATCAACCCACTTATAAAACTTAATTAACCAACAACAAATTTATATAAGATAAGATTGAAAATATTTCGAGAGACACTTATAAAAACTTGGGAACTCACACACAATAGTTATATAAATTGGTGTCTGTAATATTCTTATGAACTCATTCATAAACCTTTTTTGCCCATAAGGTTTTTTCTATAATTTTGTTATTAATTTCTTTATATAGTGATTATAATACACCTGATTTTAGAACAAAAAAAAAACAATTTTAATTTATTTTGGCAATTATAAAAACAAAACAAACAAGATTTTTTAAGGTTAATTTTGTGATATCAAAAGGCGCGTTTTTGCGACCTCAAAAGGAGCGTTTTTGCGACATCAAAAGGCACGTTTTTGCGAGATACTATACCATTATTATCTTGTTTTAATTACATCAATCTGAGAGAGATAAGAGATCCAAATCTTTTTGAGATAGTTGCCGATGACAGATATCGGGATCGAATGCATTTTACACCCGATTCCCACCAGCGTTTCCCATGCGCAGTCACCCTGACTCAAAAAACTCATCACGTGGTCCGACATGAACTTGTATAGGCAAATCTCGCTTAGACCACGTGATACGTGTTTTGATTCGGGGGACCCACGAATGAGAAACGCATAGATGGGAACCGTTTTAGAAAAAGAGAACAATATAGTAACCGTGTTAAGGTCGCAAAAACGCACCGTGAAACGTCGAGCGCATACGCTGATACTGCTGGTCGGCGGCAAATGTGAACACCCCGGAAAATACTCGCCTGTACAGCCTTCGACCCCGCAATCTAACTATATTCTTGAGATAGTTACCTCTGATAGTGATGCGGGCTTGAAGTGTGTGGAGGCGGGTATTTTTCCTGGTATGTGTAGTATTCTGGATCTCTAGAGGAATGCATTTAGGAAGAGAACAATGGTAACTATGTTAAGCTCGCAGAAACAGACCATCAGTGTTCAACACTGCGCCATCTGTAGCCCTTTGTTCCAAGTAGCATCATTTTTTAAAAGGGTTATAAAATAGTGTTGACGAGGTAAACAGTGGTATAGTTGTATTGTTTTTTTTTATAGAATTGTCGGAAATTTTCGCCATTTTGGATTACAAAAATAGGTTTTTGGCCTAAATAGAAACGTCATTTATGGGGTTTCAACATGTGTTTCAATCGAAATATTGCTTGTTAGGGTTAAGAACAACATACAAAATTCAATATTTGTCCCAGAAAAAAAAAAACGCGTATGAAAAAAAAACGA
The DNA here is from genome assembly GCA_963921995.1 of Oxystoma pomonae. Classification (NCBI taxonomy): domain Eukaryota; kingdom Metazoa; phylum Arthropoda; class Insecta; order Coleoptera; family Brentidae; genus Oxystoma; species Oxystoma pomonae. Next base: position 58,594,576 of record OY998168.1, read on the forward strand.
TATTTAAATTAATATTTTTTTTCTCGTTTTCTCAAGTATTTTTGGAGCCCATGAAATTTACGTGAGTGTATTCGAAAACTATACAGTACACACGGGACCGCAGCTGATTTTCAGAGTAGGGTGACTTGAAAAACAGCTTTTATTTGACTATAGTATATAAATATCCATATTCCGGCTTCAGCTTATCTCACTTTCATTTTTATTTATTTTAGAAGATTGCTAAACACCATTTTATAAATTTTTTTATTGTAAAAAGAAAAAGAATAATACATAACAAGCAAAGGCAAGAAAGATGGAAAATCTATATTTCTAAATCCATAAAAACCTTTAATTTGTTATGTAGTGTTGTTAGAACAGTTATAAAACATTTTTATAATAATCTCTATACTTGAAGGCTCATAAGGAAGTTTTATAAAATCTATATGTTGTTTTTCTATCCATTACTATGTACCATAAATTTTTATAAGCTGGTGTTGAACAGTTGTTTTTCAAGTCTTTTTTACTCATTTAAGAGATATATTAGAGTTATAAAATTATCACCAACACTAAATAATATAACTTTTAGTTATTTTATGAAGGTTTTATATTATTTGCTGTAACTTTTATATAGACAAAAATGCTCATTGGGGAGGAAAAAAATTTCCCACGCTCCAAAAAACCTTATTGGGTTGGCAGGAAAGGTGCCATAAAGAAAACCAAAAAATAAATCCGATGTCATGTTAACTGAGTGTTTTTACACCCAAACACAACCTGCTCATTTTGATTTGCAAAAATTTTGGTTAGTGGAAGAGGTAGCACCTCATCCTCGCGCAAAAATGAATCAATTGAGTGTAAAAACTATATTTCTGAAACCACTACTCGTGATGAAAACGGACGGTTTGCGGTGAAATTTCCTTTAAAGGAAAATTACATGGATTTAGGGAGTACTAAAGAAACCGCGATAAGTAGGCTTTATGCAATTGAAAGACGGTTGCTAAAAAATTCGGAACTTAACAGGGCTTATAAAAGTTTTATGAAAGAGTATAAAGATTTGGGTCACATGTCAGAAATTCCTAAAAATTTAGTTTCTAAAACCCCGATTTACTACATTCCGCATTACAGCGCTGATAGCATTACGACAAAAGTAAGATGCGTATTTGACGCAGCTTGTAAATCATCTCCAAATAACTTGTCTTTAAATAATGTTTTAAAAATCGGACTTACCATTTTCGTTACTTTTAAGATTTAGGAAACATGATATTTATATTATCGGTGACGGGTTGTTCTGATGTTGAATCTGCGGTTAATTTAAGATCAAATATTTTTAAAATTTTAGGTGAATAAGGGTTTGAAATAGGAAAGTTTCAGTCAAATAATGCGGAAGTTTTAATGATATACGCGATTTCAGATGACTCAAGTGTCAAAACTTTGGGAGTATCCTGGATTCCAGCCAAAGATGTATTTGAATATAACGCGCAAAATACTTCGGTTGATTTTCCAAGAGTAACTAAAAGAACAATTTTAAGTTTTGTTGCTAAAATCTTCGATCCTTTAAGGATTCTCGGTACCGTTTCAATAAGAGCTAAAATTATTATCCAAAAACTATGGATGTTAAAGCTGGAATGGGATGATGAAATTCCTAGTGATCTTTACACTGAGTGGTTGGAACTTAAAGGTCACATTTCTCAAGTAGGTTTAATGCAAATTCCCCAACATGTACTTATTAAGGCCTGCATGGCCGTACAAATGCACGGTTTTTCCGACGCGAGTAAAAGTTCGTATGCCTGTTTTATTTACTTACGAGCGATTAATGCTAATGGCAATACTAAATCGCATTTGTGAGTGAGCGAGTGAGTTTGCTAAAGTCCATAATTAGCGGGACTTGAGCTGCTTGGTGCACTTCTCTTATCACGTTTAATAGTGAAATGTATACAAGCCCTTAAAAAAAAAGTTTATATCTAATCGCGTCGCCGAAATCCAGAAGCTTATAGATATCGACAATTGGAATAACATTTCTTCTGCACAAAACCCTGCCGACATAATTTCTCGAGGTTCAACACTCAACAATCTCATGCATTCCAATCTATGGTTGCACGGACCAACTATTCTCATCAAACCAGCGGAATGGCCCATCAATTGTCACATATATAACTTTGCAAGCCATAAAGATATTCCAGAATCTAAAATTTCCCTTAAAATCGAAGTTTTACCGGAATTTGAAATATTTTCGAGATATTCGGAGTTGTTTAAACTAAATTTGCCGAGGAAAGGAGAATGGGTTTTTTGTCGATAAACGAGATTAATAATAGTTTAAACACCTTAATCAAATTATTTCAGATGCAATCCTTTTCTAGCGATTGGTATGATCTTAAAAATTACAAAACTGTCTCCCGGAAAAGTAAACTCAGGTCGTTACTACCGTTTTTAAATAACAATGAAATTATCAGAGTGGGAAAAAAATGTCAAAATTTAAAGGAATTGGACTATGATGGAAAACACCAAATACTTTTACCATCAAAACACGCTTTAACTGATCTAATCATTAACTTTAAACATACAGTTCATGCAGGCTGCCAAGGAACCTTAGCTCATGTGCGTCAAAAATATTGGCGTTTAAATGGTAAACAACTTGTTCGCAATTTTGTTCGAAGTTGCGTTACATTCTTTAGGGTTAATCCTTACGTTAGTATTACTCCACAAATGGGTAACTTACCGAATACTCGCGTTACAACCGCGCGTCCTTTTTTGCATTTAGAATTAATTACCGATCTTTCTCGCAGAGGATTCTGCACTAATAAACACTCAGATAATGCCACTAACTTTGTCGGATCTAATAACACTCTTCTAACATTACGAACTCTCCAGTTCATCTACTTATTGGGCAAAGATCTTAAAAAAGTGCCTGTAGAAAGTTTTAGGCGTTTTTTGGCTGCTTTAACAATATGGGGCAGAAAAATAAAAACTAAAAATGAAGATTTCGGTTTTTTCCGGAACTATCCGGAATTTGTAAACTTTTTTTAAAGTTTTGAGCAAAGCATGAAATTGCGCAACTTTGCTCTAATTTAAACCTTTTCGAATCTCCTCAGCGTGATCATCGAATTTGAAAACACCCTATGTATGGATACAAGTAGCAATGGTATTCCAAAACAGCTTTCCAATCCTGAAAAAATCGACGATTTCTTTTTGAACTAATGAAAATATCTATATTGTGTTCAATATCGTTCGTATGGGTATGTTACGGGTTTTTTACAAGGAAATAAAAAATGACAAGAGTTTGACAATTTGACCTTCTACTTCATAATTTTGAAATAATATGGTCAGAATAACTGAATATTAATAAACTGTAAATAGGAATGTGCAAACGTCAAATTGTTGACATTATTTATTTGCTCTTAAAAAAACCATCAAAATCGATAATGAACAAAATAAGAGATATTTTATTTAGTTTCTAAGATAGGAATGTGCAAACGTTAAATTGTTGTCATTATTCATTTGCTCCTAAAAAACCCTCAAAATCGTTAATGAACAAAATAGATATATTTCCTTTAGTTTCTAAGATATGGGTCTTTGAAAACTAAATTTTTGACATTTTGAAAGCCAATATCTCGAAAATTAGTAAAGGAAACCTTATGATATGGGAACCATTGGAAAGAGAATTTTAACGAGAATTGAAATATGAAGTCATAATAGAGGGTTGCTATTTAAGGTTCTCAGAATATTTTCCAAAAATAGCCCCCCAGAAAAGGGCCACATAAGATATTTTACTTTTTACCGTAAATGGTAGTTGGCAATGCATCGAAAACAAAAATCTATATTTTAAAGATTATATATTTTTTCCTTAAAACTCCCCTCTAGAACAACTGTGTTCACTTCTAATAAAGCACATCCTTGACTTTTGCTTGTTATTTAACGTTTATTATCCTATTTTATGGAAAAAATCAAATGTCATTCCATTACCCAAACTGAATAATTCAGAAAAATATGAGGACCTAAGACCAGTCAGTATTCTAGGCGCAATTTCCAAAGTTTTAGAAAAGCTTATGGAAAAGCAACGAGCTTTTGTTGATCAAAACGGTTTACTACCAGAAAATCAATTGGGGTTCCGAAAAAATCCTAGTTGTTCTAGCGCCTTGTCACAGGTAACTGACGATCTGATAAAAAGTGTTGACGAAAACCAAATGACTGTTTTAGCTTTTGTTGATCAAAACGGTTTACTACCAGAAAATCAATTGGGGTTCCGAAAAAATCCTAGTTGTTCTAGCGCCTTGTCACAGGTAACTGACGATCTGATAAAAAGTGTTGACGAAAATCAAATGACTGTTTTGGTGCTTTTAGATTATTTAAAAGCTTTTGATAGAATCGATCATACTTTACTACTCGCGTTGTGTAATTTTTTAGGTTTTTCTAGTGAAGCGATAGGTACTATCAGGTGCCATTTATTCGAACGCACCCAAGCAGTCAAAATGCAAAAAATGTGGTTCCTTGTGGCGTGCCGCAAGGATCGGTATTGGGCCTGTTTTTTACGTTTTATACCTCACAATTTTACAAAGTTTTAAAGTATTGTCTTGCTCACTACTACACTGACAATTCGAAATATTACTTTAGTTTTCCGAAAAAGAACTAGGAAATTCTTGCAAAAAAAATAATGCAGACCTCAAGAATATTGTTGAACTTTCAAACAGCTATTGCTTGTCCATTAATGCAAAGAAATCTGAGGTAATGCTATTCGGTCGAAAGGGGGCACAAAAGTGATGTCTTGACAGTATAAACATTGAAATTGATGGTCAAAAACTAGAGATTTCTGACACTGCAAAAAACTTGGGATTGGTTCTAGACTCATCTCTTAATTTTGAAAGTCACGTTACTACTCTAATTTAGAGAGGATATTGTAATTTCAAATTAATTTATTTCAACAGCTTAACAACTTAAACAAATATGCAAAAAAAGTATTATGTGAATCTTTATCTCTTGTCTTATCTTAATTATTGTGACGTAGTTTGGGCCATGCATTAGAGAATCTGATAAAAGAAGGCTTCAGCTTCTACAAAATTCATGTGTCGCGCGACCATATCTCAGAACCTCGTAAACAGCTTGGATGGCTCAGTATGGAGCAACGAAGACATCTGCATTGCACGGTGTTCTATGACAAATTAATTATTAAAAAACAACCAAAAATTAAATCTGTGTTCCCAAATATAAAACCAACATTTATCAAGGTTCCTTCTCATATTGTGTAGCTAAAATTTACAACAAAATTTCAGATAATCTAAAAAATTTAAGTGCAGTTGGCTTTAAAAGAAAACTGAGAAAATATTTACTTCAGAGCAAATAGCAATAAAATTTACTGATTCATTTTTGTTACTATTTGTTATTTATTCTATCTATTTTCATTGTCTTCAATTGTATGGTTTTAACGCCACACTAAATCTTTATATTTTATTTATCGGTCACAAAGTTACAAAGTTATAGAATTTTAAGATGAAGAACACAAAACTATTTTCGTGGTATTCATTCTTTCTTTATATTAAAATTAATTTTTTTTTCTTCTAAATATAATATATTTATATTATTTTTTAATTATTTTTTTTTATTTAAATCTTATAAGGAAAAGTTAAATTAATTAGTTTTAAGTTTTCAAACTCGAGGTTAAGTGAAAGAGCGCTGCCCCTTTATTGGTTCCATAGGGTCCTTATAAGAAGGTGCGAACTTTGCCTTTCGTTATTACTTTTTTTATATATTTTTAAAACTGTTACATTTAAGGTTTATAATGTAATTTATGCTTAATTAACGAGAATAAAAACATATAATAATAATAAATAAATTTTAATAGAGTACTGAAATATGCTTCGGAAATATGTTGTACTATTTAGTCATAACAGAAATAAAATAAAATAAATAAATAAATGTAATGGTACCTAGTTATGTGTGATAATAATCAAAATCTGCCAATACCTCATAGGGCCACCAACTACTGTACGTATTATGGACGTATTATGTACGTACTTTTGGTCCTAAAATGTATGCACTATGTACATGTACTTGTGCTGTGGACGAATTATAGAGTGTATCACAAAAGTCTGGGATTATAGAGTTTCTGGGAACTTTTATTGAAAAAAAAACTTATATCGAAAAAAAGCATGTTCGAAAAATGTAGGTATACCCTTTTATACAGAGATCCGTGTACAGGGTGTCCCAAGAATAAATTATGACACAAGCTTATCTTTTTCTTAAATTGAACACCCTGTTACCTCATTTTTTAAATCCTTAAAAAATAAGCTTTTCAAAAATACCAAACACTTTGGGTCTATATCTTTTATCTTCTCCAAGATATTCAAGTTTAAATTTGTATGGAAGAGATATGCACCCCAATGTTTGGTATTTTTGAAAAGCTTATTTTTAAGGATTTAATTCAATCATTGAACCTTTGTTTGGTATTTTTGAAAAGCTTATTTTTAAGGATTTAATTCAATTATTGAACCTTATTCTATAGCATCGAGGAATTCGTGAATTATAATTTTACAGACTTAAACTAGTGATTTTGATTATTTACATTTTAAATTGTTTGTCAATTGTTTGTTAAAAAAAATTGCTTGCTTTGTCTTTTGTCTACTGAATGACAATATTTTAATGTATTTTTTATTCACGAGGCATTAAATATTTTGATGGATTTTTTTTATTTATATAAAGATTTATGACTTTTAAATTAAGTTAACTTTCTCTTCATTTTTTATATTGACTATTGACTACAATTCACTTAACTGTGCAATGTATATACTTAAGTTCTATATTGTATGGCTCTTTGAATAAAGAAATATTGTATTGTATTGTATTCAGAAACCGAGATAACATATAGGATGTCCAAATTAAAAAAGAAAAGTTTGTGTCATATTTTTTTTTGGAAAACCCTGTATAAAAGAGCATATTTTTCAAAACGCTTTTTTTGCCTATAAAAATACTAGACTATAAGTTTTTTTTTGAAAATACCCATAGTTCTCCCAAAAAATCGATTATTCCAGACTTTTGTGACAGTATTTGTGTGTGGTCGTATTATATGTATGTACTATGGACATATTATATACATGTACTATGGACGTGTTATGTACGTACATTTTAGAGACAAATTATAGGTCTCTAAAATGTATGTACCTGGGGTTGGAAAATTTACATACATTGTACCTAAAATAGATTTTAGTGTATGTAAGTTATATCCAAATAGTACATACATAGAACATAATGTTGCTGTCTGGGATATTTTATTCAGAAAATAAAACCACTCCGCCCCTGACGTTTGCCACCCGACCTGGAAAAAAACATTAAGGATATTACTTGTGAAAGTTTCAGGTCAAAATATATTATTAAATATTGTTTTCTTAGGAAAAAAAATCATATCTCTTAATAAAGACAGGGGGTTGACGACCTAATAAATAAATACCTTATAGATTAAAAATAAGAATAAAATAAATACTTTTAAGTTTTGGAGCAATATTTAATTATTTAGTCGGCTGTAATTCACTTGGAGCTGGCTTCACAGAGGTGAAGTTCAAAGTCTTATTATTTAAAGATTCATCATGGTCATACCATTACAAGGAAAAACAGTCTGGCTTGCAGAATCTTGTTAAACCCTATATTAAAAACTCACTAACTAAAAAGAACTTGGGTAGTTTTTACAAGGCAAAAACAACCATCTAGTAGGTTTGCACATCGTACTCACTCACATAGCAAGCCATGGATATGTATATGATATACAAATATCCAATAGATATCCATAGGTGTATATACATTCATCTAACATCCATTGGATCTGCAAATGATATTTAATTTTTATTTAAGCCTACTACAAAGTAAATTACTAGAAAATAGACACGCAAAGGGGACAATAAGATCAACAGGCTGCAGAATAGAAGGGCAGGAAGAAAATATAATATACTTTAATGAGGACATGATCAAGGAACAGAGCAAGCTATTTAAAAAGACTAAAGAACTGAAAGCATTTGGTTACAAGTATGTCTGGGTCAAAAACGGAAATGTTTTTGTCAGAATGGGAGACACAAGTACTATTATGAGAATAAGACGGGAAGAAGATGTGGAGACTCTCAAGAAGTAGGATTTAAATAGATTAAGTTAGTAAAATTATGTTTTTTTAGGGTCTAGTGATGACATATTGGATGATTCGCAGGGTGCTGGGATTACAACATTGTGTGACTGCCTACATATCATCAGGATCACACCGGGGGAAGGGTGGTTGAGCCATTATGACAACCTAGTAGCGTATCTCGTACAGGTAGTATTGAGTATGAGGTAATAATATTATAGGAGACACAGAAGATGTATGATATAAATAGCTTTAAATTTCCAGATTATGAGATCTTCTATAACGAAAGTCAGATCAACTAGTGTTATGGGTTGGTGATACTAATTAAAACAAACTTACTTCCAGTTGCAAATATAATAACAAAAATCAAAATTCTTAAGGATCACTTTTCTTAAATACAATGTTAAAATGGGACTTACAGTTATATACGACTCGCCTGCAAATAATAAAATAGATTTTATAAATAAATTAAATGATACTCTAGAGGTAATTAAGTCTATATAAGAAAACATTGAAATATTTTGTGGCGGCACTAACATAAACATCCTGGAGGATAATATAACAGAAACAACAACAAAATATTTAACTAACCTCAACCAGTATGGTTATGTTTCTTAAAAAAAAAACACAAAATAATGAAATAACTGCAAAATCCTATGTTATAGAAAGTGGTCTAACTGACCATTTCCCAATTGTCCTAAAACTACTTAATCAAAATAAAAAACTAACTCTAGAAAAGTATTTTGAATTAAAAAGATAAATTATCAGGAGATTTCCAATAAATTAAAACTTTCAAATTGGGATAATGTAGTGCAGTGCCCTGACCCAGATCTTTGCATCAAAAAAGTTTGTAGATCAAATCACAGAAATTTTAGAAAATGAAACACAAATAATTAAATAAAAACAAAAAAGAAATGCTAGATAACTAATGGTATTACACAGTCTATAAAAAAAAGTGATGGATTAAAACAGGAAACAATAAAAAACCCACTAAACATTAACGTTCTATATAAATATAGGAAATATAGAAACACATTAAACAATGTAATAAAAAAGGCGGAATTTGCATGCTACAAAACTAAAATAACAGAAAACAAAAATGATATGAAAAAAAATCTGGGGTATCATACGTGGAACTTCAAATGAAAAAAATAAACAAAAAATCCGATCTTAAATCCTTAACTAAAAACGATATGCTAATAACAGACACAAAAGAAATTGCTAATACTTTCCTAAATCAATACTCTAAGGTGAGAAAAAACTTAAGTCAAAAAAATAACTACAACTTTCCTGAAACTAAAATAAACTCAATAGCTAAATTTCAAAAGTTACCAGAACTTGTCACTCAAATAAAAACTCTAAAAAACAAAGCACCCTCTGAACCAAAAAATCTTACTGAAAAAATATTCAAAGATAATCAGGAAAACCTGATAAAACCCTTAATACATATAATAAATCTAGTAATTCAACCTGGAATGTTCCCAAACATCCTAAAAAACTCAATCATAACCTGGGTTTTCAAAAGCGGGAATAGACAAGATAAAGAAATTTACAGACCGATAGCAGCAACAGGCACATTAAATAAACAATTAGAAAAATGCATAAAGTTACGGTTAACTAGTTACTTAAATATAAATAATATTTATCTGATGCAATACACAGCATGACTCAATATGTTATAAATAATTTTAATAATGGTTACAAAACCATAGGAGTGTTCATTTACCTCGCAAGGGCGTTTGATACTGTGGCACACCCAACTCTATTAAAAATGTTACAAAAAATCGGATTACACAAGACAGAATATAAGATATTTTAATCATATTTAAAATACAGAACACAACAAGTAAAAATAAAGGAATATGTAAGTAAAAAGGGACAAATGAATGAAACTTTATTTGCAAAATACAACAATAATTGTACAAAACATTGTTAACAACGATAATTATACAATTCAGTTTAAGCATTGTCAAAATTTTTTCGTTTACCTGTTAAGTTGAGATTCTTAGATTAAATTTGTAGGTACATTTTTTTAAAAGTACTTATAAAAGACTATTTTAATTATTGTTACCTATTTTATAAAATAACATTTTGTTCTGTACGATTTTATTACCTCAATTGTGATGTTGCCAACTAGACTACAATTGCATTGTTAATAATAATTGTGCCCCAGTCAAAGTCCAGGAACTCTTGGATTTCATAAGGGCTTATGTGGTGCAAAACATATTTTATTTTAGCTTTGAATTTGCTTGTGGGTAGAAGTTTAATTTCATCTGGGAGAGAGTTGTAAAGTTTAATTGATAGAATTTTAAAGTTTTTTTCTGTGTATGTTAGTCTATGCTGGGGAATTATGACTCGATTTTTGTTTCGTGTGTTATATGAATGCACTGATTGATGCGTTTGAAGATTTAAAAGGTTTTCTTTAGCATATTGAAGAGCTTGCTGGATGTAGATTGCTGGAAAAGTTAGTATTCTCAATCTTTTAAAATAAGGTCGACAGCTCTCTCTTTGGTTAATTTTTGCTAAAATTCTGATAGCTTTTTTTTGTTGTTTAAAGATTGTTAACCATCCTGAATTTTGTCCCCAAGATAGAGTTTGGTGTGCCACAGGGCACTGCTGATATTGCTCTCAATTTATATAAAAGTCATTCTACAAAATATGTGTAAATTAAGATTTAATTTTAGAAAAAAAAATAAAAATTAAAACAGTCTCTTTTTTCGTTTTTATGCAAAATAAATATGTTAAATATTAACCTAGAGTGTATGGCAAAGAAAAATGTTTGTTCATTTTTTTTTTTTAATAATAAAGCGGTTTAACTAAGCTGAGGTTTACGATTTTTTAAGTAAAAAAAAATGTTAAAAAAAACTGATGTTAACAAAAGTGAGAAAAACATTAAAATAACTAAATAACAGTAAGATGGCGGGGCATGATTTTACCTTTTGTTGTTTATATGGGTAGTAACTTAACAACTTACCTGCTTTTTAACTTCAAATTAAAAAAAAAACTAATAACACCAGCACTCGTCCAAAGGAGACTCAAGGATACTGAAAAAATTACAATGGCGCCCTTCAATGCTTTCATCTATGAGTATGTGTGAAAACTAAATTTTGCTAACAGAACTGAAGGTATACATTAAAGACAGTGAATTTTTTTTAGATAGAACAGAAGTATTTTTTGTTTAGCTCCCAATTTAACTTTAAATAAATATTTTTTTAGTTTATATTTTGCAACATAGTGTATGGTCTGGTATTGCTTGAAAAAATACATCAAAATATTCGAAGTTAATAGGGGTGACATTAACAAAGGCTGAGATCTCAGATGTTGTTAACATAGCAAAAATTTATAAAAAAATAAAAAAATAAATGAGTTGCAATACATTTAGTTGCAAATGGTGTATTATATTATTTTATAATCAAACTGACTCATGAACTTTTATGGGTTTCTATAATTACATTCTTTTTCTTTTATAATGTATTACGGGATTATATAAACCGATATTTTCAACAACTCATAACATTTTATGGGTTTCTATGATTACACCTTTGTTCTATTATAATGTTTTGAGAGTTTGTAGAAAAACGTTTTCAGTTTTTTCGACAACCTGAAAACTAATTAAAAAAGCTATACTTACTTACTAGAAAATTATGATATTGTTGGTATAACTGAGAGTTGGCTTAAACCCCACATCTATCACAATGCTGTTAATATAGATGACTACATTTTGATTAGAAAAGATAGGATTGTCAGAGACCGTGGCGGTGTTGCCATATATTTAAAAAATAATCTCCAATATACAGTGCTACATAAAGAGTGTCTGGATGAAATCGAGCATATTTGGATCAAAATACAACATACCAATAATTTTTGATTGTCGGCAACGTTTATAGACCGCAATCCAGTAGTAAAAAACACTTTTTAAATTATCTTGTAAACTTAATTCCTCAGTTCTATGCTCATTCTAGAACCATCATCTGTTTCGGAGACTTTAATATCGACCAACTACTGGACTATAACAGAGAGTAACACAGAGGCAACAAGAATAAAAGATAACTCGGAAACCCTAATAAATTTGGTTTGTGGTAGCAAAACATCTAGATATATCTGATCATTCTCTAGTTTGGTGTAAGCTAAATTTTATCATAAAGCATAATGAAAAAACTACATTTAGTTATCGGGGATTGGATAGAATAAATATTGTTGAATTTCAATTTGATCTAGAAAATGCTGACTGGCAAAAGCTTCAAACTATAAATGACAAGGTAGAGTTTTTCTCAGAAACTATACTTGATATTTTTTAAATACACGCGCCTATAAAAACATGCTTAAAACGTACGCGACCATATTCGCCATGGATAACAGATAATATTAAACAATTACAAAATCTTCGAAATAGAGCACTAAACCGATATCTTCCACCAGGAGGACATCATTACAGCTACTACAAAGAGCTTCGTAATCTTACAACCTTGGCCATCAGAAGAGAGAAAAAAGTATACCTTAATAATAAATTCCGGGCATGTAGTGATCAAAATAAATGGAAAGAGCTTAATAAAATGAATATTATTAACAAACAAGTCAAATCTATTATTTTCTTCTTTGGCGACTAGCAACAGTATCCCCACTGATACTCTTATAAATTTTTATAATAATGACTCTTTAAATATCGATCAAAAATTTAAAGTTAAAGAAGTTTCCAAGGAATTTATAGCGAGTGTCATTCTTCGCAGTAAAAGTAAAGCAATTGGCACTGATGATTTAAATTTAACGCTTATTCAGCTATGTTGTCCATTTGTTATCCCATTTATATCACATATAGTTAACTGCTGTATTCGTCAGTCATACTTTCCGAAAGATTGGAAATTCGCGAATGTTCTGCCTATACCTAAAATCAACAAACCCACGGATTTTGGTCATCTGCGCTCAATATCAATTCTACCCACACTTTCCAAACTAAAAAGGCAGTGGAGGTGCAGGTGCGTGAATTCCTTGACAAATCAGGGAATATACCATCCATAAAAGATTTATTTATTGCATCAACCAAAACATTTAAAATATTTTCATTCAAACTTCTAAAAATCCTTATTGAAACGCCATCCCAATCTGAAGCTTTATTTAGTTTTATTTCAGAAAAAATTTCCCTTGTACTTGTCAGTAAAAAGAAAAATCATTCTCAAATGGATACATGTTTCATATAATCAGAGGATTTTACCATACTTTTAAGATTTTTGTCAAAATTAAAGCAATATTGCAATAGTGGTTATTAAGTTCATCAGCAGTTAATTTTGAACCTGATTTCACTTTAGTAGTTTTTTACCTCTTAACTTATTTACAATGTGCCAAGTTTCCTTTTGCTTATTATTTGAAAAATCTATACGATTTATGTAATACAAATTTTTTGCTCTTCTAATAAGTGCTTTATAAATAGCTCTATATTTACAAAAATAAAACCTGTAATCATTATAATAAAAAACTTTCTTAAATAGTGAAGTGCCTGCATATTCGTCGATGAAATTTTTAGGCCTTTTGTAAACCATGGTTTTTTTTTTTTTGCTTTATGAGTCTTAAGGGAAAAGAAGCATTAAATATATGACAAAGTATTTAAAGTGAAAGCCTTCCAATGCATTATTTTGTAAAAATATATAATTTCAATTTTCTGTGATACATAGTTGTAAAAACTTATTATAATGTCTACTTGTAGATAATCTACCCAGTTTCTTTGTTTTTTCATGGTCACCAACCTCAATGGAAAAACTCGCTACAACGGCTTCGTGATCCAAAAGCCCAGCATTTAATACTTTACAGTAATTTACAGATTCAGAAAAATTTGTGCATAAATAATCTACTAGAGTAGCTGAGTGCTTTGTAATATGACTAGGTAAGTCTACATGCATAATTAAATTAAAAGCATAAAGCTTGCATTTGTACACTTGTTTTTTCCAAGAAATTTATATTAAAGTCTCGAGTTAAAATTATTAGAGACTTTCGAGAGTAGTAGAAGCTCTTCCAAAGATATAAGAAAATCATCAAAAAATGCTAGTTGGTGCTCTATAAATGCCTAATCTATACAAATTGACTTTCTTGGTACCTAGTGTTAAAGCAATGTTTGGGTTCGAATGTCTGAAACTTTTTTAAAGAGAAAAAAGACACTTGTAAATGAAGAGCCCTGGAAGTGTCATGTTTAGGGTTTTGAATTTTTCTGTAGAGGAATCCAAATAACCTGTCTCTCTTTCGGAATCACTGCTCCCCCCCCAGAACAACAAAATATATTGTTTTTAAAGAATCTCTGCAAAGATATTGTGACATAACTCTTAAGGAGCAAGATGCAGAATTAACTTTTTTGCATGCCTCTGATATCTGATATTCCAAGAAATTTTGTGTTTTCTTCTAGTGCGACATTCTCGGCGCCAAGCAGAACCTCACCTGGGATATCATTGTTTCTTCGCTTTGATGAGAAGCAAATGTAATGGGTTTTCTCTCCGTTTAATATTAATTTTTTTTTCAAACCACTTCCGTGCTTTGGATATTTGCTTCTGTGTTATAACCAACACTTAAAAACACACAAACATCTTACTGATATTATTTTACATTAATTTACTTAGGTACATATGAAAAGGATCAATAATAAAAAAAATTACACATGTATATTTATTTATTTTATTTATTTATTTAAACGGTACTTCTTACAAACATCAATCAATTGATAATAACAGATAAGAGAAAGCCTAATCCTAAACTACTACAAAAAACAGTGTACACACAAAACAACTTAAAATAGAAATTATATTTCCTTGATAAATTATAATTAACATACCTATTAGACTTAGTACAATTCAAAATAGGACTTTAATTTTTTAACATCCACATTGTGCATGTCAATATTATGCTTATTAATAAATATATTGCAATGAAAAAGAAAGAAATTTTGTATTCTTAAATTTATTTTAGGAACGTGAAAATTAATATTATTAATGAAAAAACATGATTTATATTTTATGTTATTAATTATGTAATATATGAATAGAACAGAGTTAATTTAGCGTCTTATTTCTAAAGATTGAACATTAAAATCATTAAGCATACTCTTATATGATACAAGGTTGGGATAAACTGGATAAATATTAAATTTTTTATAGTAGAGATATCTCAGGAACCTCTTTTGTACCCTTTCAATGAAATCAGTGTTATTATCATTGAAAGGTGATCAGACGACAGACGTGTATTTGAGGTGCGACCTGACTAAAGAGTTATACAGTCTTATGATAGTTTCAATATTTTTAAAATGTTTAGAGTTTCTTGTGATAGATATAAGACACAATTAAATATTAGTTACAAACATAAAAAGGTGCTAATTAATTAATTTTTACACCAAACATAATATGAGTAATCTCTTGTTTTTAGCTATTCATTTATCAAAAATTTCAATAGTGTATTTTTTTTAAATATTAAGAGATCCACTATTTTTTATTTCTTGAGGCAGACTATTGTATTGTTTAAATCCTTTAATAAAAAAAGAGCTTATGCCTCTTGAATTAAATATTCTAGGTATAAGTAAATTATTCCTGTTTCTAGTAGCATATTCATGATTTTTATTATAAATTATGGTAATTATGCAGTATACAGTTTTCTGCCATTTTTCATTTTTTATGAAAAATTTTTTGTAGGGTCACGTACTAGGGTCCCTAGGACCCCAAATCTTCCGGCGCCGGTTTTTTTTTTTAAGAGAAAAAGGGTGTCGGGGGGGGGGGTTGTAATGTTTTTTTGATTGTTTTGGGTTGGGTTGGAATAGGTTGGGTTGGGCTGTGTTGGATTGGGCCCAGGCGGATTTGGGGTCCTAGGGACCCTATTAGGTGCCCCCATAAAGAATCATACAAAATCAAAAATGGCAGAAAACTGTATACTGCATAATTACTGAAAACTGCCTTCCTAGGGGGTGCTCATCAGACTGGTCTGGTGAGCGGGAAGGGGGGGCATAAATATTCTATACTTCATGAAGGGAAAGGTTTATCCCGAGGTTTATCCTATAGATATGGATGATAAGTTCACACCTTGAAGTGAGATAACCCATGGATGCTCGAGCATGAAAAAAGCCCAAAGTTCATTGTACAGTAAAAAAAAATACCTCTTTCTCCATAGGGGAGTGTCAAGTGAGATAACCCATGGATGCTCGAGCTTGAAAAAAGCCCAAAGTTCATTGTAAACAGTAAAAAAATATAACCTCTTTCTCCATAGGAGACTGAAGTGAATTATGAATTAAGTACAAGTACCTACCTGGTTATATTCTTCATCTACATCCCGCATAAATTTGAGCACTAGGGCCTCCACATTTTTCTCTTGTAAACCCATTTTTTTGAGATTTTTCCGTCCTCTTTTTGAAAAGAAAGTTTATTAATTCTTAGTTCATAAATTTGTCAACAAATTTACCTTATTTAACAACATCCACCTTCTTTAATATTAATTTAGCGCCATTCTTTCCTACTAAAAAGTTAAACCGCGGGATGAACGAAAATCATAACAAAGGAATAACTGTCAAAACATTTCAAAATCGCCGGTAACTTGATTTTTTGTTTTTGGCACGTGGCGACATCCTTCGTTTATTTGGGAAGCGATAGCGATCCAAACGCTCCACCTGGCGAATGAAGTACATTATGAAATTTAAAACACTTTTTGATCCATAAGGGATTTTCGATTTAGAATTTGGTCCCGGTTCTGGTTGACATTATTTTGACAGCGTTTCTAAATCAATAGGGAGATTTTGGTCAGGTTTTTTGTCAGTCTTTTACCCTTACCTTTATTCTGGGCAGGCGCAGTAGCGCTCTGTCAGGCTGCTACCTTTATCAAAGGTAACTACTGACGCTAATTAGCGTCGAACAATACCCTCTCCACATAGGCCGATCAGCTCTTATCGTTTTAGTGTCCTTTTCTCCACCTTCGTCGCCATTTTGATAGAAAACTAATGGATTATCTGTCACTTTTCAGTGAAAATGGCGGCGAAGGTGGAGAAAAGAACACTAAATCGGTATGAGTTGATCGGCCTATCTGGAGAGGGTACTGCGTCGAATAGCGACTACCTTTACCGTTAAAAAGACAACCAACCAAACTTGATGTGATTCTGTGGTGGAAGATTTTTAGGTTATAAAAGTTTGTTTTGTATTACAAAAATTTTGTGTAGTTGAATTTTATTTTCTGTTAACCGTGTTTATAGTAGTAGTGAGGTGCCTTTTTTACGGTTTTTTTTTTGGTAAATAGGTGAGTAAGTACAAATAATTAAGTTTGCAGAGGTTCGATGGGCCACTTTCTCACCTTTCATTTAAGTCCAGTTACACTTATCTTAAGTTAATCGGTTGCAGGTGCTGTCAAAGTTCCACTTAAGTACCAAATTTTCACCCTTAGCTTAAGTGGTAAAATTTGAATACTTAAGTTTTACTTAAACTATTTCTTTCCGTTTTTGGTGTTTTTTGAAGTTTATTCGGGCTAAAATCGTCTTGTTTACTATAAAAGAAGTATTCGAAGACTCATGCCAAACAATTCGGGAAGAAAATCTGGAAAATAGGTAGACACATAACCTATATAAAGGTTTTTGTTTACATGTGTAGTGAAAATTTTGTATCTGAATTTTAGGCTCGGTTTATGCTATAAGCATTGCATTGCTATTGAGGGCAGTTTTTAGAAAATGGAGTTAGTACGGGACGACGAAGAGAACGACGAACTTTTGTTTGTCATCAATGGGATGCCTAGACATAGATTTGTGCGCTATGACTATTTTAATAGTTTCGACGATGATAATTTTAGGACAAGATTTCGTCTTACAAAAGAAAGCACATTGTTTGTGCTCCACTTGATCGAGGCTCAAATTGAGCATCCCAATGACTAGTGAGTACGAAAAACAATCAGTCGAGGGGTTGGGCAGGGATCTTTATTAGGACCATTTTTCTTGATAGTCTATTTGCTTGACCTTCCTGCTACTCTTCAAAACGACAACAGCATAACAGGACAATATGCAGATGATAATGGTTTCATAACAAGATTGGGAAAAGAACACAATATTGTCACAGCAAGCGATAAGGTATTGTAGGCACCTGGACAGTGGTTTTTTGGCAAATCGCTTGGCATTGAATATGACTATATGACTAAGACTGTGATTGTCTGTCGACTTTCAAATTAGGGAAAGCCAACTCGTCAATCAAGAAAATAATGCAAAGTTCTTAGGGTTACTGTTGGATCCAAGTCTTTCTTGCGGTGTCCTCACATAATAGGTATGTGTAACAGATTGTCAAAATCAGTGTATGCCCTACGAAAGATAGTATCAATTATAAACAGGGGAGCTGCAAGAACTGCCTACTTTGCAATTTTCCACTCAATAATGACATATGGCATTGTAGGGTGGGGAAATCCTGCCCACCATCCCCTTCAAAAGGTATTCTTAAAACAAAATTAGCAGTAAGAATAATCGCTAGGGTGCAGAAGAGGGGGAAGACTTGCAGACCTTTGTTTGTAGAACGCAGAATCCTGACTCTGTTCGGGGAGATAATTCTTAACAAACTGTGCAGGTTTAAAACTCATAATCATCAATACAACACCAGAAATAAAGAAAACCTTGTCGTACCCAAATTTAGGATTGAAAAGAATAATTAGTTGGGAATACATTTATTTAATTCTTTACCTATTGAAGTCAGAAACATGAATCTTAGGAAGTTTAAAATATTTTTAAAGGACATTTTAATAGATGCCTGTCCCTACAGTGTAAAGGAAATTTTAGATTTTGATGAAAAACATTTTAATCAAACGTAAATAATTTAGGCTTGTCTGTTTTTTTTTTGGTTTTTCTGTAGCCTATATTAAGTGTGAATTTTATTTAAAATTTTAAGAATGAATTGTTAGCAATCTAAATTTAAAAAAATATTTATGTAGCATTTACCTATTTCTGTTTATTATTGTTGTTATTTCCTTTGATACTGTTTCTTTTTCTGTAAAAAATCTCAAATAATTTATTAAGTATAATTTCAGCTTGACATGTCGGCCGATTTTTTAATTAAAAACTTTATCCCCAATTGTAACATTATTAAGCTAAGAAAAAAATGGCCGTGTCCATTTATTGTAGGATGTTTATTATTGTTATAGGAAAATTTAGTCAGCCCAACTTCTATAGACAAATTTAAATAATTTATGATGTAATGTTAATCAAAATGACGTGTCGATAAAAATGTATATTTTTTATGACTAATAAATTGAATTGAATTGAATATTCATAAGGCAGATTCAGAGTTCCGTAAGGTAAGCGGTATGTGGTAAGATGCAAAGAAAATATAGATATAGCAAACACATGCTGGTCTTACCGCCTACAGAATATTATGAACAGCAGCATGCATTTGTTATATCTTATTTTCCTTGCGCCTTACCTCATACGGCTTACATTATGGAACTCTGAATCCGCCTTTACCCTCCATGAAAAGAAAGAAACCTAGATTTATGTCAGACAACACACAGACCCCCAGCTACATGCCACAATAGCACGTATTCTACTCTCTCCATCTACGGCGGTCCCAGGCAGATAAAAATTTAGATCCCCTAGTTGGAATTATCCCTGCAAACAACACACAGACCCCCAGCAGCCCCAGCCCCAGCCCCAAAATAAACAAATTCATTCACTTATCAACAACAAAAACTGAAAAAACCTGCTGTCAAATGTCAATTATTTCATGTTGGTTTGGTAAAATTCCAAAATCCCTAACAATGTGTCATCAGTCTGCAGCGTTGCCAGCTTGTTTGGAACTTAAGTTAAGTATAAGATAAGTAAAAGTTTGGCAAGCTGATTTTGGAACTTAAGAGATGTTACTACTTAAGTTAAAACTTAAGATAATCCGAAGTCAGAAAGTGGCCCGATTTCTTCTATTTCCACTAAAGATATCTTGCAAAATCATTTGCCTGACCCAAATTTATGTTGGGGTATCCGTCTCCCAGTCCTATCACTAAATTAATATTTTCCTCCAGGATATGATTAGAAAAGCAAATAAAAAAAAGACTTGAAAAAAAAACAACAAAGGTCAATAAAAAAGTAAGGTTATGTTTACCGCCAAACGATTAACTACGTTCAAAAGCTCTATTTTTAACCTCTTGAAGTTACCTTTATTTACGGTAACGCATAGGTTAAGGAGCTACAATAGATACGACAGTTACGTGTTAAACGGTTCGGAACTATTTGGAGTTTGCCGAGTCTGCGCAGATATGCACGCGACCAATAACCATACTTTTATATTGATTTTTCTTTTTTAATTTGTAATACGACCACTAGATGACTCACGGTTAAATTCGCGATAACCGTACTATCGATTTTTTGTTTGTTTGTAATATGACCACTAGATGGTGCTCGCTTAAATTTTCGCTTTTTTTTAAAGGACCCTGCACAAATTACATTGAAAATGGCTGTCGGCTAAATGTCATAATTTTTTTATATTTTGTAGTACTCGATCAACAAAGCACAAAAATAAAAAAAACGAGATAGGGAGCAGGATTACTTTCTGAGATATATAGCTTTAAAGTTGACATGTTTTTAGGCTATATTTTTGGACAAGTTTTTTTTTCACAACTTTGTTGATTACCGCCAGTTGGTTGGTGGTACCAAAGGACATTTTTACTTGGATGGAAAGGGTGTTTCATTCAGGACAAATACAGAAACGAATTATTTTATTTTGGCGGTAATCAACAAAGTTGTGAAAAAAAATTAGAACATGTCCAAAGATATAGCCTTAAAACACGTCAACTTTAAAGCTCCATATCTCAGAAAGTAATCCTGCTCCGTATCTCGGTTTTTTATTTTTGCGCTTTGTTTATTGAGTACTACAACATATAAAATATTATGACATTTAGCCAATAGCTATTTCCAATGTAATTTGTGTAGGGTTCTTTCTTTGCAAGCAATTTGTGTTTAGTTTTTAAAAATATGCTTTTTTACTAGACACAAAACAAAATTGTTACTTATGTTAAGTTAAAATAAAAAAGCATATTTTTAAGAAATAAATACAAATTACCCATAATGCACTTGTAGTACAAAACCTCTGGTTGTTTTATTATAAAAGATTATGGCATATTTCGAAACATGTTAGTTTATATTTTTTACAATAAAGAAAATATTACAATATGATCTCGTCTGTGCTTTTTTAAATATTAAATAATTTTCTTTAAAATGTTTATACCTATCTTGTTTTTAGTACATAAAAAATCAATAAATGCCACTCTTTTGTATTCCAAACTAAATTTGTGAAACAGAAAAAAATAATTTTAATCTTAAAAAATTTTTACTGTATATGTGGGGCAATTTATGGTAAACTCACACATTAGAAAAAGTCTTGGTGTAAATAATATTAATACCCCTGGTTTGGAATACACAAGTGTCGCATTTTCTAACTTATTATTGATATACACAAAAATTAGCCATACTAAACTTTATGAAATAAGGAAAGGGTGTTTTAACACTATATATAAATAGTTAAATGGAGTCCAAATGCAAGTGTGGGACATCACTCTTTAAGACCTCTGCGTCCAGTCTGCAAAATGTCCTCTGGAGCAAAATATTTATCACACACGTAAAATCTGTTATATATTTCATCAGCACTTAGTTTATTCGCGTTTAACGGCTTCACTATACTTCTGAAAAATTACAGGATTGCCTTTAGGGAAACGATGTCTCCCCGTTTTTTTATTGGGATCATGGCACGGTTTCCGCAGCTTTGAATACAACACACTCTAACTTTTTGTTTCTCAGCCATTGTAATCGACGGATAAAATCACGATTTTTTGAACAGGAATAATCACAAAATCACTTTTTAAAAACCTTAGCAAACCTCAGTTTTCAAAATGGAACTCATAAGTTATGAGTCATAACCGAAATTCTGTCACTTTTGTCATAATGTGCCCTCTGACGGACAACCCTAGAAGGGGTAAGAGGAGGAGCTGCAGATTTCTAGAAAGAATATTGCCAACCTAAATATTATTATGTTGGCAGTTCCTTTGCACGCGGAAACATAACCGCACTTTTCGCGAAAAATAATTATGGGCGGGAAGGGTGAAGTGACGGATCTACAGTTCCTTAATCTATGCGGTAACGGTAACCATATATAAGAGTAACGAAATTTACCGTTAAACTGGCTGACCAAAATCTCCTTATTGAAGTCATATATAATTTTGTAAAGAAACCTTTGATTTTACTCAAAAGAAAGAATACCTATAATTTTGCAACATTTTAAAGGTTATGTTATACCAAAGTACCAAACCAACCTTTCAGGGCTGGTTCTAAGATTTCATAGCCGGGTTGCAACTGTGACGTCATTATTTTAAATCTAAATGTACCAAAAAACGTTGGTTGCGAATTGGACTGAATCAAAGAATTAATGAAATTCTCCCATAGGACTGATTCCAACGGATTCCTTCAAATTCTTTGGTTCAGAGCAAAACCTTTGTTTTTAAGCACACAACGTAAATGAGTATTGAAAAAACGGGCGAACAATATAAACTCCAATTACCCAGTTGTTTCGTGTTTCGCCACTTTGAGGGATCCCTCTATCTCTGAAGAAGGTCGATTATAACTGGAATTATTCACATAACAAAAATGTCCAAATAGTCAAAATCACTGCGGTCACTATTTTTTAATTCAAGCGGGAATGGCCGAAGCCGATATGTAGGTGTATTGACAAGGTTAATTTTCGACTGGTTTCTTATTCCCGATAAAAGTTATTTTTCACCGTAGTTTTTTTTGTGGAGTCTATATGATATGAAATCGCGTAGAAACTAAGGTACCGAAAAAAGACATTCTTCTGAACGGCGGAAAGAATTTAAATTAAATTTAATAGAAAATAAAAAAAAAATTAAAAATAAAATAATAATTATTTTAAGAATTCAAAACATTCTCCCCCTTCTTTCTGAAATATAATCCAAACATTTCAAAAATAATAAAAATAAAAAAAAATCTTAAATAAACCATCAGCTATCAACTAGAAAAAAAACATAAATAAAAATGTTAGTCAATAACCTCTGGAGCAAAATACCATAGTATCAAAGAGAAAAATTATGCCACAGGAAGTGGGCATATTTTGACCAAAGGTCGCTTGTAAATGCCTTGCGTAGTACGCACTGTGACCACCCTAGTTATGCCGTCATAGTCGGGATGAACCTTCTCAATTCGTGCTAAAACCCAACGCAAAGGCGGCGAGTTTTCATTTTTAATAAGGCATAGGTTTATGCCATTTTGCCCTTTGGTGGAGGGTATGGAGGTATTCCTTATGCCACCTACTCTCAAAATCCGCATGTAACCGTTGCAATAATTGCCAACGGCTTAACTGGTTACTACTTACCGAACATAGCGGTCGGGAATTTAGCACAGCTTCTACCTGTACTAACACAGTGTACAGTTCTTCATAGGTCAAAACTTGGGTGCCGATAACACGAAAGAGATGCGTTTTAACGCTTTTGACACCGCTTTCCCACAAACCACCTAGATGTGGAGCAGCAGGACAATTAAACGAAAATTTAACCTGTTCGGACTCGGCGGCGGTTTTACAAATGTCTAAAAGGTATCGATTAGACCCTTGAAAATTAGTAGCACAGTCCGAGAACAATAAATTAATACGGCCCCGTCTGGCCATAAAGCGACGAAAACCTGCCAAAAACCACTCGCTATAAAGATCAGATAATTACTCTATGTGTAAGGCTTTGGTGGCAAAACAAACAAAAACACAGATTCAAGCCTTAAAAACTTTAGCACCGCGCGTTTTTCCCAAAGTAATAGTAAGGGGTCCGGCCAGATCGACCCCAGAAACTTGGAAAGCCTTTACAGCGGAACTCCTAGGAGCAGGCAAATCACCCATAGGGGGTTAAAGCGGTTTGGGTTTTAATTTCCAACAATTTATACAGCGAGATAAAATAGTTTTGATTGCGCGACGAGCCGACAAAATCCAAAAATTTTGCGTTAAAATAAATTGCAACGATTGTAAACCGGGGTGCGAAAATTTTTTATGGGTGTATTCAATTATTAAATCGGTTAAACGACACGAACGTGATAATAATAGCGGGTGTTTAGCATCATAATCTAGGGAAGAATGGCGTAGTCTACCCCCCACTCTCAACAAATTTTGGTGGTGTATGAAAGGGTTCAACTTTTTTAAAAAACTAGAAGCAAGTTTGCCATTATTTAATAAATTAAAATCTTCTGAAAAATCTGAAAATTGCGTATATTTTACAAGTAAAATTAGGGCGTCATCTAATTCTGTAGCAGAAAGCGGGCCAGTTGTTTTTTGTACAGGATTCTTTGAATTAATTTTTAAATTTTTGGTAAATCGAGAAACATATGCAATGATGCGCTGTATTTTTAAAAGGGAAGAAAAGCGGTTTCAAAGAATATTTATCGTATCTAAAGTAACAAAAGTAGAAAAAACTTCGATTTTCTTTTCTTCCTCGTGCGTTACGCAATCTTCGTTGCTTAATTTATTCTTGGGCCAAAATTTTTCGGACAAACAAAGCCAATGGGGCCATTTAAACCATTTCTGATTACTAGTCAACTCGGACGGAAGTAACCCTCGACTTCCACAGTCCGCGGGATTGTTAGCAGTATTAACATATAACCAAAAATTATGAGACGTGTTTTGATGTATCAGAGCAACGCGGTTTGCAATAAAGGTTTGCCATTTATGCGGGGATGATTTAATCCAAGCTAATACAACTTTGGAGTCGCTGTAACAACAAATTTTAGAAAAGGAAATAGTGTTTTTATATGTTTCGAAGACAAAGTTAAGTAATTTTGACAAAAGAACTGCACCTTGTAATTCCATACGCGGGGTCGAGAGACGTTTCGTAACGGGGCCCACTTGAGTTTTTGAGCAAATAAAAAATGTTTGAAATTGATCTTCATCGACCTTTGTCCGAAAATATA
The DNA here is from genome assembly GCA_963921995.1 of Oxystoma pomonae. Classification (NCBI taxonomy): domain Eukaryota; kingdom Metazoa; phylum Arthropoda; class Insecta; order Coleoptera; family Brentidae; genus Oxystoma; species Oxystoma pomonae. Next base: position 58,619,565 of record OY998168.1, read on the forward strand.
TTACAGCACGGAACCCACGATCACTGGCGTCACAAAATCCATGAAACATATTTTAATTCATAAAGACAATAGAGTGTGCGAAACACTCTATTGTCTTTATGAATTAAAATATGTCGCGGTATTACTAAATCTGATAATAAAAGAAGTTGGGATTTATATTTATTCCAAACATTAACTGTGCGATTAGGGGGAATTTCGTCCCAATCCAAGCCCAAAGTCCAAAGATTTTGAATTAGCAATTTGGAAAAAAATGTGATGGGGCCCAAAAACCCGAGCGGATCATAAATGCGGGCCAATTCCGAGAGTAAATTTCTCTTTGTGCAAGGGCGTTCTAGCGGTTTAACCGAGTAGCAAAAGACATCTGTTAGCGGATTCCATCTTAATCCTAATATTTTAATGTTGCTGTCCTTTTCTGGATCAAAAGAAAGATATTGTTCTTGAATGTAGTCTAGAGGCAAATGGTTTAAAAGCTGCGGTTCATTGCTTGCCCATTTTTTCAGATCAAAGCCACCCTTTTTTAATAAATGTATTAATTCGTTTTGGAGACATCTAGCATCTTCCAACGAATCAAAACCTGTTAAAAGGTCATCAATATAAATCCCATTTGTCAAAACGTTTGAAGCGCGGGGAAAGTTAGATTTTTCATCTTCTACCAATTGCAAGATTGTTCTAAGTGCTAAAAACGGAGAACTTTTGATGCCAAAAGTCACTCGATTTAAACTGTATATTTTAAGAGGTTCTTGTGGAGAAAACCTCCAAAGTATTTTTTGAAAATTAATATGAGCGGGATTTATAAAAATTTGCAAGTACATTTTGCAGATGTCTGCCACAAAAACATAGGCATGCTGCCGAAAATTACAAAGAACGCGGGATATATCGTTTTGTAATTTTTGCCCACTCAAAAGAGTGTCATTTAAGCTTAAATTATTAGAGGCGTTTGCGCTTGCGTCAAATAAAATTCGAAGTTTTCTACTAGCGCTTTCTGGCTTTATTACGCAATGATGCGGAATAAAATACGAAACGATCGGAAAAATCGTTTTCAGATAACTGCATATATCCTAATTTTAAGTAATCATTCATACTGTCACAATATTGTTTATGTAATTCTTTATTAGACGATAAGCTCCGCTCTAGCATAAAAAAACGACGTAAAGCATTATTATAGGAACCTGGAAAAATAGGGCAGCCTAAATTGCTAAAGGGTAGAGATACCACATATCGTCCTTCGTCCGTGCGGTAGGGCGTAGATAAAAATATTTTTTCACAACGCTTATCTTCTGGGACATTCCTCCATTTCCCAAATTTTTTTTAAAGTGATATCTAGAGAACTAAAGGTTTCTGTAGCGGTAAAAAACGAACTAATCTGCGGTAAACTGTTATTCATAGGAACGGATCCCATTAAAATCCAACCAAATGAAGTTTTTTTAAAGCAGTTGGTTCACTAGGCTCTCCCTTGACACACCCTTTCTCCAAAATTTGAGAGAATACATCAGCGCCAAGTAAAAGATCTATCGGCGATTTTTGATAATAATGTTTATCGGCTAATTCTAAGGATAAAGTGTGGGGCCACGATTTTGGAAGATTGGATAAACTTGGCTGGTCATTACAACTTTTGTCAAGTATGACAGCTTCAAAATTGAAATATGGTGCGTTTTTATTCAGCGGTTTTACAAAACAACTTACTGCACCGGAAGTGGCGGTAGTCGACATATTGGATAATCCACAAACTGCAAGGGATAAATTATACGATTTTAGTCCTAGCCTATTTACGCATTTTTTCGGTATAAAATTAACCTGTGAAGCCGAGTCAGCGATAACGCGCACCTTCTGATAATTTCCGCGCCCGTCAAGCTCCATTGTTGATAATAAAATGGTATTTATTTTATTTTTATAAGTATTATTTGTCTCCAAAAAATGTATATTTTCCGAAAAGGTCGCATATGCATTGGCTGACTGACTGCTTGGGCCAGAGCTGGACTGAGTGCGTATTGCACCGTTTGAATTTTGTTCGCACACACGTTCATTATTTTGTGAGAGATTTTGCGTGTTATAATAAGAATTATTTCGCGGATTTTGCACGGTACTTTTATTTAAATGTAGCAAAGTATGATGACGACTTTGGCAATGGCGGCAATTAATAGTAGAACGATAATAGTAGACCGACAATTTATATTTGAATGAGAAAAGCTTAAACAGTAAAAACAGCAGCGGTTTTGTTTGACTAACTCAAATCGTTCTTGCGGGGTTTTTGCCAAAAAAAATCGGACATGCGTGAAGCAGGTGTTACAATCAACATATGGGACAAGAACGCACGGAATTAGAATTACGCGTTGTGTCAGTTAAAATCACAGAGGCTCGATAAAATTGTTTAAGGGCGGTTCATTTTTAAATTGCGGCGAAGAAAAAGAAGCTATGCTATCGTACGCGAGACACTGTTTTTCCAAAAAATCTAAAAGCTCCTGGTATGTGGGAAAAGCGTCCGATTGGTGCGGTAATTCAAATCTGGAAAGAGTAGCATGATCTAAGCGTTTTAATAACATATTTGCCAAAATAAAATCCCAGTGGGCGGTAGGATAAGTTAAATTATGAAGGGCTGCAATATTTTCAGAAAAAATATCTAGCAATTTACGTAAAAGTTGCGGATTTTCTGACGTTAAATGCGGTGAATTTTCTATTTACGTCCAATAGGCCTTAGCGAGAATGCGAGCATTAGAATACCTTTTTATAAGGGCATTATTAGCGACTAAATAATTACTGTCAACCATAGGGGTACAATTTACAAGCGCCTTTGGCGGCCTCTCTAAACAAGAATGTAAATGTCTAAATTTTTCAATATTAGAGAGACTCTGATTATGATGCACCAGGGGGTTATAAACATCAATAAATGATTGAAATTGTTTTATATCACCTTCAAATTTACAAATTTTTATTTCTGGTAATTTTGCTCTAGGGGTTGTTTGCGCGGGCTGATTTGTTAAATTGGTTTGATGAATTTGATTTAAACAATTCGTCAAAGATACCTCTGATAAAAAATTCCAAATTTTGAAGTTCTACGCGAACCGCATCTTCTTGCTCAATTTCTTGAAACTCGGTGCTTGTAAGCAAGCTTATTAGTACATTTTGATGTTTAATAAAGTCTTCATGCTTACGATCAATGTCTTTGAATCTTTGTTTAAATTCATTATGCAATGAATTATCAACAAGAGCCCTTTTTGCAAAATCATTTAATTGTTTAATCTTTTTCAATTCAATATTGCGGTAAATCGCGGTTTTTTTATATCTTTCCGTATCACTCATGATTTAATTTTAAGCAAGACAAATAAAATAATAATATCCTGAAAAGCAGATCAAATTTATAATTATATATAAAAAATATGTATATATTTAAGTTTGGTAGCTGAAGGTTATTAAAGGCGGGATTTTAATGTGCATATACTTGACACTGACAAAGAAAAAAAAATGCAAAATTGCGGTTTAACGATAAATAAAAATGGCGATACTAAAGGCTTCAATCTAAAACAATTTTTTCCGTGTAAGAAGGACCAAAAAATGTACCAAAAAACGTTGGTTGAGAATTGGACTGTATCAAAGAATTAATGAAATTCTTCCATAGGACTGATTCCAACGGATTCCTTCAAATTCTTTGGTTCAGAGCAAAACCTTTTTTTTAAGCACACAACGTAAATGAGTATTGAAAAAACGTGTTTCGCCACTTTGAGGGATCCCTCTATCTCTCAATAAGGTCGATTATAACTGGAATTATCCACATATTTAAGTCCAAATAGTCAAAATCACTGCGGTCACTATTTTTGAATTTAAGCGAGAATGGCCGAAGCCAATATGTAGGTGTAATGACAAGGTTAATTTTCGACTGGTTTCTTATTCCCGATAAAAGTTATTTTTCATCGTAGTTTTTTTTTGTGGAGTCTATATGATATGAAATGGCGTAAAAACTAAGGTACCGAAAAAAGACATTGTTTGGCGTTCCGAACGGCGGAAAGAATTTAAATTAAATTTAATAGGAAATACAAAAAAAATCAAAAATAAAATAATAATTATTTTCAGAATTCAGAACACTAAAGGACCGGTTCTAGTTTAATCAGAACCAGGACCAAATGTAAATCGAAAATCCTTAAAGATTTCTATGAATTGATAGCGGTTCAGCTGATCACACACAAAATTGCATAGTGCATAGCATGCTGCATAAAAAGTTCAACCTTTGGAAATATATCTATGATATGCAATATGGCGACTCCAAATCCGTCTCTGATTGGTCAAACTATTATGCTATGTGTTATGCAAGTTTGTGTGTGATCAGGGAGCCTATTGTTGAATATCGTAGGAAAGGTCGCACGGGAACGGTCACATCCTTCTTTTGACCCAAAAAGAAGGCTCAAGGAGCGAGTTTGTAAATCCACCGGTGGTCCACCGGTGCCAACAAAAGAGTTCATAAATTTTAGATGGATTTCACCAGTCCAACAATAGAGTTCCTAAATTTTTCGATGGATTTCACCAATCCAATAAATGTTGGCACCGATCGCCACCGGCTTCGAGAGTCGGTGGAAAATCTTCGTTGGATTAAACATAACCCTACTTTATGGTTATTTATTTTTTTTAATTTTTTTTATAACTTATTCAAACCAAGATATTTTTTATGCATTTTGGTTAATACAAGGTACAGTACAGGATGCTTAATGGAGTGGTGAGCCATAATATTAATGCAAGACAGTTCAAGTGAAGACTTTGATGATGAGCTAGACATCATACTAAATTTGAGCAAAAAACGTACTTGCATTGAAGACTATTTTGAAAAAACTGTCCGGAATTACAGCATAAGTGCCTTTGAGGATAGTATTCATAGTCGTTCCTCAAGGCTCCTTCCTTCCTACCTTCCTTCGCCCATAAAAAAATTTACATTTCCCAAGGAGGAAGGGAGACTTGGGAGCGACTATGAATACGGCCCTTATAAGTCACATTTCCGATTTTCTCGGGCCGAAGTTGAGGTATGATTTTAAGTGTGGTTATTGGCACTCAGCTGTTTACACCGCAACGCGTTCTTTTTGTATTCGACGGAACAACGACATTTCATCACTGCTAGATCTCAGATGGATGTCAAACCCATCTGTCAACCAAATGTTGACACCGATGTTCCACCGCTGTCAAAAAAATGTTGAATTTACAAACTCGCCCAGGCCGAGCTTGCATGGTGCATGTCTTTTTTCAAGAGCGCTCGTTCACCTGCTGGGGGCTAATTCTTGAATTTCGTAGGAAAGATCGCACGGGAATAGTCCTCTCCCTGATATCGACCAATAATAGGCTTTGAAGCGATCACGAGTTATTCGAAGTCTATCCGACCACGACCGAACCTCATCCGATTGCCGTGTATCGAAGAAACTTTCCGACACTTTCATACACCTGCCCTCGGACCAGGTGAACGAGCGCTCTTGAAAAACGACGTCAGCTTTGCGCGTGCACCATGTAAGCTTGGCAGCTTCTGAGCCTTCTTATTGGGTTAAACGAAGGATGTGAACGTTCCCGTGCGACCTTTCCTACGATATTCAAGAATAGGCCCCCTGGGGGGCAGGTGTATGAAAGTGTAGGAAAGTTCCTTCGATACACGGCAATCAGGTGAGGTTCGGTCGTGGTCGGATAGGTTTCGGATAACTCGTGATCGCTTTAAAGCCTATTATTGGTCGGGAGAGGACCGTTCCTGTGCGATCTTTCCTACGAAATTCAAGAATCGGCCCCCAGGCGGGTTCTAGAAACCCAACTTTGACGTCATTGTTTTAAAACGAAAGGACCGGTTCCGGTTCTGATTCAACCAGTTTGCACCTGAAGACGATCAGAGATTGTACTGATGGAAACGTCGTGTAAAAATAAAATATAGACAATGGAAGTCCGAAAGACAGAGTTAATTTTAAATACATCATTAGACACTTTAAGTTGGTCATAACACGTACGAGGTGCCCAACGGTATACGTGAAATTTTCCGGCTCGGATTTTTCTGTCTTTTACATTTTATTACCATGTATTTCTTTCTTGCTTTCTTTGGTTCAGCCGCTCGTCTATTGATTTTTGGCTTCCATCGGCAAAACTCGCTGCGTATTTGATGACATCTTCACGTTAGCAACATCCCTAGACATTGAAGAAAAAACTACATCTCTGTGATACTGGAGCATACATTATATATTTGCTCACTCACACAACTTCAGTTAGTATGCCAACACAGTTGTTTTGCAAATACTCCCATGCTACTTTTTTATTTTTTGTGGATTTATTTTTTTCTTCTTAGTATGTACACTTCTAGACGTAATAAATTTAACTTAATTAAAGTTTGATTTTTCTGTAATTACTTTTTTGAAAAAACGGAAAAATTATCAAAAGCCCGTTTATACCTATATTATAGATATATATAGGGTGGGCCACAAAATTCCGCACTTTTTGGATTGGCTATAGCTTTTGACATAAGTGCTCCATTGTTAAAGAAATTGTTTTTTTAGAAAGATAAAACGTGATACTTTTTCGATCCAGTTGAAAATTTAAAATTTATCAAAAATACAAGATGGCGGACAGTTTTAAAAAATGTGTAATTTTCACCCCACCTGAAAAAAAATTATGTGCGACAAAGAACAAACTTTAAAGCTTTCACTACAAACGCTCATTGTTTATGTATATATTCACGTATCATTTAATTAAATCGATTCACAGATGAAAAAGTTGTAAGATTTTAGATTATGAGTGATTGGGCTTAACATTGGAAAAAAATCACAAAATTAGGTACATAACAATTACTATAACTTAAAAATATTGTTTTAAAGATACAAAACATGAGAGTTGTGTCCATTTGTTCAACATTTGACATTAAAAAAAATTCAGTATGGCGGATAGTTTTAAAAAGAGTTAGGTTTTACACGCCTTATTTTTTTTTTCAGTAAGGGACTGGACAAAATATAAATTAGTATTTCAAAATCTCCATTTTTTCTTCGTATATCGAGATATCACCTAATTAAATCGGGATAAAAAATAAAAAATAATGGTTATTTAGATTCTTAGTGTTTTTCTTAATTAAATAATTAGGTTAAAAGATGTAGCAAATGGAAAATGTATGTAATTTTATGATTTTTTTCAATGCGAAGCCAAAACACTCGTAGTCAAAAATCTTTATAACTTTTTTATTTCCCCACCGATTTAATTAAGTGATACTTCAGTTTACACAGAAACAATAAGCGTTTGTATTAAAAGCTTTAGGGTTTGTTCAGAGTCGCAGATAATTTTTTTTCAGGAGGGGTGAAAATTACACATTTTTTAAAACTGTCCGCCATCTTCAATTTTTTACAGGTTTTAAATTTTTAACCGAATCAAAAAACTCTCACGTTTTATCTATCCAAAAAAACAATATATTTCAAAATCGACTAATCAAGTCAAAAGTTATAGCCAATCCAAAAAGTGCGGAATTTTGTGGCCCACCCTATATACGTATACTAATCTTATATTTTTTTTGGGTTGTCCTAAAAAAATATTTTGAATTTTTGATATTTTGTTATTTTTTAATTATAAATAATTTTTTTTTTTAATTATTACTCACTAAAAAAAATATGATTTGCTACTAAAAAATTAACCCACCACTTATGCATAAACAAATTAAAAGTTCGCAATATATATGAAGGTAGGTATGTAAGGTATTTAAAAAGATAAAAAAAAAATACTTGCCGCAGCCCAGAATTGAACTCGCTACATAATGGATTTCAAAGAGACGCTCTGTGAATTACGCCACTGCTACTCATTTTGCAAATATTTCAACAGTTCGCTGTGACACTGCCTCAAATGGTCACGTCACCTTTCGACCGTTTCCGATGGTGCCAAGCCAATGTTAAAAAAATGGGAAATTAAATACAAGGAATTTGTTGCTTTATAAACGGAATATTTTGTTAATAGTTCATTTTAAACAAAGTTAAAATTGTAACCGTAATGAAAAGCCTTTTTAAAAAGTAAAAACACGTTTTCAACTTCTTTTTCCTTTAAAGTTTGGCAACGCTGCTTGCGAGAACGGGTGCTGGCTTGTTTTGTCAGAGAACAGATTAACAAAACAAGCTTTTGTGAAGTGGGTTTTCGTCTTTCGTGTTTTTTTGTATCATTTTGTTTTTTCTTGTCATCTCGTGCATATACCATAGCTATAATTTATGTTTTTGTGTGTCCTTGCCAAGGCCAAGTAGAGCTGCGAACTTGTGTACATTTTCAAGTAAGTGTTGGTTTGACTTTTCTATTTTATGGGAGGTTTATATAATTATGTTTAAGGCTGAAGCCCATCGAAGCCCATGCTGAAGGCACAATTAAAATTACAAAATACTCGGATTAATATCGACAGACCTTTAAACTTTGTATCTCATTAACGAAAATGGCACAAAAAAGTGAGGTTAGAAATCATTGTAATCTGTATTTACTTTGTTTGTCGCTTGTATTTTCAATTGTGCCTTCAGCTTAAAGGCTCATTTAGAATACCACGCAGCCTGCATCTTATGCTGACAGGTGTCAATTTTTTTATTTGTTAATTTATGGTCGACTTTATGGTTAATTTATAGATGAACAGTGCAAATTTTTGGGAGGGAACTTTACTTTCAGTAGGTGACTGCCCGTTTTCAGTATCGTTCATAATTGGAATTTTTGTTATAATGCATGCTCTGTCACTGTCTTATTAACAAGAAAGACAGTGACAGAGTGTGCGTTAGAACAAAAATTATGACTATTCCAATTATGAACGATACTTAAAACTCAGCCCATTATTATCATAAAAAATATAGAGAGCCTAAATAATATATGTTTGAATTACATGTAAAAATTCAAAAATTGCTTAGATGTAAATTTCTCCTAAATTCTTGCAAAATTTTTAATAATTTTTTTATTGTAAAACTATTTTTTTTATAGTTATTTTATATAATATTATTGTTTGGTATAGATTTTAAAGTTTAAATTTAAAAACAATTATATGATTCTTCAATTTTAGTCAATTATAATTATTAGATACTTTATTGTTACCCTATTGTTTATTATCATAGCTACAGAGTTACATGTCAATTTATTTATTATATTAATATATAAACTTATATGCAATAATTTCTATCATTGTTCAATTTTAATCTATTATTGTGTTTTGTCAATCTTATTGTTCAATTTTAATCAATTATTGCTTCATTGTCAACCATAATTTTTTTAGTTAATTAATTTATTATTAGAGTATAGATAGTTTTATATCAAATTGTTTATTTTTATAGCTATATAGTTACTTGTGCAATACTTAAGACATCTATAGACTAACAGTTACTTTGTTTATACGGTCTTAAAACGCTTTTATGTAAGGACATTTTGAAAATTTTGTCGTATAAACACCATTAAATCGATTTTAAAATTTAGGCCATAACACAATTTTTTTATTTAAAATGGTGCTGTCTTACTTACTAACTAAATGTGTTAAATTATTGTAAAAATGGAATAATAAAAATATTTCAAAAATTCATTAAGGAGAGGATTTTTTTAAGTTCCCAATAAATCTATATATAGGGCATTTCTCAAATATTTTTATGTTGACCTCATTAGATCATTAATTATTTATATTTTTCCTGGTTATGCCAACTGCTGTAATGTAAAACTCTTTTTGCAACAATATTTATTATTATTACTGTTTTAAATAAAATACATTTTGTATTTTATTTTAGCTTTATGTAGTTCTCTATATCAAGTTTTGTTAAATAAACAAAAAAGTTAAAACTTGTGCCATCTTATTTAAGCCTCCAAAATTTAGATTTTCCTTTCTATCAATGCTTAATTTAAAGAAAAAAAAACACCTTTATAAAATGTATGTACATTGGACCAATGATGTAGTACATCGGTTAAGTGACTGACGGGGCAGTATTCCCAAGTTAGACCAAAAATACCGGCTAGACATCTGCTACCTTCATTGTACCAATGCCTCAGTGTCTAACGAAATGTTTCTGTTTAGATGATGACTACCTACATTGGACCAATGACTTTGTAACAAAAATCCTCTAATTTGGCAATATTTTTTTGTTAATGATTCATTATTGGTTCACCATTGGCCCAATGATGTGGTATATCGGTTAAGTGACTGACGGGGCAGTATTCCCAAGTTAGGCAAAAAGTTACCGACTAGACATCTGCTACCTTCATTGGTCCATCGAACGAATGACTAAAAATTTACATTGGGCCAATATTTAACCGTCACAAACTGTTTATAGGGATGCCACAGACGCTATACTACGTAGGTTAGCGTCATGTCTGAACGTTATACATGCCAAAGACGTGACCTTGATGAAAAAGCTCAACGATAGCCCGCAGAGATTGGACTTTGATATCTGTATTCGAACGGAAGTTGCTTTTGTATAGATAAAAGAAAGACAGAATATTGCGCTATATTCCACGTTTGCGCGTACGGCTTCCTATAAACAACTTAAAGTGTCTATTGTCTCAAACTTTCAAACAAGCCGCTTTATAGTGCACTTTTTCATTTTAGGGCTCTATTCGGTCCATGGAGAAATCTAATATCCTATTCCATTAAGAAAATAATGCGCCACCAGAAAAACTGCTTCGCGCTCGGTTTCCACCTAGTTTTTCTGTTCCATTGAGTTGCACTTTTTCAGTTTTTGTGAAACGCTGAAGTTTTGAATGTTGTTATAATTTGGATAGTTAAGCCCGCGGTAACTAAAGGTTAAAAATGCGTTTTTGTTAGTCATTCATTTAGTCTCTCATTCATTCTGCACAAAGCACAACCTTTTTTTACTTCCCTCGCTTAAGGGAAGTAATGTAATCATCTAAAAATCGCGCTTCGAGATTTTCATAATCCTCCACGAATTTTGAGATTCCGAATAGTGATAAGCACGAATCCAGACGCCGTCGCTCTGTCTGTCGGTCGGTCTGTCGATCTGTCTGTCGCCTACTTTGTAGCCACTCTTACTCAAAAACCCCTGCACCAATCATAACAAAATTTGACATAGTGATTACTTGTGTGGACGCGCAGACCCCTAAAGTCTGGATACACCCTAGAAAAGTCTGGATACACCCTGGAAAAGCCTGAAACGATTCTGGAAAAGTCTGGAATGACCCCGGAAAAGTCTGGATACACTCTGGAAAAGTCTGGAAAGACCCTGGAAAAGTCTGGAGACACTCTAGAAAACTCTGGAAACACCCTGGAAAAGTCTGGATACACTCTAAAAAAGTCTGCAAGGACCCTAGGAAAGAGCCTGGAAAAGTCTGGATATACTCTGGAAAGATCCTGGAAAAGTCTTGATACACTCTGGAAAAGGTCTGGAAGGGCCCTGGAAAAGTCTGGATACACACTGTAAAAGTCGGGAAAGACCCTGGAAGTCTGGATACACTCTGGAAAAGTCTGGAAAGACCATGGAAAAGTCTGGAAAGATCCTAGAAAGGTCTGGATACACTCTGGAAAAGTCTGGAAAGATCCTGGAAAAGTCTGGATACATTCTGGAAAAGTCTGGAAATACCCCGGAAAAGTCTGGACACACTCTGTAAAAGTCTGGAAAGACACTGGAAAAGTCACATACACTCTGCAAAAGCCTGGAAACTCTGTAAAAGTCTGAAAAGACCCTGGAAAAGTCTGGAAACACGCTGGAAATGTCTGGAAAGATCCTGGAAAGGTCTGGATACACTCTGGAAGAGTATGGATACATTCTGGAAAAGTCTGGAAAGACCCCAGAAAAGTCTGGATACACTCTGTAAAAGTCTGGAAAGACCCTGAAAAAGTCTGGATACACTCTGGAAAAGTCTGGAAAGATTTTGGAAAGGTCTGGATACACTCTGGAAAAGTCTGGAAAGAACCTGGAAAAGTCTGGATACACTCCTAAAAAGTGTGGATATACCCAAGAAAAGTCTGGAAATACCCTGAAAAAGTCTGACCGATCCAATCTAACCCATGTGTATATGAGTAGTGGTTTTTGATATAGTAATTTGTTATATTTTACCTATCAGCGTTTTTAAAAATTGGTACTAAATAGCTTTGTTTTCAGACCTCTGGATACTCCGAACTGCTTAAAGACAAATCAAATAAAATTGACATTGGTGTTGTAAATGTGCAAACACATTTCTTAAGAAGTATCATTACTGCCTCAAAGATGCTCTGTTTGCTAATTGATTGACAATAAATATTATTATTATAGTAATCAGGGTCATTCTCTGTTAGCTGGTGATGAAGAACTTGGGGAATAAATAGTGAAGAAGTAGTGAATTGGCAACATCTTGTCCTCGATTTAATTCCTGGTTATAATATACCATTTTTGAAGGAAGACTATACAAACTTTTTTGATCTCTAAGAAATTTCCAAAAATACCTAGGATTGGTCTTGCAATTGTTATCCACATTATTTCTATACTGAGATCTACAATCTATTGAGAGCCTTTTGCACTGAGATCTAAGATGAGCAAATTCCTGCTAATTTACATCAGTTTTATTACTAAGATAAGTTTTATGAGCTTTTCGCTTTAAAGTAGTTAAACGTCTCAGCTCTGCCGAGAACCATTTAGGGAAATGACGGTTTTTTTTCTCACGCAGTTTTTATGCAAAATTTTCTCCTCGAATCTCATCCAGACCGGAGAAGTTTTTAATCATGTTTTTATAAGTTCTATAAGATCCAATGAGAAGAACAATATTTTTTTCGATAATATTTTATAATCTTTTAGAAGCAGAGAAGATTATATAGGGAATATTTGATGTTTTATCAGCTTGTAGTTTTAGAATAATTTATAAGATTTGATAAGATTAGTTACTTTTATGAGAATCAAGGATGTTTTATAAGACAGAAGTCTAGGATATTTTATCAGTTGTTATAAGGGTGTGGATTTGGAGAAGATTTTATCAACGAACAAATACACAGTTTTAAAGGAGATTTGATGAGACTGAGGTATTGGGGATGTTTGAGGAAATTCTATCAGTGTCGTGATTATAGAAGATCCTATGAGCAATGATTTTGGAGAAGTTTCTATGGGTTCTTGTGGGATCGGTTTATAGAATATTTGAGGAGATTCTATTAGTATAGTGAAGCAATGATTTTGGAGAAGTTTCTATGGGTTCTTGTGGGATCGGTTTCCAGATGAGATTCTATACAGTATCACGATTCCTATCAGCAATGATTTTGGAGAGGTTTCTATGAGTTCTTGTGGGATCGGTTTATAAAATATTTAATGAGATTCTATCCAGCATCGCGATTCTAGGGGTTCCTATCAGCAATGATTTTGGAGAAGTTTCTATGAGTTCTTGTAAGATCGGTTTCTAGAATATTTGATGAGATTCTATCAGTATCGTAATTCCAGAAGATCATATATAAGCGCAATGATTTGGGAGAAGTTTTTATGGGTTCTTGTTGAATCGGTTTTTAGAATATTTAATGAGATTCTATCAGTATCATGATTATAGAAGATCCTATGAGCAATGATTTTGGAGAAGTTTCTATGAGTTCTTGTAAGATCGGTTTATAAAATATTTGATGAGATTCTATCCAGCATCGCGATTCTATGGTTTCCTATCAGCAATGATTTTGGAGAAGTTTCTATGAGTTCTTGTAAGAACGGTTTATTTTATTTGATGAGATTTTATCCAGCATCGCGATTCTAGAGGTTCCCATCAGCAATGATTTTGGAGAAGTTTCTATGAGTTCTTGTGGGATGGGTTTTTAGAATATTTGAGGATATTCTATCAGTATCGTAATGCGTTTGGAGAATATTTTATGATTTGACAGGAGTAGGTATTAAGGATTTTTTATAAGACAAGCAAATCATTTTGTGAGTTAATTTGAAGGTATATTACTGCATGGTCTGAAAATGAAAAATTTCGTTACTATGAAAATACCACTTACCTTGATACAAAATTGATGTCCCCAGGATTTAGCCACACTATGCACTTTCCAGTCTTGAGATATACGTTAATCTCTTTGCCTATATTCTTTTGGTCGGATTTTAAGGAAAGACCAACCAAACTAACATAAGGACATGTTGATAATTCTTAAAATAATTATACTTGTTTTGCCAAAATTTTTAAACAATATATGTCCTACTTTAATTTACTTTATCTAACTTATTTATTTCTGCTAATTTCATTTATTCTCCTATTGAATTCTCTACAATACGGTACGATTATAATAGGACTCCTAGAAAAGATACTGATAAAATCTCTATATATCTTAGAAATTTTGTCTCTAGGAGTAATTGAAGGTCATCCAATCTGTTGGAAATTGTTGCAAAAACCGACCCAAAACCCGAATAAAATCATTTGGCCCATTAGATAATCTGGAAGTATGATATTGATATTACCCTTTAATATTCTACAAAATAATACTATTGCCCATAATCACGTTACTGATAGAATTTTCTCAGATATATTCTTGAATTTGTTTCAAAAACCCACCGAAAATCTAAAAATATACATAATAATATAAATATACAGACCGCTTCAAGCTACTGCGAACATAGGGGGAATCAAGTCCAATTTACTCTCCGTGCCGTACGACCGAGGTGGATTCGAAGCACGCTGCCGTGTTATCTTTTGGAAATTCATTTTGTTTTTATTATTTTGTTTTATTTCTGCCTTGCTCGAGAAACAGATGGGTAAGTTCTTAATTGAAATAATACATTTTTAAAACCAAAAATGGATGTCTACGAAGTTGCCGAAAAAGTGCAGATGGTCACATGGTCAAATCGTCATAACCCAACACACGTTCGATATTGGTCGAGGGAAAATTTGCATTTGTATTTTGACGTAAGAACACAGTATCCCCAAAAACTAAATGTTTGGGGGGGGGGTATTATAGGGGAACCCGTAATTGGGCCATTTTTTATTAACGGCAATTGCAATTTGAATGGTCCTAGATACTTGGATCTACTGCAGCAGCACATTATTCCAACTGCTAGGCAGTTGTTAGGTGTAAGATTTGGTGAAACATGGTTTCAACAAGATGGTTGTTCCGCTCACAATGTTGGCCTTGTTAGGGAATATCTTGATAATGTATTTTCTAATCGGGTTATAAGTACACGGGGAACTATTTTATGGCCAGCTCGATCTCCCGATCTTGCTCCTAATGACTTCTATCTGTTTTTGAAGAAGCTTTTCAAATTATCACCCCTAACATGCTTGGAAACGTTAGAAGGGGTTTTTATAGTAGGCTCGGATATTGTCTAGCCGAGCAAGGAGGACTTTTCGAACATTTGCTTTAATTTTTTTTTGACTGGGAGAATCTTTTTGGTTTTTAGAATGTATTATTTTATTTTGAGAACTTGCTTTTATTTTGTTACTCCTTATTATTTTCATTGTAACACGTCGTCACTGATAAATCTGAGCAGTTGACAATAAGACGCTCTTATTTATCAGTGACAAAAAATAAGAAAATTACGATATAAAAATTTGCGTATTTATTGACCAAATTCCGGTTTCATTGACTACGATCCACACAGCACCGTGGTTAGAGGCGTACTAAATACCAAAGGAAAGTCATGCAAGTGGTGATCGCAAGCCTGAGTATTGGTTGCCTCACTGATAGGCGTGCAGTGTCTCTGCATGTACGTACACTGGCAAATTAGACTTCTTCCGCCCTATGTTCGCAGTAGCTTGAAGCGGTCTAATCTCTTCTAGTATCCTACAAACTGATCCCAACAAGTACTCACAGAAACTTTTTCAAAAACCATCAAAATTAATGCTCGTAGAGCCGATAGAATCTGCTCCAATATCCTAGAAAACGTTGTAAAAAACCACCAAGAACACAATTTCTAGATTCATGATACTGATGGAATCTCCTTAAATGTCTCGCAAACCGATCCCACAAGAACTCATAGAAACTTCCCAGCCAGCAAGGACACTTAACAATGACGTAGATGATTCGTCATCTATTACGTCAAAACTACCAAATTTGTAACGTAAAATTGACGTCTTTAAGACGGCAATATGTCTCATCTTTTTGACGTTTTTCTGATAAAATCTCCTCCAATATCATAGAAAATGTTGCAAAAACCGACCCAAAACCCGATAAAATCTTCTACAAAATTTCTATCATATTTTATATGAGATTCGAGGAGAAAATTTTACCAGGGTGGTTATGGATTTTTTCACCGGTACAAAACATGCAACAGCCTCATCCAAAATTTCATAAAGATAGATGTTGCTCTATTAATATCAATGTTAGAAAGAATTTCTTCCCACTGAAAAGACGCAATATAATTATTAAGTCATAATAAAAAATTAACTAAATTTGTAAATACCAAGTCTAAAAAAACAACTCTGTTATTCGGAATGTTGTTCACTTGAAAAAGTTAAAAATAACCAAAACTTGCAGCTACAGTTAAAGCACTTGAATTACCCATAACACCCATAACCAACAACTTGTGGTCTGAAAATCTATGAAACAAGAGTTCAACCGATTCGCAATGTAATTCGTATATATTATTCTCCTAGTATAACTTTTGTCGCACCAACACAAAACTTAATGAATAGTAGCTTTTTATCTCTTCTTTTTCTTTCTTCTTCAATGGAAATTACAGACGCCTTTATGTGTTTCATTGCATAAATAAGAATTCCTCCTCCACCACTCTTCTTGCTTTTTTCCTTGGTTCTGTCAAAACTGAATTTCGTCATCTCTAACATCCTCACCAAAGTTACTCTCTGTGTGTGCTAAGTGAAACAGTTTACCTTGGTATATAGGTCTTGTAGCTTAGTGCTGACTAGCAATTTCAATAACTGGTAGACCATTTTTATATTTAAGAATTACATCTTTCCCTTTAGATTTTCGATTCTGAAATTCATCACGAACATTTTTCTGAGTTTCTTGTTGTTGTTTTGGGAAATCCTTAGATATCTTGATATTTGATGAACGAAACTTGTTACCATTTTTTAGAATCTTAAACACCACTTCTGGGCTATTAAAACAACTTTTAATGTTCTTACTTTTTGTTCAGACATTTTACCAATGCGCACCATTTTCAGAACATTGCTGCTTTTCTTTAGGTACTTCCAATGTTATCAAAACATCAGCAACATATTTTTCATCGCTATCGATTCTCTCCTGTAAAACAGACGAGTTAGTAAGTAGTAATAGGGAATGTTATACATTAACATATTACTAGCTCTTTCCGAGCATTCATTTATTACAAATGCAAGGATATCAATATCTTGACCTGATTCTATTGTTGATTTCGTATTTCTTTCGTGAGAACTCGTTCTTGCTTTCATTATATCAATCTGTCCTCTAATTTTTGTGTTTTCATCTCTCAATTGTTTTATCTCTAAAATCATTGCTTCAATGGAATTTTTGTGCTCTCTAAGAGAGTCGGCAATTTGTTGTGATGACTTCTTTAGTTTCCGTAAATTCTCTTTTTGAATGGGCCTAGGAATTCCGTTAGGTCTCTAAACATTGATTTTATTTTCTTCTCATCCATGGTTGTTAGACAGCACTTAACAGATTCCTGCTGGTTTTCTAACAAATAAGCTACTCTGGCTTGGCGAGCAGTGCTGGGATAAAAAGCTGAGGCACAGATTTCGCAGTCTAATGAGGTTTTCACACTTTTTTACAACGTTTACAAGATTTTGTGTCTTTGCCTGACATATCCTCACTTTTAATTTATTAAGAAAAAACTCATTTTAAGCAAAACTACTGACTAATTTCACTCAATTAGCACCTCAGGTTTACTATAAAGTGCAACAATTTAATTAATTTAAAGGGATGACCAGGATTTTTTCAAAAATTATTGCTTTGTATAAAATAACAAACTTGACATTGATCAGTTGTTCACAATTCACATTCACTTGCGGTTGATTCCTGAATTCCCATGTAGTCCCTTACATATACAGCTGCCAAATGCCGTGAACTTGAGTAAAATCACAATGTTGTTAATAATTTATTCATAGGCGAAAAACTGTTGTTTCTAGAAACAAAAAGAATATTGTTAAAAGATTGGACTTTGCTGAGTTTGATTGTTTATTTTTATCACTTTTGTTTATTTTGTAGGTATATGATTCCAACCTTAACCAGACATTTTATTAAATTATTTATCACCAACTACTTACAAATGAAGCACAAGAATTTTGAGCACTGATGTAGGCATTAACAGACGGAATCTCAACTCAAGTTGTTCATCATCCGATTAAAATGGTCTTCCCTATTATATACTAAAATATCTTGATTATCTTCCAGCTATATTTCGTTGAAAATATCCATGACCGCTCACAAAAAACACCGGAATAGCAAATTTACAATATTTATTTATGGCAACAACAATAATTTTTTTAGGTTAGAACTGTCTTAACTATTTGTTAAACCCATTTAATCCACCAAAATTGAGGGATCCATTTAACAGCACTTAAGTTTCGGTGCAAGCCAAAAGTCAATTTTAACCTACTGTTAAAATTTAAACCACCTTACGGTGCAATTGGCCAAATATGGCGAAGGTCAACCAGAATCGTGTTAAATCAAAAAAGACTCAGTTCAATCGAAATTCTCCGGTGTTCCTCAACCAACCAAATAATGTTCAATGTTCGGGTTGTTTTTGTTTTGATTGTGATTCGTGTGATTTATGGAGAAAAATTTGGTAAATGCAAGAAAGGTACCTGTTTGTTATATGCCTTTTGGTTAGGTTAGATTAGTTTAAGCTGGGTTAAAACCTTCTTAGCAAATTATAAAGCGGAATTTTAAGGTTCTACTTTCTTGTTCAGCTGGCAGTTCCTGCCATAAAAATAACAATTTTAAACTGGGTGTATACCCAGGGGTTGTCCACCTTGGCAGTAGGTGTATAAATTATCATTTTTGGCAGCACTCGCACTACTGCAGTACTTGACGGGGCCGGTGCACTATCCGGACACACGATTTTTCAAAAACAAAAACTTTGAGCTTAAAATAGGCCTCCTAAATAGTGTTTTTCAAAAAAAAAATTTGCGGGTTATCCAGTATTTTTTGAGAAAATAAATAAAAAAAACCATAAAAAAGAGCGCCCTAACCTCACTCTTTACTTAATTTCTTAATTTTTGGCTCCTTCTTCTTCTTATTTGATCAAAACAATACCTGCCAATATCTATGCCCTGATATTTTGACAATGTTGCCCCATTTCCAGAAAATAATGAAAATTAGGGAAAAGGACCAAAAATATTAACTTTTTGACTCCTCTACAAATTTATAAAAAAACAAATAATAATCAAGCCAACCAACCATAACTAACCCTACCCAACCAACCTGGCCCAACCCAACCCAGAGCCTAACCTGATTTCTTTTGGTTCTGATACAAATTTATAAAAAAACAAATAATAACCAACCCAACCAAACAAAACTAACCCTACCCAACCAACCCGGCCCAACCCATCCCAGAGCCTAACCTCATTTCTTCCCCAAAAAAAAATCCTGCTGGTACCTGAGACTTGGCATCATCGCATTTCTGAAAAATGGCCCAATAGCCAGTATGACCCTAGTTTTGTTGGTTATGCCTGGATTTTACATGAAAAACGTCTTTTTAATTAAAAAACAGCGGTTTTTTTCGTTTTTCCGCTCCTAAATAAATTTAAAAACCGCTAAATTACTGTTTTCAAAAAGAATCGTCTTGAAAAAACGTCCCGTTTTTGTGTCCGGATAGTGCACCAGAGCCGTACTTGACAATATGTAGAATAATTGGGTAATTATGCAGTACACGGTTTTCTGCCATTCTTGATTTTTTTTGAAAAATTCTTTATGGGGGCACCTTCTAGGGTCCCTAGGACCCCAAATCCGCCTGCGCCCTTTTTTTTTTTTTTTTTTTTTTTTTTTTTTTTTTTTTTTTTTTTTTTAAAACAAAAAAAAAAAAAAACCAACGGGCGCAGACGGATTTGGGGTCCTAGGGACCCTAGAAGGTGCCCCCATAAAGAATTTTTCAAAAAAAATCAAGAATGGCAGAAAACCGTGTACTGCATAATTACCAATAATTGAGACAATAAATAACCCCTCGGTCTGTCCAGGAAAAAATAAAACTAAATTAAATTAGATACATAGATAGTTTATTGGTAAAAACATACAATAAAGTACTTTTACAAGTCAAATAGATACTTAGGTACTAGTAAATAAAAATTATTGCTTAGTTGA
The DNA here is from genome assembly GCA_963921995.1 of Oxystoma pomonae. Lineage (NCBI taxonomy): Eukaryota > Metazoa > Arthropoda > Insecta > Coleoptera > Brentidae > Oxystoma > Oxystoma pomonae. The sequence goes on from OY998168.1 coordinate 58,639,669, forward strand.
CATTGTAACAATCTCAAAATTTACTAAAAGTATTACCTATATTAAATCCTTAAAAGTGCTATTTTATCAATATTTTAATGTGGTCGACTAACTACTTGCGTCCAAACAAACTTGTGTATTGATTCGCCCAGAATTGATAGGAAATAATGCTTTAATTAGAAGATACCTACAGCTGGGTTGAAACTTTCTTAGCAAATTGTTTAGTTTGTTACCTTTTTCATATGATTAAAATTGTTTAAAATAATAAAGTAAAACTTTCAATTTGCCTTCAAGATTTGTATGATATATTAACTAAAACAGTCAATTTTGTTTCTAAGATTTTTTAGATAAATTAATTGTAACCTTTTACTTACAAATGGTATTTTATTAAAGGGAGTGTCTAACGAGCCGGCAATTTGGCTGAATAGTTGTGAGGTTAAAGAGCCGGCAATAATTATTTATTATGTGTTTTTCATATTTTCATTTTTTTTTTAATTTTTCCAAACTAAACTAACCCAACCTAACCTAAACAGACTCAAACCAACTTATTAAAAGCCAAAACACTACAAAAAAAAAGTTAATATGAAAAGCACATAATGAATAATTAGTGCTGGCTCTTTAGCCTTATGGCTATTCAGCCGAATTGCTGGCTCTTTAGACACTCCCTTTATTAAAACGCTAACAACAGTTTTTTTAATATTTTTTAATTCATTCTTTTGTCATTTACAATAAGATTGGAGTGCTTTTTACTGATTTCTGTTGATAATACCTGTAAACTTTTTTGGGTGAATTGAACTCTCAGTGACCATGGCAAGTAGGTGGTTGCTCCTGAAAAAAAGACAAAAACGTTAGCTTAATTGGTAGCTCACCTAAGTATTTATTATTAAGGATGGCATTTTTGTAAGGTGCTATGGTAATAACAACAACTGTACTTAATCTCCCTGGCAGCTCCCTCCCTTATATTTATATAATATCAAAGAGGTAAAGTGGGTCCTAAACTGTGTTATCTATGGTGTATCTCCCTATTTAAGACTCCACCTATGATACCCATAAACTCATGTCTCATGGATCTACGAAGGGCTGAATGTTTGGGCCTTGCCTGTCATTTGAGTTATTGTAACCAACTGAATCTTGCCAAGATTTATTGTGAGTAGTTAAGAGTGATTGTCAGCCCGTTTTCTTCCCGTTTATGTAAGGTTCGCCTCTGAAAAAAAAAAGAAATGTTATATTAAAGCAGGGCTAAGTAATTAAGTAAATAAAAGGCCATAAGACTCCATTGATTTTTCACCATTTCCTGTAGGAGAACCTGAGAATTTTCACTTGTTTTTATTGTTTACATGTGACGTGACTGGCGATTTTGGGCTGTCAGTTAGCATTTACATGTGACATGACTGGCGATTTTGGGCTGTCAGTTAGCATTCATTAGTTGGAGGAATACTTTTCTAACATCACATTTTTACTGGCCTCTCTTTCTTACTTGCATATGGATTAGAAGGGATTAGAGAGTTGTTGTCTGCCTGTCGACGGCTCCAATTTAATTTTCCGTTATGCCTGCCGTTATTTCTAGTTGCTCTCGCACCTGCATATTGGGCAAGACTAGTTATTATCTGTCATAATTTTGGGAAATAAAGTAAGTTTGAATCTTTTTTTTTCATGATTCTTTTTGAGGTTGAGGGAGGGAAACAGAATGACTACTTCTATTCCTGCTAAAGCTTAGTTCTGCTGTCTGTGGTCTGTGGTCATACGAAAATATATTTTCTAGTAGACAATAAATCTCTATTGACTCTCGAAAATTCATACCTTCCTGGGGAGGGGTAATTTTCATCGCTAAACGGTGACCAAATAAGGTAATCCTTTGCGTCATGCTCCTTGATTGGTCATTTTCATCACTGTTCGAGGTTTCAGCGTTGAGAAGGTTGGACAGGGGACACTTGTGCATGTGGCGTCCGCAAGTGCGGGAGTTCTTCACTTTTTTTTGGCCATCTGTTGTCTTTTTTTTTAAGAGAAAGAAATTAAAAAAAAAAAGTTCTGCAGACAGGTAATCATAAAATAATAATAGATAATAATAATAGATTAAAAAAAAATAACAAGTAGAGGTTATTTTTAAATGAACACAACAAACAAAAAAAATATGCTATTGCAAGTTAAAATATAAAACTAAAAACGAGACTAAAACCTATCATTTAAATACTCATCCAGGCTGTAATAAGCTTTTTCTGTTAGTATAGACTTAACCTACAGTCATCAATCATTCATTTTTATGCTTCTGCAAATGATTGAGTTTTGGATTATTGAGGATCTGGGAATAGGTAATGGGATAGTGTTGCGGTTTCTAGTTTGATATGGGTTTGTGTGGGTATGGTTTTTGTACTTTTTATGGATAAGGTACACTGTCTCTAAAATAAAGATGGAAGTTAATGTTAGGATTTTTTCATTCTGGAACAAAGGTTTGCAATGATCTCTGAGTTTGGTTCCACATAAATATCTGACACAACGTTTTTTTATAGTGAAAACTGTTTTAAACAATCTTTGATTGCAGTTACCTCAAAAAGCAATACCATATTGCAGGTGGGCTTCAACTAGTGCAAAATATACGGTTTTAGCCATATTTTTTCCCAGTGCATGCATGTCATTTATGTAAAGGAGAAATAAAATTGGGCCAAGGACCGAGCCTTGTACAACCTCCATATCAATTTCACATATTTCAGAAACTGACTCACCATTTTTTACCTTTTGATATCTTTTTGACAGAAATGAAGGAAAAAACTTATTTGCAATACCTCTAAAACCATATATGCACATCTTCCTCAAAAGAAGTTCATGATTTATGCAGTTGAATGCTTTAGAGAAATTGCAGAAAACTGCAGCTGGGTCCTCCCCGTCATTCAACTTAAGATATAGTTTCTCCAAAAAAGAAAAAACTGCATCATTTGTATTTTTAGAGCTTTGAAACCCAAATTGATTTATGTTGATAATATTATTTCTTTTTAAACATTTTTTTAAAAATTCTTTTCAAAATTAGGTAATTAAACGTACAATGCCTAAGAATCTGAATAGCTTAATTAATTCAACTACCTATTTAGTAAAAAGAAAATATAGATTTACACTTAAAGTATTAAAAAACAAACATTTAATGGGACAAACAGTGATAATATAATTATTAATTAATGGAATACACCAAAAGCAGAAATTAATGATGTAAGGAAACAGAAAATCCCCTACAAATTAAAATTTGATTTAAGGTAATTTCATTCATTATGAGATAGTCTTTAATTTACTTTTTGTATTGATTAAAATTAAGATTTTTAATTCTTGTTAGTAGGCAGTTGTAAAATTTTATGGAACCATTCCTGGATCTTTCAAGTCGGCAGACGTCTGGCACAAGATTGTTGTTGTTTCTTGTTGGATATTGATGAACATCTTTATGTGTTTTGTATAAATCAGTGTTTTGCTTAATGTGCAACAGGCAATGCATTATGTACACACATGGGCGGGTTAGAATTTTTATAATCTAAGATAATGCATATACACTTTCTCTGTTGCCCAAAAGCTTTCTCAGAGTGACCATGAGAAACTCTCATATGTTAAGTGTGAGTGAAAAATACTATGAGATAGTCTGTGAGAATGGTTTATTTTGAAGTAATTTGAGCTAGATTTCTAAATAAGAATAGTTTATTTATTTATTTATTATTAAAGTAATAGCAGTTACAATTCTAAATTTGACAGTGAGTCCCTAGTGATTATTACACATTTCAGCTCACTATGGTACCAAGAGATACTGTGTGTGAGCTCTTTACACTTGTAAGTTAACATATTTTGAGATTATTTAATTTGTACTATATTTTACTAAAAATAAAGAAAAGGAAATAAGAAAAATCCCGCAAATAAATAAATTATTCTAAATATACAATACAGTATTTACTTTCTATTATCCACTTTGTGATGTCTGTACAATAAATGTGTTTTTGACATGTTGAATTGTTAGGTTTGTTCAGCAAAACATTTTGATATGCCTCACTTCTAGTATTTTTATTATGATTAATATTAATTTTATAGTATACTGAAGTAAGCATAAATCGTATTATTGATTTTATATGTAACTGTTCAATTCTAAGTAGTTTGCTGATGGAAAAAATCAATTTAGTTGGAAATATTTTCTTCTTAAATAACATTATCTTTATAATCCACTTTTGTGCTATTTCAAGTTTCAAAACATGTGTTCTGCTTGCACTCCCCCATACAACTATCCCATAATTGATGATGGACTCAACAAGAGCCGCATAGACCATTTTTAAAGTTTTAAAAGGCATACAATTTCTCAATTCATAAAATTTATAAATCAGCTTTCGAATTTTGATGGTAACAAATTTCAAATTTATTGTCATTAAAAAATTGTCATTTACATACTAAAATACAGTTGGAGTACTGTCCCTGAGCTGCCTAGTAGCTCGTCGGGAGGGTACTTGTCAGGTTACCTCTTTTTTTTATATAAATTTTATAAAAATCTTATAAATATACATTTCAATTTCATCTTATGAATAAAATTTTGTGGATTTTATAATCTAATACTTTAGGCTTAACTTTAAAGAAACTACTGTTTACTTTAATATAAGTAAATTCGCTTATATGATTTTTTTTTTCTTAAATTATCAGGTACTGCAGTTCTTAGGCATGACATTCACACATGTTATAAACATTCACAAACAGGTATTCAACAATCTGTAACTTCGAGAGTACCAGTGCTGCGGCCGTCCAGGTGACACAGTTGCTCTGCTCCTTTTTTTATATGACTTTAGTTATATTTTTAGTAGTTTATTTTATAAAATTCTTATATCTTTGTTTGCTTATTAAATATCTCTTCATACAAAATTTAAGTCAAAAATATAAATAGATGAGCTATTATTGCTTTTTTTTATTTTAATAGTGGTATTTTATTGGTAATGAGTTCCAGGTTTTTAGGGATCCATTCAGTGACTTTATCAGCAAAAGTTTTTTGGTTTTTAATTATTTTTAGGCTATTTGGTAACAAATTAAAAAGTCTGGGTCCAACATACGCTATATGTCTTTGACATGCAGAGAAATTTGTTCTCTTTAGTGGTAAGTGATTGAGAGTTAATGATCTAGTTCAAGTGCTATGGTAGACATGAGTTTTATATTTTTTACTTTTTCTCATGTATTTTAAGATATTTTTTATGTAGAGTTCCCTAATTCTTAGAGTTTTACTTTCTAGGAATAATTCATTGGAAGGATGTCTTTTAGGTTTTTTATATATAACTTTAAGAATGTATTTTTGTGCTACTATTAGCTTGTTTAATATTGTGCCACAAGTACTGCCCCAGATTCTGATTCCATAGTTGAGAATGGATTCTACCAAAAACTGATATACTATTTTCAGGAGTTTAATCGATAGAAATTCTCTTAGTTGAAAAAAATCTATATATGGTTTTTCTTTTTTTTTTGTGATATATTCAATATGTGCATCATATTTCAGGTTTCATCAATACCTACTCCAAGATATTTTATTTTTGTAACTTCTTTTATTTTCAGTTCACATTTACAGGAATTATTATTTTGACTGAAGCATTCATAGTAATGTATTTTTATGTCAACTTCTCTTTCAGCATTTTTGTTGTTCATGCTGAATGCAATATAGAAAGTTTTTGTTTCATTTAGTAAGTTTTGATCAAGCCAAAATTTAATTATTGATATGTACTTTTCTGCGAGATTATGAACCTCTGCCCATGTTTTAGCTTTGATTAAAATTACGGAATCATCTGCATAGCATATGACACATCCAACTTTGCTTGGAATGATTTTTGTTATCATGTCAATATAAATTGAAAAAAGGATAGGCCCTAGGACTGTACCCTGTGGCACACCAAACTCTACCTTATTTTTGTAACTAATGCATTCTCCAATTTTTACTTGTTGTGTGCGTTCTTAAGATATTACTGAAAAAGATTCCATTCTGTGCCTCTTATACCTATATGTTCTAATTTATTAAGCAGAATTTGGTGTGCCACAGTGTCGAATGCTCTGGCAAGATCTATAAATATTCCTATTGTTTTGTACCCCTCATTAAAGTTTTTAGAAATATTTTCTGTTACGAGTTGTATTGCATCTTCAGTGCATAGTTTGCTCCTAAAGCCGAATTGATATTCCAATAGAGGAGCATTTTTTTCTATATGCTCATTTAACCTAATTTTTAAGCATTTTTCTACTAACTTGTTAATCGTACTTGTGAATGCGATTGGCCTAAAGTTTTCCTTGTTTTGCATATCACCATTTTTAAAAACTGGTGTAATTATTGAATTTTTAAGTATTTTTGGATTGATACCTTTACTTATGACAGTATTTTTAGAGAGTCACGTGATTGTCTTTTATTATTTGCGATGAAATATTGTCTTCAACACAGAAGGCTTTATTTTTTAGGGAGTTTATTTGTAGGATTAATTCATTTTTTGTAAATTTAGCAAATTTAGCATTTTTTTCTGTTCGTGGTTTGTTAAAAATGTACTTGTTTTTTTTTATTTTTTTTACAGATATTTTCCCATATTACAATAATACTGGAGAAAAATATCCGCTATTTCTTTTGAATCTGTTGTTTCTTTATTATTTTCCACTAATGCATCTATTGTGTTTTTTTTGACGGTGTCGTTAGACGCTTCTCTTATTATTTGCCATGTTTTTTTTTGGATAATTTTTGTTGTCATTTATTTTGTTATTGTAAAATAAATACTTTGCTTTTTGAATCATTTTGGTTAATGAATTTCTGTAAATTCTAAATTTTAATAATTTATGCTGGTTGAGAGGGTCTTGTAGTGATTCTTTTTTTAATCTGTCACGGGTTTTTATTGAGGCTATTATGCCAGAGGTTATCCAGCCTTTTTTTATTTATGTTATTTACAGTTTTATAGGTAGTTGCATCTTCAATGATTTTTGTAATTTTATTTATGAGTAATTCCGTACCTAGACTAGGGTCATGGCAATCCATAACCTCCTCCCAGTTGCAAATTTTTAAAGAGTTTGTTAGTTTTATATGATCAAGTTTTTTTATTTTAGTTATTTTTTTGTGCTATGAATTATTTGATTTTTAAATTCTAAACTTAAGATTATTGGAAAATGGTCTGTTAGACTACTTTTTATTACATATGGTTTTGCTATTACATTTTTTTTTAATTATTTTTAAGAAACAAGTGGTCAATACAACTTTTAGAAATGCCTACTACCCGTGTGTGTGTGTTTATTTAACTGATATAACCCGACCGGTTCAGACAGTTTAAATATTCAGCAGAATTATTTCCAAGTCTTTCATTTAAAATTTCAATCAGATGTCTCTCAAAATTAAGTTCAAGTAATTCTTGTAAATTTTGTATAAAGTCAGCTTCATATAAACTAGGTGAGTTATAAATTGCTATCAGCCCAATCTTTGTGTTATTTTTTACAAATGTGACCCTTAAAAACCTGGAAAAACCTATTGTTAAAATCTCTGTTTTGGGTAAAAGTGAGCTTTTTATCAAAATCATAGTGCCGTCACACTTATTTAATCGACTTTCATTATAAAATATTTCAAAGTTCTCAAGTTTAAAATCTAAAATATTATTTACCTTATGAGTTTCAGTGAGTATTATTACTTCATACTCATTGTTACCTGTTTCAAGATAAGCTTTAAGATTGTCAAAGTGCGCATTGATACTTGCTATGTTGAAATATATTAGGTTAACACTGGATTGTGGGTTCAAGTGCTCTGTGTTCCCCAGACCGTCGCAGACTGTAGTTATTATGTTCTGGTAATTGTCATACAAATCATTGTACTCCATTTTTAAACCTAAAAATTTTTAAAAAATATAACTCAATAGAACAACAAAACCTAATAAGGGTTTACAGATTTTCATTTTGATTTTGTTCTTGATTGGTTTTTCTCAGTCCATTTATATCTTCTTCTTTCTTTATCCGGACAATTCTGCTGTTATCATTTTTTCGTGCAGGAATACTGCCACCTTTGGCCCAAACAAATTTGAAACCTTGAACTTTTAGGCTTCTTGCCTTGCTGAAAAGCGATTTTTTGATCCTTAGTCATGTCCTCATTAAGATAAATGGGGGTTTCTTTAGCTGAGATTCCACATTGTTTAGCATTAATTTTTCCCTTAGATTTTCTTTCCTGTATGAAGCTGCTTTTAGCTGATTTCGATAGGAACTCCAGAAGTTTTGGGGAGTTTGATTTCCTTGTATTAGTGAGCTTAATTTCATAGTCACTTGAATTTATGCTTGGGGCAATATATTTCACCACTTTTTCTGCACTCCTTACAACTTGCTTTACTGTACTATTGTTTTTCTCATTGTCTTCTTCTGCTTCATATTCAATCCCCACAATCACTATGTTGCTTTGACGTTTTTCTGTTTCATTGAACTCAAGGCTGTTTTTAATCTTTCTTTAAGCTTACTTATTTCCTCATTGAGTTGCGGATTTTTTGCTGTTCGTAACTCTTAGAGTAGAATTCTAGGTCTTTTTTGAAGTCCCTTAAGTCACTTCTCATCACTTGTAGGAATTCCATGACATCCTCCAATGTCAGATTTTTGCTATCCTTGTTCTTCTTAGGTGTTGGTGTTTCTTGGCTTTTGGTTATTTTTTGCTTACATGTTCTGCAAATAAACTTCTGATTTTGTTTTTGCATGACTTGATAGTCAATAGTTTTTAGTTCGCTGCAGGCAAGATGGTAAAACTTCGTACAGCAGTCTGTGTGTCCATTGCATTGCAATGTGTCAGGGCTTTTTGGATTCGTCACTGAATTACATTTACCACATGTTAATGCGGTCCTGTTTCTCGGCGATCTGTTACTGCTGCCCGCCATGTTAATAATTCAACCTACTCAATTCGGTTGAATTTTTTATGTTTGATTAATATATTTTCGTCTTGTTTACTTTATTTCAAGGTAATGTTTTTGTTTTGCAAGCTTTCTGAGGTTATGTCTTTTATTTACAAGGTTTTAGACAGTTTTCAGGAGGTTTGTAACGTACTCCTCTGACGTCACATAACCTCAAAATTCAGGGGTGGGTTCTTTTTATTGTGATTTTCCGGCGATTCTGGATATTTCCGCAGAGAATTTATATGTTTTTGTGTTCCCCTCTTTTAATTAAATGGTTTCGTACCAAATTTGGTATTGTTGGTAACTTTTCAACAGAGTAATCGCGTTTTTTTCAGCTCGCTAATCACACAGACTGCCACTACTAGTACGTTCGAGAACACAATCAATGTGATTTTTCCAGGTTAAGTTCTCGTCAACCAGAACCCCCAAATTTAATACAATTTGTTCTTTCTATTATTTTAGTACATCTGCATAACAGTACATCTAGACTACAGTTACTCTCATGAAGCTTAAGTTTTTGGGTATTTGGCAGAGTTCTAGCTATTAGTGAGAAAGTAACGAACTTTGTTTTGTCTACATTTAATGAGAGCAGGTTCTGATCCAAAAAGTTCTTAATCTTTTGCGTCGCTCTTTCAGCCTTTTTTAATGCTAGTTCCTATGAAAAATCGTTCACTCTTACGACTGTGTCATCGGCAAAACAGAAAATAGCACAATCCCCTATGACAGTTAAGATGGCATTTATATAGATATTAAATAAGATTGACCCAAGTACTGTTCCCTGTGGCACACCATATCCCACTCCCAGCCGTTCACTAGTGGTATTTCCCACTTTTGTACTATGGGTACAGTTACTTATATAGGACTCAAATAGATTATTAGCCGTACCCCTAACACCAATTTTATTTAAGATACTAAGTAGGATAGGGTGCACCACAGTGTCGAAGGCTTTAGCCAAGTCGAAAAATATAGCCACAACTTTTTTCCTTTATCCAACTGTTGCATAATTTCACCTGTAGCTAGACACAGCGCGTTTTCTGTACTGGAGCCCTCCCTAAATGCGAATTGATTATCTCCTAGTAAGTTATGTTTTTTTTTAAAAAAGGATGATATTTTATATTTAATGCACTTTTCGATAATTTTGCTAATTGTAATTATTAGAGCAATTGGCCTATAATTTGTTGCTATTTTTTTGTCCCCCTGTTTAAATATTGGTACAATAATTGTATTCTTTAGTACTTCCGGGAAGACTCCAGTACAAAGAACCCTGTTAATTATGTGTTTAAACGGTCTTAATAAAACTAGGTAATTATTTTTTATGACTTCTGAAGTTATACCGTCCTGGCTACTTGAAATGCCATTTTTTAGACTTTGAACCCTGTGATCAACATGATTATTTCTTAATGTAAAATTGAGTGTTTGTGATTTTGAGTTGTTAAGTGATAGACGTTTGATAGAAACCATTGAAATAAGTTGATTTCGGAGTTTTGGTAGTCTAGATTATTGATTTCAGAAGGATGATAGCTTGAATAATATGTTGTGTCATCTGCGAACAGAACAGTTAATTTTGTCACTTTGGGAGAATAATATGGGACCCAGTACAGACCCCTGGGTCACACCATATTGATGTGGTTGCTTTTCTGAGTTGAACAGATTAAAATGGACAAACTGATCATGACCTGCTAGATAGGAATCAAGGAGTGCAACTGCATCGCAATCAAAGTTGTAAACTGATACTGAAAATGACATAATTTTTTTTGTTAATTTAACTAAAATTGTAGGAATCAATGCCATTGTAGAGCCGCAAGCAAAATTTTTTAAAGAACCGGCACGGATAACATGAACCTATGGCCCGCAGTCAAATGTAACCATATCGTATGTCTGACAAACAAAGACTTTTTCTCATAACTTGAATACTGCACAGGGGCGTATCTAGGGTATTTTCTGACAGGGACTTAACTGTCTGATTACGTAAACGAAAGTAAAAAGTTTTTTGTTTCATTTTCCCCTGGTGGGTTTTTTATGGGTTTCATCTCATTCGAAAGGTAATTAAATGACGTAGGCAGGATTTAATTTGAAGGAAGGCGGAGGCTTTAAAATGTCAATAAATAATAAAAATGTTGGAGAGGACAACCTTATTTTTTGCATTGACATTTTTTGTCTGTAGGTACTATTTAAGGGTACGCGTACGCAGGGTTTAAGGGTACGCGTACGCAGAGTGGGGGGCTGGAAGGCTTATCCCCACCTTCCATACTATTAAATATTGAATGAAAGATTGAATTTTTCCTCCTCAACTTCTCCCCTAAATCATTTTCTGCTTATGACACTGAGTCAAAGTTTGGGTATCAAGTCAAGACCCCGAAACAAAGCAGAAAAATGAAAAAAGCTGAGGCTGGGGGGGGCTAAGGTTCTTTAGGGAGAAGGGGGGTTAAGTACCAGCATAGTCTGTGATAACCATTTTGCTCTTAATTTTTGGGGAAAATTCAATCTTTATGAGTCAATATTTAATGGTTTGTACGCCACTATACCCTCAAAGAGTCCGAATTGAATAAATGTGACAAAAAATGTAAATGCAAAAAATAAGGTGTTTTTAACATTTTTCTTATTTATTGACTTTTCACGGCTTATGCCGTCCTTTAAATTAAATCCTGTCTACGCCATTTACCTTTCGAGTGAGACCAAATCCATAAAAAAATCACCAGGGAAAAAGAAACACAAAAGTTTTTTACTTTAATTTACGTATTTTTTAAAAATTAACCTGTGCAGTATTCGAGTACCTTTTAATTGCGACCCAAATAGGAAAATCTACAAAGTACTTTTCAAGTTTCAAGAAAAAGTCTTCGTAGGTTTTTGCCAGACATCAGACATACGGTTTTTGACGGCTCATATCTCCTATCCAGACATACGATCCTCATAGAATTTCACTATTTTGACCTTTAAAAGAACCACAATAGATCTGAGAAGGTCGAGGTGGACAGGTGTCTACCCCAACCCATTCTCATACCTTTAAAATATGGTTACATTTTTTCGCGGGGCGTAAGTTCATGTGCAGGGTTCTTTAAGCCAAAATTTATTTAGAAATTCATGTTTCATCTGAAATATTTATATGAAGAAAAAGTTGAGTTGGATAAGCTGCATGGCTGAGGGACCGATTTTTTTGTTTTTGGTATAACTACAAAGAAGTCTTTCGCTTTCGCCCTACTCAACTCCACTTTGCAGAGCGTGGCTTGACTCTGGACCCCGCCTTTAGCTTAGTGGTTTTGCTTGTGTCCCCACCTTGTTAAATTATCTCTGTCAAATCAAAAAATATTTGATTAATTAAAGCTTTTTCAAAGAATCAATCAGTATGTTGCTTTGCTGAATTTGTTTAAAAAATTTTTTTCAAAGTAGACATTTTTAAATAGTTCTGTTGTTTTAAATTTCATTTATGGTCCAACACTTTTTTATTCTGCTTTTTAAAATTCTAGATTTTTGTAGAAATTCCCTGACAGTCGAAATTCCCTGACTTTTCCCGGTTTTCCAGAAAATGGCCACCCTGTTTTTTCAAAATGACTGCTACGCCGTTATAGTGGTTTTGGCCGTCATTGCCTGCGTAGTAGACATGGTAGTCGTCTATCTGGCATTTACCTGAGTTAGGCCATCTCACCTCGCTAACTCCTAAGATCTTTATGTCTAGTTCCATTTCTCTGGTGACATTGTGGATTTTTCCAGCCTGAAATATACATTGTACGTTCCATGTAGCAATCTTCTTCATGACTGCACCTCTGGTCACTTAAAACCTGCCGGGGACTGAGGGCAGGGCCGTCCTGAGGGGTGGCGCGGAGGAGCAGTCACGCCAGACGGCCGGAGGCTGCTGTCTGTTGCGTATCACTTTTATTTTATTTGTAATAATTTTTACATTATTTTCCATCCATCCGCATTTATTCACACCTTTTAAGTTAATTCAATGCTGAGTTCAAATGATTTTCTACCTAATAATTTTTATCAATGGAGCATCGCGATCTGTGATATGCTAAAGTGTGTGTAGCGATTACACCTCGGCAAGAGTTCTGCGGTCCAATCAATTGATTTCTTTTATATTTTACACAATATATATATTTTTTTTTCTGTGTCTACTCAGAGATAGGCTATTTTAAAAGAGAAAATACAGGGTCTCACAATTAATCCTTTGAGTGAAACTCGGTGGGAAAGTCGCATCGACTCAGTAAGAGCTTTAAGGTATCAAATTGCTGATATATATGATGCTCTCGTTTCAATAAGCGATGCGCCTTCTGTTGACAATTCTATTTAGGAACTAGGCTAATGGTATAACCTTAAAATTCAAGAATTTTAAGTTTCTTGTGTGTATTGTCTTCTGGTATGAAATCGTGAACAGTATAAATGTAACTAGTAAACTGCTTCAAAATGAGAAACTTGACATCATAGTCCACAAAAGCACTAAAAGCTATCGACGACTATTTTGTCAAGATACGGACAATCATTTTAAAAAAAATTAGTGGATGCTGCAGAGTTGGCAGGAGAGCTTGAAATTGAAGCAATTTTGACTAATGACGTTAGAGATTGTCCGAGGAAAGAAACTAGGCATTTTTTGTATGAATCAGTGGATGAGCCGATTTTGAATCCACAGGAAAAGTTTAAAATCGAATTTTTCTTTGTTGTCCTGGATACAATCCATGAGGCTCTCCAGGAAAGGTTGACCTGTTAAAAACTCACTCGGACTATTTTTCGTTTTTATACGACTTAACAATCCTTTCATAGATCAACCGAGAGGACATAACAAGGCATTGTATGGATCTTCATCTTTATTTAACGAACGGCGATAAACATGACATTGATGGCCTAGAGCTTCGGGATGAAATTTTTGCTCTAACTGTATTAATGTCAGCAGATAATGCAAAAAAATATTTAAAAACTTGAAAAGAGTTTGCCGAAAAAAAGCGAGAAAAAAGTTTTAGGGTTGGTTTAGGTTAGGTACTTTATTTTTTTTAAAATTTTTGTTACATGTGACGCCACTTTTAATTAAAAAAAAATGTTTGTGGAGCGTTTGATACTATTTTTTATCAAAATTTTCGCCTGTCACAATTTTTTTAGATTTTGTTAAAATGATTTTTTTTTACACCACATTTTTTCCTTAGAACATGTTCAGCCAATCTCCAAAAAAAACAAAGAAAAGGATTAGAAGGAGGGGGGCGCCTTTTTTCTAGGTTTGCGCCAGGCGGCCAATAGTCTAAGGACGGCCCTACTGAAGGCCTGGGCTTTTGGTTTTCCAGTAATGATGTAATGAGGTAGTTTCTCGTTGCCTTTCTCATCGCAGCATTAAAACCGTTAAACAATCCTTGTCACGCCTTTAATTATGTAGTTTGTGGCCGTTTTTATTTCTATTTCTAGAAGTACGCCGAACAATTACTTTTAGCGTTACTGCTTCCCAGCACTCATTTTCTCGCCATAACTGGCTACCCTCATATAGTTCGGCCTGCAGGTTGATGCAGTTACCGGGATGTGGCACGTGGAGCCATATGTGAGAGTGTGGTTATAAGTGGTAAATACCAAAAACAAATCAACTGCTCTGTTATGTCACAATTTTGCCTAGTTTGGTTAAAACCGAAATCGTGGAAATGGATTGGTAAATACTAATTAAGACATTCCATGCTGAAAATTGCCTTTTGTTATTTTCGTTTGAAATTTATATTTTTTTGCTGACGTAGAAAGTGAGGTTAGAGTTAAAAAATTAAAAGTTGACTATAGTCTGGTCACACTAATTCTATCGCAAAAGACGATCGCCAAAACAATTGCTAGCCTGCTCAGGGGTGGCAACTTTTAAAACCTAACGGTACTGCGATCTTAAATTTTTGAACATACCCATTCCATTGTTGCAGCGAACGTCACGCTTCCGTCAACTTGGCAGCCATATTTATTTTGTAGATTGACCTCCGCGTTGTGTTTTTGAGTTTTCACAGTTTATTATTTTGAATTTTGGAGTTTACTTTAGTTAAAGAGGTAAGTAAATCATTAGTTTTAATAGTAGTTTGAGACTTGGGGTTAAAAATCTGCTCTTTTTTTTCGTTTTAAAGTGAGCTTTACCTGAGAGAGGTAAGGTTTTAAGGGTCTTTTAATAAATAATTATGGTGTCGTTTTTTGATTAAAAAAGATGGACTTTTTCAGTGTTTACACACTTTTTATAATTGTAATGGATATTATTTTAAAACTAAAGGCAGGCTTATTCCCAACTTTATAATTCATAAACACATTTTTAAGGCAAAACTATATCATTAACTTTAATCTCGGTTTTAATATACTTATTATCTAGCTACAAATATATTTGTTTTTTGGGCTTATGTAATCGCCCCCTGCTCTTCGAAGGAAGCCAATTTTCTAACTTTGATCAATGTCAGTAAAATTCAGATATATAAAGGATTTTTGGTAGGCCTCATAAAAAAATTACTTCCCTGGTTTCTTAAATAAGAAAAAATAAATATTTTCCGATTCCTGGGTTAGTTTCTATTTAATTTATACAAATAAGTTTTTTTTAATTGCCTGTGGTGCTAGTATTTGACTTGACAATAAATTGCAATCATTTTGTTTTATGGCCTTCTTAAAAATGGTTGTCAGGAATTTTTATCCAAATAATCAGGAAAAGTCAGGGATTTTTTTTCCTAAAAAGTATGCACTTTTATTTATTTAATTGGCAAAATCTATAGCAAACTCCTCTTAAACAGTTTTTGTTGTATCTGTTATTATCTTACAATAATTTGTTTTTTTTTAGATTAGTACCTACCAAGTAGAATATGGACTCAGCCCAACCCAACCCACTTGAAAGGCTAAGTTATAACAAGACTTTTAAGTCGGTATCCCTAGAAACAGGTAAAAACTTATTTTATTGCAATGTAAAATTTATTCGCAGTTACCTAATTCCAAAAGTGATCTGAAAACTGATTTGTCAAAATTGCTGTTAAGAGAGGTTTTTATGGAAAAAGATATCAGCTTTTTTTATTAGGTAGGTTACCCGTGTATTTTATGGATTTCTAAATAAAACATACTAGTGCCGCAAAAAACTCACATTTCTAAAAACCCTGATACCTAGTATGTAAAAAAGCTCATATCACAAGATTTTTTTTCATGGTAATTATTTTTCAAGGATTACAAATCCGACAGACGCCCTACGATTTTTACGAAACCAGTATTTGAACTGAATTTCGACTATAGTTTTAACCAAATATATTTTTAAATCGCTTGAATACAATAATTTTTTTAGTTAAGAGTCAACTCAAGATTAAAACCATTGGCATTGGACCTCGCATTGGACTAAACCATCTTGTAAGTAAAACAATTAAAAATTTATCAGTAAGACAATTAAAAAATGTGCATATTTGAGCGAATTATACATGAAATATTTTGCATATGACCCACAAAAGGTTTCAGTTTTGTCAAGAGAATTAATTTTTTTCTTAGGGTATCAGCTGTACCTCCCCCATTGCCAAGCCTATGCAAAAACCCATGCAAAGCCCATGAAAAACTCAAAACATTGAATTGTATGTTATCTGGTTAATTTTTTTTATTTATAAATATGCAGGGTGAACAAACGCAAAAGGAAGAAAAATATAATGGGGGGCAAAACAAAAAAAATGTTTTCTCTTTCTATATAATTTTGTTTTTAATGAAAACATTTTGAATTAACTAGCCTTCAACTTTTTTAAACTAAAAAAAAACAATTTGTTTTTAAAATACATGCTGTAGGAGTTGGCTAGACTTTAATTTCACTTTTTTTTTTGGAAAGCATTTTCGCGAACTGGCAACTTTCTACATGAAATGTTGTTGTTATATTATTTTTAAAAACAATCAAGTGCCAAAACAAATAAGGCAAAAATTTTTGAGAATATTACACTAAGAATGGCATTTTCGACACAAAGTCGTAAAAATTTATGGTGTTATAGCGCCACTGGCGAAATTTTTTTTCAATTTTGGCAGAGAATTCTTGATTTTTTAAATGTTTTTGTAAAAAATGTAAGTCCAGGGGGGCAATTACCCCCACTCCGCAACGCGCGCTTGTGTTTGTCAACTGACGACAAAGGTAGTGCAATTAATATTATTTCGTTTGTGATAACTTGCTTTTGTTATTTTTAGAAATATAAGGAGTCCTCAAGCCCTACATGCGTAGATTTGACACCAATCATTCATAGAGGCCATACAACATTAAGGATTAACGGTGACAGGAACTTAAAAACTTCAACTACTTACAACTAGTTTCTTGTAAGTAGACAAGAAAGTCTCCTTAGTCCTTTTTTAACACATATTTTAAAAGTCACTATTTAATATTAATATTATCATAGATAATATTCCGAGTCATAGCAAATTGACGATAAACGCGAATGTGGTCGAGTGCTGAGGTAAAAGTTATGATAATTTGCTGCACGAGGCATATTCTGCGGACTATTTCCTGTAATTCCTAATCTTTACAACTTGCGTTTCACTGAGCTGTTTTGTTCAGTTCTCATAAACAATACTCTACCTGATAGTAATAAGGAAAATATGTGTTAAAATGGACTGTTTAGTGCAAATTATCGCTGTAATTCGTTTGCTATTGGTCCAAATTTGCAAGCCCCCATCGATTTTATTGGTCAACATTTTCAGAGATATTTTCTAAGGAAAATAGTCTACTTTATTTTGCTGTTTTAAGTAGTTGACAGGAATAAGTCTAAATAAAAAAGACTTTTAACTTAATAAATGTTGCAGATTTGAAATTTGTGCTAGGATGACCGATTGGGTCTTGGTTAAGTTGTTTTTATTTTGTTTCAGGTTACTGCAAAGGCCAGAGCAACCTTTTTGTGGACTCTGTGAACAAGTTTAGACAAGATATAATTAGTTAATAAATATAAGAAAAAGTTTGACTTTTTATGATTATATTTGTAAGAACAACATTTGGTTTAATATAGTAATTAAATGTAGTTGTTTACAAGGGGGGTTTCAATGTTGTTTTACTTGAAATATTTAAGTTTATTTAAAAACCCACCAGCATAAAATGCATCCATTTAAAATAATGATAATTTTATTATAATTCAACCTAAATAAAAGGAAGATATTTTTACCAGCGCATTCACCATGATCTATAGTAAAGAAGTACACAGTGAACAACAGGCTCTTCGTAACTGCAATTAAAATATAATAAAAAGGAATGGCTTTTAAAGACTAATTATTTTCAAATTCTAAGGTATATTTTTAGAGAAATATTGTTTTATTCAGTTTTTTAAGTCTTCACAAGCTTGTTTCTTTTAAGAAGATTAAAAAATAAGACACTTTTTGGTTTGTAAAAGAAAATAGAAATATAATATGCTATTGTACCAGTAAAAAACACCGTTTATGTTTAAATCCAATAAGTAAATAAGCAGACAGACCCTTGGTCACGTGCAAACGAAGTTCGAATAGAATTCACCTTTTAAATTATTTATTTCAAATTTTATTTACGTTCCAATGTAAACAGTGTAATTCGGAAATAAGCCAACCAACTATTTCTTTTCGGTGTAGTTGCAAATAGCTTGTTTTTGGTCCTGTGGCGCAGGCTTAACCCCATTTTTTTTAACCCTTCTATTTCTTTGGGAGACAAAGACATCATCAAAAAATTTTGCATCCATAAGTATCCTTTACTATTTACAAACTTTCATATCCTCATAAGGTTTTTTTATACCCTTAAAACTTTTTGTCATATATGACATCCTAAATAGAAAAAAAATCAAAAAATTTAAAGATCTGGCTCTGCTTTTTTGATTGCCAACAACGTTTAGTAAGCAAATAAAGGTTCTAGGTTTTTGACATTTGGAATGTCAGAAACTGTCAGTGTTGGCGAGAAATACGGTGACCGTCTATATCATTTAATTTTTATTTTATTTTCTTATTTTTTGCTGTATAAGGACTTATAGGTGTTTATATAGGTTTAACAAATTAACTCTTATTTTTATTTTTAGCTGAATTTTATTTTCAGGGTGGCCACTTTTGTAATACCATGACTTTTACCGGTTTTCCAGACCATTTTTAAAGTTTTTCCCTGACCCCCTCCCCTCTCACTGGTTTAGTAGGTGTTGGGTTGAACTTAAGTGTCTGCGAAAAATAGGTACTAATTTATATTTAAAAGTAAGGACACGAATCTGGCCGAATCTAGTGTCACCATTCTAGATTTGTATGCGCCACAGGCGAAAAATTTAAG
This sequence comes from Oxystoma pomonae, assembly GCA_963921995.1. Lineage (NCBI taxonomy): Eukaryota > Metazoa > Arthropoda > Insecta > Coleoptera > Brentidae > Oxystoma > Oxystoma pomonae. The sequence goes on from OY998168.1 coordinate 58,658,707, forward strand.
AAAATTATACTAAAATGCCATTTTTAACATGTTTTAAATGTTCTAGGTAAAAATTTAACGTTTTTGCAGTTTAAGCTAAAAATTTTGAACTTCAGGATTTTTATTTTAACAAAAGTGGGTTGGGTTGGGTTGGATTGGGTACGAATCTAGTATCGGTTCTGGATATGTTTTGAAAATCAAGTCATGCGAAAATTTTAAGAAAATTTTTTAAAGATGCCGTTTTTAAATGTTGGGGAAGAAACAATCCTTAAAATCGATCTAAAATTGTAACAATCAATGATCCGTAGGCAAAATATTTTTGCATGTTAAGCGGAAAATTAAGAAGAAATTCTTCTTTACATTTATTATGCAATATTTTAAAAAAGTGGGTTGGGTTACCTGCCAAGGACTGGGTTGGGATCCAATCTAGTCTCAATTTTAGATGCGTTGGGAAAATCAAATCCCTAATGCGCCGCAGGCGAAAATTTGTACAAAAGGATACTAAAAATTACATTATTTACTCGTGATACATTATTTCTTTTTAAATTAAACTAAAATTGTAACATTCAATGCCATTTTTGAAAGAAGCCTGCACGGCAACACAACCTATGGCCCGCGATAAAATGTAACCTTATTTTAATATTTTGAAGGTATTGTACCAAAGGTGAAAATAGTGAAATTCTATGAGGATCGTATATTATAGGAGTTATCAGGGTTTTTTTCTTACAGGGACTTTATTGCCTGTGACTGTTAATTTTAAAAAAATTACGTAAACGAAAGTAAAAAGTTTTTGTGAATCATTTTCCCTGGTGTTTTTTTTATGGGTATGATCTCATTCGAAAGGCAGGATTTAATTGAAAGAAGGCATAAGCTTTAAAGTGTCAATAAATAATAAAAATGTTAAAAGAAGAGGACAACCTTATTTTTTGCATTGACATTTTTTGTATCTAGGAACTACTTAAGGGTATAGGCAGTGGCGTACGCAGGGTGGGAGGCTGGGAGGTTTATGCCTCTCCCCTTCCAAACTATTAAATATTGACTGAAAGATTGAATTTTCCTAAAAAATCTACCTGCAGTTTTTTCGCACCTAGTTGTTTTAGTTTTTACTGCTATTCTTTCCGATTTAGAAGTATGAACTTACATAACTTACTACTTGACCTGCCTGCTTGGTGTCGGGGTTAACGCCGCGACTTTCATGCAGGAGATGCCGGGTTCAAGCTCCAGGTCTTGCAGGTAGTTTTTACTTATAAAATTACAGAATTTTCTAAGATTAAGGTAAAACGCAGTATGAAGCGAAGTAGGCCGAGTTAGCTAGACGGCAGGCTAATTCGATTCCATACCGTCCCTCGGAGACGACGTTAAGAGGACGGTCCCGTGTGATCCATATATTGATAGTGGAGCACGTTAAAGATCCCTAGCACCGACAAAGGGGTTTAGGTCTAAATCTCTCTAGAAAAAAAAACTGCCTTCTTAGGGGGTGCTCATCAGACCGGTCTGGTGAGTGGGGTAGGGGGGAAATGAGCCACAATAGATCTCTCAGGTCTCAGTGGAGGGAGCTGTAAATTTCAGCACTCATAACAAACCTAACCTAACCTAAAACTAAATTAAAATAATACAAAGAAACATATGAAACAGTAAAAGTTTGGAATTCTCAGTTCTAAAACTTACTATGTGTAAACTAACTGTTGCTTGAACAATGGTACTGTTTACTCTATTATGCATTAGGAATTGAGTAAACAATCAAACCGAATATGTAATTTTTACTGTGCCGTAGTAAATAGTACAATAATATAGGGATAATATTTTCACCTTAATTTTCACTGTTCAAAATTTTCTTCAACTGGATTCTTGCTTTTTTTAGGTGAATAAGAAAATTACATTTTTATTCAGATTCCTGCCTTTCAATCCATAGTGAGAAAGTGATCCCTTGAAGCTTAAGATTTGTTAAAGCAAAATTATTATAATGGTTGAAGAAACTACCAACAATATTTGCAACAAACCCAAGGTAAGGAGCTTAATTGAATAGCATTTAAAATTTTGACTTAACAGAGCAAATAAATCGAAACATATATATATAAAAAAAACAAACATGTGATCCACTAAATATTTTAATTTAACTTTTGTTAATTAGACTTTGTCAATAAGGATTATCTTGGACAATAAAGCATGTTTACTACTACTACTACTACAACTATCCATCTGTTCTGGTTATTGGATCAATATGTTCTGAATTTTAATTTGCAGTAACAAGTAATATTAGTAATTATATAAATAAATCGAATTATTTTTTATACAAACAAATACACGAGTTTACCTTAGTAAGACCTTATAAAAGCGTTTGTAGGGCATTGATGGAAGAAACAACCATGATTTAATTGTGTTTTAAAGTCACTGCTATTTATTTTGTGTGTTTCAGTTTCAAAACAAAAATGGGAATTTAGCAGAAATTACTAAACATATAAAATTTGGGATAGAAATTTTCTATAATTACCATACATATAAATATACAAGACTCAGAGATCTTATGAACAACTTTTTTAGACAATTTTGTTGTGGTGAGATTAATTCAAGTAAAAAAAATGCACACTTTTAAGAAATGGGCACTCTTAAGACTTGTATAATGGGTAATAAGTAGTTCTGCGACATGTTTAATAGTTCTTAAGTATTTATTTATTTATCGTATGGCAACACATGTGTCTTATATATAATTTTTTATTTTATCAAACAAAAAAAGATATCTTTGCGGTACCGAGATAACACAATGCTTATGGTTCTTATTTTAAAACAGCGAGTAGTACCATATGCACACATAAACGAGGTGAAAATAAATTCTGTTGCGGCTAGAATATTTATATTGTTTGAAATAGTGTAAACAAAGTGGAAAGTTATCATACAAAATGTCAATTGTTGTTACGAAAAATCTCTTTAGGTACAGTAAATCAATGACAAAAGGAATTTAAACACTTTGGTAAGTCTAGCTTTATTTATCGTACCATCACTGTAACTAGAAAAAAAAAAACTAAATAAAAAAAAAATAAGTAAAGCAAAGGAATTAACCAAAAGTAAATTAAGAATTGTGATAATGATAGCCAAAAATGTTTTTAAATGTGTTTATTTTATTTTTCTCTACTGTTGTTTTTTTTGTGTGGTTTGTTTAATGTTATCTTTTTATATATTTTTTAATAATAAAAAGCTTCAAATTCTCCAGAGCCTCCAAATGAAACTTAAACAATATTGTATAAAAAACCCATCTTTATCATTTAGGTACTTTTTATTCAGTTTGTGTAAAAATAAAACTCACAAAATCTTAAACATGTCAAATTTACACATAAATGTTTAGAATATAAGAGAATATAGAAAGATTAAAAACCGATTGTTATTGTAAATTTTAGTGTCCTGAGGATGACCTAATAAAGGTCGAAACGTCGACATAAAGAAAAAATAAGTTCCTTTCTTTTTTCTGACCCCCTCCAACAAATTCAAAAAAGCAAAAAATTACAACTGGGTCACGAAATCTTCTGAAGAAAAAAAAAGATAACAATTTTAAATCTTAATGTCTAAATTTTCGATCCAGGTGACAGCCGATGGAGTGGCCCTCAAAAAGTCTCTGGTCGAGCAGTGATTTTGCCGGTTTACGCATTCATAGGCTATGTGGTGGATGGTTTGTCGTTCGCCACAATCGCAAGTGTTGCTTTGGGGTTTTTCTCCATTTGTATAAAGAGTCTGCACACTACGCCGCATTCGGTACGGATGCGGTTTAGATAGCACCATGTTTTTCTAGGAAGTGAGAATCCAGGAACTGATTCGTTTATATGAAGATTGTTATGAATATCTGGAGGCACACTACTTTGCCAGGATTGTATCCACTCTTCTTCTAGTTTAAAGTTGCTTGCGGCAAGAACTGCAGCTGTTTGGATTGGAGGTTTTCTGGAACGTAGCCTGTGACCAAGTTGGTCAATATCTTCATGGATTTGAAGCTGTGGATTGCTTAAGATCTTTCTGTATTCTCTACAGAAAGCGTCTGAGCGTCGTAGATGGTAGCCAGTATGTAGGTGTAGGTTTTATTGGGAAATCAAAATAAGCAAAGCGCCCTCTAACCTAAAGCCCCCAACTATCCTGAAGCTCCCGATACCATGGCAACTGCAGGTCTTTTGTCAACAAGGCCCACAGTAGGCAGAAGGGTATTTTTACGTTTTCTGACAGAAAACCATTCGAGGTTATGTTTATCTTTCAAAAATATTTTTTCAAAAACGAATATGAAACCAGTCCGCGTGTGCGGTCGCCCGCCGAAAATGGCCTAGCGCTGCGCGAGCATTACCGCGAGTTTATCAAAGAACCAAGAGAACTTTACTGGCTCGCTGGAATTACTAGGAATTCGCCTAGAAACATTCCCATAACTTCACATAATTTTGTTTTTATTTTGATTCAATTTTTTTTTTATTTAAATTATTGCGGCATAAGTTATGTGCAAGTTTACTAGTGAAATCTTAGAGGCCTAAGGATATATTTTAGATCCCAACAGCAGTTTCAAAAACACACGGATACTTGAGTATTAACAAAACAGGTCAGTAAAGCTCCATTTAGAGGTTGAAGAGACTCTTGCTAGTCGTTGATGCTACTGTTTAAAATAGAATATGATTATTTCGTTTAGCGTCAGCAGCCGATTTTTAAATCTGCATGCTTTTTAAGTTAACCTGTTGTCCTTAAATCAGTGGTAACAGCTAGCAGGAGTGTTTCAAATTCAATTATAAATGCACTTGTAAATGCAACCTTAAACACTAAACCCAGTTACTTTAATATGTAGTTGGGTAGCGTTTTTTTAGCAAGTAATTCTGCAGTAAATGGTTTTTTTTTTATTTTAGTATTTTACTCGTTTTTTTTTATGAAAAAAATCTTGTATGTATGCACTGACTAGGGTCCATAAAGTTAAAATTTATGAGCGCTGGAATTGCTAAAAAGTGCTGGGTTGGTTTGAGTTCAGGATTTGGGTGGTTTAGTTTCCGCTTTAGTTAAAAAAAAATGAAAAAAGTTTCATCTCTGGTAAATTTGAACTTCCTAGGGGCTCAGGTAAGTGCTAAATAGGTATCTAAAGAAAACTGTTTACTACACTAATACCGTTTTGCCTTAATATATTAAGTGAGCAGCATGAAATAATACTGTGGAAAATTTTACTGATAAAAAGTTATTCTTAGGGCCTGTTTCTCAATAGCGGATTATCAGAAACTTAAAGTAACTCGCGAGCTATAAATCCCAGTTTTCTTGCTGTTTTTAAGCCAATATTTTTTTTAGGTTAACCCTGAGGTAAGGTAACTTACCCTCACCTTGAAGCCCTGGTTATACTGGAGTTAATTTTAACCTGATTTTTAAAGATTTTTACTAGGTTATGTTGCTTGAGTTAACACAAACTCGCTTTTGAGAAACCGGCTCTTAGTCTCTCTTGTTTTTTGAATAAAATAGGTTAGTGACTTGAAAATTGGAGAATATTAATCAGGAAAAATTCTTTAAAATATAAATAGTTGCTCATTCATCTTTCAAATAAATTAAATACACAGGATCAAATACTATGTGTGTATGTCATAACTGGTGGTTAGTTAACACGTCTATGAAAGTTGAATCATGCACTGTAAACCTGCTTAGATTTTGAAACTCATAACACAGGAAAATAAAACTGCAGATTACAAAACTTGATTTACTTTGGCTTGATACTTTTGTCTCTAACTTATAACTTAGATAACAAAACCAAACCTCTGATTCTGTAACTAAAAAATTATTATGCAAAAAATCTTTTAAACAGTTTATAAACATGTGCCACTCAAGAGAAAATTTTTAAGAAATATTGGTTGTCCTCGCCTAAAGTGCAAAATATAGAATCAAAATTTAGATTTTGTTATTTTTATTATTCTTTTAGGAGCTGTATATAATAACAAAACATATGGAGCAGTAGATATTTAGGCAACTACCTAAAATGAAAAAGAAGAAGATTCTAAAGTGCCACCACCCAGAGAAGAATAATAATCTATAAATTAAAAAGTCTACAATTTGTACCCAAACATACAGAGCAGTGGATATTTTGCCAACTAAAATGTATAGCAAAACAAGATGGTTCTATAGAGTCAGCACCAAACAAAGAATAATAATCTATAAACTCAAAGTAAGTTTTTGCTTCTGATTTCAATTATATTTGGTAAAACTTCCTTAAATAAACAAAATTTATTATAGTCTAGATCCGATATCAAAAATTAATTTAACTCTTATTGTTTATTGCAAATTTCCTGGACCTATTTCTGGACATATTTTGAGCCTCCCCTCATCTATTTCAATTCCATTAGGAAAAACAGAAAAACTATACACAAAGAACAAAAGAGAGAACAATTTTGAAGGGGGACACTCACAGATACTTTTTGGCTCTGTTGGAAATTTCGTAGGGTAATTTTTATCTCTGGAATTTAAAAAGGGAAAGGTATTTTAAACGTCTTTACTATTAATTATGTCAAAATTTTAAAAAGCTAGGATGACTGGTGTTTAAGATATTTGCTTTTAAATTTGGTATGGAATGAAGAAAAGGTTTGAACCTTTTCAGCGGATCAGTTTGACCACCAAAATTTAAAGAATAAAAGTAGGCTTATTTGGATAGTATGTTTGAGAAAACAATCAGAAAAAAATCATGAAATGTTTATTCCCTTTTTTATTATGAAAAATGTAACTTTAAAACCAACGTTTTTTCCTGACTTTTGTGCAAGAAATTGTTTATTTGTCGCTTCTTGACAAATTTAAACTTAATATCTTGCATGTTTGTAAAGCAATTTAAACGATCTTAAGATGTCATTCGAGCCACTTTTTTTATATAATTTCTCCTGGAAAAACTCATATCCCTCAAGTCACCCCCAAAAAGCCTGTTTATGGAAAAAAATTTATTAAAAAGTAATTTCTAGACTACTAAAATTGTATAATGTTTTTCAAGTTTTGCCAAATACTCAAAAACACCTCTGTTATGTTTTCGTTGAACATGAATTTGAATTGTTTCAAGCATAAGTCAAGGTGTTAATGGGCTTTATTCCATGTTTGAAGGGAGCGCTTGATAATAAAGGTTTTTTGACGGATTTTGGTAGCTAAGGGGGTCTTACAAATCCAAGTGATGAAACTCTGGCTCCTTTGGGAGAACTCCAAAAAATAAAACATAATATAGGCACCATAAGGGTTCTAAGCACAGATTTAACAGTAAACATTTTTTTAAATAAACACATTAAAAATGGACTATATATAAATCCATTTTTGTCGGAATATATACTTTTTTTGACACCCCAAATATTCCAGATGGCGATGACGGCGACTTAAAAGCACAAAATTTTGATGAGAAACTAGATCAAGTACACACGTATAATACATTAACCTCAGGGTTTTTGGAAACACTGATTCCATTTTTTAGAATAAACATTTTTTGGGAATAATATAATTAAGATTCCTAGGGGCAAAAAGAATCGTAAATGACAAAAAAACTTGTGACCTCAATTAAGAAATTTTTGGATCAACTGAATTCATTTTTGGTGTAAAAAAAATTTTTTAGGGGTAATTTAAGGGGCCTAAGGGTGAGTTTTAGGGGTAAAGTGGTAAAAACAACATACTATTGATAGAAAGACATCACTTTGGAGATTCTGGGGTTAACTAAATTCATTTTGGGGTTTAAACAGTTTTTAGGGGTAATGTAAGGAGCCTGAAAGGACAACATAAAAAATTATTGGTGTAAAAGATATGTGATATATTGATTTAGGGGTTTTTTGAGTCTTCCAAAATTAATTTTGGTGTTCCATTTATTACAATAGGGATTCAGACGAGGATTTAGAGGTAGTTTTAGGGAAATATATCGATTTGGATATTTTTAAGTCTTCTAAAGTTGTATATATGTTAAGAGGTAATATAAGTTTGGGCTGGGTCCCAAAATTTTGTCCTAAGATCCTTCTATTATCTCCAGAATTTTTTTTATCCAAAGTGATATCAGTGGATCCCAAAACCCTCAATTTGATATATCATATGTATTTGATCTGGTTTCTTCTAAAATGTTTGTGTCCCATCTTAAATATTTTGAGTTTTACAAGGGTATCAGAGTGGCATTAATCAGATTCATAAATGTACAACTGTACCAATTAAAATCAACTAAAAAAACTGAAATTAGTCAACCATGCGTGCAAAATGTTTACTTTTAAAACTGCTACTAGAACCCTTAGATACTTCTAAGAATTTTTAAATCACATAAATGGATTATGGGAAGGTAAAAACCCCTGAATTGATGTATCAGATGCCTATATTTTGTTTTTTTTTTATTAGTTATTTTTAAAAAATGGTCACCACCTTGAATATCTGGATTCAAGTTCCCCAAAATCAGTAAAAAATATCTGTTATCAAGCTCTTTCTTCAATTTTGTTGTTTTCTCTAAAGAAAATATTTTTTTCAGTTCATACACTTATACTTTTTTTTTTAATTTCAGAAACTAACCGCGTGAAGCCTGATATTTGAAACTACAGCTACTAGTTTGCGGTTCCAAAGAAGGAAAGAATAACATGTTATTCTTTTTTTTTTAAGTTAGATTTAATTTAAATGATTATTAGTAAGTATTTTTGAGGCACGCGGCCCTGAGACGTAAAACAGAAATGCCCACATGTGGGCATGGGCTATGTGTTAATAGAAGGGTGTCACATTCTAAACACCAAATACATTTAATTATGTTTTACATTGAAATATTTATTACACTCCATTCCAAATTGCTGCAGACCAGTTTTTTGACACTGACAATGACAGTTCCATTTAGCTTCTGTGTTTAATTATCAGCCGCCATATTGAAATGGGTCCGGAGAATTTGGAATGAGGTGTATATGTAAAAATGTAATTTTTCAGCATATTTTTTAAAATTTTATTATATATAGTTAATTAAAATCGCTAAAAATACTTCTACGACACAAAAATGCTATAGTATTCTACCCATATAGTTGTTATTGTTCTGTGAATAACTAAAATGTCTAAAAATTGTATTGTTCATTCTGGTAGTTTTCTTGCCTAAATTCCAAAATCTGAAAATAAAAAGAATTAGAGGTAAAAATTTGTCTAATTTAGCTACAACGCTTTTTTTAGTACTAGTAAGGAGTACTTTAATAAATGTTCACTTACAACCAAAATAGAACTCCAAAAAAGAGAAAGTATTTCTGCAACCCTATCTTTGCCACAACCTTATCTTATGCATTTTTAACTACATTGGGCATTGGTAATTAGAGTTTTAGTTAACGGATCTTTTATTAGGAAATTAGAGATTTTTGAACCTGTAGGTATCTCTTTCAGAAGCTACATGTTTCAAATTTTTACACAATAAATGATTCACTAACAGAAAACACAAGTTTACATAAAAGATAGCAAGAGATGTAACATAACATTTCGTACCTACCTATATGCCAACAAAAATAAATAGGTAGTATTTCTGTGTGTGCAAGCATATTAAATATTAAGTTTTTGGATTTTATTTGAATTATTTATTTTTGAGTTTGCACAAGAAGTAATAATTTTGGGTAAGGGATTTAAATGAGAAAGGCATCAGTACATAAGGTCAATAACAGAGTTTGTACAGAAAACCTTTAATTGGATTCTCTGATGTCTCCCAGTTTTTCCTAACCATTTGTAAAAAACTTATCATAATTTTTTCAAGAATTTTGTATAAAAGAAAACAGCTGCAAAATTTTATTTTGACAAATTTCATGATTCTAATTTGTTTTTAAATCAATTTTTTCCAGATGGGCTTCCAGATTTTCCTTGTTTTTGTATATTTTTTTGTCAAATTTCCAGACCTTTTCAAAGAATAAATTTCTCAACTTTTCTCGGTTTTTCAGTTCCATACATACTCTCTGACTGATTAAAATTGTTACAATAAGAATTTTAATTTTGAATTTTATATATATACCTTGAAGGCAAGAAAAGCAGTGTCATTCCATCTTAATAGATTTCTTTCCTACAGTTAGGAAATCCCTGACACTCCAGCTAGTTTGCTTATTGCAAGGCTTATTGTATTCCTCATTGCATATTCCTTTCTACTGTTCACATAGTTGTTTTGTTGCCAGGTGGAGCAGCCTTCTTATTAGTATTTTCAGGAACCCTCCCTCCTAGACAGTTTCCTCAGGCCAGTATGCTTATTCTTGAACAAACGTGAGGGGAATTTCACTCACCTCACCTCTCGGTCCCTTATCTTGGACACCTTAAATTTACAAAAATATTCAGGTCCTAATTTTATTTTCAACTCTTAAAAAGTGCATAGAGGTAGGTATTAAAAACTGGACTTTCTCTAGCTTTACTGTAGAGAAAACTTAGAAATAAGTAAATGAGCCAAAGTGAGCAAAATGTGCCTCACTATTTTTTTGTATAATGTTTTTATTCTTCACCTAATATTTTCATTATAGTCCGTGAGCCCAGGCCTATGAAAATTTATGACTACCTCACCGTTGAGACTTTGTATTTGTTCTTCAAGATGTTCTAAGTGGTATTTTTAGAGACCCCTCCAAACTTAACTCTTAACTGAGCCCTTAAGTTAAGGTCCTTTCAACAGAATTTCTCGGAAATGTTTAAATTAGATAATGTGACCATGTGTTTTAAATACTTATAAAGCAATCCTTGAAAAATCAGCTGTGAGGAACTTAATTTAACTTTTCGATGCTATCAAGAGGGGCTTAATGACAAAATATATGTTTTTGACAAAATGTTTGTCCATTTCTTGTTAAAAAAGTTACAAATTTAAGAATATATATATTTAAAATGTCATCTGAGTGGACATAAAGAATAAATATTATGCAAAGTCCGGCAAGGTCTTAACAGTTTAAGTTATGGGCTGTGGGACTATTAATTTGCATGGTACCTAATTCCACATATGTTAGTGGTAGTCAACTGAGTAGTCTACCCTCAAAAAGGAAAAACATACTTATTATATATAGGTACATACATAAAATAACTTGTTTTGCAGAGGAATAAAGGCGTATTTAGAGTTCTGTAAGGCAAGTGGTATGAGGTAAGATGCAAGGAAAATAAACAATAACAAATGCATGCTGCTCTTACTGCATACTGCTTGTGGCTTACGGAACACTTACTTTGTTTATATAGGCAAAGCGCTTTTATATAAGGATGGTTTGAAAATGTTGTCATATAAACACCACTAAAACCGATTTAAGCACTAAATCGATTTTATTTGGAAGCATTCTCAACTAAAAGGTCAGTTAAATCCTACTGCCTCAGTGCCCTTTAGCCTACTGTGGCTGCCATTTTTATAACCAAATTGACAAGTAAAACATAGATTTTCTGTCAGTCAGGATACTAAAATGAAAATGAGTTAACTGGTTGTTTTAGTTAAGAACAGTGTTGGCCCATTTTAGGGTCGTTATAAACACTTTAGTGCATTTCTTCTAACCTAAAGAACCCTAGTCTTTCAAAAAATCTGTTGTTAATTAATTAATTAATTATGTTGTTTTATTTGTTTTTTCTTTAAACTGACATTTAATGAAGGACATAACCCTCGAAGAAAGCGATTTTATTTAAAACCATCCATAGGGTCAGTCCATATCAAGTCAACCAGGGTATTTTACCACACCATCTCCGATGTTGATGATTTTTAGTATACATGTTTTTCCTACCAAAAAACTGGAAAATCCAAAATTTCAGACTTTTTTGACCAGTTGTTTATTTTGAATTAATTTTTGAAAATCGAAAAAGTCACTTATTTGTCCTTAACATGTGCGCACAAAAGTAGGAATATCCAAAGAACCACTTATAATAGAAAAGTAGGTGAAGGTTCATTTTAAAGCTTTTATAAAGACCTTTCATATGAGAACATTGCATAACATATATTGAAAAAAAAAAATAAAAAAAAAATTTTTGATTTTTTTTTTGAAAAATTTCAAAAAGGCCATTTTTAATTTTTTTCAAAAAATTATATTATTTTCTTTAAAGTGTTATTAAACTATTCACAAAATTTTGAGATGGACAAATCATGGGTTCAATGTGAAAAAATTTATTAAAAATGTCACATGCATGAAAAATCGCCTATAAATAGACAATGCATTTTGGTAATTAGAAGAATATAATGGGGTTTAAAGCGATAATATAAAAATATTTAACAATATTTTATTTAATAAAAAATTATATCCTACGTTTCATTCTGTATCAGTAATCAGATTACATTACAAAACCTCTTTTCCACCGGAGACGTACTATTGGATGTTCCAATTCTTAGGAAAATATGCCTGTATAAACCTGCCAATACTTTTGTGAAATACTGCCTGTTTATTCCTGTTTAACATTAAGGACACACCTCCTTCATTTTATTGGTCTGTTTAGGTACATTGTGGGGATTTGCTGACATGAAAATTCCTGAATTGATTGAATTGAATTGATTTTAAATTTTTGGCAAGTATCTTCCTGATACAGCTCCAAATAATCGATACATAATAGTTCGACTGAAGGTTTATCAGAAGTCATCTCTGTGTAATTTTAAAAGTTTCAACTATGGGTGAGGCAAGTGGATGGACTAAATATAAAGTAAAGTGCTGTGATCCACTAGAGTTAAAAATCAAGCATTTTGGGAAATTAAGAAATGTGACCAAGTGGATGTGCAGTTACAAATATGTCAAAATGGGAATGAAAATCTGTGATGGTTGTAGACTAAAGCTTTCAAAGGAGTTTAAGGCATCTGAAGAAGATGAGGCAGGGTAAGTAACAAATAGTATTTTTTAATATAAAATTAATAAACTAAACCAATTGCGTCAAGTACGGAGTGGAAAAATCTCATGGCATTATTTTGCATGGCATTATTTTGCATGGCATTTTGAGAATACAGACATTATGTACAAATTTCTTGGCATTATGTACACATTTTGGGTCAGCTGTTACCCCCTTTTTAAGTTCTTATAAAAACTAACTTTTTAAATTTTTTTAGACCCAGTCAAGTTCCAGAAAATGATCCAGATTTTCAAGATCCTGCTGAATCATTTACTCTTTTAAACAAGTCATTGGAGCTTCTTGGTGTGTCGCCGATTAAAAGAAAAAATGTATGCAAAGAAAAAATTGATATTGTACAGCATACAATTGCGAAAGCATTTACAAAGGAATCAGATTCAACGCTAGTGAAGGAATGCCAGAGTGACGAAAGTGAAATGATTAAGCAGTTAAAGGACAAATTTTTAAAAACCGAAAAGAGGAGTGAGAAAATACTAGTTTTATCATGTTTACCTCAAAGTTGGAGTAGAAAGAAGATTGAAGAAGAATTTGGAGTTTCTCAATATTTGGCCAGAGCTGTAAAACAGTTAGTTAAGGACAATGGGATATTATGTTCTCCTAACCCCAAACCGGGAAAGACCCTTAGTGATAGAGTGGCCCAAATAGTGGTAGATTTTTACCAAAGGGATGACATTAGCAGGACCATGCCAGGTAAAAAAGATTATGTTGTTATCAGAAAATATGGAGCTGAAAAAGAATATGTACAAAAAAAATTAGTCTTAGCTAATTTAAAAGAAATTTATGCATTGTTTAAAACTGAGTACCCCAATGAAAAAATTGGGTTTTCAAAATTTTGTGAACTGCGACCCAAAAACTGTATACTGGCAGGAAAAAGTGGGACTCATACTGTATGTGTATGTACTATACATCAAAATATAAAACTAATGCTCAATGGCTCCAAATTAAATAAGCTATATGATGAAAATAACAGGCCTCTTGCAATATCTTATCATGATTGCCTTTATAAACTAATGTGTAATCCACCAGTGGACTGTTTTTTAAGCAATAGATGCAAGCAATGTCCTGGAGTAGAACAGTTTAAAAATACGTTAATAGAAAAATTTGAGGAAGAATTAATTGATGAGGTCTCATTTAAAAAGTGGGTCTCAGTAGATAGGTGTACTATGGAAACCGTTGTTAAGAAAAGTGATGATTTTGTCCAGGAATTTACTGATGATCTTGTAAAACTTAAATCACATTCTTTTATTGCAAAAATGCAAAAAGATAGATACAATGAAATAAAAATTAACCTTAAACCTGGAGAGTCTTTGATCACTTGCGACTTTGCGGAAAATTATTCCTTTGTTATGCAAGATGAAGTCCAGTCTTATCATTGGAATAACAGCCAGGCAACCCTCCACCCTTTTGCCATTTATTTTCTAAGTGATGGTAAACTGCACAACCTGAATTATGTGTTTATTTCGGAAAGCTTGACACATAATACAATTACATTTCATTTATTTTTAAAAAAATTAATGCCTGATTTAAAAATCAAAATACCAGGACTTAACAATTTTTTTTATTTTTCGGATGGATGTGCTGCGCAGTACAAAAACAAAAAGAATTTTCTGAATATATGCCTGCATAAAAAATATTTTGGTGTTGAAGCAGAGTGGCATTATTTTGCCACCTCGCATGGCAAAAGTGCCTGCGATGGCTTGGGAGGAACTGTTAAAAGACTTGCTGCCAAAGCCAGTTTGCAGAGGCCCTATGACAATCAAATAATGACACCTCTACAATTGTTTACTTGGTGTGAAGAAAACATATCTGGCATTGATTTTAAATATTGCACAGAAGCAGATTATACAAATCATGAAATAATTTTGAATAAAAGATTTGCGGAAGTCTTAACAATACCGGGGACACAAAAAATTCATGCTGTAATTCCTCTTACAGAAAGCACGTTTTTGGCAAAACAGTTTTCTACATGCTTAGAGGTCGAAACACATAATCTTTTTAAAGGTGGAAGCATTATTTTGCAAAATATGGAGTCAGGGTTTGTCACTGTAGAATATGACAGTGCTTGGTGGCTGGCTTTTGTCTTGGGGAAAAATAATGAGAGCGGAGAACTGAAAGTAAGCTTTCTTCATCCACGAGGACCTGCCTCATCATTTTTTTACCCAACACCTCAAGATATTTTAATTATTAAACCAGAAAGTCTTATAAAAAAAGTTGAACCCAACACTGCTACTGGCAGAACTTACAATGTCAGCAAAAAAGAAATGTCAGATTCATCAGAAATTCTTAAAAGAAAGTTAAAAAAATAAATTTAAGGTATATAGTTAGTCTTAGTGTTTTCTGTCTAATTTTTATCAACGAAGTAGAAAAGTTTGTTTATTTCTTTTGCGAGTTTAAAATAAAATAATTTGTAGATAAAGCCTCTGGGTATTTTTTAAAACCTGTATCCATCCAACAAATTTATTTATTTTAATATCCAGTGCACTATTGGTGCTCCTAAAATATGTTTATTTTTTTAAATGCATGATTTTTAATGTACTTAATATTTTTGATATTTTTTTTGACATTGAACCCATCATTTCTCCATCATAAAATTTTGTGGATAATTAAGTAACACTTTGACCAAAATTATATATTTTTTTCAAAAAAATTAAAAATGGCCTTTTTGAATTTTTCAATTTTTTTTTTTCAATTTTTTTTTTGTTAAAATTATGTTGTGATATTTCATAAAAAAGACCTTCAAAATGACTTTAAAATGAGCCATTTATTACTTTCCTAGTGTAAGTGGTTCTCGAGATATTGCTAGTTTTGTACATTCTTGTTAAGGTCAAAATGCTGACTTTTTTATTTTGAAAAATTAAAAAAAAAAAAATCTAAAAATTTGCATTTTCAACTTTTATGGTAAGAAGAAAATATATACCAAAAATCATCAAAATTGGAATTGGTCGCGTAAAATTTTTGTGATTTTTTGGTTGATTTGATATGGAATGACCCCATATATAAAATCACTTAGGTGCATATAAACGTAGTAACTGAGGACAGCAGCATATGCTTGCTATAGTTATGGAACTCTGAATACACCTTAAAAGAATCTAAAAGGAAGAAATTTCCTTAAACTAAAAATGAGTACCTAACAACGTTACCTAGTCACTTGTAGTTATTTCAAGGGGTAATTATGCAGTATACGGTTTTCTGCCATTTTTGATTTTTTATGAAAAATTCTTTATGGGAGCACCTACTAGGGTCCCTAGGACCCCAAATCCGCCTGCGCCCGTTGTTTTTTTTTGTTTTTTTTTTTAAATTTTTTTCACCAAAACCACCCAATCCAACACAGTCCAACCCAACCTAAAACAATGAAAAAAACACATTACAACCCCCCTCCAGGCACCCTTTTTTCTCTTAAAAAAAAATCGGGCGCAACCGGATTTGGGGCCCTAGGGACCCTAGTAGGTGCCCCCATAAAGAATTTTTCATAAAAAATGGCAGAAAACCTTATAGTGCATAATTACCTTCCAAGGAAAAACCAAGGGAAAAACCCTTATAAAGACAACAATACTTATTTAAAAAATGTATAGTCAACCCGAGGTCTTACCTTAAGAATTTGCTTTCTTTTATTTTTTCTTGATCCATTGCACATTTTCGGAGTCTTTAAGCACACCAAGAGGCAAATAATGTACTACATTAGCAAAAACCGAGGCCCAAATAGAAAAACTTATTTTTTTTGTCTGAAAAATAAACACGCAGTCACATGGACCTAAAGGTTTATTTGCGCAGTGGTACCGTACAGCGGCGGTAATGATGATGCAAGGCAAGTTCGGGCTACAGCAACGCATCATGAGTTACACGGAAGCGAAAGTAAAAAAAACGTATGTGCTTTAGCGGCGCGGAATGCGAAATCAAAATAAGTAAACTATCCCCAAATTTTTGAACCGGTGCAAAAAAAGCTCTGGTGTCCCACTGTGGACAAAAATAAATAAACTCCGCGTTGCCATAGAAAACAAATGCAATGTCGTAAAGTTTTGCAAAAAAATCAGGTCGCCACGGTTAAATTGATTTCCCAATAGTGCCGCTAATTGTTCGTAGGTTGTTGTTGAGTTGACTATTTAGCCAGACAGGTGCACAGTACTCGGCTGTAGAGAACACAAGGCCAAGAGTAGAACAGCAGAGCGTTTCAGCTGAGGCGCCCCAACTCGTGCCGCTTAATTTGGAGATTATGTTGTTTCTTGTTCTGTAGCTCACTTGTTAAATGTTTTTTGAAGGATAGTGTGCGATCTAAAGTTACTCCCAGATATTTGGGGTGCTTATTGTGCTTTTGTCGGGTCCCATTAAATTCGACATGCAGTTCTGTATTCGCCATTTTATTATTTAAGTGGAAACATGATGTTTCAGTTTTAGTTACGCTAGGTTTGAGTCTCCATTTTATGAAAAATTTGTTCATGGCCTTTAGGTCTTCGTTGAGGACGTTCTCTGCTATTTGTAGGTTTTTGTGTCTAAACCCGAGAGCCATGTCATCAGCATAGTTAAATTTCTTAGATCGGGTTTTAGGTAGATCAGATACGTAGAGATTGAACAAGAGCGGAGCGAGGACGGACCCCTGCGGTAGACCATTTTTTAGTATTATCTTTCTGGTTGATTGGCCATCCATATGTACTTGGAAGGTGCGATTACTGAGCATGTTGTCAATGAGCTTTGTTATTGTTTTGCATCTGATGGTTTTAAGTAGCTTGTAGCCCTGGCGCCAGACCGTGTCTGCAGTTAAGTCTATGAATACGACTGTCGATTTTTCCTGATTTTGGAAGCCTGCTTCTATAAAAGTTGTAAGACTCAGAACTTGATCGCAGCAGCTTCGATTTTTTCTGAAACCGGCTTGTTCTATCGGTATGTGTTGCATGATAGTCTCGCTTATGCGGTTATAAATAATTCTTTATTTATCTTTTTTAAGTTTTGGAGGAATATAACCTGTACAGAGGATCTCTGAGTAGAATTTTGCCAGCCAACTCTTTCTTACAGGTCCGCATTGAGCCAGGAATTCTACGTGTATTCGGTCATATCCGGGGGTTTTCCCAGTTTTCATCTATTTTATTGCGTTTTTTATCTCCATTGTTGAAAAAGACTTCGAGTATTCAGATTCTTCCACGATATCTTTTTTAAGATGGGATAGCTCTTTTTTAATGGTGGTTGTATGGTTTTTGTCACTAGGGCTCTGGATGTAGAAACAATGTGGTTTGCTATCTGGTCTGGTGTAACTGCCGGGTCAATTCTTACAGGTGGCGTGCTTGATCCAAGTTTTCTGAGGCGGCCCCAGGCCTTCCTACTTGAGTGCTTAAAATCCATTTTGGCAACAGTTTGGGACCATTTGTCTCGTCGGGCAGTATCGAGGCTCTGCAGTATTTCATCTGGTAGTTCCGGATCTTCGTTGTTTAGGTATTCTTCGTATAGAGTTTGACTGTTTTCGTCCCATCCTGGAATGTATTCATTTCTGTATCCTCTAGGAATTGACTTTTTTGCTGCGGCCACGATCGCTTACAGAATCTGTCATAGTTTTGCGATTTGTCTGGGATCCAATGAAGAGTTTTGTCGAGAATGCTTTGAAACTTTTTCCAGTCTGCTTTTTTAAAATTCCATCTTGGTTTTGGTATGGAGTTTATAAGTGGAATTTGCATTCCGATTGTCATGAGGATGGGTTTGTGTTGACTATGAGGAAAGCTAGACAACTTTTCTTTCTGAAGCTAAGGGACTGCTGATGAAACATAGGGTCAGGATTGTGGTCTCTACGCCAAGCCGCAGATCGGAACGAGCCTGGTTGCTTAGCGTCGTGAACAAGGTATAGGTTATTGGTTTCTGGCCAGTTTGTGAATTCAGTACCAGCCACGTCGTCGCTATCGTAGTCCCATACGGTGCTGTGGCTATTGAAATCACCAATGTATACCGCAGGATGATTTTCTGTTGTCGGTAGTGCGTGTGCTGGCCAAGTCATGCCAGGCGGTTTATAAACGTTGGTTATTGTCAGAAACTTGATTTTAATCGTAATAGTTCTTAAGTAATAATCAGAAATCGGTTTTCTGATTAGTTCTTGAGTAATAATCAGAAAACTGCAAAATAAGCCTATGGGTACCCAACACGCAATTTTACAAGATTTTTCCAGAGATGGCGACATGTCGTTGTTGGCAATAACTCCGAAAACACTATACAAACGGTCCCAAAAGTATTTACGCTACACGTATCACGACTCCAGCCGGATACAAAAGCAGAAGACCTCATGGGGCTACTCCAGAAGCACTTTTCGGAGGTAGTATGTGAGAAGATTGCATCAAAACATCCAAAAGTTTATGCTTCATTCAAGGTTACAATTAATCAGGAAAATTTTAAGACTGCCTGGCGCAAAGACATATGACCAAATGGAGCCATAATATCAAGGTTTTTTGTCAAGACGAGGATGTCACAGATACTGAATCCTCAAGCAAAACATCAATAATAAAAACATATTTTCAAAATATCAGAAGTCTAAGCTAGAAGAGCTGGAATTTATTTGTGAGGAACAAAACTATGATGTGGTCTGCTTGTGTGAGCACTGGCTCACGGATGAAACAGTGGGTTTCCACAAAATAAATCGGTATAACATATCAAATCAATATTGCCGTAAGGAGTTCTACGGGTGTGTTCTCATATACACCAAAAAAGAAATTAAATCTAAGAAAGTTCCACAAATTGACAGGCTAGCAGAAGCAAACCACCTAGAGATTGCAGCAATAGAACTGAAATCAGACAGTGAAAAAAGCATAATAGTGGTGTGTGTTTATCGCCCACCATCTGATTCCAATTTGGAATCATTTTTTAATAACATGAATCTTATTTTAACGTTTTTAAATAAAACTAACAAACCATATTATATATTTGGTGACTTTAATATAAATTTATTAGAAAAAACATGTACAAAAACAAAAAAATTTATATACATACATCATATAGGCTAGAGTTTTAATAAAAGATGTTCCTACAAGAATAACAAAAGAAACAAAAACTTGCATTGACAACTGTATTCCTAATTGTATTTTTTTGTAAATTTATTTTAGAGGATTTTTATTTTTCGGATCACAGAGGATCACATCGCCGGCATTATACAGGCTGGTGCACCGAGGGGGCTCTTGCACCAAACAGAAACCATAACATATCAACCACTCCCACGATCACAAGTCGAGAGGGCTATATTCCAACTAAAAAAGCAGGACTGGTCAGTATTGGAAAATACACAAAATTTGGATCAAGCAGTTGCTTTTTTCCTGAAAACAACAAATGAAATAATTAGTCTATACTTACCAAAGAAAACAAAAACAATACATACAAAAAATAAGCACAAAAAATGGTATTCTCAAAACTTGAAAAATCTTCGTAATAATATTAAATTCTTAGTAGACTTTTCTAGAAACTTCAACATTGATATGCAGGAAAAAATCAAGCTATAAAATAAAACTAAAAGAACAGAAAAAGAAGTATTATCTCCAAAAAATTGAGCAATCTAAAAATCAACAAAAAACAATGTGGCAAATTTTTAATGAACCAAGAAAAAGCGTACAGCAAAAAAGTATAATAGATCCAAATAATTTCAACTCTTTTTTTGTAAATATTGCGTCACAAATCATTAACGCGATTCCCAAAACCAATATTGACCCCAACATTTGTTTATCAAAAAACGCCAGTAAGGAATTCGGTAAACAAAGGACAATATTCCTCACACCAGTACTCGAAAAAGAAGTTTACATAAAAAAGCTAAAAAGTAGCTCGGCTAAAGACACTTTTGGTCTAAGCAATACTTTATATAAAGAACTTAAAGATGGTATAATAAAACTAATAACAATAATAATAAACATTTGTTTTACACTGGGCCAATTTCCAAACATTTTAAAACTCTCTCGAGTAATTCCTATATATAAAAACAAAGGGGATGCGGGGATATGAGAAACTACCGCCCCATCTCCATAGTATCACCATTATCAAAACTAATAGAAATGGCATATGCCACCCGGCTCACAGAGTTCTTAAACACATAAACTCCCAGTTCGGGTTCAGACAAGGGAGATCCACAAAAGAAGCAATCATGGAACTTGTGGCAGACATATTGGAGGCCTTTGAGGCTGGTGAGGTGGTCTCAGCGACCTTCTGTGACCTATCGAAGGCCTTTGATTGTGTCTGTCACAAGACCCTTTTAGAAAAAATGCAACTATATGGCGCCAGGGGTAAAGCGCATGACTTTCTAAAATCATATCTCTCCTCTAGAAGTCAACTGGTGGAATACAATGATGTAAAATACTCCCTGTGACCTCAGGTGTCCCACAGGGGTCAATACTTGGGACCCTACTTTTCATTGTTTATGCTAACGATTTCTCCTACTCTCTAGAAAAATCAAAGTCAATTCAATTTGCTGATGATAAAACTTACTATAACACATCCCCCAATGAACTAATAGCAGATATCATTCAAACCGAATCAAGTTCCACAGTCGAGCTCTGGTTTCAGTCAAATCACCTATCACTCAATAGAGATAAAACAGTCAATATAAAGTTCTCTTTAAAAAAATGTTACGAGGAAGAAACATTAACTTCAGAAACAAAGTTCCTTGGTATTATAATAGATAATAAACTTACATTCCAATCACATATAACTTCCCTTTCTTCTAAACTATCAAGTATTAACTTTTTACTAAGAAAAATAATGGCATATGCCAATACAGAAATGGGCAGAACTGCATACATGGGATTATTTCAGAGTGTGATGATATATGGCATACTTATGTGGGGTAACAGCACAGACTGGCTCTCCATTTTTAAACTACATATATCAGCGCTCCGCATTATCTCGAAAATCGGCCCAATGGAATCTTGCATTTCAAAAAATTATATATTTTAATAATGCCAGCATTATATATATTAGAAGTTCTGATTTATGCAAAAACAAACTGTCATAAATACACAACTCACAACATTTTAAACAATTATAACACAAGGAACAGAAATCAATTTATTATTCCCCAACATAGACTTACCATAAGTCAAAAACAATTCCCGATCTTGTCAATAAAACTTTTTAATAAATTACCAGTGGAAATTAGAAATTTGCCACTTAACAAATTTAAAAAAATAATAAAAACAAGCTTATGGAACATTGCCCATACTCAACAGACGAATTTTTAGAGATTAATTGGCCTGGGGTGCATTGGTCTGTGTAGTGCCGGGGGTCCTGATCCCATGACTTATTAGAATTAGTATTTTATATTATGGATTTTATTAGGAAATTTTAACTACATTTTTAGGTTAATGTTACGTGTTCTCAAAAGATTTGTTTGTATGTTTCGATCTTGATTGTGATTTTAAGTATTTAAGTACTGTTATTTTAAATTTTGTGTGTGTGTGTGTGTGTGTGTGTGTGTGTGCATGTGAGATATTTTAAATTAAGAGATACAGAAATAAGATCTTGCCTAACCGAGACCGATTTTACGACGATGCTAAAACTAATTTTGTAAAGTTGTTAAGCAAATAAAGATATTGATTGATTGATTGATTGTGGTTCACTAAAAAAAATTTTTGATGAAATAAACTAGAACATTTCTGAAAGGTCTCTTTTTCTTGAAATCAAAATACAAAATTAAAATTTGAATATTTTCTACATTTTTTTCAATGAGTTACTGGAAAAATCTCACCTCCGTGATGCACCTGTTTATTGAAGTTAAGAAAAATTAAATTTATTTTTTAATGTTTTTGTAATACATCATCCTCAAAAGGGTTGTTATACCAAAAATTAAGAAAATTGTTTTTTCATATTTGGGTCAGTCCATATCAAGTCCACCAGGGTATTTTACCACACCATCTCCGATGTTGATGATTTTTAGTATACATGTTTTTCCTACCAAAAAACTGGAAAATCCAAAATTTCAGACTTTTTTGACCAGTTGTTTATTTTGAATTAATTTTTGAAAATCGAAAAAGTCACTTATTTGTCCTTAACATGTGCGCACAAAATTAGGAATATCCAAAGAACCACTTATAATAGAAAAGTAGGTGAAGGTTCATTTTAAAGCTCTTATAAAGACCTTTCATATGAGAATATTGCATAACATATATTGAAAAAAAAAATAAAAAAAAAACTTTTGATTTTTTTTTTTTAAATTTCAAAAAGGCCATTTTTAATTTTTTTCAAAAAATTATATTATTTTCTTTAAAGTGTTATTAAACTATTCACAAAATTTTGAGATGGACAAATCATGGGTTCAATGTGAAAAAATTTATTAAAAATGTCACATGCATGAAAAATCGCCTATAAATAGACAATGCATTTTGGTAATTAGAAGAATATAATGGGGTTTAAAGCGATATTATAAAAATATTTAACAATATTTTATTTAATAAAAAATCCTACGTTTCATTCTGTATCAGTAATCAGATTAACATTGCCCCCCATTGTAATATTTACTTACAAAACCTCTTTTCCACCGGAGACGTACTATTGGATGTTCCAATTCTTAGGAAAATATGCCTGTATAAACCTGCCAATACTTTTGTGAAATACTGCCTATTTATTCCTGTTTAACATTAAGGACACACCTCCTTCATTTTATTGGTCTGTTTAGGTACATTGTGGGGATTTGCTGACATGAAAATTCCTGCATAAATTGATTTAAAATTTTTGGCAAGTATCTTCCTGATACAGCTCCAAATAATCGATACATAATAGTTCGACTGAAGGTTTATCAGAAGTCATCTCTGTGTAATTTTAAAAGTTTCAACTATGGGTGAGGCAAGTGGATGGACTAAATATAAAGTAAAGTGCTGTGATCCACTAGAGTTAAAAATCAAGCATTTTGGGAAATTAAGAAATGTGACCAAGTGGATGTGCAGTTACAAAAATGTCAAAATGGGAATGAAAATCTGTGATGGTTGTAGACTAAAGCTTTCAAAGGAGTTTAAGGCATCTGAAGAAGATGAGGCAGGGTAAGTAACAAATAGTATTTTTTAATATAAAATTAATAAACTAAACCAATTGCGTCAAGTACGGAGTGGAAAAATCTCATGGCATTATTTTGCATGGCATTATTTTGCATGGCATTTTGAGAATACAGACATTATGTACAAATTTCTTGGCATTATGTACACATTTTGGGTCAGCTGTTACCCCCTTTTTAAGTTCTTATAAAAAACTAACTTTTTAAATTTTTTTAGACCCAGTCAAGTTCCAGAAAATGATCCAGATTTTCAAGATCCTGCTGAATCATTTACTCTTTTAAACAAGTCATTGGAGCTTCTTGGTGTGTCGCCGATTAAAAGAAAGAAAAAATGTATACAAAGAAAAAATTGATATTGTACAGCATACAATTGCGAAAGCATTTACAAAGGAATCAGATTCAACGCTAGTAAAGGAATGCCAGAGTGACGAAAGTGAAATGATTAAGCAGTTAAAGGACAAATTTTTAAAAACCGAAAAGAGGAGTGAGAAAATACTAGTTTTATCATGTTTACCTCAAAGTTGGAGTAGAAAGAAGATTGAAGAAGAATTTGGAGTTTCTCAATATTTGGCCAGAGCTGTAAAACAGTTAGTTAAGGACAATGGGATATTATGTTCTCCTAACCCCAAACCGGGAAAGACCCTTAGTGATAGAGTGGCCCAAATAGTGGTAGACTTTTACCAAAGGGATGACATTAGCAGGACCATGCCAGGTAAAAAAGATTATGTTGTTATCAGAAAATATGGAGCTGAAAAAGAATATGTACAAAAAAAATTAGTCTTAGCTAATTTAAAAGAAATTTATGCATTGTTTAAAACTGAGTACCCCAATGAAAAAATTGGGTTTTCAAAATTTTGTGAACTGCGACCCAAAAACTGTATACTGGCAGGAAAAAGTGGGACTCATACTGTATGTGTATGTACTATACATCAAAATATAAAACTAATGCTCAATGGCTCCAAATTAAATAAGCTATATGATGAAAATAACAGGCCTCTTGCAATATCTTATCATGATTGCCTTTATAAACTAATGTGTAATCCACCTTCAGTGGACTGTTTTTTAAGCAATAGATGCAAGCAATGTCCTGGAGTAGAACAGTTTAAAAATACGTTAATAGAAAAATTTGAGGAAGAATTAATTGATGAGGTCTCATTTAAAAAGTGGGTGGGAGAGTCTTTGATCACTTGCGACTTTGCGGAAAATTATTCCTTTGTTATGCAAGATGAAGTCCAGTCTTATCATTGGAATAACAGCCAGGCAACCCTCCACCCTTTTGCCATTTATTTTCTAAGCGATGGTAAACTGCACAACCTGAATTATGTGTTTATTTCGGAAAGCTTGACACATAATACAATTGCATTTCATTTATTTAAAAAAAAATTAATGCCTGATTTAAAAATCAAAATACCAGGACTTAACAAAATTTTTTATTTTTCGGATGGATGTGCTGCGCAGTACAAAAACAAAAAGAATTTTCTGAATATATGCCTGCATAAAAAAGATTTTGGTGTTGAAGCAGAGTGGCATTATTTTGCCACCTCGCATGGCAAAAGTGCCTGCGATGGCTTGGGAGGAACTGTTAAAAGACTTGCTGCCAAAGCCAGTTTGCAGAGGCCCTATGACAATCAAATAATGACACCTCTACAATTGTTTACTTGGTGTGAAGAAAACATATCTGTCATTGATTTTAAATATTGCACAGAAGCAGATTATACAAATCATGAAATAATTTTGAATAAAAGATTTGCGGAAGTCTTAACAATACCGGGGACACAAAAAATTCATGCTGTAATTCCTCTTACAGAAAGCACGTTTTTGGCAAAACAGTTTTCTACATGCTTAGAGGTCGAAACACATAATCTTTTTAAAGGTGGAAGCATTATTTTGCAAAATATCGAGTCAGGGTTTGTCACTGTAGAATATGACAGTGCTTGGTGGCTGGCCTGTGTCTTGGGGAAAAATAATGAGAGCGGAGAACTGAAAGTAAGCTTTCTTCATCCACGAGGACCTGCCTCATCATTTTTTTTACCCAACATCTCAAGATATTTTAATTATTAAACCAGAAAGTCTTATAAAAAAAAGTTGAACCCAACACTGCTACTGGCAGAACTTACAATGTCAGCAAAAAAGAAATGTCAGATTCATCAGAAATTCTTAAAAGAAAGTTAAAAAAATAAATGTAAGGTATATAGTTAGTCTTAGTGTTTTCTGTCTAATTTTTATCAACGAAGTAGAAAAGTTTGTTTATTTCTTTTGCGAGTTTAAAATAAAATAATTTGTAGATAAAGCCTCTGGGTATTTTTTAAAACCTGTATCCATCCAACAAATTTATTTATTTTAATATCCAGTGCACTATTGGTGCTCCTAAAATATGTTTATTTTTTTAAATGCATGATTTTTAATGTACTTAATATTTTTGATATTTTTTTTGACATTGAACCCATCATTTCTCCATCATAAAATTTTGTGGATAATTAAGTAACACTTTGACCAAAATTATATATTTTTTTCAAAAAAATTAAAAATGGCCTTTTTGAATTTTTCAATTTGTTTTTTTCAATTTTTTATTTTCAATTTTTTTTTTGTTAAAATTATGTTGTGATATTTCATAAAAAAGAGCTTCAAAATGACTTTAAAATGAGCCATTTATTACTTTCCTAGTGTAAGTGGTTCTCGAGATATTGCTAGTTTTGTCTTGTTATTTTCTTATTCTTGTTAAGGTCAAAATGCTGACTTTTTTATTTTGAAAAATTAAAAAAAAAAACTACGAATCAAAAAAATCTAAAAATTTGCATTTTCAACTTTTATGGTAAGAAGAAAATATATACCAAAAATCATCAAAATTGGAATTGGTCGCGTAAAATTTTTGTGATTTTTTGGTTGATTTGATATGGAATGACCCATTTCTCATATTCGTGTAAATAGTTGTTCTAATAAGTATTGCTGGTCAAGAGCAATTTAGTTTTCCATTCACACATTTCAGGTTTCATCTTAAATAGCATGTCACTCTGGTTTTAGACAAATTATTTTTTTTTAGTAAAATAATAATGTTTGTGATTTAGGAAATTGACTTTTATATCCGTGAAACATTTAAAAAAATTGGTGCTAGAAAGCACGGATAGCACACCAAAATTTTTGAGTTATGTTTACGAAAACCAAAATCTGAAAACTGCATATCAATAGAAAGCAGCTTCTAAAGTTATGATTTTTTTATATATTTTAACGTTTTTTCAAATAACAAAATTTATAGTCTGAAAATCGTATATCGCTACTTGCTTTTGTTCCAAAGTTACAATTTTTTTAAATATTTTATCCCCCTTTAACCCCCCACTACCATACCCAAAAGTTAATCAGTTCATGGTCAGCCGATAGAGGATTTTTGTAACAAATTTCTTTAAAATCGATTAAGGCGTTCTTGAGTTATCGTGTATACAAACAGACAACAGACCGACAGAAAACTTTTTTTTTCGTCGATTAAGGTGTTTTGGAACCTTAGTAACTCATTTTTGATAAAACTAAAAGTCAAAATTTCACGATTTTAAAAGTCCCCCATACCATATTGGTACTAAAAAAGAGGATAATAATAAATATACTAATACGGTCTCTGTTTTCAAAATTAAAAGATCCATCTAAACCTTTGGAACAAAATGGGGTCTACCAATTAAATTGTAATTCCTGCAATTCTTCCTACGTTGGACAGACAGGGAGATAAATTTATATTGATTTTTTTTGACCAATAAGTTTGTACGAAGTCTCTTAAAGATAAGTTTTTGATTTATTAACTTTTCTCTGTAATTTGCGCATATCCTACATACACACAAATTTATCATTAATACTTTACAGGGTGATTCAAAATTCCCTAGAGACTTTAATAATTGTAGGTAGAATTTGTTGTTCTGAACAAGAATCAGTAAAATATATTTTTGTAAACTCTTTCGTTTCAGAGATATTTGTATTTAAAAATTGTTAATATTTTCTGAGAAGCACCCTTTACTACGTGATCAAAACATCAATTTTTGGAAACTAAACTTTGACAACTTTAAAATGACAAAAACCCTAGAAACCATGTCATTGGCAGCACACGTAGACTTGCTTGGGAAATTATTTTAAAGGCAATTCTCAGAGAAAAAAAAAATGAATTTTAGACAAAATTATCATAATAATAATAATAAATATTTATAAATAAATATTTATTTGCAAAAAAAAATAATACATATAAAATAGCATAGTAATGAATTAATCCTAAGTATACTTTGGATGTACATGTAAATTTTCTTAGATTAATTATATCTAACCACTGTTCAAATCTTTATAGGGAATTTTGAATCACCCTGTATCTGTTTTGTTTTTTGTGATCTTTACAATTTCTAATTTTTGCCAGACGTGGGCAACATCCGAATAGCACTCTTGTTTAAAGTTTTTTAAATTTTGGTTTTAATTTTTGACTGTTCTTGAATATCTATGTATTTTAAAAAAAAAGTTTTTATATATTTATATGTTGCATCAATCTTCCTATTTTCAACGAAGAACCAGATTTGTGTGATTGTTTGTGATTTGATTTTAAGTGCTTAGTTCTTCAGATATAATTTTATTACATTGTTTTACATTATTTCTTAGAGACCTACCTTACAAATTTGGTTTTTCCATCTTTTCAGATCTCCTTAAACATGTATTTTTAAAGACGAAACGTACATCGAAGAAGAACCATTATTTTTGTTTTTATTTTTAAAGTTTTTAAGTTTTGTGGAGTTGTGGATATCCCTCCCCGACTAATAGTCATTCAAGATTTTCAGTGGAATCTTAAGCTTTTTAATAAGTTTTATTAATTGTTGGGCAACTTAGGTCCCTCGCAATTAAACTCTGCAACTTACTAGGAACTAGACATTAAAAAACTCATAAATACCTGATTTCTTTCTTCATTTAGGTTAAAGCTAATAAACCAAAATCAGTCTACTCCTGGAACGTCATTGATGTCCAAAAATGGTTAAGAAGACACTGCACAGATTACTATGCTTTGTATGCGGAAAACTTTATTCAGCATGAAATAACAGGGCGAGCTCTTATAAGAATGAATGACAATTCATTACTTAGACTAGGTAAAGTAAAAATGTCTACAACAACAAATAATCGATTCTTTCCACTTAAACATTAAAAACAGTGTCAATGATGACGTAAAAATTTTTAAATAATATATATATATATATATATATATAAATATTTTAAAGAATTAATACATTATTGCTCCATCTCCCCAATTTTTTTCTATATATGTATTTGCATTTGTAGCGTATGTATATGTTTATAAAAAAAACTGCAGTTTTAGTTAATTCTCTTTCATACCTTTTCTGTATTGTTTGTTAGCTAAATGTGGTACCAAAAAGTAAGTAACAGAGAAACGATGTATATGGGACGCTGGTTGACCTAAATTGAGGCAGAGTTTGGGCTCGGAGCGAAAGTCTGCATCAAAATCGTTTTGCGCGTTCCGTTAGTAACAACAAAATAATGATTTACATATTTGTTTTCTCCATAAAATTTGTTAATTTTTAGAACCAATGATAGATTTTAGTATTTGATACTAAAAAAAAAAACAAAAATACCTAGTTTTTTTCGGTAGAAGATTACGAACTTGTGATTAGATGTTAAAAATTATAAAGTTAATAGAATCCCCCTCTTCGAAGGGTGCCCAATGAGTATTTTCAGAAACCTCTGGTGACCAAAATTTTATAATTATTATAAAGAGGGTTCCATTAATGCCCTAGGGAAGTTTCCTACAGGAATTGAGTTTGTATATTTGTTTTATTAAAGGTTCTAAATTGATGGTACCCTAAGGTAACATAAAACTGGCGTTAACAATATTTCCACGGACATCTTTATAAAAATTAAAGTCATCGGTAACAAATGTTATATAAATTGGTGTTAACAATGTTTCCACCAACATATTTATAAAAATATAAGTCATCAGTGACAAAAGTTATATAAATTGGTTTTTGAAATCTTTCTGTTAACCCATCTATAAAACCGTAAGTAACTATCAATTAAAGATATATAAATTGGTTTTTAAAATGTTGCTATCAACTCACTTATAAAAACTTAATTAACCAACAACAAAGAGACAATTATAAAAACTTGGGAACTCACACACAATAATTATATAAATTGGTGCCTGTAATATTCTTATGAACTCATTCATAAACCTTTTTTGCCCATTCTTTCTATAATGTTTTTATTAATTTCTTTGTATAATCGTTATAATAGCACTGTTTTTACAACAAAAAAACAATTTTAATTTATAACAAAACAAACAAGATTTTTTAGGTTAATTTTGTGACATCAAAAGGCTCGTTTTTGAGACTTTAAAAGGTGCGTTTTTGCGACAGCAAAAGGCGCGTTTTTGCGAGATACCATACCATCATTATCCGGTTTTAATTACATCAATCTGAGAGAGATAAGAGATCCAAATCTTCTTGAGATAGTTTTCGATGACAGATATCGGGATCGAATGCATTCTACACCCGATTCCGACCAGCGTTTCTCATGCGCGGCCACCCTGACTCAAAAAACTCATCACGTGGACCGACATGAACTTGTATAGGCAAATCTCGCTTAGACTACGAGATCCGTGTTTTGATTCGGGGAGCCCACGCATAAGAAACCCATAGATGGGAACCGGGTTTTAGAAAAAGAGAACAATATAGTAACCGTGTTAAGTTCGCAAAAATGCACCGTGAAACTTCGAGTGCATACAGTGCGCACGGCTGGTCGGCGGCAATTGTGAACACATCACCTTACCACGCGACGGAACGCAGCCTCAAGGTCCATTTCTGCAAGTGACATAGTTACTATTATCCTCTTTTTCTAAATGCATTCGTCTGAGAGAGATCCAGCATACCAGGGAAATACCTGCCTGTACACCCTTCGACCCCGCAATCTAACTATCTTCTTCAGATAGTTACCTCTGACAGTTATGCGGGGTTGAAGGTTGTACAGGCGGGTATTTTTCCTGGTATGTGTAGTATGCTGGATCTCTCTCAGACGAATACATTTAGGAAAAGAGAACAATGGTAACTATGTTAAACTCGCAGAAACGGGCCTTCAGTGTTCAATATATCTGCAGCCTTTTGTTCCAACTAGCATCATGTTTTAAAACGTTGATAAAATAGTGTTGAAAGAGGTAAACAGTGGTATAATTGTATTGTTTTTTTTTTATAGAATTGTCGTAAATTTTCGCCATTTTGGATTCCAACCATTATGGGGTTTCAACATGTGTTTTAATCGAAATATTGCTTGTTTAGGGTTAAGAACAAAATACAAAATTCAATATTTCTCCCAGAAAGCAAAAAGCATATGTGAAAAAAAAAGTATTATTTAAATGAATATTTTTTTCCCCGTTTTCTCAAGTATTTTTGGAGCCCATGAAAATTTTGTGAGTGTATTCGAAAACTATATAGTACACACGGGACCGCAGCGGATTATCAGAGTAGGATGACTGGGAAAACAGCTTTTATTTAACCTATAGTATATAAATATTCATATTCCTGCTTCAACTTATCTCGCTTCCATTTTAATTTATTTTAGAAGATTGGTAAATACCATTTTATAAATTTTTTATTTTAAAAAGAAAAAGAATAAGACTTGTTATGCAAAGGGAAGAAAGATGGAAAATTTATGTCTAAATCGATAAACACCTTTAATTTTTATATGTAGTGTTGTTAGAACAGTTGTAAAACCTTTTTATAATAATATCTAGACTTGAGGATTCATAAGGAATTTTTATAAAATCTATATGTTGTTTTTCTATCCATTACTATGTACCATACATTTTTTTAAGCTGGTGTTGGTCAGTTGTTTTTCAAGTCTTTTACTCATTTAAGAGATATATTAGAGTTATAAAATTATCACCAACACTAAATAATATAACTTTTGGTTATTTTATGAAGGTTTTATATTATTTGCTGTAACTTCTATATAGACAAAAATGCTCATTGGGTGGGGGGATGGTTGTAACATTTATCCATTAATTAGTGCTTTTAAATTTTTATTAAAAAACATTTGCTTAAATTTATTTTATACAATTTAGGGGTACTTAAATCCCTCTTTTCAAGGATTAACGTGATACATCACTTTATTTATTAAGTTTGAATTGGTTCCATCTGCCAAAAAAAGGGTGGAGCGGCTAGAAAAATGAAAAAAATGGAGGGCCTAGAAAAATGAAGCAGTGGTAAAAAAAACGTAGAAAATGAAATTAATGGAGAATCGAAAATGGAGCGGCTGAGAAAAGGATGCTGTGGTAAAAAATTTAAAAAACGAAAGAAAATGGAAAAACTGGAAAATTGGAGAAAATGGCGCGGGTGAAAAGAGGGAGAGGCAGTGAAAATGGAAAAACTTTTCACGCACGGCGTGCGTAACTAGCTTAGCGTGCGTGAAAAATATTTACGCACGCTGTTTTTTTGTTAAAAATGGTATATTTTGGACCAAAGTTTAAAATTTTGATTTTGAAATGTGTTTATTAAAAACTAATTATAATTTGTTGTAAAACCTAAAAGTTTGGCTTGGCTTTATACCTTTTTACGGCACGACGTGAAAATTTTTTTCACGCACAGCATGCGAGACGTTGAACTTTCCACAAAAAATTGATGCGGAAAAACGGGTTTTAAGCACGCAAGTAGGAAAAACACATTTTATCTATATTGGAATTTTTATGGAATACTTCCACTTCAAGAGGTGAGTTTTACAATCAAAATTTAATTAGGGAAAGTGGGTCTAGAAAAATGAAGCAGTGGTAAAAAAACGTAGAAAATGAAATTAATGGAGAATCAAAAATGGAGCGGCTGTGAAAAGGATGCTGTGGTCCTTATATTAAAGGTATTTTAGATGCCTTTAAAACTATGTTATAATTTAAAAAGCCCAACGAACAGTTAGTTTTCAATATTTTCAAAATATGTTCAAATTATATTGGTAAATTTTTACCCCTTGTAGGAGAGTATCCCAGAAGAATAAATGCGATAAAATGTATTATTTACGAAACATTTTTTTACTGTTTAGGGTTGCAAGAAAATATTTTAATTATTTTTATGAACGCAAATAAGGTTAAACGATTAAATGGCCAACAATGGCGCAATAAATGCTTTTGTGTTTTAGTTTTTAATGAAGGTATAAAAAAACTAGTGTTAACTCTGGGCAAAACTGTGCTTTTTTTTCTCACCTTTTTTAAATTAGTTACACTCTTTAGGACCACTTGTAAAAAAGGAACTATTTTAACCACTAGTTATAAAAACTTCATCGAAAACCAAAAAAGCCATGGGTTTGTTACTTTAGTCGTCCGGCTTAGGTCCCCAATTGTTCATTTTATGCAGAAAGCATGAAATTTGGCACACTTATTCTTTAGACAATTCTTTAAAATCTTGGTCGAGGAAATCGATGATCGTATGTATAGGCGCCAAGATGGCGGCGATTTTTTCAAAATGGACGTCTATTTTTTAAAAAAATTGTAGATTCGCCATCAAAACAGCATTATACTCGAATCCATATAGTTCTATAGAGAGGAATTGAAAAAAAATTGGTTACATTGATTTATGACTTATTATCCTTGAAAAGTGATATTTTATTTTAAAAAAATGCATTTTAAGATTTTTTTTTATAATTTTTCATAATTTAGTAAGCCACCACCCTTTTGTTGTAATTTTAAAATTTAGAAAGAACATCAAAATAACTTTTCTAATTGACTTTTTGGTTACAGGGTGATTGGTTTAGTTATACCAGGCCAGTCAAAATAAACCAAAAATTTGGCTGGATATAAACATTGATGACTTCTGATGAATAAGAAGGCCCCAAAAATCGATTCGGTTAGTCGCCCCGAATAGTACTCTAATGTACCCTATTGTTCATTTTTTGCG
Organism: Oxystoma pomonae; assembly: GCA_963921995.1. Taxonomy (NCBI): domain Eukaryota; kingdom Metazoa; phylum Arthropoda; class Insecta; order Coleoptera; family Brentidae; genus Oxystoma; species Oxystoma pomonae. The sequence goes on from OY998168.1 coordinate 58,692,328, forward strand.
GAAAGTACTAAATTTGGTAAGCTTACTTTTTTAACAATTTTTTAGAATCGTGGTCGAGAAAATTTATGATCGGATGTACAGAAACCAAGTTGGAAAAATGACGGTCTTAAATCGAAAGTTACTTATCAAAAAAAAAATATATATTTGAATCTATAGAACTTAATGAAGAGAAATTTGACAATACTAGTTAAATTGACGTGCAACCTTCGATGACCTTGAAAATGCCATTTTACTTTTTTTAAAAATCTTTTCCAGAGCTTTTTTTTTAAATGTTTTATAATTCTGAAAACGGCGATAGGTCTTGTTTTATAATCGTACCATGACATCAACACTTCTGTTCTAAGGGACTTTTTGCTTACAGAGTGATTGGTTTAGTACTTTTTAAAGTAGAATTTTCAAATTTGGTACGAATTGTTAATGCTACCTTATCAACTAAATTTTTTTTGGATAGGTGGCGCTGCGGACGACGTGCCATAGAAACATCCAATATTTTATCAGATTTAATAGCGGATGTTTCTATAGCACGTCGTCACCTATCCAAAAAAAAATTAGTTTATAAGGTAGCATTAACATTTCATAACAAATTTGAAAGTTCTACTTTAAAAAGTAAAAAAAAAACAGATGATAATGTGGCTTTTTTTTTAAATCTTACTAAACCAATTACCTTGTAAGCAAAAGTCACTTAGGAGAGATGTGTTGATGTCATGTTAAAATTATAAAACAAGACCTGTTGCCGTTTTCAGAATTATAAAACATTTAAAAAAAAGGCTCTGGAAAAGTATTTTTTTAGGTAAGATTAGATTTTTTAAGGTCATCGAAGGTTGCACGTCAATTTAGTATTGCCAAATTTCTTTTCATTAAGTTCTATAGATTCAAGTATAATTTTTTTATGAGTTACTTTCGATTTAAGAACGTCATTTTGAAGAATTTGCCGCCAACTTGGTTTCTGCACATCCGATCATAAATTTTCTTGACCACGATCCTAAAGAATTGTTAAAAATGTAAGCGTACCAAATCTGGTGCTTTTTACAAAAAATGAACAATAAGGTACGTTATAGTACTATTCGAGGCGACTAAACACATGTTAGGTCAACTTTACTGGGATATAGCGTAAAAGCGGCCCGATAGAGTTTGGAATTTCATATCTGAATCGATTTGTTGGGGCCTTCTAATTCATCAGAAGTCATGAACGTGTATATCCAGCCAAATTTTTGATCGCTAGGAAGAATTAAAGAAAACGTTGAAAAACCCGTTTTTTTACATACTCAAAAAACAAATTAGGCGACCAATGACCATATCAAACTAAAATTATTTTTATAAAAATGTACATACTTCAGCTATCCATAATCGATTATTTTATTAAATATGCATGTCTTATATAAGCTATTAAAAAAATATGAACTTTTATCAAATGTCAGAATGTCAGTTGACCTTGACAGTTGTAATATTCTTACCAAATTTAACATATTTTCCTCAAAAACGAAAAAAAGATACGAATTCTAATGTACTTTTTTTTAATCTTACTTTGACTGGCCTGGTATAACAATTAGAAAAGGTATAGGTGCTTACTGAAAAATTAAAAATTATGAAAAAAATTCTCAAAATGCATTTCAAAAAAATAAAATGTCACTTTTCAAGGACGATAAAGGTCATACGTCAATGTAACCATTTTTTTTTCAATTCCTCTCTATCGAATTATATGGATTCGAGTATAATCTTGTTTGGATGGCGAACCTACAATTTAAAAAAAAAAATAGACGTCCATTTTGAAAAAATCGCCGCCATCTTGGCTCCTATACATACGATCATCAAGTGTGCCAAATATCATGCTTCCTTTTAAATATGAAAAAGATCAATTTTTTCTGATAGAATTATAAAAATGTTTTGCGTGCAGCGCAAAATTTTAGTTTAATTTTTTAAATTTTTGTCAACACCATTCAAAACGTGTAAAAAATATCATTTTTAGTATAATTTTCCAAAAATGTTAACCTGCGGCACGAAGCTCATTTTGACAACAAATCTATAATTAAAACTTAATCGCCACCAACCCAGAAGTCCTTAGCAGTTTTCCTAGTCCACCTTTTTTTAAAAATATTTTACAAAAAATGTTAATAAGATTACTTCACTGCAAAAAATCTCATTAAAAAAAAGTTACGTCGCCGCCCTTGGACCGCTCCTCTAATCTGCCTCTTTTGTATTTGGAGATATTTAGCGGTATTGTTACTTTTCGGACACCCTGTACGTTTTTTGAAAGTATTATGAATTTACGAAATAACAAAGATGTTTTGACCCTATATTATAGGAATTTTTTTTCAATTCACTAGCATCCTCCATTTTGCAAAGCGATCAAACCTGAATTTTCAAAATACCGCAATTGATTACCCATTTTTCACATGTCGTCGTTTAATTTTTTTGGAAATCCAAACTGCCTTATACGCACATTATTATGTTTAGATTTGCCGCATTTGAAATAAACATAGTCATTTCCCGAAACTGTATTTTGTTGTAATAAGAAATGCTGTCGGTTAAATATTAAATTTAAAAAGTATTGGAGGCGCACGGTACGTGACGCGACATATTAGCGACATATTATTTCGGCGCCTATACTCACAGGTGAGCCTGGAAACGTCTCCTGGGTACTAGAAACGCTTTTTTATTAACAAAATGGTAGCGTCATTTTAGTTTTTTTTTTTTTAAATTTTTGTTTGTTTTGTTAAGATTTGTGTATAAAAATTGCAAAAACTTATTAACACACTCTTCGGCGCCTATACTCACAGGTGAGCCTTGAAACGTCTTCTGGGTACTAGAAACGCTTTTTATTAACAAAATGGTAGCGTCATTTTAGTTTTTTTTTTTAAATTTTTGTTTGTTTTGTTAAGATTTGTGTATAAAAATTGCAAAACTTATTAGTGCTTTTTTAGTCAAAGTGACGCTTTTAATTAACTATGAATTTAAATAAACTTTATTGTGAAAAATAAGAAAAAAAAATTCTATTTATGCAAAAAAGTATTAAAAGTAACGAAAAAACACCGAACTACAAAAAACCTGGATATAGTATCATACGATAAAATGTCAATCGGTACCCACGTGACGTCACAACGCCATATTGTAATAACTACACCTGTAAGTATAGGCGCCTTTATTTTGATTCACATATGCATAAATCTTTACAATTTTAATTCAATAAATAATGGATAATGTGTCGGTACACACCTGTTCATAAAAAAGGGGACACGTATTTGACATTTGGGTATGTAATTCACCAGGTTTTTTTTTAACACAACAACATTTTTTCGGTCGAAATATCAGACAAATATCTGATATTTTGACCAAAAAAATAATTTGGGAATAATAGGTATAAAACCTACACAATGTGACAACCTCGCACTTGTAGCGGGTCACCTATATAACCGTGTACTACGCTGCCTTATTTATTATTTGTCGTCGGAGTAATCGGTCGGTAAGGTGGATGGAGCATGCTTGGTGTTGCCTGATGCAGCGTTGCCAGTGGAGGGGACAATGGTTTTCCCTAAAAAATCTAAGGACTGATCCCGTTTCAAAGCGATTTATGAATGACTTGATGGGTCTATTTTGGTTGAATGTCTTTGTTACATATTCATCCCTGACTACCTTTATGTATGACAATTTTGGTGAAAGAGAGACGCGATAACATAATCCAATTCAAGTTTATTAAAAAGGATGGAAATATCGGTCTTCTATACTCTAGCATTGTTTAGAAAGAGAGGGAACTTCTGTCCTTGTTTATTCATATAAAAAATACTGTCATGCTGCCCCCTTTAACAGAAAGTAATTTTTTACATATTATTTTGACAAGAAAATAAGATAAACAAAAAATGTCAGTTTCAGTGACTTTGAAGATACAGGGTCTTTACTGTCAGATATCGGCCCGGCGCCGGCGGTAGTATTACTGCAACTTTTCCACTAAAACTTCGGTGTCTTTTAGTGGAAATAAATAAAATAATCCAAAATAAGGTTTCTTACTTTCCACAAGATTTACAAATAGGGCAAACCATTAATTTTATTTTATGATAAGCGCATCCAATAAAAGAAATATAATGAAAGAAGTGCTCAAATATCTTTTAAAAAAATAGGTACGCAGTTTTTTTGGAACGAAGTTTTTATAATTATTAATTTTATACGTATTTTTTTGTAATCCAACAAACTTGCAACCGTTTACACAATCAAAGGCATAAGCCCTGTAGTCCGCGAGACAGCACGGGGCCTCTTCAACGATTAATACCCGGTTGAATTTATGAACACTCTTTTGCTTTCCACGTGATTCGTAATATAATTGTACACAAATATCGAAAATAAAAATGACCTACAAAAATATTGGTCCGTTTAGCGAGACCTCCACTCCCAACCTGTCAAAATTAAGAGGTTTTGAAAATTTATTAACACTCAGCCGATTTTCTCGAAACTGTTTAATAAAAATTAGTAAAAACAAATGGTCAAACTGGCCTACAATGTTCATGGGCCGTTTTCTCTGACCTATGCAATGAAATTGTAATATGTTCAGTGATGAACGCCCATTTCTTTTTTTTATTACTCTGAAATGAAACGTACAACGCATTATTGTATTATGCGGCCTACATGATAAATGGGGCATAATAGAAAAAAAATCGAAAAACAGTTATTTTAGCAGACTTCTTACCTAGAAAATTCTATGATAAACATCTGGCGAAATAGGGAATTTTCCAAGTAAAAATGCTTCAATTCAAATTTTGATTGCGTCTCCAAAAATTATGTATTGACAATGACAATATAAAAATTATGCCTAAAAGTAACAATAAGAGCAAACTAGTATAAACTCACCTTTCTTTTCCCAGTAATGGTTTACCAAAAAACAATTATTCTTCGTTTCTTCTGACGTCGAGTTTACAAATTTTTGTCACTGGCCTTCTCAAAATATGACCATTATCTAACTCAACTATTCTAATTTTTGTATCCTTTGCAGGGTATGTTTTTACAACTATACCTTTGGGCCAAACATTTCTAGGGCCATCAGGGTCTACTATCACTACAATTTCGTTTTCTTTGAGTTTGATTTTGTCGTCATGCTAATCGCCGTATAAGAAAGGAAAAATCTGACATTGTTTGGGCGGCTCTCCATTTTGAAAGTAGAGATAAATTGGTGTTGTCCGTCGATACACAAGGAAGAGCACTATATGCCCAATTAAAAAATTATTTGGTGTTATTGGCTCCAAATCTTCAGGATCAACAGAAATATAAATGGGTTAAGAGTTTACCATGGTTTCAGCTTCAGCAAACACTGTGCAAAGGACATATTCTTGTGGGCTTGATTTTAGCAACTCATTCATAACTTTTCTTACTTACTGTATCAAACGTTACCACGTTGCACCCATGTGACGTGCCAATGGCGGATTCCAATTCCATTTGATTTTATTACAAGTGCAGAATTCTTTTATTTCACTTTGCTTCATTTTTTGGAACTCTGTTACCAATTCTTTTTCAGCCAACTTAAAATTTCCTCCATTATCACTGTACATTAACATGGGAAATCCTCTTCTGCCTACTACTTCTACTAAATTTTCATTCTTGAGCTGACAAAACTTCTTCTGAAAAGCAGTCAATTTGTACTTGCTTAAACAAAAAAGTTTCTGCTTCTCTGACATCTTCAATATCTATTTTTCCTCGCTCAGATTGTTTTCCTAAAATTTTGCAAAACTTTAAAATCCAAGCTGTTGAGCGTCAATCTATTCCAACTTAAAATCTGTTAGGATCGGGAATGGGTAAATCATTTTTTTCAGTTACCACTAAGCAATCCTTGTTGATGTTTTCAAATTATTTTTCTTGTGGCCAATTTTGACATTCTTTTAAAAATTGTGGTCCAAATAACCAAGAGCTGTGGTCAGAAAAGTCGATGTTAATATTTCGTTTCGTAGCTTGATCAGCTGGGTTTAGTTGAGACGAAACAACTAAATCGACCTGCTTCCGATCGTATCCAAATCCGTCTTGGAGTCTGTCCAAAAGAAAATATTGGAAGGCTCAAATTTCCTTTTAGGAAATTCCCTAGTCGAGCTCATGGGAGTGGGCAGCTCTTCGCTCAGGGCATGGGTTGAGCAAGAAAACGAGGAAACGCACTATAAAATATTTAATTTAAAACGTTAAAAGTATATTTCAGCCAACACAAACATATTTCAACATTAACCTACGAGGATTCTGGACAAGCCTTGATAAAACTTCTTTTTCAAATTTATCCTTAGCGTCAATAACCCTTTTTCTATGCACACTCATACAAAGGCCGATAGGTTTGTTTTCTGTCATTTGATCGCAACCAAGTTTTAACCCTGCGCAAAGTGCTGAAGGATCGTTCGATTGTGCACGCCATGCACGAGTAAAAAAACCTTTCAAAAATAATTTTTAGTTTTTTTGGAAATGTTTTTAACATTTTTTAAAGTGTTGTAACGTCCTCATTTAAGCGTAGCATCGACTCATCTATGTCGTTCAGAATTCCAGTGGCCAGATTTTCTCGTTTTGTAGCAGCCAACCCTGCTGAAGATGCCTGAGAAATAGGCGAAAATCTCCATCGGATAATAATATTAAAGATTTTTGCACGAAATAAGACATTTTTTGCACTCCATCGTAATTTTTTTATTGGCTTCTATCTCTTGTTGATGAGCAGAAACCAACATTACATCAAAGGTATCTTTTCGACAAAACATTTTGCTGCTCTAGCCGCTGATTTATGCCACTGAGATGAAATTGAGCTTTTGCAAATTGGTGATTATCTTTGTAGTGGGTAAAAGGTCTCACTACGAATGAGCCTACTACATCCTGCACATTGTTTGGTAGACATAATACACAGTAAATGCGCCATTCAATTTCTTAGAATACGCCAAAAAATTATTACATATTTAAAATTTTAGTGCGCTAACCTCTCTTTCTAACTTCTAATATCCATTATAGATATTTAATTCACTATTATGATATAAAGAACTCCGCCCGGAATTAACATCATTAAGGAAATAACAGATATGAGGAATTGAGGTTAACTTCTGCGCGAACTCGATTTCTAAGAGGTTTTAGTGGAGCCACACGAGCTTTAGAGGCTTCAAAGGATACCTGTCTGGATTCTCAGATAGGCAACTGAACTAGAAGCTTTTTTTGATGCATCCGTAAAAACATGTAATTCCATCTTGCGTTCTTTCCTGTCCAATGAAAAATATTGTCTTGCAACTCAAAATTCATAAATTCTTTTTGGATCGTTTAGCCATACAACCCATTTTTCTAATCAATCGTCAGTGATTACTTCGTCCCAGTCTAAAAACATCTTACAGCAGAATTTTTCCTTGAATAATAATATTAGTCACAAATCCCAGTGGGTCAAAAACTGACATAACCACTTTTAAAATTTCTCTTTTTGTCGGACGTCTTTCATTATTTAATAACTCTTTGCCAATTTTATGAAATTTGGTTTAGAATATAAAACAATCGTGCTCTGAGTTCCATCAAACTCATTTGTGCTTCTGAGTTCCACCAAACTGTCGGTTGAAGCTTTAAGTGTTTTTTCTATTGAGTTTAAGATTATATTCCTGTTGGAAATCTAATTAAAAATTTCAAAGCCTCCTCTTTTCTGGATGTTAATGATGTCTTGTACCAAGTGAACGCCTTTAATCTCTGTGTCGGGACATCCTAAATCTATTCTTATTTTATTTGTTTTGCTCGGGTTGAGAACACTAAATACCAAGTTTTAGGAGTAATCTGTTTAGCTTCCTCTTCGCTTAATTGTCTAATGTACTGTTTTTGTTCCATGTCCTTAATTTTGTCACATTAAACTTTGGTCGAAGTTTTCATCTCTATCCATTTTTCTTTCTGAACAGTACAATATTTTAAGAGCACTAGTCTTGCTTTCTGGCAAAACTATATTCTCTTCATTCCATAGTAAATCCGTTACCATCGTCAATTCAGTTTTATTTTTGTTTTATCAAGGATCTGTTGACTTTTTATGTCCTCCTTTGATAAAGATTTAGTGACCTTATCTAGTCCAGAGCAGTCAATTTGCCACTGTTTCTTTATCATGTCATGAATTTCATCGAGTTCTCTCCGTAACGTGGTGCACCTGATGATTTCCCAGTCTTTGACCTATTTTTGTGTTGATATTTCCGTGTAATGCTAAGTGCTGGGCATCCTCAGGTCCGATTAATAAAAGTGGCTCAGCATTATTAAAAGATGAAATATTTAAATTTCTAACAAGATAAGGGTATTCATCATAAAGTTTACTAATCTTTACCGTCTGTGATGGAAATGACATGCCTCTTAGAGTCCTTACTCTTCGAATTTCAAAGGTATGCATCCTCGAGTCCGATTAATAAAAGTGGCTCAGCATTATTCAAAGATAAAATATTTAAATTTCTATCAAGATAAGGGTATTCATCATAAAGTTTACTAATATTTACCGTCTGTGATGGAAATGACATGCCTCTTAGAGTCCTTACTCTTCGAATTTGAAAGGTATGTAACCTCTCTGGTGCAGCAATGGTACAACTTACTACTTGTGAATCATCCTGTTATTTTTGTTTCGCGTTAGTGCACTAAATACAAAGACTGTTTCGAGGTCCATCCAGTTCCAATTTGTTTGCTAGATCTTGATTCATTAATGTAACAGCCGATGCGTCGTCCATAAGGCAAATGTATTTACACTCTTGTCACCTTTACTAAGCACTACAGGTAATATATCACTCTGTATTTCGATTTCTTTGGTTGACAATGTTGTATTGTATTTGTTGCCCGTTTTCAACTTTGACTAATCAGTTTTATGTTTGTCATCATTTTTAACGTCAACATTTTGAATTTGAAAATTATTTAACCAAGAAGAAAATTCCAATAATGTTGGTTTTTAGTGAAGATGTGCTCAACCCAACTAATTTTTAAGCTATTTGGAAGTTTCTCAATTAAATCTTGTAAGAGAATGGGGTTGGGTTGGGTTGGGGTTTATCATCACTTTCTAAAGATTCAATTGTGATTACAAGAATTGTGACCTCATCAGAAAAACTTAAATGATATGATGCGATTTGTTCATTTGGTAAAAATAAAGAATTAACAACAAAAGAAGTGTCTTACTTTATATTCTGTTAAAGGTTCCTTTCTGGAAGCTTTCCAAGGATTCTTACCTCGTGTTCAGTTTTTAATGTCTGGTTATTATTCTGATGAATCCCTACTACTTTCACCTTTCCCATCTACTTGCGCTAATTTCAACGCTAGCTGCAAATCCATCATTTCTTGTTTGTGTTGAAATTCAAGTTCTCTATTTTTCATTTCCATTTCCAACTGCAACATTTGTCTTCTAAAACTCGTGCTACTACTCTTCTAACCTTTTTCCGTTTTCGTCTTGGAGTTGCTGACTGCTGCTACACTTTGATGGTAATCGTTGGTTTCTTCATTTGTATTTTTCTTCGATTTTCGTAACTTTGTCGTGGACTGTGGAGCTTGAGATGCCTTTATGGTCTGGTGCTATGTTTCACCCTTGTCTAAATTGTGCTGACGAATTCTTTTGAATTGACAGTGACAATATAAAAGTTATACCAAAAAGTAACAATAAGAACAAACTAGTATAAACTCAACAGTTATGTATATCATAAATATAGTAAAACCCACGATACACTTAACACGGTATGCTTCTTTTTTAACCCAATTCCGTCGGTTTTCGCGCAATCATACACTAACGTTAACATTCGAAGTTTTATTAGCGTGCTCGATTGACAGAATGAGTTCATTGCGCTGATATACTTGTGAAGTAATCTCGCTCGCCCTCCCAAAATAATACGATTTGATGGACTTCTACAATGTTCCACGATAACAACACACAACTTGTGCTAGTACCACTTTGTTGTTTGATAATGATTATGTCAGTGTCAAAATTTATCCATAATAATTATTTAAAAAATTTAATTAAAATCATTAAATACTTTAGATTACCAAGGGAAATTGCCTGCCAAATAAAGTCAAAAAATTATAAGTTTTTATTAGCATACGTATATTTTGAGCTATGATTTATTTTAGTTCGACCTGTTTATTTTTCTGTTAAAATCTAAAACAAACGCAGATCAACCCGTACAAACAAAAAACACATTAAACGCGCGGCGGCCCAAAATTTCATTAAGGAAAATTAATACCTTTTCCATGCACATGTGTTGGTATCGGGGTCACAAAGTGACGTCACGCCGAGATGCGTATTGTCATACCGTGTTAAGTGTGTCGTGGTAAAACCTCTCTTAAAGGGGCAGTTCGCGATGGTGTACTTCGTTTTTTCCTATGAAGCTCCGTTAATAAGATATAAGTAATTCATGCCATATTGTTGTTTATTTATTCTCTCTGTAGACGTTTTGACAAAAAATATAGAATAAAAACCTGACAGTGACTTTTTTCCAATGTTCGTTGTTTAGTATTGTCTGCGCACCCTGTATATATTTTGGGTCGTTTTATTTTCCCTAAGAGAATGCTTTAGAACTTATATCTTTCTTTTATTTTTGTCGTTCATTCCTTCTTTGACAATCGGTCAACTAAAAAACAAGTGGTCAAATTCGAAATTGTCATGGTATACCGCACATGGTACAAACAAATTTTCTTTTTTTGTAGGTTACGGAATATGGCCCAAAATTTTTGTAGGGCACTGCATTATTTGATCATAAAATAGTCTTCCCGATCATCATCATCAGTAGGTATCAGCAGAGTAGGTCAAGGAAATCGGCCCATGAAAATTGTAGGCGAGTATGACCATGTTATTTTAATAATTTTTATCAAACAATTTCTAGAAAATCAGCTGCGTGTTAATAAATTTTCGAAAGAACCACGCACTAAATACATTGAAAACCGGTCACGGTCAAATTGCTTTATATTGTAGTATGTTGTAGCCCTATGAATCCTCTTCAAATAAAAGCAAAAAAAAATGGGGGTCAGTTGGGCCGTTTGGGATTCCGGCCCATTAAAGTAGCCACTGCAGGGCCCCTTTAAAATTCACAGGAAGTCAATAAGGGCGTATGTAGGAATGTGTTACATCAATTCAGGGGTTTTTGGGGATGTCTAATCGAATAATGATATTTTCGTTTAAATATTTTGACGTTTACGTCGCAGAATCCAATATGGCAGCTATAGTTTAAGTCATTTTTACTTAAATATTTTCAAGTTAAGGGTTATGATATAACTGAGGGATTTTAATGGACGCTAAATCGGAAAATTGCATTGTCATTTAATTATTTTAATAATTTAAGATGGCGGATAATTCACATTATTGCTGTTATTACAAGTTTTAACTGGCAGTATGATGCCTTCGGAGAATTATATTATTATTTTAAGCATATTAGGTGTTTAACTATTTTATCCTTTCGAGGCTCAGAAAATATGAAGGACACCTGGACTATTGCCAAAAGTGGTCGTTTAACAGTTATTTCCCTAATAAGTTCAGAAAGCGGCACTTTTCCGCACGCGATGGTAGTTGCAGGAACGACACGCAAGCCATCGAGGAGAAAAGGCACTTTACACATGTTATGTATAAGCAACAAGATTTAAGCAATAGGCTTCAAATATTCTGGTAGAAAAATAAAAATATCAGTATTTAAATTTTCTAAAATAAACGTAGTCACTCACTTTGCCGCACTAAGTGCGATAAAGGTAAATCTTGGTACACAGTTTTTTAACGGCTCCCTTTGCCTACACCTGTTTTGGAGTTGTCTCTTTTTTATCTTAGGTTGTATTTTCCGGTAGCATACATTTTGCGTCGAGGAAATAGTAAGTTTTGCATTTATTAGATATTTATTAAAACTTAAAACACAAATAACATGTTGACTTGACAACAGTCATGTTTTTGACAGATTTATCATATTACCAGGACTCTAGAAACATTCTCGTGTTGCTATTTTATAGTTTCTGCACGACTAATGCATTAAAACCATAAAAATGGTTAAATAGTATGCTTTAAAATAATAATATAATTCTCCAAATGTATCATATTGCCAGTTAAAACTTGTAAAAACAGCAATAATGTGAATTGTCAGCCATCTTAAATTATTACACTTATTCGTCAAAATAATTAAATAACAATACAATTTTCCGATTTGGTGTCCATTAAAATCCCTCCGCTATATCACACCCCTTAAGTCGAAAATATTTAAATAAAAATTACTTAAACTAGCGGCCATATTGGATTCAGTCACTTAAATGTCAAAATATTTAAACGAAAATATAATTAATGGATTAGACATCTCTAAAAACCCCTGAATTGATATATCACATTCCTAAATACGTCCTTATTGACTTTCTATGAATTTTAAAGGGGCCCTGCAGTGGCTATTTAAAGTACCGTAGGTCCCAAACGGTCCGACTGACCCCAATTTTTTTTGCTTTTATTTGAAGATAATTCATAGGGCTACAACATACTACAATATAAAGTAATTTGACCGTGACCGGTTTTCAATGTATTTAGTGCGTGGTTCTTTTGACATGTTGGGGTAGGAAATCTCGCTAAACGGTCCCATATTTTTGTAGACCTCTTTTATTTTCCATATTTGTGTACAATTATCTTACGAATCAAGTGGAAAACGAAAGGGTGTTCATAAGTTTTCACTACATCATAAAATTCCATTTCATATTAAAAACGCCCCAGTTTCGAGAGCTACCACGGATAAAATCTTGTACGTTACGTTAAAATGAAGCCGTTCACAAAGTTTCAGCCGAGTGTTAATAATTAACTAACTAAGCTACTACTACTTTTAATTATCAGTTTTTTTTTGCAGATATTGCAGACACAGTGCATAGAGATGCCATATGGAAAGAAATACTAAAACTAAGATTGAAGGCTGACATAATGGAAATCAGAGATTTACAGAGTAGGACGAGTAGCAGCTATTATTTTGATGATCCAAAAAGCTAACACTATTATATTTTTTTTATTTTTCGTCATTAAAATGTTAGCAGTTTGCTGCACGTCTGTCCTTACTTCCGAAAATTAATTTTGAGTTTGTTCACACATGATGACTAAGTGCTTTTCATTGGGTGTTTAAACCACGTGTCAAGTCTCTAACTCTTTCTGTTTGACTTTAGTCAAAACAAAATTATGATTGTTTTCCACAAACCAAAACTACACTTTTTTTGCACTCGGCGCGCGTTTCGCTAACAACGTTAGCATCATCAGGAGACGATAAACAATGAACTAAATTAATCTACGCTCTATCTTATATACAATCCTTTAGTGGGCGGAGATAAGACTAATAATTTGTGATTGATCACGATTTTTAATCCTTTCTCCCCTCAACCAAAGAATAAAGTGTACTAAACGGGATGGGTCCTCTATCTTTATTTAAACTATTTCTGGATTTAATGATTTCCATACTTTCATATGCATTCAAAAGTCTTTTGTTTGGTACACTTTTTAGAAGTTTTAGGTTATCTAATGTCAATCTATGATTGTTTTCAAAAGCATGCTCGGCACACTTGACTTTTCTGTTCTTCCGTCTTTTAAGTTTGCTAAGTGTTCTTTAAAACGTGTTTGAATAGAGCGTCTCGTTTGGCCAACATATTTTTTGTCACAATCCATGCAACTAATTTCGTAAATTCCACGTTTTCCTAGAACTGTAGTTTTATCCTTGGGATTTCCTAGTAAGCTTCTTATTGTGTTACTGGATTGATATACTAATTTAAGACCGGTGTTATTAAATACTTTTTGTAATCCTTTCGTATAATTAGGATTATAAGGAATTGATACAAATTTTAAGTCGCAGGTATCTTTTTGTCTGAAAAAGGTAGAATTCCGAAAGGTCTTTTGAAAAGAATGTCTATTTATCAGCTTATTTATTAAGCCTTCGTCGTAACCGTTTTCGCCAGCTATATTCCTAATCCTATTCTTTTCTGCTTCAAATCTTTCTTTGTTTAAGGGGAAATTTACTAATCTATATGTTAAAAAGTGCAAACTTGCAAGGTTATGTTGTAAGCAATGAAAATAGTCATTTGGAATATACCTGTTTATTTAATAGTGGGAAATTTGTTATTTATTTTTTCCATAAAATTTTCAACACTCGTTACTTTAGTGTTGAATACTGCAAACACATCGTCTACATACCTGAACCATACTCTGGGGAAATACTCAAATTCTTTACTTATATCTGATTCAAACATGCTCATAAATAGGTTTACGATAAAAGGTGATAAACTATTACCCATTGTGGTTCCTTCTAATTGCTGGTAGTAGTTATTTTTTTATATTGAAAGTAATTTTGATTCATGCAGAGTTTTGTTAAAGATAAGTATTCTAAAGTCTGTTTGTCTTCTAGATTGTTTTTTCTTAGTAGTTCCTCCAGGTATTGTAAGGTATTGGGGATCGGCACACTAGGGAACAACGAACTAACATCAAACGAGATTAATATTTCACCTTCTTGGAGTGAAATATCTTTAACTTTGTTGATAAATTCAAGGGAATTTTGAACAGAAAATCCTTTTTCCTTTATGGGTAAATTTTCAAACTCGTTTGCTAGCCATTTCGAAATGTTGTAAGTAGGTGATCCTACAGCAGAAACTATAGGTCTAACCGATTTTCCAGGCTTGTGGATTTTTGGAAGACAATAGAGTTTCGGCATAGTGGGATTGCTTACTTGTAGTTTATGTTTAATATTGTCAGTAATAATATTGTTACAATTTTTAATTGTGTTTTTTACTTCGTTAATCATTTTTGGTAAGGGGTTCTTTGGGACTTGTTTGTAGGGTCCATTTTTTATTAGGTTATCTACCCTTTCGAAATAATCTGTTTTATCTAATATAACAACTTTATTACCCTGGTCAGCCTTTAGATAGAAAACATCTTTTTCTCTCAAACTTTTAATTGTTTTATTGTGATTTAATGTACTATCTTTATTTATATGTTTTGAATGATGTTTTGAGAGATCTGATAACGGCAAGCATCTCGCACATAGTCCTTTGTGCCTTCTGAAAGATAAGAGATTGAACTTTCAATATTTGCAATAATATCACTTAAATTATCTTTTTGTGGGGGCAGAGCAAAATTAAGACCTTTGTTTAAAAGTGATATTTCTTTATTATTAAAAGTTTGAGAGGATAGGTTTTCTACAATGTTTGCGATTTCCTTCGACTTTTTTGGTTTTGGTTCAGAACGTTTTAACTTTTGTAGTTTTTTATTAAGTGAAGACATCTTCTTCGTGAATTTTTTCTCAATTACTACAAACATATGTCTTTGGAAATCGCACCATTCTTCAAAGTTCTTATCACAAGATATTTCACTCCAAGAAGGTGAAATTTTAATCTCGTTTGATGTTAGTTCGTTGTTCCCTAGTGTGCCGATCCCCAATGTTACGTGCAAAATTCGCTTTACGACATTTACTAGAATTTTTCACTTCACAAATGTTTACTAGTTTACGCAGATCAGTTTAACTTAACTCTAGTAATAATATTCTAGCATGAAAACCATAGGTATTTAGTAATGTCGTCAATAGAATCTTTCTGCTGTTACATTTACTTACTTATTTTGACCTTTTTACTGGCACATTGCAGATTTTTCTTAGAGCTACATCTTGCATCAATTTTCCCGGGGTTGAACAAGATTGGCACTGAGTTGTATTAATTTTCTTAATCATTATTATTGGTTAAATAATTAAAATAACACCACTTATTTATTTCTGTCACGACGTCAAATATTGTGAGGTTATAATTCGATAAACAAAAGTACGGAAACTTTTACCCTTAAGCGCCAGCGTGCGCGCACCTTTTCTGTCGATATCAGTAGAGCACTGCTAATTTTAATAATACGTTTATTTGTTTACCTTTCTTATCTCTTTTTATTTATTAAATATAATAACAACAAATTCTTTAATTTTCCAAATAATTTCAAGTGTTAGTTACACCTATTTATTAAACATCGTCTGGGAAAAAATAAGTAAATGTAATTTTTTTAGATTATTTTTATTATATTTGCAGTAGTGTTCTTGTTTAGCGCTAACTACGGACGATTGATACACTTTATGGGCTAAATATAAAATTGTGATTTATATATTAATTTTGTAGTAGTAGTTGTAGTGTATTTTGTACTTCGCGTCGACAGGTTAAGGGTGGACGAAAACATGGGTCAATTTGCCGGGTTCGCAATGTTCCCAACATTGATATTGCTCGATCACAGTGTTCTCAACATTCTAGTGAAAAACAGAAAAGTAACCAGCATGATTATGTCTTCCTGGAAAGCGGTTATGACTGTTTTGTTGTAATTTGTTGAAGATTTCATTAATTGAAGCGTATTGCAATTGTCCATGCTTTGTATATTCGTAGTTTATGAATTTACGCACTATGTGCGTATTTTGGTCATGTTGGCACGATTGATTTTTCATCGAATTCCGTCGAATGTTTATCCCACTCTAAATGCGATGTTGTCAGCTTCACTATTTTTTCAATCGGTTCGAAGATTTGTAATAATTCTCAATAATGACGCGTAAGCGAGGGTGTAATGAGACTCGCTTACAAAAAATCCCAATTTTGACTTCTCTACCCGATTTTAGGTTGTCCACTTGGCAACGTTGGAGAAAGCGATTCGGTCGTTTTCATTTTTTATAAATAAGATTTTTGAATCCTAATGATGGAAAATTAGTTGAGGAAAGGGAAATTTGCTAGTGATGTATTTCCGTTGGAGAAGCGAAGTTTCCTCGGAGAGGGGGTTGGTTCCCTTCCTCAGTTCCATCGAGGGTTCCGTGTGGTGAGAGGTTAGCGAGGTTTTTCAATTTAAAAAAAAATCCAGAAGGGGTTTTTTACCCCGTGTTGATGGGGGATTAATCCAGTAAACCTTTAAGCAAAGACTCGAGTAGTTTTGGTATCTTTTGACGTATTTTGTAGCAGAGTTTTGCTCGACCAAGTGTCGGATTATTATTTCTAACCTCCACCACCACACGTGTTCGCTTTTCCTTAGCCCTTTTTCCAACACCCACGGGCTGGAACCCTCGATAACTCCGGCAGTGCAGTGGGTCCATTAAGTTGGTAAGTTTATTTCGATTTTGTAAAATCCTGATCTTTCAACTCTCAAGTTTTGTATTTTTTTTGACCATTTATTGTGGGCTTGGTTTTTATGCTTCCGTTCTCCTTTTCAAAGAATCACTGACCATGGGCTGCCGTAGCAGGATGGGCTGCTAAGCAGGACGTAGGTGGCCGCAGGCCGCCATCCACCCTCTATCCACCATGTGTCGCTGGAGGAGAGCGCATGAAAACCCTTGTATAAGGTAGGATGTTTTTTTGGTTTATTTGGTATTTTATTTTTAGTCTTTACCTGCCTGTTGTCCACATAAATGTGTAATTTGAGGTTAATTGTGTTTACTGAAATACTAAAGGTTGTGTCATTTTGTTCCAGGGTTTTTATGCTGTATGAGTTTTGTTGATGGGCCAGGTACGAGTAATTGGGAGTATGGTGTTTTCATCCTTCCAATGACATTGGTGTTGCTGTTGCTGGGAATGTCTAGTTTCATCATTTTTTGATATGGTGCACCAAGATCGTCACCAAGGAGTTACCGGTTTGGTTAGCTTAAAAAATATATACCTATTTTAACAATTGAGAAGTTATCTTGACCAGCTGGCAGTTTGGTTTATTTTGTATTAAATTTGGTATATTTGGTAATGGTCACTGCGAGTGTCCTACTGCTAGGCAACGGTCAAGTAACTCCTCAATTTATTTTGTTTTCATTTTTTTTATCAATTCTTTTAAAAATTCAACCTGTCAAAAGTCATTTTTTTGTTGTGGTGGGGACTGGCCAGTTGGTCGGGGGAAATCGGGCACAGATAGTGTGGCTCAAGGCTGGCTCGTTGTTAAGGCTGCACTATCCTGTGACTGGTGGACCGGGCTACACTGGTCAGTACCGTGATCCACAAATAGTTTAGTGGACCGTTTTGACATTAATGTCAAGAGTGACATTCGGGAGGTCTCTGACTGTCGGGCCAATGTTTGACATTAAAGGCTGGCTCTTTGCAAAAGATGGTTTACTGAGGACTGGCAGTCGGACCCTCTCTGTGTCATCCCTTGCATTGGTTTTTTTGAGTTTAGTGGGTACTTTTGCCAAGGTTGGTTAAACAGTTTTTTTTAATTTCTGTTCAACATGATTTTTGACATATTTTATTAACATAAATAATTATTGTATTTATTGACGGAATTTTGTTAGTTATAATAACCATTATTCGTTTCTTATTTTTTTTATTAAGAAATAATTTTTGAACTTAATTAGTTGCTTACGTATGGTTATTTTGTTTTATAAAACTGATGGGATGAGGGGAAAACAACTGGATTAGAATAAAGCAGCCTGTACTGAAAAATTGTGTTCATCTTCCTTCGCCCAACCCTAGCTGTCCAAAGACATTTTATTTTAAATACCTAGTTAAAAGTTTTATTGAGCTATTTTGTCAGTTTTTTTATTAAGAAAAGTAGTACAATAACCCCATGTCTTCAAAGTAGAATAAATAAGGTACTTAGCAGAAAGAAAAGGAAGTCAATTCTTGAGATTGGAGTTTAGTCATTTTACAGGTTACAAGGTTTGGTATGCATTAAAAGAAACAGATAGTCAGTTCGTATTTAATGTTGATTTGTTCTTTTGGTGACTTAATAGTTTCATCGATTCTTAACATTTTTGATAACATCAGTCCTCGTGCGGTGTCTTTAAATACGTGGCGCTAAAACATTTAATACATCCTTCCTTAATGAACCTACGACCTAGCGACTGTTAACCTCAAAAAGCTGGCGGCAGGCACTTGACACGAAACTTTACTTTAAAATAATGTTAAGATGTAAAACCTGTCATTCATGGCTGATTTTTATGAAGGTCCATTTCTCAAAGCTCACTAAACCGATCTTAACGTCACACCAATACCTTTAACAAAACTGTGCATGAATCAAAATTACTTTCAATATAAAAATTACTACCAGCAATTAGAAGGAACCACAATGGGTAATAGTTTATCACCTTTTATCGCAAACCTATTTATGAGCAAATTTGAATCAGATATAAGTAAAGAATTTGAGTATTTCCCCAGAGTTTGGTTCAGGTATGTAGACGATGTGTTTGCAGTATTCAACACTAAAGTAACTAGTGTTGAAAATTTTATGGAAAAAATAAATAACAAATTTCCCACTATTAAATTTACTTATGAAACAGAGAACAACGATACACTGCCATTTCTAGACACTTTAGTTATAAGAAATAAAAATAAATTGGACTTTGACCTATACAGAAAAGGAACGGCCACCAACAGGTATATTCCAAATTACTATTTTCATTGCTTACAACATAACATTGCAAGTTTGCACTTTTTAACATATAGATTAGTAAATTTCCCCTTAAACAAAGAAAGATTTGAAGCAGAAAAGAATAGGATTAGGAATATAGCTGGCGAAAACGGTTACGACGAAGGCTTAATAAATAAGCTGATAAATAGACATTCTTTTCAAAAGACCTTTCGGAATTCTACCTTTTTCAGACAAAAAGATACCTGCGACTTAAAATTTGTATCAATTCCTTATAATCCCAATTATACGAAAGAATTACAAAAAGTATGTAATAACACCGGTTTTAAATTAGTATATCAATCCCGTAACACAATAAGAAGCTTACTAGGAAATCCCAAGGATAAAACTAAAGTTCTAGAAAAAAGTGGAATTTACGAAATTAGTTGCATGGATTGTGACAAAAAATATGTTGGCCAAACGAGACGCTCTATTCAAACGCGTTTTAAAGAACACTTAGCACACTTAAAATACGGAAGAACAGAAAAGTCAAGTGTGGCCGAGCATGCTTTTGAAAACAATCATAGATTCACATTAGATAACGTAAAACTTCTAAAAAGTGTACCAAACAAAAGACTTTTGAATGCATATGAAAGTATGGAAATCGTTAAATCCAGAAATAGTTTAAATAAAGATAGAGGACCCATCCCGTTTAGTACACTTTATTCTTTGGTTGAGGGGAGATAGGATTAAAAATCGTGATCAATCACAAATTATTAGTCTTATCTCCGCCCACTAAAGGATTGTATATAAGATAGAGCGTTGTTAGCGAAACGCGCGTCGAGTGCAAAAAAAGTGTAGTTTTGGTTTGTGGAAAACAATCATAATTTTGTTTTAGTGCAACCAAAGGTTCCAAATTCCCAACATAGTTTATTTTGTATTCCATAGATATTTTTAAATAAAATCAGCTACATAAAAGCAAATATTTATTTATACTTCTGTAAAATTTGACATAAAATAAAACTTAACACTAAAAATTAATAAAATACTAATTTTCCAATAAAAATTTCTTCCCCAGATTAAACAAATTTTCACATACATAATTTTCGAATGAGTGAAGGGGGAAAACTCCACTGACTCTAACTTAAAAACCGTTAGTCCAAAACTCCATAAGGCATTAGTTTGTTATTAAGTCAATAATTTTGATTATATACTTAGTTTTCCGAAAAAAAGCTATACAATAATAACCCCCAAACATCTCAAATAACAATATGTTGTGTCAAATATTATAGAGGTGTTCTTGAATAACAAACCGCTACCTAGTTTTGATATGTACAGGGTGTTTCATTATATTTTGCATCCCCTGTTAACTCCTATAATATAAAAGATAGAAAAAAAGTTTAAATACAAAAGTTTCATAATTTTTCCCAAACTGCTGTCAAATGTCATTCTAACTGTCAAAGATTGACAGCAACTTTTTTATTTCAAATGGAACACCCTGAATTTTATTTCAGTTTTAGACTGCAATTTTAATTCTGATTCCAAAAATGTATAACATGCATCGCCTGCTGCTATTAGTTTCTGAGATAATGCGCTTAGAAGTTTTCAAAGTAAGTAGGCCATGATTCAAATCAATGCATGTTTTCGACAAAAAACAAAGTTGGCATTGATGTATCAGTGTCAAAATGAATTCATTTGTTTTATTCATAGCATCATGGTGTTTTCTGACGAAGAAAAACTCAATATTTTTACGCTTTATCTTAAATATGAGAAGAATGCCAAACGAACGAGGCGCGAATATGCGAGGCTGTATCCCGATAGAGTAGTAATAAGAGTAGAAAATACATTGAAATATATTTTCAGAAAAATGAGTAATTATTTCACACTTAAAAGAAAAAAAAGAACGGTTGCTATGAACGAGGAGGAACACATGAACGTATTGTTGTATTTGGAAGGTTAGTTAATCAATTTTTAAGAAGTTTTCATATTTAAGTAGTATATTACTTAACTTCAGTTTTCATTGCACATGCTGCAGGAGATGCGTGAAAATCCAGATATATTAAATAATATTATATGGTCTGACGAGTGTAATCTCTCTCTGCAGGGGAAAAGAATAGCAAAAATTAACACTATTGGGCTCTTCATAATCCTCGAAAAACTAAAGGACGAAAGCGGTCAGGAAGAAGAAAAATTGGTGTGTGGTGTGGTATGCTGAGGAATTACGTGATTCGGCCATTTTTTTTTTCAAGGAAACCTGAACGGCAGACGGTATTTGCAGATGCTACAAACTGTGGAAGATGCCATACAAAACTGACCTCTTGAGTTGCAAGAGTGATATTTGATATGGCAGCAGGATGATGCACCCGTCCATAACACCAGGGAAGTGACTAATTTTTTAAATGAGAATTACCCAATTTGGTTGGGGAAATTCGGAACGATTCCTTGGCCGCCCAATAGCCCCACCAACCGCCGGATATTTGGTGGTGGGACCATATGAAGGAATACTATGTTTATCGAGATAAACCTGAAAATTTAGAAGTAATCGAAAATAGGGCTCGTGCTGCAGTAGAAAATACTAACAGGAATCAATACCAATTCACCATAAACACCATCGCTGGTTTGAGGAGACGCTTCACGCTTTGCGTTGAAGCCAATGGAGATGTCTTCGAACATCTTACATAGATTTATTGATTGCTTAATAATTTTAAATACCTTTTAGCTACTTAGCTAGGTGGATATTCAATTTAAAGGTAAATAAATTTATTAAATTTGTGAAAGCAAATGTTTTCATTAGTTACGTCGCGTCGCGTCATGTCAACCGCATTAGTTTTGAAGAAATGTAATTATCTCAGAAACTAATAGCAGCAGGCTATGCATGTTAAACATTTTTGGAATCAGAATTAAAATTGCAGTCTAAAACTGAAATAAAATACAGGGTGTTCCATTTGAAATAAAAAAGTTGCTGTCAATTCTTGACAGTTAGAATGACATTTGACAGCATCTAATGGCAGATTCTGACAGTTTCGGAAAAATTATGAAACTTTTGTATTTCAACTTTTTTTCTATCTTTTATGTTATAGGAGTTAATAGGGGGTGCAAAATATAATGAAACACCCTGTACTACACGCCAAATCAATTAATTCACCTCTGTAGTTGAATGTAAATTGTAATTTATGCAAGTGGCACCTTAATTAATATTACAGGTTAAACCACCAAAAATGTATTTTTTTTGTTTAACTCGAAGGGGAATCAACTCCAGGCAATATATGTATAATTCTGGCTTATTACGCACGCATTACGCGCATATTACAGTCGCATTACGTATGCATTACTTGCACGTTACTCGCATTACGTTGACTTTACCGCATTGCGTTGGAATTACGATTGGATTACGGTAGAATATTAGGTTCCTAAAAAGCCCTATAAATGTTAGAAGTTAGTAGCACTGAGAGTAGTACCTCAGAAAGTGATTGCGATATCGTATTAGAAAACTGGAAATGAAGATGGTTTTTCAAGTTAGCAAAGTGACTTGAATGTGAAAAATATGTAGTGGCATATCCAGAAAATTGGTATATATTGGAAATCATCAACAACAGTAACTTATAAAATGAAATTTCTTAAATGTGAAATTAACAAGTAATTATATTTGGCCCGGAGATACTGAATTTTTTCTTTCATAGGTTTTAAGGAACCAACCCATTCATTATAACAAGGAATAAAAAAGTTTGAATTAAAAAAAAATTGGAAGATCTAAAAAATCTTTTTATAAATAATTTTGACGATATTGCAATCGGTCGATGCGTGAGTGCTGTTCATATCTTGTTTTTGGATAGATAGTTATTTAACTACATATATTTAGTATTTAGATGTAGTTAAATATATTGTTAGATTATTTCTCGATATAAGTAGCTGCAGATTTTTTTCATTTTTCTCAATTTTCAAACGTTTTGTTTCTTTAAACATAGACTTTTGACCTAGTTGTATCATTTACCTGTTTGTTCTCTAAGGAGCTATTCTTGGAAAGCATTCTAAACAATTGCAATATTAATAATGAATTATTTCTGAAATTTCCTTTTCTATTAAGTACCTTATAAAATTATAAAATTTAATTTTCACTAATTTTCGACATATTTGCTGTCAAAAATATTATTATAAAATTATCTAATCTTAGCAACATCTCTAGCGTGCTTTAAATTGATTTTTAAAAAAATCCAGGAAAAAGATCAAACAGTTTCCCAACTTAACCTTTTAGCCTAGGATTTTTGTGCAGGGTATTATTAACAAGAGATAAAAAAAGCTTCAGAACATGTTCCTCCTATAGCTTTCCAGAAAAAAAGATTGTTCTTTTTGCAGTAAATAGTTGCCGCAAAATGTCTTGAAACAAAAATCACAAAAATCTAAGTTTAAAAGAGCATGCTTTTTTTTAATAATAATTGTGCTTCAGTTATGTACCCAAATAAACCATACCTACGTCTACTCACCGACCGTGTGTTTTTTCTTATTCGATACTGTCATTCAGAAAAAAAATGGTGTGTAGTAAATTTATAATAATCTTAACACATATATACAGATTAAATGTATTGAAATGATACGGATCGTTTAGGTGCATCTATTTATTTCTAACAAACCCGCACAAATCTAGGAGTTCGCAAAAAAGTAAAATTTTAAAAATATTTTAGCAAAAATGGCTGAAACCCAAGCTTTGATTTATTAATAAAAACATAAGCTAATAAAAACAAAGATTTTGAAAAGATAATCTTCTACAAAATATGACAGACTAAATTATAACATGTAATAAAGTACAAAAAAACTAAATAAAAATATATAATTTTAGTAAATATGGCTTTTGGTGTTTAACCAATCCTTCATGACTTATAAAAGAAAAAGCATTTTTAATACTCAATGCCTACCTATTTTTACTATTTTTATTTATAAATATATATTTGAAAAAGAAAAATTTACAACCATACAGACTTACCCAATGTCGCTGCTCTTAAAATGAAAAAATCAATAACACTCCCATGATTCTCAGATTATTCTCTAAATAATGTTTTTTATCTTCTTAAAATCTGAGCACATTAAAGATATGAAGTCCGCACAGCAGCTGACAAACAGTACAAAATGAAAAAATACAATTTAGATAAATGTCCCTTTTGATTACGTTTAACCAATCATCCATTGCATTTATTTTTTATTATTCAATAACTATTTTTATTCACGAATATATTTAAAAAAGAAAAATTTAGAAGTAAATAAACTTACCCAAGACCAGGATTCGCCGTTCTTCAGTTGAAAAAACTCAGCAAGACCGTAGATAGAGACTCTACATATTTTAAAATAATTATTTTTTTCATCTTCTTAAAATCGCTGTTTTTTGCCTTTTCCGAATGCAAACAAAAAGATACTGAAAAAACAATTTTGAGGATACTGGGTGAAACAACTAATTTTGATGTATTTTCAAAGCTACAAGTTTGAAACGTAAATTAAGCCACAAGCTTTACTTGTGGCATTACAGGCATTATTTCTGAAATTACTACATTACATGCGCATTACTGTGACATTACTATAGTGACGTACGTGTTACGATAATAATGCTAGAATTATACCATTACCTACTGGAATTATGCAAAAAATACTTGTAATGCGCAATACATATACAAATTTTGGGGAGTTGATTCCCCAATATTCAATCATAAACTGCTGTTATTCAAGATTTTCCGAAAGGGCTAAACATTATCAAATCTCCTTCTAGCAGCGTCACCTTTGTATGTCTAAAGTATTGAACTATTTTTATCGCCAAAATTCCTTAAATTAGCCCTATTTCAAATACACATGCAGTTGTAGCGAACACTGAAGCAATACCTTCAGACCGGGCATAAAACTGGCTATCTGCGAGAAATCTGGTCCTTGTACCATCTGGGTGTGCAGCAGAAGACCATTGGTGTAATCGCCGTTTTCCACGTACTGTATCATCTGATGGAGGGAAGCTAAGGCATTTTGTGAGAGCTGAAACAAAAAAGAGATGAGTCAGTTTTATACGATTACTGAATGATTTCAAACTACTTTACTAAAAAATATAAAATGCATAAAAAGTGAAAATATATGCGTTATGTGACAGCTGGTGACTAAAATATTAGGAAGGCCAAATTTGAAACTGGTTGTATGGTGTTGTTATATTGTTACGTTCTGGTAGATTCATGGAAACTGCTGCCTGAAATATGCATGAGTATTCGTCAGCGTTCGATCACCCTTAGAGTCAGTTTAAATTTGTGGTTGACATTTAACAAACATCGCGCTTCACGCTCACGTCCAAAAAGTGAAAAAATCGCGAAAAAATCCTCGTGAAAATAGACAAATTAGTACTTAA
This sequence comes from Oxystoma pomonae, assembly GCA_963921995.1. NCBI lineage: Eukaryota > Metazoa > Arthropoda > Insecta > Coleoptera > Brentidae > Oxystoma > Oxystoma pomonae. The sequence continues at coordinate 58,717,923 of OY998168.1, forward strand.
AATGTTCCTCAGAACCTGGAGCGATAGTACCACTAAATAAAAACAGTGAGACTGTGGTGGAATACAATAAAATCACAAAAATAAAAACAAATTTCGCTATTTTGACAGTGTCAACCAGAGAAAAGAGAGGTGAAAGATTGGTAAGGACAAATCAAGCCTACTATATTATTAGCAGATGCGAAAACCTAATCGCGGCTAACCAAAAAGCTAGGCCACTACTTCAAAGTATTGGAAAAAGGTCGGAAAAAACTTGCAGACTATTTTTACTGAACTGAGTAGGTAAAAATATTTGCAAATATAACAGGAACAACAAGTAGAAATGTATCCTTGCTTTGTGGCATGTGTAAAACCAATGTAAATACTAAATCACCTGAGAGCCTACAATGCAAAGAACCAGATGCACGCCATAAGTGGTTTCACTTATCCTGCACAGAGCTAAGTACAGTGGATTTCCAGGTAATGCAAAAATTACACAGAATCTACTGTTGCAAGAATTGCTCTAAGAAGAAAACCACATGAAAAAAACAGACGCGCCTTAAAATGGCAACCATACAGCATCAAAGAAAACAATGAACTTAGAAGATATAATGAATGCAATATTGGAAGTTAGAGTAGAAATTAACAATTATCTGCAGTTTTATTCTGATAACTTTGAAGAACAAAAGCTAGGAATCAGATATATGAAAATGATATAAAATAACTAAAGAAACAAAACCAAATTCTGATTGATGAAGTAACAAAAATAAAATCTTCACTAGTAACAAAAAATACACAACAAAGAAAAAATAACTTAATAATAGTTGGTATCAAATATGAAGTTAAAGAAAACGAAAACTTATGGATTGAAACTACAAAACAAGCTGCAGAAAAAGCAATTCAGTATGTGAATCCACACATTAAACCTGAGCAACACACAATCAGGTTAACTAACCTTAAGAAGTCTAATGCCCCGGTAATGGTAGAATTCCAAACACAAACTGCAAAAAGCAAATTTGTAATGGAAAGAAAAAAGAAGGGAACAATTAAAGCAAAAGACTGGAATAACAGAACCTAATGAGCAATTGGAAATGACATTGTACTTCAATGAAGATATGAGCAAGCAAACAGAGCGAACTCTTCAAAATAGCTAAAGAGTTAAAAACAATTGGATATAGATATATCTGGGAAAAGAATGGAAACGTTTTTGTGAGGAAAGAGGAGACCAGCGCAATCTTAATGATAAAAAAAGGGGAAGATGTCGAGAGATGAGTCAGTTTTATACGATTACTGAATGATTTCAAACTACTTTACTAAAAAAAAAAATGCATAAAAAGTGAAAATATATGCGTTATGTGACAGCTGGTGACTAAAATATTAGGAAGGCCAAATTTGAAACTGGTTGTATGGTGTTGTTATATTGTTAAGTTCTGGTAGATTCATGGAAACTGCTGCCTGAAATATGCATGAGTATTCGTCAGCGTTCGATCACCCTTAGAGTCAGTTTAAATTTGTGGTTGACATTTAACAAACATCGCGCTTCACGCTCACGTCCAAAAAGTGAAAAAATCGCGAAAAAATCCTCGTGAAAATAGACAAATTAGTACTTAAAATGTTCCTCAGAACCTGGAGCGATAGTACCACTAAATAAAAACAGTGAGACTGTGGTGGAATACAATAAAATCACAAAAATAAAAACAAATTTCGCTATTTTGACAGTGTCAACCAGAGAAAAGAGAGGTGAAAGATTGGTAAGGACAAATCAAGCCTACTATATTATTAGCAGATGCGAAAACCTAATCGCGGCTAACCAAAAAGCTAGGCCACTACTTCAAAGTATTGGAAAAAGGTCGGAAAAAACTTGCAGACTATTTTTACTGAACTGAGTAGGTAAAAATATTTGCAAATATAACAGGAATAACAAGTAGAAATGTCTCCTTGCTTTGTGGCAAGTGTAAAACCAATGTAAATACTAAATCACCTGAGAGCCTACAATGCAAAGAACCAGATGCATGCCATAAGTGGTTTCACTTAGCCTGCACAGAGCTAAGTACAGTGGATTTCCAGGTAATGCAAAAATTACACAGAATCTACTGTTGCAAGAATTGCTCTAAGAAGAAAACCACATCAAAAAAACAGACGCGCCTTAAAATGGCAACCATACAGCATCAAAGAAAACAATGAACTTAGAAGATATAATGAATGCAATATTGGAAGTTAGAGTAGAAATTAAAGAAATTAACAATTATCTGCAGTTTTATTCTGATAACTTTGAAGAACAAAAGCTAGGAATCAGATATATGAAAATGATATAAAATAACTAAAGAAACAAAACCAAATTCTGATTGATGAAGTAACAAAAATAAAATCTTCACTAGTAACAAAAAATACACAACAAAGAAAAAATAACTTAATAATAGTTGGTATCAAATATGAAGTTAAAGAAAACGAAAACTTATGGATTAAAACTACAAAACAAGCTGCAGAAAAAGCAATTCAGTATGTGAATCCACACATTAAACCTGAGCAATACACAATCAGGTTAACTAACCTTAAGAAGTCTAATGCCCCGGTAATGGTAGAATTCCAAACACAAACTGCAAAAAGCAAATTTGTAATGGAAAGAAAAAAGAAGGGAACAATTAAAGCAAAAGACTGGAATAACAGAACCTAATGAGCAATTGGAAATGACATTGTACTTCAATGAAGATATGAGCAAGCAAACAGAGCGAACTCTTCAAAATAGCTAAAGAGTTAAAAACAATTGGATATAGATATATCTGGGAAAAGAATGGAAACGTTTTTGTGAGGAAAGAGGAGACCAGCGCAATCTTAATGATAAAAAAAGGGGAAGATGTCGAGAAACTGAAGGAAGCTTAAATTCTAAAACTTGTAGTAATAATATAATAATTTTTTTTTAGGTTAAAAATGACACACAATGACTTCAGAGTGTCGAGGCTGCAACCTGTGACTGCCTAAATAACATCACGCAATCGCCGAATGGTTCATGGTTAAACCTGACCCACTTTAATATTTGTAGTTTAAAAGCACACTATAATGACCTTATTGCATACTTAGAAACAGGTAACATTAAATTTGATATCATAATATTGAGTGAAACACATAAAATATACAACATTAATAACTTTAAGTTTCCAGGCTTTGAAATTTTCTTTAATGGGAGCAAGATCAACAAGTGCGATGGGTGTGTGGTTTTAATTAAAACAAATTTATTCCCAATAGTAAATATAATAACAAAAAATTTGACAAAATTTTTAAGGGTTACATTTATAAAAGAGAACATTAAAATCGGCTTAACCTCTATATATAATTCACCATCTCTGGATAAGGGAATTTTTTTAACTGATTTAAAAGAATGTTTTGAAGACATTAATAATACAAATTAATCAATCGAAATATTTTGCGGTGATACCAATATAAACATAGTGGAGGATAATATAACACAAATAGCAACAGAGTATCTTAATTATCTCAACCAGTATGGTTATATTGGTTATATTAATGCACCCACTAGGGTAACACCAGAGACTACAGACCATTTCCCTATTGCACTGACTTTAAGTAACAAAAATAAAAAGCTAACTTTAAAAGAAACAATAGATTTTGAACTACAAAAAATCAATTACCAACAAATCTCAAATTCCTTAAAAATATTAAACTGGGAATGTGTCGTACAATGCGTGGACCCAGAGCTCTGCACGGATAGATTCATAACTATAATATCAGAAACTATAGAACATGCAACACAAACAATAAAAAGGAAAAAAAAAGGAATTATTTGTTCAATAAAAACCCGAGATAAATTAAAACGAGACAATTAGGGACCACTAAACAAAAATAAATACAAAAAATACAGAAATGCTCTAAATAATATAATTAAAAAATCTAAATTTGCCTCTTACAATAAAAAAATTATAGAAAACAAAAATGACAAAGAAAATTTGGGAAATCATAAAAGCATCTAATGAAATAACAACTAAAAATTCAACCATAAACTCTTTAATAGAAAATAGTACACTCATAACAGATCCAGACAAAATGGCTAATACATTTTTAGAGCATTTTAATAATGTTGGCAAAAAACTAAGCAAAAAAATCCAACAAAATAATTATAGATTTCCAGAAATACAAATAACCTCCACTTCAAAATTTATGAACATAACGCCATTCGAGCTCACTGCTAAAGCACTCTGTGAGTCAGATAGATTAAGTGCTAAAATAATTAAAATTAACCAGGATAGTTTAATGAAACCCTTACTCCATATTATAAATTTAGTAATACAAACTAGAACATATCCTAATATATTAAAAAACTCAATTATAAGTCCCGTGTGTAAAGCAGGAGATAGACAGGATAAAGAAAATTTTAGACCCATCGCGGTAACAAGCACCATAAACAAACTTCTTGAAAAGTGTATTAAATTAAGATTAAATGACTATCTTAATTCCAATAACATATTAACTAGCTCGCAATTTGAGTTTCGTAGTAATGTTAGTACAGAAGACGCCATCCCGAGCATGACATAATATGTTGTCAAAAATTTTAATGATGATTACAAAACCATAGGAGTCTTTATCGACCTCGCCAGAGCATTCGACACTGTGGCACATAAAATTTTATTAAAAACGCTTCGAAACACGGGATTACACAACACTGAATATAAGTTATTTGAATCATACCTAGACGGCAGAACACAACAAGTCAAAATAAACAAGAAGTTGAGTAAGAAAGGTAATATGGAATTTGGTGTGCCACAGGGTACTGTTCTGGGGCCGATACTTTTCTCCATTTATATAAACAATTTACCAAATATATTACCAAAACATAATAGCTGGATTGGTTGCTACTGTGATGACACAGTGTGTCTAATTAAGGCAAGAACCTGGGACGAAGCGTTTGCTCTCAAAGAAAAGTACATTTCGATTATAAAACTATGGATGGATCAAAATCTTTTAACACTCAATAATACAAAAACAAAATTCATGCAATTTACAATGAATAGCTATAAAATTAAAGAAAAGATCCAATTAAAAATACATGATTTCGCCTGTTTGTCTAATAATATACCTTAAAACTGTAAATGTAGTGCAATAATAGAGTCCACAAAAAACATAAAATACTTAGGTGTATTTATTGACCACAACTTAAAATATGAGATACACATTGACCATATAACAAAAAAGTTAAGAAAAAATATCCATAAATTCTAACAACTTAGAGAATTCATGTCATACAAACTTTTAATTATGGTATACCAGGCCCTGGTAGAATCTATCTTAAACTATGCGGTGGGGATCTGGGGCAGCGCTTGTACGTCCACTTTGAATAACTTAATAATAACACAAAAGTATATTCTAAAAATAACAAAAAGATACCCAACTGTAGATCTATTTAATGAATGTAAACTACTATCGGTAAGAAAACTATATTTTAAAAATATCGCTAAATTCATGCATAAAAACAACAAATACAAAAATATAATAAATCATACTATAATAACAAGATCTATAACAAATCAAAATGTTTCAACTCCTAGGGTGGAATTCACAGCCTGCCAGTGACACATCTCATTTGTTGGTTCTAGGCTCTTCAATTTAATTACTAACGAAATAAAAGGCATACTTAGTAAGAAAAATTTTAACGATAAAATAACTAACTGGATAAAAACTAATTATACCTACATAAAAGATAAATTCAACATATTTTAACTTTAATATATCCTTATACACTTTGGAGAATGGATTTAACTGTGTTCTAGTTACGGTGATATAGGAACAAAGACCGACACTCTGATATGTCTACTCTTTCTCTCCTTACTCTGGTTAATTAAATATATTTGTTATTGTCTTAAACGCAATACTCTGATAATTGTGAATTTTAAGTCTTTATAGGTATATCATCATAGATAAATATATTGATATATACATATATATATATATGTATATATATGGATAAATATTAATAACATATGAAATCTATAATAAGATCTGACTGATTAATTTAAGATTATAAATAGTCATACCATAAAATTAATAAGTTACTCTTAGGAATAAATTAAATATTTGTTTTTCTCTTTTGACACAAGATCAGTAGACCGACAAATCACTTGTGACTTAGGTACCATCGTCTAATTTTAAGATATTTAATGAAATGTGAACTATTTTAAATAAATAAACTATGAAACTATGAAAGTCTTGAGGGAGACAGTAGTCAAAGTAAAGTCCAGAAGACAGGACATCATCAATTAATTGTCAACTACACAGTGGTCCTGGAATTAATTTATGCGCCGAAATTTAAAAAAAAATGGAGTAATTTTCTGATTTTTTTTTTTAATGAATATACTCAAAACTAGCCTTTAATGTCCAATCCAAGCTTATTTTTTTTTACTTTTCATTTGTTGGCTTAGCACAAGGCTTTATAGTTGGACATTTTTTTGCTTTTTATAACTGTTTTAAGGGTCTGATTAAAAAAATTGTATATTATCTATATGTTTTGGATTACAAATACTTGAACAGGAATACAAAATGTGGTCATACAAAGTGATTTTGGTAAAGTTAGTTTTTAAGGCTTCCGGGTGCAACCTGTCAAAAATCACCCAATTTCCTGAAAACTACAAGTATGAAGTATAAAATATCCGGCTATATCCGGTCACTCATCTAATGTATGATCAAGTTTGAACCTTCTTCTGAGAAAAAATTGGCTGTGACCACCATTTTTTTTTAAATTGTTTTTTGTTACGTTGAACTCGCCGTTATTTGATAATGAATAAATCAAGAAAAAATATAGGTAGGCGCAGGGTGTTCCACCATAAACGTCCCTCCTACAAAAAAAAATTGCCAGCCAAAAATATTTATACCGAGATTGTCAAATGTCATTTCAGGGGAGGGGGGGGGTCAATGAAATCTCAGTTGAGATTTTAATAACTACGGTTTTGTGGTCATAAAAGAATCCTTATTTAAAAAGTACAATTAGGTTTTGTACTCAGTTTTATTCGACCTATACCTTGTTCAGAAGCACTGTGCAGTCTTAATTAGATAGATTCACCGTTTTAACAGTTTAACCTAGTTAGCCAATTTTGCTTAGGTTAATCTAAGTACATTGTGATGCACTGTAGATGCTATGAAGAATCCCGGCCGAGTTCTTTAATACCCATAACTTTTTTAGGAGATTTATAGCCCTAGAAAGTACATTAGTACCTACTTAGGTAATTCCTTAATCGGTTTAGGTAATCCAAAAATATTTAGGAGAAATGACCTTATTTTAAATTAACTGAAAAAACTTGTTGATTCCGAAATTACGAGGGAAAGAATAACTTTGAAGATTTTTTAAAACTACTAGTACAGGACGTTTTAACAGATATTCGCGAATAAGGTCGTTTTAGGAAAAAGTCACCTAAACGGTACAAAACTAACTTTATTTTACGAAAAAGTAAAGAAGGTAAAGGTACAGAATTCAGAATAACGTACAACTACAAAAATCCCCAAAAACTACCCGCTCTGTAAAAACCTATGGCTCCACCTATCAACAACCAAACAAACTACAGCCTGCACACGCCATGCTTTTTCTGTTAGCACTAAACATCAGCTGATTGTCAATCTATAACCTTAACCTCGAATGAACTTTTCAAAACAAAACATATGTAAGTAAATAAACATTTCTAACACTCCCACTTTTTGAAAAGGAAAAGTAAACTTACTAATAAAAGCTTAACATCTAAACACACTTAAATGTGTTTTATTTATTCATCATTTGTAAGTCCAATTTTTGTTCTTAGGATCTCAAACTTATTTTCGCATGTCCTTTAGTGAAAATGTCCGCTTCTTGATCATCGGTTTTTACATATACTGGCACAATGTCACCACTTTTATATTTTTCACGAATGAAATGATAGCATACTTCAATGTGTTTAGACCGATTGTGAAACTCAGAGTTTTTAATGAGATTTATTGCACTCTAATTATCTACATACAACATAGTAGGCTTTGAAATTTTATCAGACTCACCAATGTCTTTCAGAAACTGATGCAACCACAAAATTTCTTGCACTGTACTTGAAGTAGCTATGTACTCGGCCTCAGTGGTCGAAAGGGAAACACTATTTTGTTTTTTGCTTGACCATGTGATTGGTCCTCCACACAATTTAAACAAGTAACCACTGGTGGATTTTCTGGTTTCCTTATCCTCGGCAAAATCAGAGTCTGTAAAACCAATTAACACTCCCTGTTTTTCTGTTTTCTTATAAAGAACTCCACAGTTTTGAGTTCCAATCAAATACCGTATGATTCTTTTAATGGCAAGCCAGTGCTCTTTTGTGTGTGAGTTCACATAACGACTGAGAACTCCCACTGCATAGGATATGTCGGGTCTGCTTACTGTCGATAGGAAAAGTAATGATCCTATGGCTTGACGATATGGAACCTCATTTTCCATGAGTTTTTCTTGGTTGTTCATGGAAAAATCAGTATTTCCGTCCACTGGTGTTGAGCATGATTTTGCATCACTCATATTGAAGCGTTTTATTATTTGTTTAACATAGCTGGTCTGGTTTACAAATATTTCTCCATTATTCATGTTTCTGGAAATCTCCATTCCATCATAGTACTTGAGATCAGTTATGGTAACTTCAAATCTTGCTTTTAGTTCATGTAAAACTTGCTGAATGACCACTTTTTGTGTAGAAAAAATCAGGCCATCATCCACAAATATAACCAGGATAACTTTGACTTCATTTACGAATCCTTGTTAAACAAACTTATCTGCTTCGCTTCTCACAAATCCAAATTGTGCCAGAAAATTGTGGAAAGTTTTATTCCAGCACCTTGGTGCTTGTTTTAAGCCATATAATGACTTTTTAAGTTGGAAAGAATCTATTCCATTATTTTCTTCCAGTCCTCCATAAAGAAATGCTGTCTTTATGTCGAACTGCATAATTTCACACAGTGTAGCCTTATATCTTGAAATATCACCATTGGGGTCTCGCTTAACTTTAAATACCCGCTTACATTGCAAAACTATTCCGTTCCGTGGACATTCTACAACTTCCCATGTTTTATTTTTTTCTAAAGCAGCCAGCTCTTCGTTAATTGTCTGATGCCACTTTTCTTTATCTTCTGACTTTAGTGGTATGTCTGTTTCTACAAAATTTAACACATAGTCGTCAAATCTGGTGGGGGTCTCACATTTCTTTCAGTTCTCAAATTTGGCATTTCTTGAAATGATTCTTCATTTTCTTCTGGATCTTCATATACTGAATGTTCACCTTCTGACTCACTATCATGTCGTTCTTGACCATGCACCTCTACATTTTCTAGATAATCTGTGATATCATTTTCACTTATGCTAATTTTTCTAAACGTTTCTTAAGACTAAAATTTTTCTAAGTGCAGAATCGAATAATCTGTAGTTAGTTGAATTTTGGTCATAACCAACAAACATTGTTTTCTTGCTCTTGGAATCTAGTTTTGTCCTTTTTATGTCTGGAATGAGGACATACGCATCACATCCAAATATTTTTAGATGTCCAAGGTATGGTTTTTGCCCAGTCCATACTTCATATGGAGTTGAACCAGGAGTTTGACTTGTCAATGTTCTATTTCAGATGTAGACTGCTGCATTCCCAGCTTCGGCCCATAAAAACTTTGGACATTGACTTTGATACATCATTCACCTTGCAGATTCAACTATTGTCCTGTTGTCCCTCTCAGCCCTCTCATTTTGTTAAGGAGTGTAGGGTGCTGTCAACTCAAAGCTAATACCTTTTTTTTCTAAATACATCTTAAATTCATTATTGCAGTACTCCATACCATTGTCTACATGCAAAAATTGGATATTTTTACCAAATTTTGCCTTAACTTTTTGGCTATATATTTTAAAGCATTCTAGTGCCTCTGATTTGTGCTTTAAAAAGTAAACTACTCTATAGCCTGAAGCTTCATCCTTAAGTAGCATAATATATTTTGCACCCGAGACTGATTCAGTGCTCATGGGTCCGCAAAGGTCACTAAAAATTCTCTCACCTGGTTTAGCCTTTGTATGCTGTTTTGACTTCTGGAAAGGTAACTTGCGCTGCTGAATTTTTCAGTGTCACTTAGGTCAATCCCAGTTATTAGTACCTTTTTCACCATGTCTTTAATCGAGCCCACATTCAGGTGGCCTAGCCTTTCATACCAGACTTTCAGACTGTCTCGTACCATAGAATTTGCTGAGTTTACTACTGTACGACACAACATCTTATATATATTATTGGAATCTTTTACTTTTACGGTAATCACACTTTCTGAGAAAAGAATTTTGTTAACATCTAGTACATAGAGGACTACTCCTTTTCCTTTCACACAAAGTCTCTCTCCATTACCAAGAACCACTGAACTAGCAAAGCTTTCATCGATAGTGGAAAAGAAATCTTTTCGATATGACATATGTGCTGAAGCACCGCTATCCATGATCCAGTGATCATTCCAGGCCGTTACCAAAACACTTTCTTCCTTCTTTTCTTCTTCTATATTAAATGCAGACTCATACGCTGTAAACGCACCACTGCTTGAACCACTGTCATTTGGTTTACTGCTATCTTTGTCCTTGTCATCTTTTCTGTTGCTTGTAGACTTTTTCTCCTGTCTCTTTGCTTTACAGTCTCTGCTGTAATGTCCTTTCTTTCTGCAGTTAAAATAAGTAACATTCTTTTGCTTGTCTTTCAATGCTAAAGCTGAGTATTAGTTTTTTTAGTGATTTTTTGTTGTAAAAATTGACATACAGCTATTTATTTCTTGGGAAATTAAACAGCGAATTAGTGGATATTGTTTTAACTTATAACGAAGCACAACAACCCGCCGTAGAAGCATACCGAATTTATTCCTGTAGTGTCAGTTGGCGTTTTTATTTAGCTATGAGAATATTCAGCGATTAGGGGTTTTTGTCACTTTACTCGATCATATATACTTCAACGAATCATTTACATGATTTTAGTGGTAGTAATGTCTTGGAAAAATTTTCCCTAATTAAGAAATTTTTGAACAGGCTTCTGAAAACGGCTTAATCGTTTTTTTTTTTAAATATTTTTGTATTACTTGCAGGCGATTTAAGACGTCCTAAAAGTTTCTGACGTAAGTTGTAAAATACCCTGTAAATATAGCATAGAGTTCGCATATCTACTTTTCGAGATATATGCAATCAAAGGTTTAAAATTTCAATTTTTAAAGCGATTATTTCAAAAACCGCAAAAAAAATGTGGAATCGCCCAAAGGATACAATGTTTAAATTATCCTTAAAACGTCCTTTAAAATAAAACCCAATATTATAGGGTATCTTACTTCAAAGATTTTAAAGGCAAATTCAGAGCTCCATAATGTAAGCGGTATGAGGTATGCGGTAAGACGCAAGGATAATGAACAAATGCTGTTCTTACCGCTTGCGGCTTACGGAACACTATGAACTTTATTTTCCTTGCGTCTTACCGCATACCTCGTACCGTTTACCTTACGGAACTCTGAATCCGCGTTATTTGTTTTATTTAATATAATAGAAAAATATATAGTCTTAAGTTTGTATATTTTTTTTTGCCTCAAACGCTTAAGGCACAGTTCGCCTAAACGACATATTCAACAATTAACTCATCTAATAACTGTCAACATGGTGTCCAAAATTCCAGCTGGATATAAGAATGAAAGGTTACTAAATTGGATCGGTGACTGGCTTGATATCGGAGGTGTCGGCGCAACATGATGAAAGACTGGAGGGACTTAAATGAAAAGTAATCGGGGGTAAAGGGGCCGATTTCTTGCTTCTGGACATTCTTGGAGAATGTACATATGCAATCTATAAGTTCAAGTTGGCTTGCATTGAAAATAATGACTACTTACCATTTTTTGTTTATTTTTTGCCACAATTTGCCCTCAACACTCACTTTTTGTACCAATATTTAAAGATTTTTGCCTTTTTTCAACAAAAAATTCTATGAAATTAACTCTGTGTTTCGGACTTCCATTGTCTATATTTTATTTATACATGACGTTTCGATCAGTACAATCTCTGATCGAAACGTCGTGTATAAATAAAATATAAACAATGGAAGTCCGAAACACAGAGTTAATTTCAAACACATCATTGTCTCAAACTTTCAAAAAATTCTATGTCATCACATCACAAACAATTTTTTCGATTGCCGAGAGACAGGGCCGGTATCAGCTTTTTTTTACGTATATTTTAACACCGTCTTTAATTTTTTAGACTTCTTTAAAATAACTTTGATTTTTGTTTATTTATTAAAGCTTTTGGAGGTTACAAAACGGTCCAACATAATATTTTTTATCAAAATAAAGGATAAGAGATTCACTCAGTTCGCACTGGTTCAACAAAAGGAAATCTCTGTAAAAAGCAACCTGCAGGTCGGAAAGAAAGTAGCTTTTTAAGAGCCGCGTTGGAACCAGGCATAAATGAACTCTATGTTCGAGAATGTGCAAGTGCACGCTCTTTATGGGCGAGGACACTGCCTTCTTAAATGAAATAAAATAAGGAGGTCCCACTTGTGGCACCTTTTTGGAAAGCTTGTTAAAAAAGAAATTCGAATAAATAACTTGACATCTGTCAACCCATGTGTTAAAAATTTTAAAAAATCTATTTTTTGTCGTTAAAGATGGTTGAGTGAAAAAGAAAGTCGCGGTGTGCTTTAATCTATTTCACTAGTAAATTTAAAAACAGGCAATTAGGCTGCGCCTCAAATAGGACGCCAATATCTTTGTGTGGTAGTATTTATTCCACTTTTATTTATTTTGAACCTAAAAGAATTGATAAAAAATAGTTTTTTTTTTAAATTTTTAACACATGGGTCAAAAAAAGTTATTTAATCGAATTTCTCATTTAACAAGCTTACCTAAAAGATGCTACAAGTGGTACCTCCTCATGAAAAAAATGTTAGTAGGCCCTGGGCCTTCGGTAAGGGCCCCCAAATGGGCCGCCAATAATGTCCTTGTGTGGTATTTTTTTTATCCCGCTTAGTAAACAGAGAAATATGTAGTTATTTTGAAGCTAAAACAATTGACAAAAAAATATATTTTTAAATTTTTGACACATTGGTTGACAGATGTAGTGCGTTAAATTTATTTTTTAACAAGCTTTCCAAAAGGGTGCCACAAGTGGTACCTTCTTATTAAAAAAAAATAGTGAGCCCTGGGCCTCCAGGTGGGGGCTCGTAATTTTTTTTTATCATGGGCTGAAAGTCTGTAAAAAATCGATAAAGATTCGCTTTTAGCTTTTTTTAAAACCTCTTCTCTAAAGCCGCTAGAAGCAGCGTTCCATTTAAAGAATCCACCCTGTATATATATATATATATATATATATATATATATATGTTTATATATATATATGATGAATTTCTGGGTTGGTGTAGAAAGCTCTTAAATCGTTGAGTTCGTAACAAAGTTTTATCGAAAATTTTGGTTTATGCCTGTGGTAACATTTGTTGTGGAGAAAATCGAAACTTAAATTTTGCGGCCTTGTGGCGTTAGGTACTTACTTGATTATATCTAAGGCTGTCATACAAAGTGTCCAATTTTTTGGCAACGTCTTCTAGTTTTTTTCTAGTTTGCTGTAAATAAAAAAACATAGTATATAATTATAAGTAAATGTTGAGTAGAATGCAATAAAAGAAATATACTTCAATTGTCTCAAACTTTCAAATAAATAATATTAATAAAATTTCCCGATAAAATGATTTCTTTAAGAATATCCCCTAGCCTCATCATTTTCAATGTCCCTCCCAATTGCATCTTTGTGAATGACTATAAATTTTTAACTGCCAAATTTGAAAAAATCCTGATTTTTTTCATTCATCTCAATGTAGAATATCAACTTAATAAATAAAGCTATCAAAATCCAGGATACTCACGAATCGTCGCACGATAATTAGTTTAATTTATACATAATCAAAAAAAAAATGACTATTAAAAAAATAAGAAACATCATTTTTAGTCCACGATACCAATATGGTATGGGGGCTATTAAAATCGTAGAATTTCGACTTTTCCTAATTTTATCAAAAATGAGTTACTAAAGTTCCAAAACACCTTAATCGACGAAAAAAAAAAGTTGTATGTCTGCATACATGATAACTCAAGACCCAAGTAACATTTTTGGTTAAAAATTGGTAAAATATTCCCCAGTTAAGCTAGTAATTTTTTCTTATGAAAAACTGGGAGGTTAAAAAAGAGTGAAATTTCCCGCCTTTTTACCAAAGTGGGGACAAAAACCAAGGTAATTTGGTGGGATAAAATAGGTAATTAATTTTTTTTTTCCAGAAGGTGAATTTGCCCAGAGGACACTTTTCACCAACTTTTGGGACATATGTACACATCTGCATAAATGCTCAACCTAATTTGTGTCCTATTGTACACAATGCCCTCTCAGTGCCCTCTTGTTTGTCTGTGACTGAAGCGCCCTCTACGTGTCAGAATAGAAGGAGATGAAAACATTTTAAAATGAAAGTAAAAAAAGAGAAAAATATAAATTAAATCCATGGCCTACAACAACTTTGGAAATAAAAAATGGTGATGAAAAATCATAGTTATATGTTAATCAGGGGTTAAACTACTATTTAAAACTATTATTGGGAGGAAACCGACATGCGCCGAAAATTTTTTTGTTGAATTGTTTACTTTTACTTCCATAAAATTTACGCGCCCATCGAAACATGCAGTTTTAACAAAAAAATCACCAAAATTATGATTTGGGAAAACACTAATTAAATATTAAATTAAATATTATTTCCAATTTGTAATTATAATTTAATATTTGGGTATGAAACAAGTGTAAGCAAATCATTTTCATAAAGATTTTCTATTTTTTTTTCATTAAAAATAATAAAATCTTGTTGAAAAGAGAAAAAAACATGGCTCCTTACCTTTTTTTGGCGACCATGCCCTAAAAGTCGTGTTAACCATGTTTTTTTCCCTCAAACACAAAATTTCCAATGTTAAAGTCAAAATTTCTTATTAATTTTGCAGCAATGACGGTTTTATCCAATTTTCGGGTTCATTGCCAATTGTTCCCCGCACTCCCCCTGCCCATTGTTCGGTTGTCAGTTGTCATGTTGATTGTTGACATAAAGGCGGATTTACGCCGGTGAGCAATTAAGCAAGCAAACAATTCGAAAAAGTTCCATCATATGGAAATACACACAATCGTTTACGCTCCCAAATGTCATAACTTGACATATGATATTTGCGAGCGTAAACGATTGTGTATATTCCCATATGATGAACTTTTTCGAATTGCTTGCTTGCTTAATTGCTTACCCGTAAATCCGCCTTAAACATTCCAACAACCTCTGCATCTGTTTATGCGCGTTTTTTCGCGCATAACATAGTTACTATTGTTTTTTCTTTCACACAAGCAGAGTGTGTCTTCTTTTAACCTGTTATTAGAAAATTTGATGCATAGAAAAGTTGCATTGTGAGAACAGGGCTTTAAGCTCGCAAAAACACGGCTTTTCATAAGAGAGAGATAGCGACGACCCTGGAGTGCAAAGGGTGCGAACTCGATATTGTGTTTTATCTATTGTCTTTTTCTGGCCCACCTTTGTAGAGAAAGAGAGATACCCCAACCGTGGTATCCGATTTTTTAAAGTGCATAAACGAACTGTGTCAAAGTCACCCACGCTGACAGCTGACTCCTAACCTACATTCCAAAAAAAAAAATTGTGCAAGGTGAAAAAAAAATGGCATCAAGACTTCCTCGCATTATTATAAGGTTGTGGCTTGTATAAAGGGAAAGCGCATCGAAATATGCTATGTCCCATATAAATGGGAACAAGATGGGCTTTTAAGGTGGCCCCAAGCCAACCTTGGGAGGCTTCGAAAAGATGCTGCCAGCCATCCTGAAGATGACTGGTTGACCTACAAATGTAAAATTTAAAAAAATTACATATTTGATCTTGATTCCGCACAATTATGGGAAGAACAACTGATCGAGGAAGGCACCGATGCTGAAAACAGGTGGGTACCTCCAACAATTAAGTTTATGCCCGTGAATTTGAACTCATTTATGGAGAATAAACCAAGGTAATTATGCAGCATACGGTTTTCTGCCATTTTTGATTTTTTAGGAAAAATTCTTTATGGGGGCACATACTAGGGCCCCAGTGTTTTTTTAAATTTTTTTTCGCTAAAACAACCCAATTCAACACAGCGCAACCCAACCTATTCCAACCCAACCCAAAACAATCAAAAAAACACATTACAACCCCCCCCCCCGGCACCCTTTTTTCTCTTAAAAAAAAAAATTGGGTGCAGGTGGATTTGGGGTCCTAGGGACCCTGGTAGATGCCCCCATAAAGAATTTTTCAAAAAAAATAAAAATGGCAGAAACCGTATACTGCATAATTAACTAAACCAAACCCAGATCAAACTATACTACACCACCACATTTCTTATATTAATTTAGTAGTTTATAGATCTTAAACAAGCTTGGTGCAAGTTTTTACCCTGATCTGCAAATCATGTATTGGTAATTATGCTTATGCAGTATGCGGTTTTCTGCCATTTTTGATTTTTATGGAAAATTCTTTATGGAGGCACCTACCATGGTTCCTAGGGCCCCAAATACGCCACTGCCAAACTTTTTTTAAAATTTTTTTGTTTTGTTTTTAATTTATTTCTTACTAAAACAACCCAACTTAACGGAACCCAACCCAAAACAACAAAAAAACACTATACCCCTCCCAGCAGCCTTTTTTATCTTAAAAAGACATGCAAAAGATAAATAAACTATAATAACTCATTATGTTTTAGTATTGTTGAAAAAGCACCCCCGGTCAAGAATTTATACCAAGAAGCACCCAAAAAGAAAAAAAATTCACAACTGACTGAAATAGATCTGCAATTTTCAGAAATTGACCTGCAAAGCGAGGTGGAAAGGTAAGTTACTTTGTCCTCTATGGCTCAAATTGAAGTTTATTTTACCATAAGGTCACTTATCTTTTAGCCAACCTCTCCGCCAACTTATTAAGTGTCACACACCTCCTATATCCGCAACACAGAGCCCTAAAAAGAGTATGGACGAGAGTATGGGATTCGAAGGCTGTGAGTAATATATAAACTTTTCTTATACTTTCATCAGAAACATGATCTAGTAAGTAGACACTTAAAGTTAATTTTCAGTTTTATCAGCATTTGTGTCCTTATCTCTATCGAGTCGACCAATCATACAGTTGCTTTTTTAAAATCATGGCGAGTGCGTGACAGCTCCAGATGATCATATAAATGAAAACCTCATTAGGTACAATAAGGGATTCGCAATGTTAAGACCATCCCTGCGTATGAAACAATGTTTTCACGCATTTGATCAGCTGGTGCCGTCACACATTCGCCATTAATTTAAAAGTACACCTGCTCGATAGGTCAACTTGATAGAGAAAAGGATACGAATGCTGATAAAACCAAAAATTAATTTAAGTTTCTACTGTCTATAAGTATTTTTCCCCTTTTTTTTTTGGTTTTTTTAATAAAGTAATAAGAAAATAGATAGAGTTTGCAACATGCTGCCAAAGTGTTTTTTTAACCACTGTTTTAAATCCTTTGCTGTGCTCATTTTTTAAACCAACCAAGCTGTTAGTTGTTAAGACTACTATTTTGTTTTTTATTTTCCTCTTTTGGTGTAAACTCTTTTAAAAGGCTGTCTGCTGTTCATGGCTTTATGTCAGTATATTTGTCGAAACTAATATAAATCTACATTTTACATTAGTTTTTTTTTTACTTGCAGATCTCCTGTCACTAAGAAAAGTGTGGAAAAAAAATACAATTTTTAAAGGAAACCATAGAACCTGTAAATAAAAACTTGTTATTGGAGGAGGAAACTATAACACTGCCTAAAAAGTTGTTTGATACAATAATTGAGAAACAAGATACAATAATCGAAAAACAAGATGACATATTAAAAAATCTAAAAACCGCTTTAGAAAAGAATAGCACAGAGCTAGTACTTTATAAGGCAACTATCAACTCTATTTATAAGCAATTATCAAATTTTAATTTGAAGGAGAAGGCAAATGAAAAACAACAAAATCAAGAGGTAGAGTTGGCACAAAAATGTAACTTTCCTCTCAAAACTGTAGAGGAAGTTTTCAAATTCAATACAGAACTCATCCAGAATTCTACATTTTTCAACTATTTGGTAAGTATTTTGTACTGTTCTTTGCATGTTAAATAGCTTTTAGTGTACCATTACCCTAATGTCTGAACTACATTCCTTGAAAGTCCCAGGGAATCTCGCTGGGACATTCCGAATGTCCTGAGAGTTTTTTTTTTTGATGTGGTGTTTGATGATACTTTTTTTTTGTTACAGATGAAATCATATGAATTTAATTACTGAATCTGTTTTGACTTCCTTCTCATGGACTGGGATATCGAGAACCAGTGGCTTAAATAAAAAGGAATCTTTTCAAAAATGCGAAGGTATTTTGGATTTGTTTCTAAAGATCACCACCAAAGCTGATAATAGGTGGTCCTCCAGCTAAAATGAAAAATTTTTTAAGTATCATACTCTTAAACATGCAAAACAAATGGAGAAAGCTGTCACAAAAAAACATGAAAAATTAAAAAAAGTAAAAACTACTGAGACTGACAAACCAACAGATACGGAGACTAATGATAATTATCAAGAACAAGAGGATACAGAGGTAGACCAAGAGGTTCAGCAAGATGATGAGCCCTGTGTTGTTCTGAGTCAGGAAAAAACTTTGGAAGAACTCCGGAACTTGGATGATATGGAAGAACAACTGGTGATTAATGATACCAAGTAAATTTAAGTAAATAAAGCATAACCAAGTTACGTCAGTTTTATAGTTTTAAGAGTTTTTTGTTGATAAGCACCTTCTACGTTTAAAACGTTTGTTTTTTTTATTACTGTTTGTTTTTTATTACTTATCACCATGTAGGTAAAAAGTACATGTTTGTTACTGTGTTACTGAGAAAATATAAACTTTGAACAAAATATATTTTAAATAAATTTACACTCCCAACATTAATTTAGCATAAAAAATTAAGACATTTTTGAGAATAGTCCAATATTTATATAGGATGTGAAAATGACTTATGTAAATTTTAATTTATTTGGACCATTTGAACATAACTATATGAAATTTCAACATTTTTAATACCTTATATTTAAAAAACTAGTAAGGCAAAGATTTTAAACTTAATATCAAAATGGAGATTCTTAAAACTGTTGTTTAAAGTTTATATTTAAATATATAATATTTATTTTTTTGAATAAGTTATTTTTTGCTGACTGCATGGACTGAAAAATGTTATCCTTTAGTGTATTTAGCTACTTAATTTTTTAGTTTATCCATAAAACATCATTTACATTGGACAATATATTTACCATATACCTACAAATCCGAACAAACAAACAAAAAAGTCTAAAAAGCCAAAAATAAATAAAAAAATATTGAAAAACTGTAGTAAACTATTTTTTTATATTTACATCTAAAGTATGAATTAATGGAAAAATACAAACTCATTGTTACAAACTACTCTAAATAGTTTTGCCTTTAAATAGTCTAATGAGTAACATTGAGATGGACCTGTGTTTCTCAAGTCTGCTTTTACTGAAAAAATGCTCAACTTTGAAGACGCAAACGGTTTTTTAAAAAAAATTTTAACATCGTTAATAACATGACACAGATTATGAACATTGCTGCTTATTGAGTCAACCCCATATATGTCAATAAATTTTTCTATGTAGTCTTGCAATAATTTATCTGCAATATCTATGTATTTTAAATAATATTTGCAAGATAAAATTGTTGCAGCAGTACTAAGAATTAAAAAATGTTCATAGACCTCAGTTGATAAAACATGCTTTAAAAACACAGGGCCCAAATACAGAAGGAAAACTCTGTACTCACTCCCCTTCCAAAATTTTAAGGCCTTTAGCGGTCTTATATTTCTGTTTATTTCTTTTGGTCGAGTTTTGTTAACGTTCTCAAGCATCATTGACAGCATATCAGATTGATGTTTTGAGAGTTTTGTTCTAAAATTGTAGCTGCCTTCACGCCATCTAAAAAGACATCTTCTTGTCAAACCTGGAAATAGAGTTATTATTGTGTACTAAAGAAAGTTGGCCCAAATTGTTAAGATGAATTGAGAAAATCACAAAACATTTTTTTTATGTGTACAATTAAATAATTAACACCCACCTAGATGAAGAAGGTGTAGATCATCTGCTACAATAAAATCTTCGATCATATCAATGGGTAGCTCTGTCAAAGGAGTTTGTTCTTTGTGGTGGTCTTCATCGCTCTGTTCCCTGAAGCTTTGATCTGATCGTGGCGGGCAGTGTATCCGGGGGTAGCTCATGTGCCTACCTTTTCGATCATATTCACCTACAACTGTACATTTTTGACATGCACCATTTTCAGCATTAGCTGCAGGTGTTCCTGAAAAATATTTATAAATTTATAAAAAAAATACAAAATTAAGACCTGTTTACCTTTAATTAGAGCTCTTGCAGGAGTATCACACACAAAACACCTAATGGAAATGTTGACATGTTTTCCATTAATATCCATTCCCTCCTGAAGCAAGATTCTCATCTCCATTACAAATTCTTCAAAAAAAGAATTTAAGGCAGGTTTTGTTTCTCCATAATATATGCCAGCTACCATCGGCCTGACCTGCCTTAACTCGTGAATTAAAAATAATATAGGCCAAAGTTGCTTTGAAGAGCTATTGAAAGGCGAAATTCCATCAATGTTGAACATCAGTGAAATATTATCAGGTATTTTTTCTATTTCTAACTGTTTAAGGACCTTTACTAGATTCTTTTTCACTCCTCTGTACCAAAAATGTCTCGAATCAATCTGCTTTAAAGTCACTGATAAAGGAGTTTTCATGAGGGTTCGCACTTCTTTTGGTAGCTCATTTTTATGGCCATGTTCTCTCATAATGGCTATAATTTCATTTGCCCATAAATGCGGCACTTTCATGCGGTCTACCCAAGCTCTTACCTTTTCTCTTAAAGATATGGCATTCTGAGCTACCTCTAAGGCATCGGCTTCCTCCAAAATTTCTTCATCAGTGTCTGACACTGGGTCTGACCTTAAAATAAAAACAATATCAAAATAAGAATAGGTTTTTAGTGAGATTTTTCTCCTTCCACTAAAACCATACAGGTCTATTAATGTGGCTTGTCACTTGATAAAATACAAATCCCCTTCAATATCTGAAATGTTCACTGGACCTTCGTTCTCGTCCTCCAAGCTCCCCTCAGATTCCAAAATATAAGGCTCCATTGGATTTTGTTGTGATCCACAGCTACTAGTGCGAGGTAAATTGCTAAAAAAAAATTAAATAAGATGAAGAGCAGAAACTTAGCCAGGTTTAAAAGAGCCTAAACTATGGTGGCTTGCCGGTATTTACCTCGGTATATATTTAGAAATCTTTTGGTAACCTTGCAGTAATATGATATTTTTCATTTGAGTACCTAAATAAACATAAAATAAATTCAATCTCCACTTCTACTACCACTCAAACTTAGAAGAAATACGTGACTATAAAATAATTAGTTTATAAACAGTGGATTTTGTATACTTACATTACATTGTCCACATTATCAGCATTGGTTGTGTTTGGCACTTGTAGAGATCCACTACCACTTGTTGGGTCCCCACTATCACTTTTAATTTCTTTAACTTTTCTGTAAAAACTGCTTGATGCTGTGAAAGGTTTGTTTCTTTTTTCTTTTGGCATGTTAAAACACAAAACTGTCAGGATCACAACTACTAGGTAGGTACTTTCACACAATAATATATTGACGATCAAACATGAATGCCGTCTCTTCCTTAAACCGTTGTATGAACAAATTTAAACCCAATCTTATAATTTGGAAATACCGAGCACTGATACCGAGAAGGAACATGAAAGTTATGATTATTGATTAATCTAAACAGCTGATCATGACAGTTCGTTAGAGGACACTTGACGCAAAGGGGAGTTTTCTTGTTTTCTACCAGAAATACTTTCTTCCCATCAAGAAAAACAAAACTGAAGTTTTGACCTAATCAAATCTTAATATTCCATATGGTTAAATAAAATAGAATAATTTTCCATAAAGTTCGAACATATTTTTAGGTTGTACTTATTTGGTCAAAAAACCAAATTTTTGTCCTAAAACTTATTCCAAAAAAAAACCCTAACTTTCAGGAATAACTGTAAGTCAAAAATAAGTAAGTTTGAGTTCACTTTTAAACCAAAAAAGTTCTTAACATTGAGGGATTTCTTCAGGACATTATTAAAAACTTTTGACCAGCAATGTTGACCAAAAAATGCCCAAACAAGGCGGGGACCTCAGAGTAGAATCTCAAGTCAAGTTTACCATCAATTTACCTTCTATTTTAACTTTATAGTCAAAACAACTTTGAAGACATGATACGAGGAAAATAATTCGAAAAATATCCTAAAAGAAAACCTTTAAAATGTCGTGTATATAGTGACCGTTTCTTGAGGTTATTTGTTCCAATTTAAAACTTATTTTCAAACCTCAAACTACAAAGTAATTTTCTGAAGGAAAACGGGGGATGTTTTAACCTATGATTGGTTATCTTAACCTTCCAACTTCCCAATATGCCCTAAAATGTTACTTGGGGAACGCCTTAATCGATTTTAACGAAATTTGGTACAAAAATCCTCTATCGGCTGACCATGAACTGATTAACTTTTGGGTAGGGTGGTGGGGAGATGAAGGGGAGAAAAGGGGGATAAAATTTTAAAAAAAATGTAACTTTAAAACAACAGCAAGTAGCGATATACAGTTTTCAGATTTAAGTTTCCATGAATATGGACTACAAATTTTGTTAGAAAGTCCAAATTCGTGGAAGCTTTAGTTTCCCAGTTATTTGAAAAAGCGTTAAAATATATTTAAAAAAATCATAACTTTAGAAGTAAAGCAACTATTGTCTGTCAAATCTGTCAAAGTTATATTTTTCGAGATATTTTCATTTCCTTTCAACATAAAATAATTGATTGTATGGTGGACTATCCTTGCTTTCTAGCACCAATTTTTTAATACAAAAACTAAGTTTGCATGATGATATAAATGATAATCCGCCCAGCGTATGCGTTGTAGAAAATTATGTATTTCCATCGGAAGTTATTCATACCGTCGTCCAGAAGTTCCCTCTCACCCAGGAAGTTTATTCTTGAATCGAAAGAAAATTTGATTCCAGGAAGTCAAATGGCTAGGACCAAGTTCTTTTACGAAAATTTTTGTTTTTCTCCCCCAAGAACCAAATGTTTCGACACAAAAAGGAATAAATAAATAATTTGGAGATATTTCAGAATACTTTTTAATTTTTATTTTTTGGCAAATTGCTGCTGCTTCACCAGCTTTTTTAGATGTCATATTTAAATAGGAAGCTGCCATGGTGTCAAAACGTGTTGCATCCAACACCAATGGTCTTCCTCTAGAACATGGGATCAGTGTTAAACCATTTGCACGTTTCCCATCAGATCTACAGATACCAGAGGGTTCTAGAATAGCAGGAATTTTTGCAGAAACAAGGGCACGTCTTACTATGTCATTTAGACAACTGTGTCGGGACCTGCACTTTTTTGGCAAGAAAGGCCTTGAAGACCATTTCGAAGTATATAAAAAACAAAACAGGAAGAACGATTTCGTCGCAAGGGCAACTATGGGACTCACACACAGGTTGTCCAGAGCGAAGAGCAATTGAAATTCTAAAGGAAGTATCGTCAAGGTGGGTACCTAGGGAAAAAGAGGGCAGTGTGTCAAGCCAAATATTACTCTCCTTTTCTTGAAGCGTAAAAATTCTGGCCGTATCTGTAGGATTTTCAGTTTTGGTTAACAATTTTTTTAAAAAGAAATCACAGAGTTTTTCAACAAAATTTTTTTGTTTTAAGAAGTTGTCAGGAGAATATATGCGATAATATTAATATTGCGATGTTGTATAAAAGGTATAGTATATCTATGCGCAATCGAAAGGCATCTTGCAAACGCATGTTATAAAAAAGAATTAGGCGCCAAAATTGTCTAGACGAAAATTACGTGGAAATCGGGTCGGATAGTGAAGAAAACGCCTGTTAATGACATGTTTTGTTTGTCGAAAAAAAATTAGTAACAAGTCATTTAAAGTAAATGTTCCAATAAGTTAAGAACTATTTAACAAAAAAATTAGCAGTTATGGTTTAACAGAGGACAGTATTTTCTTAAAACGTTACTTAGAAAGTAATTCTTAACTCCCCTTCCCCTTCGTAACACTTTTTTCAGTTGTATGACAACAGACAGATATTTTAAAAAAAGAATCGAAAAAAATTTTGAAAAGAGTAAACTCCTTTGATAACGGCAGTAGAATTTCTGCCGAAACGTCAGATAAGTACTTACATTCTAGTTAGGATTTGCGTGTGTGTAGGCAAATTTTTTATCTTATTTAAAAACCACTGACAAACGAACAAATTTTTTTCTTTACGAATTTACACAGTGGGTTTTAACATATTTTTGAAAAAATTTTCTTAACTTAGTGGCGAAAAACTCAAAAAAAGTAGTTTCGACATTAGAAAATGTTTGATGTCCATAAAAATTAGAAAATAACATCGCACAGACAGACAGGTTTTTTTCCAATTAAAATACCTCAAAATATATATTTTGAACAAAAAATTAACCAAATCGTGATTGTTTTGAAGTTTATAGCAGATAAATCACCTCTTGGCGGTGGTCTATAATATACGAAGTGTTTACTCAAAATACGACATCCCGTGTCACTTTGCCATTTCTCAGATTTCTTGTTTACCCAGATTTCATTAATTTTTACGGATTATTTGGACTGTTTGAAGAAAAAAATGGCGTTACGCGTCTCATTTAAGTGCATTTTGATGTCCATGAATGTCAAAATATCTTATCAATTGCGATATAGTTTGGCTTAAAATTAATTTTTAGATACCCATGTATATGTTAGCCTTCAAATCAAACTTTCCTTAAACTATTTGTACATGTCAAAGGATCAAGATATCAGGCTTTGTTCAGAATTAATCCTGTGTAAGTTAAAATACTAAATTTAAGTTTTGGTCCGGTAAAGTTACTTTAACGGCCTTGTGATGTAATTTATCATTTCCCGGACTCAAACTGTTAACGTAATGTAGTATATTACTAATTCTAAAAAAGCACTGGAACAATGCTATTACATAATATTTAGTGGGTGACGAACTTCTTACCGGATTATTAGCTGCACAGCTACATCTATTTCTAAGGTCATCCAAAACTTTTTGCACGTTTATATGTTCAGCGGGCACTGGTGGTTTTTGCACAGGAGTTGATGGCTTAGCTGCTATTTGCCTCTCCTGCTGAAGTGGGGCTACTGGTTGACATGTAAAAAAGATAGTAGCGTATATACAGATCCGCAATAAAAATGGGCTGCACATTAGCCGAGCGTTAAACGCACAGATGCTTTGCATACATTGGTAAGCATAACCAGCAGGATTACTTTTGTGAAAAACATTAAGCTCTAAATTTGACGAAACTCGTCCCTTTTTTTCTTAAATACAACTTGACAACGCTTTCAGTATACTAATAAAGAAATTGTCACAAGCTACCTGGAGTTTTCAGCTAAGCTGCTGCCATTTAGGAACCAAAATAATAAATCAGTGCTGTTATTTCTCACTAACCAAGCTGGAAAAAAAGAAATAAAAGAACCAGTCACGTGTAACAGTGTTGGAATAGAAGAAGCGGAGGGTAAGATATTTATTTGTCAATGAAAAAAGCAGAGGATAACTGAAATACTATTTAATAAGGTAATATCCTGAAAATAATTTTCTGTTTCTATTCCAACACTATTATTATTTTTTTAAATGCCAAATTTTTGTGCTTGTGTTTGACGCCTTTATAAGTGATAAAGTAGAGACGCGATTGTTAAAAAATTACGTGACTTGGAATGATCAATAAAAGACGGGTTAAACTTTAAGATGGAAATGTGATATTTGTAAAAAACTACTTTTAACCTTTTGTACCTAAATGCTGGGACAATACGCAATAAACTTGGCCGCATTGAAATAGAGTTACACATGAGTAAACAAAAATTACGCTATCGTTACGTTATCTCAGAAACATTGGTAAATAAATATGAAGAAAAGTTTTACAATAGTAAGCAATATTTTTAAGTCGCCATAAGAAAAAAGGTGTAGGCATTTTATAATAAGAGACGCCTACACTTTAAGATGGGCTTGATGGGCAAAGTCTTAAGCTGGCAGGGTGGGCTAAATTTGATGGGGGGAGTATTGTGGGAACCACAATCACATCCTTACGCCCTTATCGTAACATTTTTGTTTTTTGACTTGAAAAAATAGTTGCTATTATCAAGTTACTTTGAGTTGACACAAAAAATATAAAACTAAACTACAAAAATTAACAAAAAACTGTTTTATTTGTGGATAAACACCCACACACAGTTCAATCTCATTAATAATAATTTTATATCAATTCCACCTCTTTCCAAAACATCCTCCCAATAAGATCTTCTTAATAAATATAAAAATAAAACATTAAACCCAAATTTTATGATTTTCTTTTAATAAAGTAACAAAAAGTAACAAAACTGGATGTCTGTAGAGCTTTGATGTCCATAAAAAGTAATGCTACAAGTTCCGACATTTTATCTCTCAAAATTATCTTTATAGTTGCAGAGTCCTTAGTTATCCATCTTACGTTTATTATCAATGCATGCATAACGACATCAACATTTCCTGATTCTTGAAAGAATGCAAATGTAATTTGACTACCTAAAATTTATTCATTCAAGTTAGTGACTTCCTTTTTATAAATAAAATTATCCCAAACACACACTCTAGCTTTCGAAAATGTTTAGCACTGCACCGGCGCTTAGTATTTTCGTGCTACTGATCAGAATAAAGTTACGTGTTTCAAGTACTTCATGATAAACTTTCATACTTTGGTTTCGATGAACAATCTGATAAGCTAGTTAAATCCTATTTTAACTTCCCTCGCTAAGGAAAGTGATGTAATCATCTATAAATCGCACTTCGAGATTTTCATGATCCTCCACGAATTTTGAGGTTCCGAATAATTAGTGATAAGTATATATATATATACAGGGTGGATTCTTTAAACGGAACGGTGCTTCTAGCGGGTCAGAATTTAAAAAAATCCATAAACACGTCAACTGAGGTTTTTAATTTTCTTTAATCGTACCATCTTGGATTTTGTCTATGTCATTTAGTTTACGATGTATGGCAATTTTTTTTTAATAGGACACCCTCTCTTCAGCAATACCACACAGTAGGATATATCTTTTACGATAATCAAGATATTTTTATCTAAATCTGTATGGAAAAATTCAACGCTAACTTCGCACGAAGCAACCATCGTGAAAAACTCGCTGTAAAATTAAAGAAAAACGCATTAAAAACGGGCACAAGTGAGGCATTTCGGTTACACAAATATTCGTCGGAAAATCTCGTAGAAACCATAAACGCCAACGAAAAGGATATCTAAAAGTAAGAAAATCGGATTTAAAAATTGTAATTTCATATAACCTCACATTCTGCAAAGATTACGAAGTTAGCCGAAAGTGCGTAAACGTCAGTCAAGCTGGCCAAATAGCCAAAAAAGAAAAAAGAAGAATGCACTGTCAAACTATATGACCTTGCCGGATGACCGAACCACGTGACCACCTCCTGCACTGAAAGCGGCCCAACAAAGAAAGGCGACATAACCTCTCTTTTAATCGAAAACAAAACGAACACAAAATGGCACAAAATTTTCTATGCTGCAAAAACAAAGTACAAAACAACTATGTATGCGTCGTATGCCATAACATTATCCACAAAAGCTGCGGCGAAAGAAGGACTTTCACAGTTATCCATAGGAACCACATCTGGTGCTCCAAAAAGTGCTCAGAAGAAGCAATAAAAGTGGAAGAAAGATCTTCAGAATACCTCATGACTATACAGAGGCTGGAACAGGAAATTTGTGAAAAGGACGCTCATTTAAAAAGACTGAAAAGTTGGAATACCTCCCTAGAAGCAGAAATTATTGACTTTGACCAGCAAAGTGAAGCTGAGATCAACAAACTTAAAAATCAAATCATACTGCTGCAAAATAGAGTAGAGGAACAAAATTGCAATAAACAAAACAAGAAGCTGGTTGAAAGCAGCTCCCAGACTCTACACATGATGGAAACAATGAAGGCCACTAGAGAAATAGGATGTCAAATGGAAGCATCAACACCAACATATAAAAAGGAAACAACACAAACCGAGGTAAAAACTCAAACATGCGGAACACAGTCGGAACTTACTGAGGAAGCACTTGAAGATATATTACTAATAAAAGCTCTTAAAACAATAAGTGTTAGCAAATGGACACAGACAGAAACCAAAGACACAGAGCAAGAAAAACTCAAAAGATTGCCAACATAAATGGACAAATTCCTTATAATTACCAACTCAAAAATGACAGGCATAAGTTCAGTAATAAAAAATTACACAAACAAAAAATATGATATAAACTATCAATTTATATCAAAGGGCACAGTTAATGAACTCATACTACATGCTGAAAGATATCTACACAAAATGGGCCCAAATGATATTCTTATGATAGCCATGGAAGTTGAAAACGCAATTAGGGACATCATTCCAACACAGCTCCACTTATCAAACTTGTCAATAATCTAAAAGCAAAACTCGTGCTAATTGAATGTCCTCTATCCACCAACAGAAAAGTACTCAACACTTTTATACAAAAAGTAAACAAAAAACTGGAGGAAATAACAAAAAACAAATCCATAACATATTTAAAATCAACACTTATAAAACCACAATATGTAACTTCAAAAATTTGGTGGAGCATACAAGCTCTACAGAATCTTGGCGAACAACTTGGCAAGCTTTTGAGCAACCATCCATACAAACACCAGCAACCAGAAGACAGCTTTACCATGGAGGTGAATCAACGTCTACAGAATTTAAGAAAAAATGAAGAACATGTAAAAGTACAAAAGGGTACAGAAAAAATAAAGATACTTCAAAATATAAGTCCTATCTGTTACAATAAGCAAATGACAACAGACTCAACAACGTCTCCTGCAAAAAAGACATGTAATTTTTTTTACTCCACAATTAGTTATGACACAGGTTGGCACCAAGTATGGTGTTCAACCCAAGCAGATGAATGTCAACAATAAATATCAAAATAAAAATGAAGAACTGTTCCTTCGAGACTCCGATCGGAGAAGAGAAAAGCAAGTATGCTCTTCCTCAATTAAGGAAAGCAGCGTCACAAGCAAGCTGCCCATTGATAAACCAACAATCTGGCTTTTTGTCTCGGGCCTGAACCCCAAGTTACTTCAGAACAAGTAAAAAACTATTTGTTTTCAAAGAGTCAAGTGAAAGCAACAATCACGAAAATAAAAACTAAAAATGACAAAGAGAAAAGTTCATTTAAAATAGAAATACGTTCTGAGCAAAAAAATATTTTCTTCAAAAATATGGCCGACAGGAATAGTAGTTAATTATTTTCTGCGCCTATGACAGAGCCCATTGAAAAGGGCAAACGAATCATGCCTAAAACTACAGACAGCATAAATATTTTTCACCTGAATATACAAAGCCTTCGCAACAAAACACTAGAATTAGAAGTTATACTAAACACAGAAGTAAACCAGCACATTCTATGCCTATCAGTCATGGCTAGTCCAAGAAGAAGAGGAATATGTTAAAATTGATGGCTATCACATGGTAACTGCATACTCCAGAAGACAAATGGAACATGGAGGGGTATGCATGTACATACGAGATGAAGTAGAAGACTTTGAAGAAATGAAGGAGATAATGGAATACTGTTTAGAAGGCCAGATAGAAGCTTGTGGGATAATAAATAAAATAACTAAATTAATAGTCTTGTGTGTTTACAGGCCATCTACAGCCAGCAACTGCCAGATCTTCATGGATGTCTTTGAGGATCTACTCCGTAGGGTTTGTACCAGGTACCAGAACTATAAAGTAACATGTGCAGGTGACTATAACATAAACCTTCATAAAGAAAACATTAAAGATATTGATAAAAATAAGTTTTTGGATTTGTTAACATCATACAATTTTATACAAACCATTTTTGACATAAGACCTCATGCAACACTAAAATCATGCATTGATAATTTTTTTATAAACTTTTCAGATTATAAAGATGCAAAGGTAGTTCAGACCGCGATAAGTGATCATTTTTCTCAAACAATAACAATAAACTTCGAAAATATTAATAAAAATAAAGTCATAAAATGTTATAGGATGGGGAGGGTTTTTACAAAAAATAAAATAGCACAGTTCACAGAAGAAATCAAAAATTGTGATTGGAGAGCGATTTATAATGAACAACATATCGATAGGGCTTTTTCTCGTTTTGAACATATTTTAACACAAAAAATAAACTTAATATTTCCAATTAAAAAAACTAAACTAAAAATACAACATCACAAAGTTGGATAACCAAAGGTATTAAAATTTCGAGCAAAAACAAAAGAACTCTGTTTGAAAAACTAAGGTTGGGTAAAATCACTAGAGAATATTACCAAATATACTCAAACAAACAATAAAAAAAGCAAAACAACTTGATAACAAAGAATTTATACAAAATTCAGAAAACAAAACAAAAGCCACCTGGAAGTTAATTAAAAAAGTGTTCCTGAATGATGTCAATGATTTTTTTTATAAACATTTGTCCTGATAATAAAAAGAACACAGAAACGATCGTTGATGATATAAAAAAATGTGAAGCCACCCTAGAACTCCTTCCATCCACACATCAAGAGATTTTAAATATCATAAAAAACCTAAAAAAACAAAAAATCGACAGGGTATGATGAAATACCAATTTCTCTAATCAAAGCTACCTCACATATTTTATTGCAGAACCTTTGAATTATATCGTAAAGCTTTCCCTAAAAAGTGGTATTTTTCCAAAAAACCTAAAAATTAATTTATTAAGACCAATACATAAAAAAGGACCTCGTAGTGATTTAAAAAACTATAGACCTATATCACTTGTCAAATTTGAGTAAAATTTTTGAAAAAATAATATATTCTAGATTTGTTAACTTCTTCGAAAGTCAAAAAATAATATCAGATAAACAAAACGGATTTAGGAGGGGAAAATCAACAGTTAGAGCGATATACATGGCACTTGAAAAAATTTTAGAATCACGTGATAAAAACAATATTACTATGGCAGTTTGCCTAGACCTCTCGAAAGCTTTTGACAGTGTAGACCACGGTCTGCTCTGTTGGAAGCTTGAGAGATGTGGCATTCGTAATATTGGTCAAAAATTAATTAATTCATACCTAACAGATAGACAACAATGTGCAATGGAAGAAAATGAAAATGGGGAGCTTAAAAAGTCTAATTTTTCTGAAATAAAACGAGGTATACCGCAAGGCTCAATTTAGAGTAAAGGGCCTACTCTACATTATCTATACTAATGAAGTGTCAAATTTGCTCAAGAGTGAGGTAGTACTTTTTGCAGATGACACTACAGTAGTCATAAACGAAAAAACTATAGCATTAGGTATAAAAAATATTTAAGAGACACTCACCACCCTAGAAAAGTGGTTTACACAAAACAATCTACAACTAAATGTCACAAAAACACAAATAATAAATTTCAACAGAAAAAATGAAAAAATTTTCTAGATTATGAAAACTCTACAATTAACACACAAAAAAATGCAACATTTCTTGGAGTGGTGCTGGACGAGAGGCTTGACTGGAAAGACCATAATAATAAACTAGCACACAATATGTCTAAATATTGTTATGCGCTCAAGATCATTAGAGACACTGCCGGTACTACAGCAGCAATAACATCCTACCATGCACACTTGCAATCACGGGTAAGGTACGGTATAATTTTTTGGGGGAATTCCTGTGATATAGAAAGGATCCTAATATTACAAAAACGTACCTTAAGAATTATCTATCAAAAAAACAGGCAATATAGTTGCAAAAATCTATTTACTGAATCAGCCATTCAAACAGTTATCAATATTTACATATATGAATGTGTGAAATTTTTAATAGAAAATCCATCTTTCTTTGAAAAGTTCAAAAATGAACACATATATGGAACCCGCTTCAAACAAAACTTAACTTCCAATAATATTAACCACTCATATATTCAAAAAAATGTAACATATGTACTTATCAAAGTCTGGAATACCCTACCTATTACCTTTCGTAAACGGCCGTGTCAATAAATCAAAATAAAACTAAAACACTTTCTAAAAAACAAGGCGTATTATGATATTAATGAATTTTTTTAAGATAGTGATGTAAAACTTATCTAAACTCCTAAAAACCAGCTCTTTTTTCAATAATATATTTCTTAACTATTCTGTACTGGTGCAGGCTCTCTGAGGGCGGCCGTCCTCTGTATACTCTGTGTGGAATGGCGGTGACACAGGGTTATGTATTAGTTACTTCTTAAAGAAACAATAAAAAAAAATAATAAATTAGGCTGTGTGTACAAGTGTAAGACTGACAACTCGTGTATGTGATATTTATGTATGCCTGTTTTAAATAAATTATGTGTACATTACTGAAAAGTTTCAGATAAATTATACAGGTACCCATACAAATATATCTAAATAATTATGTACTCACCAAAGTGGATTGCAAAACAATAAAGCTAGACATCTCTGAACAATTCTGAGCATTTTTTGCCCTTTTGGGCCTTATGTTATAATAAAAACCTACATGAATTTGTTTAAAAGAATTGAAAGTCCTCAAAATGGTGGCAAGAGGTTCTTTTTATATTATTTTTTTAATTTTTTGACGTTTATGAGGTGACATTAACCGTCTTCTTTAGTATATCAAGTAACCCAGGAGAGAGAGCGAGTAACACAGAGAAAACTGCACGAGAAAAGGACGCAACAGAGTGGTCATCTTATTCTCTTTTTCATTTTAAAAGTGTTAGACGCAGATAAACTTATGCGTGTCTTCTCGATGCCGAGAGAGATGGGTAGATAAGATGACACTCTGCTGCCTCCCTCACCTCTCACCTCAGATGAACTATTATTCAGACAATTTTTTTTTATAAATATAAAAGTTGAAATGTAAGCAAAAAATTTTTTTCAAACTGAAGATCAGCTGCCAACACTGTTGTATGTTATTGTTGGTTATTAATTAATGCATTATACCTATTGTTGTCTAAATTTAGGATATAACTGTAAATGGAGCTGAGATTGTTCACATCAGTTTTTTTGTTCATTGATTGTTGTTCTCTGTTAATATGATCCATTTCTAGGAAAATTCTTTTATAGTAAGAGGCTTCCTGATCGACAATCTCAGCACCATCCCAGTCCATCTGGTGTTCTTTATTAACTACATGTTCTGTTAATGCAGAGGACTGTACGTGTCTTGAACAATCACTTTTATGTGATAAAATCCGGCCTTTTAATTTGCGACTAGTTTGACCTATGTATTTTAACGGACAGTCCTTGCATGGTATTTTATAGACAACATTGCTTTGATCTAACAGCTGGACTGGTGACTTTGTTTTTGTATAAATTTTAGAGATAGTGTTGATCTGTTTTCTCGCTATTTTTATGTCTTTATCTTTAAAAATTATATAAGGCAATACACAGTAAACAGCTGTTTCATTTTTATTGTTTTGAACCTGAGTCTGGGGCCCTTTCTATGATATTTTCCGGTATTTTATATTTTATATTATACAATAGTTTATTTACTAATTTTTCTGGGTAAGAACTGCCAACAAGGAATCCTTTGAGTAGGGTTAAAGATTCTGTCCTATAGTCAGGATATGTAAGCCTGACTGCCCTAGATTTCATACCTAGCATTAAGTTGATCTTCATATTCATTGGGTGATAGGATTGATAACTCATAAAACGGTTTGAAACATATGGTTTTCTGTACCATTTTGTTTTTAGTATGTTATCATCATCTCTAATCACCAACATGTCCAGAAATGGAATGGAGTTGTTGTTTTCTTCTTCTACTGTGAACTGTATGTGCCTGTTATAGGTATTGAACATCTCTAGGGTCAGGCCCACGCCCCTCCTAGGTACAGCTAAAATTAGATCGTCTACAAATCTTTTTACTAAAGGAATGTGGAAATAAAGGTAATGCAGGCAGTCCTGAACCAAGTCATCTAGTACAAAATTGACTAAAATAGGTGATATCTTTTAACCCATGGGGGTACGAAAAATTTGTTTATAATATTTATTATTAAATTCAAAAACATTAGAGTCAAAAATGAAAGAAAGGATACCTGAAAATGTTTCATAGTCCAGGGTGCAATGCATTGCTATCTCATCCCATTTGTTCTGCAGGCTATCTTGTATGACATCTAGTGGTAAGTTTGTGAACAGCGAAACAACATCAAAACTAACTATAACGTAGTCATTTGGTAGTTGGTAATTATTTATAAACTCACTAAATTGGAATGAATCCTTGAATATATAGGAGCTACCTAAGGTGTTGTAAGTATTAGTTAAAATGTCAGATAAAAACTTTGCCAAGTTATTATTTGGACAACTAATTGAAGAAACTATTGGCCTCATACTTAGGTTAGGTTTATGAATTTTAGGTAAGGTGTAAAACCTAGGTGCAACTGAATTATAGAAATACAAATTTTTTGCTGTTTCTTCATTGACAAATTTTTTTATCTAACATAGATTTTACTATTTTATGTGCTTTTTGTTGTAATGTGACTGTTGGATCTCGATTTAAGCAGGTGTAATACTGCATGTCATTTAGTAGATCTAAGCTCTTATTGATATAGTCCTGTTTATTCATGGCTACTGTGACATTGCCTTTGTCACTGTTTACAATGTACACCTCAGGGTGTGCTTTTAAAAAGAGTTTAGTTTTATTATAAATGTCATTAAGAAAGGCCTACTATTGTGATTTTATGAATAAAATTTGTTAGTATATTGGTAAACTGTGCTCTGTAGCAATATTTTTTTTGTGTCATCAACATCCCATATAATTCTCTCTAGGTCAGCTAAGAGGTGTGGTATGTTAATATCTTTAAAAGATGGGCATAAACTGAACTTTGGCCCTAAAGCTAAAAAATTTTGTATGTCAGATGGTATATCTGTGGTTGAAATATTCTTGAACCTTTTTGTGTCATCAACATGCTCTGTAGAGAGCACATTATAGCAAAAATTTTTCGACGATAAATTTGAGTAAGTTAAATAATTAAATAATAAAATAACACTTTTTATGTTCAAGATATAAAACTCAAAATATTTTTTTTTATTATGTTTTGTTGTTTTTTTCGTACGATTTTAACGTGTGATTTTTATTTTAATTTTTTGGTTTGTGATCATTATTGTAACTTGGCAGTGATACTTATTTTAGCATGTTAAAGCTGTTTTGTTTTTAATAATAAACTATCATTGCACATAGCATAATTTTTAATTAATTTTTTAGTCTGCAGTTTTTGTGTGTGTCTTGATTGACTTTGATAATTATTTTATTTTTAGTGTCCAAAATGCTCTTGTTTTGTTTTTGTAGTTAACAACCTCTAAAATTTATTATTTTTTCATGGTTTCTCACAGGATTGTTTTTAATTATACCTTTATTTGTGTAAAATTTATATTTTTATGACTACTCCTATATTCTATTCTATTATTATAATAATTTTATCCATATTTGTCAAATCAAGCAAATTCCGCCATTCTCCAGCGAATTTTAGTACCAATTTCAACTTCTTGTGCCTCTAGCACTTTCCTTTAATAGGGCCGAATCACTGAACTCGTTTTTTAACCATTTTGCACAAACCGACAACATAAATCCGCTAATTGGCATTTTTGACCTGTAATTTGTGGCGGTGCTTTTTGGGGTTCGAATATTCTGGTGTAATTCTCTTCTTCAAGTACCATGCTCTCTTCGAACGTTGGCTATCATCAGCGCGATCTGTACCCTGTCCACTAGTTTTCGGAAAAGTGTCGTAGTGCTAACATCATACCATTGTCTAAGTCGTTTTGTGATGGTAAATAAAACTTCAAGATCTTTATTTATTCTAAGCAAAACATCCACATTAGTTACTCTGTCCATCCAAGATATCCTTAGTATACTACGATAAAATCACATCTCGAATGCCTCTTACTTTTTGCACATGGCCTCAGTCAGTGTCCATGCTTCCACGCCATAATATAAGATGCTAAAAACATAACACCATAACATCCTTGGATATGATCATCCATTTTGTTTTTCCAACATTTAAGTTAAGCCCGAATTGCAAACTTTTGGCAGCAATTCCATTCAACAACTCTTGCAGGCCGTCCAGCGTGTCTGCTATTACGACATATCGTAGGTTGTTGATTTTTATGCCGTTTATGGTCAGACCCTCTTCGCCGTTATGAAGTGCATTCTCTACTATTTTGTTACTATAGATATTAAACAATAGCGGAGACAATATACAACCTTGGCGCAAACCTCTTCTTATTTGTACCTCTTCGGACATCAACCTTTATTTGAGCAGTCTGATTCCAGTATAGATTAGCGATTATCTCTAGATCTCGGTTATCTAGACCAACTTCTTTTAGTGATTCGTGTTGGACTCGATCAAATGCTTTCTCATAATCTAGTAAACAGGCATATAGGTCTCGATTCTTCAGAAATGACAGAAAATCTCACCCGTCAGAATTTTGAAAAGTGGCGACTTTTAGTTATTGCCTCATTTAAAATAAAAACACAGCGTCATTAATATTTATCCTAACGTTGTAGGAGAAATTGCGTCATTTTTTTAATAACATTTTGTATATTTAATATTTTAAAGATATTCTGCAGAACTAGTTTACGGCGGAGCTAAATGGCTTGTACGCGTACCAATAGACGTTAAAAAGTGTCAAAAATTCTCATCATGTAAAAGGAAAGACAGAATTTGTGTGACTTTTCTGAACGGTGACAACGATATATTCCATGGCTATCTATGGTTTTGTATGTTAAAAGTTTTAAAGGTTTGTTTACACATAAAAATAAGTTTACTAAAATACATTTTTAAATAAAAAAAAGGTTTTTTCACAAAAACTGCCAAGAAAAATTAAAATTGACATATTTTTTATTTACTGGAACAGCATTAGGAAGCTAAATTTTAAGGAATCCTAGCAAATAAGTCCGGACAAAAAAGCAGTTAGTGTAAATTTGTGTTTGAAAATCGTCTGATTTTTTGTAAGGGCGAGATTTTCTGACGGTTTTTGAAGAATCGCGACCATACTGTCACCGACACAGCCCTAGACCGCTGAACTAAGACTTGAATGCCAAACAGGTCCTCTCTTGTCCCGAACCCACCATGAAATCCAAACTGCGTGTCGCCCATAAAAGATTGGCATTTTCCATAAATTATTTTATGGATAATCACGGTAATCACTACACTTCTTTGCTGAGCTGAATGTTTTTTAGGCAGTGTAACAAAGTTTAATTTTAACCAATCATCAGGGATTTTACCGCTGCGATAAATCAAGTTAAAAAGTTTGACCAGCATATTTACCGAATCTTCGTTTTTTATTAGCTTTAAAACCTCAGTGTATACTTCGTCTTGCCCGCTTTTCTGTTTTTGGCTGAAGATATTGCGTGTTGTGCTTTCTCTGGTGTTATATCTATACCTTCGTTTGATAATTCTTCTGGCTGTTCGGATCGGTTATCGGTAAAGAGATGTTCTATGTAGCTACACCATTCTTTTAGTTTTTCTTTGGTATCCGGTATGATTTTGCAATCAAGGTGCTTCCTTTATCCGTTTGTGTAAATTGAAAGTGTCATGTTTAGCATCTGGTGTAATTGGGAGCAGTTATTAAAGCTGTTTCTTAAATGTGGTTATTGCGTTTATTTTCTTAATTATAGCTAAGACTAGGCTAAACTACTATTAGAATCAAAAGGTCTGATAAGGCACACCACGAAATCTTTTTGGAATCAATTAAAATACTTGTTAAATGTGATGTTTCTTCTTTTAAATCTTGCAAGTAAAAAGCTATTCTTTTGAACAAGGCAATTGAGAAAATCTCGTACCCAAGCGATAAGCGCTGTGTAGCAGTTGTTTTTTAAGCGAGCCGGTCACACAAAAAGTTGGTACCGGGTGGTACCCTTCTGATCATACTGAGTAAACGCGATCAAAGTTCGTAAAAAATTGTAGGAATAGGGAAAAATGGGTGTCAACCTTTGTCACGTGTGGTTCAATTTAGTACAGTATTCGTTGAGATTGCCAGATAATGCTCATCAACAACCACTGATCGAGTCACTGACCATGGTATTTTGATGTTTTGGTGTAATTGTTTTCGAGTGTAACGTTGAAACAAAAAGTTATTACCTGCACTGACTGCATTCTGATTAAATGAGCTCGGGTTAAACCCGCCGGCGGTGTTGTATCCTGCGCTTGGTGGAGGCTGCACGTTCGCTGGCAATGCAGCGGCTGGTGGATTGTACATTTGAGTTTGGTGCGGGGGTTGCTGTTGGTACGGTGTTGCTTGATGAGGCACTCCTAGGTTGTAAGGTTGCATTGGAGGCGGAGGTGCTGGCTCACCTTTATCGAAAAAAAAACAATACGAAAATTGTGCATTTAAGAACAAACTAACTATAACTATAATAATAATAACTGCCAATAATAATATTTGGTAACTTGATACCATATCTGAGTACCTGATGAGTTTACAGCTTTTACGAATGGATAAAACAGGTAGTCGTATATTTTTATTTTTGGTTGTGATATTTTATGACTAATTTTTACTTACCATGACCATACCCATTAGCGCTCATCATAGGCTGATTTGGTGCCGGAGCTGTGCCAAATATTGGATGCGTAATTGGTTCTGATGCCATAGACTCTGATTTTGGAGGCTGTAAAAAAAAACAGTAGGTATAACCCGAGCTATCATCGTAATAACAGGAAGAATTGATCTCTTGATTTGGATATACGAACTGTAAAAAAAACTGTTCAGAAAGCCCTTATTTTACAAAAAATAAAAACATAAAATATAATATAGGTGGTTGATAACCCCGCCACAACATTGTATAGCAGTGTATCAGAGGAGTTTTACTTATATCGTATGCAGCCTGTATACCGGAATTCCCGCACTGGTGTGAAACTAGCAGCCACTTTACAGCAGCCAAAATGTGAAGTTAGCAGTCAATTACAGCAGCCAAAATAAAATGGAGAAATGGATGAATAATGAAAAAAAATGTTAACATTTATAGAAAAGACCATTAAAACCGGAGTTACACGACTGAATTTCATCATCATGGGCAATTACTCGATATCGAGTATGATTTCCCTCCGTTCTGTATCGTCGCTATCTGTTGTGCGTTTTTGAATGGCTATGTAAGCCAATTCTCGAGCCGCACACCCTTCCACAGTCCTGGCACACCCAGTCTCCGACAGCAGCCGGGTTTGTTGGTCATCCATTCTTCTATTTTGTCGCTCCTTTCTACGTTCTCTCTTTTCCGTCTCCAGTCTACGTCGTTGCTCTTCAAAAGTTTGTGCTCCCTCATGAACTGTTCGGCGCCATGAAGCCCTATCGTTTGCCGTGGTCTCGAAGTTGTGACCCTTCATCCATGACATTGCCTTTGAGAACGTCCTTGTACCTTTTTTGTTGACCTCCTTGATTTCTCTTTTCCTCCTTCAGTTTTCCATAAAATATCTGCTTTGGGAGACGTGTTTCGGGCATGCGGATAACGTGACCAATCCAACGAAGCTGGTGCTTGAAGATAAGGGCCTCTATACTAGTTGTCCTGACTTCTTCTAAAACACTTATGTTTGTTCGTCGGTCTTGCCATTTGATTCTCAGGATTCGTCTTAAACAACTTTGGTGATATTTTTCTAGTGGTTGGATATGCCTTCTGTAGGTGGTCCACGTTTCGCATCCGTATGTTAGAGTTGGTATTATAACTGTGTTGTAGACACGAAGCTTGGTCTCCGCATTGACGTCGTGATTGTTGAAGACTCCGAAAGCCGCCCGAACGCTGCGCTAGCACATTTTAGGCGATATTGTATTTCTGCGTCAATAGTTGCATTTGATGATAGGTGGCTCCCAAGGTATGGATAATGTTCCACGTTCTTCCTTTTTCCCAAACAAAACCCTAAATTATTTATTTTGCTATAAACCAAATATCACGAATAATAACATGGTAACAGAGGGGCATGCAGTCTCAGTTGAACAGTCTCCTTAGTGACTAAACGTAGTGGTTTTAATATGACTAGATCATTAATTACCTAATTATCACATATTATCACTATCGGATTAGTTTTACTTGCGCAAGTATCACATTTTTTTTCAGTAAACTCATACCTACCTTGATTTTCAGAAGTGTCACATTTGATATTACCTTCGTCAGTTTTAAGGCCGAAATGATCCCGGGATTCAGTTGTGTTACCTTTTTCCTTTAAACTCCCTAAGGCCTACGAAAAAAGAAAAATATGCCTTAGATCGCTGTTTCGTATTTAAAGTAGAAAGGAAAGACATTTTACAACACAAACATCACGAAACTCACCTGAAAGGTGAGAGGCGACCTTAGTGTGTTTTACGGTCTAGGTTGAACCGAAGAGTGGGTGGATGATCTCATATAGACTAACACTAAAAACCCAAAACTTAGAGGCTCATATGGACTCAAGAAGGGTAAAAATAATCCCAGACTTCTGTTAGAGTTTGAATAAAGTGAGTGAGCTCACCTAATCGGCATCAACTAGGGTGACTAGATTCTTCCCAAAAATTAATGTAGTTCCCTTCAATCGCAACCAAATTACCAGGTAGAATGGCTTACTGGGAAGTCCCATTAATTTAGAAAAACATAAAATCTAATGTTTCCCTGGAAAACGGACCAGCGGATGCATGTGCGGAAAATCTGTCGTCTGTCGAAAATATAACCTCGTAAAAGCTACGAAGACGTGAACTCTCCTTGTAAATCCTTGCTCCTTGGCCTAAATTGCAACGTTGTATAATGTATCGATGGTGCAAGTCGAATTTTATCGTCTTATTAATCCAAGAATAAATCGCCGGGATTGCATTTCAATTCTACAAATACTGCATGATCCGGCAACATTGCATTTATACGGCAGGGGTACGTCAAAACGCATTTTGACAAATAACCTCGTCGAAGAAAAATAAATAATAGAAAACCAATGGAAATTCATACCTAGGGCATGGACAAAGGCGAACGCCGAAGGTAAGGTAGTGTCTTATTCGCGGCAAAGTAACATAACTAGGATTTTGTTTACATTTTTAGGATCGACTTTTTTTTGAGATTTTCTCTCAAGTTTTCTAGTTTCCGAAGACCACAATGGGTTAACTAGACGGAAACCGTTCAACATTTTACTAGACTAACTAAAATTATATCGATTCATTTGAACATAGACAAAAACAGTTATTATTTACATGGAGCATCATTGAAGTTTCATTAAGGACTACCTTAGGGCTCCTCTGACATTCAATTTTATATTTTAGAACGACTAGTACCTGAATCAACCGACACAGTGGACCTCAGTTCTAAGGAGGCAGGCCTAGTTGCAGTTAAAAGATGTTTTTCATGAAATGTTACCAATGTTTTCCGAGCTGATGAGGATATGTTTTGTGAAGTATCTAAGTAACACTTTGTGAATATTACAATTTTTGGCAACATCAATTACTCGAAAATAATAGTTTCAAAAAGATAAGAAATTAAATCTATATTTGAAAATTAATTTACTTTAACTTCAAT
This sequence comes from Oxystoma pomonae, assembly GCA_963921995.1. NCBI lineage: Eukaryota > Metazoa > Arthropoda > Insecta > Coleoptera > Brentidae > Oxystoma > Oxystoma pomonae. The sequence goes on from OY998168.1 coordinate 58,759,645, forward strand.
TTATTTATATGTTTAAAAGTGAACACATAGGACATCTTGCGGAGGATGTCCAAACTCGTCAACTCTTTTCTTAAGATTTTCTTTAATTTTGGTTTCTGTGAATTTTCACAGTATTCGGTTGATAGGCAACTACTTGGGTTTCGGTCTGTATATTTCCCTCTCTTTTCATTATTATATGTCGAACAAAGGCAACAGTCTATTTCTCCTGCGGTTAGGTTATCTCACGGTGTATAGGTGCACAGCTACCTGACAGAATTTGGATGAACTATGAGTTACGCTTGTGCAGGATGCCTCCCTCTCCAAGACGACGAACGGACAAAGGAAATCGAGAGAAAGCATTTCCTTTTCATCTTAACGCCATTGCAAGAACATTGATTGAAAGTGATCTAACTCTAACTCTTTTAATGTGAAAATAAAGTAATTTTTATTCGCAATGGGCGGAACGAGCCAACAATTGTCTACTGACAAAACCGAAGCCAAAAATTAACTTTTTTGGTAAGTAAATTTCATCCATTGTGAAACCCATGCCACGCCATGTTTTTTTTTCAAAGTTCTTAAATTTTAATTTCTCGAATTCTTCCTAAGATATTCTTTAATCTCCCAGGCTTCTACGTACCCTTCTATCCACCTACGACGACCGCAAAAACCTGGATTTCTAAGCCTGATTTTCTTCATCACCACGATGTCAAACGTCTAAAAACCACCTTCTAAAAAACTTCTCAAAATGATTTGCCGATGAGGACCGCCGATTTGCTTGCTGGGTTATGCTGATGGAATTACCTTAAATCAACCTTTTTTCTTGCGTTTTGCATGGACTTTTTCAAAGCTAACTACTTGCGGTTGCTTATTTTTTTCACTTTTATGGACTCTTAATCTCAGGGCCATGGGTTCGAGACTGCCTAGTTTTTTCATTTTTTTATAAAGAAAATTTAAAATTTATTAACTCAAAATATTTTTAAAATTTAAAATATTTTATAGAGTTTTGGGTAGCTTATTGCCAGGTTTGTAATACCCCTTCTTGCGCCGAGTATCAATTTTAAGATATGGGATTTGGCACGTTGAATAGTAAGGGGATAATATTATGGTGTGGTAAGTTTAATCGTGTAACGCAGTTTATAATGGTCTTTTCTATCATTTTAAAAAAATTTCCAATTTTTATCCATTTTTCCATAATTTTCAGATTTGAAGGAGATGGGATTTGGCACGGTGAATGGTAAGGGGATAATATTATGGTGTGGCAAGTTTCTTCGTGTAACTCCGTTTCTAAGTCCATATTATTTGTCCATATTTTCATGATATCCCGATCCGAAGGAGATGGGATTTGGCACGAGAAATGGTAAATTTAGTCGTGTAACTCCGTTTTTATTGGTCTTTACTATAAATTTTAACATTTTTTCCATTATTCATCCATTTTTCCATTTTATTTTGGTTGTTCTCAAAATATTAAACTTAGCATGTCTGCCAACTTCACATTTTGGCTGCCAATGTTGACTGCCAACTTCACATTTTGGCTGCTGTAATTGGATGCCAACTTCATATTTGACTGTTGTAAAGTGGCTGCTAGTTTCACACCAGTACTTCCCGCATATTTCAAAAACCTTAACTATAACAGATTTAAACAAACTTTAAATCAGCATTTCTGAGACAAAAGATGACTTTTGATATCTTTTTAATTTTTAACTTTAATATTATACTAAACTAAATTACCAGCAATAATATTATAAGTTAATCTAATCTACGAAAACATGTATTTAACAACTTGATCATAACAATGTTTTACTCTAGCAAACGTTTTTAAGGCTGAAACTTAATCAATTTTTAATTTCCTTTCAGTCTTTTGCAGTTTTACAACCCTTATACTGTTTATAAATTTGATGTAATGTTCTATGTATTTAATTGCTCAAAACTAATAAGTTCCGTTCTATCGCCGCTATGTCAGTGTACTCTGGATTTGTTTGTAGTTAGTTAGCTTTTGCAAGTATGAAGTATAATAATTCTATTATCAGGTTTATATCGTACGTCTAGAACGCCTTCAAGTTTTATGTTCTATTTTAAACCTATCCTCTATATTTACTTGAGTTACCTTATTTGGCAAATGCAAAAAAACTTTTACACCTATAGCAACAGGCAAGTTTTGTCCTAAATTTGTCTTGACTTGGGACCCATTCCCTCACTTTTCCAGGTCCCTTTTTAAATTCCCTGACTTTTCCAGGTTTTTCTATATATAAATATGAGAGAGTGGACGGAGCGAATTCTCTGAAGCGTTCGGTACTGTTCGCGTGGCCTGTTGCACCAACGAGTTAGTCCAAATTTAGTTAGAGAGTCCTATATAAAGCGCGGCTCGTTGCGCCAACGAATAAGTCGTAGTTTAGTATGCGAATATTAAGGATCTAACCAAGGTAATTCGTTAAGAATTAGAGAACCCGTAAAAAAAGGAAGCTAGCGAGTATTATCTAAAAAATCACTGACCTGAGGTCTTGTCGACCTGCTCACCATAGGAGGATCGTTCCAACCATGTGCCGCCTGTGCTTGATAGTTTATCGCTGATTGAGCAGGCTCTGCTGGGAGTGGCTGATCTGGAACCAGTGTTTTAAGGTTTAGAATGGGATTTGGTATTGAGCCACCTGTAGAAAAAAGTAAGTAGATTGCGTCGTATTGCTAACTCCTAACCCAAACTTCAGTTTTTACCTATTGGTTATAAAGAAAGAGTTGAGGTTCAGGACGCTTATTCTTGAACGACCGTGAGGTGAGCTTTTTTCATCACCTTTTTCCACGGGGAATTTCGCTCACCGCACCTCACGGTCGGTCAAGAATAAGCGCCCAGGAATTTTTTTTTGGAAAGGACCATTAAAAAACTGGAGTTTTCGCAATAATTTACTTTTTTTTAAATTCTTATTAAATCGTTTATTCCCTAACCAACTGAATGCTTTACTGTTCATTACTAAGTAAGAAATTATAAATTGGTAAAAAGGTGAAATAATATATTAAAATTAGATAAGTTGTCAATGAAATTCATGGTTTTAACAAATAGATGGTATTTTTAAACATAAATTAAAAATGTATTCGTCATATTTGGTTTGATTTTTTTCAGTAATAACTAGTTTAAAGGAATATTTTTCTCACGTACAAGTTTTACTTACTTCCCAATATTTAGTTTTACTAATATAATTGTATGTATTGTCAAATCAAAGTTCAGCAATGGCTTCTGTAGTTTTTTGACGGGTTTTCACAGCTATCAACAAATGATCGTCAACAACAAGGTTTTTTAAATCAATACCATTTCGTGGCTTATTACAGGTGAATTTATAAGTTCGATCACTAAGTCTAACAACAAACACTTTTTAATAAGAACTCACTAAATTACAAAACACAGCCAGCACAATGATATAGTTATAATAGAGGAAAGTGTCATTTTTCCCCCCGCGGTTTGTTTGATGTCCGATGTCAGGAAGGGAATAAAAAACTAAGGGGGGAAATGCACTTTACTCCAGAGGAATATATCTGATTTTATCTAGTGTCTAATAATATCTACAGTAACCAATATTATAGGAACGATTTAATTTGCAGCAAGGATTTATGCACTGTATGTTGGCCGCGTACACCGCCAGATACCGAGAAATCCGGTCGCTATCAAAAAATAGTCGCCACTTGAATCGCCCTTCTGATGTAGCTTACCTGTAGGTGGCGGCTGAAACATCTGGGTTTGATTAAACTGGCTAGGCACCGGGGAATTATAAGACGGGTTTCCATACGAAGGGCCGTTGGAATCGAACGCAGGTACTGGTAGATTTGGAAGGGGTGCCAATGGGGTTCGAGTTCCGTAGGTGTTATTGGAAGTTACTGACGGGTCGATAACGTATTTGGGTTTTGGTAGGCCACCTAGAGAAAAAAGTCTTGTCACTTGAGAGAATAATAGAGCATGGTAATTTTATTTTTACTAGAGACGGCATTATGTCTGACTTTTTTCTAACTTTTTTAAAAATTTTCAAATCCCATTATTTTGCCCAAAATTAATTATTTTACAAAATTGAATTAACTTATTTGTTTTGATCTAATTCGATTATTAAATACTGTCTCAGTAAAAATTCCTAAAAAAAAAAAAATTAAGATGAATCTCATGTAGCGCCAAAACGCGAAAAGAAAATTTAGAAAAGATTTATTGTAAAATGCAAGCAAGTCCTTTATTTTAAATTTCGGTAATATTTTTGATTCCGAAACCTATATTTTCAATTTTTTTCTGTATTTACAGAATCCGCAATAAAGCTGCCAAAAGGCCAATTTACAATTTTTTTTTCGTATATAATGTCATAAGAGGGAAGTTTGTTGCTTGATAATTTTCGCAAAAAAAAATTTGACAGTAAAATCACGAGACGTCAGTCGAGTCTATGGTTTTGTATGACAAAAGTTTTAAAGGTTTGTTTATAACACAAAAATAAGCATAATAACATACATTTTTAAATAAAATAAATAAAAGAGGTTTTCACAAAAATCATATTTTTTACCTACGACCAAGGAATAATTCTAATTTTACGATTTTAATGGGTCATTTACGGTCCTAGGATAATAAGGATTAGAGCACTAATTGACGCAAAAATGAGAATTATTTTTCCACCCAAGTAACATTTTAGGGCATATTGGGAATTTGGAAGGTTAAGATTACCAATCATACGTCAAAACATCCCCCGTTTTCCTTCAGAAAAATACTTTGTAGTTTGAGGTTTGAAAATAAGTTTTAAATTGGAACAAATAACCTTACGAAACGGTCATTATATACACAACATTTTAAAGGTTTTCTTTTAGGATATTTTTCGAATTATTTTCCGCGTATCATGTCTTCAAAGTTGTTTTAAATATAAAGTTAAAAGAGAAGGTAAATTGATGGTAAACTTGACTTGAGATTCTTCTCTGAGGTCCCCTCCTTGTTTGGGCACTTTTTGGTCAACATTGCTTGTCAAAAGTTTTTAATAATGTCCTGAAGAAATTCTTCAATGTTAAGATTTTTTTTGGTTTAAAACTGTACTCAAAGTTACTTATTTTTGACCAGTTATTTCTCAAAGTTAGGGTTTTTTTTGGAATAAGTTTTAGGACAAAAATTTGGTTTTTTGACCAAATAAGTACAACCTAAAAATATGTTCGAACTTTATGGAAAATTATTCTATTGTATTTAACCATATGGAATATTAAGATTTGATTAGGTTAAAACTTCAGTTTTGTTTTTTTTTTATGGGAAGAAAGTAGTTCTCGTAGAAAACAAGAAAACTTCTTTGCGTCACGTGTCACATGTTTAGATTAATCAATATAACTTTAATGTTCCTTTTCGGTATTTCCAAATTATAAGATATTTCATTAATTACTATTGTTTCTTCAACCCTTGATTGGATTTTGGGCTATTAGATACCTATACCCTACTATCATAAAAAGGGATAGGAAAAACCAGATGGACGTTCAAAAAGGATACTCTGTGTTAAAGTACCTACCTAGTAGTGATGATCCTGACAGTGTGTTTTAACATGCCAAACCTTTCACAGCATCAAGCAGTTTTTACAGAAAAGTTAAAGAAATTAAAAGTGTAACATGACAACTGAACAATGGGCAGGGGGTGTGCGGGGAACAATTGGCAATGAATTCGAAAAATGGATAAACCGTCCTTGATGCAAAATTAATAAGAAATTTTGGCTTCAACATTAGAAATTTTATGTTTGAGGGAAAAAAACATGGTTAACACGACTTTTAGGGCACGGTCGCCAAAAAAAGGTAAGACGCCATGTTTTTTTCTCTTTTTTAACAAGTTTTTATTATTTTTATTGAAAAAAAAACTACAAAATCTTTATGGAAATATTTGATTAGTGTTTTCCCGAAGTATAATTTTGGTGATTTTTTTGTTAAAACTGCATGTTTCGATGGGCGTGGGAATTTTATGGAAGTAAAGGTAAATAATTCAAGAAAAAAAAATTCGGCGCATGTCGGTTTCCTTCCATTAATAGTTTAAAATAGTAGTTTAATAGTTTTATTTCCAAAGTTGTTGTAGGCCATGGACATCATTATTATTTTTCTCTTTTTTTATTTTCATTTAAAAATGTTTTCATCCCCTTCAACAAACAAGAGGGCACTGAGAGGGCATTTTGTATAATAGGAAACAAATTAGGTTGAGCATTTATGAAGATGTGTACATGTGTCCCAAAAGTTGGTGAAAAGTGTCCTCTGCAAATTCACCTTCAGGAAAAAAAATTATTTACCTATTTTATCCCACTAAATTACCTTGGTTTTTGTCCCCACTTTGGTAAAATGGCGGGAAATTTCCCTATTTTTTGACCTTCCAGTTTTTCATAAGAAAAAATTACTAGCCTTATTCGGGAATATTTGGTTAAATTTTAACCAAAAATGTTACTTGGGTATATTTTTAAGACAATAAATATTTATTAAACGTGAATAAATCCAATATAATTTTAGTACGTAACCAAAAATAAGTTCCGTTAAATTGACTAATTACCCATTTTTAAGAAAAAAAAAACCTTGTTTTTAAAACGATATATGAAAAGTCCCTTAGTAACCTTATTTGTTTTGACGTTTTAGATAGAAACTCAACCTAGTTTGTTGACTTAAGAGTGTTTGCGTTTAATATTTTTAATAATTTCTGACATTACCCATTGGTCGTAGTTGTGCGGAAAGTGATACTTTACCGCACGCGACGGCACACGCACAAGCTTAGATAAACTAAAACACTCGCCTGGGGCTCGCGTCTCTAACTTCATCTTCGCGTAACAACTTTCTTATTTTACATTGAACACTAGGTCTATTTTTTTATTTTCTAATCCTCTATAATATTCCTATCTTAAACGCTTTTTGAGATATTTCATAATTTTTAGTCCAAATTTGACTGTTACAAAATTGTAATATGTCACCTAATGGTTGACACATAAATGTAAAATTAAACACTTTAGCAGAAAATTCTTTGGCCTGTTCCATTATGTGTAATATATTACTCGTGCTTGTACAGGGTGAGAAAAAAATGTTTCTTTTGCATTTTACCTGTAAAAAAGTCTGTTTTTTCAAATTAGACACTTTGTATATTTTTACATTTTTGGATTGGCGATTACATGATCTACAAATTTTCTATTTAGTTATTTATCTTATAGCTATCTCAAAATAATTTTGAGTTACATGACATTATATGAAAAAAACAGAAAATTCGAAATTTTTATCAAAAAATGGCGCTAAATTATCTTCATCTTTCTCTAAAATACTTTTTTTATACTGCTTTCTTTCTTTAACACCCCTAAATATTTTTAATTTTTATGGTAGAGCCATGATGGTAATTTAAGGTTTAAAATATTTTAGCATAATTTAAGGGGTAACGTCTTTGTTTAACCAATTTTTTTTATGTTTTTCACATTTTTATGCCATGATTTTGCTCACATTTTATAGCTTTCTTTTCAAAAATTCAATTTTTAGAATAAAACACTTACTTTTTCAAGTTTTCACTGTTTTTTTAGCGTTCAAAAAAATTACTGCAAAAAAACAATTTTTCTCTGTTAAAATGAAAAATATTTAAGATTGTTAAAGAGAGACAGCAGGCTATAAAAATTTCTGTTTTGTCATCTGTCTGTCATCTTGAGTAGTGTCGTGCATATGATTTTTATTTTGCCATTTTTATCAAAAGAATGACAAAAATTGTAATTGTTCAAAGCGTAAAGTGTGTAAGAAATAAGGTGGTATGAATTTCTTTCAATCAAAGTTCTTTTCAGTCTTTAAAATTACCAAAAAACGTGTCCTACTTTATTATTATTATATAGCATTTATTGATAACTTATTTTATAATATTTACATTTATAGTGCCTTAACAATAAATACAATAATTTTTCCCACAAGAGCATCCTCGTGCGTGGGGCAAGAAAAAAAAACTTACAATTAGTTAATTTTTTGGCAATCTCATTTTACCCAATAAAAAAATGGGAAATCTTAGAAACCCTTCAAGAGTCCCAAGTAACATTTTAGGGCATATTGGGAAGTTAAAAGGTTAAGATAACCAATCATACGTCAAAACATTCCCCGTTTTCCTTCAGAAAATTACTTCGTAGTTTGAGGTTTTAAAATAAGTTTTAAATTGGAACAAATAACATTAAGAAAAGGTCATTATATACACGACATTTTAAAGGCTTTCTTTTAGGATATTTTTCGAATTATTTTTCTCGTATCAAGTCTTCAAAGTTGTTTTGAATATAAAGTTAAAAGAGAAGGTAAATTGCTGGTAAACTTGATTTGAGATTCTACTCTGAGGTTTCCGCCTTGTTTGGGCATTTTTTGGTCAACATTGCTTGTCAAAAGTTTTTACTAATGTCCGCAAGAAATCCCTCAATGTTAAGAACTTTTTTGGTTTACAACTGAACTACAGTTATTCCTCAAAGTTAGTTTTTTTGGAATAAGTTTTGGGACAAAAATTGGGTTTTTTGATCAAATAAGTACAACCTAAAAATATGTTCGAACTTTATGGAAAATTGTTCTATTTTATTTAACCATATGGATTTAACCTACTTCAGTTTTGTTTTTCTTGATGGGAAGAAAGTAGTTCTGGTAGAAAACAAGAAAAATTCTTTGCGTCACGTGTCCTCTAACGAACTGTCATCATCAGTTGTTTAGATTAATCAATAATCATAACTTTCATGTTCCTTCTCGGTATTTCCAAATTATAGGATATTTCATTAATTACTATTGTATCTTCAACCCTTGTTTGGATTTTGGGCTATTAGATACCTACCGTCCTATCATAAAAAGGAATAGTAAAAACCAGATAGAAGCTCAAAATTCAAACAAAGAAAGTAGATGTTTAAGTAAAATTTGGGTTTAAGGGAAGAGAGGGCATTCACGTTTTGATCGTCAAAAAGGATACTCTGTGTTAAAGTACCTACCTAGTAGTGGTGATCCTGACAGTTTTGTGTTTTAACATGCCAAAAGAAAAAAGAAACAAACCTTTCACAGCAGTTTTTACAGAAAAGTTAAAGAAATTAAAAGTGATAATGGGGACCCAACAAGTCCTAATGGATCTCTACAAGTGCCGAACACAACCAATGGGAATACACACAATCATTTGCGCCCGCAAATATCATATATATGTATCATATGTCAAGGTTAAGACATTTGCGAGCGTAAACGATTGTGTGTATTCCCATATGATGGAACTTTTTCGAATTGTTTGCTTGCTTAATTTCTTAATCAGCGTAAATCCGCCTTTATGTCAACAATCAATATGACAACCGAACAATGGGCAGGGGGTGTATGGGAAACAATTGGCAATGAATTCGAAAAATTGCAAAATTTTGGCTTCAACATTGGAAATTTTGTGTTTGAGGGAAAAAACATGGTTAACACGACTTTTAGGGCACGGTCGCCAAAAAAAGTTAAGACGCCATGTTTTTTTCTCTTTTTTAACAAGTTTTTATTATTTTTATTAAAAAAAAACTACAAAATATTTATGGAAATGATTTGCTTACACTTGTTTCATACCCAAATATTAAATTATGATTACAAATTGGAACTAATAATTAATTAATGTTTTCCCAAAGCATAATTTTGGTTCGTTAAAACTGCATGTTTCGATAGGCACGTGAATTTTATGGAAGTAAAAGTAAACAATTCAACAAAAAATTTTTTTAGGTGGATTCTCCATTAGACATTGGAGGCCTGGTCGTAATGAAGTGAGAAACAAAAACGCTTTGTCCGATATGCCACGAGTTTTACTTTCATTTTCATTTGCGGACACGAGATTCATTTTGTTGTTTTTTTTTAATATTTTGGCTTTTTAGTTCTGCGCAACCAGCCTCCTCCGGAGCGATTGCTTGCTGATGCCTTAAAATTAGGGCCACCTCTTTTTAAGAGTCATGTTACAGTCACCTTATACTTTTACAGGTTTCTACTTTATAACCTGCTGAACGGTACAGGATTCTGTATTTACGGTGTCTTGCACTATTCAATTTTGATGTTTTTGTTTCTCGGTTTATTCGACAGGTGGCGCACACAGTTACTACGTTCCCAAGGATTACAAACTTTTTGTTTTAAATTCTAGAGGTGTGCATGGTCACTGTGTAGCTTCAACTGCCCGGTATAATCCTATCCTAATAAGGATGAAACAGGTCTGTAGGTGTCTGGATTCTCCATTAGACATTGGAGGCCTGGTCGTAATGAAGTGAGAAACAAAAACGCTTTTTCCGATATGCCACGAGTTTTACTTTCATAATTATTATTTTTCTCTTTTTTTATTTTCATTTAAAAATGTTTTCATCTCCTTCTATTCTCACACGTAGTCACAGACAAACAAGAGGGCACTGATAGGAAACAAATTAGGTTGAGCATTTATGCAGATGTGTACATGTGTCCCAAAAGTTGTTAAAAAGTGTCCTCTGGGCAAATTGACCTTCACGAAAAAAAATTTTAATTACCTATTTTATCTCACCAAATTACCTTGGTTTTTGTCAGCACTTTGGTAAAAAGTCGGGAAAATTCCCTCTATTTTGACCTCCCAGTTTTTCATAAGAAAAAATTACTAGCTTAACTCGGGAATATTTTACCAAATTTTATCAAAAAATGTTACTTGGGAGTAGAACTCACGCCTAGGGTCAGATAAGTTTCCCCGATCTTTCATTTAGGAAAATAAATAAATATACCAGAATCATTTGTTTTTTAAATAAATCATCATCATCATAGGCAATCACTCGATACCGAGTATGATTTTCCTCTATTCTGTATCGTCGCTATCTGTTGTGCGTTTTTTGATGGCTATGTAAGCCAATTCTCGAGCCGCACACCCTTCCACAGTCCTGGCACACCCAGTCTCCGGCAGCAGTCGGGTGTTGTTGATCATCCATTCTTCCATTTTGTCGCTCCTTTCTACGTTCTCTCTTTTCCGTTTCTAGTCTACGTCGTTGCTCTTCAAAAGTTTGTGCTCCCTCATGGACTGTTCGGCTCCATGTAGCCCTATCGTTTGCCATGGTCTCGAAGTTGTTTATATCGATGTGACCCTTCATCATATTGCCTTTGAGAACGTCCTTGTACCTTTTTTGTTGACCACCTTGATTTCTCTTTCCCTCCTTCAGTTGTCCATAAAATATCTGCTTTGGGAGACGTGTTTCAGGCATGCGGATAATGTGACCAGTCCAACGAAGCTGGTGCTTGAAGATAAGAGCTTCTATACTAGTTGTTCTGGCTTCTTCTAAAACACTTATGTTTGTTCGTCGGTCTTGCCATTTGATTCTCAGTATTCGTCTTAAACAACTTTGGTGATATTTTTCTAGTCGTTTGATATGCCTTCTGTAGGTGGTCCACGTTTCGCATCCGTATATTAGAGTTGGTATTATAACTGAGTTGTAGACACGAAGCTTGATCTCCACATTGATGTCGTGATTGTTGAAGACTCTCTCCGAAAGCCGTCCGAACGCTGCGCTAGCACATTTTAGGCGATGCTGTGTTTCTGCGTCAATAGTTGCGTTTGATGATAGGTGGCTCCCAAGGTATGGGTAATGTTCCACGTTCTGCAGAGGATGGCCATTTATGGAAATGTTTGGAGCTTGGGGATTCGTACCTGGTTCTGGTTGGTGAAGAATTTGCGTTTTGGCAAGACTGATCTCTAGGCCAATGCTTTTGTAGGCTTGGTTAAATGCGTTGATTACCAGTTGTAGACCTTCCTCTGTATCGGCCATTACGACGTTGTCATCGGCGTACTGCAGTTCGATTACCGAGGTTGTCGAGACCTTAGTTTTTGCTCGCAGTCTGCCTAGGTTAAGTAGGCCACCGTCGAATCTATATATAATTTCCACTCCCGACGGTAGATGTTCCTCAACAAGGTGAAGCATGGCACCTAAAAATATAGAGAATAGGGTGGGCGCAATAACACACCCTTGTTTAACGCCTGTCGTAATCTAGAATGACTCTCCTGGTCCATCGTTGCTCAGGACTGTTGCATTCATATTGTCGTGTAGTAGTCTAAGAATTTGAATATATTTTTGAGGGCATCCAGCTTTTGCCAGTATTTTCCAAAGAGCTTCTCTGTTGACCGAATCAAATGCTTTGACTAAATCTATGAAGGCCATGAAGAGAGGGCGATTTTGTTCCCTAGATTTCTCTTGCATTTGTCTGGCACTGAATATCATGTCAGCTGTGCCTCGATTTCCAGCAACAGAAAGCAGAGATATACCTCTGTAGTTTCCACATTGGGCCTTATCGCCTTTTTTGAAAATGGTAACTATAGAGGCGTCTCTGAGTTCGGCAGGAATGGTCTCAGTTTAGAATGTGCATTTGGGAATTAAGTGCGGGACCCCCTTGTTTGTAGACTTCAGCAGCGATACCATCTGTGCCTGCTGACTTGTTATTCTTTAGCTGTGTGATTGCCTTTTCGACCTCCTCTAATCTCGGAATCTCACTTAGGTGTTGTCGAAGATGTCATTATCGACCTGAGACTCTCTGTTGAGTAGTTCTTGGAAATGTTCTTTCCATCGTGAATTGATAGAGGATCTGTCTTTAAGCAGCCTTGTTCCATCTTTGGATCGTAGGGGATTGATACCTTGTGTAGTGGGACCATATATCATCTTAGTAGCTTGAAAGAAGGCTCTGGTGTTGTTGGACTCAGTTAGATGTTGCATTTCATGTGATTTTGTTGTCCACCATTGGTTTTTTAATCTATGTGTTTGCCTTTGTACTTCTGCTTTGGCTTCTTGATATTGCCTTTTCTTTTCGTTAGAGTTAGGGTGGCTTTTCCAAGCATTATGGGCTTTTCTCTTCCTCTCAATAAGATCTTGAATTTCTTTCTCGTGCTCATCAAACCAGTCTTGATGTTTTGTCTTTGTCTTTTTGTCGGAAAATTGTATTTGAGATTGTGAGGTCATATTCCGAACATAAGGTTAATAGGCGCAGTCCGTTTGAGTTCATGTTTCCAACACCTTCCTTGTCAATGACGCCCTTTCATAGGTTTGAATTCGTACCAACTCGAGCATTGAAATCACCTAGGATGATAAGTTTATCAGATTTAGGTACAGATGTTAGGGCTTCACTAAGTTGAGAATAAAATTCATCTTTTTAGTTTTCATCAGCTGCAAGAGTTGGAGCGTAGGCGCTGATTATAGTAGCGTGTTGGTGGTTGCTAAGGTTTAGGCGCAATGTCTTCAATCTTTCGCTTATTCCGGATGAAAATTCGGTTAGGTGGTCCACAATCTCATTTTTTATAGCCAAACCCACTCCGTGAATACGTGGTTCATCTTCTTCTTTTCCTTTCCAGAAAAATGTGTAGCCTCCTCCGTGTTCTTTAAGTTGGCCTTCGCCCGCTCTTCTAGTTTCACTGAGAGCAGCGATGTCGATGTTATATTTCCTTAGTTCACGTGCCACTATTGCCGTTCTTCTTTGTGGTCTTGTGGTTGTGTCTGTATCCATAAGTGTACGGATATTCCATATGCAAAGTTCATTTGATTTCTTTTTCTTTTGTTTTGACCGCATGTGGTGTACCCTCTGGATGCGGTTGTCCAGTCGGGCAGTTGTTGGCTGGCTATGTTTAGGGCACCTTTTATAGCCCCTTCCCTTTCAGGGTGAGCAGAGTGGGTCCTAAATAGGGCTGCTCAGTCACGGATGCAGCACACGAGTTGCTCTACAGCCAATCCTTGAGCAAAACGGCGATCACGCTTCCGCTGCTTTCGTGCCGGTTTGTCACTAAGAGCTTCCAGACTACACTGTCCTGCTCCCGTCGCAACTTGCCGATCGCCGAAAGACTTTGGTGTGCTTGGACTTCATGGTCTAATGTGTCCTAGAAAGTATAGGATCTCAGAGTAGAGAATGCCTGTGCAAGACTTTTATTAACGTGGACATGCTGATGCACAGTCAGCAAGCCCACGGTCCCTAATAACGAATGACGATCCAATGGCGTAAGGAATACGACGATTGGATCCCTCGAGATTAGGCCAGCTGATGATGCACGATTGAGCAGTAGACTCGAATCGTGGGCGGGGGGTCGCTAGATCCCCCCGCCTACAGGCATAGCGGACAGATTCATGCCACAGTGGCCTGATCTGTCCGGCCTGACACAATAAATAAGTAAAATATAAAAAGTTAGTTATCTAAGAATAGAAATTTGGACAGTTAAGAAGAATAATAATGGGCGGAAAGTTTTTTTTTATAAGAAGTAAAAATTTAAGTGTGGTTTAAAACGTTTGCAACTAATTATTTTTAAAATTTGTTATGCTGTGAACCTCACCTTGATATTGATTGATATCTGGGTCATAAGAAATACTTTTAATTTGTGTTTAAAAATTTTTGCATAAACTTTGGGGGCTATGAACTAAAAGCACCTTTGACCTATGGTTTTTGAGACTTTAGGTATAGCAACGGCCTGGTTAGTCCGATTTCTGGTAGGATATGGGTGGTTAACATTTGACACACGAATGTTATTATGAAACTGAATTATGAAATATTAGATTCGCAAATAGTAAGTGAGCTGGATACAGCGTTGCCTTTTGTAATATAATTTTTATTATCCATTTTTGCGTAATAGTAACCGGGTTTAAATACGTATTCGTAACATTTAACAATTTAATTGAGATTGATCAAGCGCATAGTACAAAATTTTAAGCTGTGCTGCGTTAAAATTTTTTTGAAGAGACGAAAGGAGATGAACGCTATGCAAAAATGATCTTAATTTTTTGGTAACATATTCGGTATGGTGGTCCCACCTTAAATGACTGTCAATAAAAACTCCGAGGTACTTAAACTTATTGCAACTTTTTAGGTAAACGCTTCCCGAGCCAAGTTGAAGTTGAATTGAATCATAGGGCGGCGATTTATTGCTATGACATGTAAAAGGCATAAAAGTTATTTTGCTAAAATTTACTGTAAGTGTATTTTAGCACATATAAAAATAATTTAACAGATATTTTACTAAATTATTTTTAAGTTCATCATGGCTTTACCATTACAGAGAAAAAATTAATTTTTGGCAGTACTTTTTTTAAACGCTAAACGAATCGACATTTTGGAAAGAAAACTATAAAATGTGGCTAAAATTGTGGCTTGAAAATGTTCAAAACCTAAAAAAAAATCGATAAACAAAAGCGTTACTGCTGAAATTACGATAAAATATTTTATTATGGCCGTACCATTAAATAAAATAAAATATTTTTCGTATTCTCCTTCACCTCCTTTCTTCTTAAGAGTGAAAAAGTTTTTTGTACCTTGTAGAACTTAAAGTTTATGTAAAATTAAAGAATATGCTTCGTTAAGTCTTAAAATGTTATTTCCGTGTAACTTCAGTAAGTACAAAACTGACACTGACAGCTTTGAAATTTCGATTTACACTGCTCTCAGATCACCCCCATCCAGAGCAGTGACCTCACAAATCAATCTGTTCGGGAGTGATCAGAGGGCGATTTTGAATCAAAATACGAACACTCGACATTTTAGTCACTTTTTTTCATTTATTCTAGAGGAACCCGTATTTTCTTAATTGAAACATAACAGCGTATGGCTATTTTTCTCACTTTGACAGCGAATATCTCAGAAACTAGTTATAGAAACGAAATAAAAATTACCCATTTCTTAACTAGCACTAGTTCTACAACATATCCAAAATTAGTTGAAATTGACCGAGATATGTCACCGGGAGACACTCGATGAGAATCCCTTCCTCCCCCCCCTGATGACGTCATTAGAGTACAAAAAGTATGTATTAAGAAAAATGCCAATAGCTCCGTCATGGATGACAGTATTAGATGTTGTGATATGTCTTTATAAACGGTTTAGGATTTATCTACAAGAAACCGTTTTGCTAAAGTCCTTATATCTTGGGAGATTTTAATATTAATAGTGTTTGCAATATCAAAAATATAACTAATTTTACTAATATTGAGTTAAAATATTTGGAATTTATTAACTTTTTTAACTTGCAAAATTATAACCTTATTTTAAATAGCATCATAAATTTTATGTTCAAAGGAGTAGCTCCCCTCTTTTAAGAGAAGTTTCTGATCATCCAGCTCTTCATGCTTTTACTGATATATATATTGCTCAGTTTGATGTTGAAAGTAAATCTTTTTGTCAAGAATTCAACTTTAAAAAAGTCGATTTTAAGAAAATGTATTATTTACTAAAAAAATGCCGATCGGGAAGAGCTGAATCAGAACGTAAACAACGCCGTTAATAATTTTTATGAGATATTTTTGAGAATCCTATCTGAGTGTGTTCCTTATGCGAAGTATTAAAAAAAAATGTTTCCGCCTTGGTTTAATAGGAACATAATAATTAATCTCAAACGTAAAGAACATTTTGACAGCAGAATAAAAAAGTTCAATAATCATTATGATAAACAAATATTTTCGTATTTAAGATCAAAAATTAAAAGTGATATTAAGAACGCTTATAGGGAATTAGGGAATACATTGAAAACATGGAAAGTAATATATCGGTTTTTTGGAAATTTGTAAACAAGATGAAGAAAAATTCTTGTTATTTTCAAACTGTGTATTCAGATCAACCGGCAAGTTATAATCTTACTAATAATAGTTATTATTTTCAAACTATGTTTTAAATTTAAATTTAGTTACAAAAGAAGACATCCTAACGGCTATTTCCAAACTAAACCCAAAAAAATCCTTTAGGTCGGACCATATTCCTCCCTACATTTTTAAGGGCTGCAGAGACTTTTTGGTCAGGCCTTTACAGACCATTTTCAACCTTATAATAAAAACATAATCCTACCCTGATATTTGGAAGAAGATTTGTCCACTACCTACCAATAAAGGCAACAACAACAACAACATATAAAACTACCGCCCTGTAGCCATGATATGCGCGCCTAGTAAAATACTGCAAATTATTTTGTACAACAAAATATATTGTCACGTAAAACCTTATCTTTCAGAGGAGCAACATGCTTTAGACAATAATGCACAGGTTGATGTAATATATACCGATTTCGCGAAAGCTTTTGACCGTGTAAACCATGATGTTCTACTGCAGAAGCTATCATATTTTGGTCTCTCTGAAAAATTTCTGCGTTTGTCGGTGTCATATCTTTCTACTAGGAAGTAGTATGTAGTTTATAGAGAAGCATCTTCTAAGGTTTACTCAGGCGTTCCTCAGGGATCGAACCTCGGCCCTTTGTTTTTTAATATTTTAATAAATGACATGCCAGTGTGTGTCTCGCTCGCTAGGCTTTCTTTTCGCAGACGATTTTAAATTGTCTAGAAAAGTCCAATCTCAAGAGGACTGCGAACTGTTACAAAACGATTTGCACATTATTGTTCAATGGTCAGAAAAAATGTTTTAAATTTTAATGTTGGAAAATGTTATGTAATAACTTCTACTCGTAAAACAAACCCAATAAATTACCAATACCAAATGAATGGATCCTTTCTAGAAAGAAAAACTGAAATGAAAGATGTGGGAATAATCTTCGGCACAGAATTAAAGTTTAGTAAACATATCGAATATGTCACTGCAAAGGCTTATAAAATGCTTGGGTTCATAGTTCGAAACTCACATAATTTTAATAATAATAGGGCATTGACTTTGTTATACCATGCTTATGTCAGAAGTATTTTGGAGTACTGCAGTATTATTTAGTCGCCTTTTTATACAGTATATAAAGAAAATATTGAAAAATACAGAAAAAGTTTCTAAGATATTTATATTATAAAAAATACAATGATATTGCATATGTTATCCTTAGAAATTATTTTTACACTCTCGAAAAACGCCGTAACATATCTGAAGCAATATTTTTGTACAAACTGATCTGGTATAAAATATACTGTCCTTACCTGTTAGGTACTACAGCACAAGAACTACTTGTACATTTGAGCTCCCTAGAGCAAATGCAAATTTAGGCCAGAATTCGCCGTTGTATAGATTGTGTAGTTTAATTAATAAATTACGTGATATTGACATTTTTTACAGCGGTTTTACCAACTTCCGTACTTGTATTTTAAGTAAATTGTAAATACTCGATAGCTACTATATTTCTATTTTGAGATAGCTACTACTATATTTCTATTTTGAGATATCTACTGAACTTAGTGTGCACTGCTTAGCACGTAATTTTCTCTGTTTTAAAGTTAATTTTACAAGTAGTACTTAAGGTCTGTCCTTTATACTTTAATTTTTTCTTTTGTATTATTATTACGTTTGAAATCTGTTATAGGGCACTAGCCTGTTGATTACTTACTTAATAAATAAATGAATAAATAAATAAATAAATAAATAAATGAAACGCTTTGTCCGATATGCCACGAGTCTTACTTTAAATAATTTGGATGGTTTTACATGTCTTGAGAATATCTGTAAACAAAAAATGGCTTGTTGTCTCAGTGGCGCACGCAGAAATCGTTCTTCTCTTTAAGTAATAGCATATTCTCCAGAACACTATTTAATTAATAATTTTTCCGGAAAGTTTAATCTTTAGAAATCGACATTGAATAACCCGGGTGGGGAAGAGTTTTACGCAGAAATAGTTTCTGAGGGGGGGGGGCTTGAGGTCCCTGGAAGGGGAAGTACTTAAGTAATAGCATATTCTCCAGAACACCATTTAATTCATGACTTTTTCGGAAAATTTAATCTTTAGGAATCCATATTGAATAACTTTGGCGAGGGGGGAGGGGGGTGGAGTTTTATACATGTATAAAACAGCATTACGTGTGAATCTCCGCTAAGCTGGTCCCCAGTCCGCATAGTAAAAAATTCTCAAAATCTTTAGACCTATTCACTATGTTTTGAACCCCTGGTTAGCGCCTTTATTGTTGACGATAGAGTTTAAGTTTAAATAGAAAAGTTTTTTTTATAGTTTTTTAAAAGCCTTCTAACCCAAAGGACAGTTGTTGTCAAATGTCATTACATATGTAAAATTTAGACATCAACTTTCTTATATTAAATTTAACACCCTGTATATTTTTTTACAACTTCGATAGATCTTTTCTTCCTGATTTCAAAAATATACCATTCCATTCCATTTAATATAAGAAAGTTGATGTCTAAATTTGACATATGGAATGGCATTTGACAATAGCTGTCAAATGGGCTAGAAGGCTTTTAAAAAACTATAAAAATTTTCTATTTAGACTTTTTTCTATCATCAATAATAAAGGCGCTAACTACGGGTTCAAAATATAGTGAATCACCCGTATCAGGTAACTTGGATAAGTACCAGTGCGGAACGATGCCTATTTGTGAGTGATTCAAAGTTGGAAATCAAAGAGTATGATGGTGTTTAATGATGTATGGTGGAAGGTGACCAGTGAAACTACTGATGAGTCCACGCTGGTTACCCAGGGCGAACCATCGTTTATTCATTTCTCTTTTCGCTTTGGTTCTTTGTGTGTTCCTTGTGGGATGCTCATCCAAGTTTAAATTTTCGTTATTCTCACACAAGATCTTTTGATCTTTTGTTTTTTAATTATTAATTTTTTAGAATGTGTAGTATATAGGAGTTCTGGATCAATTTTTTCAGATAAAATATAAAAACTTTGAACTTATCTTCAGGAGAGAGATTACTTCAAGTCGTCGGACAAAACCCCAAGGTTCCGGATATCAATTGGAAGATTTGTGGTAAACAGTTCTTGTCTTTTTTCCGTTGCTTCATATACGCCATGCCTTGGAGTACTCGGGTCATGCAAAGGTCACAGTAAAAACAGTGGACTTGCAAAAGAAAATTCCAGTCGGAGTTTCAGATTGTTTACCTTTTTCCACGCTTTTACAGGGCTGATACAGTTTCCAGTTTTGCTGGTATTGGAAAATCCAATGCCTGGAAAATATGGATGGCTTTTCGAGAGGTATATAGAGCTTTTCGTAATTATTCTAACCTTCCAAACGAGATCACTGAAGATGATGACTATTTCATCACGTTCAGCTGAAACTGTGAATGATGCAAGGCGAATTTTGTTTACGCATCAGCATAATCGTCCAATTGAAAATATTCCTCCAACCAACGAGCTGCTGCACCATCTAAAGAGGGCCATACTGCAGTGTTATGTGTGGACAAACTGCCTTAAACAAAGTTTTGAACACTTGGATCCATCTTAGTGGGGATGGAAAAAAGTTCTAATTACGAGCCTCTGTTGACTTCAATTACAATGGACAAATTTCAAGAACTGATTGCATGCAAGTGCAAAATGATGTGTGTACGTTGTAAATGTGCAAAAACTGGTTTAAGTTGTACGTTACTTTGTACTTGTGGGGGACAGTGCAATTAATCGTATTTTCTTGCCCATTTTAGTTATTGGTATTATTATAATTTTTTTTTAAATACAGTTTTGTTTAAGTCTTTGTATTTTGAATTTTTACTTTCTTTAACATTATATTCAACAATTTAACAGTAAAGGGGGATTAAGGAGGGGTAGTTCTGGTGATTGTATGATGTTTAAACTTACCCGACATTAAAAGTTATTTAAAGTATTCAGAATTTGAAAATAATAATCAGGAAATCGCTTGATTTTAAAGGGGGTTTAGGAGGGAAGTTAGGGGGTTTTGGGGATTGTATCATGTTAGCAGAGATAAAACTTAAAAGAAATTAAAAGTTTTCACGATTTGAAAAATAATTTTATCAAATCATTAAGAGATGCAAAGTGAGACAAGAAGGGGGAGCAAGTATTGCATCATTTAAATAAAATTGTAGTGCCAAAACGTCATAGGTCGAGAGGGTCAAAAATTAATCAGTGCTATCAAGAAATATTATCACTAGTGTCACTGAACGGTTAAGTGACAAACTTTTACGTGTTCGTCAAAATAATGCTTAAACTACTTATCCAAGAAAAAATTCGTAGGAACATTATTTGTAGCATTTTTCAAGATCTGTAAAATGAAATATCACATAAGGAGGGGGGGATTACTCTGATCGAGTGTCTCGTCTACGATCGTCAATCGAACGTGTTTGCTCTCTAAAATTAATTGCATAATCTCAGATTTTCTTGTTTTTTTTTTTATTTTTCAGGATATATTTTCTTGGGGCCCCCTGGGGGGTCAGGCAAAGGTTGTTTAGTAGTATAATTTAAAACAAAGCTTTACCTTCTCACTTTGATTGTACATTTTTTTGCACAAAAGAAATCAACAAAATGTTAAAAGTAATTTATTAATTACTAGCGTTGACCCCGCAGCTTCGCTTGTGGTTTTACCCGTTTTTTTCTCATTTTTTTTTGCTTTAAATGATTATAATTTTTGTTTCCGTGAACCGATTCTGATGATGTAAATCCTATGTCATGCCCAGGACTCCAAGGAATCCAGTAGTGAAACCGCAAAATCCGTTGAGTAGATTTTGCGTGATGCTGGTACAAAAAAAAGACAAAAACTGTAAAAATTGAATTTTTGGTATCTATATGGTTTGGTTAGAAGCCAAGAACAATTTTTCAATAATATTCAATGTACAGAAAGGGTCTGTCTAGAGATTTATTATATGTAAAGATTTTATCAGGGCTCGTGCGCAAAGACGATCTTCAATTTCCAAGTGTTTTCCAGGTTATTTCTTACTAAATTTCCAGGTTAAAAAAAAAATAAAAAAGAATAAAACAGCGAAACCTGAGAAAAATTCGAAAAATCGAAAATTTTAATATCTGGTAAAAAGGCAATACAAAGCTGGCTAAACTCGACCCTTTTTTGGCGGTTTAAAAAAATCGCTATACACTCGTTCTTTAAAACATGCTTCTTAAGAAAATCGTTTTTGTAATAATAAAACACTAAGTAAACGAATTTAGTACAATATAGCAGCAATTTTCGAATAAAAATCAACCAAAAAATGAGGTCGTTGAAGTTAGATTGGGATTGGGATTGAGATTGACAAATATTATAGCGGACCAAACAAATACTGATTATAGAATACCGATTCCGTTTAAAGTCGGTATAAAGGAGTTTTTTAGGGTGAGGATTTAAAATTTTCGATCATATTTCAAAAATGATGAAGTTGAAAGCTCCCAGGGGGGGGGTACCATCTAGTATCTCCGATTTAATTCAAAATTGGTATGTAGCGGTTTTTGTGGTCGAGGATGACGGATTTTAAAAACTATAAAGTTGTCAGCTTCCCGCTGAGTTGGGAGGGGGGGCTACCATCTAGTATTTCCGATTTCGTTCAAACTTGGTATATAGGGGTTTTTGGAGCCGAAAATTAAGAAGTTTTGACCAGATTTCAAAAATTAGGTTGACAGCTTCTGGAGGGGGGGGTATCATCCAAGTATCTTAGATTTAGTTCAAAATTGGTAGAAAGGTGTTTTGGGGGTCAAGAATTACGAATGTTGGTTCAGATTTCACCAATTATGAAGTTAACAGTTCCCCGCGGGGGAAGGGGGCTATCTAAGTACACCAAATTTAGTTGAAAATTGTTATATAGAGGTCGTGGGAGGCGAAAGTTATGAATCTTCTCAAATTTCACAAATTATAAAGTGAACAGCTGCCCGAGGGGTCGGCTATTCCATCTGAGCATCTCAGATTTGTTTAAAAATTGATATATCGGGGTTTTGGGGGCCGAGAATTAAAAATTTTAGAGCAGATTTCCAAAACTATGAAGTTGACAGCTCTTCGAACACAGGGGAGCACCATCTAGTAGTATTTCCGATTTTGTTCATAATTGATATTTAGGTGACATTGTCACGCCATATGTTATGCACAAATCGATAGCTGTCAAAATGAGCTAAATTCAGAAAATGGTTGTGTTTTTTGTGTTGTTTTTTAATATTTTAAAGTCAGTCTTGACGTTGTCACGCCATATGGAATACTTGAACCGATAACTGTCAAAATAGCCTTTTAATATGGATAATTTTAAAACTTTAAGAGACTTGCAAAATTTAACCATTTTCTGAATTTAAGGGTGTTTTTTCGCACTTTAGGGTCTCGCGCTGAAAATAAAAATTATTTTGACAACTACCTATTCATGTATATCGTATGGGGTGACAACGTCACGATTGGTATTTGTAAATTTTAAAACATTAAAAAACATGCAAAATTCATCATTTTCTGAATTTAGGGGTGTTTTTCCGTAGTTTAGGGTCTCGCGCAGAAAATAAAAATTATTTGTATTTAAAGGGCGTTTTGACAGCTACCGATTCTTGTATACCGTATAACGTGACAACGTCACGATTAGTATTTATAAATTTTAGGATTTTAAAAAACTTGCAAAATTTAACCATTTTCTGAATTTAAGGGTGCTTTTCCGTACTTTAGGGTCTCGCGCTGAAGAGAAAAATTATTTGCTCTAAAAGGGCATTTTAGCAGCTACCGATTCATGTGTACCGTATGGGGTGACAACGTCACGATTGGTATTTATAAATTTTAAGATTTTAAAAAACTTGCAAAATTTAACCATTTTCTGAGTTTAGGGGTGTTTTTCCGTACTTTAGGGTCTCGCGCAGAAAAGAAAAATTATTTGAATTAAAAGGGCATTTTGGCAGCTACCGATTAATGTATACCGTATGGAGTGACAACGTCACGATTGGTATTTATAAATTTTAAAACTTTAAGAAACTTGCAAAATTTAATCATTTTCTGAATTTAAGGGTGCTTTTCCGTACTTTAAGGTCTCGCGCCGAAAAGAAAAATTATTTGAATTAAAAGGGTATTTTGGCAGCTACCGATTCATGTGTACCGTATGGGGTGACAACGTCACGATTGGTATCTATAAATTTTAAGATTTTAAAAAACTTGCAAAATTTAACAATTTTCTGAGTTTAGGGGTGTTTTTCCTTACTTTAGGGTCTCGCGCAGAAAATGAGAATTATTTGTGTTTAAAGGACATTTTAACAGCTACCGATTCTTGTATACCGTATGGGGTGACAACGTCACGATTGGTATTTATAAATTTTAAAACTTTAAGAAACTTGCAAAATTTAACCTTTTTCTGAATTTAAGGCTGTTTTTCCGTACTTTAGGGTCTCGCGCAGAAAAGAGAAATTATTTGAATTAAAAGGGCATTTTGGCAGCTACCGATTCATGTATACCGTATGGAGTGACAACGTCACGATTGGTATTTATAAATTCTAAGATTTTAAAAAACTTGCAAAATTTAACCATTTTCTGAATTTAGGGGTGTTTTTCCGTACTTTAGCGTCTCGCACAGACAATAAAAATTACTTGTATTTAAAGGACATTTTGACAGCTACCGATTCTTGTATACCGTATAACGTGACATCATCACGATTCGTATTTATAAATTCTAAGATTTTAAAAAACTTGCAAAATTTAACCATTTTCTGAATTTAGGGGTGTTTTTCCGTACTTTAGGGTCTCGCGCAGAAAATAAAAATTATTTGTATATAAAGGGCATTTTGACAGCTACCGATTCTTGTATACCGTATAACGTGACAACGTCACGATTGGTATTTAAAAAACTTGCAAAATTTAACCATTTTCTGAATTTAGGGGTGTTTTTCCGTAGTTTAGGGTCTCGCGCAGAAAATAAAAATTATTTGTATTTAAAGGGCGTTTTGACAGCTACCGATTCTTGTATACCGTATGGAGTGACAACGTCACGATTGGTATTTATAAATTTTAAAACTTTAAGAAACTTGCAAAATTTAACCTTTTTCTGAATTTAAGGGTGTTTTTTCGCACTTTAGGGTCTCGCGCAGGAAAGAAAAATTATTTGAGTTAAAAGGGCATTTTGGCAGCTACCGATTCATGTATACCGTATGGAGTGACAACGTCACGATTGGTATTTATAAATTTTAAAACTTTAGGAAACTTGCAAAATTTAACCATTTTCTGAATTTAAGGGTGCTTTTCCGTACTTTAAGGTCAAACGCCGAAAAGAAGAATTATTTGAATTAAAAGGGCATTTTGGCAGCTACCGATTCATGTATACCGTATGGAGTGACAACGTCACGATTGATATTTATAAATTTTAAAACTTTAAGAAACTTGCAAAATTTAACCATTTTCTGAATTTAAGGGTGCTTTTCCGTACTTTAGGGTCTCGCGCTGAAAAGAAAAATTATTTGCTTTAAAAGGGCATTTTAGCAGCTACCGATTCATGTGTACCGTATGGAGTGACGACGTCACGATTTGTATTTATAAATTTTAAAACTTTAAGAAACTTGCAAAATTTAACCATTTTCTGAATTTAAGGGTGCTTTTCCGTACTTTAGGGTCTCGCGCCGACAAGAAAAATTATTTGCTTTAAAAGGGCATTTTAGCAGCTACCGATTCATGTGTACCGTATGGGGTGACAACGTCACGATTGGTATTTATAAGTTTTAAGATTTTAAAAAACTTGCAAAATTTAACCTTTTTCTGAATTTAAGGGTGTTTTTCCGTACTTTAGGGTCTCGCGCAGAAAAGAAAAATTATTTGAATTAAAAGGGCATTTTAGCAGCTACCGATTCATGTATACCGTATGGAGTGACAACGTCACGATTGGTATTTATAAATTTTAAAACTTTAATAAACTTGCAAAATTTAACCTTTTTCTGAATTTAAGGGTGCTTTTCCGTACTTTAGGGTCTCGCGCCGAAAAGAAAAATTATTTGCTTTAAAAGGGCATTTTAGCAGTTACCGATTCATGTGTACCGTATGGGGTGACAACGTCACGATTGGTATTTATAAGTTTTAAGATTTTAAAAAACTTGCAAAATTTTACCTTTTTCTGAATTTAAGGGTGTTTTTCCGTACTTTAGGGTCTCGCGCAGAAAAGAAAAATTATTTTAATTAAAAGGGCATTTGGGAGCTACCGATTCATGTATACCGTATGGAGTGACAACGTCACGATTGGTATTTATAAATTTTAAAACTTTAAGAAACTTGCAAAATTTAAGCTTTTTCTGAATTTAAGGGTGTTTTTCCGTACTTTAGGGTCTCGCGCAGAAAAGAAAAATTATTTGAATTAAAAGGGCATTTGGGAGCTACCGATTCATGTATACCGTATGGAGTGACAACGTCACGATTGGTATTTATAAATTTTAAAACTTTAAGAAACTTGCAAAATTTAACCATTTTCTGAATTTAAGGGTGCTTTTCCGTACTTTAGGGTCTCGCGCCGAAAAGAAAAAATTATTTGCTTTAAAAGGGCATTTTAGCAGCTACCGATTCATGAATACCGTATGGAGTGACAACGTCACGATTGGTATTTATAAATTTTAAAACTTTAAGAAACTTGCAAAATTTAACCTTTTTCTGAATTTAAAGGTGTTTTTTCGCACTTTAGGGTCTCGCGCAGGAAAGAAAAATTATTTGAGTTAAAAGGGCATTTTGGCAGCTACCGATTCATGTATACCGTATGGAGTGACAACGTCACGATTGGTATTTATAAATTTTAAAACTTTAGGAAACTTGCAAAATTTAACCTTTTTCTGAATTTAAGGGTGTTTTTCCGTACTTTAGGGTCTCGCGCAGAAAAGAAAAATTATTTGAATTAAAAGGGCATTTGGGAGCTACCGATTCATGTATACCGTATGGAGTGACAACGTCACGATTGGTATTTATAAATTTTAAAACTTTAAGAAACTTGTAAAATTTAACCATTTTCTGAATTTAAGGGTGCTTTTCCGTACTTTAGGGTCTCGCGCCGAAAAGAAAAATTATTTGCTTTAAAAGGGCATTTTAGCAGCTACCGATTCATGTATACCGTATGGAGTGACAACGTCACGATTGGTATTTATAAATTTTAAAACTTTAAGAAACTTGCAAAATTTAACCTTTTTCTGAATTTAAGGGTGTTTTTTCGCACTTTAGGGTCTCGCGCAGGAAAGAAAAATTATTTGAGTTAAAAGGGCATTTTGGCAGCTACCGATTCATGTATACCGTATGGAGTGACAACGTCACGATTGGTATTTATAAATTTTAAAACTTTAGGAAACTTGCAAAATTTAACCATTTTCTGAATTTAAGGGTGCTTTTCCGTACTTTAAGGTCTCGCGCCGAAAAGAAAAATTATTTGAATTAAAAGGGCATTTTGGCAGCTACCGATTCATGTATACCGTATGGAGTGACAACGTCACGATTGGTATTTATAAATTTTAAAACTTTAAGAAACTTGCAAAATTTAACCATTTTCTGAATTTAAGGGTGCTTTTCCGTACTTTAGGGTCTCGCGCTGAAAAGAAAAATTATTTGCTTTAAAAGGGCATTTTAGCAGCTACCGATTCATGTGTACCGTATGGAGTGACAACGTCACGATTGGTATTTATAAATTTTAAAACTTTAAGAAACTTGCAAAATTTAACCATTTTCTGAATTTAAGGGTGCTTTTCCGTACTTTAGGGTCTCGCGTCGAAAAGAAAAATTATTTGGTTTAAAAGGGCATTTTAGCAGCTACTAATTCATGTATACCGTATGGGGTGACAACGTCACGATTGGTATTTATAAATTTTAAGATTTTAAAAAACTTGCAAAATTTAACCATTTTCTGAATTTAGGGGTGTTTTTCCGTACCTTAGGGTCTCGCGGAGAAAATAAAAATTATTTGTATTTAAAGGCCATTTTGACAGCTACCGATTTTTGTATACCGTATGGGGTGACAACGTCATGATTGGTATTTATAAATTTTAAAACATTAAAAAACATGCAAAATTCATCAATTTTTTGAATTTAGGGGTGTTTTTCCGTACTTTACGGTCTCGCGCAGAAAACATAAATTATCTATATTAAAAGGCCATTTTGACAGTTATCGATTCACGTATTCCATATGGCGTGACAACTTCAAGACTGACTTTAAAATATTAAAAAACAACACAAAATACACAACCATTTTCTGAATTTAGCTCATTTTGACAGCTATCGATTTGTGCATAACATATGGCGTGACAATGTCACCTAAATATCAATTTTGAACAAAATCGGAAATAGTACTAGATGGTGCTCCCCTGTGTTCGAAGAGCTGTCAACTTCATAGTTTTGGAAATCTTGTCTAAAATTTTTAATTCTCGGCCCCCAAAACCCCGATATATCTATTTTTAAACAAATCTGAGATGCTCAGATGGAACCGCCCACCCCTCAGGCAGCTGTTCACTTTAAAATTTGTGAAATTTGAGAACATTCATAACTTTCGCCTCCCACGACCTCTATAAAACAATTTTCAACTAAATCTGGTGTAATTAGAAAGCCCCCTTCACCCGCGGGGAACTGTTAACTTCATAATTGGTGAAATCTGAACCAACATTCGTAATTCTTGACCCCCAAAACCCCTTTCTACCAATTTTGAACTAAATCTAAGATACTTGGATGATACCCCCCCCCCCTCCAGAAGCTGTCAACCTAATTTTTCAAGTCTGGTCAAAACTTCTTAATTTTCGGCTCCAAAAACCCCTATATACCAAGTTTGAACGAAATCGGAAATACTAGATGGTAGCCACCCCCCCAACTCAGCGGGAAGCTGACAACTTTATAGTTTTTTAAAAGCCGTCATCCTCGACCACAAAAACAGCTACATACCAATTTTGAATTAAATCGGAGATACTAGATGGTACCCCCCCCCTGGGAGCTTTCTACTTCATAATTTTTGAAATATGATCGAAAATTTGAAATCCTCACCCTAAAAAACTCCTTTAAACCGACTTTAAACGGAATCGGTATTCTATAATCAGTATTTGTTTGGTCCGCTATAATATTTGTCAATCTCAATCCCAATCCCAAGCTAACTTCAACGACGTCAAAAAATGTGGATCATCACAAATTTTTAAAAAACTGTGATTTTTTTTGAATGATGATGATCTTAAATGTTGTTGCCAAAAATCACTTTATATCGCTGCAGGCATTTTTTTGCATTTTAGGCGATCTCTTCTCCAATTTTTTGTGAAATATTAAAAAAAGTGGATTGGATTAGCTGCCAAAGGAGGTTGGCTTTTAGAGGGACTTATAGGCTAATGCCAAAATTATACGAAAAAGGACATATTTTACAGGCTTGGAATGCTGTTTAAAAATTCCTTAAAATTTAACTAAAATTGTACCAATCGACGTTAAAGCTCCGCAAACAAAAATTTTCGATATTTACAACAGAAATTATCCAAAAATTTGGATCTCGTTTAGGTTGTAAAATATTTTTAAACTAAACAAGGCAGAAAAAAAATAACAAAATAAAATAAAGATAGGCTTTCTAGGTTTCTTTACTTTTTTCGCCATTTTCCAGGTGTTTTACAGTTCTTTTTGCCTTTTTAATTTTCCAAGTTTTCGAGTAGTGTACGAACCCTGTTTATGGTTTTTATGTTTTCGTTCGTGAAATAATCCCCTTTCGTTGCAAATTTTACTCCTGCGGAGTCGTGAAATTATGGAAAACACGCAGTCCTGAGAAATTATCGGTAATTTTAAGGCTCTAGTGGTATTACCCCTGAAAATCTAAAAAAAGTTGAAAAGCAAATAAGTTTCTGACAAAACATTTTTTTATTTAGAAACCACTGACAAACGAAGTAATAAATTTTTTACGAAAACTCCTTTTCGAAAACCGAAAATTGTATTTAAGTCATATTTAGATAAAAATATAGCATTTGTATATTGTCCTTTCTTCCTCACTCCTCGAACTTTAGAAACCAAGTATCTTAATATCTTAATCAATATTATAGGAACATTTTTTCTTGTTTTCCAATCACCCATTAAAATGTTTGCACTTATACATTTTAAAACCTGTATTCTACCCCACTTTCAGAAGCCTCCCGTCAGAGGCTTCTAAAGAAACCAGATTTAGCCCCCCGTCAGAACAATATTTAAAAAATATATATATATATATATTTTTATTTTATTTCAAAAATTGTGCAACATTATTTCTTTCAAATGTTGAATTCTCTCTCCCCCTCTTCCACCGCGTAACACTTACAACCGACCCCTAAAAACATAAAAGTTCGACCATAAAGTTTAACCAGTTTTAGAAGATTTCCCGTGATTTTTGACCAATTATTATGAAATTCCCGGAAGCTCCAAGACTTTTTGTAAGAACCAAAATTACGGGTTTTCTCTTGCGAATACTAACTCTGTATGAGCAGCAAAAAGTCAAAAGTTGGTAAAAAAATCTAAAAATACACAGCTTACTTACCTTGGGCCGACCCGCCACTAACGGGCCTTGGCGGATTCGTTAAAGGCGGCGGTTGAGGGGTAGGAGAAAACGGTTTTGGTGGTTGACTGTAACTAGGTATAGATGGCGCTGGTGGCGGCTGCCATGATTGATTACTAGACGTAGAGTTGGGCAAGCCTACACATAAAAAAACAACTCTAAATCCTAAACATGAGACTTTCTTTGTTTTTTTTAAGCGGTTAAGTTACGACAAAAAATGATCTAATAACCAAACCAAACCCAACTCAATCCGACTTTTCTAGTTTTTCTTAAAGATCGCCTGCAGTCAATTAATTACAAAGGTTTGTTTTATGATCAAAGTTTAAAACCGCATTTTGATAACGGTTAAAATCCTAAGTCAAGTCAAGTTGTCAAAGCTGTCGTAAAATTGTAAACAACCAAAAAATAATTTTTCACTATTTATTTACCAAATAAAATAAGAAAAATACTGTTTCTTTAAAGAAAAGCATCCAGGACATAAGAAAAGTATGAAGTCAAGAACACAGTTACGTTTTTAAAGCAAAAAATATGGTAAGAAAAAAGCTGACAAAAATGTGACACTATATTTGTCAAAAACATCAAACCAAGAGAATGAAGAAAGTGACGAAAGTTTTTATCTGCTGGACCAGCAAATGGTAGAAATAATATTGTCAGCGGCCCCTTAGGTGCTTTCATTGGGTTTTTTAACGTGTGCCAAATTAAAGAGAAGTGAATTAATAACGAAAAAAAACCTAATAAATTGATAAACAAAAACCAAATTACTGAAAAAAATTAAATTTTTAACGAACTAAGTTGCCATTTTAATAAAAAAATTGAAGAATTTGTTAGAAATTATGATAGTGAAAGTAAGTTAATAAAAAAAATAAAACCCTAGAAAAAAAGATAGATTTTTTAACAGGAAAAATAACAGCAATTACTAATAATAATCCTAGTTACTCTGAAGTAGCCAAAAGAAAAATCAAAGAAAACTCTAAAGAAGTAAGTCACAATCCAAATTTACCAGTTATTATAATAAAACCACAGCAAAATCAAAATTATCAACAAACTAGACAAGAGCTCGAAGAAAAAATCCACCCAAGGGAAATAAATGGTTTTATGAAGACAGAAAAAATTAAAAATTGAGGTATTTTAATGAAGTCAAATTCTATTCAAGAAGTGGAAAATATAAAAATTTTAAGTGAAGAAAGACTGAAAGAAAACTACACAGTTGAAGTATCTGAACTAAAGCGGCCGAAAATTGTTATAATTGGATGCAGAAGAGAATTTAATAACCAGGAGTTGTCAGAAGAACTTAGGGCACTTAATTATGTTGATGAAGATGATAAAAAAGATATTGTAGGAAGTAGACAATCAAATTACTCCAAAAAATTTATAATTTATGCCAGTACAAGTGGAAAAGACATATTAAAAACTAGTAAATAAGGAAATATCACTTGGTTGGGATAGACGTCAAATAAGAGAAGCCTTAGGTATCATGTTTTGCAGAAAATGTTGTTTATATGGACATAAAGGTCGAAATTGTTCTAATAAACAGACCTGCTCCTACTGCAGTGGCGAACACATTTGTTGGGAATGCAAAGAACAATATTCGGAATGTATCAACTGCAAAAACGCGAATAATAAGTTTCAAACTAATCATAGGTATAATCATGAAGCAAATACATACATATCCAAAATAAAAGAGAAAATAAACTACTTTAGCTCATAGTATTTTAATGAACTCGCTAAAATTACTCTATTTTAATGCTAGATCAATAAAAAACAAAATGGATGAGATAGAAATCTTAATTAAAGCAAAAAAATTGATGTTTTGGTTGTTGCAGAAACATGGGTGAAGAAAGAAGAAATCAAATACTATAATTTTCAAAATTATAACAGTATTTACGCAACAAGAAAGAAACGAGGAGGAGGTCTTGGGATATTTTTGCATAAAAAATTTAATTTTGAAATTTTGGAAAAAGCTGAACAAAATTATTCTTATATTAGCCTAAAACTGTGTTTCCCAAAAATTATTTTATGTGGTGTATATAATAAATATTTTTTGGACTTTTTTGAAGAAAAATTGGATGCAATTACACAAATTAGAAGTGAATGTGTCATTCTTGGTGATATGAATATCAACATTTTAAAAGACAATGAGTTAACAAAACGACTCTTTGAAGTGTATTACATCAATAACTTTAGGCTATGTAATAAAAAAACTCCAACGAGAGAAACAGAAAATACAAAAACTCTAATTGACCACGTTGTAACTAACACAGATAAGAAAAAATTAATTTTAGGCTGCAACTAAGTTAATTAAGTCACCTCAACAAATAAATTTAAATCCACCCAAATTTAAGGAAGTATGTTTTCAAGTTTGATTATGAAAAGTTAAAAATGAA
Organism: Oxystoma pomonae; assembly: GCA_963921995.1. Lineage (NCBI taxonomy): Eukaryota > Metazoa > Arthropoda > Insecta > Coleoptera > Brentidae > Oxystoma > Oxystoma pomonae. The sequence goes on from OY998168.1 coordinate 58,792,000, forward strand.
ATTAAACAACTTAAATATTATCGTGTCTTCCTATGACCAAAAAATAAAGTTACGGTCTAAAAATAAAGTTTAATCAAGAACTCTTTCAGTTGATAACTAAACGCGATAACCTTTATGAAAAAACAAAAAAATATCCAATTAATAAGGAACATCTACAGACATACAAAAATTTTAATGAACATGTAAAAAAAATTAGACAAAGAAAAAATGTGTTTAAAAAAAATCATACGGGCGATCCAAAAACAATCTGAGAAAGTTCGAGCATAATTTTGTCCAACGAAAGAAGTGGTTATACGTGAATACTATGAAAATATATAATGAAAAGGATATTTGTGAAGAAATTAACAATCATTTGACTGAAATCGGACATGCACTGTCAAAGAAAATTCCACAAGAAGTTTTTTTGGACAACCCCATACAAAATTCAATGTACTTGGATGAAGACGACATAACTGAACCCGATATACCAGACATAATATACAATTTAAACTCAAAAAAAGCCCCTGGTCATGATAAAATCTTAGTAAGAATTATAAAAACAGTTAAGGATCAATTAATTCCAATTTTAAAACATTTATTTATTTTATCTTAAAAGTAATATTTTTCCAGAAAAATTAAAAATTGCAAAACTTACGCCATTATTTAAAAACGGACACAACCCAAATAATTATAGTCCAGTTTCGGTTTTACCAATAATATCAAAACTTTTAGAAAAAATAATGCTGAAAAAACTTTTAGATTTTTTACAAAAGAACAAGATATTGTTTGATGGACAGTAAGGCTTTCGCGAATCGAGGGACACGAAAGCTGCTGCATTGGATATTGTAACAGATATTCAACTAAATATCGATCAAAATGCTAAGGGCTGTTTGCTGTCCCTGGATTTATTTAAAGTCTGTCAATCACAATCTCTTACTAAAAATCTTGTGGAATTATGGTGTAAGAGGCAAAGTTCTTAAGTGTCAATGTGAACCAATTAAGTTTGAATCCAAACTTATAAAATACATTAAATGCACAAGATTTTTAGGACTGTTTATAGATGAAAATTTGACATGGAAAAATAATATTAAATTTATAGTATGCCCTATTTTATTCAAAATTACAATATTTAATATCAATATGGGTTGTGGAAAATTCTTCTGTTATAAATCCTCTCAAAAAATTACAAAACAAAATAATAAAATTTATCCATAAATTTTCATTTTTGAAACCAACTACCAATTTATATAAACTACTTGGATATCTTAATTTGGAACATTTAAATGTGGTAAAGACGTGTATTTTTATTCATTCTTTAATAATTGATAAAAAAATTTCAAATATTGAACTTGACATAATCAATATTTTGCATGCACATCAAACAAGGCAATCCAATATGTACCAAACAATACAGTTTAAAAGTAACAATTTTATATGAATATATATATATATATTGTTACGTCTCCACATTCTTTACCCATAAGTAGATAATTACACATTCACTGATATGTTTTTGAAAGTAAACGTTCTAATCATTATTTTAACATTAAGCATTAACCTTTCTAATGTAAACATCTTAATATAAAAACAAACGCACTTTTTCTTTCAGGATATAGTCGTATAGATATACCAGTCAGTCTGTTCTTAGGTTTAGAAGTAGCAAGAGCTACATAGTTGTAAGCCGTAGTAATAAATAAAGTTTTTTAAAAAGTGATTTTCTGGTGGTGATCATTTAACTGGCGCTGCGAACAGGATAGCTACAGCTCTTCTTTATTGGGATACCATTGCAAGAGTGTGGTTCTCAAGCCTTTAGTAGCTATCCTACGGGAACTGGTTCATCAAGAGACCGCAGTAGTGAAAACGATCCTCCTTTATTGGGCAACCATTGTGACGGATCCCACGCTGTTTCCCATTTTCCAGAGGAAAAATAGGCCAATTTTCCTCAACGAACCCGACGCACCAGAAGACACGAAGAATACAGCCTACGCTTACCTTTTGCGGAGAAAACCACATGAAGATCTTTATCGGAAGCCCGTTGCTCTTCCTGTAAGTTTTTTGCTGATTATTCGTTAAAAAACTTCTTAGATTAGGTAGTTATTAAGAAAACAATTTTTCATGACTGATGAAAATATTGAAAATTTAGCAAGTTTTCTAACTCAATTAAAACTAGAAACCCCTTCAAATAATAATCAAGTAGTTTGTAAGAGTACAAAAATGGAAGAATTTAAATTATTAGCCTCATACCTCCCAACATTTGACGGAAAACCGGAACATTTAGAGTCTTTTATTTTAAAAATAGATAGGTTTTATAATAAGTTTAAAGTACAACACTCAGAATTAACAGAATATTGCATAGGCTCGCGAATTGTAAAAGATGCGCAAGACTTTTTACTTTCACGACCAGACCTGACCACCTGGCCAACAATTAAAACTGCTCTCAGAGAAAAATACGGAGATCCCATCTCTTATCAAGTTCTCATGCAGGAAATAAATTATTTTTCTAAACTTAAAAACGAAAATAACATGGACTTTTTCGGTAGACTAAAATCATTTTTAAACCGAGTTCATTTAAAAATCCATGCTGAAGTTAGCGACGAAAACATTAAAACAGCTTTTATTTCTCAAACAAGTTATCAAGCAGTAATAACTTTTATGGCAAATGTACCACCAAATTTACAAAATATTCTTATTCAACAAAAACCAACTACTCTCGATTCGGTGTACACACTCTTAACCGAATTTAATTTACTCGAATCACAACTTAGATTTACAACTCAACACACCCCATTAATTAAAAACCACAATCAAAACGTTATACAACCTGCAAAACTTAATGTACCACACAGATTTCAGCAAAACCAACCATCATTTTTCCAGCAACCATCATTTTCACAATTCTTACCCAGACCTACATTTGCACAACAACTAAACCCAAATGTTAGACCCCAACAGTTTCCGCAACAAAATAATAACAATAATGTATGGAAATCTCAACCAATACCAATTCAACCCCGACAATTACCTCCCAGACAATTCCCTACTAATGCACAAGTTTTCGGCAAACCCCAAAATGTTTTTCACCCCAGAAATGCAATTCCAGCGAGAGACACCCCACAACCTATGTCCACATCCACTATTCTAACAAATCGACAACGTCAAATGCATAATATTGAAGTACAAGATAATAATCTTTCCTTCCCTACATGTGAAAATTTTGAAAATTACCAGTACGAAAACCAAAACTTTTCACAAGAAAAGTTTCTCAACACAAAATGAATTATACCCAAATTTTTACGAAATCCAAAACGAACCTCAATCAGACGAAATACAAAATTTTTTCCAACCTGCCTCACGATCCACCATTGACTTAAATAACATTTGTTTAAAAACAGAACTTCCTTATCTTTATTTACCGCAAAAACAAATTACAGTTTTAATAGACTCTGGAGCATCCGACTCAATAATAACTCCAAAAATTGCAAGCCTTTATCAAAATCAAATTTTTGAAGAACCCTTTCAAGTAATAGCATGCCAACAAAAATTCGAAGCAAACAAAAATCTAAATTTGCAACTCTTATCTGACTTTGGAATAAAGAAAAATTTTAAAATGAGAATCTTGGATTGGCATAAACATTTTGACGCCCTTATAGGAACTAGCGATTTAGAAGACTTAAAAGCCATAGTAAATTACCAAGAAAAAAACTTAATAATAAATAATATAAAAATCCCCTTTGCTAATATGTATAATCAACCCCTTGAAAAATCTATAAGAAACTACAATAATTTATTAACTATTCCTGTTGACTATTATAATGGCGATGCAATTCTCCCATCTTTTCAAATCGGAGATTATATAATTCCCGACACTCTAATCAAAGTGCAAAATGGCCTTTGCCATTTACCAAAACCCCATTCAGAAATTGAAGTAAATTTTCTTGAACGAATGCATGTAATTCCCCAAGAACATTTTGAACTTAAAAATCCGCCAAAATCTTTCCAAAAAAAGGAAGTAATCCAACAATTAAGATTAAATCATTTGTCAGAACTGGAGCACTTAAACAAAATTTTATTAGAAATTATACGACCCGACACTACCTTCGTAGTATTTATCCCCAAAGAAGATCTAAAACAAAAGTTTCAAGATATCGTAAATTGTCAGTTAAACCCTACAGCTAAATTAATTTTTGCCACTAAATACCTTGAAGACATCATTAACACAGAACAACAAAAACAAAAAATTGAAAATTATCACACTAAAAATCATAATGGCATAAATGAAACTTATCAAACACTTAAAGAAAAATATTACTGGCCAAAAATGCGAGATACTATTCAGGAATACATAAATCAATGTGATATTTGTTTACAATCAAAATACGAAAGAAATCCCTACCACATATCTTACCAAGGACCCCTACTAAGCGAAAAACCATTTAAAACTATTTTCCTAGATACCTTTTCCACTCAAAGCTGCAACTTTTTAACAATAATTGACTCATTTTCAAAATATGCTCAGGCTTATCACATTCAAGACAAAAATGGAATTTCTGTCTTAAATAAACTTAGACATTATTTTTCGCACCATAATACTCCAGAAAAAATAGTAGCTGATTCTGGTTTAGAATTCAAAAATAAGACAGTACAAGAATATTGTAAACTTTTTAACATTGAGATACATTTTACTACCCCCTACAACCCTACCTCAAACAGCTTAGTTGAAAGACTACATTCTACTCTTGTTGAAAAATTAAGAATATTAAAATTGCAAAACCCTCACGAACCAATACCAAACTTAATGACATCAGCCATCTTGATATACAATCAAAGCAAACATTCAACCACTGGTTTTACACCTTTTAATCTAATTTATGGACCCTACATGAATGAACCCATAATTAACCATGACTTAACTCTTTACGAGCAATATAATGAAAAACGGAAAAACGAAGTTTTACCCTTTATAAACGAAGTGTACCAAAATACCCTTCGAAAACAACAAGAAAATACAGAGAAAAGAAATAATAAACCTAATGAGACATTAGAATTGGCTCAAGAACAAATTGTTTATAAAAAACAAACGAAACCAAGTAAAATTAACCCCAAATACATTCCCTTAAAAATTACTAAAATAAAAAATAACACTTTAACTGGAAAAACACCAAACAGGCAAAAAGCGAAAATTCATGTCAGAAATATTAAAAGAATAAGAAAGAAACCTAAAAAAGATGTTTCATTACAGGAGCCTCCTGACCCTTCTGACAACCCTCAACCAGGCCCTTCAAGTACATGAAGTTCCTACTACAGGGTATTACAATGAAAAAATCGATCAAGCCTTAGTTTTTGATCATAATCATAAGACATTTATTTATTTTAATCTTACACAAATTAAGTTTACTATAGCCCAACTAACAGTTACAAACGAAGTAATATTAAAATCAATCATATCTCAAAAATTAAACAATACTATTTTTCATAACAAACTAAATCATCTTAACAACCTTTTATATGACAGCTATGACATATACTCGCGTATTACGTCAGTTAACAAAAACGAAAGATACAAAAGAGGACTTTTTAACTTTCTTGGTTCAGGCGTAAAATTTATCACAGGCAACTTAGATAACGAAGATCTAGAACTAATAAACAAAAACATAAACATTTTAAAAAGCAACGAATACAAAATAATTCAAAAAATTAATGATTTCTCTTCATATGCAGGAAATATTACTCACACACTTAGCCGTGCTATTCAATCAATTAATGTTAACACCTTACAAATACACAACGAATTTGAGATAGTGAACACAGAGATTCAACTATTATTTAGCCTTCTTAATCAACAAACACAATTGGAAAATTTGCATAATTATTTGGAAAAAATATTGCGAACTATTTCTTTTGCCCATTTAGAAACTGTTAATCTCGAATTATTTTCAACTCAACAAATTACTGAACTTTGGTCATTTTTGCAACACCATTATGACGATAAAACCTTATGGTCCTTGCAGCATCTTTCGGAACTAACCTTAGTATGTAAGTCAGGAATTGTATTTTACGACGATATGATTGTATTAGTTCTTAAGATACCTATATTCACTAACCAAAAATGTAATCTAGAATTTATTTATCCTCTGCCAAACGAGCAAAATCAATTGTTAATTATACCTAGCAAATACTATTGTTCCTCTTGGTATTCAAATTGTATTGAAATTTCAAGAAAATGGATTTGCTATTCAAATATACAGTCAAACTGCACACTTAAAAATTGCACATCAGTACAAGTTCAAAACAATTTTGAAATTTCTCTTTTAACTTTCCAAAATAATCTTTTATTATGCTCTAAACAAACTCATGAAGTTTTTGAGAATTGTCAACAATTTAAGAAATTCAAAATTCCCAAATGCGCTTTACTAAATAGCAATTGCGAAATTATCTATAAAAATCAAAAATTTCTTACAAAAGATAATTTAATTGATTTTAGCACAACACTTAATACTAGCATTTTGCCAATCAACTCTACAATTAATTTAAAACTTGAACACATAAAAAGCCCAGAACTTATTTCACGGGATCTAAGTGAACCCATTTTTCTTGAAAATAGGTTTGCACATCATTCCTCCTATTTGGTTACAGTTATTATTTTAAGCATAATAAGCCTTTGTATAATATGTGCTATTTTTCTAATTAGGAAAAGAATTTATACAAAACTTTCACAACATGTAGAAAATTTTGTAACTTTTGAAAAAGTTAAGAAATATGTTCATGAGGACATGAACTTTTCTAAGGAGGGAGATGTTACGTCTCCACATTCTTTACCCATAAGTAGATAATTACACATTCACTGATATGTTTTTGAAAGTAAACGTTCTAATCATTATTTTAACATTAAGCATTAACCTTTCTAATGTAAACATCTTAATATAAAAACAAACGCACTTTTTCTTTCAGGATATAGTCGTATAGATATACCAGTCAGTCTGTTCTTAGGTTTAGAAGTAGCAAGAGCTACATAGTTGTAAGCCGTAGTAATAAATAAAGTTTTTTAAAAAGTGATTTTCTGGTGGTGATCATTTAACTATATATATATATATAACATATATATAATACATATATATATATAATATATAATATATATATATATATATATATATAACATATATATATAATACATATATATATATAATATATAATATATAATATATATATATATATATATATATATATATATATATAACAACTTACCAGAATCAATTAAAAATATATCAACAATCCAAAGGTTTAAAACAAATATAAAGAAATATTTTTTGAACGAATACTAAACTCACTATTTACTTATATAGTAGTATCCAAAAACCTACAAATTAAAGCAAATACTTCACAAATCACAATATTCTTAAAAAATAATAGTATTCGCTGTTTATTTATTTATATTATATGATTCGTAACTGTTTTATGTATGTTTCTTTATAATTTTAATTTTTTTTAATCTCTTTTTTTGAGTTAAATGGTTTCCGTGTAATAAACATTTAAGTTTGTTGAGAAATAAACGTTATATATATATAAAAAAATGAGTGATTTTTCGCAAGTTATTTTTCAACCCCTGAAGATTTGACCCAAAAAAACAGTCCTCTTATTTAAAGTATTCAAGTTCAAGCAAGTTTTTTATTAGTTTATAGTTGATCTTTGCCTCTACCTGCCAGCGCATTTCACAGAGCCCACTTCCAATTTCTGACATCACAAGCGAAAAATTTCTCAGTTGTTATGTGCCTCTATCCGCCAACGCATTTCATAGTTCTCACTTTCTATTTCTAACGTCACAAGTCACGTTTTTCGTTACATTTTTTCATATTTTAAGATTAAAAACTTAAAAACTGGATTAGCTTAACGTGTTTGTAAACAAACTGAAGTTAAATGAGTCGTTACTTTGACAAAAAGTGTCTGGAATGAATTAAATAAAGCTCAGCTGACTACAAAAACCGCCACACTTTGGGGTTTATTCCGTGTCATAATTCTGGATAATATCTATGAAATCTACAATGAATTTCTTCAAAGATGCTAAATATTAAACGATATATATAACGGAAAGTGTTATAACTGAGAAATTTCATAGTTGTGAGGTCAAAAGCGCGCTTGTGATGTCAGAAATGGAAAGTGGGAATTGTGAAATACGCTGGTGAGTAAGCAGTTAAAGTTCTCATCTCGGTTCTATATCTATTTTTAAGAGGATAGGATGCCCTCCCGCAATTTAACAAAATCATTCATATTTTTTAGCCAAATTCATCATGCAAAAAAAAACATAAGTAAGGTTACTGATTACTAGGGGGCATCCTGTTAGGAGTACTTTATATTAACCTGTATTGAAGCTTGGCCCAAACATGGCATTTGAAGCAGGCGGTCCTGGCACGACCGCGGGCGGAGCTTGACCATATGGAAATTCATTTATAGATTGAGTTGAAGGCTGGAAAACAAACAAACACTTAATTTAAGTAAGATAAAGGCTGTGCAGCAACATTTTCGTGAACCGTAACGATGTTTTGAACCTCATTTAAGCTACACCATCCCCCCTTTAATAAAACTCAATTTAGTTCCCCTTTCAAAAAATTTTGTACTCAAATGATAAGAAACAGTTATTCCTACTTAAAAGGGGGGTGGGGGAGGGCCAAGCCAAAAAAAGATCAAATGTCAGTATCTTGACTAATAACCTTTTTTCCGTAACCCAATTTGGTTTTAGGCAAAATATGTCAACTACGAATGTAATAAATAGACTTGCAGAATCATAAAAGGTTTTGAAAGTTCTTTATATGTTTCTGCGCAGTTCTTAGACTTAACAAAAGCCTTTGATTGCGTAATTCATGACATTTTGTTGAAGAAGCTTTGTTATTATGGCAATTTGTATCTTGTGCAGGTGTAGATTCAGACAGATTACCCACTACTGAACTACCACTCAAGGCTCTGTATTGGGGCCCATTTTGTTTTTAATTTATGTGAATGATCTGAACAGATCTTACATTTCCTCAGATTTCATCCAATTTTGCGATGATACTTCGACACACTCTTTTACGACTTAACGAATTGGATAATTTGGCCTTAAGATTGTTAGAGTTAATAAAGGATTGGTTTTTGTCAAACAGGTTAAGCTTAATTGGAAACAAAACGGAACATTTAACTTTTATCGTAAAAAATTTACTTGCTTACTGATCCCATTTTTGTACGTTTTCTAGGAGAACATTTGGATTCAAAACTAACCTGGGAAGAGGATAATCAGTTGGTAGCCAGATTGTCAACTGGCATAAGTTGAAGACAAAGTATCAAGCCTAAATCAACTTTTGTAGTCTGCAGGATTTTTTAGTTTCCTGGGTCATATGTGTTTAAATTGCGATCTTTAAAATCTCAGTAGATACCTGGCCACAATAGGCCCATTTAAGGGTCGCAGTGCATGGTTCATCCTTCGGTAGAGAGCTAAACATCAGTTTTGAATACATACATAGATACTATTTTAGTTTAATTCATTGAATATCTTTACCCTTCCCTCTCAATATATTCTGCTGTGTTTGCTATATATAAAAGAAAATATTTCGACTTTTTCATCACATAGGGATGTGCACAGTTTTAACACAAGGAATAGCCACAGGTACATGGTACTGCTTACTATTACATACTATGTTACAATGTTTTACCAGCTAGAATTAGAGACTTACACTAAAAACCTTTTAAAAGGTCTCTCCATCAAAAATTAAGTGGGGTTTATTTTGTAGTAGAATCAATGCTAAGTCTAGAAGTGAACTTCGTTTTTTGATATCACTTCTAGTAAACGCGATATCACTTTTAGTAATTTGAAAGTTAAATCCTGGCACTATTTCGTCATTATACCCTTAGACATAACCACTGCTCCTCCTTTTTGAATCTATCATACACCTTCTCTTTGAAGGTTAAGTGTCACACACAGACATGACAATGATGTGCGGATAAAGCTCGAAAATTGATGACGAAATAGTGGCAGGATGTAACTTTCAAAATTAAATATCTCGATTACTAGAAATTATATAAAAAAAAAATGAAGGTCACTTCTAGATTTGGCATCAATTCTCCTACAAAATAAAACCTACTAGAGGATATCGCCCTTTTTAAATAAAAATGTGCGTTCGGTAGAATTGCTTGAGTTTTTATGTTGTAGTACTCGTCCTAAGAAGATTTTTGTTTCATTGCGCCAACTCTCTACCTCTCCCAGAAGTACCTGAAAAGTGACGTGAAAGTTGTCGAAATCGCAATTTTTGAATTATTAGACCTTATTTGCAAACCGACCGGAATCTAATTTTCTTTTTTGAATTTGCCATGACTGTCTTTTTAAAAATTAAATTTTAAATGTCAAAATTGCACTGCCGTCTTGGATCCGCCATATTGAACTTTTCTATTTCTTATCTGATTTAAACGAAACTTTCTCTAAATTATAAAATGTTTCCAAGAAACCTAACTGTGACAGAAAACTGACAAATGTCGGCCATATTAAACTTCGTTATTTTTTTGTCCGAGTCAAGCGTTTTCAACAATATCCAATTTTGATCCAAAATTGACATAGGTCAGTAGCCATCGTACAAGGGCCATATTGATATTCGTTGGGTTTTGTCCGATTTCAATTTTGGGTCAAAATTAGATATTGTTAAAAAAGCTTTATGTGTATGTCTAACTTGAAGATGGTTAAAATCAATTTCATACCAGAGACGAAAAGGGTGGGGGTAATTTTTGAAAATTAGATTTTTTTTAAATTATGGCTTGTGCGGTATCAAATGAAAGGTAATCTGAATCTAAAATTTAAAAAAACACATTTTTGTGATTTTAGTCAATGGAAGTAATATAAGGGGTGGGGGGATTGTCAAAATACATTTTACACACAAACTATACTTATGCGGTATTAAATGAATAGTAATAAAAACATATGAAGAGTCCACAGGAGAAAGGCGAAATGTCAGTTTTGAGTTAAACTCGGCAAAAAGTCTGGTATTAGTAGTAGATTTATATGCCGAATTGAAAAACGCGAAGCATCACAGTGAAAACGTGATCTGAAAATATCCTGTACAGTGAAAAAAAGGGGTCCATGCAAAAAGTGGAATTTTCTCAAAACAATGTCGGATGGACATTTCGCCTTTCTCCCGTGGACTCTTCATTTGTAAGCACGTTCCCACATAGCAATGAAAGAACATTTACATGCATACCATATGCGTTAAACCTACTTTGGAGGATGTCCTTTTGAGCACATCTTTAGCATATGCTTGGTACATAATATTTAAGTATATGTTATTAGGGATATCCATAGCAAATTCTATGAATGTACCATTTGAGCAGGTCCTTTTGAGTACATCTTTAACACATGCAAAGAATATATCAATTTTAAAACATTTTTTGGTCAGTTTAGCGCACATGCTATTCTGGTACCATAAAAGAACATCAAAAGAATGAACTTCTAAGTATTTTCTTGGCATATGCTAAGATTATACCACTAAAGAAGGTTACTATTAGAACATCTTTATCACATGCAAATTATATTTCACTTATTGAAACATTATTATTTGGCCCTAACATCAAAAGAAACCTTAAATTAAGCTCTAAAACTCAAAGTTTTATGCAACCAGTAAAATTATACTCTGTGAATTTCTGTGACATAAAAGTTATTCAAAATGTGTTGGAATCGCAAATACATCAAATAAACCAAATATCGGATATTCCTGCAGTCGAATATCAATCAATTAGTCTGTGGACTCTTTTAATCTAAATTATCATCATAGTATTGATTTGCTGGTATTTGCCTTTATCGATTTTACGCCAAATCAAAACTAAGAAAAAAATTCAAAGTTGCGAAAACACATTACCTCCCGAAGTTTGTTAAGAGCGGAGGAAGTACATAGATGCACCATCCCCTCCCTGACGACACTTGCTGATTTTGCATTTATGCATTACAAATAGAAGTAAAACAAATAATAGAATGTCTTTTTACGCTGTAAAGCTGGTAATAAACATCTCAGAATTTAAATTGTATTTTTTTAAAAACAAACTCGCTCTAACTGAACTCGTAATTCGCACGTCACAATCTTTAATTTGATACCTCATTTGTACTGTTCTTACTATAAATAATAATATATAATCCACAACAGGCGACTTCTTGCATGTTTAGTTTTTTTAAAAGTCACTTTTTCTTTGTCAAAATACGTTAAAACTGATTTTTTGTAACTTCGGCGACATCTACTTTACTACTACTACGTAAAGTTGAGCATTTGGACAAAAATTTTGAAAATTTTATGCCGAATATTTTTGTTCTCAGACTTTTCCGCCTCCGACCAATAGAAATGGAGAAGAGTCGGTTACAACGTTTTTTCAAAATGGCGGATGGTTCCCGAGGAGAGGGAGAAACAAAAACTTAGGGATCTTATTTTTAGACCCCCCCCCCCAACAACAAAATTTTAGCCTCCCCGGATTTTTTTCGAGGTACCCCACATATTTATGAAAAAGTTGAGCAATTTGCTGCTTTGCTCAAAATTAAAGAAAAGTTTTAAACATCCGTGTTGTTCCGGAGATAGTCGAAAAATTCGAAATCTACATTTTTAGTTTTTAATTCTCTGCGCCTTTATTCTCAAAGCTGTCAAAAACACTTAAAACTTTTAACACTTTTGTAAGATCTACCTAATGTTAGGTTCGTTTTTGATTTTGTGACAGGAGCACTGTCATGTTAATTTTTTCTAATGGACACGTGTTTTTTCTCCTGCCGTTTGGTTCATGAAGAATGACAGATAATATTTTGCAACTTTATTTTGAAAAGTCACCCGACGCGATGTTTAGGGTGCTCAAATTCAATTTTCACTTTTAACTTACTCAAGATATTTTGGAAACCCGCTTGCAGTACATTTTTTGACAGTTTTAACATGACGTTTTGTTTTAACAAGAAAATTTTGCCCAATATTTTAAAAATTCGATAATTTAAACAACATTTTTACATTTTAACTGTCATATGAGTTGTATTCATAACAAAAATTTTAGAATTCATAACAAAGTAAAATCATATTCTTAAAATATTGGGCAAAATTATTTTGTTAAAACAAAACGTCAATAAAAAACTGTCAAAAAACGTACTGCAAGCGGGTTTCCAAAATATCTCGATTAAAGCTAGGTGTATACAGGAAAACAAAAATAACAAATAAAAATTAAAATTAAAAAAAGCCAAATAAAAAGTGAGCGACACCAGTAATTTAAATAATTAAACTAAACTCAATCATCCTGTTTTCTTAAATATTATCTGCCAAAAACAAACCAAAAAAAACAAAAAACCTGAAAAACCTTTATTGTTTCCAAAGAAATAAATACATTTCTTAAAAACAAGGGGTCACTTCTCACAAAGGCTTGTACCCGCCTCATACTTAACGTTTAAATGTCCCTCTTAACTAAAAAGGGTAATCGCCCAAATTAGGTTTTGCAATAGTCACTATTATAGATTTACAGTCAATGGCATCTCTTACACAATTGACCTTAAAATAAATTGCTCAGTCTGCAATATGCACAGACCAGAAAATATTTTTCAACTTATTTTTGAATGTCCCCTATAAAACTCCTTTAGAGTTAATCCATGAAAGAATCCTGACCATTTCGTGGACTCACTCAATAATATATCCGTCCACACAGCGAAAAAGCTTGTCCATTAATTAGCAAATATTTTAGCTACACGCACCATATTTCGCAATAAATGGTGAGGTCAAGGGATGGTCGTGATTTGCCATTTGCACTCTACTGGTTTCTACTAAACTTTAAGATCTTTATACTTCGCAACGAATGGTCGTGATTTGCCATTTGCACTCTACTGGTTTCTACTAAACTTTAAGATCTGTCCATTTTCAGTTCTTAGTGCAATTTTTTTGTTTTCTCGGTTTATTTTTCATATTACTCATTTTCTTAATTTTGCTTTTTGTTTTTTAGATATGGGTTTAAATAGTTTACGTAAGTTACATTACCTATGTATTAATGTTTCATTATTTTAGAAGTAACCCCTTGTTTTTAAGAAATGTATTTATTTCTTTGGAAACAATAAAGAACATTGAAAAATAAAAATTAAAAGTTGCCTATCGTTTTATTTTTAATTTAATTTTTATTTTTATTTGCCAGTAAAAACCCAATTTAAGTCAAAATCAAAAATTGAATTTGGGCTGATAATGGTCAAATAGCCCAAAACGTTAAGGCGACTTGACAAAATAAAGTTGCAAAATATTATCTGTCATCGTTTATGCAACAAACGGCAGAAAACCAATTAAAAAAAAATAACTTGGCAGTGTTCCTGTCACAGGAAAATGTCAAATTTCAAAAACGGACCTGTCATTAGGTGGATCTTAAAAAAGTGCCTGTAGAAAGTTTTAAGCGTTTTTTGACAGCTTTAAGAATAAATGCGCAAAAAATTAAAAACTAAAAAGGAAGATTTCCATTTTTTTTGTCAATCTCCGGAACTACACGGATGTTGTAAACTTTTTTTACTTAAAGGAGACTTAAAGGAGCAATAAATGAAAAATGCGAGGAAATCACCATAGAAAATCCGCATACTACTAGAAATGGTTGAACATTTATTTTAGACCTGTTGCCTGTGCTTGTTTAGGAAATAATAAACTATCATTTATTAGTTATTTTTTTCTTGCGTCGGGTACTAATTTATTTTTAGTTAAAAATGCCTAATCCACATGTTTTCTTCTCGATATTCACTTTTATTTTCCTCTTTGTCGTATTGAGTAACAGGAAAATATATTTTCTACTGTGCTTCAAATATTTTCCACAAAGAGGTAAATTTGAGAGTAAATTGAAATGAGCGACAAAAAGTGAAACTGTGGATCTGGTACAAGTCCTTCTCAGGACGCAGTGATAGTGTTTTTTACATTACATTTTATTTGTAAAGTAGCTATTGCCCGCGACTTCGCACCTCACGCTCCTCACCCTTCATCATCACTTTCTGCTCCTCAAACCCTTTCATCCAGGCGAATATCAGCTTTGTTTACTCGCTGCTTTTTACTTTAAATAGTCATAACTTTTGCTTTCGTAAAATAATCCAAAGAATCCAGTAGAGAAACTCCCATCAAAATCTGTTTAGTAGTTTTTGCGTGAAGCTCGAACAAACAAACAAACAGATAACTGAATAGAGAGAGATAGAATTAGAGAGATTTATTGTAAGTATATTAGATTTTGATATTAGAAAAAAAGTTGTAATAAATGTCCCTTATTTCTTGTTTTACAGCATCACCCCTCAAAATGTATTGTGGACAAACAAATTAAAATATACTAAGGGGCACTTCATATATCAATATATCAAGGGAAATTGTGGCGGTTTAATACAGATCTTGTGTTTCCCCGTAAAAAGATAGTTTCGGAGACTTTTTAGCACTTAAGTACTTAGCGATGGGGTGTTTTTTTCACCTAACACACACTTGTCTTCTATTAAAAATATAAAAATAATAATTGCAAATACAAAAAAATAACAAAAAACAATATCTCTTTTGCCCTGATCGACAGAAAATGTCCTAATCCAGCTTTTAATAATTGTTTCTAGAAGGTAAAAGAAAACATTATAATAAATAAACAAGATAGGGGTTAGCGTCCTTGAATTTCATATGCTGTTGGGTTAGCGGGAGTAAAGGGCCGTGCTTATTGTGGTACCTTTTTTATTTTAACGGTAACGTTTCGGTGGCATGGTCTAACACTAGATACTATTTAGTTACATATTGTAAATAAATCTATTTTAATCTAATAACATAGTAATGAGAAGCTAGCAACAAATTTTTTATTATTTTTTTTTTATAAATAATTTTTAAGTATCCTTTTTTTACCCTCAAAATTATAAGGTAAAAGCCTTGATGTTATACAACTAAACTCAAAATGATCCTTTATTATTAGAAAGGTGTAGCAGGATATAGTAAATCTTCACTGTTTTTTAGGTATTTTTCACAATTTTTTTGGTAGGTCAACCAGCATGTTTTTTTTTATAAAAAAAATACATAATTTCAAAGATTCGCAACTTTACTGGCTTCTTCATGACCGTTTACAATTGTAAATTGTATTCTAATAGAAAAATTAAAACAAATTATTTTACGACTTGCTGTCATAGACAGTAAAACATAACTACCAAAAAAAATTGTGAAAAATACCTAAAAAACAGTGAATATTTGATATATCCTGCTACACCTTTCTAATAATGAAGGATCATTTTGAGTTTACTTGTATAACGTCAAGGCTTGTAGCTTATAATTTTGAGGGTAAGTTATAGTATTATTTTTTTCATTATTGATTGTGTGAGTTTCATATGACTGTTTTCGTTTGCTTTTACATTTCATTTATTAAAATGAGCTTACAAACGAACACAAGTTATGCTTATACAGTGTTCAATTTGTAAACATGGATATGTCATGTACTTACAAAAAAAAAGAATACTTAAAAATTATTTATAAAAAAAAATAATAAAAAATGGTTATTAAATAATATATTTAGTATGTAGTATGTAGACTTATTATTTTTCATGGTTCTCTTTTTTCTGTTTAATTATAGCTTGATAAAGGTGGAAACCATGCCACCCAAACGTTGCCGTTGAAATAAAAAAGGTACAACAATAAGCACGGTCCTTTATTCCCGCTAACCCAACAGCATATAATAAATAAACTTCCTCATTTTTAACTGGACATTTTCGACTCTACACCTATTTTATTAGAATAATGTATTAGTATTTATGCTACCTATTGCAGTATTACATAATTATAGAAAATAAGATAATTCCAACTATTTGACACGAATAAAAATTTCAAATAATTTCAAGAAATGCGCATTAACCTGACATGATTTTATACACAACAGTGAAATCATCTTCGGACCCTTCAATTTAAATGATTCATATATGTGTAAAGGCGTTTAAAAAATCTCCGAAAGGGGCGTCTTTTTGGAAAAAAAAATGAGTGACAAATGATCGTCAATAGAAGATATTGATTTTGTTCAAAAAAGTTCTGAAAACAATATTTTTCTTTCCTCCATGGTAAATTGAAGGACAAATATCTCAGAAACTAATTCCTAGATTTGTTTGTAAAGGCATTTAACAACAAGGTGTCCCTTGACCCACTTTCAGTATTTAAATTCTGGTGGTAAAACTCAGCCCTCGATAGGGGCGTATTCTACAAAAATTCCAGTATCAGTAAGTGTCTCTTTTGAATAACAAATCGACGTGTTCGAGTTTTTTCCAAAATCATACTCTAAATACTCGAAAAAGCCTATTCGTTTTCATTGTTGCACCCTGTACATATCCACGTAAAAAAAATCAAGAAGGTTTCTACTCACCTGGTGAAACATATTAGCAGTTCCTCCATAACTCGTAAAAGATGTCCTAGTACTACACCTCCTGTTACTTTGCCTTATTTCCTGGATATTCTCAGGTTTCTGTCCTATTGCCGTCAAGAGCCTGTCTCGCAAAGATGATACTTTTTCGTTTTGTGACGAACCTAAGTATGTCAGAGCAGTCTTTAAATTGCCTTGACTTGCCAATGAGGATGCATAGCGAGACAGAAGGTCAGCCAGAGCACCTGAAATCTAATACAAAAATGTATTAAATGGGCCCTTAAGATGTAAAATGTATTCCAAAGTTGTCAAATCTCATTACAAATGTAAAATTTTGACAAAAACTTATTTTTGATAATTTTATAAATCGTTGGTGGCTTTGATTTTTTTTCTACCGTAAATGCCATCACCGTCTTCGTTATTATGCATGCTACATAAAAGTTTTGCAATAGCTGTAAAACCTTTTTGAACCGACCAGAAAATGGGCACCTTTCGGAGAAATCTTTGTACGAACTTTCACTTTCCAGGACAGATCTATAATAGTACATTATAAACCTAGGGACTAAAGTGCCTCTTTTAATCCCGCGGCGAAAGGTTTGTAGCCCAACCGTAGGGAGGGTTACAATTCGCCAAGGGATTAAAATACACTTTAGTCACGAGGTTTACATACTATTTTATGCACTTTAGAATGCGAGAAACTAAAAACAAAAAATCACAAAACTAACAGTAGACCACTTAACGGTAATCTAGTTTCAAGATTGACAGCTCGTATTACTGATAGTTGTCATTGATTGTTGTTGGCATGGTGGATTCACACACACAAAACAAATGTCAGTCAGTTGTTGTTATCAAACGGCGTCACCAAACAGCGAGTCCAGAAAAATCGTACAGCATTTTTTTTGAAAATGAACATTGAAGAGGCCGCGGAAGAGGCCATTGCTAGCCTTCTTCCACAAAAATCTCGCGAGGTTTACAAGAAACAGTTTCGTGATTACCGAAAATGGTGCGCTGAACAGCATGCAGAAAATTTTACGGATGAAAAGGTGCTCTTGGCATACTTCCTACAGAAGTCTAAGAATCTCAAGGCATCTTCTGTATGGAGCCAATATTCCATGATCAAAGCCACGATAATATCTGAAGCAAACGTTGACATCAGCAAATATAGTAAACTCACGGCATTGGATTTCGACAATATGAGATTTTCTTCAAAATGCTCCAGATGAAGAATATCTAGCCCAAAAGGTAAGATTCTTTTCTTTACTTTGAGTATTTTCCTGATAGTACTACTAAAAATAACACCATTGATTGTCTATAAAATTTTACTAATAGGAGACTAATTTTGTTGCAGGAGTCGCTGGAGCATGTCGAGGAAAGGAGCTCTGCCAGCTATACTGCAGCGATGTCTCGGACCATGCAAGCTTTTTTCTGGTAAACCTACGAAGCACAAAATCAGGCAAGGTTCGCTCGTTTATGATAAAAACGTCCGGTGAAAACTCTACGAATGTAGTGGAAATGCACTGTGGTCTGGCCTGCGGTCATGTACCCAAAAAGTTCATAATTTTATTTTGAGCTAATAATTTCTGAAATTTCTTAGAAAGGTCCAAATTACAATAATATAAAAGGGAAACCCAGATTAATTATCCCCTCAGTCAGATTTCGTTCGTCAAAGTGTGAACTTGTCCAAACGCGTCTGTGGTTTATTTAAAATTATACAATTATTTAACTTTCGTGTGTGTCTTTCTATATAGATTTACAAAGTTTTCTGGAAAAGTTTGTGAAAACAAGTGGTGTCATAATGGCTTTTGAAATCACAGGTATGTATTCTTGCTTCTTTAAATCATTTATTTTAAAAAAATAAAAAAAAAATTTTATTCTGTGCCGCACTTTAAATTTTTGTCATTTTTTCTTAAACGGGGGATACATATAAGCTTTTAACTAGTAGGTCCTCAAACGTCCGTCAAGTTTTATACCTTAATAAAATGCCTGAAGTCTCTACTTTAAGTCTAAGTAAGTGAAAATGTCGCCAAATGTCACCGGACATGCAAAACATAATTATTTTAGTATCCCCCGCAATTGGATTTTAATACCGATATTTTACATTAACAACTAAATAAAATCTATATGTTTGTGGCGGATTCATAATGTCGAAACTACTTTTTTTGGGTTTTTCGCCACTAAGTTAAGGAAATTTTTTCAAAAATATGTTAAAACCCACTGCGTAAATTCCTAAAGAAAAAAATTTGTTCGTTTGTCAGTGGTTTTTAAATAAGATAAAAAATTTGTTGTTGTTGTCATACAACAGACAGATATTTTAAAAAAGAATCGAAAAAAGTTTTTGAAAAGGATAAAATTATTTGATAACGGCAGTAGAATTTCTGCCGAAACGTCAGATAAGTACTTAGATTCTAGTTAGGATTTGCGTGTGTGTAGGCAAATTTTTTATCTTATTTAAAAACCACTGACAAACGAACAAATTTTTTTCTTTAGGAATTTACGCAGTGGGTTTTAACGTATTTTTGAAAAAATTTCCTTAACTTAGTGGCGAAAAACCCAAAAAAAGTAGTTTCGACATTAACAACTAAATCAATATTGTGGGGTTTCTGCATTACTAGCTGTTATCGAATTTTGAGAGAAGAAAAATTCTGTCAGAAGCCTTTTTTTAGTTCTGGGACCTACAACCAACTACAGCGTTAAAAAAATTCAGATAGATTATTTCTGAAATTTTTATAGTACACCATTAAAAATTGCACATTCTTTTTACCCAAAAAAAAAGTTAAAATATTTTTCTTTGTTTCAGATCACCTAATCAAATGTACTTTTACGAGGATGTTTATTTTTGATAAATGGTTATCGAAGAAAGCAGCTACGAATTTGGAAAAGATGCATGAAGTCCTACTCGAGTTAATCACTAGTTTTCCCAGGAGAGTGATCGAGACAAACAAGTTGGAAGATCGTGTTTTCTATATTTGCAGAAAAATGAACGTGTTCTGGAAGGAAGCTTCTAGCTCCCGATCCAAACTAGTAGCCAAACATCATGAGTGGCTGAACATCAAAGAAGTGTGTGATATTCCGCTTTTACTGGATGATGTGCCAGAGATACCAATAAAAACCCCAGAGTAAAGATAAAAAGTATTTTAAAGATTTTGAAGAATGCAGTCAGCGATCTAAACGCAGGAGATTATCAGAACTAAGCAGGGTAGACAGTTCTGCAGTTAAATATTTAAAAGAAAAGAAGGCCATAAGTTCCCGCCCACAGGTAAATACAAATGAAATACTGTCGCTCATTGTCGAAGCTAAGTTGACCAAACATCAATATATCTTGATTAAAGATTTTGTTAACTCAAAAGTGCAACCAAAAAGTTTTCCCTCGTATGAAAAAGTTCTGGAAGCGAAAAAAAAAATGCTATCCTTCAGATCAGCAAGTGTCGGAGACATTTGCGGAAGTTGAGTTGCAGTCACTTCTAGATCACACGGCCACTCGCATTCTAGAATCGCAGAAAGATGTTTTGTTAACTCTTCCACAGAATTTGCTTGAATATGACTTGACGTTGATAGAAAAATGGGGTTTTGATGGCAGTTCAGGGCACAGTGAGTACAAACAAAAGTTTTCAGATCAATAAACCACTGACGAAAGTTTGTTTGTAACATCCTACGTTCCTCTTCAATTAATTTTCAAATGCAACCGCAGATCCTGACGTTATTGTATAGAAAAATCCGCGACCTTCTTCCACTCGATATTGCCGAGTTATTCGATTTCAGTTTGCAAAAGAAACTACGGAGCTCACCCTTTAAGAAGAAGCATATTTTAACGACAAAATTAACAATTTACATCCAACTATTTTCAAATATGATGACTATCAAATGAAAGTAAAACATTCTTTACAGTTAACTATGGTAGACGGGAAAGTATGTTGTGCTTTTTCTGCGAAATCATCAAGTAGGTGCTATATTTGCAATGCTACACCAAAAGATATGAACAATATTGAACTGTCTACGCAAGCCCATGGACATAAACAGTTTTCGCTTTGGTTTATCGCCACTTCACTCATGGATTCGTTTTTTTGAATACTTTATTCATATCTCCACAAGATTAGATTTTAAAAAAAGGCAGGCAAGATCTCAGGAAGAAAAAGCACTTCTTGCAGAGAGAAAAAGTCAAATCCAAAATTATTTTAGAGAAAAATTAGGCTTGATTGTAGATAAACCGCCAAGTGGACGAAGTGGTACGTCTAACGACGGTAATACCGCTCGAAAATTTTTTACAAATCCTGGGCCTTATTTATAGATGTTGCGTTCTATTACAAGCTTTGGGATCCGGACATAAAATAAATTCCGAAAAATTTAAATTGTATAGTTTAGAAACTGCTCAAGAACTTGATAAGCAAAATCCGTGGTATTATTTACCTGCTTCAGTTCATAAAATTCTTCTGCATGGATCTCAAGTAATTGATTATGTACTACTCTCTATAGGAGAACTTTTCGAAGAAGCTGCGGAATCGTCAAAAAAAATCTTTAATTATTTAGACGTTACAACATGAGAAAGGCTTCTCGTATCCTTACAAATACAGATCTATTGCACAGACTTGTTCTACATTCAGATCCCTTAATTTCCAGTGTGAGAAAATTACCGACAACTCCTAAATCAATGTTATTACCGAAAGTGTTTGATCTGCTACAATTATAAATTCAAAAACTTGATTTTTCAATAGGTGTAATCATTAGGAATTGGGTAAACTAATTAAGTATCAAATTTTACATGAGAAAATTGTATTGTTACATAATCTTATATCATAAAAGAATTTATTACAATAAAACTTATTCTTGTTGTTTGAAATAACCCAAAATTAAACATAAATTTCATTTTTAATCTTAAGTTAATTTGTTGGATTTTCTAATCTTTAATTTCCTAAAATAAAACTTTTTATGTAATTTAAAATAACCCCAAATTAGGGTTAAATGAAATTTAGATCATTTAAAAAAGCAACAATTATGTATTCTAAGAAATTATAACATTCATGTCGTGAATATTTGGACTTTTAATCTTTGTTGTTTTAAAATAAAACTTTTTATTGTAATTTTAAATACCCCAAAATTAACACCAAATTATAATTAGCCAATTTAGAAAAGCAATTATGTGTTCCAAAAAATGATTACATTCTTATTTTGACGTTATTTTAAATCAATAAAATGTTTGAAAATCAAACCATTGTTTTACTGTTTCCATATCTTTCTCGGCTGGTCTTTTTACATTTTCCCAAGTATCACCCACAAATGTTATAACTCCGTCATCCGCAAAACTAGCCAAAGAACCGTTTATGTTTAATTCCAATAAATCATCAATGTAGATTATAAACATAAGAGGTCCAAGCACTGTCCCTTGGGGAACGCCGAAGGTAATTGGCTTTTGGTCGCTAATTGCGCTTCCAATTTTAACAAATTATACTCTCTCTGACAAACAGCTAAGTAATAAGTTTATAATATTTCCTCTAAAGCCATAATTTTCTAACTTTTTTATTATTGTTTTGTGACAAACGGTGTCAAACGCCTTGGCTAGGTCAATAAACACACCTATGCATGGTCGACTGTCATCCAAGGCGGTATATATTTTTTCCAGAACATAGTCAATAGCATGCTCCGTTGACACATTCTTTCTAAATCCAAACTGTTTTGGGAAAATAATTTTGTATTTATATAAAAATGACAAAAATCTAAATTTTAACAATTTTTAAAAAATTTTGGCAAATATTGAAATTAATGTTATTGGCCTATAATTTAAAACATTTTGCTTATCACCATTTTTGAAAAGAGATTTTATAAGACCTATTTTAAAGTTGTTTGGAAAAATACCAGTTTCTACAGACAAATTAAAGACATAAGTGAGAGGTTTTGAAATTTCTTTAAATATATTTTTTACTTTTTTAGTTCTGGTCTAATTTGGTCTATACCGGGTGCTTTCTTATTTTGTAAGCCCATTTTCAACCTCGTCTGAAGTTATTTCTAAAAAAATAAACGAGTTTGGAACTGATTTAGTTTTAAAATTTTCGTTTGGTCCTGATTTATGGATTTTTTGTGCTAACTTTTCACCAACTTCTGAATAGTGTTCATTAAAACAATTTGCCATTTCTTTCTCATCCGACAAAATCACACCGTTTTCTGTTTTTATGGATGTAATATTTTTGTTTTGGTTTGATTTATTGCAAAGGTTGTTAACCGTTTTCCACAACGTCTTTGAATCATTAATATTATTTTCAATTTCTTTTCTGTAAAATTTGGTTTTTAATTTTATTTGTTAATAGATTTTTAAAATTTTTGTAGTCTTGCTCTTTTTGTGTATTTTTCATATCATGTTTCCATATTTTGAATTTTTCGTTTTTAATTTTAATATCATTTGTTAACTCCTTTGTAATCCATGCAATTAGTTCTTTGAGATAAGTAGACAAAAATTCCCAATTAAAGTTCTTTATTTGTTATTTTAAGCGATCATCATCATAAAATGTTTTTCCGATTTGTTACTATTTAGATTAGTATTTGGTAATACATTTTTACCAGTTTTAATTAACAATAATATCGCATAGTGATCCGTAATTTGAGTTTGGAAAACAATTGGAACAAAAACTGCAATTTTTATAAAATGCCTAACAAAGAAGTGGTCAATGCATGATTTCGTATCGCGTGTTACTCTTATATACTTGTTAATAAAAGGCTCATATTTTTCCGATGTGAGAATATTTAAGTACTCTTGATCAATTTCATTTTCTTTGTTGCATTTACTTTTAATATTCATGTTTGTATCGCCGGTAAAAATATGAGCTTAAAGTGTCCCAAGTTTTTCAAGTAAGTTAGTAGTTTTGTATTAAAATCTTTGGCCCCAGAGTATCCCATACCTGAGAGTCTATACAAAGCAGTGACAATTACAGTATTCTTATTAAGGCAAATATTCAATTTTAAAGCACTCACTTCACCAATAGTTTCTATGCTATATGTATATAACAAAGACGATCGAATATATACGACTGTGCCATCATTTTTGTTTATGGAACCTTTACTGTAAAGCAAATCATACCCATCGATATCTAATATTTTGGTATCATGTAATTGAAATGTCTCACTAAATACTATCACGTCAAATGTTTCTTTAAATTGGGATAGAAAAAGCAAAAATTTATCAATATTTTTTGAAAGACTTTGCGCGTTGAAATGTATAATTTTTAATTCAAACTGTTCGTCTTTTATTAGACTATTATAGTATTTTATATCCTCGACAACATTTGTTTTTATTAGATCGTTTTTGACATCTTGACAGAATAGTTTTTCTTCTTTTTTTATATTTAGATAAAAACTTAATTTTATTTAAGATAGTAAGAAGTTGAGAAGACAAAAAACTAAGACGCCGAGAGAAAAAAAATACGTTAAAATTGTGCCAGCACAGTTCTACATCTAAAAATTTAAAATTGTTTAAAAATAAGTAAAAATTTGTTTAAAATATATAAAAACATAGAATTTTAAATTATGATAATAGAGTAGTTAAAATTAGACAAACAAGTAACAAAATGTGTAAAGACTTTTAAACAATTTTACATTCACAATATTTACACTAATTTTTAACAATACTATTTAAATATTTTATTTGTTTTGCTATTTTTTTCTGGGTATTTGCTGATTGCTGGTGGATCCAGATCTAGTACTTCTCGGAGTTTGAGTAGCTGGTTGCTGATTTCTACCCACTTTCGATCTCAATTTAAGATCAGAGCCATCCTGTTTCGCAGTAACTTTTTTTTTGTCGCTGTTTTGGACTACCTGAACCTCTTGCTCAACAAACACTTCGTCTTCTTCACTACTTAAGCTTTCTATTTCTTTAATATTTGCTGCTCGTGAAGGTGGGGCACTTGTGTTTAGAAAGAGAAGTTGTTTGTCCACAATTGGCTCTAAAAATACGTTTCTGTCTATGTTTTTCAAAGTTTCAGATGTGTACTCGTCATTCCCAATAAAAAGTTTGGATTTAATAATTTTTGCTGGAAAATGTTTTTCTTTTGCGATTTTTAAATAGTCGTAAAGTATCTTATTTTGTTTTCTTTTTTCTCGTGACAAATCCCTAGCAATACTTAGTCCTGTGCCTTTAAGTTTCTTAGCATTCTTGAAAAGTTCCCGTACTTTTAGTTCCCTTAGAAATTTAACCAAAACTGGCCGATTCCCAGTAGTCTTTTTTCCTCCAATTTTATAATAGTTATCTAGATCCCAACTTTCAATTTTGATTTGAAGTTTGTTGTTAAAAAATCTAGTAAAATTAAGTCCAAAAATTAATATATTTTTCTTTTTTGATAGATCTTCTTGCTGTAAAATTTGATGCCTTAGTTTAGTGTTTTCCGTCTCTAAATTTTCGACTGCATTTTTTAAAGAATCAATCTCCTCCTTATATATTACTACGTCTTGTTTTATAGCTAAGACGTCTTGACTAGTTTTCTGCAGAAGTTCAAAAATGTGTTCATTTGTTATGTTGTTTGCGCTACTCATTTAAAATACTTTTCTTTATTCCGGTCGGGACAGTGTATAGTAGGCAAAAACTGCTGCGAGAATTTTATCTGTACGTACCGGTAGTACTTTTTTATCGGGTGAACTCTTGATAACAAGAAAACAAAAGCAATTTTTGGGCAAGATAAGACTTACGTGTTTAATAATACGTCCAATAAATGTAATTTCTTCCAAGCATCACAACTATATCACTTTTAGGTATAACTATAGTCTGTTTATATACAAAACCACTTTATTTCTCTCAATTCAGTCAATCGATCACTACGATAATATGATGATAATTACTATACAAATAAATACACATTTTTTAGGTAAGGCCCTGTCGTTTTAATTACCAACACCGTTTGCACGTTGGGTACATCAAAGAATCGTGCATTTTTTGATTGAGGTATGCCACTTTCTGATGTAGTAGTTAATGCCAAAAGAAAACTTTTTAGATCCAGAGCCATCTCTGAATCCGTGTAGAAGACTGAAACGGCGGCCAATAAAGATGACGGCCATTAGAATCTTTAGGAAATTTTCTATCTTTCCTTCTAGTGCTTCGATTTCAAGGATTTTTTTTGTTTGAAAGATTTATAAAAAGGTCATTGCTTGTCACTACTCATTTAATTTGGCATCCAGAGAGTTATGGGTAATTTGAAAAAATTTATATATTTTTTTTTAAATTAATTTTCATTGAAAAAAATAAATTTGAATGAATGAATAAAAGAAAGTCAGAAGTCAAGTTAGGTAAGTTTGAATCAGACCGTAAGTGATTTAAATTAAGTCAGAACAAAATTTAGTAGGTATTTATTGTTATCCATGGAAAATTACTTGGATTCAGTGATCTGAATCCTAGCGCTCACCGCGCCGTGCTACTGCTGTTCCTAGATACAAATATTTATCATGTACGCATGATTTTGCTCAGTGTGACATGGAAAATAACAAAATTCTTAGAGAAGCTTTCAATATTTTTTGTCGCCTTTTTAACAATACATTTGATTTGATCCGCCATCGCCATCTTGGTTTAAAAAACGGCAGCCATTTTTTAAAATGCGATAAAAATGTTATTGATTAGGCCATCATTCAATAAAATTGGTCTTAAACTCAAAAGCTGGAGCTCTTTAAATTTATTATTCCGGTTTTTTGAAACACCAGACACATGGATTCAGAGGTAACTCTGGATCTAAAAAGTTGTCTTTTTGCATCAACTTTCATCACTGAAAGCGACATTTCTCGATCAAAAAGTGCACAATTTTTTCTATTTTAGCGGCGTACTCAATGTACTAATATTGGATGTTTTTCAAATGAGCAATAAATCCAGTAAAGGTTTACTCCAAAACTTTCCTCGCTCAGAAAAACATATATTATATAAAAAACCGCTAATCATATATACATGGGTTAGATTGGGTTGGTCAGACTTTTTCAGGGTATATCCAGACTTTTCTTGGGTGTATCTACACTTTTCAGGGGTATATTCAGACTTTTCCATGGTGTACTCGGACACTTTCAGTGTATCCAGGTTTTTCCAGAGTATATCCAGACTTTTCCAGAGTTTTTTCCAGACTTTTCCAGAGTGTATCCAGACTTTTCTGGGGTCTTTCCAGACTTTTCCAGAGTGTAGTCAGACTTTTCCAGGGTCTTTCCAGAGTTTTCCAGAATGTATCCAGAGTGTTTCCAGACTTTTCCAGGGCCTTTCCAGACTTTTCCAAGGTCTTTCCAGAGTATATCCAGACTTTTCTAGAGTATATCCAGACTTTTCCAGTATCTTTCCAGACTTTTCCAGCGTTTTTACAGGCTCTTTCCAGGGTATTTCCATACTTTTCCAGAGTCTTTCCAGACTTCTCCAGGGTGTATCCAGACTTTTCTAGGATGCACGGACTTTTCCAATACATTTTATATATGCTATATAGATATCTATATAGATTCAGACTTTATTGTTCCTAAAAACATTTCGTTTTACATGTACTATATATGTATCTATATCCTCGTATACACAAGATTTTTGTCCATTAATCACGCAATAACGGCTAAACCGATTTGTATGAAATTTGATAAGACAATAGGGTGTGACCTGGATCTTATCCTAAGCTACTTTTTATTTAACATTTCGTTTCATAACTCGAGATATATGGCACAGAAAATTGAATTTTTCAATTGTTTTTTGCATTTTTTATGTGATATATATATATATATATATATATATATATATATGTAGTCAAAAATTTTGTCGCCATTCAACTACAATTTTTATAAGCTTTCCAAGGAGGTATCACACGGTAAGAAAAAAAATATATATTTTTTTTAGTGATGAAGTTTTTTGGGGGTAGCTCCGAAGGGTCTACTAGGAGAATGCTCAAAAACAATAGGGGTCTGCGCGTCCACAAAAGTAATCACTATGTAAAATTTTGTTATGATTAGTGAAGGAGTTTTTGAGTTAGAGTGGCTACAAAGTAGGCGACAGACAGACCGACAGCAGAGCGATGGCGGGCGTCTGGATTCGTGCTTATCACTATTCGGAACCTTAAAATTCGTGGAGGATCATTAAAATCTCGAAGTGCGATTTTTCGATGATTACATTACTTCCCTTTAGCGAGGGAAGCAAAAAAGAGGAATTCAAAAATATAATAAAATACAAGGTGTTTGTTTGGTTTAAAGAAAAAGGTGACAGACATTTATGGTACAACATCCTGTAAGAACAGTGTTTTTTTAAAACGGGAAATCTCACTAACTTTTTATGATTGAAAATAAAGGGTTGGTTTAAATTGATTGATAATTGGTAAATTACGGCAAACTTAAGTACAATAATAATTTTATTTTGTTGCCCTCCGCATACAGGGTGTGACGGAACAACATTTTCTAATTCCTTAAAAATTAGCTTTACAAAAATAGCAACCACTCTATAGGTATCTTTTGTAGTTTCCGAGATATTTACTTGTAAAGTTATTAATTATTTAATTTTTTGGTCGTTTAATTATATTTTTATTTTGCCGAGTATTACAGGGTGACCAAAGCCTTTTGTCAATTTTTTTTAGGATTTTTAGGACAAAAATCAAAAAATTTTAGGACAGTTTTGAAAAATTTTAGGGACATTTTGTTTCCCGCACCAAACTATTCCAAGGCAACCATAAATATTTTTAAAAACTTCAGGTTAACATTGGGCCAATCCATACTTATATGAATTAGCAGTTTTGGATCCAGTCCATATTCTTTTATAAAATTAAAAGCTACTTCTTTAATATGTTCGGAACTGCAATGGCCCATAAGTACAGATCTAATATAGACCGGTGGTATCATTACGTCATTTACAGAATCCCAAAACTGAATATACATATCCAACTGTTTTTTGACATGCAATGTGAAGTTGTGGTTTCGTCAAATAATAAAGAGAAGGAATTTGAACCAATAATTTCGTTTATTTTTCGTTTGAAGTGGACTGCCAAACCAAATTGAAATAACAATTTCAGCTGCTCGACCTTTTCATGAGATTTTTCTAAGTTTTGGGATCTACCATGACTTTATTCCTGCCTTACTCCCATGCTGTCTATTTTAAAGTCAACTCTGCATATTTTAAAATATGCATTCTGCATGCATCCTTTTCATTTTTTTACCCAAGGAAAAGTATTTTCCCAGGACTGAATATATTTATTTGTCTATTTGGCATTTTGTCCTATAAATAAAAAGTAATCACTCTAAATACAACATATTTGCTCAGAGGTAATAACTTACCGACTAGGTAATAAATACATAGGTATATAATATAAATATAAACCAACAAATGACAGATATAAAAAGGTTACAATCCAATCTAGGCTATGTTCACTTAAAAATGGATGCAATCGAGAAATAATAATAACACCATGCATCTTTTTTGATTCTGGGTGCTAAAAAAAGACACCAATATTATACAATGCCATCCGACCTGGGTGCTTATTCTTGAAAGTAAGAGAAGAAAGCGCTCCCGGGGACCATACTAGGGAGTGACAAAAAAGTACTGAAATCAAAATTAATAACGAGCTCTAGAGGTTTATTCTACTCCCTGGCTGAGTTCTCTTACATTGAACTAGGAGAACGCAGCATTCTCTTAATATATCACTTGATTTTGACTAGTACCTAATTCGCACCCCAGGAGAATTTTGCTCCCTACACCTTCCTGACAGTCAAGAATAAGCACCCTGTAATCGGACCGGAGCGGAGGTTCAGTGAGCCAACACCGTTCTGTTGAGAACGGTGTTGAGTGAGCCCTACCATAGAAATTGGAGAAAAAGGGTAGAATAAACAGAGAAAAAAGAACTTTTTTATTTTAGTTAAAATTTAAGGACATTAGAAAGGAATTTTAGGAGAAAATGTTAATTTGTGAAAATTTTAGGATTTTTGGCCATTTTTACTTAAAATTTTAGTACAAAGTCAATAGGATTTTAGGACATTTGGTCACCCTGCTATTAAAACTTTAAAAATATTTCCAAAACTATCAGTTCGAATCAAATAAAATTTATTGTCTTATCAAACCATGATAAAACAAGCATAGACAAAGTCAAAAAATATGCTCCCAAAAATGCACTTTTAAAGGTTTGTATAGCTACGTTTGAACAAATCAATAAGAAAAGACGAAAGTATATCCGAAAAGTAAAAAAATAAATTAAGTATAAACAAATAAATGAATTTTTTTCGAAATAAGTGATATAAATATCTTTAAAAAAATGTACAGCAGTCGTTACTAAAGAGTAATTTTTATACTTATGACTTAAACTTTGTCAGTGTGTTAACAAACAGTTTTCCAGTTTTCATGTAACAGCGAGAATTTTTGTAATCAACATTTTGTCACGCTCACGTGTGTTATGTGTGTGTTTGTTTTTATTTTTAGAAATAATAAAGCTTTTTAAAATTAATATTCCTGCCATAGTCAATATTCTATTTGATTTAGAACTATTTCTACACGAATGTCTGTAGAGAATATCACAGTAGTCTAATAATGCGTTTTTTGTGCTAACATTCTCTCAATTTCTCTTGCTTGACCCTAAAGTAATAAGTTATAACTAATGGTATTATAAACAGAACTGTAATAAACCGTCATTAGTTCCTTTTAGTTTATCCGTATTGTTACTATAAGGCAACCATTTACTACAATTTCTAAAAATAACTAATGAGGCTTTTCCAACACTGCATCAAAGAATCGTTCAGCATTTCAGTGAACTCGTGTAACTACGCATGTCAGTCCCAGAACTGGTGTAGCGATGAAAATCTTAATAAACTCCTTTTGGATTCTTATTTTTAGCGAATAATTTTTATATGAATTTGATTTCTCTTATTGATGTAATTTCGATTTCTTGGGTAATTCCTTCTTTGCAAGTTATTTTCTTGCTTTTAAACATCCTAAATATCATCATCTGAAATTAAAGTAAGTGCAAGAATTGCTTCCGACGTCCAAGACCGTTTAAAATCCGCAATGAAACATCGAACCAGAGATTCCGGAATTTAAAATTCTGGAACTGAGGGGTTCGCACGTAAAACTATAAAGCCCTAATATTTTATATTGATGAAATAAACTTACATTTAACAACAAGTTTAAAAACTGGCGAAATTTTATTTGCACCTTTTTGAAAAACTGCGAATAGAACCAATTTTTAAAATAAAATATAAACTATTAATAGATAAAACCTAACAAACCTGTACTCTTTTGCCTTGCCTTTCAATGGCTTTCTGCAAAAATGACACCAACTCCACAAGTTCTTGTAGTTTACTGGTTGAAGTGAAGTCACTCTCACTCCAACTTGAAACCAATCTTTCGAAGCTTCCGGAGCAAATGTAGCAAAGTTGAGCATCGTCGGTGTATTTCGGGTTGGTATTACTTTCGTTTTCTAATCTAGTTCCGAGTTGTTCTATAAAGTAAAAATGTTTATGGCATAAAACTATTTACAATTTATTCAAAACAATTAAATTGCTTAAGGCTATAGTTTCTCCCCAGATTTTAAGTAAAAAAAGTACAACTGGCAACGCCTTATTCTCTAATTTTTTTTATCTTTTGCCAGAGTGCACAGGGAAAACTAAACATCAGAATTAGCTGAAATTTTGCAGAGGTGATCATTTTTAAATGCTTAACAAAAATATCTGAAGGATTTTTCAAAATTCTCAATTATTTTGTTTTCAAAATAAAAGCCCTGGTGCTGTCATCTATCCCAAAAGCCTCAAAATAATTGCGGTTTAGAACAAACCCGAGTTAAAAAAAAAATAGAGAAATACTCACAATTTCCTCTGGATTACATTTTTCCTTTTTATATTTCCTTGCTTTAGCGAAAATAAAAACTAAGTTTCCTTTTTTCTAAAAGCCTGTGCACTCCGAAAAAGAAAACCGATCAATCAATCACACTTCATTGCATTTGAGAGACACACGCAGTTCAAGTTTTGGCCGATAGACCGCAGAATTTATACGATTCCATGGTAACTGCAGGGTTTTGTCAACAAACTTTAAATCGGGCCGCAGTGGGCAGGAGAGTTTTTTTACGTTTTCTGACAGAAAACCATTCGAGGTTATGTTTATCTTTCAAAAATGTGTTTTCAAAAACATTGTTCTAATAAAACATGAAACCACTCCGCGTGTGCGGTCGCCCGCCGAAAAAGACCTAGCGCTGCGCGGGCATTACCCCGAGTTTATCAAAGAACCAAGAGAACTTTACTGGCTCGCTGGGATTACTAGGAATTCGCGGCGCATATAACCTCACATAATTTTGTTTTTATTTTGATTCAACCATTTTTTTTTTAATTTAAATTATTGCGGCATAGTTATGTGTAAGTATACTAGTGAAGTCTTGGAGTGGAGGATGGATTTTAGAACCTCAGTTTCAAAAACACACGGATACTTGAGTACTAACAAAACAGGTAGTTAATCTCCATTTAGAGGTTGGAAAGACTCTTGCTAGTCGTTGACGCTCCTGTTTAAAGTAGAATATGATTACTTCGTGTAAATACTCACAATAGCTGATTTTTAAATATGCATGCTTTTAAGTTAACCTGTTGTCCTTAAACCAGTGGTATCAGTTAGCGGGAGTGTTTCCAATTCAATTATAAATGCATTTGTAAATGCAACCTTACACATGACTCTCACTTACTTTTATACGTAGTTGGGCAGCGTTTTTTTAGCAGGTAATTCTGCAATAAATGTTTTTTTTTAAATTTTAGTATTTTACTTGGTTTTTTATGAAAAAAATCTTGTATGTAGGGCATTGTGGTAAGGCCATGATGACCCCTATGGTAAAGCCATGATGACCTTTAAAATAATTTTCTTATGGTCAAGCCATAATGGTAATTTAAGGCTTAAAATATTTTAGCATAATTTTAGGGGAACCATTTTTGATAAAGCAATTTTTACTATGTTCTTCACATTTTTATGCCATGACTTTGCACACATTTTAACCTTTCTTTCTAAACTTTCGACTTCTGGAATAAAACACTCAAATTTTTCAAGTTTTCACTATTTTTTTTGGGTTCAAAAAAAGTACTGCCAAAAAACATATTTACTCCGTTCAAATGAAAAATATTTAGGAGAGAGGACAGAATTTTAGAGGTAGATGAAGAGGTAATTTATTGACGTGCAAAAATATTTAAGGTTGTTGAAGAGAAACAGCAGGCTATAAAAAAGTATTTTAGAGAAAGATGAAAATAATGGCAATTGTTTAATAAAAATTTATGATATAAAACAGCAAAAATTGTAAAAATTGTTACATACATTTAATTTTTTTTTATTCTTTCTAATTAAAAATTTTTACCAAAATGCTACTATCTCCCACTAGTAAAAAATACTATCAGTATGTTTTCAAATCGTACTCAATACGTATTGAAAAGATTGTCTTCTTTTTCTTTTATAGACCATGTTCTCTGATCTGAAAAAGAGCGTGATATATGATAGAACAAGATGCTTGGCTTTCAATACGCATTGAGTACAATATACAGGGTGTCCTAAAAATCCGAGTCCACCCTAATATCTCCAAAACCAAAAGAGACAGAGAAGTAAAATTTGACATAGTTATCTTTCTGAATTTTAGTTGTGCCACCATTCATTAAGGGGGCGTGGGCTACGGTGAAGACAATACTTTTTTTTAAATGAGACACCCTATATATTTTCTAAAATATGAATAAAGCTTTTTATTCTGTTTCCAAAAATACCTAAAATGTTACCTTTTGAATTTTAAATAAAAAGAAAAATGCTTTTAAATAAGAGCAATGATTTAGACAAAGAATCACCGAATATCTGTTTTTTTTTTTAACTCGTTGGTCTTATGGAGATGATTTTCCATTTAATTTAAAAGCTGTTAGAGAAAAGGGTAACATATTAGGTATTTTTAGAAACAGAATGATAAATCTCTACTCAAATTTTAGAAAATATACAGGGTATCTCATTTAAAAATAGTATCGTCGCCACCCTAGCTCCGCCTCCTTAATAATGGGGGCGATGATTAGCATCCAAAACGATACTTTTTTCTAAACCATCGAATTATGTGAAATTTTACTTCTCTGCCTCTTTTGGTTTTGGAGATATTAGGTTAACCTCGAACTTTTGGGTCATCCTGTGTATAAAAACATAATAAATATTTGTGCAACGGTCATGAGGTCCCCTGAGAAAAAGACACCTTAATGTTGCCAAAAAAGTTCTGGCTACCTTTTATTTTGAACAGAATTTTTCTACAAAATTGTTATCATATGAAATATATTTTATGAAAAACCATAAATATTAATTAATCATTGCTGAAAATCATTGCTAATTTTGATCACGATTATTGTACCAAAAAGGTCTTTCGGAAAAAATAGTGGATTTGGCTATTACAACATTATATTAAAATTTTATCCACATTCAAAAATGAGAACAAAAGTTCACAAAAATAAGCGGCTAAGATTTTGGAAAATTCAATTTTATTAAGTAATCACACTTATTCAAAGTAATCAATAACTTTTGTCATCAATTTTTAAGTGTCTTCTTTTCAACAGACCTTGGTGTGTTACACGTACTTAATTATAATCGAAAGTCAAATTTTATTATGGAAAAGTTCTTTTTATTTTTCATCTTGACGTATTATTCAGTACATTTAAATAAATAATCTTTATAAGGTTAGTAAAATGCATACAGTTCAACAAATCCAAAATAATCTACTCAGCCGTGGGTAAGTAAATAATTTAACCTATTTGCCTAAATGTTGTTCTGCCGTTGTAGTCCACTGATATGAGCGAAAAAATAGGCCTTACCTTGAACAAATTGCAACACGAGCAGTTTTAACGGTTTTTATTGTAAAAAAGTCTACTTTTTAACATATCCAAAATCGGACAAAATTGGACTTGCGGAACATCGTTTTTGTGACGTTTTTTCAAGTTGACCGCTAAAAAATTCAAAAAAACTTGAATTTATATATTAACATATAAACCAATAACCATTTCGCCAACGGCACTTGTGGCACATGTTTTTGGACCAATTTTTACCGCTGATTCCAAATATTCTATCATTTTTTAGAGAGAGAGAAAAAAAAGGCTCTTGAAATACGTAACAAATCATAAGCCGTGTTCCGTTTTAACGGTTTTTAACTTTAAAATATCTTCTTTTTAACATATCCAAAAGCGGACAAAATCGGATTTGCAGAACATCGTTTTTTTGACGTTTTATCAAGATACAGAAAAACTTGCATTTATATATTGACATATTAAATCCGAGATAAAAGCATAACGACTTTACAAATATTAGGTCCGTTTTTGGACTAATTTTTACCGCTGATGTCAAATATTTTATCAGTTTGCAGAAAAGAACAGAACTATAGTCCTGAACCATGTTTTTTCTCTCTCTAAACTATAAAAAAAGTTCCCAAACACATTACACATGCTATTATTATGCACACATCAGTTTTTTGGTAAAAATAACTTTTAACGTTGATCATGAAACTCATAAAAAAGATTGAAGAGACACTGCTAATGTTGTCGTCTCTCTCACTCTTACATTGAAATTGGAAACATTTCATTGGTTACTTATAAAAATATTATAATATTAAATAATTATCTTATTCCTACTTTTTGGTAGGTACCTACTCAATTATTGTTTAAAATGATAAAGTAAGTTATAGAAAATTTCCGTTAATTTCCTAAAACTAAACTGATGTCACACAATATGGACGGAATACCTACCTACTACCTACCTATTAAATGTTCACTATGGAATAGGGGCTATGACAGTAAGGCTCATCACACACAAACGCTGCACTGCGTGCACTGCGGTGGTTGCATGGGAATTCAACCAATCGGCGCTGGAGAATTTTCAACATGGCATCCTAAGAACGAGCGCTAATTGGTTGAAACCTCAATGCCACCGCAGTGCAGCGTTTGTGTGTGATCGGCTTAAACAAACGCAAAACAAAATCAACATAAAGGAGATGTCATCTTTTAGAAATTTAGACGAACTAACACGTAATTTCAACTCTTTTTTTGTTTGAAGAAATAAAAATCTGTAATCAGTATCGATCCCAAATAACAGACAGTATCAGTATTAAATGAATATTATTCCAAAGTGTACCACCAAGCGTGTATAATTTTATGGTATTGGACAGAAAGGGACATCGTGGGTAAACTACTAGGCTAAAATCAAAATTATTTGGATCCTGAAAGTTTTTCTCATGAATGTGCCACTTTATACTTGCCATGTTCATAATATATTTCTTCAGGATAGAGGGAGAAAGCCTCACCAGCGAGCTTATTTCTATCTTTTTCCAATTTTTTTTTCAGATTCAAAACCAGTGCTAAAAACTACTCTAAGAACATGTTAGTAGTTACCGACTTAGTTAATAAAGATGTTTGTGATTTTTTTGGCCTCCATTTTGAAAAAAATCAAAAATGACAATGTTCCGCATGTCCGATTTTGGGTATGTTAAAAAGTAGACAAATCTAAGCTAAATAACGTTAAAACCGTTCGTGTTGCAATTTGTTCAAAGTAAAACGCTAATTTCAGTGGACTATTAACATCAAAAATTACAATATTTTATAAGTACTTTAATAATAATTTTTACTAATTTTCCTAACCGTTATGTAAATTTTTTTGAAAATATTTTCCTGGCTTGCGGTCTTAAATGAATGATTAATTTATTCTGAGTAAATAGTTACGTTACGGTTTACATCATCAGACTACATCTTTCTAAAATTAAAAAATCATATTTTTTTATAAAAGTTCTACAAAATGTAAAAAGTGACAGTTTAAAAAAAAATAAGAAAAATGTTTACATACATATAAAAAAACATACAGAACAAAGAAAATTATGTTAAATCAAAGAAATGCTTTTAAAATTTTTTCTAGATGTTATGAACAATAAATATTTTGTTTATGTAAAGTAAATCTTGCGAAAAACAAAGAAAATATCAACAGTGGCCTACCTTACATTACTATTATTTTAATATACAAATTACAAAAGAACCAAAAGTAGTAAACTTTAGATCCGACAGTGACAATAATCTAAGCAACATTTACAAACATCTTATCAAATACTAAATAAAAATAATAAAACATTGTGTATACAACAAAAATTATCCTGCGAAAGCAACAAAAGAATTAACATCGAAATAACGAAAAGCATGGCATATATTTTAAAATAATATTAATGTAAGATAAGCCACTGTTGATATTTTCTTTGTTTTTTGTAAGATTTATTTTATATAAACAAAAAATTTACTGTTCATGACATCTAAAAAACATTTTACAAGTTTTTTAACATAAAATAATTTTTTTATGTTTTTTATATGTCCCTATGTAAAAAATTATTTCTTATTTTTTTTAAAAAGTCACTTTTTATATTTTGTAGATCTTTTATTAAAAAATATGATTTTGATGAGGAAAATATTTTGTATTTTCAAAAAAAAAACAATAATATGAATATGCTTGAAAATAATAGCACAAACACACAGCTTTCTGACATCATCAAACCTGTCCTTTTGTTAGCCATATTTTAGGCTTCTAATCTTTCTTTGTAAAACCATAAAGTAATATACCTACGGAACAGACACGCAAAGCCTGCCGAAATGGATCGCAGACTTGTGAAACCAAAACTCGTCCAGGAAACAGAATCCTTCTAGGAAAAACTTTGACGTCTTTAGAGCTGACGATTTTGGCTAACTGAAACCGAGGTTGACACATCGGAGTCTGCAAAAAAAATGGCCTAATTTAATTTTTTAAATCTAGTTGATTTTCTTTCACATTGTAAACTTCCTTGGTAAAATGAAAACTAAGATTCATCAACAAAAATCTTTCTGGAAATAACTCTGATAGTAGGTATCAATTTTTCCCACATGAAAATAGGTCACTGATCTGAGGATAGACAAATCTGAATCTAATTTTAAAAATCTATTTAACTTTTAACAAACGTGGTATAAATATCTATTATACGCTATATATGTAACTTTCTTTGTAAAAACCAACGTTAGAACATTACTGCTGGGAAGATCGGAAAAAAAATTAAGGAATCAATTTTGTTTTAACCCTATTTGTAAACTTACCTCGACAAATTTTAGCTGGTCCACTCAGTGCTTAAAGAACCGATCAGAGGATAGATAAATCTGAAAAAAAGAAATGGCCCAAGTTTATTTTTTTTAATTTATTTGACGTTAAAAAAACTTGGTAGCTACCTCACATATCACTGGTCAACAAACCTAGCCATCGACGAATCCGTATTGGGTGACTTAGGTACATGTGCAGGACCATGTCTATTGGTACACTCATCCAATTTTGAATTTTAGTCATTCCACCCAGGACCACGACCTTTTGATTTTTTCTTTTTAAATCTGGTTATATTTGTAACTTCTTTGGTGAAATCCAACTAGTGCAGCCAATAAAATGTTGTGAGACAATTCTGCCAATTTGGAGAAACATTTCTGGTGTGAGGACGGGCAAGTCTGAAAAAAATTAATGGCCCAACTTTATTCTTATTCTTATTAAGCCCCACTTTCTTTGAAAATCCAAACAAGAGCAGTTAACAAAATCTCGCAACAATAAATCTCACTTATATCTGATCATCACTGATCAGAGGATAGATAAATCGGAAAAAAAGAAATGGTCCAAGTTTGTATTTGGCGTTAAAAAACTTGGTAGCTACCTCACGTATATATCACTGGTCAACAAACCTAGCCAAGCCATCGACGAAGCCGTATTGGGTGACTTAGGTACAATTGCAGAACCATGCCTATTGGTACACTCATCCAATTTTGAATTTTAGTCATTATTTACGAATCTAATCTACTTACCGGTTTGCACCGTGGCTCCTAGACAACCGGTTCTTATAAGACATCGGCATTGTCTCAGGGTATAAGTTCACAAATTTTTGGGAGGACGCGCTCTGATTTTGAAGATGCCTTGTAAATAGGATTTTATTTTCGGTCGGTGATGGGCTGTACACAATAAAAAATTTACCTCACTGTCACTTTACATTGCTGTCACCTTCTGTCAAGTCAAAATAAGTAACCTAACGCCAAATTTTGGACCCGGCGCTAAAAAATCTCTGGTGTACCACTGTGGATAAACATAAATAAAGTCTCCGCGTTGCCATGAAAAACAAATTCAATGACATAAAATTTTGCAAAAAAATCAAGTCGACATAATTAAATTGATTTCCCGTACATTGTTGCTAA
Source organism: Oxystoma pomonae (assembly GCA_963921995.1). Lineage (NCBI taxonomy): Eukaryota > Metazoa > Arthropoda > Insecta > Coleoptera > Brentidae > Oxystoma > Oxystoma pomonae. The sequence goes on from OY998168.1 coordinate 58,831,456, forward strand.
AAACAAATCCCCAGATTGTAACTACCACCTTAATAACTACTACCGAAACTACTTAAAATACCCGACGTTACGAACACTTTGGCTATATTATTATTTGGCACAACAATGAAGCTTGCTAATCGCGCCCTGACTCTTAACCTCTCTGAAACGTTTTTATAAACCTATTCTAACATTGATAGTTCATTCAACAGGCCTTCCGAACTTTCGTTGAACTAGGATGTTAGGATAGTTAGTTATTGTAAAATACGAAAAGTTTATACTTAATAATAAATTAATAATTAAAACACTACGTTATTGAAAGCACTGTTTTAGCCACAAGTTGTGAAAACTACTATTAGGTTATCAGATAAAGTAATCACAACAACAGAAGATATAAGTGAACACTTTGCAAAATATTTTTGTAGTGTCACAAGAAAGTTTGGAGAAACTTTATAAAGGAATATCGTCAGCTAACTGTACCATATCTGATCTAGTTGAATCCTCCTTAAATATAGCACCTGTAACCCCCGAAGAAATAGAAAAAAATCTAAAATTGTTAAAAAGTAAATCATCAAAGGGTAAAGACGGAATTCGTATCTATCTATATCATTTTTCAAATTACAGGCCCATATTGGTTAATATACTAATACCAAACCAACATGGATTCATGAAAAATAAATCCGACAGAAACTGCGACAAATGATTAAAATTCAAATTCAAAATTCTTTAATGCCTTAACGAAACTAAATAAATATTAGTACAGACAATTGTCAAAAGTAAAATAGTACATAAAAATAACAATAAATATATAAGACTAAAAAGCAGTAACAAACAAAGCTTACTCATAAATTCAGACAAAACTGACACCTTAAATGTAGTTTATTCTGAGGTCGACAATCTTTTGTTTTAGGAGGATAGACTTGTCAGTTTTGATGTCGAAAGTCTATACACCAATGTCCCGATAAAGGAATCGCTAGATATTATTATAAAGAGACTGGTTGATGAAGAATCACTTTATGAACGTACCAGCCTACCGCTGGAGGGAGTGATGGAGTTGTTGGAGTGCTCCCTTTTTAACTCACAACATTATTTTCAAGTGAAAGATAGGTTTTATGCTCAGGATGATGACGGTCTGTCAATGGGTTCATCGCTTTTGCCAGTGGTGGCCAATATTTACATGGAGTGGCTCGAATCATACGCGGTTGATACCGCAACATATAAACCTAAGCTCTGGCTGAGATATGTTGATGATACTTTTATTGTCTGGACCGGGAATGACCAACAACTTTCAGAATTTCTTCACCACCTAAATAACATAAGACCCACCATTAAATTCACAATGGAGCTGGAGCAAAATTACCAAATTGCATTTCCCACTCACACAGGCCAATATTTAAATCAATGTTCAAATCATTCTGCTACAACCAAACGAGGCATAATCAGAACTTTGTATAACAGAGCCGCTCAAATTTGTAACAATTCTTATGACTTGGAAATCGAAATAAGAAACATTAAGAAGGATCTGCAGCAGAATGGTTACAGCCTTAAACTTATAACAGATACTATTTCTAAATCTCAACAAACATGACAGAGATTACAATACCAAAACCAGGCAAATGCAATTCAATACAATTCTATACGTTAAAGGAGTATCAGAGAAAATTCGAAGAGTAGCGAAAAACTTTAATATTAAAACAGCTTTTAAATCTGGTAATAAAATTCGAAGCCTTCTTAGTAAAACAAAACCGGAGGACAAACAAAATAAGGAATGCATTTACCAAGTTCCTTGTGAGTGTGGTGAATCATACATAGACGAAAACAAAAAGACCACTGAAATTAACTCTGTGTTTCGGACTTCCATTGTCTATATTTTATTTATACACGACGTTTCGATCAGTACAATCTCTGATCGTCTTCAGGTGCAAACGTAGTTTGCACCTGAAGACGATCAGAGATTGTACTGATCGAAACGTCGTGTATAAATAAAATATAGACAATGGAAGTCCGAAACACAGAGTTAATTTCAAACACATCATTGTCTCAAAAAGACCACTATCTTAAGGAACATCAGACGAATGAAGTGGGCAGAAGCAAAGGTTTTGCACAAGGAGTCACACTGGAAGAAACATAAATTCCTTGAAGCTGCCTTTATTGGGCAGAATCAGGGTATTTTCAGTAAACCAAGTGTCGAAATTCCAAATATTTGGAAGCCCCTCCTTGGGCGGAGCCAACTTCTTAAACTTTAAGGTTGAATTATTTTTCCATATAACTATGAGATGATTTTTCACAGTATATAAGTACACTCCTGGCGAAAAAAAAGTAGGACACGGAATTGAAATATGGGTAAATATACACCCTATATTAATGAAAATTTACATTGTTAGTCATTTGTTAGTTATTATTATTATTAATTAACCTCTCGTTATTTACCTTGATACATTTAACACTTGTGTTGGTCATAATAGTAAATAAATCAAAGGAGATTTTTTTAGAGTAATTTATTAAAAATTCCTTAAAATCCTGTTAGGATCTAATAGAGTTGCAAAATTCAACTTATAACTTGAGTTACGAAAAATAACTGGTCTATAAGAAGAGCGACGAACCATTTTGGAGTTAATAAAAATACATTACCGCGCTGGGCAAAGCGCTGTAACAAAAACAATACCACAGAGAAAAAACAAGAATACAATAAACGGCGATAAAAAAACTGAACTTTTTGCAAATAAATAAAACCAATAATTTTAATATTTAGTGCGCTCGCCGTTCTTGTCTAACACAAACTGCAGACGAGTAGGCATTGAAAAACTTAAATTTTGAAAATATTGCTCTTCTTCTGAGATGATATCTACGGCTCTTTCAATGGCTTCATTCAACTCGTCTGAATTTCTGGGGAACCAATTTCGCTGATAAATTATCTTCACAGTCCGTCCCCAAATATTTTCCAAGGTAGAGTTTCAATATTGTTCTCTCGAAACCAAGTGTTCACTACATTCGCCGTGTGCACATGGCAGTTATCTTGTTGGTAGATGAACTCATTATTTTCATGCAAGGCCGAAACAGATGGATAAATAATACTACGAAGAATTTCGATGTATCGTTCACTGGTAAATCTACCTTCTATTCTCTAGCAAACACCCATACCTCTCGCACTAAACCATCCCAACATGATGACGGAAAAATGTCCTGCTCTCTTGATGTTGTGTGTGTATTCTGAATCATACTTTGAATTTGGTGGGAGATAAACCAAAATTCTCCGACTATCTGACGATGACTGAAAAATGTTTTCGCCCGTAAAGACTACTTTCTCCCAAAAATCATTCCCTTCTAAAAGATGATTGGACGCAAAAATTACTCGAGCCTGTTTCTGCTCTTCTGTTAAAAAAGGCTTTTTTGCTGCAACTTTACACGATAGATTTGAATTTTGTATCCTACTAGAAGCAGTTCGACGGGACCCTGGAAACATGCTTGCAGCGGCAGCATGGGAGCATGTGGTAAAAGATTCTGCCTTAAATGATCAAGGGTTCGTCCGTCTTGCTCCATTGAACTAATTTTGTTTCGTCCTGATCCTTCCTTTCTCTTTGTGGTATTGTTTTCGGTCCAGCGCTTGGTCGAGCGTAGTACTGTATTTTTATTAACTCCAAAATGGTTCGCCCCTCTTCTTATAGACCAGTTATCTTCCGTAAGTCGAGTTATAATTTGAATTTTGGTAAATTTAGTTCGAAGCATAGAGAAAGTAATAGCTACGCGAGAGTGACCGATACTGTGTTATACTTGGGGAACATTGTTTGACGGCGACACGAGCGCAGCCAGTGGCTACAGGAAGGAACTACTTGTACAGCCAGACGCATAATAAAATACATATATTTTTTTGTTTATTTTTTTACAAACAATTACTTATTTAATAATAAAAATATATGAAAAAACTTAACAGGCGCCGTTTTTCCATACTTTTTAGCTGTATACAAACCTTAACCAACTTTTTACTGTTCCATGCAGCTAAAAAACTTTCTTTAGCTTACAAAAAGTTTATTGGACTCTCTAGCTTTAATGGTAGTGATCCAGGCTGATTTGAATGACATTTTAGACTTTACAATAACTTGTTAATCCCTAAAACTCGCGCGATTTCCAACCAAAACTGATTAAAATAACTCACTTTTGAAAATCTAAAAAAACCGCTTGCCAGGCTTTGACAGACTTTGACAAGCAGTGGCAAAAACCGGCAGGTATAAAATTAAAATTGTGTGAAATATATTTCGACATTAAAAAATGTTGTCTTTCTTTTATGATCATATAGAAAAAGATGGACGGGGCCAAGTTAGGTGTTTACTTAATACAAGCATTACTTTCACTCTCCGCCGCAATGCGCTATGCGCTACAGGAACGTAATTCCAGTTCTATGTTTCTGTTAGTCTCCGTAAGTTATTATGTTGTCTCTGGTTTGAAGTATACTGCAAGAAAGCGTCAGATAATTGTCAGATATTTCAAAATGTTGACGAATGGTGGCCAAACCAATAAATATCTGAACGTATAGGGTGACATACTAAAAAAAGCAAATATATATTTTACATGTCCTACTTTTTTTCCGCCAGATCTGTACGTAGCCTTAGGAATTGATTGTAGTTTGCACCTGAAGACGATCAGAGATTGAATTGATCGAATCGAAATGTCGTGTATAAATAAAATATAGACAATGGAAGTCCGAAACAGAGTTAATTTCAAAGGTGAACATGTTGCTGGCATATTTTTTGACCTAAGTAGTGCTTTTGACACTTTAAATATTAATTTTTTATTAAATTAACTTTATAAATTTAGTGTTAAAGGAGAACTTTTAGACTTTAGCCGTTTCTTAAAAACAGACATTAATTTAATTTGCCAAAAAAGATTAAATTTACAAAGTTTGTTAAATTCTTGGGTACATATACCGATGAGAAACTTTACTGGGATCTTCAGACTGATTACATTTGTAAAAAACTTGTAGGTACATGCTACCCAATAAGCATTTTTGTCTATATAAAAGTTACAGTAAATAATATAAAACCTTCATAAAATAACCAAAAGTTATATTATTTAGTGTTGGTGATAATTTTATAACTCTAATATATCTCTTAAATGAGTAAAAAAGACTTGAAAAACAACTGTTCAACACCAGCTTATAAAAATTTATGGTACATAGTAATGGATAGAAAAACAACATATACTTGAGAAAACGTGAAAAAAAATATTCATTTAACTATCAGTTTTTTTTCATACGCGTTTTTTCTTTCTGGGACAAATATTGAATTTCGTATGTTGTTCTTACCCCTACCAAGCAATATTTCGATTGAAACACATGTTGAAACCCCATAAATAACGTTTTTATTTAGGCCAAAAACCTATTTTTGTAATCCAAAATGGCGAAAATTTCCGACAATTCTATAAAAAAAAACAATACAACTATACCACTGTTTACCTCGACAAACACTATTTTATGACCCTTTTAAAAAATGATGCTACTTGGAACAAAGGGCTGCAGATGGCGCAGTGTTGAACACTGATGGTCGGTTTCTGCGAGTTGAACATAGTTACCATTGTTCTCTTTTCCTAAATGCATTCCTCGAAAAATACCCGCCTCCACACACTTCAAGCCCGCATAACTGTCAGAGGTAACTATCTCAAGAATATAGTTAGATTGCGGGGTCGAACGGTGTACAGGCGAGTATTTTCCGGGATCTTCACATTTGCCGCCGACCAGCAGTATCAGCGTATGCGCTCAACGTTTCACGGTGCGTTTTTGCGACCTTAACACGGTTACTATATTGCTCTCTTTTTCTAAAACACGATTCCCATCTATGCGTTTCTCATTCGTGGGTCCCCCGAATCAAAACACGTATCACGTGGTCTAAGCGAGATTTGCCTATACAAGTTCATGTCGGACCACGTGATGAGTTTTTTGAGTCAGGGTGACTGCGCATCGGAAACGCTGGTGGGAATCGGGTGTAAAATGCATTCGATCCCGATATCTGTCATCGGCAACTATCTCAAGAAGATTTGGATCTCTTATCTCTCTCAGATTGATGTAATTAAAACAAGATAATAATGGTATGGTATCTCGCAAAAACGCGCCTTTTGATGTCGCAAAAACGCTCCTTTCGATTTCGCAAAAACACGCCTTTTGATGTCACAAAATTAACCTTAAAAAATCTTGTTTGTTTTGTTATTATAATTGCCAAAATAAATTAAAATTTTTTTTTTTGTTCTAAAAACAGTTGTATTATAATCACTGTATAAAGAAATTAATAACAACATTATAGAAAAAACCTTATGGGCAAAAAAGGTTTATGAATGAGTTCATAAGAATATTACAGACACCAATTTATATAACTATTGTGTGTGAGTTCCCAAGTCTTTATAAGTGTCTCTCGAAATATTTTCAATCTTATCTTATATAAATTTGTTGTTGGTTAATTAAGTTTTATAAGTGGGTTGATAGCAACATTTTAAAAACCAATCTATTATATATCTTTAATTGATAGTTACTTACGGTTTTATAGGTGGGTTGACAGAAAGATTTCAAACACCAATTTATATAACTTTTGTTACTGATGACTTATATTTTTATAAATATGTTGGTGGAAACATTGTTAACACCAATTTATATAACATTTGAACCGATGACTTTAATTTTTATAAAGATGTCCGTGGAAATATTGTTAACTCCAGTTTTATGTTACTTTAGGGTACCATCAATTTAGAGCCTTTAATAAAGCAAATATACAAACTCAATTCTTGTAGGAAACTTCTAAATACCCTAGGGTATCAATGGAACCCTCTTTATAATAATTATATAAATATCTGTCACCAAAAGTTTCTGAAAATGCTCATTGGGTATGCCATACGTCAACTTATATGTATCTAAAACTAAAAAATCATCTTTGTTGTTATAATGGTTGCATAAACCAAATGTACCTTTGAGACCATCGACGTACATCGATCTTTGAGACCAATTGTTAGCAACTGTGAAACGCCTACCTACAACCTTTGAAAAAAAAAATGTCAACACAATTTCTAAAATTAGTGGTAAGAATGATTTTTATGTCAAGGATTCTTGGCATTTATATGATTTTACAAAAACCTAAAACTATACCCAAAACCCATATCTTGCTTTCTTTCGACGTTATCTTATTATTTACCAATATTCCGACTGATTCTGCTTTAGAAACAATAAAAAAAAGATGGTCAGAAATTTCCCAATTAACCCCCTTACCTTTAAATGAATTTTTGTCTGGAGTTAAATTATGTTTAAACTCTACATGTTTTCAATTTGAAAATAGCTACTACTCTCAAATTTTTGGTATTGCAATGGGTTCCCCAATATCAACTACAATAGCTAATCTCGTCATGGAGGAATTGGAAGTTTGGGCTATAAATCAACTTAAATTCAAACCATTTTTTTACAAACGTTATATAGATAACTGCCTCTTATGTATCCCAATAGATCAAATCAACTATTCTTTCCTCCTAGTACACGTCGAATTCATGTAGATCGGTATCGCGGAATTGGTTTTTCTTCAACCTCTTAAACATTGTTAATAGAGGGCGCCACATAGCGCGATTAGCAATGATCATTGTGATATTTTGCTTACATATAAATAAACGGAATTCGAGTGGCTAAGTTTCTTATTATTTATATAAGAATAACTTTTTTAGATAATATTTTAATTAAGGTAATTAATTGTTACTAATTTTTGTAGCTAAATGGTTTTAATAAAATAATTTGAAAAATTTGGCGGGGTCCTCGGCCACCCACCTTTGAGCAAATTTTCCGGTGCAGCGTCAAAAGTGTCTATTTTTTACCTCATTGTTTGTTACTCTATACACAACGTGGATCGCAGAACTACTGAGAAGGGGGGGGGGCTCCCGCATTGCGTCGCCTTCGGTGTTGCTTCACGCAATCTGTACTCGCCGCGCGATCCTCCGATCTTTTGTTCTGCAGGCAAAGACGATGCCGCTGTTCACAAGTCTACGGCGCGCGGCAGCCCCTTCCCACAAGCATTACGGTGAACTTTAAAATTTATAATATTGCCACCGAGGGGGTAACCACTAGTTCAAAAAATATGACGATTGCCAATTTTGTTGAATGGTCAGTGATTGCCGGGGACTGCCGAGGAATTTCCAAAGACTCGCAGGGTCTCTTAGGGTCTGCAAGCCAGGGTTTGGCGAGGTTTAGGCAATCGCAGGGACTGCAAAGGGACTGCAAGCGGATAAGAATTGTGAAATGATTGCCAACAGTGGTAACCCCCTCGATTGCCACCTACCACATAAAATCGGCAAATCTTCCTCCGAAGCATGAGTCAAAATAGCGGCCAGCGCTTCCTTCCAGCTGCTAATATCGCAGTTATTTATGATGGAAGTCCAATCCTCGGAAACAATGGCAGATATTAGATTAGCTACGTAACCTTCGGAATTTTCCAAATATTGGTGTTGGGTCTTTGCAAGAAGCTCTGGACCACCTACGAAAAAAAAAAAATTTTAAAATACCTTTTTATACTTGCTTGCGGCAGGTACTCAAATACTCATTTTCGTGTGGAAACTTGCATTTTTCCAGACTTATTTTACTTTTTGCAGCACTGTAAATAAGTGCGGCAAGTAAAATCGCGCAGAAAAGAAAAATTGTCAGATTTTAGGCATGTTTTGAACTTTATAAGAATTTCACGAACGTATAATTTACTTTGTTTATACGGGCATCTTAAAGCGCTTTTATATAAAGACGGTTTAAAATTTTTGTCATATAAACACCACTAAATCGAATTTATTTTAAACCGATTTAAGAATAATATATAAACAATAATAAATAAATATTCAACTCTGGTTTTACCAAAAAATCTACTGAATGAAGGACGTATAAACCCTCGGTGAAAACGATTTTATTTAAAACCGTCCGTATATAAAACCGGTTTTAGTTGCGTAATACACATAGAGAAATCTAAACTTATTTCATTCCCAAACTGTAAAAACTCTGAAGAAATAATAATGTTCAATTTATTTGTAAAATGTTATGGATGTCAAAATTTAAAAGATAGATTCTCACTTTTGACAGATTTTGAATAAAATTGATATTAAAATATTACTATAAAAGCCCGCGGCCCAAACCATTACCACCAAAGCAGCAATACGAAATGCATAAACAAGTAAGTATTGGTAATGCTTCTATACAAAAAGCTTGGTCTTTCGAGCTGCGTTTAGCCGACAGGTACAAAAAATAAACGTTTTTATAAGCCCAATATGTTTGATTCCTTTACCAAGAAAGCAGCAGGTTTCTAAGATCATGACGTCGCATAATAGTTAATTTCTTATGAGAAGCATCCAGAATTTGCCACCAAAATGTATTTTTTGTTTCGAAAAGACTATCCAGAGGGCTTTAAAATTTGTAAAATAAAAGTCCTTATTTCTTTCATTATTAGTTCTAAAAACAGAAAAATTAAAAAAGGTGGTATTTTTTTCATGAAACTCAACTCAGTGGTCCAAAACATATTATACCCCAACGTACCCCAAGTATCTTTTAACATAATAATGTTTCTAAAGTTCTCTTCTTTACATTGCTGCTAGATATAGCTTATAGCTGCGGATTTTTGCACTTTTCGGAAATAGGTCTTAAAAAAGACTAGAATTTTTTTGGTAATATCACCATAATGTAGGGAGATCTTTAAAATATTGGACTATCTTGATTTTCTAATAACTTTCTTGTTCGTGCTGTAATTTTTCGATATGTAAATATAAAATGCCTTATACTATTTGACCTTTAAACTCTGCTTATCTGTACAAAAATTACATTGACTGAAATTAGTCCGGAGGATAAGGGATCCAACTATGCAAAAAATGATTAAGCTATAAAACTTGACATGCATACTAAGTGGACCCACAATGAAGTCCCCTGCAGAGAACCCCTATTCCCGAAAGTAAAACACAAAATTCGTAACACTGTAAGTAATTATGGTGGAGCGATAAAATTTAGCACAAATGTTCTTAAAGTCCCAGCAACATTCTAACATTTCTTACTTACTCAAGGTCTCTCGCTGAGGGTCTCAACTCTTAAGTTAAACAAAAAAAACAGGAAAAACCCAAAATATCAATAGCAGCCCTCCAAAAAGCGATAGAGCTACTAGATTTGGTACAAATATTCCTTTTCTCATGAACTAATGTCTAAGATATGTTGTCAGCAAAAAGTCCCATACAGAGTAAAAAAATCGATACTGAATAGAATTTGTTGCAAGTGTTCATTGGGCCCCTTTTTTCCAACGTCAGGAATTGGGGCCCTCAGTGAGCGACCTTGTATTGGCAATATATACACGGTGTTTCACAACTTATGTCAGAAAAAAAAAACGATTACGCCGTTTCCAAAAGCCTCTTAAAAAATATTTCAATTAGGGAACATTTTTCCAAGACATGACTCTACCACTAAAAGTATGCCAATGATTTGTTGAAGTAGGATACATATAAAGTGACAAAAACCCGTAATCGCTGAATATTCTCATAACTAAATAAAAAGGTCAAATAATGACATACCTCTATTAATTGAAAGGGACACATGAATAAATTCGCTAAGCTTGTGCAACGGTTTGTTGTGCTATGTTATAAATTAAAACAATATCCACGAATTCAAGAAACTAAACTTCCCAAGAAATGAATAGTTATATGGCACTTTTTAAAACAAAACACAAAACAAAATCACTAAAAAACTAATACTCCGCATCACAACCCGACGTGATATTCAAAACTGAATCAGCTAATATTGCATAGTTAGTTTGTTTACTTTCTGTGGTACGATATGGAGATAAAAGCGGGGCGGGCACTTACTTGCGTGATGATTGTTTACTGTTAGGCACTTTGTTTATAAGCATCAATGTACAGTCGAAGGCGAAGAATATGTTTTAGTACATTTTTGGTTATTTTTTTTGGAAAACTTTTAAACAAATTTACGGGAAATAAATCGTCATTTCAAACACCGACCAGTATTAGGAATCACGTCTTTCATTTTTATACATGAGTTGTGAAACACCATGTGTATTAAAATTTGGTTTCCTTATCATATTTTAAAAACTTTTGATTTTATTTATTAACTTTGGAAATAGGGGTCTTTTGCCTAAATTATTATACCGGGTGGGCCATAAAAAACAAAATGTTTTCCGTTAAAACTTTTAAACAAAACCACCGATTTTAATTCAACAAACTGTTGTTTGCTGGGAATTAAGCAAGACTTTGATAAGAAATATTTTTTTTTCCGCCATCTTAAAATCTAAGATGGCGAAACAAACTTTACCCTTCAAAGAGCCTCGTTTATTCGTATGTTACGGACCTTTTTTGTATATTTTGATGAAGTCGAATAAAAGCTTTGTTTCTGCCACGCAGAACGAGATGAGAATCATTAAAATGGGTTAAGTGGTTTTCAAAAAAAATAACAAAAATTTAATCAGTGTTTTACGGATTATACGATTGCCGCATCAATTCTGTCTGCATACATTTTCTCATAAATTCATTATTACTAAACCGATTTTGATGAAATAAAAAGGCTCATGGCGAAAATCGATTGTTCTTTAACTATTGCTATTGAAATTTGTCGCCATCTTGAAATCCAAGATGACGGACAAAATCAAACTTGTCCCTTTAAAGAGGCTCGTTTATTTATATGTTCTGTAATTTTTTAAATATTTTTTAAGTTTGTTTTTGTTTTAACCATTGTTTCCCAATGAGCATTTTTGTCTATATAAAAGTTACAGCAAATAATATAAAACCTTCATAAAATAACCAAAAGTTATATTATTTAGTGTTGGTGATAATTTTAAAGTTATATATCTCTTAAATGAGTAAAAGAGACTTGAAAAACAACTGTTCAACACCAGCTTATAAAAATTTATGGTACATAGTAATGGATAGAAAAACAACATATAGATTTTATAAAACTTCCTTATGAGCCCTCAAGTATAGAGATTATTATAAAAAGGTTTTACAACTGTTCTAACAACACTACATAACAAATTAAAGGTTTTTATGGATTTAGAAATATAGATTTTCCATCTTTCTTCCCTTTGCTGGTTATGTATTATTCTTTTTCTTTTTACAATAAAAAAATTTATAAAATGGTGTTTAGCAATCTTCTAAAATAAATAAAAATGAAAGTGAGATAAGCTGAAGCAGGAATATGAATATTTATATACTAGTCAAATAAAAGCTGTTTTTCAAGTCATCCTACTCTGAAAATCAGCTGCGGTCCCGTAAGTAATGTATAGTTTTCGAATACACTCACGTAAATTTCATGGGCTCCAAAAATACTTGAGAAAACGTGAAAAAAAATATTCATTTAACTATCAGTTTTTTTTCATACGCGTTTTTTTCTTTCTGGGACAAATATTGAATTTCGTATGTTGTTCTTAACCCTAACAAGCAATATTTCGATTGAAATACATGTTGAAACCCCATAAATAACGTTTTTAATTAGGCCAAAAACCTATCCAAAATGGCGAAAATTTCCGACAATTCTATAATTCTATAAAAAAAACAATACAACTATACCACTGTTTACGTCGTCAACACTATTTTATAACCCTTTTAAAAAATGATGCTACTTGGAACAAAGGGCTACAGATGGCGCAGTGTTGAACACTGATGGTCTGTTTCTGCGAGCTTAACATAGTTACCATTGTTCTCTTTTCCTAAATGCATTCCTCGAGAGATCCAGCATACTACACATACCAGGAAAAATACCCGCCTCCACACACTTCAAGCCCGCATAACTATCAGAGGTAACTATCTCAAGAATATAGTTAGATTGCGGGATCGAAGGGTGTACAGGCGAGTATTTTCTGGGGTGTTCACATTTGCCGCCGACCAGCAGTATCAGCGTATGCGCTCGACGTTTCACGGTGCGTTTTTGCGACCTTAACACGGTTACTATATTGTTCTCTTTTCCTAAAACACGGTTCCCATCTATGGGTTTCTCATTCGTGGATCCCCCGAATTAAAACATGTATCATGTGGTCTAAGCGAGATTTGCCTATACAAGTTCATGTCGGACCACGTGATGAGTTTTTTGAGTCAGGGTGACTGCGCATCGGAAACGCTGGTGGGAATCGGGTGTAAAATGCATTCGATCCCGAAATCTGTCATCCCCAACTATCTCAAGAAGATTTGGATCTCTTATCTCTCTCAGATTGATGTAATTAAAACAAGATAATAATGGTATGGTATCTCGCAAAAACGCGCCTTTTGATGTCGCAAAAACGCTCCTTTTGATTTCGCAAAAACGCGCCTTTTGATATCACAAAATTAACCTTAAAAAATCTTGTTTGTTTTGTTAAGATATAAAGGTATAAAGAAATTAATAACAACATTATAGAAAAAACCTTATGGGCAAAAAAGGTTTATGAATGGGTTTATAAGAATATTACAGACACCAATTTATATAACTATTCTGTGTGAGTTCCCAAGTTTTTATAAGTGTCTCTCGAAATATTTTCAATCTCATCTTATATAAATTTGTTGTTGGTTAATTAAGTTTTATAAGTGGGTTGATAGCAACATTTTAAAAACCAATCTATTATATATCTTTAATTGATAGTTACTTACGGTTTTATAGGTGGGTTGACAGAAAAATTTCAAACACCAATTTATATAACTTTTGTCACTGATGACTTTAATTTGTATAAAGATGTCCGTGGAAATATTGTTAACGCCAGTTTTATGTTACTTTAGGGTACCATCAATTTAGAGCCTTTAATAAAACAAATATACAAACTCAATTCTTGTAGGAAACTTCTAAATACCCTAGGGTATCAATGGAACCCTCTTTATAATAATTATATAAATATCTGTCACCAGAAGTTTCTGAAAATGCTCATTGGGTTCCTCATTAACTCATTATTACTGAACTGATTTTAATAAAATAAAAAACATAATGGTAAAAATCGATTTCTCTTTAAAGATCGCCATTGAAATTTGCCACCATTTAAAAAAGCCGCTCTTTTTTTGTTGCGAATAATTTTTTTACCCTGGTTTGAATTTATATTAATTTTTTAGGTTTACCACGCCCTGCGCCAATGCATAACGAAAATCGCCTTAGCAGTTCTTAAGATATAACTGTTTTTTAACGATTGTTTGCATTTTAGACTCTTGCATCTTTGCATTGAATTCTTTATAAAATCATTATTACTAAACTGATTTTAATGAAATACAAAGCATCATGGTAACAACCGATCGCTCACAAAAATCACGAAAGAAAAATATCGCTTAAAATCCAAGATCTCTAAGAATCGTTTCTTTTTATGTTGTGAGAAAGCTTCTTTGAAAAGATAAATTAAATTGTATACGCCATCTTGGGTTCCAAAATGGCAACAGATTTCGATAGTGATCTTTTAAGAGTTTTTGATCTTTGCCATGATGCTTTTTATTTTATTGAAATCGGTTGAGTATCAATTTGAGAAAGCAATCGTATTAATTTTTGGAGAACCACCAAACCGATTTTGATGAGCTCTGCGTGGCGAAAGTAGAGCTTTTGTACAAATTCAAAAAAATATCTAAAAGTTTACAAAGCCAATAAATAAACGAGCCTCTTTAAAGTGACAAATTTGATTTTGTCCGTCATCTTGGATTTTAAGGTAACGACAAATTTCAATAGCAATAGTTAAAGAACAATCGATTTTGGCCATAAGGCTTTTTATTTCATCAAAATCGATTTAGCAATAATGAATTTATGAGAAAATGTATGCAGACAGAATTGAGACGGCAATCGCATAATCCGTAAAACACTGGTTGAAATTTTTTTATTTTTTTTGAAAACCACTTAACCGATTTTTATTATTTGCACCTCGTTTTGCGTGGCAGAAACAAAGCTTTTTTACGATTTCATAAAAAGATCCAAGAAATTTCTCTTTGAAGGGTAAAGTTTGTTTCTGTCCGCCATCTTATATTTTAAGATGGCGGAAAAAAATATCTCCAATCAAAGTCTTGCTCAATTCCCTGCAAAGAACAGTTTGTTGCATTAAAATTGGTGGTATCGTTTAAACATTTTGTCTGTTTTTTTATGGCCCACCCGGTATATCAATTGGCTCTAAGGGGCCCGATAAACATTTGTACCAAGTTCGATTATTCCATCATTTTGTGTTAATGAGATATTCAGTGTTGATTTTTTTTCTGTATAACTGCGGAAATTGGGGCACTCTGCATAAACTTTTTGGTGGCTACATATCCAGAACATCAGGTTTAGCTCTATTGCTCTTTGGAGAGTTGTTATTGATAATTTGGGCTCTTCCTGTTTTTTTTTTGTTTAGCGTTAAGAGTTGAGTCTATGAGGTCTCTTTTTATTAAGTATTGTCTCAATTTATTGAGTAACGTGAATACATATCTACTGTGCCGTCATTGAATACAAAATTGTTGATGCTATTAAAATATTTTTACAACAAACCATTATTTTTACCAAAAACTTTATTGCAGCATCTAAAATAGCACTTCCAATACTTACTTATTTTTGCATATCATATTGCTGCTTAGGTGCTAATGGTTTGGACCGCAAGCTCTTAAGCATTGTAATATTGTTAAACTTCTTTTTTTTTGTGTATCGCGTCATTTGGTCGTTAGCAATCACGTGCAGAAAAGTGGCACTTTCCGCACTTGTTAATGAAACTACTATTTCCCATTTGCATGCGTCAAACCCACTTTTCTACATTTATTTGCAAAAAGTATTTTTTACGCAGGTCAACTTTTTTTATACAGTGTGTTTCAACGAGAATGAAACAAAGGCGTTTTCACGTATTTAGAATCTCATTTTGAAAAAATCCTCGAATATATCGATTTTTTATTCGAGGGAGGCACATCTTGACATTTTTGCAGCCCTCGAACTTAATCGCTATATGTTGAATAGGGTAAGGTTCCACCAGCAAGCTGTACTTGGGACTTCAACAATCAAACGGTGGGAAACTGCGGTTAAACAGTGCCTACCTCTTAAGGATTGACTCCCAAGGTGAGAGTACCAATGAAATTGGTTAAAAGAAAGTATTATTCATTGTTTTGCAGTTTGACCAATAAAACTTGCTATTGTTTTCTATATTCTATTTCTTTTATTTTGAATTTCACTTTTGAGCACCCTATTAGGTGTGATTAACTGGTGTTACAAGTTTTTACAAGCTTTTAATTGAGCAAAGTAAAATCATAGAAAATATATAACTTTTTCATGCCATAATAGTAAGGGAAACTATATAGGGTGGGCCAAAAAATTTGTCACTTTTTGAACGCGCTATAACTTTGGACCCAATCGGCCGATTTTTGAAATTTTTGGCTGTTTTTATAGAAGAAAGTTGAAACTTTACTGACGTGACTCAAAATTTGACGTATGTCAAAAATCCAAGAGAGCTTTAAAAAAATGGGTAAATTTCACCCCCCCCCCCTGCGAAAAATTTGTTTGCGACCCTGGACTAGATTTTTGTCAATGAGCTAAAAGCCCCATTTTTTCTTCGTCTACCGAGGTATTACTTATCTAAATTGGTTATAAGATAAAAAAGTTAAACAAATTTTAATTCAAGATTATTTAGACCAAAAATTGTAATATCTGTAGGAAGATGCACTGTTTAAGGCTAGCATAACTTGCGACTTAGTTGTCTCATTTTGAAAATTTTGGGCTTGTTGATAAGACAGAGAGCTTTAAAAAATGGGTAAATTTCACCCCCTGCGAAAAATTTGTGTGTGACCCTGGACTTGATTTTTGTCAATGAGACTAAAGCCCCATTACCTAAATTGGTTATGAGATAAAAAAGGAGTATTTAGACCAAAAATTGTATGTCTATAGAAAACTGCACTGTTTATGGCTAGCATAACTTGCGACCTAGTCGTCCGATTTTCAGAATTTTAAGTTCTTTGGTAAAACGAGACATAAATCTTTGTTCAAAATTTGACATATGTCAAAAATTGGGCGACTGGGTCAAAAGTTTTTGTGAAAACAATACAATTTTTGGTCTAAATACTTCTGGCCTAAAATTTTAATAACTTTTTTATTTCATAACCAATTTAGATAACTAAGTAGGCGAAAAAGGTATGGGGCTTCTGCCCCATGGACAAAAATCAAGTCCAGGGACGCACACAAATTTTTGCCAGGGGCGTGAAATTTACCCATTTTTTAAAGCTCTCCGCCATCTTGGATTTTTGCGAGGATTTTTAACATATGCCAAATTTTGAGCCAGATTAGTAAGAACTCATGTCTTGTCCTACCAGCAAGCCTAAAATTTTTAAAATCGGACGATTCAGTTGCAAGTTATGCTAGCCCTAAACTGTGCACCTTCCTACAGACATTACAATTTTTGCTCTAAATACTCCTAATCTAGATAAGTGATACCTCGATAGGCGAAAAAAGTATGGTGCTTTTGACTCATTGACAAAAATCAAGTCCAGGGTCCCACACAAATTTTTGCAAGGGGGGTGAAATTTACCAATTTTTTAAAGCCATCTTAGATTTTTGACACATGTCAAATTTTTAGTCACGTCAGTAAAGTTTCATCTTTTGTCTATAAACACAGCCAAAAATTTCCAAAATCTGCCGATTGAGTCCAAAGTTATAGCAAATTGATTTTTATACATAATACTTTTAGCTATTTTTTAAACGTATCCATATACTTATACCTAAATCGTTTAAAACAAAGCCAAAACCACTGCCACTTTTCGAACTAGAATCGATTATATGGTGGAGGCGATGACCAAACAGCTGACTGTAATAGATGCGTGGGTCGCAACGTTACGTCCATCCCAACGTACGCAACGAATGCAGTCAGCTGTTCTACTATCACATCCACCATAAAATTGGCCACGTTGAAAACACGGCATAAACTAGTCAAAAATGTAGTGCCTTTTGGATTTGCTTTGAACGCATTAGGTATAAGTATACGGATACGGATAAATAATAGCTAAATGTCCCTAATCACTATAATCACTATAATTTTTTATCGTACGTGATGTAAAACACAATGAAGCAATAAAATAGTTTTATATTGCACAACTAATAATTGATATGCGTTTCATTACTTCGATTTTTTATATTTACGGAAAATAACGTACTCTAATTAAAAAAAAAATGTTACGAAGTATTTTTTTTAGTTTATTGTTGTTCCTATTTTATCATAGAAAAGTGCAAAGTGAATTTTTTAGTGCAATTTCAGAACTCGAGGAGCTTTTGAAAACTGAAAAAAGTTTAATTAAAATTTTGGAGAGTGACACTAAAGCCCGGGGCCAAAATTTATATTTATTAAAGGAAAAATTAAATAACTTCAAAAGACACAACAACAGAGGAAGGGCAGACCCTAAATTATACGTTTCAAATCCCATCAATTCGTATACTTTAATAAAAAGACTTGTTACAGAGTTAAATGAAATAGAAAATTTAATTTCGAAGAATGTCAGCGAAAAAACAATAAATACCACAAGATTATTTAAACATTTTTTTAAGTTCCCCTCAGAGGTGGACCTAGATGGAGCTTTGTTGGGACTAATCAGAATTCAGAAAACTTATAAATTAAATATGACATTAATGACAAAAGGTAAAATATACGGTTATCAATCCAACGAGTTATCTGCTGCAGAATGTGCACTACTCGCAAAAATTGCTTATGAAATTGATGAAAAAGACCAGGCAATAGAGTGGTTGAAAGAAGCAGATAATCTGCAACAAAGAGAAGTAAAAAAAACTATTAGTGAAACGTTGGTTTTAGAATATTTGTGTTACTTTAGTTTTAAAATGGGAAAAATTAAGGAAGCTTTGGATATTGCCAATAGATGGGGAAAAAAATTTCCTGACGACTTAATAGCTGTTTCACATAAAAATTATTACGAGTATGTATTAAGTGGAAATATAAAGGTTAAAAAACGTGAAGATGATATAACAAATGAAATTAACAAGCTTCACTTCAAATTCACTGAACGCGTTAATTCTTTATGTAGAGGCGATATCCGACCGTCTATTGAAATTTTGTCGAAACTTAAATGTCAGTACTATCACAAGAAAAGTTCATTTTTACTTATTGCTCCATTTAAAGTTGAAGAAGTTTTTCGAGATCCTAATATTTATATTTTTTACGATGCTATGACGGAAGAAGAAATAGAGGTAATACAAAAATTGGCTCGGCCAAAATTTCGAAGAGTTCAAGTCGTAGCGACTGACAAAAATAGAACGTTTATCAAAAAAGATTCGAAAACTGCCAAAGTCGGTTGGCTAGGCAAGAACGACCATAAATACATAAACGCTATCGATCGCAGAGTAGCTGATATGACCGGTTTGTCAATGACCAATTCCGAAACGCTGCAAGTTTTAAACTATGGAATTGGTGGGCAAGATGGCATGCATCATGATTCGGCTAGTTGGGTAATAGAAAACGGAAAAATGTGCCCATCTACAAGCGGTACAATAGCTGACACACGCTTAGCAACATTTATGGTTTATATGAGCACGGTTAGCACATTGTTTAAATATTTTAGTCCACCTTTTTCAAAAATCCATTATATACCTGTGGGTGAATCATCAGTCGTATCAGGAATTATCACTATTTAATATACAAATGTGTGTTTCAAAGTTATGCCTAAACTATAGTTTAATTTTTATTGAGAAAACCAGTCTATATTATTTTTGTACAGGTATTCATTTAGATTGTATTTAATTTTTTGAAACTGCATATTTCTAAACTCTTCAGGCATCATACTGAACATTTTTGATATTATACATGGTAAGGACCGCTTATACCTAGTAAAAGAAGCTTTTGGTTTCACTAGCTTGTGTTTTGAAGCGTTCCTTGTATTCTTGTTGTGCTTTATATACTGTAGGAAATTAGGTCTTTTGCCAGTTATTTCTACTACATATTTAATATCTAGCTGATTTAAACTTTAACTCCTTTAAATAATGTAGAAAAGTTTGTTTTTTTTTAGTACATATTTATGATAATCAAGGGATTTTAGTGTAGTCTTCAGAGTAGCACCCCACACCGTTATACAGTAGCATATTACCAGCTCAACGGCAACGAGGGCGTAAGAGATAGTTTTTTAAAGTTTAAAATTCATAATTATTCTTACTTCGAAGAATTTAAAATAAATTTACGAATTCACTGCATCGAACAGAACTTCCAGGTATTTTGTTCTTGTTCTTTTCTACTAATTTTACCCAATTCATGAATAATAATCCTACCTACTATCAGAGGCTGAGGTAGCGCTTGTCATGGAAAAACATACAAAATTAGACTTAGCAGATGCAGCATTTAGAGTCAAGTAGTTCTTGTCAAACCATGATTAAATTTTTTTCATTGCCTTTTCAGCCAGTTCCTTAACTGTTTTCCAGCTCCTTGCTTCGCACCATGACGTCAGCGAAACATATTCCTTCCACACTTTGAAGCAATTTCATGATATTGTTTGTATAAATTGCACCGTGAACATCGTTAATTTTTACATCTTGAGTGCAAAAGCTAATATAACTTTTCAAAAAATTGTATGCTATATGTATTATGCCTAATTTCACTATTTTCTCTAAAAGAATTCGATGTGTCACAGTGTCAAATGCTTTATCCCAAATCAATAAAAATTCCCATAAATTTTAAATTATTGTTAAAATACTCATTAATACGTTCCGCTACACATTCCGCTTCAATTTTCCTTAAATCCGTAATGGCTACTTGATAGAACATTGTTTAAAATACCTATTTAGTCGCAACTTCATACATTTCTCTACCAGTTTTGCAAGGCTGGTAGTTAACGCTATCGGCCGATAGTTATTAAGTAATTTTTTATCGTCAGTTATATGGACCGGAACGATGGTTGCATGTTTGAACACCCTAGGGAAAACAGCTGTATCGAACATAAGATTAATAATATGCAGAAGTTTATGATTGCTCTTAATAATCAGAGCTGGTATATTGTCTGCACCTGATGACGCATTAGATTTAAGCGAGTTAATTTGTTTTATTAATTCGTTTTTATGATGTGCCTTAAATTTATTAACTTAAATAACGATTTATTTTCTATGTCAAATTTTATTTTGGTCTGTTTGATTTTATCTGCCATTTTATTTCTTAAACGAATTAAAAGCTTCTGCTACTTCTGCATTTGTAGCAACTTCCCGACCACTTTCCGTAGTAAATTATGATGTTTTACATTGGATATTTTGCTTTTCATATTTAGGGTGGTTAACTAGGTTCCATGGCTTTTAATGTAATTTTTAGTTGCACCTAACTTAAGCCTATAGAAACTATTTTTGGCTTCCTTAATAGTTATACTTAACGTGTTTCTAAAATATGCAAATACTACATAAACATTTGAAGTTTGTAAAGTTACGCTGTCTTGAGTTATCCACGGCTTTAGTTTTCGATACTTGCACGTGATACATTTGCTCTTTGTAGCATTACTTAAATGTTGCCCTAATATTTTGACAAGAGTATCACTGCAAGACTCTGCATCATTACACCGTAATACCTCTTCCCATGTTTGATTTTTAACCGTATTATTGAGCTCTAAATAATCACTTTTGTTATATAATTTGTGTTTTGAAGTACATCTGATATTCGAGTCTTAGGGGTAAGTATTACTAGGGTAATAATCCGAGCCACCGTTAGTCATAACTAGAGGCCCTGTATACAATTTTTGACAGTTATTGTTTTACCAGAGGTGAGAAACTCTATTTGGCAGATGTCAAAAATTGCAGGTATTTGAGATGTTAGTCTATTTCATAAAGTCGCTTTTACATGCAAGTATGAAAAAAAATAGAAAGAGAGAGCAATATGAGTTGCCCACCTCTAAGAAAAAAACAACTGTCAAATGTATAGAGGGCCTCTTGTCAAAACTAAGGAGCAATGGTTGCAGTTTTTATTGCTATTTCTAAAAAAAGGAGTGTTTTAAACACGAAGGAGTCTGCCATTCTCTAATTCTAGTCGATATATTGACCATATTTGCAAATCCAAATTAAAATATCTATCTTTATATCGCCCAAAAATATTTCTGTGGCGAATTTGTCAGTAATCTCTTCGCTATACCGGGTGTTTCAGGGGGGTGGTTCACCCCCTTTTTTTCCAAAAATATAAGGATATAAAATTTATTAACATATGTCAAATTTGACGTTTTCTGACAGGTTACGTGACTTTTGGTCGCTTCTGGTTTTACCGGAAATCCTTTTGATCCTTTTGATTTTTACATATAACACACTGTATATTTTTACATTTTTGGATTCCTGGGAACATTCTGCGTTCAACAGTACACCATATGTCAAATTTTGACAGCTTTAAAAAAATTGAAAAATAAATATTTTTTTTCAATCAAGGTGGCCACGATGGACCATAAATTAATATTTCGATTTCAATTAATTTAAAATAAAAAACACCCTGTAAATGCTTTATGCTTAATTGGATCGCGTTTTTAAATTTTAAAATGAAAATATTCCATTTTTTTAAATAGAATGATATGAGTTCACTCTATCAGAAAAAATGCTTAGTTTATAAGGTATAATTTTCAACAAAAAAATCAGTAATTAAACAAATATTTCATTTTTTATAATTTATTTTTTTTTAAATTTTATAATTTGTAAGCTTTTAATAGTTGAGAAGGTGGTGGATTTCCTTTGAATTTTTAAAAACAAATTCCACTTAAAACCCCGCTTACTTATTTTGACCAAGGCGGCCATGACAACGTCAGCAAATGCAAGGCGGCCACTTTGAGAATCTATTAGAATAATTTTTTGTTTTACATTCTTGTTGTAATAAGGTTTTTAATAAAATGTAAATTTTGCAATTTTAAATTGCCCTAAATATTATAATTTGGTGTTTGAATGATAATTTTTATTTTTTTTATAGTTCAAAGGTAATCCACCACCTTCTCAACTATCAAAAGCTTAAAAATTATAAAAATAAAAAAAAAATGAAAAAAAATTAAATATTTGTTTATTTACTGATTTTTTTGTTGAAAATTATACCTTATAAACTATGCATTTTTTCTGATAGAGTGAACTCATATCATCCCATTTGAAAAAATGGAGTTTTTCATTTTAAAATTTAAAAACGCGATCAAATTAAGCGTAAAGCCTTTACAGGGTGTTTTTTTATTTTTGTTAAATTAATTTAAATTGAAATATTAATTTTTGGTCCATCATGGCCACCTAAATAAAAAAAATATATTTATTTATATTGTGTACTGTTGAACGCAGAATGTTCCCAGGCATCCAAAAATGTAAAAATCTACAGTGTTATATTTAAAA
The DNA here is from genome assembly GCA_963921995.1 of Oxystoma pomonae. Classification (NCBI taxonomy): domain Eukaryota; kingdom Metazoa; phylum Arthropoda; class Insecta; order Coleoptera; family Brentidae; genus Oxystoma; species Oxystoma pomonae. Next base: position 58,854,665 of record OY998168.1, read on the forward strand.
ATCAGAAGTTAGGGCGATTTCCGGTAAAACCGGAAGCGACCGGATGTCACGTGACCTGTCAGAAAACGTCAAATTTTAATATTTGTGAATGAAAAAGGGGGTGAACCAGCCCCCTGAAACATCCGGTATAAGTTTTCTAGTGCAGCTATAAATTCCTCCTTATTTGTTGAAGAAAGACGGTAAATACCTGCTGACTCAAAGACCGACTTATTTTTGTTAATAACTACTCCAAGAAACTTAAAATTACCCTGACATCACCGTAGCTGCTGAGTTTAAATCATTATATTTAACTATTTGGTATCTTTTAGAAAGGTATGATTTTACTAGGTCTATGCTATTGTAAAATTGTAGAATGGTAGTTTGTTAAGCAGAATGTACCAAACAATTGCCACCAGCACCCACTACCTTACGTATTACTGTATTACTGTATTACCACATCTGAACATAAAAAGCCATTAACCCTTGTGCAAAATTTCCTAAGTGTGCATTTGGTTTCAGTTTAATAGTCCTAAGAGAAAAATTAATTTTATAACATAACTGACCATTATATAGGTCATGTGCTTTTTCATTCGGTTTACAAATCATCATGATGAAAATGTTGATTCCCCAAGGTTACGTACAGTACCAGATTTGTAATGGCAGATGCTTAAAAAGTTGGATTAAACTGACATTTGAGATTCAGAACATGCCTATGCAGATATAGATATTTTTGGGCTCCTGCAATTTTTCTATGTGCGCCACTGGTGAAAAAGTTAAATTTTGCGTGTAAAGCTTTATCTTTTTCGACTATACTGACGTATTGCTTGTTAACAACGGGTTACAAATAAGAAAGTTATGATTATTCAAATGAGTGCGTACAAATCTTTAAATTTTTCGAAAATGTCAATATTCTTACAAAACTAGAAAATTTTAAAACTTTTGCTTTTAAAAATGGTAAGCATTATTAAAATCGGACAAAAACATCCGAAAGCATAACCAAACAAAAATATTTTTTCTTACTTGGGTGCGGAAAATACAATATTCCGCACGCCGTGCAACTAATAAACATGTTAACCACTAAATGTCAAAGTAACATCAACAGAACATTTATGAAGTGATATATTAGTAGTAGTCGGGAACGACACGCAAAAGTTAAGATTTTCACCGTGGCAAAAATTTGCAGGGAGGGTCAAAAATACCTATTTTTAAAAAATTTTAACCGTCATGAATTTTACACCACCTTCTTAAATTTTGAAGTCTTGAATTTCTCTTTCCCTTTTTTTTGGGCCACCTACGTATTTCATTCCAGGTAGAAGGTGGCGCAACGGTATTTCCAACAATTAAAACTCGGATTCAACCGAAGAAGGGCACAGCTGTGTTTTGGTACAATTTACATCCGACCGGGGAATGGGATTTAGCAACTCTTCACGCAGCCTGTCCCGTTTTAATTGGATCCAAATGGGGTAAAATTTACATATAACATATTTATTAGTTTGTCACATGGAAAAATATAAAGGTTTGAATGAAATGTTTAGGAACATGTAAAATATACTTGATATATTTCTTTTCTTTTAGTTTTAAACAAATGGATCCAAGAGAAAGGACAAGAATTTATACGACCTTGTCCACTTAAACGTCCAAAGTATGAAAAATGTTTGGATTTAGATAAATTATTCGATAAATTACTTGAATGAAATAAAACACTTTTAAAATATGAGAAGGGTGGAACTTTTTTAATGTTTCTATGTCTATGTTTTTCTTTTTAATTTTCAAAATAAACTAATTTTATTTTGAAAATTAAAAAAAAAACTAATAAAATATCCCAAATGTAAAATGAACGGATCGCTGACGTAAAAGATTTGAGAAAAATCACGCTTAGACAGGTCTGCTTCAAAATTGAAACAAATGTTAAAAAATTAACTAAAAACCAAAATATTACCTGTAGTTGCAATAACCAGAGCGTCGGCATATCTTTTGGCTTTTAAACACAATTCTACTGCAGCTTCGACGTTATTAAGAAGTAAAGCCTGGGTTATAAGACCCTCAGTATCTAAAAACACATAAAAATATAAATAAAAAAGTAGCTATAAAACTTTCACTATCCAAAACAAACACAAACATGGTTTTACGAAAATAAAATAAAAACTCAAAAACAAGAAACCTCGCAAGAAACGCTTTTTAAAACCTAATATTGTTTTGTCAACCTTTTTTTATTGGCCTAGGAACACGTGGCACAGCGTATTTTTTTTTAACATGAATGGAAATCGAGTATCCTGGAATTTTACTCTGAGAAATATTTTTAATCTATTTATTTTGTATAATTTTTTATTCTGGACTTAACTTCGTAATTTGATAATACCCTATTATTAAAGTCCGTTTATCATATTTTAATTCTCATTTATCAACATTTAATTTTGAAGTTATAAGCCTTTCGTATTTATGCTATTAATTTAATGTCGTTTAACGAAAGTTAAAGGCCAGGTCATTAGATAGTTTTTCGGCTTTTTTGTCAAAAATCGTCAACAAAAAATTTGATCAAAAAAAAATGTTAAAAAAACTCCAAATCAGTGACTTCAACCGAAAAGAAACCAAAAAACAAAAGATCAAAAGATCTTTGGTGGAAATAACGAAAATTCAAACTTGGATGAGCATCCCACAAGGAACACACAAAGAACCAAAGCGAAAAGAGAAATGATTAAAAGATGTTTCGCTTTAGGTAACCATCGTCAGCTCATCAGTGGTTTCACTGTATGGGAGGGTGACCAGTGAAATCACTGATGAGCTCACGATGGTTATCCTCCCCATACAATGAAACCACTGATGAGCTCACGCTGGTTATCCAGAGCGAAACATCGTTTAATCATTTCTCTTTTCGCTTTGGTGTTCCTTGTGGGATGCTCATCCAAGTTTGAATTTTCGTTATTTCCACCCAAAAAAATTTGATGTTTCAAAAACTAAGAACTTTTACTATTTGCTCTTGATACTTGACATACTTGCAAAGGCTAGCAATGCTTGCTTTGGTATGATCAAATATGTATTCTCTATTATTTTGTAATACAGAAATAGGCGATTAGGCTCTACGCGAGCTTTTTTCGCCATCCCTTAGGGCCGAAATTTTTGCCACCCCCTCACACTTCCAATTTCCCACGGTCGAATCTTTCTGTTATTTGGATAAAGGTCAGAATTTCCGACAATTTAAGCCTCAGAAGGTATACTCCCTCGAACTCTTTATCGATGAAGACTTCTTTCTTGACTCCTAGGCTGGACATCTTTCAAAATAGTAAAATGGGGACTCCTTCTGCTCCCAGCATTCTCTACAAGTTAAGTCTTCCTCCAACTTTATTTAAATTTAAATAGATCTTTATTAAACCAAGAATTGCTTTTACAAAATATTAAAATAGATACACAATGAATTAAGAAAAATTTGTGTGTGCACCTATTCGTTTTTACTACAACAAAATAATTAAGCATTGTAGAGGAACTTGAACACTAGGTATAGTTTTCATTTCACATTTCCACATTTTTAACTCACAATATAACCTACACTATTAACTGCAAAATGTTGTCATTCAAATTTAAGAGCCAAGAATTCAGCTGTTTTTTTATTTTAACAAAAGGTTTATTTCTAAACTCTATAGGCATAGCATTATGTATTCTGGGAGCTGTAAAAACTAAGCTTCTTTGAACTGCACTGAAATAAATATTTGGTGTAATTAGTAGTTGCTGCGTTGCAAATCTTGTATTTGTTTCATGATTTTGGACATTTTTTTCAATTTTATTGTTGCTAACCAATCTTATTACCGTTTTTATGTACAGTTTTTTTACATCTAGCACCAAAGCCTCTTTGAAGAGAGATTCAGTTGCATAGCCTTTATTTTTATATAATATTACTTTCAGAATTTTTTTTTGAGTTATTTCTAGTGGTAGAAGCACACTGTCAGTTGCAGCACCCCAGACACACACTCCGTAAGTTATAATTGATTCCACTAAAGATTTATATACATTTATAATACTTTTTTGTATAATAGTTTTCTTATTTTACTACACACATAGTCAATGTGTACTTCCCACTTTAAATGGTCATCCGAGTAGACGCCAAGATATTTAGTACTAGTTACAGAATTTAGAGCCAAACTACAATTACAGTTAACATAATTTTTACAATCAGAATCATGTACTTTGATAGGAGAAATCTGAGGAGCGCTTGCTTTTGCCATGGAATAGCATATAAAATTTGACTTTTCAATATTTAAGGATAATAGACTCAAATCCAGCCATTTTTTTACTAAGCTAATAGTTTTTTCACCTGTCTCAAAAACTGTTTCCCAAGTGTCATCCTCAATAATTAGCACCGCATCATCAACGTAGACAACCCCACCGTCAACTGGCAACACAGAAAAAATACCATCAATGTAAAGAGTAAATAAAATAGGCCCCAACACCGTACTCTGTGGCACACCATACTCCACCAATCTTTTGTCACTCAAACTTTGCCCAATTTTAACTTCCTGATATCTTTCAGAAAGATAAGACTTAAAAAGATTTTGAGCTGTTTCTCTAATGCCTTTGACTTCCAATCGATCGATTAGAATATGGTGCGGCACAGTGTCAAAGGCCTTAGCCAGGTCAAGAAAAATAGTCATGCATTTTTTCTTGTTGTTAAAGCCACCGACAATGCGATCGACCACCCTGATGAGCGCATCCTCAGTACCACAATTTTGTTCAAAACCAAACTGGTTCTTGTTTATTAAATTATTTTCAGTTATAAATGTATTTAATCTTAAGCTAATGCACTTCTCAACAACTTTACTAATACTGTTGACTATGGCTATGGGCCTATAATTTTGCACGCATTCGCGGTTTCCTGTTTTATGTATCGGAATAATAATTGTATTCTTTAATATATTGGGAAAAATGCCAGACAAAAATATAACATTTACTAAGTGAATCAATGGAGAAATTAAGTATTTAAAAGAGTTTTTTATGATAACATTAGATATATATAAGATAAGTCAAAGTTTTGGGGCACTTTTATTTTCTTGGCCAAGTTGACACCAACATTATTAAAATATTCGCCAGCAATACCAGTAATTATTTTTTTTTCAATTGTTTCATTTGTTATGTGTTTAATTGTTTTCCAGGTTTCTTTCGGATTATTGCAGTTATTTTCAAACAAGTTTTTAAAGTAAGCAGCCCTAGCCTTGGAAATTATATTAGTGAGAAGTTTTCTATATGCTATATAATCTTGTTTTATTTCAAAATTATTAGGGTTCATAGTACATTTTCTTTTTAATTTATCTCTCTTCCTGATTGATGTTAAAATACCTATTGTCACCCAAGGTTTTTTTCGCCTAAGACTACATTTAATATATTTTTGATCTGTTGATCTAGTAACATAATCTTTTAAAGTATCAATAAAGTTTTTTGTACATATATTAGAATTATTTTCATTCAGAACACTCTCCCACTTCTCCCTCCCTATTCTGCACCTGCCAGGTGCTCTTGTAGCGCACAGTGTCAAGTAAGGACTTCTATAAGGGGCTCTATCTCTTCGCGTTTCCTACGCAGCAACCGATCCCTTCTTGACTTGCTTCCTGGGATTCCCTTTGTTCTGCCACTCCGGACCTAGTCTTGTGTAGGTCCAATTCCTTGACGGATGATTTCATCTGCCCTCTGGTCAAATCCAGACAAGGATCTGACTGACTGACGTCTCCTCAGACCCGTTTCTTGCAAGCTCGTCTGCCGTCTCGTTGTCCGAGATCCCTATGTGTGTTACCCAAACTGGGTTAAACCAAAAGTTTTTGAAAAGTTCCGTGGGCTCTTTTTTTCTGTCAATTTTTTTTTTAAATCTAAACGGTTTGACCTATGGAAATGAAATTTGCCACAATGGTGCAAAATTTGTCTTTAGATTATCATCTACCAAACTATTCACTCTACACACGTAAAAATAAGCAGTTTAGAAGGACACGCTATTACCTACCAGTCTAATATAACAAAAATAATTCCGGTCTATGAACAGAGGGCCTCGAACTGGGCCGAAATTTTTGCCAAATTAAAAAAAAATGTGAACAAAAATTCACTCAAATCGGTTACTAATCGACCACTTAATATCACGCGCCTCAAAAATGCTGCCGTCAAAAAGAAAGGGTTCCCCTATGACGATGAAATTTGGTACACATATTGGCCTCCCAGCAACAATATATAATAAATTTAAAAACATGACATGTAGTGTATCAAAGATTAAATACTATTAATATAAAAAATTTTAAGATAGGCCACTCCCAGAATACAGCTGACGCAATAGTTCGTGCACCGGTCGTCTGCGGCGCCAGTTGCGCCTCGCTGTGCGTTAAGTATTTTGGCGGGAAATTTAAAAGCAGGCTGTTAGAGGTTTCTTATATATTTTTTTAATTAAAAAAAAAAAATAAGTTGAAGTTTTAAAGACAGCAAGAAATGCTGTCTTTAAAACAGTTCGAACGTTATTTTGTAAATAAAAGACAAATATGCTTTTAATATTTTATTAGTTGTTATAGTTATCTACAGTATAATAATAAAGGATAATAACAAATACTAATCACAAAAAATTTTAAAGCACTATTTTCTTAAGTGCTTTTTCTTTTACCAACACTGCACAGGGTAATCGGCTATAACTGTTCCCTGGGATTATTTTATTCATTATTTATCAAACAGAAGCTGGGCAAAAGGGCAATTTATAAAGACCTAAAAAGGGTCTTCCATAAGCCAAAAATAACTTGCTGGCATACATATAACATTTGAACTGATTAATTTTAATTGATAATTTTTAGGTTTTTATAAATTGCCTGTTTACTTAGTTTTTGTGTGATCCCTCTGCGGCTATGTCGTGTTAGAAATATCCTTATGCAAAGATTGTGCTTCTTGCACAACTTCCTTTTGATCCATAACCAACTCTTCGTGTGCCACAACCACCTCTTCATGCGCCACAACCAACTCTTCATGTGCCACAACCATATCTTCTTGTGTCACAACCACCTCATCTTCATGTGCCACAACCACCTCTTCATGTGCCACAACCACCTCTTCATGCCACAACCATATCTTCTTGTGTCACAACCACCTCTTTATGCGCACCAACTGTCTTTTCCACTAAGTCCTTGCCAACAACTTGTGGATCAGCCACTCCGAGATGCAGAGTTGGGATTGCATCCACTCTTTTTCTGTCCTAGCCAAGACTGCCGCCCAATAGCAAGAAGCCATTCATGAGTACCCTAAAAAAGAAACAAAACTATTAACTTATATACAAAATTATTTTTAAAATTTATGGAATTGTACACCCAATCCTGCCTTCCAAAAACAAGAACATCTATACATTTTTTGATTTAGGTAAAACCTAGGATAAATCTCATATTGTGTACAAAATAATATTCTTAAAGTAACGAATAAACTACATTATTGATTTTGGAATTTAAAAAAAATGGAATAATTTAATAAAACATTTAAAATAAATATTGAAATAAAAAATAGGGCAAATTGTGAAACCTTATGTTTGGACATATTTTTGAATAAAAAGTAAGAATTAATATTTGCTACAGATAAAATACCTATGTTACCATACATATCAAACACAACCTTTATCTTATTTGATATGTTATGTGCTAAAAAACTTAATAATTTTAAGGTTTAGTTTTTTTATAATACATAGTTCTGCTTCAGGAAAGTGCAGCAGTTCTGTAAAGCAAGAAGTAAGATGACTGATGAGATTGTACTTAAATATCATATCATCTTAAAAATTATTTTAGAAATTGATTTTGAATGTTATTTTAAAAATGTATGAATTATTCTCTTTTTAAAAAATGTGCGACTGGATTCGACCTATTGATTGATTGATTGAATGTGTGACTTTTATTACACTTAAGTTATTTACTTATTATAAGCATGGCTTTGTGGATGTGTACCAAGTATTCAGACTACTTTTGATTTGATTTGATTTACAAGAAAAAATAAATTATCATAGAAATATGCTGTTGTCTATGGTAGACAGTAAGAATTCAATAATTTATATTTCATAATTCTTACTTTACAGAACATGACTGGAACGTGAAGGCAGATTCAGAGTTTAAAAAAAGTAAAATGTAAATGAAAGTATTGCTGATACACGAAAGAAGCACTAACTGTATGTTAGTTTATACAGCCAAATAAAAATAGGGAAGAAAAAAAATAACTTTGAACCAATCAGCACACAGCTTCTGCACATGCAAACAAAAGTGAATTGAATTAATTAAACTAGACCCCATTATACTGTTTTCTTAAATATCTGCCAAAAGCAAACCAAGAAATGTGAGTGTGAGTGAGGTTATGTGCATCAATGCAGCAAGCAAAAATCCATTTTTAGATAAAAATAAAGTTGCTCATCTTTTTATTTCAATTTCTTACTTTTATTTCTGCTCTATAAACGCCTACAGCTATTTCCCATAAGCTCATCTTTTATTTTTATTTGCGTCGATAAACCCAGCCTTAGGTACAGGGTCTCTAGGTTAGGTTAAGCAACTTGGGGAAATAACTTTGAAAGCCCACATCCTACAGTTTTTTACATGCAAGAATAGCTTATTGCTGAACAAATCATAATAAAGGTTTAAAATACGGGACACTTACTTGAGCATTCGTCGGAAATCTATGAAAGGGTCTTGAATTAACCTCACAACTAGGCACAAAACAACGCATTTTTGCAACTTTCAAAAATCACTTCGTCAATAATGTTCTAACACCCTTGAAAGATTTATAAAAGTCTTTTCTCGAAGAACTGGATTGTTGAAACAAAAAAAATCAAGAATAATTTGCACAAAACTTCAATGACGCGCAAAGAAAACGAAAGCGGGAAAAATCTCGAAAAAAAAACAATTTTTTTGACACATAAAATGACCACTAGCGCTACCCACGAGCGGTGCAGGAACTACGAGTGCCCAGGCCGTGGTAGTGTATATTAGTAAAAATATCGGCCCCTGTTCACAGGCCAGAAAATGTTTTTGTTATATTAGACTCATTGACCATTCCAAATGACGTGACTTTGACAAGCGCCCATATTGTGACACGTGACGAATTTCGACTAGCTGTTGTGCATAATTTCGAGTTTTCGAAACTATTTTTGTAGATTTGTGTGACTAATGACTTTTTTTATTCAAAATAAATTCCGCTGTTCTCATAGGCCCAAAAGGATCTTATGACTAGTTTCGGAGATACAGGGGCGGGTCGGTGGGGTTGTACCGAAAAACTAATCTTATTCTGACTAAAAACTATTCAACAAAAAGCGCTAAAGATTTGAGTAAAACCCTCTACGGGGGGTGATCAAAAATTAATTTAGCTAAATACAGCGAAACATTTCATTAGAGGATTTCGACGGTTCCAACATAGCTGATAACTATTTGGTTCCGGAGATAGTGATGTGAGATGGCCGCTGTCAAGAACTGTCCGTAAAAATTACTAAACTGTACAAATCGTGTCACCATCAATATTTCAATATTTGGAAACCCATACATTTCGAAGGTAACAGATTTCAACTGCGAAAGGGTGCCGGTTTTTTTATGGTTCATTGAACACATACTAGTATATAAGATTAGGTAGACTTAGTTTTTGTTAGTATTCACCTGATGACGATGGCAGGTACATAAGCATTCGAAACGTTGTGAAGAAATAAAACAATGGAAGTTCGAAACTCTAACTTACTCTCTTAAGATCTGGCATAACCGCACCGGCATACACATGGGGGCCCACAGCCCCCTCCCTAGAGACACTGAAAATTTTCCCCAAAAATCACCAATATTCTGTAATTCAAGCCCCCAACCCCCAGGAACAGTTTCTGTGCACGCCACTGAATGTGTTTGGCCTTGTGGTGGGCTGATACGAGTTTAGTCAAAATACATCACTTCTTTTTAGATTAATCATCTGAATTCTTCTCAATAATTAATATAAAAGCAACCGAAAACTTTGCCGATGACGCTGCTGTTTCTAAAGTATCTTCAAAAGAACGTTAAAAGACGCGAGGTATTTGCTGAAAATAAACATTTATAAAAACAGTATCACACTGTATTTTTGAAAATGTTTGATCACCCCCCGTACCCAGCATATGACATTTTGCTTATACAATGAGCTTCAGGCTACTGCGAACATAGGGGGAATCAAGTCCAATTTACTCTACGTACCGTACGACCGAGGTGGATTCGAAGCACGCTGCAGTGTTATCTTTTGGAAATTTATTTTGTTTTTATTATTTTGTTTTATTTCTGCCTTACTCAAGAAACAGATTGATCAGTTCTTAAGTGAAATAATACATTTTTAAAACTAAAAATGGATGTCTACCAAGTTGCCGAAGAAGTACAGATAGTCAAATGGTACTATCAAGGCAGACCGTTGAGACTTATTCAAGAACTATTTTTGGAGAATTTTGGAAATCGCCCAGAACCTAGTTATCAACGATTCATAGGTTTGTGCAGAATTTTGAAAAGTTTGGTTGTGTCAATGGAGGAAAATCGAAAGTTAACTAGGCACCAAATTGCCGAATCAGTTGATGGTATTGTAGGGGAACACGTAATTGGGCCATTTTTTATTTACGGCAATTTGAATGGTCCTAAATACTTGGATCTACTACTACTAACATGCTTGGAAACGTTAGAAGGGGTTTTTATAATAGGCTTGGATATTGTCTAGCCGAGCAAGGAGGACTTTTCGCACATTTGCTCTAAATTTTTTTTTACTGGGAGAATCTTTTTGGGTTTTAGAATGTATTATTTTATTTTGAGAACTTATTTTTATTATGTTCCTCCTTATTATTTTCATTGTAACACGTTGTTAGTGATAAATCTCAGTAGTTGAAAATAAAACGTTCTAATTTATCAGTGGCAAAAAACAAGTTAATTACGTTATAAAAATTTGCGTATTTAGTAGTAGCAGTAGCAGTAGCAGTAGCAGTAGCAGTAGCAGTAGCAGTAGTAGTAGTAGTAGTAGTAGTAGTAGTAGTAGTAGTAGTAGTAGTATATATAATAACAATGGTTTCCATAGCGATATGCCTCTTTACTCGGTGAGATTCATTGTTGCGACATTTTAATCTTTGACAATTTGATATTTTGACGATGTTTTTAAATGACTTCAAAAAATATTTATGGATTCGTTCTGTTTTTGCCTTCTACTTTTAATCTGGGTCCAAACATCATCGTCCGAATCTGAAGACAGAAAACGCTCTATTAAAGTTTCCCCACTGTTAACGTTAACTATCTTTTTTTTTGCATAAACTTGGATAATGTTTGATTTTCTCCTTTTATAGAAGTTTTTATTTTATTAAGCAAAATACCATTTTATTTTATTGCCTCAACGATTATTGAGGGATTTCCTTCAAAAATCTTATCAGAAGCATATGGTGAACCCCAAACAAAAATCTCCATAAAACGTCTAAATTGAGGTGGATCTCGAAAATATTGTCCCGTATCGGACAACAAGACAAACAAAATCTTAGAAGGTCGCCCAAATATAATAGGATTTTAGTAACTTACAGTTTTCAAGATAAAACTTCAAAAATCCATAATTGAACTTCAAAACTTTACAAATTTAAACCGGCCACAAAATTTTCCACAATACTTCGATTTTTAAAATTTTGACTTTTCAAAAGTGAATTTGCAAAAAAAAATTGTATATCTGCCACATGGCTTAATATTTACTTTTTTTGGAAGGACAGTTTGCCCCCCGAAGATATTTTGAAAAGTATTTTAATACGCAGGAAAGTGCGCCATTCAGATCTTGATGTTTCAGGTATCAGTCGAACAACCAAATTTTGTATGAAACACTGCAGGTTTGCTATGAGTAGGTACGCTATGAGTAGGTATGCTGGACGACTGGGTTGCCTAAGATACGAACAGCCGCAGTGAAAAATTAAATGCAACAAGACGTGAAATTATTCCTCAATTATAATCGAAGATTGTAACTTTTATACTATAACATTAAAAAGGAAGTATTCAAGGATTCACTAGAACTTCACAAGTACCCATTGGACACTCTAAAAATGCATCTGGGGCTTCCAGGGCTAAACCATGGATAGTGGGCGTGCAACGGGCCCAGCAAAGTCGCCTACGTACATGGGAATTGCCCCCCGCACTTCTACATTAATTCATTCATTCATACTACAACATTTTGCAGGACGATTGTACCAGCAAACATGCGGCAGTTCCGAAGTCAAGAGTTTGAGAATGAACTCGGCAAAATTATTATTTAAACAACATAAAATATACACAAATGATAGACATACATTTTAGTGTGGATTTTAACTTTTCAGAGAAATTAAAATTGCAGCATTTTATTTAGAGGATGAGAATTTCAAAATGTTACAGTAGTCGCATTTTTTTTGATAAGAAATACAGAGTGATTCAAAATTCCTTAAAAATATTTTAACTGTAGTTAGAATTTGTTTAACTGGACAAGAATTAGTAAATTTTTTTTTAACTCTTTGGTTTCAAAGATATTTGTATTCAAAAATTGTTAATATTTCCTTAGAATCACCGTTTATCTACGTATTATTTTCTAACCACCAGCAAAATAAATCTTTGACGACTTAAAAAAAAAACTATTTTTTTTGCTAATATTCACATTTGGTTTGTTTATTAGCTCTATCAAATAAACTCCTGTAACTAGTCGTACGATTTTTTTCTTGGTTAATTTAAAGTGTTATCACTGATCAGGAAATCAAGATCTACAACAACCCAAATTTTGGTATACCCTTTATGTTACTGACACTGACAGAAAAAATTGAACAATGACCAGATACCAGTTTTTCCTAAAAATCTGTTGCTGTTTCAAATATATTAAACAAAGATATGATCAAATACAGAAGCAGCAAAAATCTGACTTCCAACCAAATGCGTCTTAATATGACGTCAATTTCGGGTAGAATTAAGGTTGTGATCAAGGACGTTTGTGCCCAACGTTGTTTTTGAGGTAAAAGCGACGTTCTTAGTTATCCGTTACAACACCAAACAATATACCGACATCGGCCAAAGCAACGTACGATTTTACTGCAAACCCTACGTCTTCAGTACGTAGGAAATTTAAATGTACCGGATACCAACGTCTGCCTGCCGTTGAAATTTAAAACCTGTATCTCGTTGGAACTGGCCTACGTCAACCGACATCCCAACCGTATACGTCCATTTTCGGGCGTTGGATCTAACTTAAACAACTATTTTTTTTCTCTGGTTATAACTTAACTTTTTTGAAAACAAACAAGAATAAATAAAACTGCCAAAACTGTTAGGTTAGGGCGACATAGGGTGTGGATGACCTACTAAAAATGATTTCAGATTTTAATACGTAGATTAGGTTAATATTACATACTCTGTGCAAGACGTGCGATTCTAATACGTACGCAGGCCGATGGCAACATTAAATTGGTACATCATGCATGGCGGACGTACGGTTTTAATACGTGGTAATACGTTTCGTAACTTAAGTCACGCTTGACGACTTAACTTGGAGACCCGGTCCAACGTGGTATAATGTTAGTTCAGATTAAGTAGGACACAAAAATTCGCCATTTTGAACAGGTTGGCGTTTGTCGGCCGATGTAAATTAATTTTTTGCTTTTTTGATTTAGTCTAAAATTAGAGAGTGCCATGTAGTATAATTAATAAAATAAGGTTTTTGGGGGAATGTTAGATCATTTTTACAACAAAACCAACAACATTATTTAAAAAATATATTTTTATAATTTTTTTAAATATTTATTATTTGAAATTTTTAGGGCGCCCGGTTTTTTTCTAAGTATCTTAATCACATTTATCAATAAACGGCCTTTCATTTACAAATTTTTATGTGCAAGGTGCTTTAAAAGTAAATAAAAGAATTATATATTATTCATGTATACCTATAGACATCAGGATCTGCCTTTAAAAAAAAACGCATTCATTTTTATTCTTTTACAAAACTTTATATATTTTAGGTAGACGAAACAAAACCAAACGTAATTAACATTCTTGTTTAGTAACTAATTTTAGGTGAGGGAAATTAAACGTAAAATAACGTTGGATATTGGTAAAGCTAGTCAGGATCAATGACGTCGAGGCGACCCGAATCTGTATTACCCATTTAGAATGTCGCTAGCCGACGTCGCGTTTCTCAAGGGCAACGTATACGCAACGTAAGATAACGTCCAATATAGAAGTAGGCGACTAGGCTATACGCGAGCACCCCCTCACACTTTCAAATTCCCACGGTCGAAGCAGACTGTCCGATAATTTGAGCGTGAGAAGGTCCGGCTCGAACTCTTTGTCTTGGAAGACTCCTTCTGTGATTCTTCTGTAGACTGGACATCTTGCAAGTTAGTGGAATAAGGATTTGTCCTGGTCCCAGCATTCTCTTCAAATTAAGTCTTGCTTCACCTTCTTCCCGGCCAGGTGCTCTTGGAGCGCACAGCGTCCATTAAGAACTCCAATTAGGGACCCTAACTCTTTGCGTTTCCTGCGCGGCGACCAGTCCCGAGAGTAAACTAGAGTTTCAGACTTCCGGTCTTTATTTTTTACTTTTTCACAACTGAATATCTACCTGATGACGATTGCAGATACATGCATTCGAAACGTTGCGAAAAAGTAAAAAATAAAGACAATGAAAGTTCAACACTCTAGTTTACTATCAAGTTTAACATTTGTTTGAAAGTTTGAGACAATGATGTGTTTGAAATTAATTCTGTGTTTCAAAAGGACAAATCAGTTAAAATCTTACCGGCAGACAAGGGCAACGCAACAGTGATTTTGGACACGGAAACCTATGACCAGAAAGTTGAAGAGGTACTTGCTAAAGGAAACTATAAACTTCTCCGAAAAGATCCGACGCAATCAACCGAAAGTAAGGTTTATAGAATTTTGAACAAGTATTACAGATATATTCCGGACAATACAAGGTCTCAACTTACACCACATTATAGCAAGCTTCCTCATCTATACGGACTTCCCAAAATTCACAAAGATGCAATGCCCTTACGCCCAATTACAAGTTCCAGAAATTCTCCAACAAGCAATTTGTCTAAATTCCTTTTGAAAATTATTCAACCGCTTGCAGGCAAGACCGCTTCATTTGTAGAAAATTCCAACCATTTTGTTAATATTCTTAAATCTTTTGTTTTAGGAACCGAGGATAGACTTGTCAGTTTTGATGTTGAAAGTCTATACACCAATGTCCCGATAAAGGAATCGCTAGATATTATTAGAAAGAGACTGGTTGATGACGAATCCCTTTATGAACGTACCAGCCTACCGCTGGAGGGAGTGATGGAGTTGTTGGAGTGCTGCCTACATAACTCTTATTTTCAAGTGAAAGATAGATTTTATACTCAGGATGACGGTCTGCCAATGGGTTCATCGCTTTCGCCAGTGGTGGCCAATATTTACATGGAGTGGTTTGAATCACACGCGGTTGATTCCGCAACATATAAACCTAAGCTCTGGCTGAGATATGTTGATGATACTTTTATTGCCTGGACCGGGAATGACCAACAACTTTCAGAATTTCTTCACCACCTAAATAACATAAGACCCACCATTAAATTCACATGGAGTTGGAGCAAAATTGTCAAATTCCTTTTCTTGATGTACTTGTCACACGAATAGAAAGCGACATCAGAACAACAGTCTATCGTAAACCCACTCACACAGGACAATATTTAAATCAAGGTTCAAATCATTCTGCTACAACCAAACGAGGCATAATCAAAACTTTGTATAACAGAGCCGTTCAACAATTCTCATGACTTGGAAATCGAAATAAGAAACATTAAAAAGAATCTGCAGCAGAATGGTTACAGCCTTAAACTTATAACAGATACTATTTCTAAATTTCAACAAACAGGAAAGAGATTACAAGACCAAAACCAGGCAAATGCATTCCTTACAATCCCATACGTTAAAGGAGTATCAGAGAAAATTCGAAGAGTAGCGAAAAACTTTAATATTAAAACAGCTTTTAAATCTAGTAATACAATTAGAAGCCTTCTTAGTAAAACAAAACCAGAAAACAAACAAAATAAGGAATGCATTTACCAAGTTCCTTGTGAGTGTGGTGAATCATACATAGGCGAAACTAAAAGACCACTATCTGTTAGACTTAAGGAACATCAGAGGAATACTCAAAAAAGTGAAACCACGAAATCAGGAATCGCCGAACATGCATGGTCAAAACAACACCGAATGAAGTGGGCAGAAGCAAAGGTTTTGCACAAGGAGTCACACTGGAAGAAACGAAAATTCCTTGAAGCTGCCTTTATTGGGCAGAATCAGGGTATTTTCAGTAAACCAAGTGTTGAAATCCCAAATATTTGGAAGCCCCTCCTTGGGCGGAGCCAACTTCTTAAACTTCAAGGTTGAGTGATTTCTCACAGTATATAAGGACGTAGCCTTAGGAATTGATTGTAATTTGCACCTGAAGACGTACAGAGATTGTACTGATCGAAACGTCGTGTATAAATAAAATATAGACAATGGAAGTCTGAAACACAGAGTTAATTTCAAGTTTAACATTGTCTACCACCTTCAAAAAACCAGTCCCTTCTTAACTTACTGAAGGCCTGGATTAGCTCTTTGGCTTGCCTGGCATTCCCTGTGTTCTGCCACTCCTGACGCGTGCACTTGTGTAGGGAATAAGCAAAAAACAGATTTAGTTCCTTTGTGGTCCTAGGAGTACAAACATAATTTTTTTAAAATTTATATGCAAATTTCATTGCCATAAGGTCAAACATTAAAGAAGAATATTTTGACACTCTAACTTTACTTTTTGACTGCAATATTTTTAAGGTTGTTCACAAACCATCAAAAAGTCTACGGGGAGCAAAATTTAACTTTATGCCCCTCAACTACTTAGAAAATGAGTTGTTGCACACGAAAAACTCGCTCTAAAGTGGCACTTTGCATACGGAAATAAACATGGATAATGTCTTTGCTGAATGGATTTGCACACGAATATGTATTCTTAACTGGCAATCGTGACTACCTTGTTGCCTAAAAGAATAAAAAGGGACATCGACGGATCCCTGTTATACCATTAAATAATATATTATATTCAATAGTCCATAGTGCAACAGAAATAGACGGCATTTTATTATAAAAATAATTGATGCTAAAATTTCTCAGGTTTTTTTTTCTGAGACTTACCTTCGCCGGTTTTAATTGTAAAAGGAACTACGGATTTCTTGGCACCATTTTGTTGAGATATAGCGTTAAACAGATCTTGATGCTCAAAATCGTCTATCTAAAATCAATTTAGGGGGGCATTTAGGCATTTTTGAGTACTAAGGTTACACTCCAATCCAAACTCAATCAGACCAATTTTTTGACAATGACAATGACAGTTCCATTTAGATTACTGTGTTATTTTTTTTTTTTAATTTATCCTCATTTCCAATGCTCTTTTTTTTGTCAGAACGAATCTAAATTTCAAATTATTTAAAAAAAAATCGTTCTTAAGTTTTGTCTACAAATATGCATGAAATACACGTATTTACGACCTTCAGTTAGCCGCGATTGGAGATCCTCTATGTATGACATATGACATATGGAAACATTGCTTCTCCATACTACTGCACTAAGCCCAAAGGGTGTAAGTATGAACTACAACAATTTTAATAATGGACGCTTTTTGTATTATTTTAATGCCATTACATTCAATACTTAAAAAAAAAAATTGAAAAAAATATTTTTGTTAACAAAAAATCGCAGATACCCCTTTTATGTTTAACAAAATGTTCCTTATTGCTATGTTAGAATGCAGTAACTACAAAATATTAGAAGAACTATCTATTTAGTAAGGAAATAAGAATAATGATATAATAAAATTGTCTTATTCACTAGGTATTATTTTCTTCTTCAGGAATTTGTACAGTAACAGGAATGCTTTTTTCGTAAGACTGGTGTACAAGAATATTTAGGTGTAACTGAAATAAAAAAATCATTTAGATACCCCATTTTTTTGTTTAGTATATGTTAGTTACGGCTGGGAGGCTTAAAATAAAGAATTAATTTAGTAGATTACCCCTAAATTTATATTGAGAAATATTAATAGCTTAGTATAACATGCAAAATATATAGTAGGATAGCTAGACCATTATCTGATTTTTGGTAAAATCTTCTTTTACCCCCTTTGTGCTTAGTGCGGCAATATACTCTAGCATCATTTAGAGACAGGCACCTGCTGTCCTTGTTTATCCATTCGCAAATTTAAAAAAAAAACGAAATTGTTTACTACCAAATGTGTTTGTTTAATTGTTGAAGTTCGATGTCACTCACATCATCGCTGTCACCTTAAACAGAAAGTAATTTTTCATTTTTCTATATTTAAGCCTATTTATATAAGTGTTTTAGTGTAACGCCAATGCACTTCTGATATTTTGGCAATAAAATAACATAACAAAAAATGTCAGTTTCACTGACTTTGAAGGGCTTCTCGCGTGTCTTTTTCTTCCATAAATTTCATACATACAGGTCTCTAGGCGCGATTATCTCGCGAGGAATTTGTGGACTATGGAGGGGACTGTTTGGAGCCTGGGGCCCAAGTCTCGAAATATAATCGTAGACGAATTGTTTGGAAGTCTTTTTCGCAATGAAAAAAATTCGAAAATGAATTATTTTCAAAAAGCCCCCTGGGGGCCCAACTCTTGATTCACACAAATTTCAGTCGTATACGAATTACGTTTTAGCAAAAATTTGATGAAAAAAGGGTCAATTTCGAAGAGAAATTGGCAAGAGGTAATCACTGTACATTTTTCTGAGAATCAAATGGGAATCGCTGGGAATCTTTAGTAATTAGCTGAGAATCGATATGAATCATCGAGGAACGCCAAAAGATTTTGAGGTTATAATCACGTTAGTCATGTGTCACACAGGTTTACTTAAGTATTAAAGAAATGATTAATAAAGTAGTAATAAAATTTGGTGTAGACGGGACACAAAAATTGACGTAAAATGGCATTGTTTTGAACCTATTTTGATCAATAACTTTAAAACAATAATTATGAAGTGAGAACAACAGGTAGTAGCCAGAGGACAATTAATTTTTTTTACATAAACCCATTCCTAATTTTTAAATATAAGCAAAAGTGTAGACACAATTGTAAAACTATGTGTAAAATATACAATAAAATGTAATTTTGTTACTTACACAATTTTGTGACCAGTAACATTAAAAAAGTGTAAAAAACGGTATTTTAACAAAATTTTTAAAAATTTTCACCTGCTGTACATTTGAGGCATAATTCTAAAAAATCCTTTCAGAAGAACCCAATATTTTTTAAAAGTTTATACTTTTTGTAATTTTTAATGAAAATTTTTCTAAAGATACAAATTCCTACGATTTCATAAAATCTGTTTTGTGTTTAAAATTTTTTATTTATTATGTTATATGAATACCGGGTGTTTTACGAGAGTGGTTTCAAGATAGAGAAATGAAACTTGGTGATGTAATAAAAGGTAAAATTTGACATTTTTCTCACGAGACTTCCAGTTTCACATCATTCAAATGACAAACCCTGTATGTTTTTACATTTTGGTATTTCTGGAAACATTCTGAGTCCAACGGTACCCCATATTTCAAATTTTGACATTTTAAAAAAAATAAAATTTATGTTTTTTTAATTCTAGATGACTATGATGGACCAAAAATTAATATTTCGATCTCCATTAATTTGATCGCGTTTTAAAATTTTAAAATATAAAAACAAAATTTCCTTTTAAATAGGATATGTGTTCACACTATTACTAGAAAACTTAAGGTTTTTAAGAATAATTTTCAGTGAAGAAGATAAGAAATTAAACCAACATTTGCTTTTTATAAATTAAATTATTTGTTTTTGTTTTGCCTATTTTAAAACAATATAAATATAAATTATTTGTTTTTGTTTTGCCTATTTTAAAACAAAAACAAGTAATTTCATTTATAAAAAGCTAATGTTTGTTTAATTTCCGATTTTATTTATATAACCTCAACTAATTTTAATAATAGTGTGAACACATATCCTCCTTTTTCTATATTTTGAAATTTCATAACGCGGTTAAATTAAGCAAAAAGCATTTGCAAGGTGTTTGTCATTTTTGTTATATTAATTGAGGTCGAAATATTAACTTTTGACCACGTAGATTGAAAAAAACATATTTTTTTTTAAGCTGTCAAAATCTGACATATGTGGTAACCTCGGACGCAGAATGTTCCAGAAATCCAAAAATGTTAAAATTTACACGGTATCTTATTAAAAAATCGAAATTTGAGCCCGTTTCCGGTGAATCCAGAAATCACCGAAAATCACGTGACTTGTCATAAAACGTCAAATTTGACATATGATGTCCCTAAATTTCATTTTTCTATCTTGAAAAATGCAGAAAAAAAGGGCGTGAACCACCTCCATGAAACAACCGGCATATATATTTTTAAATTATTAACAAAAGTTAAAACTCAAAACCAGTTTTAAGTGTTTTTAGTAGCTAAATATATTTTTTTATTTTAGGAACTAAAATTTTTAATGAACCTTTACTTATTAACCACCCAAAATCCAATTTGTATTTGGTTAAATTTTGGTAACCTCTTTGGGTCATAACGACTGGGAAAACCCTGAGAATCAACCGGGGGCACCGAGTTTCCCCTCGGTCAATTTTCACAAATTCAGATAGCAAATACACCAAAATAGGTGGAAAATTTAAATTTTGCGTTTTTGACGGAAAACATAGAACCCTTAGATATCACTTTCACTCGACTTTACATCGGTGTATATCAGGGTATCTTTTCTTGAATCGAGGGATGGTCACATAAGGTATTGTTCTCACAAAAAAATTTTTAGTCTGTATTCTTGAACGCGCGAGGAGTATTCCCGTCCGTCTAAAATTCGCAGGTGAACGTTCTACTGGTATGAGGCAGGAGAATGACGCTGTAATCGCACAAAACTTACGCAGAATGCAATGTTTGGTTGGTTAATTTGTAATCTAACCTTTGTTTCATTATAGTGATTCGGTTTTTATTTCGTTTACCTTTTTTTTGTATAAATATTGTCGGTAAAAATGATGGAGCCAGAAGAAATATGGCTCGTATATATATTATTTAGAGGAGGCCGAGGCAGATCCGGCGCAACAAGTCGCCCTTCCAATACAAGACGATTTGATCCTTGAAAAATGACAGTTTCGAAAAACCTGGCAAGAGAAATAATTGCCATTTATGGTTGAGGGCTGAAAGGCATCAGACTTGTCCATCGACACAAAAGTAAGCAATAAATTGATATACCTAGTGCAATATATAGTATGTTTTCACATCATACTCAATACATATTGAAAATATTTTCTTCTTTTTCTTTCATAGAGCATGTCCTCTGTTCTGACTAAGAGCGTGATATATGAAAGAGCAAAATGCTTGATTTTTTATACATATTGATTGAGTATAATGTGAAAACATACAAAGTAAACCACATAACAAGGCATGGATATGTATATCCATATCCGTCGGCATATATATACATTCATCCAACATCCATTGGATGTGCAAATGATTATTCTTTTAATGGACATACATGAACGCCTCTAATGGATATTTAACTTTTATCCCATTTATGATCATACATGAAACATACATTCAATGGACATCCAGTGATGTATATGTGCTCCATCAATGTATATCCATTCTATATGTTACCCATATAAAATGGATATACATTGATGGAGCTGCAACAGACATCCAAGTGTGATAAATAATCACTTCTGATGGATATCCACTGGATATATACGGGACATTCATGGATATACTTTATGTGGGAATAGAAGAATTCGGGTTTCATCATAACTCAAAAACTAATTAAATATCCAATTTTCAGTTACAGGTATTCTTAGGTATACCTAGGTTAACCTAGTTCAATCCTCTAAAGCATGGTTTATGCAGCTACTTAATCTTTTAGTCTGTCTCTTTCTCACATATATGAATAGAAAAGGATGGATAGAAAGTTCATTATTTTTATTAATTGTGCATGATGCAGCTGCACAAACCTGCTGCAAGTTAATACCTCATACTTATAAGCACTTATTTGATTTTTTTATTTATAGGTTATGGTAACTTCAAACCTTCTATCATATGATAAAAAGAAAGGTTCGTGGCATATCGGACACACACTTTGCTCTTCAATTCATTACGACCAGACCTCCAAAATTTAATGGATAGTGCAGAAATCTACAGGCCTCTTTCATCCTTGTTAGGCATCATCATGGTAACATAGGACTGTACCTGGCGTATGAAGCATAACATAAACAACTACATCCAGAGAATGTAAACAACTTTCGTTGTCAAACAACGCGGGGTGTTGGATGGCTCTATGCAGCGCGCCGCCTATCGAAATAAATCGAAAAGCAAAACGTTAGAACAAAAAAAAATCCTGCGAAACGGTACCGGTTACTCAAAGAAGACCGTTCAAAAACACGTATGCCACACATTGAGTGCTCCGAGCTGTGTTTTAGTTTTTACAAAAAATGCCTTCCATTCAAAGTTCAGCCAATTCTGATGTTTATTTGACAACAAGTAAATAACTTTAACTGTTAAGTTTTTTTTTGTTTTTTTAGTGTTACATTTAGATTTTTTTCTGTAGAAAGCACTTTAAACTTTAAACCAATTAAACAAAAAGTAGAGATTTCACATGACCCATTTTGAATGTCGCTTCGATATTTCCTGAGCTAAGGTCACTGACAGAAAAAAAAAGAATCTCCACATAAGTACCATTTTTTAAAAAAAATCTACAGTTTGCTGTATCTATAACCAAGTTTTATGTGAAATATTGTAAATTAAAGAATTTAATAACTTAAAAATGAGACCTTTCAAATTTACACTCAGTTATGTACAAGGTGACCGCTTATAAAGTCCCACTTAGAAAACATTTTTTGTTATTTGTCACAAAAAGCTCAATCAAAAAAGGAATTACTCATAAAATTAGGTAGATTTCTGTCACAATTTCAGTTTTTTCCCACACTAGACGCAGGGTAGCCATAAGGGTCTCTTTTTAATGGAATCCTATTTTTTTAAGTTTTGATTCAAAAAATATATCATGTAGAGTTTATCTGTGGCGGTTGTCGAGTAAAATTAAAAATAATTTACCATAAGGGCCATGTGTTAGTCAATGAAAAATAGTAATATGGTTCTTTGTTCAACACATCTTCTTATGGCAACTTTTTTGTGTTCATTACCGTTCAAGAAAAAGGTAACTTATAGTATATTTTTCGAAGGGAGTGTCTAAAGAGCCGACAATTCGGCTGAATAGTCATGAGGTTAAAGAGCCAACAGTAATTTTAGTTATTACGTATTTTTAATATTTTCGTTTTTAAATTAACCCAACGTAACCTAAACAGACTCAAACCAACTTATTCAAAGCCAAAACAACCCAAAAAAACACTACAACCCCTACATCTTTTTTTAGCATAAAAAAAATGGAGGCACCTTCTCTGGCGTTTTTTTTAATGCAAAAAAAAAGGTTCAGGGGGGGGGTTAAAGTGTTTCTTTCTGGGGTTGGTTTAAATCTGTTTCAGTTGGGTTGGGTTAATTTAGTTAAAAATTACTAAATAATTACTGTCGCCTCTTTAACCTCACGACTATTCAGCCGAATTGTCGGCTCTTTAGACACTCCCTTTTTGGAAACAGGAAGAAAAGATTAGTTTTAAAAAATATAAAAAAAGGACCTTATGCCTTGCGGGTAAATTAAAAAAAAATTAACTGTAATAGAAATATATAATCTACATATTTTCATGTAATTCCCATTTACAACAAAAAGTAATTTTTTTAATAATTTGTCATACGTTTATTTTGCACCTTCAATTCAACGACTGTTTTTGGTTAAATGTCAAAAAAATAAGGAAAAAATCACAGAAAATGGTTTGGACGTGTTTCGGCTGCATTCAAGAATATGAACAGCCAGCGACGATGATGGGATCGTTCCCTGGGAGTGTTCACATCCTTTAAGTGATCATCAACCACACAAACGTCCGTCTAAAATTCAAGAATCGACACCCAGAACGAATATGACAATCGAAGAGAAAATTTAAATAAAGATTACACAATAAGTGAATTGGAGTAAATTTACCCATTTCTACATGAAATTTTTGCTGAAACATAATCCGTATACGACTGAAATCCGTGTGAATAAAGAATTTGGCCCCTGGCAGATTTTTAAAGTCAGACCAAAATTGTTCGCATACGAGTAAAAAGTAATGGCAGTTTTCCCGTCTGTCTCTTTCGATAGCGTGTAGAATGAGAGGCGAAAGAGATGCCGCTATCTTATTTGTTTTTAGCTTACCCGATTCATATTAGCCATCTGATCAATCATTTGATCAACATTTTTCTGTAGTAAGGGCTTTCCAATATGCTGACCCAGTTTCGTATTAACATCTTCAATCCTGTATCCCAATAAATTCAAAACTTGTGCTCTTGGATTCTGCTCAAAGTTTGCTTTCAGGAAATGCCAGATGTATTTTTTGTGCTGATCGTTAGTCGATTCTGATTTGTTATTGCAGTATTCTAAAAATGCAAGTGAGTTATTTTCGGTTTTATTTCAATTTTAAGAAAAGTCATAAAATTTTTATTATTATTAGTAGTAACTTGGGTTTTGTTTTGAACGTCTTGTACATTTAAAGAAATGCTCGTCGTAGATAAAATGTTGTATATCACATGTACGGTAAGGCTCATTACATCACTCGTTACTATAATGAAGCTCATACCTTACTAGTAGTATAAATAACTTATAAACCCATGTAGGGAATTGTTGCCATATTCTATTACTTAATTACCTATGAAGTTTCCACTTTCCAGAGCTTCTTCCAGTTTACAAGATTTTTGTACCAAATCTGGTTCAGTTATTACCTACAAAGGAGGAAAAAACGATTGTATTACGTAAAAAAAAATCTACGGTGTCATTGTTAAATATCGTGTCAGTACCATTTTTTGGGTGCCTGTTTTCGTTCATTATTAATATTTATATTTATGGGGCTTAAGGAGAGCAGCGTGTGTTGACTTTAAGCAGAGCTGATTAAGCTCTCCGAGCTTAAAATAAAAAACGAACAGGTTCTGTGGGTAGCGTCCTGTCGCACGGAAGGTCGCGGGTTCGAATCCCGCCTAGGTGCATGGATATTTTGTGTTTGTATTTAACTTTGCAAAACCTTGGCTAACACTGGGCATTGATCCTGCAATGGATGAAAAGTCCCAGTGTAAAAAAAAATGCAATCTATTTTTTACTGTGTGGTTGAGCCATGGAGAGGTAACCACAATGGCTCCACCATCATTTCGATGAAATAATGGGTGGTCAAACAAATGCCGAATAAACAAATCATAAATCTTAATTTGTTCGAACGTTCTTTTTCAGAAAGTAAAATAGTTTGAAAATATATGTATTCAAAACTTGGCACAAAAATAATTTGGCCGATCGAACCAATTTTGACTCGCTCGATAATGCGCTTGCGTCAAACTGAATGTATATAGTGGGGCTTAGATGTGCAACATTTTTTTTTTTTGGTTGTAGTGGTTTAGGTTTAATAAAATAACATTTTTAGATGGAATAGAAGTCAGAATTTAGGATCTCTTTTATAGAACGGCGTACAATGGTTTATCTCTAGGAAAAAACTTTGTATATTCATATGAAGATTTTTTTAAAAATGTGTTAATTTTTTTATAAAGGAATGTTCACTTAGTTTAAATCTATAAACGTTTTTTTTTTAAATTTATTTTGAATTTTTAAAAATTGGACACTAAAGTAAAATTTTGTATTTATTTTTAATTTTTTCTCCATCAGAAACCTTCTATTTATCTCTTAAACTAAAACCGCTTTGTCAATTCTCTTTTTTTTTGTTTAGAGTCTTAAAAAACAAAAATTTTTATCTATAATTTCAAAAAAACTTAAATAACAGAAACAACTATGTTGTTTTGATATATGCAAAGTTCTGCATAGGAAAAGTTGTCTTGACTGCATAGGTTGTAGCTGCCAATATCTGCCTATCTGTGAATTCGGTTCCTAAAAGTATGGCAAATACACACAATTAACGGCTTTTGTTTGCTGTGCTAATATGCATGTATGTATATATTTTGAAGTATTTTTTTGTGTATGATTTTTTTTTTGGAAAATTAATTTTAATTTCGAATAAATATATTGAATTTGTTTACTTTTTACCACCCTACATAAATTTATTAAACATATAGGAATAAGTGGGCGACAAGAATTTGGGGGATGGCTAAATAATAATTTAACAAAAATTAGTCGTTTTTGTTTGATTCTAGAAGGATATTAAAATTTAAGGGACTGGGTCCTGGACGGGGGGTGCACCAGGCCCCCTCCCCTAAGTACGCCTATCATCATCATCAATCAAGCTAGTATAATTGAGTAATTCTTTACCTTTTTATCTATATTACACAATTTTTACCCTACATCCAGCAAGGGGGAGCGGGAGGTTTAGCTACTTGGTAAATATGTTGAATATATGTACAAAATTTCAAGTTTATTTGAAAAATAATCTTAAAGATAGTTACTTTTTTCCGAAATTTAACCGTTTTAAACCACTGTGCAGCGCAAGATTAGAAGTGGCATATTTAGTCATAGGAAATTAGGTTTCGTCCAATGTATTTTCGACTTTTTTATTTTCAGTTTCGAGTGTTTTTAGTTTCGACCTTTTTATTTTTATAGGAAATCTGTTAATTGCTTACTTGTGCACGAAATTTGTTTGGTCAACTATTTTATTGATTGGGATAATTAGGTTTCGTCCAATATATTTTCGGCTTTTTTATTTTCAGTTTCGAGTATTTTTAGTTTCGACTGTTTTATTTTTGAGCACATTAATTTTGGCCGTTTTATTTTCGTAAATATGTGAGATTAGAATGTTTACAAACTCGGATCGAAAGCTCAAATTGCGAAATCTTAATTTTAAATAAATGTATGGAATTTTGGTGACTTAGGCCAAATGAATAAACAAACTCTGTATGTGTGTGCTTGCAACTTGACCAGAAATCCCACCTTTTAATAAATAAGAAATTTGAAATGCCGACCGCCGTAGCGCAGTGGGCAGCGTATCTGCCTGCCGCACGGAAGGTTCCGGGTTCGAATCCCAGCTAGGTGCATGGATATTTTGTGTTTGTCTTTCACTTTGCATAACTCTGACTAACACTGAGCATTGATCCTTGATTGATAAAATAAAAAAATTAAACAGTAACAGCGACCATCATCAATTCACGACCCTCTTTTACAAGTGTGGGTCTAGGGCCCAAATCAAAAGTTGTTTTTGTAAAGTTAAAAACAAGCACAAAATAGCCATGCAAAAAGCCGGTATTCGTACCCGGGAGCCACCGTACTGTAAGCGAGAACGCAACCACTGCGTTACAGGGACCAGCCAAATAACAATTTATTAGGAGCTTGTTAAAGAATCCCAGGCAAAAATTGTTAAGCTTATAATAGCAATAATACTTTAAAATAATAAACTAAAAGGAGAAAAAAAATGAAAAAAATCAAAATCTCACTCACACTTTATTTTATTTCACGTTTTATAGTATATTTGGTTTGTAGGTTTACTCAGGTAATGTTTACTTAGGCTAGGAACTTTGATCTGAGCTGCAAAAGCTAACCAAAATGTAAGATATAGCTCATAAACCACTGAACTAGAAATTCTGTGCAAATTTTAGTTCTTACATTGCGTCTCGAAATTAAAAGTAAAACTTTAGGACCTTGCTACACAATATACTAGGATGCCCTTTTGAGCTGTATAATATACCATTTAAGTTACTCACTTGACTGATTTGCACTGCCCTTTTGACATGCTGAACGGGTTGAACATTTTGCTGGTTAACTTGAATATTTTCTTTGTCTTCTTCAAACGAAATTAGTTTTCCACCAAACTAGAGAGAAATCAAAAAGAACATTTATTCCACAACTTAACACGCTAAAAAACAAAAAGGTTGATGATCTTTGACATCATTTACTCATAGTATAGTTATTCAATGAAAATGATAAGGACCCTAGTTTTTTCAGAGCACAACAAAAATTCGATTTTCAGAAAATGTGTTGCCCATTTAGCGTTAGTATGACGCAATTTCAAACGATTGTAACTCAAAATGGAGAATTTTTAGGATTTTGTACACATAAACATTTTTGATCTGCAAATCAAGAACTACGATTCTGCAAATTTTCATGAGAGAGGGCTAATTTCCATAAGGTTCCTTTGGGGTTCTGTTATTACTTATAATATTATACAAATAGAAAATATGCTACTTACCCCAAAACTAGCTCCAACTGGCTTTCGCAACCATTTGGGGGCTTTACTGGGGTCCACGCTCTCTTGAATGACAGTTTGCTGCATTTCTGGTGCCTGCGCGTAGCCTTCCATTCCGGGAAAACTATCCGCAATTTTATTCGACGTCTGGATATGTTGGGTCTTGCCTAGAATTAAATCATTTAAGAATTTACAAAATATTTAATGACTTTCTTGATAACGGTTGGTCAATGTTTTGTGATTGTGATTAAAGAAACAAAACGTATCCTAAAAACCTAATACTAGATGGTCCTTTTTTATTAAATTCCTATTTTTTTGGTATGGAGGCTATTAAGATAGGAAAACAACTTAACAACTTAATTATTCTCGTTTTTATTCGCACTAAAAATTTAGTTAACAAAGACCGAATAACAAAATTTTGTGAAGGTGTCGATAACTCAAAAAGCACTAAACCAATTTTTATTAAATTCTTTTACATTATACACTGCGCTACACCAACAAGCTACGACCAACCAAATAACAATTTATTAGGAGCTTGTTAAAGAATCCCAGGCAAAAATTGTTAAGCTTATAATAGCAATAATACTACGATTCTTCATTATACAATTAGCAGTTAACTAGCAGCTAACTCACAAACCGTAACAGCTTGCAACACGGTTTTCACGATTAGTTGGCGAATTACCTGTTCAACAACATCTGTAATAACGTCAAAGTTTTTTGGGGCCTTAGTTTCTTAAAAATGCATTTTAGGACCGAAAAACATTACGGTTTCTCAGGATTTTCACTTTAGGTGAGAATTAACCATTTTTGTACCATCTCTGATCCAACAAAGAGCGTCGAATATTATTTAAAGAAAAACAAACTTCAAGAAATAAAATGTAAAAGCTATAATACATCAATTAAACTGTGTAACTGTGGCTAAAACAGACACCACTACAAAATTACTTGGTTAGATAAAAACACTCACACATTTCCGATGCCATCTCGAAAATAAATATTTAAAGGTTATAATACTGGTGTCGTAAGAGGTCCGAATAAGAAGAGATGTTCGCCAATGTTACGTATTGTCTTTGCTCTTGTTTAATATCTACAGTAACAAAATAATATAGAATGCCATTTCATAACAACGGAGATGGAACCTAGGATATGCTGACGACACTGTCTAATAGAGACGCTGGAGGATTTACAAGAGTTGTTGAATCAAATTGCTGCCAAAAATTTGCAATTTGTGCTTAATGTTGGAAAAACAAAAGGGATGGTCCTAGCCAAGGAAAAGAACATCAGAGGTATATTAGAATCAAATATAGAACGCGTCGATCCGTACAAATACTTGGGTTGCCAGATTAATGAAAACTGGGACAACATGCAAGAAGTCCGTGCCAGAACTGAACAGGCCAGATCATATTTTATCAAACTTAAATCAGTATTGTGTAGTAGCGATCTTGATACCACTCTCCAAATTCGTATGATTCATTGTTATGTTTTTAGCATATTACGGCATGGAGACATGGACTGAGGCCATGTGCAAAAATGTGGAGGCATTCAAGATGTGGTGTTATCGTAGAATACTCAAAATATCTTGGATGGACTAATGTGGATGCTTTGTTCAGAATAACTAAAGATCTTTTAGTTTTATTCACCATCAAAAAACAAAAACTTGAATATTTTGGCCTTATTTTGATAAATAACGACACTTTTCCGAAAATCAGGGGACAGGACAGGGTGCAGATCGCTGATGATAGTCAACATTCACAGAAAACATGGCATTTTTTGAGAACTTCGCGGTAGAGATATTATACTTACCACCCATAATCGAATAAACATAAACATGTCCGTCGTAGTTCGGCGAGGCTATTAGAGCGGGATTTCTGGGACACCACGCAATGTCAAAGCTCCACTGGTTTGTCTTAGCAATTTCGGACAGTACCTGATAAAGGAAAAATAGATTTTATGCAGATTAGTATTTATAACTTTATCCTTTGTTAAATTTCATTTAATCAAAATTTATTCTATTCCATGATATATCAAAATTTATTGAATAAACAGAATACAGAATGTGCATAAGTTCAAAAATTAAAAATATAACAAATACCTACTAAATGCAAAATAGATAAGAACCAAAACAGCCTTTGAGCTACTTTCCGCTGTGGTACGCGCTGTGACAACTAGGCATTTCTGACCGTGTTTGAAAGTATAATGGAGCTCTTCCCTGAAGTTAGCAGAGCAAGGTGAACAAAACCAAACTTAACATGGTGCACAATTAGCGTGCCCTGTTTAAAAATGTAGTGATCTTTTTTTAATTAATTATATTAATTTTATAAAAGAGTGTCAGATGACTGAATTATTTAAAATTATGCTTCATATAATATTCATATAATTTAGGAGACCAAAAATATTCCGTGCAAGAAATTCTTATGAATAGCAGTGTACGTAAAAATATCAAAAACGCTATTTTAAGATTCAGAAAGCTTTTATGTAAGCACGCAGGTTAACTATTAGTTAAAAATTAGCCAGTGTGTTGGTTGAAAATAAAAATATTAACCTACCTCGCCCTGCGGATGATTGGAATTTGGGTTCCAACAGAGAATTCTATCATCTTTGCCACAACTGATTAGTAGATCGGCATCGGCAGTGCACCAAGATACTGCCAAAACTCCTCTTTGGTGATTTTCTAGGGTTTTTAAAGGCGAGGTAGCGAATCGCAAATCCCACAGTTGAATCACAGGCGAATGGTCTTCCTCTGAAAAAAGTAGTGCAATAAACTTTTGACCACTTATTTCGGGCTTAAAACACTAAGCTGAGTGAGATCTTCAGAGTGAAGATTATTTATATTATGAGGGAAGAGAAAAGTCCTATTATTTCTTTACATATTTAAATCTAAATACCGGACCGGTTTCGACTAAGACGTCATTGTGAAGTGTGTTTACCTAGGGCGTAAAGAAATACTTTTGACCGCGGCTTAATCTTATTGTCCGAGTACGCGAGGGCAATAAGTAAGCCAAGGGCGCAAACTTACATTACGCAAGGGGTGCAAACTTTATTTTTTGTGTGAACGGAGCATTAAACATAACCAAACTTGTTGATTTTATCTTAGGGAAGATTAATGCTATGAGAGGTAGGTTTCTCAAAACTTAAAAATTCTCCCACAATTGTTGCCTAAACAACAAGTTCTATCAATTTCAGTAACGTTATACTATGCGTTTCGGTAACCTTATACTAGCCTTGCTATGTGAAGTTTATTTACGTAACGGGCATTTAGAAAATACCAATTATCTTAAGAGACTACAGAGGGGCTAATAAAATCAGTTAAACATAAAAATACAAAACAATTCGGGCAAATTCAAAAAACAACATCATAAAATAACGATTCTAAAATACAGAAACACATTAACAAAACCTTTATGTGCTGCCAAAATTAAGTACTACAAAAACCAACCAGAATTGAACAAAAACAATCGTAATAGACTTTGGAATTGTATAAACAACAAAAATAAAGGAAATTCAAAAACATAACAAATTAAAAACAAAGAAAACAATATTATCCCAGATAAAAAAGAAATAGCAACAAACTTTAACGAATATTTTTGCAGTGTTGCATCAAATTTAGCAAAAAACATAACAACAAATAATACTATCACATTTCCAAAAACAAACTTAATACTACTTATAAAATAAAAATCACAACTATTGAAGAAGTTCAAATAACTATTAATTTGCTAAAACCAAAAAAATATCCAGGTAAAGATGGAATGACCTTGGAAATTCTTAAAGAAATTAGTCAATTCATTGTTAAACCCTTCACATTTTTAATAAATCAATATATTCCTAAGGAAACTATTCCGGATAGTTTTAGAGGAGCGATTATGAAACCCCTACACAAAAATGGAATCCGAGACGACGTGTCAAACTACAGACCCATTGCACTTAAAAGCAACAAAATTTATCAAAAATAGTAGTTTTAACAACTAGTGGCTAAAATAGTGCTTTTTTTACAAGCGTTGGTTTAAATATCGAGCGCATATCGAATAATTCAAAATGAATATATGTATATTTCAATTATATAACGTAAACAATAAATGCTACAATAATGAGTAGAGCGTCTTAGGGCATTTCGACTGCACTTAAATGATGATAGTTGCCAAGGTATATTTTTTGACACTGGGTTGATTCCTGACTACGAAAATATATCTTATTATTAAAGCCCTTAAAATTAATTCCTCGATATCTGAGCAACCAGCAGAGATAGAACCAAAATTTTTTCCTGCTGTTTGTGCATTGACCTCTAGATTATATAATGTGCCTACCGAGGTGCCTACACTATATTGCATATCTCAAAAACTAAACAAGATATTTTAAAAAAAGTATATTTTCAAAAAACAAATTTTAAATTTTTATCCATATTTTCTAACCCAGACCAGATACGAAAAAAAATGTCTTAATAAATATTTTTCCACCATTTTCGTTCTTTTTAAAAAGGTTTCTCTAACCCCACCCGCAATAGCACCGTTTGATTTGAGCCATTACGCCAAAACTGGGCAAGTTTCTGATATGAGCAGATGAGTTATGTTCATATTCGGCGACGTGACGTTCATTATATTTATAGATTTTTCTCATCTAAGATACTGGGGTGACTTGTGACTACGAAAATATATCTTGACGATCCCCCCTCTCAATCGTGCCCTCTCCAACCCCCCTTTAAACCTCTTAAAATGCATTCCTCAATATCTCAGCAATCAGCAGGGATAGTACAAAAATGGTTTCACTGTTGTTTGTGCATTGAAAACAAGATATTTTAAAAAAAGTGTATTTTCAAAAAAAAAAAAAAAATTTCTCCATATTTTCTAACCCAGACCAAATACGAAAATAAAAGTCTTAGTAAATATTTTTCCACTATTTCGCAATTATTATTATTACAATTATCTTCTTCATTAATAATTTCTTCACGTTGGTTTTCACACATGTCATCAACACAACTGCAAGCATCACTGCATGTTAAGTTGTTTGCTTTGCATTTACAAACCCTTGTACTGCACATTGATTTTTTATAGCGGCAACCATCGGCGATCCGAAGGCATTATGTTTTGCCAACAAATATTAAAAGCAACTCCCAAGTTACCTAAAACTTTGAGATTTTTTTTAGTGTTGTTTGAAGAAATTATAAAAACCTTCATATTTCCAAAATTGGGGGGAAGAACCTTCCCCATCCTCCCTCCAAGAGATCGCCGGTCGGTACAACTAATTAATTTTAAAATTTTTTGGGAGCGACATTTTCACAAGTTGATAATATCGGTGTAAAATCGTCACTTTTTTTCTCCCAACCTAAGTCTTCTGGATTTGACTGTATTGTGGATGGGGAATGCGCATTAACACATATAAAAGTTTGCAGACGTGACTTTCCATTTGTAACTTGGAAAAGCAATACCAAGGCAATTCGCCAAAATTTTAAGATGAGCCTAATTTGTAAGTAGACCGCCAAGAACACATTAATTTTATTGGCTGTTTTTATAACTTCAAATATAAGCATTTTAGAGTTGGTCGGCACCTATTAAAACAAGAAAATTAGTCTGAAGCAATATTTGGATATATTTTTTTTGTTTTCACTTTATTTAAAAATATTTTTAAAAAGATTTTAGTTTATGAGACAATAGCATTGCACTTATCCTGTCTATTAAGTCAAACCATTCAGCAAAATCTCTTTGTTATTGATCATCTTCATTGGTTCCAGTTAGGTACCTACTGCTTATTATTTTTTTTACCATAGGTAATCGTGTGGTGGGTCTGGAGAAGAGGAAGCGAGGGGTACAACATAAGATTAGACAAAATATTGTGAGGCTGCTATATTTATGTTTTAAAAATATATTATGATCACGGAAATCACCATGTCGAAGGCGAATACTACTTCTCTGATCATATACGTACATGTTTTTGTGTATTGGCACCAGTCAAACGGCGGTGTTGGGAGTTGTGTGGGCAAAAATCCATACCTATATACATTTTTGGAAAGAACGGAAACGACGGAAAAACATTTATTTGAAGTTTTTTTTCATATCTACTTTAGTTTACAAAATATGGGCAAAAATAAAAAGCTTTCTTTTTAAATGCAGTTTTTTTTTAAATATCTTCTTTAGTTTTCAAGATATGCAAATAATGTAAGGGTGGGCGGCCAAGACAGATTTTGGCTGTCAGGAGGCACCCCAGATTCCGAAAATATACATTGGCAACCACCATCACCTTGGAGTAGTTGAACCCCTTTTTTATGCCCTAAGCCGCTCTAATAAAGAATGAAATATACTTTAACAAAGGTTTGAGTTACATGTGAGAGATGTTACGTAAATAAACTCCACCTATCAACGCTAGTATAAGATTACCGAAACGAAAGGACAAGGATGCTGAAATCAAACTTCTTGGCAATAATGCATGAAACTTGTTATTTAGAGAAAACAGGGGGGATTATTTTTAAGATCAAGCCGCAAAGCAAATTTACTACTTTACAAAAATAACTATTATGGACAACCGGACGTAAAATTTCACTTTAACGCCCGCATTTTCAAGCGTGAAGTAGCAGTACTTAACGCCTTAAGGAGTTTTTTTTTATGTCCGCGGTCCTCAAAGTTCTAAAATTTAAAAAAATGCGAGTTTGTACTACTTTGTTTTTTTTGTACTATTTGCATATATATTTCTTAGTTAAAAGAAATAAAAGAAATAGTATATTTGGTCAGAGAAAACAAGCTTTATTGTAATGAAAGATAATAAGGAAATAAGCAAAAATAATTAACTCAATCTATTTTTAAATTAAAAATACAAATTCCTTATAGGTTTTTTTTATAGTTTTTTTTACTTTGACCGCAATAGATTTTCTTCGGCAACCAGAATATTTTTGGGACGGCTATTTTCTTTCTTTCTTCAATACCTGACCTTTGCTTTACTTTTAGAGTTAAAACCCTCTAAATGTGTGAAAAAATAATTATGTATAACAAGTATGTTGATACCTAATGTTTATTATCAAATTTTCACTGTAAAATCTCTTTAAAACCTTTTATGGACTTTTTGGTTACTGAGCAGAGAAATCATCTTTGTCGTCATATCTTAAATTTTTGTTTTAAAAAAAATTTAGTGAAAATTTGATAATAAACATTAGGTATCAACATACTTGTTATACATAATTCTTTTTTCACACATTTAGAGGGTTTTAACTCTAAAACTAAAGCAAAGGATTAACTTTCCATCCACTACAAGTTTTTCCATTTTCGCGACGTATCTCCTTTGCACCTTTACCTTTATACTAAAACAAAAATTTAACCAAAGTAACCAAAAAGTCCATAAAAGGTTTTAAAAAGATTTTACAGTGAAAATTTGATAATAAAGTTAATCCACTACAAGTTAGAAGAAATTGTATAAAACTGGAAAGCAAAAGTGAGATCCATTTCTAATAAAATAAGTGAAACCTTAACGGGCACAAGCATAAGAATGCCAAAACTATTTCATTTAAGGGAGAATTCGAATGAAAAATGCGCTTCTTCCAATTACTTAATATAAAAAATTATTGTTCATCAAATTTGTATCAAATTTTGTACGGTGGAAGTTCATTATCCCGGAACCACTTCACGGATTTGTCATAATTTTAAGTTTTTTACGTATCCTAAAAATGTTTAATTCACGGTAAAAATTATCGATTATTTTAAAAAAATAAATAAAAACAAGATATATATTTTTTTTTGAAAAACCACGCGAATGGTCTGTGGGGGATACAAGAAGCCTCCGCTGTGCTAAATTTTGTTAATTTTTGATGCGCGCTTTATCTGGTTAAGTAAACGAACTGTTTTTAGGATTCAAATTCACTCTTAAATATCAATTGGAGGGATTGATTGTAAATATTATGTGTTTTATCACTTAGTTTTTGCATAGTATATAGTATTATAAATTCTTTGTGTTGGATATAATTTTATTATAAAAGTCTAATTACATATATACCTATTACATAATTGACAGGTACAACAAACACTTAGTTTTTGCATAGTATATAGTATTATGAATTCTTTGTGTTGAATATAATTTTATAATAAAATTCTAATTACATATATACCTATTACATAATTGACAGGTACAACAAACACTGCAGTATTTATTTGCACACAACTCAAATGAAATTTAACATTACAGTATTTGTCGCACTTCCCATCTGTTGTACCTTCATAGAAAATTGGTTGTAAAATAATAATGGCTGATACCGAAAAAAAAATTATCAATGGGCAAAAAATAAATGATTTTTTTTCTTTTTTTAGAAATTAGGTAATATAAAATCGGACTGTTTTGTTCAAAACTTCTAATTTTTTGCCTAATTCCTATTAAAATCTCAAAGAGCTGCTTTTTTACCTCCTCTCCTATTGAAATTCATTTTTAAAACTCAAAAATAATAATTTACTAAAAAAATATTCCGTTTTTTAATATTTCAAAAATTTTGAACCTGATTTTTACTCTTCCAACCCATTTCTTTTAATGCCCTGCTTTTCTTATCAGCCACAACCTCATGGTTTTCAACATCTTAAAATAAATCAGTGTAACCAGATCACTTTTCCACAACCTAACATAACCTATTTTGAATTTGCATGTGCCAATGTTTTATGTAGATTAGTGGTCGGTATTATTATTTTTAGGGATGTCCTATATCTACCATGGAATTAGTCTTGGAAAACAAAGTTTCAACGTAAAATACCTCAGTCTAAATATATAAATTCTAAATATCTAATCATGATTAAAGCCTATCAGGGAATTTTTGCCCTGGTGAATACGAGCATAAAACTACTTTTTTGGGGTTTTCGCAATTAAGTTACGAAAATTTTTCAATTTTTTTTTTAACCACTGCGTAAATTTCTAATTTGTCATTTGTCAGAGGTTTCTAAACAAAAAGCAAAAAATGCCCAGCCCTACTACTTTTAAAATGATTAAAAATCAACTTCTTTGACGTTTTAGCTGTTTCAAACACTTTTTTTATGGTACGGCCGTGATAGTAATTTAAGACCAAAAATATTTTAGGGTAATTTAAGCGGTAACGTTTTTGTTAATCGGATTTGTCGGTAGGTTTTTCACTTTTTTAAGCCATAATTTTAACCACATTTTATAGTTTTCTTTCCAAAACATCGATCCGTAAAATAAAAAACTTTTTTTCAAGGTTTCACTGTTTTTTAGCGTTTAAAAAAGTATTGCCGAAAAATAATTTTTTTCTCTGTAAAACGAAAAATATTTAAGGATGTTGAAGAGAGAAAGTAGTATTGAAAAAGGTATTTTAGAGAAGGATGAAGATAATTTAACGCCATTTTCTGACAAACGGTTTTGTCATGTGTCTGTCGTTTTGATTGGTGTCGTGCATATAATTTTTATTTTACCATTTATATCCAAAAAAGGCAAAAATTGTCATTTTTATTTGTCAAGTGTAAAGAAGATATATATATATATATAAATATTAATTTATTTTAATCAAAGTTCTCTACAGTCTTTAAAATTACCAAAAAAACGTGCTTTAAAGTATTTTAGAACATCTAAAAATATTTTAAGAGGTGTTTAACTAAATTATTTTAAGGTTCATCATCGCCGTACCATTAGATTTTTTTTAAATAGGTCTGCTGTCATACAGCTGACCGACTTTGACTGATAAAAAAATATTTGAAAAAATTAACACTTCATAGTTGGGTGTAATTGTGTAATAATAGATAAAATAGTAAAGGGTAGTGCCCTAAATCTTTTAAAAGACTACTTGGAAAAAAGAAAGCAATTTGTTAACATCGAAGGAATTAAAAGTGGTTTACAAAATATTACGTGCGGTGTTCCTCAAGGGACGGTATTAGGACCCATTATGTTTACAATATACATTCATAATCTGGACAGCGAAGGAATCATTATAAGTTTAGCTGATAATACAGCAATATTCTACTCAGCTGAAACATGGGCTGAACTAAAAATAAAAGAGGAAAGGTATATAAAAAAAAACATTAATAATTGGTTTCAATACAATTAATCAACCCTTAATCAATCAAAACCAAAATTTCTTCCTTTTACTTCATATTCCAACAATCTCCCAAATTACGATTCAATAAAAATAGGACAGGATAGTGTAATACTTAAAACTGACTCTTCAAAATGTCTGGGGATCAATATTAATCATATTAAGCACCTAATTAACAAAACACGTTTCCTTATAACTCGCTTTTTTCATCTTAGATTTCTTAAACGTAGAACATCTTAAACAAATTTACTATCCTCTCAATCACAGATAAACTGTGACGTTAGAGACTGCTACCTGGAAAACCTAAAGGTAATCCAAAAGTGATTTAAAAAATTATATTTATGGAAAAAAAGAGTGCATCGGACGGAACTTTTATACACTCAAACAAAAATACTAGATATTCGACAACTCTATTTTCAAAACTGATACGAATAAGTCGAAAAAAAAAGGAAATATGGGTACAATCACTCATCCATATAATACACTTACACTACACTTATTGTCGTAAAGAAGTTTGTCATAGGTCCTTTCTCAGCTTAGCTCCAAAATTTTTTAATTACCTACGAAAAATGCGTAAAGATATTATTTACTTTAAAAAAATTTAAGCAAAATCTGAAAATATGGATCTATGCAACACACAGATCTATCTGTAATACATGGAATATTTTAACATTGTTTATGTTAATATTTGCACTTGTAAAATACTTTTTAAATTTAATTATAATATTCGTTAGAATAGAGATACTTGTAAATTAATATAAGATACATTCATTTTTTTTTTTACATTTTAACCCAATCAAGATATTTTATTTTCCTAAAAGTGACATAATTTCTGAAGACTGAAATGTTCTAAGTGAGTGACTTAAACTTTTGTTTTTTTGTTGTTGTACAAAGAAAAACCAGGCGCTAACAAGCAGTGTTATACTACTTGAGCGCTTAACGTGTTTATTTATTATTCCAAATAGCAATTTGTAAATGTTTGTACCATTTTTTATTTTGGATAAATCGAAGGATAAATAAACCTTATTTATTTATTTAATTAATTATAATTTTTTTGAAAAATTTCCCTAACTCAATGGCGGTAAACCCCAAAAAGTAGTTTCAGTATTATGAATCCGCCAGCAATATATAGGATTTATTTACTATTATTTTTGGTTGCTATAATAGGTATGTGACACTTTTGTCAACTGCTTTCTGGATTTAAATTTGACAAAAACTAACATGCAGAAGAGCACTAGGAGTTATTCCTAGGGCCACCGAATGACTAGTTGTCCCATGCAATCGTTTGTTGTTGTTTTAAGAGTCACTTGTCAAGTTTAATTTTGAAGTATTTTTGAGTAGTATCATTAAAAAATTATAAATTATTATTTTTTAAATGTTAAAATGAAAACATAATCATGTTGTGAACCCCCCCCCCCCCCCCCGCCCCCTTCGATAATGACGTGTTAGTCGAAACCGGTAAGGGATTTAGAATAAAATTTGTGAAGAAATAATAGGACTTTTCTCTTTCCACCTAATTAAAACACTAACCCATATACTCTTAACGCCCGTCGTGGCGGTTTGTTGTTTTTGTGGAAAAATAATCTTCTGTATTTTTTGTCATTAAGATAGGAAACCATGATTTTAAAATTTTAAAAAGGTTTGCCTAAATTAAAATAGACATTACCTGAAGCTAAACAAAGCTGCGTGGCGACTTCCGGATGCCAGGTGACCATTTTCCATCTTATCCTTGACACAGTATCCGTCAATTTAATGATTGGCTCGTTCTTTCTTAAATCCCAAATGACACATTTTGAGGCAAATGACGAAGCTAAAATGTGCTGAACTTGCTTATTCCATGCTACTGACAACACGTCTTCGGATGGTTGAGATTTTGTTCCTAAATTCAGATTGAATTAAAAAATTTATTTGGCAAAAAATTTTGGAATTTAGTGACAATAGTCAAAACGGTAAATCATTCCATTTTAAGCGCGACCGACTGTTGATGCGCAAGATTGCGAGGGACTCAGCAGTAGGCTAACCGCAAAAATGTGGTTTATACAAGATTTTTGTGCAAACAGAACCTGATATGCAACACAGTGGCAAACATTAAATTTCATAATTTAGAAATGGTTGGGTTAAACATACAACGCTAATACGCATTATAATTAGATGGCACAAGAAATAAAATTTTACTCTTTTCAGGAGCATCATAAACTATTTAAAATATTATTTGATACTGTTCATAGCTTGCGCTGCGTACTGTAGCCAATTAATGTGCGGCGGGATATGTGGTACTGTTAAACCTAACCAAATCTAAAACAAAATTATGATTGTTTTCCACAAACCAAAACTGCACTTTTTTGCACTCGACGCGCGTTTCGCTAACAACGTTAGCATCATCAGGAGACGATAAACAATTAACTAAATTAATCTACGCTCTTCTTATATACAATCCTTTAGTGGGCGGAGATAAGACTAATAATTTGTGATTCATCACGATTTTTAATCCTATCTCCCCTCAACCAAAGAATAAAGTGTACTAAACGGGATGGGTCCTCTATCTTTATTTAAACTATTTCTGGATTTAATGATTTCCATACTTTCATATGCATTCAAAAGTCTTTTATTTGGTACACTTTTTAGAAGTTTTAGGTTATCTAATGTGAATCTATGATTGTTTTCAAAAGCATGCTCGGCCACACTTGACTTTTCTGTTCTTCCGTATTTTAAGTGTGCTAAGTGTTCTTTAAAACGTGTTTGAATAGAGCGTCTCGTTTGGCCAACATATTTTTTGTCACAATCCATGCAACTAATTTCGTAAATTCCACTTTTTTCTAGAACTGTAGTTTTATCCTTGGGATTTCCTAGTAAGCTTCTTATTGTGTTACCGGATTGATATACTAATTTAAGACAGGTGTTATTAAATACTTTTTGTAATTCTTTCCTATAATTAGGATTATAAGGAATTGATACAAATTTTAAGTCCCAGGGATCTTTTTGTCTGAAAAAGGTAGAATTCCGAAAGGTCTTTTGAAAAGAATGTCTATTTATCAGCTTATTTATTAAGCCTTCGTCGTAACCGTTTTCGCCAGCTATATTCCTAATTCTATTCTTCTCTGCTTCAAATCTTTCTTTGTTTAAGGGGAAATTTACTAATCTATATGTGGCAAGCATCTCGCACATAGCCCTTTGTGCCTTCTGAAAGATAAGAGATTGAACTTTCAATATTTGCAATAATATCACTTAAATTATCTTTTTGTGGGGGCAGAGCAAAATTAAAACCTTCGGTTAGGCCTATTGTTTCTGCTGTAGGATCACCTACTTACAACATTTTGAAATGGCTAGCAAACGACCCTGGAAATAATCCAACGGCGAAGAGTCTACCGGACAGGCGCGTCGATTGCGTCTGTAGTAAAAGCAACTGACAATCATCTGACAGCGAAAATTTATGTTGTGTTTAATATTTTTGTTTGGTTTTAGAAAATTTATTAATAGAGTGGACACTACAGTAGTAAAAAAAATTAGTGTTGTCTATTGTTTCCCGTAATTTCGTATCAATAGAAAATTGAATTCCTTTAGATTTAAACATTAGACTTAGACAAAACAAGATTAGAAAACAAAAACCAGGATGTTTGAGGCTTAATTGGTGAGTATAATTACAGAATTTAAGTCAATGTATGACTTTCTTCAAAGAAAACCTACTTGCTAGGTATTATTGGACTTAGTTTTTCAAATTTTTGCATAAAAGTTGGGTGCTCTTGTAGGCATTCCGTGCCCTGGACTTTGTAAGTGAGGCATTTTGTGGGTTAAGGGCCAAATAATGCATAGCTTATTTTAGGAGGAGAGGTCTAAGCTGCAAAAAGAGACCATGTGCTTGGTAAGTTCATTTAAATAACGTACAGCAGACTCCTAATCACATAAAATAACGCCATAAAATTTTAAGACCCGAAAACTCCACAATAACATAAAAAAAATTGGATAAATTTTACTTTTAAACGACCCCAATGCATTTAAAAAGCTCTAAAATGGAAATTATATTGTAGTTGAAGTACATTTTAAGTAACATTAAATCATTTAAATTTTTTTTGTATTATCTGGCATGGCTTTGTTAGTGCATGTGTAGTAGATTTTTCGCCAACCGCGTTTTATCGCGATAGTATCTCATAGTTATATCCCTAAAAAACAGTAAAGGTAATTTACCGCAATGGAATTACAAATAACGCGGTTTTTTATTATAACCAAATGAACTAATGGCTCAAACCTTAGATTAAAGAGACAAGATATCTGGTCCAACGAAAACTCCTTGGCAAATAATAACCACTGTTTATTTACAAATAAAATCAAAACAAAACAAAGGTAAGAAATATCGATTATTTTTTATCCTTTTAAAAGACTTTAGCACGATTAGGCCAGTCAAATTAGGATATTTTAAGGAATTAATTCCCAGTGAGCTGGAAATAATTTTAATACCTTTATTCAGTCCTAAATGTGTGTAATCTGAATTTGCACCATCCCAGGTGGTGAGCTTAACTTTTGGTAGCCAAAAACCCGCTAAATTTTTGCACTTTTTTTAGTTTTTTGCTTGTATATGAAAAACAGTGCATACATTTTGCGACGTCGGTTAATCTGGGAGACCATCAGAAGGGGCCCAAATATTTTCACACCGCTTCATTTTGTAGCCTTTTTATAGGTATTTTGTTACGATTAAATTAATTTTGTAGCCGATTTCGAGAAAACGCGACCCCCCCCCCCTAGCTTAACCGTTAAGCTAAAGGGTCACCCTATAACTTTAGTAACTGTCAAAGCTAGGAAGATCAAATAAACACGAATTTTGTAGCTAGGCTTGTTTGACGGAATCGCATATAAAAAGTTTTCCAAATAATTATAATTTTTTTTTATTAATTAATATTGCAGCCATTTTCCAGAAAACGGGTGCAGCTGCAATATAAATTTAACCTTAACAAAACAGCTACAAAAAGGCTACAAAATGTAGCGTTGAAAATATTTGGACCCATTATCATGGTCCCCCATCAGGTTAACGCGACGTCGCAAAATGTAATTTTTCACCGAAATGAAAAATTATCCCTGTTTTCAACATTAGATTTTGGCTATACCAATAAACCGCATTTGACGTTTTCGATGTCATGTGCATGTGTGCATGTGTGGCATTTACCGTCGACGCACCGTTTTTTAGAGACAAGAAAAAAACTAAATTTGGCGGTCTTTTCATATTTAAGACCAATAGAGGTATTAAAACGATTTCCAGCTCGCTGGGAATTCATTCCTCAAAACGGTTTTTTTTCGACCTAATTAGACTGGCCTAGATACAGACAGAGAATTCTGAGTCAACCACTTTTGGTCGTGATCGGCTTATGGTCGGGAAAGTCCGGCAGAGCGCAGTCCGTCAGATGATATTTTTATTAAAATAAGCTTTTTCGTGTTATTTATTTTAACATTTCAGGATGTTTTAAGCAGTTTAAAAGTCTTTAAAACCACATTTTGTCAAAAAACGTTTATAGTGTGTTTTTTTGTAGGTACAGCTACTCAGAAAATCAAAAAAAAAGTTTATGAAATATACTTAAATTAGTAGATCCTTAGATTAAAATATCAACCAACACGTTTTTTTTATTTTCAATTGCTTCAAATAAGATATTTTCGAAGGTTTTTGTAAGATTTTTTTCGAGTTTTTTTTTATGAAGGCGATAAAATAAAGCTTATTTATTAAGCCTTCGTCGTAACCGTTTTCGCCAGCTATATTCCTAATTCTATTCTTCTCTGCTTCAAATCTTTCTTTGTTTAAGGGGAAATTTACTAATCTATATGTGGCAAGCATCTCGCACATAGCCCTTTGTGCCTTCTGAAAGATAAGAGATTGAACTTTCAATATTTGCAATAATATCACTTAAATTATCTTTTTGTGGGGGCAGAGCAAAATTAAAACCTTCGGTTAGGCCTATAGTTTCTGCTGTAGGATCACCTACTTACAACATTTTGAAATGGCTAGCAAACGACCCTGGAAATAATCCAGCGGCGAAGAGTCTACCGGACAGGCGCGTCGATTGCGTCTGTAGTAAAAGCAACTG
The DNA here is from genome assembly GCA_963921995.1 of Oxystoma pomonae. NCBI lineage: Eukaryota > Metazoa > Arthropoda > Insecta > Coleoptera > Brentidae > Oxystoma > Oxystoma pomonae. The sequence continues at coordinate 58,898,959 of OY998168.1, forward strand.
ACAATCATCTGACAGCGAAAATTTATGTTGTGTTTAATATTTTTGTTTGGTTTTAGAAAATTTATTAATAGAGTGGACACTACAGTAGTGAAAAAAATTAGTGTTGTCTATTGTTTCCCGTAATTTCGTATCAATAGAAAATTGAATTCCTTTAGATTTAAACATTAGACTTAGACAAAACAAGATTAGAAAACAAAAACCAGGATGTTTGAGGCTTAATTGGTGAGTATAATTACAGAATTTAAGTCAATGTATGACTTTCTTTAAAGAAAACCTACTTGCTAGGTATTATTGGACTTAGTTTTTCAAATTTTTGCATAAAAGTTGGGTGCTCTTGTAGGCATTCCGTGCCCTGGACTTTGTAAGTGAGGCATTTTGTGGGTTAAGGGCCAAATAATGCATAGCTTATTTTAGGAGGAGAGGTCTAAGCTGCAAAAAGAGACCATGTGCTTGGTAAGTTCATTTAAATAACGTACAGCAGACTCCTAATCACATAAAATAACGCCATAAAATTTTAAGACCCGAAAACTCCACAATAACATAAAAAAAATTGGATAAATTTTACTTTTAAACGACCCCAATGCATTTAAAAAGCTCTAAAATGGAAATTATATTGTAGTTGAAGTACATTTTAAGTAACATTAAATCATTTAAATTTTTTTTGTATTATCTGGCATGGCTTTGTTAGTGCATGTGTAGTAGATTTTTCGCCAACCGCGTTTTATCGCGATAGTATCTCATAGTTATATCCCTAAAAAACAGTAAAGGTAATTTACCGCAATGGAATTACAAATAACGCGGTTTTTTATTATAACCAAATGAACTAATGGCTCAAACCTTAGATTAAAGAGACAAGATATCTGGTCCAACGAAAACTCCTTGGCAAATAATAACCACTGTTTATTTACAAATAAAATCAAAACAAAACAAAGGTAAGAAATATCGATTATTTTTTATCCTTTTAAAAGACTTTAGCACGATTAGGCCAGTCAAATTAGGATATTTTAAGGAATTAATTCCCAGTGAGCTGGAAATAATTTTAATACCTTTATTCAGTCCTAAATGTGTGTAATCTGAATTTGCACCATCCCAGGTGGTGAGCTTAACTTTTGGTAGCCAAAAACCCGCTAAATTTTTGCACTTTTTTTAGTTTTTTGCTTGTATATGAAAAACAGTGCATACATTTTGCGACGTCGGTTAATCTGGGAGACCATCAGAAGGGGCCCAAATATTTTCACACCGCTTCATTTTGTAGCCTTTTTATAGGTATTTTGTTACGATTAAATTAATTTTGTAGCCGATTTCGAGAAAACGCGACCCCCCCCCTAGCTTAACCGTTAAGCTAAAGGGTCACCCTATAACTTTAGTAACTGTCAAAGCTAGGAAGATCAAATAAACACGAATTTTGTAGCTAGGCTTGTTTGACGGAATCGCATATAAAAAGTTTTCCAAATAATTATAATTTTTTTTTATTAATTAATATTGCAGCCATGTTCCAGAAAACGGGTGCAGCTGCAATATAAATTTAACCTTAACAAAACAGCTACAAAAAGGCTACAAAATGTAGCGTTGAAAATATTTGGACCCATTATCATGGTCCCCCATCAGGTTAACGCGACGTCGCAAAATGTAATTTTTCACCGAAATGAAAAATTATCCCTGTTTTCAACATTAGATTTTGGCTATACCAATAAACCGCATTTGACGTTTTCGATGTCATGTGCATGTGTGCATGTGTGGCATTTACCGTCGACGCACCGTTTTTTAGAGACAAGAAAAAAACTAAATTTGGCGGTCTTTTCACATTTAAGACCAATAGAGGTATTAAAATGATTTCCAGCTCGCTGGGAATTCATTCCTCAAAACGGTTTTTTTCGACCTAATTAGACTGGCCTAGATACAGACAGAGAATTCTGAGTCAACCACTTTTGGTCGTGATCGGCTTATGGTCGGGAAAGTCCGGCAGAGCGCAGTCCGTCAGATGATATTTTTATTAAAATAAGCTTTTTCGTGTTATTTATTTTAACATTTCAGGATGTTTTAAGCAGTTTAAAAGTCTTTAAAACCACATTTTGTCAAAAAACGTTTATAGTGTGTTTTTTTGTAGGTACAGCTACTCAGAAAATCAAAAAAAAAGTTTATGAAATATACTTAAATTAGTAGATCCTTAGATTAAAATATCAACCAACACGTTTTTTTTATTTTCAATTGCTTCAAATAAGATATTTTCGAAGGTTTTTGTAAGATTTTTTTCGAGTTTTTTTTTATGAAGGCGATAAAATAAAGCATACTTTTGATGAAGTAGTTAATGCGCAAATGAGATATTTTCGAAGGTTTTTTTATAAAGACTATAAAATAATTCACATGTGTTCAGGTTTGTAAGAATATTGAATTCCTACCTCTTATCAGAATATTAAGGTTGATTTATACTGCCGCCGTTGCCATCTGCGCTCGACGTTCGAATTGATATTTGAATCTTTTCGCCGGCCCTAGATGTCTCTTCTATATACCCTAAGCACTATTGACTTTTTATTGTGTACCAAAGAAGTCAGTGTAAATAAGTTTTTGCTAATGACCAGAAAAAATAACAAATAAGTCATCTCTGCGAACTTAGACGGCGACAGCATAAGTCTTTGTGATACAGAGATGAGTGTGAAGAAGGGTAAGTTTCACTCTGTTATGTAATTAAAGAAACATAAAATTATATAGTTTTACCTAAATGTTTCCCATGTAAAAAAGGCCCCTATAACCACAAAAACCATAACATCATTTTTAGCTATGAGGTAATATTCTTCTTGATGTTCCAGGTGATGTAAACTGTGTTTGTTTTAATGTTTGGCATAATTTTATTGTATTGAAAATTGAAATTGCAATAAATCATATACAAACTTTGTAATAAATTTATTTTGTGTAAAACCACTACCAAGATTTATTATTAGGAAGCTTCCAAAGCTCAAATTGGCAGAATTATTCTTACATATTATTTAAATTATTTTGCAGATTTCATATTATAGTAAAATTTTAATAATATAATGCATGTGTAAATTTATATTTAAGAAGGTACACCACTGGTGTGTTGACTGTAAACAACAGAAAGGTAAACATTGTTCCATATAATAATATCACCAAAGTCTCCGTAAGTGTCAGGTATCTTGTCTCTTCTTAATCTAAGGCTCAAACGAATTGGTCCAAGCCTCAGATTAAAAAATAAAAAGAGATATAACAGTAAACAATACTACCCCGATCAAACATCCATAAGGTTCATTTTCCCATAAAATGCACGATTGCCAATTTGCCGCGGGATTTGGTAAAAACAAAACTAAATACAGTTTTTGAATCGCTTTTTTAATTATATTTACTATGTTACACATTTTTATACAAGAATTAGCCTCAGACTAATAACTAAATTTTTTAATTTGAGTAATTACTATAATAAAATTTGTAAATAGTAAAATTAAAAATTACAAACCGGCAACGTTGCATTAAAGATAAGCGGCGAATAAATTATGACAAGTCTTTTTTGTTCACAGCTGAATCGGTAGTGCTTTTAACGGGTGTTGGTGGTTTTTTGTGATTTTTGACTTTTATTTTGACTATTTAAAAAAAAAGAACTATAGAAAGTCTTTTTGAGGACCAGCAAAATGCGTGGTGTGAAAAAAAAAACAATATTTGTGCCTAGAATTATTATTTCGGAGATAAGAGATTGTGTCATTTTTTTGTCTTTCTTTGTAACTTATATATTTTAAATCTAAAATTATAATCTCATCGTGCACGGTGTATTTTAAAACAACTTTGTACTGTGCTACCGAAAACTCAGCTAGTATCTAAAGAATTAATTAAAATTCGTACCTACTGGCCATGGTGTCTCGTCGAAGTACAGCAATTTACTATATGTTTTTAAATGTCTTTGCGGTGTGGTGGGTAGAGTGTTTGCCTTAGGAGCGCAAGGTCGTGGGTTTGATTCACACCAAAGATTGATTTGTTTTTTTTCCTTTTTTTATTTTTTTTTCAAATATGCTACTTAAACTTTTAGCACTTGTTTTCAAAATATGCTCGCAATTATTTCATAGGTATTTCAAAGTTGGCGGAGAGAGGTTAAATGCAAGAGACCCAAAAAATATCAGAATTTTCGGCTCATTAGTAATGGGAGCAGTTTTAGGTATTTTTTAATCTAAGGCCGAGAACTTTAAACTGTTTTAAATCACAACACCAGTACTTATATTACAATTCTGGCGAATGCTTTAGTAAACTCAAGATCTCAAGTAGAGTAAGTTAAACAGATACAAGGAACACCTCCCGACAGTTGACACCTCGACGAATACCTTAAATTTTTAATTTTAAAATATTGCAGTGGAGCGCTGTTAGTATTCGTCGCAGTTTAAGGGTCTTGTAGTGCTGTCCATGCAAGGCTTCCTTCTTCCGTGAGTAACGAAGTAGGAAGCCTTGGACACCACTTTAAATTTAACTCTAGTTAGAGGGCTAGTACTTTAATTATGGCTACAAACTTAGTGGGTTAACGCACGCAAAAGTCGCCGCCACTGGTGATGGGAAAAGCGACTTTAAACAGTGTTGCCGTTTTATTCGTTTATCTCTTTTCTCCTCATGTATTCGTCTAGAAGGGCGTTGGATGGTAAACATTAGAGAATTTCCAAAGGGAATGTTTGGACTCTTCTGTAGTTATTAGTCCGAGGCCAAAGCAGTCCTAGGTTATATTTTTGTTTATGATAATTTTTTAGAATTCCTTTTCGCGATATTAACCCAGTGGTATTTTAATTCATGGTCACCCGCTACTTAAATAATGATTTAAAATCTTTAACATACTAGTACCATTGATTAATGAAGCAGTTGAGTGGAGTCGTTAGTCCACCCCTTTGATATTAAAACAGCTTAATATTTATATCTAAGTGCGGACGGTTCAAACCGCGGCACAGAGGTCATTACTGCAGAATTAGGTGGTAATAAATCGATTTTCAAAAACATGGTTACATGTTTTGGAAAGTTAAAATGTATATTTTTCAAATGATAAACCGGAAAATGATGTAGATTAAATAAGCTACCAACGTAGGACCAAATTTATAAAAAATTATACACAATAGACACTTAAAGTTAATTTTCAGTTTTATCAGCATTGGTATCCTTGTCGTAACGTTACGACCGTCCCTGCATACGAAGCGATTTTTGACACATTTGATCAGCTGGAGCTGTCACGCATTCGCAATTAGTTTAAAAGTACACCTGCTCGATAGGTCGACTCGATGGAGATAAGGATACGAATTCCGATAAACCCGAAAATTAACTTTAAGTGTCTAATAACAAAAGCGATCAGTAATTTTCTAGTTAAATACACGCTCTTAAATTATAAAGAAATGTTTAACAATAACCAAGGGCGCACCCGCGGGTGTGGAGTTGGTAGCCCCCTTCGTAACCTAGAAAATTTTCTCGATTTTTTACCGATTTTGCAGGAAGATATTATTTAAAAAGTTTACATACTGTAAATTAAGTGACTCACATTAACTCTAAAAAAAATCTAATTCATAATATAAAATTCTAATTCAACTGTTTTATACCGTGTGTTTCAACAAAAACTTAACAGGCGTGTTTTTGAGTATTTAGAACCCGAAATTCAAAAAATCCTCGGACACATCCATTATTCTTTTAAGGATGACACTTTTTCGCTATTTTGGAATTTTTAAACGCACCCCTTCCGAGGGGTGAGTTTTACCACAAGAATTTGAATAGAGAAAGTGGGTCAAGTGACACCTTGTTTTGAGGGTCTTTTAAGAACCCCAAAAATTACATAAAAAATTTTAAAATTTAGCGATTGTTTCTCCAGATAATTACCCTCAAATTTGCCATGGAAGGAAGAAAAGACATTGATTTTTGTACTTATTCGAGCAAAATCTTTAAATAAAAATAAAATAAGAATTACATTTTGCCCAAACTCTATTAAGGCACTTTTCAACCCTCCCCAAACTACCTCTTACAGGGTAGCTACCCTTATTGTACATTTTTGAATGGAATTATGGGACGTGTGTTCGAAAGGTCTTTTGATTCTCTAAACAGCGATGTTATTATTTATTTTTTGGAATCACGTTATTTTTCTAATTTTAAGACAAACCGTTTTTGATGGTGAATGTTTAAAAAATCAAAAAAGAGGGTTACTACCCTCTAAGAGATATGTTGGGGAGGGTTGGAAAATATCTTAATAATTTTGTTTACAAGATTTTCGTTCTTCATGGAATCTCAAAAAACAACTCAAACCAAAAATAAAATTCACCACCATTTAGAGAATCAAAGACCTTTCGAAAGAGGTGCCACATGACCCATAGTCCCATTTGAGATTTTTAGAGGTAGGTCGGGGCGGGTGGGCTTTAATAATTGATGGTTAGCCATTTTTAATACTTTTGAAGACTCTTATTCAATTACTGTCAGTGAAGTGAAACTTTAGCCGTTTTAAATGAGGTTTAACATGTAATATTTTATTGATGTCTAAAGAAATTTTTTTTTTTGGTGTTGTTGGCACTTCTTGGCAGCCAATTTTGGTATGGGTTTTTAGATAAAAGGATTATGCCATTGACAAAAAGTTTTTTCTAATATTCGCGTGACATAAATATATTACGAACTATTCATTTGTAAGTACTTACCCTAAACTCCTTAAAACACCAGCCTAGTTTTAAAAATTTAATTTAAAAAAATATTGTTGTGTAATCATGTCTTTGATGTATTAACTATGGAATACAACAGCATTCGTAGTTTTTTTAAAACTTTTTTTGATTTATTAATTTGTAAAATAATTAAAATGACCTCTGTGCGCGGTGGCGAAATGCATTTTCGCATTATTAAATGCCAATTATAATCATTCCATCGCGTTAATCGCGTTTAAATATGTCAGTAATAAGATACATAATGCCACCTGTATGCAGGTTTTGTCTACCAACGATAATAAATCGCAAAACAACCCAAAGATGTGATGTGTCGTTAGTAAAGTAAAAATATATGACAATTAAAAAATGACGCAGAATAAATCTACAGTTTACGTGATCAGTATCTTCATCTTTATTTTTTTAACGGTAGTAAATCACGGTTTGTGGTCCCATTAAAGCAGCGTGTCTGGCACTAGTCGAATCACATAGAAGTAAGAAAATTCTTTATTTATTTTTCTGATGTTGTGGGGAAAGATTCATGTTCAAAGGAAAAACTCGTATATTGATATGTTAAGGCATTTTCGAGGTGCAATGCGGGGGATGAATAATAGCCTATATTACTCAGGGCAGTGTAGCTTTCCAACAGTGAAAACATTTTCAGTTTATTCTAAATGCATGAAGGTTTTATAATAACAAAAATGGATAATTTCATTAAAAACAGAAAAGATAGGTAAAATGTAGTCGCTAAACTATTTTTAATAATAAATCCTCCAAAATTTGTATAAATAATGCCCACTCCCAAAATGAAAACTTTTTTAAAACCCCTTGTATCTCAAAAACGGCTTGACGTAACAAAATCCAGTTTCCTCCCTTTAATTTTCTTTGGAAATTGAACCTCACAACTGGGAATCAGTTTTTCTATCTTCCCTGGAATTATCTGAATCCCCCAAAAGTGTTCATTTAGCGGGGCACTCTCTTTATTACCTGGAGACATAGGCGCGCTTGTATTATTTAAATCCCATATGAAAATTTCTGATTCTCCTGCTCCAGTAGCAAACAAATTCTGCTGAAAACTGTTAAAATCCAAAGCGTGGACAGGTCCAGTGTGTTTTTGTTGTACTCCAATCTAATAAGGTATAAAAATATGAAATTATTTGAAAATTAACAAAAAAAAATAAAACTAAAAACAAATTTTACTTTAATTTTAAAAACTGACCCTTCATACTACACCACCATACTTAGACCAAAATCTTAGGCCGATATTGTCTGTGTATCAACTAGAGGCAGGTTTACCAAATAACACAGGGAGGTTGAGTTTTAGCATTGTTTAATACATAGGGAAGTTACACAACTTTAAGGACAAAACATGTGACACTTTTTTGAACCAATTTGTAGATATTCATCTGAAACAAATGACACACACTTTTCATCTTATATAGATTTTATTTTAGATATGTTTAAAAATAAAATCTGTGTTAAAAAAATAAAATAAATATGTTGAGTTAAATGAAAAGTGCGCGACTCATGGGGTCCAGGATATGTAACGAGTTTTCCAACATCCGACATTTATTTCCAGGTAAAGCACTTCTGGGTGACTACCAAACAAAATATTCTAGATTTAAAAAGGATTTAGTGAGGGTGAATATTTCACAAAAAACAAAAAATAGCGAGCTTTCCCTGAAAAAGGTAATGTTAACCATAGAGTCGGGTTTCGCACTTATGATGCTCATCAGCACGGAATTATTCTGAAAAATAATTCATGTCAAAAACAACCATCTCTCAATCAATTTTTTTTATAAATTGAAGGTACATCTACCGATTCTGCAACTTAACAGATGGTTGTTTTTTACATGAATCCTGTTTCAGATTAATTCCTAGTATCGTGCCGATGAGCACCAGAAGTACGAAACCAGGGTCTACGGTTACATTATTTTTTAAGAGGGAAAGCTCCCTATTTTTGGTTTTTTGTAAAATATTCGACATCGCAAATGCCGAAAAATGACGGCGTCGCGTCGGGTCAGCAAAAAATGTCAAGATTAGACCATGGATCTGCTAACCTAAAAATGGATCGCCAACGCATTGACTATTTCAGGGAGAGGCAGCCATATTGCCGTGTGTGGCATACAAATCAATAATTTTGTTGTAAACAAAGGAATCGGAGTGCAAAATAACTCGTTTTTATTTAAAATGCCTTTGTTTTGCTCAATTTTCGGATATTTTCTAAAGGGGCGAAAAAGATACTCAGTTTTTTTTTGGTTTCCCAGGATTTGGAAAGCACGAGGTCAAAACTTCACAACATTCCTAATACAAAAAAAAAACTAAATTTTCTCTTGTTCAAATTATCTGAAAAACCGACATTTTCAACAATTTTCTTTGCCGGGTATCAAATCAACCAGAGGTTTGGCACACCATCTCACCGATTTTGATAAAATTTGGTAGACTTATTCTCTATATGGGTGGGATAAAAAAATCCAAAATATTTTTTTTTTCTGATCAGTAGTTTTTTTATTAATTTTCAAAAATCGAAAAGTTGACAAATTTTGGTCCAACACACCTTCACAAAAATTAGAATATGTTGAGGACCACTTATCGATAAGATGTAACTCGTTGTAAAGGTAATTCAAATACCTTTCCAACGATGTGTCACATGACCTATTATATTTTCATCTGTTTTTTTTCTAAATTTTTTAAAAAACATTTTTTGATTTTTTTGAAAAAAGTCATTTTTGAATTTTTTGCGAATTTTTTTTTTATCAATGCTTTGGCAAACTATGTGCCAAATTTCAAGAGGAAGAAATTATGGGTTCATGGTCAAAAAAATATAAAAACCAAATAAAAGTAACAAAAAATCTGAAGAAAATTGTTTGAAATTCGTATTATCAGGCATACATAATATGTGTATGCGCTGTAGGAAAAAGTTATATTTTGAATATTAATTTGGTGTAGGTAAATTAAAGCTAAAATAAAAATACACCCCTTTTTTATCCCCCCCCCTCCCCTCAGTCTAGTGTTAGTCTTTTTATAGGTCCAAAACTTGGGTTTTTTATTTGTGTGAACTTGTTTATTCCTGTCATATCTACTTTGTCATTGGTGAGTTATTTCCAACCCATCAAACCAGACAATCTGTGCCTGTTTGATGCAGGAAAATCCCTGCAAGAAATTCTTGCAAGAACACGCCAAAATGCCGATTTCATTTATTTAAACCTGACCTCCTGTTGATAGTGTTGCATCTATCTTATACTGTTTAAAAATGTTTAAAGATAATCCAAAAGACTGGTCTAAAATACTTGCGACCAGGAAAATTGAGGAATGTTTCAGAAAATATGTGCTCTGATATAGACATTAAGCTAGGAATGAAAATTTGTGATGGGTGTCGAATCAAACTCATGAAAAGTTCAAAGAAAAATAATTCGCCTGAAGCAGGGTAAGTACATACTTACAATTGATGTATGTATATTTTCATAGTTTTTTAAAAGTAATTATTATTGATAGGAAACAAGCCATTTTTATGGTATAAAGATTTTTACCCGTTTTTTTAGATTTAAAAAATTTAAAAAAAAACAAATTTGATAAAATAAAGCCTATGTTCATCCCAGGTATCGAAGGAATGTATTAGTCGAATCCCATTAAAATCGGTTCAGTAGTTTTTGCGTGATGCTGGCACTGACAAATAAACAAACGGACAAACAGACAAAAATTCTAAAAATTGGATTTTTTGGATCTATATCAGATAGCAGATGGGCTAACATCCAGCACCAAAATTTTTAAGAAATATTTACTGTAAAAAAATAATCCACATATTTATTTAGATTTAGGTACCTACATATTTGTGAATATTTTTTTCAGACCATCAACTAACTACCTTTGATTCACCCAATTTTAAATTTGGATCAGAAGAGTCGCTGGAAGTTCTTAATCAGTCGCTGGTGCTCTTGGGAGAATCTCTCATCAAAAAGAAAAGACTAACTAATCAGAAAGCAGAAAAAGTGAAGATAGCGATCGAAGAAATTTTAGATAAAGAAAGACGTGTAAAATTAGAAGAAACCCCCGCGCCTGCTAATAGTGCCACTGAACATGATTGTGAGATAATAAAGCAACTAAAAGTAAAATTTGCTGAAATCACCAAAAGAAGTAAGAAAATGCTGATGTTGTCAGTTCTTCCAATTAGTTGGACCAGATTTTTGGTGTGTCTGAATATATGGCAAGGGCAGTAAAAAAAATGGTAAAAGAAAAGGACATTTTTTCTACGCCCAATCTCAAACCAGGAAAAACCACTTCAAATAATATAGTTACACTGGTTAGAGAATTTTATTTGAGAGACGATATAAGCAGAATGATGCCAGGAAAAAAGGACTGTGTAGTAATTAAAAAAGAAGACCGCAAAAAATATTTGCAAAAAAGATTGCTTTTGGCCAACTAAAAAGAAGTTTATGCTTCGTTTAAAAAGGAGTACCCAGAAATAAAAATTGGCTTCACCAAATTTTATGAACTTAAACCAAAAAACTGCATATTTTCCGGAAAAAGTGGCATACATTTAGTGTGCGTTTGCCTCATCCATCAAAATATTAAATTGATTATGAGTGGTTCCAAAATTGATAAATTCACCATTGGTGACACTAAGAAAGCGATGTTTCCAGACTACCACGCATGTTTGGCAAAAATAATGCGCAATCCAGAAAGCGTAGATTGTTACCTCGGTAAATGTGAAACTTGTCCTGGAAGTGAAATTCTTAAAGAAATTTTAATGGAGAAGTTTGAGGATTTTTTTATTGATAATGTTACATACAAAAAGTTGGTTTCTGTGGATCGCTGTAACATGGAGACGATTATTAAACCCACTGAATATTTTCTTGAGGAATTTGTGCAAGATTTAGTTAAACTAAAAACACACTCGTTTATTTCCACTATGCCAAAAGATTTTTACAATCAGACTAAGACAAATTTAAAAATGGGAGAAGCACTTATCACTTGCGATTTTGCCGAAAATTATTATTTTCTCTTACAGGATAAGGTCCAGTCATACCACTGGACTACTAGTTAGGCAACACTTCATCCATTCGTGATATATTACAAAGATGAAAACGACGAAATGAAGCATTTGAATTATGTTTACATTTCAGATTGTTTAAACCATAACACAACAGCTTTTCATTTGTATTTAAAAGATTTAATACCTGAGCTTAAAAATAAAATCAAGAAACCTTAAAAAATTTTCTATTTTTCTGATGGGTGCGCAGCTCAGTATAAATATATAAAAAAAATACTAATCTCTGTTATCATGAGGAAGAATTTGGACTAAAGGTTGAATGGCACTTTTTTGCTACGTCCCACGGCAAGAGTGTTTGCAACGGGCTCGGTGGGACAGTAAAACGGTTGGTTACCAGGGCTAGTGAAATAACAAATTCAGAGCTTATGCATATCCAATCTGGTTTTGTTACTATTGAATACGACAAATTATGGTGGTTGGCATGTACCACTGGAAAAAATGAGGAAACTGATGAACTCAAAGTCAGTTTTTTCCTACCCTAAGCCTAAAGCAGATATACTAATAATAAAAAAAGGTACTATATTAAGGAAAGTTCAACCGCGTACTGCTACTGGCCGGACATATATTTTAACTAGGGAAGAAATGATTGAAACTTCAAACATTTTGGAAAGAAAAATTAAAACAACTATTTGTAAATATTTTTTCATAATGATATAATTATATTTCTTGTAAAAATGTTCATAATTTTCACTTTTTAATTAGATTTTCACATGTTTTTTTATGGTTTTTATTTTTTTCATACTGAACCCATAATTTCTCCATTTTGAAATTTGGCACATATTTTGCTAAAGCATTGATAAAAAATATACTTTTTTTAAAAAAAATCAAAAATGACTTTTTTGAAAAAAAAAACATTTTTTTTTTTAATTAAAAAAAAGAGATAAAACCAAAATAGGTCATGTGATGCATCGTTGGAAAGGTATTTGAATTACCTTAACAACGAGCTATATCTATTGATCTACGATAAGTACTTCTCAAGATATTCTAATTTTTGTGAAGGACCAAAATTTGGTCAATTTTTCGATTTTTGAAAATGAATAAAAAAAAACTACAGATCAGAAAAAAAATATTTTGGATTTTTCATCCTACCCATATAGAGAATCATTGCACCAAATTTTATCAAAATCGGTGAGATGGTCTGCCATTCCTCTTTTTATTTTGGTTGATTTGATATGAAATTACCCTGCCATGACATCCCAAACAAATCCAGCCTCATAGTATTTATAAGCTTGCAAAGTTTTAAAAGCCTTCATCTGCTCTCCGCTATGAAAACTATCAGTCTATTTGGTCCACGATTCGCAAGAAACTCAAGTTTTTGGACAAGTCTTTAGGACTTAAAGGGTAGAGGTCAGTATTGTTTTAAATTTACCTAAATTTACAAAAATAAGTTTAAAAACCCGAAATTATGACAATTGCTAAGAAACACCAATGTCAACCTTATGACAGTCGATTCCTTGTGTGCCCCATGGGGGAATATGCCCGCTTGTTAAATCACCTGAACTGGAATGGTTGATACGTTTGAAAAATTTTTAAACCAGAACACTATGTGTTTGACAAATTTGATGTAGGATCTCATTTCTGTTGCACTGTTTTTTTTTTGTGTTTAGCAGCTTTCACCATTGACAGCGTCATTTCAGTAATGGTCAGTTTTTTATGTTTTAGATTTTTTACACTATGCCTATTCGAGTAGATTTGCTGCCTACTTAACATTCATAATGTTTTCCTTTTGATGCACTGGTGCGCACTAAGTGTTAGAGATTTTGTATCAAAATAAAGGATACATATACTCAGTGTGCTCTGGTGCAACAAAAGGAAATCGCTGTTAGATATGACCCCTCTCTCTAATATGTATGCCGGCAAGACACTCGACTGCATTCAATCTCTTTTTAGTAGGCTTTTGACTACAAGAGTGAATATGTACCGCACGGCAATATATTAACGCCGTTGGCGTTGAAAAATGAAACTTATTTTTTCGAACAACAGGCACTAAAAGGAAAGTGGACTTTTTCGCACCTTCTACGGGCGTCCACAACCAGCTGCACAGAAAAGCTAGAATAACACGTTTAAAGTCAACACCTCAAATAGTAATACCAGTGCTGCGTCAAATTTTGATCGCCAGAAATTTCGAGAATTTCGACAAAGATACAAAAAACAATAGCAACGAAAACAAAAACAGGAGCCCAGGTTTCAGGATAAGGCCAAATATGCACAAGCTAAAAGAATATATTGACTATATGGATTTCACGGAAGCCAACCAAGTGGTTTTATACCATGTTGGAAGAAAATGAACGCCCCAGAAGGTCTTATCAATGTACTAAAAGGATACGATATCCCCGTTGTTAAAAGATTTTTAACACCCAAATCTGCCAAAACGTCGCGTCGGAAGAAATAGCGATACGAGACAAAAAGGCTCAATCAGTTCCTGAAAAATTTCGGTTGGTAAACTTCATAACGAGGATTTTATGGCAAAGATAGACCTCTCACGCTTATTGGTATATACCAATAAGAGAAAGTCACAGAAGGTTTCTAGAATTGGCATACGAGAAAACCATTTATCAGTGGACATGTCTACCATTTTCCCTGGCCACTGCGCCACTCGCTTTTTCTCGAATAACCAACTGGATAGCCTAACAACTTCCAGAATGGGCATTCTTGTTTATCTCTACGGCTTCTTATTAAAAGATTTACAAAGTAATTTCGATACTTCAAAAATTATGTTGGGTGGTGAACCTGGAAAAATCTGTAATTCATCACTTTTAAAATAAAATTTTTGGGAATATTATGGGATACGTTAAACAACCAAACAGTTTTGCCATCCGATAAACAGAGTCGCGTTCTAAAGAATTTAAATATTATGGCGAAGAGCATTACTTGGAGCTGGAAAATCGGAACAGCTCTAATATGACGGTGGATTTTTGCCATCCCTTTAGGTCAATTACATTTAAGAAATCTTCAGACAGAAAGCTGCAGACTCCTCGAGGAAAATCTAAACAAGAAGAGCCGGTTGTCCTGAAGAGCTCGCCAAAGTTGTCGTATATATTTTTCCGGGATATGGCATTCCAACTTAAAAGAACTTTGGGCCGTAAGGATTGTGTTCGAAATCAGTAGGTACTACTGCAATCGGGCAAAAAAACCGCTATGGCATATATCAGATAGGAAGGAGGAACGGGATCTCTAACCTCCTATCCTTCAAATGATAAAAATTCTGCTCCCAGGGAGTCAAATTCTCTCAGTTCGAGAATAAGGTCACTGATCTTCAAGAATTCTGTCGCGCGACAAGGGATTACCAGATTGGTTTCTTTAAAAAAAATAGTGAACAGCATTCTGCAGTAGTCTACGGTTACGTAACTATGGATCCGACCGATAAGCAAGCAAAGTTCATCAATGCATTTAGTCAGTCGAAAATGTAGTGTATTTTGGCTTTATTTCGAACGTGATACGTATACCGACACCGATGCGTTGAAATATTTACTTTAGTGTCTATTTCCTCCGCTGGCGCTGGTACCCAGAGTATTGCAACATCTCAATGCTTCGAAGGGAACGTTTATTCTGATTCCTCGGTGGAGAAGTGTTTTGGGGGGCGGATATAAAGAACACCTCATTGGATGTTCTCTTTCCAATAAAGAGTCTACAAAGGAATCTAGTAGACCTCTCAAACAAACAACCTTCTCCGAGTGTCAATAACTTTTATTTGGACCAGGAAAATACAAGCTGGGGTTCGGCAATCATCGGCTGTTATCAGGAAGACATAAATTTGCTTAAATCAGCATGGCGTGAATCTACTATGAAAACTTATCACTCCGCCTGGAAGGAATATAGATGGTATAAACAAAAAAAAAATTTGGCCGTCCAAAGCTTCCCCTCAAGAGATTGTAAAATATTTAAGTTACCTATGGCGAAAGAAATTAAAATATAGTACAATTTTGGTACATAAATCAGTTGTATAAATCCAAATAGCGACCAAGGTTCTTAAAGCAATTAGCATTAACGATTCCTTACAAAAAAACCCGAAGCGAAATTTAATATGGAATATTTAAATATAACTTCACTGGACGAAGAAAAATACTCCCGATGAATCCAGTATATTTCAGGTATCCAGGCATACGGCCTTGTTGTCGGTCTCAAGCCGTAGGATTCATGAATTAACACTTCTGTCTTTAAAAGTCCACCATCCAATGAGCATTTTCAGAAACCTCTGGTGACAAAAATTTATATAATTATTATGAAGAGGGTTCCATTAATGCCCTAGGGTATTTAGAGGTTTCCTACAGGAATTGAGTTTGTATATTTGTTTTATTAAAGGTTCTAAATTGATGGTACCCTAAGGTAACATAAAACTGGTGTTAACAATATTTCCACGGACATCTTTATAAAAATTAAAGTCATCGGTCACAAATGTTATATAAATTGGTGTTAACAATGTTTCCACCAACATATTTATAAAAATATAAGTCATCAGTGACAAAAGTTATATAAATTGGTTTTTGAAATCTTTCTGTTAACCCATCTATAAAACCGTAAGTAACTATCAATTAAAGATATATAGATTGGTTTTTAAAATGTTGCTATCAACTCACTTATAAAAACTTAATTAACCAACAAGAAGGAGATACTTTTATATAAATTGGTGCCTGTAATATTCTTATGAACTCATTCATAAACCTTTTTTGCCCATTCTTTCTATAATGTTTTTATTAATTTCTTTGTATAGTGGTTATAATACCACTGTTTTTACAAAAAAAAAACAATTTTAATTTATAACGAAACAAACAAGATTTTTTAGGTTAATTTTGGGACATCGAAAGGTGCGTTTTTGCGAGATACCATACTATCATTATCTGGTTTTAATTAATCTGAGGAGAGACATAAGAGATCCAAATCTTCTTGAGATAGTTTTCGATGACAGATATCGGGATCGAATGCATTCTACACCCGATTCCCACCAGCGTTTCCCATGCGCGGCCACCTTGACTCAAAAAACTCATCACGTGGACCAACATGAACTTGTATAGGCAAATCTCGCTTAGACTACGTGATCCGTGTTTTGATTCGGGGAGCCCACGCATAAGAAACCCATAGATGGGAACCGGGTTTTAGAAAAAGAGAACAATATAGTAACCGTATTAAGTTCCCAAAAATGCACCGTGAAACTTCGAGTGCATACAGTGCGCACGGCTGGTCGGCGGCAATTGTGAACACATCACCTTACGACGCGACGGAACGCAGCCTCAAGGTCCGTTTCTGCGAGTTTGACATAGTTACTATTTCCTCCTTTTCTAAATGCATTCGTCTGAGAGAGATCCAGCATACCAGGGAAATACCTGCCTGTACACCCTTCGACCCCTCAATCTAACTATCTTCTTGAGATAGTTACCTCTGACAGTTATGCGGGGTTAAAGGGTGTGCAGGCGGGTATTTTTCCTGGTATGTGTAGTATGCTGGATCTCTCTCAGACGAATACATTTAGGAAAAGAGAACAATGGTAACTATGTTAAGCTCGCAGAAACGGACCTTCAGTGTTCAACACTGCGCCATCTGCAGCCTTTTATTCCAACTAGCATCATGTTTTAAAACGTTGATAAAATAGTGTTGAAAGAGGTAAACAGTGGTATAATTGTATTGTTTTTTTTATAGAATTGTCGTAAATTTTCGCCATTTTGGATTCCAACAATAGGTTTTTGACCAAAATAAAAACGTTATTTATGGGGTTTCAACATGTGCTTTAATCGAAATATTGATTGTTTAGGGTTAAGAACAAAATACAAATTTTAATATTTCTCCCAGAAAGCAAAAAACATATGTGAAAAAAAAAGTATTATTTAAATTAATATTTTTTCCCCGTTTTCTCAAGTATTTTTGGAGGCCATGAAAATTTTGTGAGTGTATTCGAAAACTATACAGTACACACGGGACCGCAGCTGATTATCAGAGTAGGATGACTGGGAAAACAGCTTTTATTTAACCCATAGTATATAAATATTCATATTCCTGCTTCAACTTATCTCACTTCCATTTTAATTTATTTTAGAAGATTGGTAAACACCATTTTATAAATTTTTTATTTTAAAAAGAAAAAGAATAATACATAACAAGCAAAGGGAAGAAAGATGGAAAATTTATATTTCTAAATCAATAAAAACCTTTAATTTGTTATGTACTATTGTTAGAACAGTTGTAAAACCTTTTTATAATAATATCTAGACTTGAGGGTTCATAAGGAAGTTTTATAAAATCTATATGTTGTTTTTCTATCCATTACTATGTACCATAAATTTTTATAAGCTGATGTTGGTCAGTTGTTTTTCAAGTCTTTTTTACTCATTTAAGAGATATATTAGAGTTATAAAATTATCACCAACACTAAATAATATAACTTTTGGTTATTTTATGAAGGTTTTATATTATCTGCTGTAACTTCTATATAGACAAAAATGCTCATTGGGCACCATTTTGAGGAACATGATTATATGATCTTTTGGCCTCTATTCTGATCAAAAACAAATTAATTAGGTATCTGAATCTAGAAGATCACAAGAGGAGTTGTCAAAGCAGCTAGCTGGTCTATTATGCTTTTCAGCAAGTTCTCCAGGTACTATACGCCCGGTTTCTTCTTATAGTTTACAATAACTAATATTAGGTTTTAAGAGATTTGATTTAGTTACTTGCAATAAATAGCCATTGATATTTTTATATTTTTTTTTGTTTTAGTTATTATTATTATTATTACTCTTTTGTTAGTTTTGTAAAATGAGTTGTTGGTTATACTTTGTAACATATTAAAGTTCAACTTGTTCTTTTGTATTCTTCTCCTATTATTTTTTATTTTTCTCTGAAATATGACACTGACACTGAAATATATATATATATGCACTTATATCATGCCGGCAGATAAAAACACTTCTCCGAAAGGTCAAGCCGGACCACAGACTTAAAATAAACAAGTTTTCCACCCCGAAGGGAGAAACACATCGCATTTTAGGTCTTACGAAGGCTTGATCGAGTAATGCCTTGCCTTCATTTCTGTGGTTTCGTCGAGTAGTACACAGAAACGCTCGACAGAGTGCAGTCGGCATACATATTGTATAGTTATTGCTATAAGATTAAAAACTTAAAATGAAAATAATGTTACATAAAAATAGACAATACATTTAAAAAAAAAATGACAGCCCTAAGGCAAATAAAAATATTACATAAATTGGTCATTAAAATATTCATTAACTTCGTAATAAGTTCTGTCCTCCAACAGGTTGACCACTGGGAAAAAACTATTTTTTTTAATGATTTTATGATAATTTTGGAAAAATTTTATGACATTTTTGTTGCAATATTTTTGTACGAGCAAGAGGAAAGGGCCACTTTTCCGCCCGCGTACAAAACTGTTTACCGCACGACATGCAAAAAAAAGCCCTTTCACGCACGCAAAATTTTTTCCGGCGGGCAATTTTTTTTTTTTGACAAAGTCATGTAAAACAAGATATTTTTATTTTTCCTCACGCTCGTAGTAAAAATGTACCTAACGCGTGCGGAAAGCGTCTTTTTCAGATTTACGTCTTTCGGGCAAATGCCGGTGCGTTCGAAAAAGAAGCACCTTCCGCACTTGTTAGGTAAATAGCTATTTCCCACCCATTTTCTTAATTTTCCAGGAAGTGGATGTCAATCGAAATTAAAATGGTAAATATATTTTAAAAATCGAATTCCAAGGATGCCTTTGATTGTATAAAATAATAAATACACGTTATTTTTTTATTTTTTTTCAGTTTCATGAGCTTTTAAGTTAACTTCCCCAATTTCACACATCCATCAAATTTGAATATTTTCTTATAAAGTTTGGAGTAAGCAGATAAACAGTCTTTTATTTCTTCAACTAGCCAAAAATTCTGTAGGTTCATAGCCGCATTAAATTTGGTTTTTCGAGCAGACATTTCTATGCACTATCATAAAACACTGGGAATCAAAACAAAACCTTTCGCAGAAGTACGCTCACAACTGATTGGTGCCGTAAAAGAACTTACCAAAATCGAGCATTTCTATTGGGTGATATTAAAAACGCGGCCAAACTCTTGGTGTGTCCTTTGTATCATGAGTTATTTATATATTCCTGCACTAATTTACTGAAAATTTGATGTGGGTTTGTATAAGGAGTTATCTAACTATCCCATGTGCAAATGTACAGGTGAAATATCAAAAGTTTGTTTACTTAAAATATTCAGTTTTGTGTGCAAATTTTATGAATTTTTTGACAATTTCAAAATTTTATGACATTTTGGGCACATTTTATGACAATATTGAAATTTTATGAATTCATAAAATTTTATGACGTGGCCATCCTGCCTCCAACAACCTCACAACAGACTTCCTAAAAACCCTCAAACTATTTAGGCTTCTAAGGCCAAGTGGGATTATAGATCTTGATACTTTCATATATAAGCGAGTTTTTTGTTAAGCTGGATCGTGGAATTGGCAATGTGGAAGATTTCTGGCCTGGCTTGTAATTCTTTTTGCATTATTATAATAATAATAAATTTATCAGCAATAAAAAAAATCAACAATAATAATATCAAAAATATTTCCCGAATGAAGATAAATAAAAATAAAAATAATAAAAATTGACCCTGAAGCAGTTAACGGTAAAAAATGTCATATTTCGGTTTTTTGTCACATTTGGGTTTTGTTGTTGTCACAGTTTGGTTCACATTATATCACAATCGATGTAAAGGTCATAATCAGGTTTTTGTCACTAGTAGGCAGAAAGGATAAGTACATTTTTAACATAGGTTTTAAAAGCTACTTAAGGAGATTATGGATACTCATTCTATTGGTGAGAAAAAGCCAATTCTTCAACTCACCCTTAAGTTTTTTTTTCAAAAATATTTCGTTTTAAATTTTCTGGTTGGTTAAAAAATTTTTGAGCTAGGAAGTTTGGAGACTTTTGTTCAATTTTCTTTCGAGCGTAAGGAACTGTGTAACTGCTTGTAAAAGTGTTTTTCTTTTATTGACACCCAATAAAATTAAAAAAAAAAAATAAATTGTAGATCAGTAGGATATTTTTTTTTGGTTTATTAAAAATTACTTTTACTTTTAATTTTAATTAATTTAATAATCTCTTACACTACCCAAAACAGCAATTACATAATTTAAATAAATAAATAAAATAATTGGTCGACGCTTAAAAAAGTTTTAAGATAAGAAAATCTACTTATAAGATATCGGGTCTTTTTCACAATATGTTTTGTTTGTTTATTCCATCTTAAATGATTGTCTACAATTATGCCAAGCTATTTGACCTCCTCTGCCTCCAAAATTTCAATATCTGGGGAAATTTTTAAAGTGTGAAAATTAGGTTTATTTTGGAAGTATGAAGTAAAAGTTAAAAATTTTGTTTTACTTTGATTAAGTGTAAGCTTGTTAGCTTGAAACCACTTACTTATTTCCTTAAAGTCGTTTTCAACTTTGTCTTTATGACCAGTCCAGAATTCTGCACTATAAAAAACGACGTTGTCATCAAAAAAGCTAATAATTGTTCCTTCCGAATGAATTTTTAGGTTATTAATATAAAGAATAAATAAAAGCGGTCCCAAGACAGTCCCCTCCGGTACGCCACACGTAACTGTTCTGGTACCACTGTTTGCCCCAGAAATTCTAAAAAACTGTTTTCTACTTTCCAGATAATTTTTTATAAAATTTAGAGCACTTCGTTTTATTCCGATTTGTTCTAATTTTTTTAGCAATTTTTTGTACCTTACCGTGTCGAAAGCTTTTTTTAAATCTACAAAAACACACAACTATGGTTTATTTTTATCCAGAGCTTCGTAGACTTTTGTCGTTAAACACAAAATAGCATCTTCTATTGACTTCCCCTCCCTAAGACCAAATTGATACCAATAGTTATAGTTACAAACTGTTTTTAAAATAAATAATGCTGGAAGGGTAAGAATTTTTAAGGAAATGAATAATGGGTTGCAATGTTGCAAGATATCTGATTGCGCGTTTTTGAATGATGAAAACCGAATCAAACACATATTTAGGACAAAATCCCCAGAACGCCAACCCATACCGCAGCAGATAAGCGAAAAATACACGGTCCTAGCGGACGGATCCCCAGCTCAAAGGCAGTAGTGCGAACTGCAAAACAAGATGAAGCGAGTTTGAATTTTAATTTGTTAATTTGTTCAATAAACTTTAAATTTTGATCTACTGTTATGCCCAAGAATTTTACTTGTGACGAACAATTTAGTAACAGATTGTCTATATATACAGAATCCATGGAAAGTTTAAGACATAATATTTGTCTTTGATATATTGAAACACAGACGATTACTATCGCACTAGATTTTATTATTTCAACATCAACTGTTATGATGTTTTGCAGATTAACTGCTGGACCACGCCAAAGAGCAGTGCTATCGTCCGTGAACCGAGTAAATTTGCAATGAATGGGCAGAGATGCGAGATCTTCTACATAAACTGAAAAAATAGGCGGGGCAAGGACTGACCCCTGGGGTATGCCCCTGGAGTTGACTAGAGGGTTTCACAGAATGCTATTGTAAGACACATGTTGAAATCTGCATGAAAGAAGTGATTTGATCAAATTTGACGATTTGCCATGAAAGCCCTACTTTGCATCGCTTGTGTTTTTGGCCTTTTGGAAACCAAACCGTTTATTAGAAATGATTTTATCTTTGTTCAGAATAGTCCGGTGTCTTAGCCCCAAGAAAGATAAAAAAAATTTCAAACCTGGATGCATGACATTTTTAGTTTTCCTGAAAGAGAAATCTCTAAACTAAAAAAAAGCCCGAGACACAAGCTCTATGTCATCCCGTTCGCCAGATATGATGTCATAAAGATTAATTAATGTTATCAGATATTCGTCAAATTACGATAATTTTAGATTTGTTTTTCAAGAAAATTCATATATGTACGAAAAAACGCTACTGAAGCATTTTACAAACAATAAAATTTCCTTTTATATATCACTTGTCATTTTTCAGCTTCTTGTAAGAGTTCCAGAACCGTATTAAACGGAAAATTGTTGATAAATCCGTAGAAAAATATTGCGGTTTAATTTTATTTGTCTGATCAATATTATATTTTACTGTTTTTCTTTGCAACGATGGTTATAAAAAACATGCAAGATGTCATAATGACGTCATAACATTTAAATTATATTAGGTATTTTAACCAATTTTTTATGAAAGGATCTCTGGAAAAACTAATACACGACTTTGACTACTCCCCCCCCCCCACATTTCCAACGTGTTTGATAAATTAATTAATTTTTTACGGCGGACATGTTTATGGCAAGTGGGTATTTTTTTAAAGTACCACCTTCGATTTGCAACAAATGTCAATTCTGACAAAAAATTTGTATACATTGACGCTTTAGCATTTTTTACAAAAAAATAATAATACAACATAATAATAAAACATAAAGTCTAAAAAAATATTATGCACAAATTTTTTACGATTAATAATTAATTGATAATTTTTTGCAAAAAAAATGGTAATAAATTATTAAGATCTAACAGAAATTAAAAACCACGCGCTACAGTTGATTGAGTATGTAAAAACACAAATTTTTACTTTACCTTTGAATATTCAGCTTACTCTAGGACTCAACCGTGTTAAATTATCAAGATATCAAGATTTTATGAAGAACTTGTCGGGACATAACTTGTGGTTTAATAGTTTTTGTAAACGTGTGACACATAAGTCAGTAATTATAAAGTTTGAAAAAAAAAGCACAAAAATGTATATATTTTTTTAACTTAAACTTTCGATTTCTACGCCAGAGCTTAGATGGACTACCACTTTTATATGCTTGTTTTGTAGAATATTTAATGGTCCTAACTAATTATGGTGCAAATTAATTTTCTTTGTAGTGTATGTATTAAAAGTTAGAAAAGAAAAATGGTGAAAAAAAGTGGCAAAATTTTAATGCGAGTATTATGTAAAAACCAGCGGTACGTCACCGACTCCAGTTTTAATGCGAGTATTATGTAAAAACCAGCGGTACGTCACCGACTCCAATAAGCGTATATTTTATTAGCTCAGTATTTGAGAAATTTTTAAGCTTTGATTAGAAAGATAGGCATTCTTGGTTATGAGAGGAATGATGACTGTCGTCTTTAGACAATCAGGAAACAAGCCAGAAATAAATGATTGGTTTATTAGTTCTGCAAGAATCTGTAGTGCGGAGTCGGCAAGATTTAACAATGCTTTAATGGAAATACCGTCAACGCCACAAGAGTTTTTATTTTTTATAGACAAGAAGCTATCTTTTAATTCCCCTAAATCTATTGTGTTGCAGTAAAAGGTCTCTTGAATGTTGACATGAGAAAGGATATGTAAAGGATCGGTGTCAACTTTTAGATCATACGTTAACTTTTCGGCTATGCTACAGTAAAACCCGTTAAGCGAATCCTCCATGTCAATTTTGTTTATTCTACTCTGGTTGTTTTTACCCCTTAAGTTATTAATAATCCTCCAGTTTTCTTTAGGCTTATTGTGAGCCTCCCTTATCTTATTACTGTAATAGATTTTCTTGGTTAGTTTTAGTGTTTTCCTGTAGATATTTTTGTATTTTTTGACATAATCATTTATAAAATCGCTAACTACATATTTACGAAGTTCTAGAAGAAAAAGACGAAAAGAAGCTTGTATGCCCCTTGTTATCCAAGATTTATTTTTTTTATGTAATTCTGCTGAGAGGAAATGATTTGTTAAATATTTGAAAAAGTGTAAAATAGTACTGTTCAAAAGAATTTAACGTAATAAACACATTTGTCCGTGGAAATGCAGCAGCTTGTGTGCAATTGTTGAAAGTTTTTTTTACGTAAATTCACTAAATTGCACGATGATCCCCATACCCGGCTCTATCGTCGAGCAACCCACCACAAAGTTTGTGTTAGAGCATGAATAATCCAGACCTCTTTGACAAGACACAGTTACCCTAGTAAAGTCTATGTTATGTCTCTTAATGTTAAATGAGAGCAGCAAGTTTTCTAGGTGCAATGCATCTTTACAATTAGTTTTAAAATCAATGTTTAGATCTCCTCAGTAACTGTCCCAGTCTAGTGTAGTCTCCGATAGGTCAGTCTTTCGCAAGACCTAAAATACTATGTTTTCCTCCCTTCGGGGTCGAAAACTCCTTTATTTTCTTATATTCCCTGTAATAAACTTAAGTAGTTCGTTGTTAGTTCGTTGGGAATAAAGACAAATTAAAAAACAAAAAATATTAATTAAAAATAACAAAAATGACGATCTGAGGTCATTTGTTAATACAAATTGTCGTGCATTTGAGAATACAATGATTATGAATGGTGCTAAGAGTAGTTAATGTAGTAAAAAGTTTGAGAATGTTGTCGACGACACCTGATAAAAAAGGTTCATCCAAAGCCAGTGGGTGTGTTTGCTGCAAGCAATAGGATTTAAATCGTTGTCCTCTGCATTTTCCAAAAGATGATGACAATGATCAGCAGCAATTTCCAGGTATCTTTGTGCTGTGAAAATGGAAAGTTACAAACTTGTCGTGTGGTCTTGGACTTCTAATTGAAAGTATTTAAAAGGTCTTAATTTAGCCGATCCTATTATCCGTGAATGTTTCAGGCCAGATCAAAATGGTGGACCTTTTTTGTTGGTTATATGCTACTAGGTGGAGTGAATAAGAGAAAAGGTAAAGTTGTTGCACTTTCCTTGCTCCATTACCTGGAATCTATCTACAGGAAAGTTTATACACGAACGTACCAATGGTAGAATCACTCCAAATCATTAAACAGAAGCTACTCAATGACAACCACCTCCCTGACAGAACCAATCTTCCATTATGGATTTTTTGAAGTGCTGTCTGCAGAATTCTTATTTCCAGGAGAAGTACAGATATTTTCGACAGGAAGATGGTCTACCCATGGGATCTTTACTTTCGCCGGTAGTGGTCAATATCTTTATGGAATCCTTTGAACAAGAATCTCGGCGAACATCATGTCAGAAATCCAAACTATGGCTAAGATACATGTACGACATATTGATCATCTGGGAAAAGTCAAAGAACACACTAGGACAACTCTTTAGCCATGTCAACAGCCTAAGAAACCGCATCGCATTCACTCTGGAAAAAGAGGAAAGTTGTCAGCTCCCTTTTCTCGATGTTCTAGTCACCAAAAATAATTTAACCATAATGACTTCCGTATATCGCAATCCAACTCATACTGGACAATATCTTCATTTCAAATCAAACCAGTCCACATCAATCAAACTAGGAGTTGCAAAATCTTTCATACATCGAGCCACCTATATCTGCAATAGAGAAGAAGCTTTAAATAAAGAAGTCAAAAATTCCATCCGATCTGCAAAGGAATGGTTTCTCCAAATACACGATCAATAAAAGCCTTCAGACCACACCAACACCAAAGTCTACAGACTTAAATACTGAAAGAAAGGCGACACTAATTCCGTACGTCAAAAGAATCTCAGAAAAGATAAGAATGGGCAACCAATACTATCTTCGGACTGTCTTCAAAACGACCATAACAATAAGAAGTCAATTGATAAAAACTAAACCAGAACGCCATGACACCAAGAACTGCATCTATCAGGTAACATGCGAGTATAGGGATATCTATCAAAAAAGTAAAAATAAAGACAATGTAAGTTCGAAACTCTAGTTTAATCTCAAGTTCAACCAGTTCTACCATCTTCAAACAACATTCCTGGAAAGATTTCATTGTCCATTGAGGAACAAAAATGTGAGAAGTTTTTTGTTGAAAGTCATTCCTGTAATATCAATAAAAGATATTTTGTTAGGTTAGGTTGCTAGAGCCTTCTAAGCAATATAAGTTACATGATTCTTATGTAGTTTTTATGCGTGATTATTGCAAACATAGGGGCCAGTTTCTAAAATCATCAGAATTTTTTCGCCAATGTCATCGGTTTTTTGACAAATGAAATATGACGTTAATCTGACATGCCATGTCGTTGAGTTCGATGAGCAATCGAAAATTAAAAAAATGCGATAAAAATCAGTCAGAATTTAGCTATAGCATAGATTTTTTTTATTTTCTTCCAATTGAGAAATTGGTGCTTTGTCGAAAAAATCCATGTAGGATTACAATAAAGACGAACGAAAAATACTCGTATGACTTCAGGAGGATATGTCGAGAATAAAAGTTATGTCCATCTTATACAAGCCCAAATTGAAGATTTATTTATTTCCTTATGCTGGTTTTCTACAGCGAATAAAATAAAACAAGAAATAAGAATTAGTCCTGAGATTGATCAAACGTGATCATGTGATCACAAATATTGTTTTTTATTGGGTGTTCTTATTATTATATTATTTTATTTTGCTGTATAAACCCACCCCCCCCCCTAGTGCTCGAAAAATGACTTTCAAATAGTTTGAACGCGACTTATCAAGTCGCCAATCTTTATTAAATTAAAAAAACATCAAAAAATTTGAAAACAAAATAAGAACAACAAAAAAACAGCTGATTAAATGACGTTAATGACATTCAACGGGAAGGCTCACCGGCCCCCAGAGTCGGTGAGAATCGATGCCATCAATTGGTGGAATCAATCGGGTAATTTAAGAATCCGATGAATATCACCAAGAATCATAGATGAATTTACAAACTCGATTGTTTTCATCGGTGAGCTCATCGTTGAATTTACAAATTCGCTCTTTGCCTAATACAAATCAAGAATATTTCATTCAGAATTATTACATTCTTAAAAATAATAGTGACAAAATAAGAGTGGTCTAAATTTGTATCAATTCCTTATAATCCTAATTATACGAAAGGATTACAAAAAGTATTTAATAACACCGGTCTTAAATTAGTATATCAATCCGGAAACACAATAAGAAGTTTACTAGGAAATCCCAAGGATAAAACTACAGTTCTAGAAAAAAGTGGAATTTACGAAAATTAGAATTTTAAAACATTATCAAATATGTCGGCCAAACGAGACGCTCTATTCAAACACGATTCAAAGAACACTTAGCACACTTAAAATACGGAAGAACAGAATGGTCAAGTGTGGCCGAGCATGCTTTTGAAAACAATCATAGATTCACATTAGATAACCTAAAACTTCTAAAAAGTGTACCAAACAAAATGCATATGAAAGTATGGAAATCATTATCAAATCCAGAAATAGTTTAAATAAAGATAGAGGCCCCATTTAGTACACTTTATTCTTTAGTTGAGGGGAGATAGGATTATAAAGCGTGACCAATAACAAATTATTAGTCTTATCGCCGCCCACTAAACGATAGTATATAAGATAAAGTGTAGGTTAATTTAGTTTATCGTCTCCTGATGATGCTAACGTTGTTAGCGAAACGTGCGTCAAGTGCAAAAAAGTGTAGTTTTGGTTTGTGGAAAACAATCATAACTTTTTTATAGTGCAACCAAAGGTTCCAAATTCCCAACATAGTTCAATGTTGTTTTACTTTTCGACCTCATAGTATAATCTTTTTGGCAGTTAAACTGTATTTAAACCTATCCAAGAGTAGTATTTAAATACAGTTACGTATGGAGTTAGTAGTAGTCCGGTACTTGGCT